>JAVANC010000016.1:29113679-30418967 GCA_033319125.1 Parnassius glacialis | reverse complement strand
ATTTCGACAGCACTATCGGCTTCATCACCCTTGAAACCTATGAAAATGACACCCATGACGAAAAAATTTATACCCCTTGCAGCCGCCTACTTAGGTTTACATTTCGACAGCACTATCGGTTTCAACACCCTTGAAAACCATGAAAATGACACCCAAGATGAAAAAATTGGTATTTATTGCAGCCGCCATCTTTGAATTACATTTCGACAGCTTTAACGTCTTCGACACCCTCGAAAACCATGAAAATGACACTCAAGATGAAAAAATTTATACCTATTGCAGCCGCCACCTTGGATTTACATTTCGACAGCACTATCGATTTCAGCACTCTCGAAAACCATAAAAATGACACCCATGATGAAATAATTGATATCTATTGCAGCCGCTGTGTTGGATTTACATTTCGACATCACTATCGGCTGCAACACCCTCGAAAACCATGAAAATGATATTCATGAAGAAAAAATTTGGTACCTTCTTTAGCCCATGTTTTGGATTTATATTTCGATAGCACTATCGGCTTCAACACCCTCGAAACCCATGAAAATGACACCCATGACGAAAAAATTTATACCCCTTGCAGCCGCCACCTTAGATTTACATGTCGACAGCACTCTCGGCTTCAAGACCCTTGAAAACCATGAGAATGACACCCAAGATGAAAAAATTGATATCTATTGCAGCCGCCATCTTGGATTTACATTTCGACAGCACTATCGATTTCAGCACTCTCGAAAACCATGAAAATGACATCCATGATGAAAAAATTGATACCTATTGCAGCCGCTGTGTTGGAATTACATTTCGACAGCACTATCGGCTGCAACACCCTCGAAAACTATGAAAATGATATCCATGAAGAAAAAATTTGGTACCTTCTTCAGCCGCTATCTTGGATTTATTATTCGACAGCACTATCGGCTTCAACACCCTCTTAACCCATGAAAGTGACACCCATGACAAAAAAAGTTATACCCCTTGCAGCCGCCACCTTAGATTTACATGTAGACAGCACTATCGGCTTCAACGCCCTTGAAACCCATGAAAATGACACCCAAGATGAAAAAATTCATATCTATTGCAGCCGCCATCTTGGATTTACATTTCGACAGCACTATCGGCTTACGACCCTCGAAACCCATGAAAATGACACCCATGATGAAAAAGTTTACACCTATTGCAGCCGCCACCTTGGATTTACATTTCGACAGCACTATCGGTTTCAGCACCCTTGAAAACCATGAAAATGACACCCATGATGAAAAAATTGGTACCTACTTCAGTAGCCATCTTGGATTTATATTTCGACAGTACTATCGGCTTAAACACCCTCGATAACCATGAAAATGACACCCATGATGAAAAATTTATACCTATTGCAGCCGCCCTCTTGGATTTACATTTCGACAGCACTATCGGTTTCAGCACCATTGAAAACCATGAAAATGACACCCATGATGAAAAAATTGGTACCTACTTCAGCCGCCATCTTGGATTTATATTTCGACAGTACTATCGGCTTAAACACCCTCGAAAACCATGAAAATGACACCCATGATGAAAAAATTTATAGCTATTGCAGCCGCCATCTTGGATTTACATTTCGACAGCACTATCGGCTTTACGACCCTCGAAACCCATGAAAATGACACCCATGATGAAAAAGTTTACACCTATTGCAGCCGCCACCTTGGATTTACATTTCGACAGCACTATCGGTTTCAGCACCCTTGAAAACCATGAAAATGACACCCATGATGAAAAAATTGGTACCTACTTCAGCCGCCATCTTGGATTTATATTTCGACAGTACTATCGGCTTAAACACCCTCGAAAACCATTAAAATGACACCCATGATGAAAAAATTTATACCTATTGCAGCCGCCATCTTGATTTACATTTCGACAGCACTATCGGCTTTACGACCCTCGAAACCCATGAAAATGACACCCATGATGAAAAAGTTTACACCTATTGCAGCCGCCACCTTGGATTTACATTTCGACAGCACTATCGGTTTCAGCACCCTTGAAAACCATGAAAATGACACCCATGATAAAAAAAATTGGTACCTACTTCAGCCGCCATCTTGGATTTATATTTCGACAGTACTATCGGCTTAAACACCCTCGAAAACCATGAAAATGACACCCATGATGAAAAAATTTATACCTATTGCAGCCGCCATCTTGGATTTACATTTCGACAGCACTATCGGCTTTACGACCCTCGAAACCCATGAAAATGACACCCATGATGAAAAAGTTTACACCTATTGCAGCCGCCACCTTGGATTTACATTTCGACAGCACTATCGGTTTCAGCACCCTTGAAAACCATGAAAATGACACCCATGATGAAAAAATTGGTACCTACTTCAGCCGCCATCTTGGATTTATATTTCGACAGTACTATCGGCTTAAACACCCTCGAAAACCATGAAAATGACACCCATGATGAAAAAATTTATACCTATTGCAGCCGCCATCTTGGATTTACATTTCGACAGCACTATCGGCTTTACGACCCTCGAAACCATGAAAATGACACCCATGATGAAAAAGTTTACACCTATTGCAGCCGCCACCTTGGATTTACATTTCGACAGCACTATCGGTTTCAGGACCCTTGAAAACCATGAAAATGACACCCATGATGAAAAAATTGGTACCTACTTCAGCCGCCATCTTGGATTTATATTTCGACAGTACTTTCGGCTTAAACACCCTCGAAAACCATGAAAATGACACCCATGATGAAAAAATTTATAGCTATTGCAGCCGCCATCTTGGATTTACATTTCGACAGCACTATCGGCTTTACGACCCTCGAAACCCATGAAAATGACACCCATGATGAAAAAGTTTACACCTATTGCAGCCGCCACCTTGGATTTTCATTTCGACAGCTCTATCGGTTTCAGGACCCTTGAAAACCATGAAAATGACACCCATGATGAAAAAATTGATATCTATTGCAGCCGCTGTGTTGGATTTATATTTCGACAGTACTATCGGCTTAAACACCCTCGAAAACCATGAAAATGACACCCATGATGAAAAAATTTATACCTATTGCAGCCGCCATCTTGGATTTACATTTCGACAGCACTATCGGCTGTTCGACCTTCGAAACCCATGAAAATGACACCCATGATGAAAAAGTTTACACCTATTGCAGCCGCCACCTTGGATTTACATTTCGACAGCACTATCGGTTTCAGCACCCTCGAAAACCATGAAATGACACCCATGATGTAAAAATTGATATCTTTTGCAGCCGCCATGTTGGATTTACATTTCGACAGCACTATCGGCTGCAACACCCTCGAAAACCATGAAAATGATATCCATGATGAAAAAATATGGTACCTACTTCAGCCGCCATCTTGGATTTACATTTCGACAGCTCTATCGGCGTCAACACCCTCGAAGCTCATGAAAATGACACCCATGATGAAAAAATTGATATCTATTGCAGCCGCCATCTTGGATTTACATTTCGACAGCACTAACGGCTTCAAAACTCTTGAAAACCATGAAAATGACACCCGAGATGAAAAAATTAGTACCAACTTCAGCCGCCATCTTAGATTTACATTTCGACAGCACTATCGCATTTAACACCCTCGAAACCCATGAAAATGACACCCATGATGAAAAAATTTATACTTATTGCAGCCGCCACCTTGGATTTACATTTCGACAGCACTATCGGTTTCAGCACCATTGAAAACCATGAAAATGACACCCATGATGAAAAAATTGGTACCTACTTCAGCCGCTATCATGGATTTATATTTCGGCAGCACTATCGGCTTTAACACCCTCGAAACCCATGAAAATGACACCCATGATGAAAAAGTTTACACCTATTGCAGCCGCCACCTTGGATTTACATTTCGACAGCACTATCGGTTTCAGCACCCTTGAAAACCATGAAAATGACACCCATGATGAAAAAATTGGTACCTACTTCAGCCGCCATCTTGGATTTATATTTCGACAGTACTATCGGCTTAAACACCCTCGAAAACCATGAAAATGACACCCATGATGAAAAAATTTATACCTATTGCAGCCGCCACCTTGGATTTACATTTCGACAGCACTATCGGTTTCAGCACCCTTGAAAACCATGAAAATGACACCCATGATAAAAAAATTGGTACCTACTTCAGCCGCCATCTTGGATTTATATTTCGACAGTACTATCGGCTTAAACACCCTCGAAAACAATGAAAATGACACCCATGATGAAAAAATTTATACCTATTGCAGCCGCCATCTTGGATTTACATTTCGACAGCACTATCGGCTTTACGACCCTCGAAACCCATGAAAATGACACCCATGATGAAAAAGTTTACACCTATTGCAGCCGCCACCTTGGATTTACATTTCGACAGCACTATCGGTTTCAGGACCCTTGAAAACCATGAAAATGACACCCATGATGAAAAAATTGGTACCTACTTCAGCCGCCATCTTGGATTTATATTTCGACAGTACTATCGGCTTAAACACCCTTGAAAACCATGAAAATGACACCCATGATGAAAAAATTTGTTACCTTCTTCAGCCGCTATCTTGGATTTATATTTCGACAGCACTATCGGCTTTACGACCCTCGAAACCCATGAAAATGACACCCATGATGAAAAAGTTTACACCTATTGCAGCCGCCACCTTGTATTTACATTTCGACAGCACTATCGGTTTCAGGACCCTTGAAAACCATGAAAATGACACCCATGATGAAAAAATTGATATCTATTGCAGCCGCTGTGTTGGATTTATATTTCGACAGTACTATCGGCTTAAACTCCCTCGAAACCATGAAAATGACACCCATGATGAAAAAATTTATACCTATTGCAGCCGCCATCTTGGATTTACATTTCGACAGCACTATCGGCTGTACGACCCTCGAAACCCATGAAAATGACACCCATGACGAAAAAGTTTACACCTATTGCAGCCGCCACCTTGGATTTACATTTCGACAGCACTATCGTTTCAGCACCCTCGAAAACCATGAAAATGACACCCATGATGTAAAAATTGATATCTTTTGCAGCCGCCATGTTGGATTTACATTTCGACAGCACTATCGGCTGCAACACCCTCGAAAACCATGAAAATGATATCCATGATGAAAAAATATGGTACCTACTTCAGCCGCCATCTTGGATTTACATTTTGACAGCTCTATCGGCGTCAACACCCTCGAAGCTCATGAAAATGACACCCATGATGAAAAAATTGATATCTATTGCAGCCGCCATCTTGGATTTACATTTCGACAGCACTAACGGCTTCAACACTCTTGAAAACCATGAAAATGACACCCGAGATGAAAAAATTAGTACCAACTTCAGCCGCCATCTTGGATTTACATTTCGACAGCACTATCGCATTTAACACCCTCAAAACCCATGAAAATGACACCCATGATGAAAAAATTTATACTTATTGCAGCCGCCACCTTGGATTTACATTTCGACAGCACTATCGGTTTCAGCACCATTGAAAACCATGAAAATGACACCATGATGAAAAAATTGGTACCTACTTCAGCCGCTATCATGGATTTATATTTCGACAGCACTATCGGCTTTAACACCCTTGAAACCCATGAAAATGACACCCATGACGAAAAAATTTATACCCCTTGCAGCCGCCACCTTAGGTTTACATTTTGACAGCACTATCGGCTTCAACACCCTTGAAAACCATGAAAAAAACACCCAAGATGATAAAAATTGGTATCTATTGCAGCCGCCATCGTTGAATTACATGTCGACAGCTTTAACGTCTTCGACACCCTCGAAAACCATGAAAATGACACTCAAGATGAAAAAATTTATACCTATTGCAGCCGCCACCTTGGATTTACATTTCGAGAGCACTATCGATTTCAGCACTCTCGAAAACCATGAAAATGACACCCATGATGAAAAATTGATATCTATTGCAGCCGCTGTGTTGGATTTACATTTCGACAGCACTATCGGCTGCAACACCCCCTAAAACCATGAAAATGATATCCATGATGAAAAAATTTGGTACCTTCTTCAGCCGCTATCTTGGATTTATATTTCGACAGCACTATCGGCTTCAACACCCTCGAAGCCCATGAGCATGACACCCATGATGAAAAAATTGGTACCTACTTCAGCCGCTATCTTGGATTTATATTTCGACAGCACTATCGGCTTCAACACCCTTGAAACCCATGAAAATGACACCCATGACGAAAAAATTTATACCCCTTGCAGCCGCCACCTTAGGTTTACATTTCGACAGCACTATCGGCTTCAACACCCTTGAAAACCATGAAAATGACACCCAAGATGAAAAAATTGGTATCTATTGCAGCCGCCATCTTTTAATTACATTTCGACAGCTTTAACGTCTTCGACACCCTCGAAAACCATGAAAATGACACTCAAGATGAAAAAATTTATACCTATTGCAGCCGCCACCTTGGATTTACATTTCGACAGCACTATCGATTTCAGCACTCTCGAAAACCATGAAAATGACACCCATGATGAAATAATTGATATCTATTGCAGCCGCTGTGTTGGATTTACATTTCGACAGCACTATCGGCTGCAACACCCTCGAAAACCATGAAAATGATATCCATGAAGAAAAAATTTGGTACCTTCTTCAGCCGCTATTTTGGATTTATATTTCGACAGCACTATCGGCTTCAACACCCTCGGAACCCATGAAAATGACACCCATGACGAAAAAATTTATACCCCTTGCAGCCGCCACCTTAGATTTACATGTCGACAGCACTATCGGCTTCAACACCCTTGAAAACCATGAAAATGACACCCAAGATAAAACAAATTGATATCTATTGCAGCCGCCATCTTGGATTTACATTTCGACAGCACTATCGATTTCAGCACTCTCGAAAACCATGAAAATGACACCCATGATGAAAAAATTGATATCTATTGCAGCCGCTGTGTTGGATTTACATTTCGACAGCACAATCGGCTGCAACACCCTCGAAAACTATGAAAATGATATCCATGAAGAAAAAATTTGGTACCTTCTTCAGCCGCTATCTTGGATTTACATGTCGACAGCACTATCGGCTTCAACACCCTTGAAACCCATGAAAATGACACCCAAGATGAAAAAATTGATATCTATTGCAGCCGCCATCTTGGATTTACATTTCGACAGCACTATCGGCTTACGACCCTCGAAACCCATGAAAATGACACCCATGATGAAAAAGTTTACACCTATTGCAGCCGCCACCTTGGATTTACATTTCGACAGCACTATCGGTTTCAGCACCCTTGAAAACCATGAAAATTACACCCATGATGAAAAAATTGGTACCTACTTCAGCCGCCATTTTGGATTTATATTTCGACAGTACTATCGGCTTAAACACCCTCGAAAACCATGAAAATGACAACCATGATGAAAAAATTTATACCTATTGCAGCCGCCACCTTGGATTTACATTTCGACAGCACTTTTGGCTTCAGCACATTCAAAACCATGAAAATGACACCAATTATGAAAAAATTGATACATATTGCAGCCGCCATCTTGGATTTACATTTCGACAACCCTATCGGTTTCAATACCCTCGAAAGCCATGAAAATTTTACCTATGACAAAAAAACTGATACTACTTACTTTTAGTACGTACTACTATTATTTATTCTGTGCTTTTAAAATATTGTAAAAAAATCTCTTATTATTATTATTATCAAGTATTTAAGAAAGTAGGTTGGCCAAATCGTACCAGACGATGAAACGATGGCGTCACTATATGCCATATTTATGAAAAATATCCTTATTTTTTAAGGTCTTAAATAACACAAAAAATAGCTGTCTAAGTAGCCACAAAAAAAAAGTTACCCTATTATTTTTGTTTTTGTAAGTGTTCCGAAATTATTTAAAATAATGGTTTCTGAACGCACTGGAACGCACCTAATGACGACTCATTTCACGTATGACAGGAAATTGTATTCAAAGACTAATAATATTCACGTTTTTCTAAATAGTTGTTAATTGTAATTCAATTCAATTAGTATGTAGGCATCAAATCAAGTAATTTACTGATTTATTATTTACTAGATTCATGTCATAAAAATGATTATGTAGCTTCATAGTAAGATTTTTGTTCAATTACGTACAACGGAATATCATTTTTCATCGTCAAGTTACATAATCTGTGGTCATCGAGCGACATTGATTGTCACACGGCAATCATCTACATATCTATATATCTTATTTGCTTCACTCGTTGTTGTGGATTGTGATACGTACTGTACTATTTTAGATTTCATTCCGATGTTTTGAACTCGGCATTGTTTTACGGACTGATAACTACCACTTGTAACGATTATTCTTTGCTTTTGATTTCTGGACACCGATTTTGCATCTTGCATATTTGTAAGAGACATCATGCAGACTACAGCTACATAACAACGACAACTAGCCCTGCGAGTGCTATGTATTAATAGTAACATATGCATTGACACACTTCGCCGCCATCTCGTTTTTGAGTTTGATACCAGAGTTATTTCCAAGATCCGCGAGTGGAATTCGTCAATAATTGTACGTATTTACACACCCACTTATTTTATTACTTTAATTTATAAATCACCACATACAATTGAACATCATAATACAAATCTAATTCTCATTTTAGATCACTGAAGAAGATGACATGTGATGCTAACCTCAAAAGTATTTTTGATGTTATTTTAAAAAATTGTGGCTATTTAGATATGATTTTCAATCACGATGGTGTTTACAACATAAAAACAGACCAATCTAGCTATAGTTTGATTAAGGACATGAAAAATAAAAGTCAAGTCCAGCTCCTATAGAAATTTGGCCATCGTTCTTTGGTTATTCGAATATTGTGTATTTGTACAGCGATCTTTTTGAGCCGCTGCAAACAACCGAAATAATGTCCACTCACGACGGCGACTGACGGCGAACTGATATATACAGTAATCTATGGCAATAGCGAACTGAGTTAGTGAGTAAACTACTCTGTGGCTGTAGCTCCCCATTTACAGAAATAATTTTGTACAAGGCTACCAAATGAACGAAAATTTCGCCATTTTCGAGCCGAAAAAAATTAATTATAGCTAAGCAAAACAAAATTACACTGCAATTTACATTCAGTGGCTTCCCACATGATAGATGAAGAGATTAAAAAATAGATTGAGTTAAACAATTGATATTTTCAAAAGTAATAGTGTTTACAAGCCTTGGGGACATGATAAACCCACACCATAAGCCACTAAAACCCCCTTTTTATTTAAAAATAGCAATTAATCGATTTAAAAAAAATATTTATAAGTTCAACAATAATTTATCTTTCTAACAATGTGTTTTTTATATCATTTATATGTATAATATGATTGCTGGATACGATTTCATGCGACAAAACGTTGGAATTTTGATTTTTGGGCGTTAGTAGAACATACCCACGCGCTTTGCGCTCGGCATGCAAAATGAGTAAAATTCTAAAAAGTATACAGTTTTATTTTCATGAACAATTCGAAATTCGAATTCAATAAACTTTTTTTGTGGCCAGCATTCTAAAAGAAAAGTTTTTACTGTGTGACAATACTTATGACCTGACTGTGTACAATAATTATTACAAATATGTCAAAGAATAAAAAATGAATAAAATAAAATTTTGTAACTATATTAATTTATTTTAAGTTATTTTTGTACAGATAAATGAATCTGTGCTTTAAAAGTTATTTTGACTTAGCTATCTGTACAACCAGTGTTTAAACAGGTTGATCATTTTAATGTCTCTAGGAATCTTGTTATATATTTTGACACACATACAGAGGCAACTTTTTGCATACTTATTTGACCTTGGAATGTCATTATATATATCATTCTGTGAGGATCTCTCAATATAAAATTATTTACTTTGTTAAGTAATTCTGTGTTTTTGCGTACAAAAACCGCAACTTCATAAATGTAAAGTGAAGGTAGTGACAATAATCCTAGATTTTTATATAGTGGTTTACAGAACACGTTAGGTAAAACTCATTATATGGCCCTAATGCATTTTTTGAGCTATAAATGCTATGTTTTTGTCCATACTGTTGCCCCATAGTAGGATGCCGTAGCACAATATCGATTCTATGAAGACGCGATAGGACACAATAGCAGCCTTTTGTCGGTTATGTTCGTTACACATTTAAGAGTATAATTACACAAACTGCTTAATTCTGTTACACAAATGGTCTATATGTATTTTCCACTTCAAGTCAACGTCAATAGTTATACCTAATAGTTTCAATTGTTGTACTTTATTTATCGTTGTCACATTTAGTTTAAATCTATACTGTTTATTTTTTGATTTATTTAATTGTATTAAATATGATTTGTAAAGATTAATATTAAAATTATTTGCTTGAAGCCATTCGATTACTATGTTAATAGTATTATTAATGTCATATTCATGATTTTGTAAAGTCATTGTTTTTAGATTTATTACATGTAAAAATTATGGACATATCGTCAGCATATAAATTACATTGATGTTTTGTTATTTCTGTTATGTCATTAATATAAAGTACTAATAAAATGGGTCCTTGTACACTTCCTTGTGGGACACCAAAGCTGCATTCTCTATATTCAGACGAAACAGAACTTATTTCATTATTAATTATTTTATTGATGACAACTTTTTGTTCACACCTACTTAGATAAGACGTTATCTATGACAATGGGGGTCCTCTGATTCAGAGAGATTCCGGTTTGCTCAGAAGAATTTCGTGCGCAACGAAATCGCCTTTAATAAGTCAATATAGAGTAAAGTAGTTACATAATTTTTATTTAGGCTTGCTAAAGTCGATGATTTTTCTCTCTGAAAGCCAAATTGTTCCTTTCTTATAATACTATATATAGAGCAAAACTCGTAAGCCTTTTTAACATGCATTTTTCAAATAACTTTGATAGAATCGGTATTAATGTTATAGGATGATAGTTAGCTGGATTTTTTTATCCTACTTTTTGTACAGTGATTTGACTAAAGATAGCTTTAACTTATCTGGAAATATACCTGCAGAAAATGATAAGTTAAGGAGATGTGTAAGAATATCAACAATTTCAGTGACGGTCGTTTTTAATATATTAGTGGATATAATGTCATATCCTTCCGCTTTAATGTTTTTAGACTCATAATTTCCTTTTTCACTTTTTTAACCGTCATAGATTGTAAAAACAATGAGTTAAATGGTGTTGTTCCCTTATGCTTAAATGTTGATTGGAACAGTGACAGATATGTTAATAAAATAATCGTTTAAAGTAGTAGCTATATTGGCAGGATTTGTTACTGTTATTTTTTATATTGAATTCAATAAATTCGTCATCTATTTTCTGCCGACTTGTATGTTTTTATGTTGTTTTTTTTATGTGTGTTCCTACATACCTTTTTTAACTTTTGTAACTTTTTAAATTTTGTACCTCATAACTTTTTACTGTGCGAACCGATTTGGATGATTCTTTTTAATATGAAAGCTGGTACATCTCTTCTGGTCCCATATGAATTTGATCAAGATCAGAGTAATAGTTTCTGAGTTATTCTTAATAACTTATATTTAAGTCGGCAGTAAAAAATAATAATTTTAAATTATTATATTCTATATTTCATTTTTTATCACTGACCATGTTGCCGGGAGGACAAAAAATATTTTTCCCTAGCTAAACCAAATGCGCTATTTTTAATTATTTAAACTAAAATGTCAGAGATTGTGGTATCTTTACTGTTTATGTAAGTCTTTCCAAGCTCCTTTCAATTTTAATAATTAAACAAGAGTATGTTTGTTCAACATAGTGTATTAAAACTTGATTTAGAAAACTCAATTATTACGGATCATCAAATTAAAAATATAATGAATTTTTTTCAAGCAAGCTCCGCCATGTAGCATTTTGTCTTTATGTTTTTTGTTTATATGATAGTTATGTTATGATATTTTAGTTAATTAGTAACCGATTTTAATGATCCTTTTTATTAAATAGCATAAAGTTTAGATTAGGGGTTTCACATGTATTTGGATAAAAAATTCGACCCCTGCGAATGGCAAAATAGTTTTTTGAAGTTGGTTTTTCCGTTTTATTAAAAGTTATTTTTTTACGTGTAATTCTTTTCGTACAAAATGTATTCTTCTACCGACATCAAAAAGGAGATGGTACTCAATTCGACTGTATGTTTTTTTATTTTTTTATTTATGTTACCTCATAATTTTTTTCTAGGTGAACCTATTTCGATGATTCTTTTTTTATTTAAAAGCTGGTGCTTTTCATATGATCCCATATAAATCTGTTCAAGGTCTGACTAATAGTTTTTGAGTTATTCTTAATAATTTATATTGAAGTCGGTTGTACAAAATTTTTAATTTTTGATTATTTCAGTCTCTAGATAGCATGTTTCGTTTTAAAGATGTATTGAACAGTTAAGTCATATTGTCGCCCAAAATTGGATTCACACATAACATATTATATAAATAAACACATAATATATTACTCGAACATTATTGTTCGATAGAAAAGAAGTCCTACAGCCTCTCGGTTATCGTTATTCGGCTCCAATTTCCGACATCATATAAGAAATGTGAAAGATAGGTACGTTATTATATTCTTTATGTCGCGATATCGTATTGGAGTACGGTATCGATATTTTATTAAACAATGTGAGAATGCAGTTACACCGATGACAGAAAAGTAAAGATGAGTATAATACTAACTTGTTATTACATATATAAGATGAGTATGATACTTGTTATTGCGTGAAATGGCTGTTTTTCTTTGTCTTAAGTGGATACCAGAAGTTCTTTACTTACATTATCTACATCGTGCAATCTATCTCTGCATAAGATTTGCGCTGGCTTTATGACTGTTACAATTTTTTTTGACTAATATTTAACATTCACGGAGGTCTAAGTACAGTAATATGTTAAGCTGAAATTTATGTTCTTACATCATGTATGTATGTACATCTGTTTTCATGTCCGCTCTTAAATCCAAAATCTCAAGTCATTTGTCATAATTTTACGGGTAACATAGAATATAAAAGTAGTCATGCAAAATACTGTGTATACAAACTAACGAAAACTTTATTCTTGCAGTAAATAGTAATATTAAGAAAATGTATCGTATATTATGTAAAGAGATGTAATATTATATGGTATCAGAACAAATTGGATATGGTTCGACTAATTTTTCATAACATTATTTTTCCATAAGTTGATTTCTAGCATTTCATAAAAATTTGTCATGGGATACTCATCCCATTTTACCTGTCCGGTAGTTGTGGTACAGTATACGGGTATGCGACCCCGGCTTCCCTAGCTATTACTGTCCTATCCCTTGCCCTCCTGGACGGTAATGTCCTACATTTCCTATTTCTTACCCTAACTTACCTTACTCTTCATTTTCACACCACCTATCCTCCCCTTTTCCTAATCCTACCCCCTCCGCCAATCAAACGTCTGCCGCGCGGTTGGATGCATGGCTAGGGGCAAGCCTATTCGTTAGCGTGCCACACTGCCCTGGGACCGGGCGACCCCAGAATTAGGCTAGCTTTACCCTGGCATGAGGGGCTCTGCTGGGGGGGACAAACCTTTCCCTCGCTATTCGTGGGAACGCAATGTATGATTATAAAAATAATTTAATTAACCAAAATGGCGGCGATGTGGTTAGCCACCCATCACGTCTCGATTCTCGCGGGGGCGAAAAGGGGCCCACGGAGAGCCGCTACGCTACGTTGAATGTAAGAGGAGGAATGGATGGTAAGATAGATGAAGTATGTCAGATGATGGATGAACGATGCATTGATATTCTATGCAGGCCTCGACACAGACCACTTCCTGGTCATAGCACGAATGCGTGGCCTCTTTAAACGGTGACGACGAGAGGCCAAGCCTACAAGTGTTCTGGACAGAGTAAAAGTGGAAAATCTACAATAAAAAGAAAAATGAAGATGAGTATGTAGAGAAACTGAAAGAAAATTTTAAAGGCATCGAAGAGATGGGAAGAGGTATGATTGAAAATTTGTGGGAGACATTTAAAAAAGGGGTCGTGAATGTTGCTATTGAGGTATGCGGGTTAGCTAAAAGAAAGAAAGAAAGAAAGAACTATAATGTGTGGATGGATAAAGATGTACGAAGGGTTATGCAAGAAAAGAAGAAAGCGTGGTTAGATTGGTTAGCAACAAAATAACCAAAAAGTTCAAAAGGCAACAGATGACGAGATAAAGGAAACAAGAACGAAGTATAAAAGATTGAAATCAGCAGCGAAAGAAGTTGTGTCTAGAAAGAAAGGATGATTTCGATAGAAGGCTCACTGAATATTTCCAGTCAAACATTAAGTTTTTCTGGAATTTCATCAAAACAGCCAGAGGAAAAACTTCTACTTCGGAGCTGAGTATAATCAGGAGTTAAGATGGCAGCGTTATAAAAGGAAAAGAATGTGTGTTAAAGAGATGGAAAGAGTATTTTGAAAGTTTGTTTGAAAAACAGGAAGTGCAGGTACAGCATCTGGCACCTTCCATAGAAACTAATATAAATGTTGATGAAAGTAAGATAAGCATGGATGAAATAGTGAAAGCGTTAAAAAGTATGAGAGTATGTAAGGCTGCAGGGTATGACAGGATTACCGTCGAGGTGCTGAGGGCTGGACAGGGCATAGTGGCTAGTCAGCTGTACCGCCTTTTCAATTTGTCCTGGCGAAATGGGCAACTACCAGGAGACTGGTGCAAAGTCTTAATCGTGCCTTTGTATGAGGGAAAAGGGTCACGGCAGGAATTCATAAATAACCGCGGTATAAGCATTCTCAGCGTCGTTGGTAAATTGTATGCGAAAGTGTTGATTGAAAGGGTTGTGAATGATACAAAAGTATGGGATGCACAAGCGGGATTTAGAAAGGGAATGGGATGTACGGATCAGGTCTTTTCCTTGCGGTGCATAGCCGAAAAGTGTTTGGCTAAAAATAAGAAGGTTTATTACGCGTCCGTGGACATAGAAAAGGCCTATGATAGAGTGGTGAGGAATGAATTGTGGTTAGCACTGTCCATGAACGGTGTGAGCAGTATCCTCATACGAGCATTGCAATCTCTTTATAGGGATTCCAGTGCTTGTGTAAGGATAAACGGGGCATACACTGAATGGTTCAATGTCGAAAAAGGTGTTAGACAGGGATGTGTAGTGTCACCGTGACTGTTTAATTTGTTCATGGACAATTGTTTGACAGATTTAAAAGAGAATAAAAGCGGGTTAAGAATGAATGAGTTACTCGTCAAATGTTTTCTCTATACTGATAACCAAGTATTACTTGCATCTTCGGCCGAGGATTTGCAGGAGATGGTAACTGCTATGAGTGGAGCTTTCGTTAGGAAGGGAATGAAGGTGAATGTAAGAAAGACGAAAGTGATGGTGTTTGAAAGAGATGAGGCAGTGACAGACTGCAATATCGTGATTGGAGATGAACAAATTCAAAGTTTACAAGAGATGGAAAGTGTGAGAGTGATATCCAGAGAAGATTGAATGCAGGAAACATGGTGAATGGAGCTTTGCACTCCTTTATGATCAGTCGGAAGGTGTCTAACAAGGCTCGTTTGGCTGTGCATGAGGGGGTGTTGGTTCCGACATTCATGTACGGAAGTAAAAGTTGGGTATGGCAGAAGAAACATGGAAGCAGAATAAATTCAGTTGAGATGAGAGAGTTAAGAAGTATGATAGGAGTTAAACTGAGTAACAGGATAAGAAATAGCGAGATAAGGAAACGTTGTGGTCTGAAAAAAGATGTAGTGACAAAAATTGAGAAAGGTATGCTGAGATGGTTTGGCCATGTCGAGAGAATGAATGAAGAACGATTGACGACAAAAGTGTATAAGGCGAATGTGAATGAAAGTGTTGGAAGGAGTAGACCTAGACGGACATTTCAAGACCAAATCAGGGACGTCTTGAAAAAAGGCCAGGTCAAGAGCACCATAAACCATAGAGCATGTATGAAGAGAATAATGAAAGTGGACGAAGCGAAACAAGTATATAAAGATCGTAGCAAGTGGAAAGAAGAAGTAAGGCGTGATTTTATGTATGTATGTATGCATAAAAATTTACCAAAATTCCCAAGAAACGAAAGCCAGCTTGTGTTGATATAGGTTGCTCAGGAAGCTGGCCACAAGTACATAATTTTATGAATGAATTATTTGTACGTGGTAGAGCCATGCTGCAGCTATATTAGTAGTATAGTTGTAGCACGAATGGGTCGGCTCGACCGGGGAAGGACCACGCTCTCACAGAATACTAGCGTAAAATAGCAGCTTACCACTGCTGTGTTTCGTATAATGAGTGTATAGAACCGGAGACTCTTTTTACTGGAAACGAGGCACGGGTGACAACGCGTCTGTATTTTGATTATTTACTAAGGATAGAGTTAGCTGTCTATGGGTCACAGCAACTACTTACCATCACGTGGACTGTGTGCTCATTTGTCAACCTTTCCTTTAAAAAAAAGAATCATACAGCTTCCTGACTTTCTTTCGTACTGGTCCACATTTGAATACTAAATAATTTCCAAATACCATTGAATAACCATTCTGATACTCCATAGAAATTAGAGGTCTCACATGACTATTCAAAAGGATGAATAAAAATTACACCAATTTTTTACGTGGTAGAGCCATGCTGCAGCTATATTAGTAGCATAGTTGTACACGAATGAGACGGCTCGACCGGAGAAGGACTACGGTCTCACAGAATACCAGCGTAAAATAGCAGCTTAACACTGCTGTGTTTCGTATGGTGAGTGTAGAGAACCGGAGACCCTTTTTACTGGAAAAGAGGCATTCCATCTTAGTCCTCACGGGTGACAACACATCTGCATTTTGATTCGCATACGAGGATGTCTATGAGCCACAGCAACCACTAACCATCAGGTAGTCTGTGTGCTCGTTTGTCACCCTATCCTATAAAAAAAAACACCGCTGTTGCATATTGCATACTACAAATATGCTTAATAGGTCATCTGGTAACAGATCAGATCATCATCCATATTGTGTCATGCGATACGTTTCTCCTTTAATCGAGTTCCTTTAATCACTGAACAAAACAATATTTTAGTTTATAAAAAAATAGACACTTTTTTTATACATTCAGTCAAAAAGTATCAGGAATAGATGATTGAGTTTGAGTTATATTTGTTATTTATTTAGATCTGTTATATCATATCTAATATGTATTGTGAATTTCACAATGGGCAAAAACATCGAACAAAGAGTTTGTTTTAAATTTTGCATCACCAATTGTATTTCGTGTTCAGATTTACTGAAAATATTACAGAAGGCTTACGGTGAATTGACTTTATAAATTCAAAAGCACGTTATGAATGGTACAAAGCGTTCAAAAGTGAGTAAGCTCGTATCTTAAAGATCTGTAAGTCGTACCGGTCCAGAAAAATTGCCAGTGGTAGATGATTCCACAAAGAATTCTTGCGAAAAAGAAAAATCCTAGTAAATCGCAGTCATGGTGGACCGCCAAGCACCCAGATGGTGTGTACGGTAATGTGAGTTTTGTCCCGATGTGCATTGGTGGAATTTTGTGGCTGTGATTAATCTTAACAATTTGTCTAAGTACTCCCCGTGGAAAGTGAAAATTGTAATGCAACATTTCTTCACAGCGACAGTGAATAGAGCCGATCAGAAAGAACTTGGTCGTCGACGATTCGATTCACTCTTTTAGCTGGATGCGGTCAAGTGGAAGGAGCTGGCACTGTGGTACCCCAGTCTAAAAATGAGAACAGTTCTCCATGTGAGGGCGAACATGCGCTATGTAAAGTTGCAAACGGTGTACTGGCATGAAATACTGTCCCACTGTCTGAGCACGCCAAGCTTTTTAGAGGTTAATTTAATCTTCCCTTCCAAGTGACCGCGCAACTGTGCGTCATTCGATATGTCGATGCCGAAGATTCCGATGATGGCTAAGGTAGCATGTTAAGTGCCCTGAAATTGAGGTGGTACGACAAAGGGGTTCGTTTTAGCGGTAAATGCGCAAACCTATGTTTTCGGAAGTTTGAACTGGTCTAGAGTCGTCCCCAAACTGAAATTTTGTTTATTAATACTCGACTTCAGACACAAGACATGTTCCCGAGAAATATTAGCAAGGTCGGTGTAAAAAGCATCACCAGTATTATAACCAGTAATATAATTGATATTCAGAAGGAACTGCGGGTATGATAGCACTCAACTTTGTGGAACACTACCATTAATCGGCTCGTAGCGAAGTATGCACCGTCTACTACGACCTTGATGCTCCTGAAAAAAACTGATGATCCAATTGCACAATTTCTCAGGAAGCCTATAGGCAGGAAGCTTCTATAGAAGCGCTTTGTGCCCATTGAAGACCAAAATAACGACCAGTGCCTCCCTCTTGGACGCTACTGCTTCCGCTCATCTATACGTCAGGTAAATTAGAAGAGTAGAAACAGAAATAGCTAGACCACCAATGCGGTCCGTAACCAGCTCGTGTTCCCGAAGGTACCTTATTAGATGGCAGTTTATAATGGACTCCATTATTTTTGAAAACAAGGAGGCTATAATAATAAACCTATAGTTAAACGTGTCTGAGCGGTCACCGTTTTAGAGATCGGGTTCACTAAAGCTATCTTCCATAAGTTCAGGATTACGCTTAGGGAGTAGGAGTAACGGGAAAGATGCCTTAGAACCGGTGCTAACTCCGGAGCACGCCTCTTCAGCAAAATAGGAGGGACTCCATTAGGTCCACTCGACTTGTTTACGTCCAGGGATCCTTTGCACACTGAGCACTGTGTAATCCGCACAATCCAGCATGCAAAGCACACAGTGGGATAGTCGGCGGTGTGAGGCCCCCGTCATCGAGAGTAGAGTTGGATTCAAAAAGAAAACCTAAAAGATCGACTTCCTCCTTTGCGGCATGGGTCAGTGAGTGTAAGTCGTTCTCCCTGTCCAAAAATGGCATCGATAGCTGATAGAAATTCCCTTGGACGGCCTTGGCAAAGCATTAATTAAATTAGTCATAGAGAAGAGAGCTTGAGCAGTTTAAAATCCTTGAATAAAGTCCAGTCAGTCAACGAAAGACGAAAGGTATCTTCCAAATGATTCAGTCTTATTATTACATTATTTTTATTTTTCTTGTACCAAAAAATACAAAAAGAGCAACAAGTAAAATACGTGAGGATCGCGGATAATGTCTATTATTTATTGAGAATATTATACCAAATTTTATACTGTACATAAGTGGTGCTTGCAAAGGCAAGCTCAGCGCACCCTCGAACCTTGCGCCTCAGGCTCAAGCATAGTTAGCCTGTGGGTAAATCAGACCCTGGCGTTATGCGGCGTATAATAGAGCAAATTAGACGAAAAAGGTCAGATTTGTGGAAAGGAAATTCTTGGATTTTGCAACAATAGTGCGCCTTCGCACAACACATTGACGTTTGCTAGATAAACCGATGTGACGTTGTATTGTTCTTGGAGCTGTGATGTTGCATTTACTAACGAGTGTCTGGTGGTCTTTCCCCTTTCTTTTCTTTTCTAAAGGAAAAATAATCACATATGCTGATAACATTGCCCTTTCTTTCGTTGATGATTCTTGGGATAATGTTTTTAAGAATGCTCAGTTGGGATTTAATAGGGTCTGTAAATGGCTTAGCTATAATGTTTTAACACTGAATATTAATAAAACAAAGTACATTGCATTTGGTCATAGAGCTAACCTCCTTAACCACTATCTTTGACAATCACATCCCACACCTGTGGTCTTAGACTTACAGGGTGTCACTGTCCCTTAATTGAAAGAACCAATAAAATCAAATATCTTGGTATTTTGATTGATCCGACCTTAACATTTAAACCCCACTTTGAGGTTTTAGTAACCCGACTGCGAAAGCTCATATATATATTCAGAACCTTAAAACATATAGCTGAACGCCGTGTTATAATGGTAGTTTACTTCGCTTTATGTCAATCCATAATTGAATATTGCATTACATCATGGGGAGGAGGAGCTAAAACATAACTCATTGAAGTAGAGAGAGCACAACGTGCAATTCTTAAAGCAGGTGCTGGACTCCCTTTCCGTTTTCCTACATACGAGCTGTATAAAAAATGGGATGTACTAACGGTTAGACAAACTTTCATTCTGCATATCATGCTTAAACAACACTCTCATCTACGTTATAACCCAGATCTTTTTAAAAATAAACGCCGCAAAGATATAATATGCAAAACTCTAACTTTCAACACAGCTCTTTCACATAAGGTTTTCTGCTTCTTGGGACCTTTTCTTTATAACAAACTAAATAAAATTTTAGACATATATCCCAAAACTAAATCTAGTTGTAAAATAACACTAAGAAAATTCCTAAAAACCCTTAACTACCAAGAAACTGAGAATCTCCTTTTAATCCAATACTAATACTTTTAATTTACTCAGAAACGTAAATCACTCTTATCACAATCTCAAAAACCTCCAATAATGTTACTCCAGGATTGTTCTGCACAACCATTAAAACACACATACAAACACACACACACACACACACACACACACACACACACACATACATACACGTCCATATCCATTGAATGGATCCAGCAATTCGCCTTATAATATTAACTTTTTATAATCTCTTTTATGATATATTCCTCTCTGTATTATTTCTTTGTATTATATGTAACCTATCCGCCAGGGGGGGGGGGGGGGGCTGGTGACCTGTAACCCAGGTTTTGAATATAAAACCTATAATAGGCACTAGTCTCTCACAACGCTAGGCCCTTACTGTGTACATTGATATTGTTAACCAGGCAGTAAGTTGTGAAGAGATAAATAAACTAAATTGAAATTGAAATTTCTTTAAGTTCCTACTCCCATTCCTACGAATCCTGTTCCTACACCTTATGAGAAGGCAACGCACAAGTAACACTTCTGTTGTTTCTTGTGTCTATGTGCAGCGGTGAAGTCAAATCTTAGCCATCCGGTGACCCGCTTGCTCTTTTTGCCTCTCTTATAATACAAAAAAAATATCTGTAGATAATATTAGCTGAAATTATGCCACTGACAATTTATATAGTGGCTGTAACAAAACAAAACATTTTTTCAAGTACAATTTGAGAACATAAGACCATTAGTATGACTTTTGAAAACGGGGCAAGATGGAGACTTTTATATGTTTATCTTATCCCGTCAAATATTGGCGGGTAAAGATGGAACATCACAATAAATCCTAAAATACAAAAAGTAGCGATATTTAGACATAGCAATATAATTAACAATTAAAAATAATAAGTATGTATACACATAAAAAACTCGTATCTACCTCGTAAATGAAGTTACACGACACGGAGTAAGATTAAAACACCCAACTTGCTCGTGTAAAATTCACAGCATAGATATTACCTTATAACACACAACCGATCCCTCAAAACGGCAAGTGCCGACTGAGGTGTATGACGTAACAAAATGGCAGTCTTATGAATGTTGCCTGCATTGGATAAATTACACAAAATCTGTCTTTATTGATGCCTTTTTGTGTTACCCCGTTTTTCATTTTCCCCTCACTCACCCTACTTTCTTGACAGAGTGGTATTACACAGAAGATGCTGTTGCCTATATCCCACTTCTGATGTTAGATAATACTATTAACTATTTAAATAAATTAACACTACTTATAAAAAACTTTACGTTATAAAATATCCACCAAACGCATTAGAAGTAAATAGAGAATTAGAAGTATATATTAATCACCAAAATAAATGATGTATGCAAACCAACAGCACCGTGGCCCATCACAATGCGACATAGGCCGGTGTCATTGTGACATCACCTTCTTTACTGGTACCAAAAAAATTACCATGATGGACAGAACAGAATGACTCACTCTAAAAGTATTAGGATTACAAAATTAGTATTATGTACAAGTATTGGATCGTAAAATAATTGCGGGCAAAGATACGTAGAAAAATATTGACAATTTTTTTGCGCTATTAGCCGCAAGTTGAAAGTGCACGTGATAGTTAAAAAATAACAAAGCAGTTTTAAAAATAAGACGGCATGACGACGGTGTCGTAGTACGTCGGTACAGCAAAGATTGTAAACAACACGTGCCCCGATCACGCCACCCAGCGCCAGCGCGCCGCTCGATTTCCCAACTGCTCCACTACTTGATTTGTTTTGCAACGCCTCTAAAAGAGCGGTCAGTCTTTCTGCGCCCCCTTTTCCCTAAAGAGGGTTGCTTCCGATTCGGCAAAAAGACCACAAAAGACAATAACAATGCTAGTGTAGTATATTCCCCGCGACTATTTATTTATTTATTTAACTTTTTTTGAACCTTATAAAATATATAAGTACAAAAGGCGGACAAAATGCTTAAAGCATTCTCTGCCTGTCACACTTGAGGAGTGGAAAAACATCGAAGGCGTTATTATAATACATAACAGTAAAGAATAAGAAATATAATGAATTTAGAAATTATAGCATATAAACATAAAGGTAAAAAAATACATATACCATACATACATATATATATATATATATATATATATATATATATATATATATATATACATACCACATACACATATATATATATACACATATACACATATAAATACATATATACGTAAAAAACATATGATGATGAAATTAGCTACAATTTAAAATAGCTAATTTTGTACAAGTCCCAATTCTCATTGCTCCTGTCACGCTTAAACCTTCTGAAAGCTCGGTTACGTCGAGTCATCTCCATGTGCACTCCCTTCGTTATCCACGGAGCTGGAGGCCGCTTAGCCCTAATAGATCTCACCGGTGCATGCGCATCAAACAGTTTCAGTGTTAATTTAGTGAAAATAGATACTTTATCGTCAACTGATGACGCACAATACACAGGTGAGAAGTCGATGGCCTTTGCATCAATCAGAAGCTTCGTTGGGTTAACTTTATTGTAACAACGAACCAAAAGTATCTCGGGTTCAACTTTTGCAAACTTCAACCTAAATGCAAGGTAAAGCAAATCATGACGCGAAAAACCGGAAGCTGACAACTGACCATATTTATTGACTAGATCAGGACAGGACGTGATTATTAGATCTAGCCAGGTATCCGGGGAGTCAAGGTTATGGTGAGTAGGAGAGCAGGGAAGGATGGATAAATTTACTGAAGACAAGATATTTATGAGCTTACTTGATTGCAAAGAAGTTTTGAGGAGATCAGTATTGAAGTCGCCCATAATAATGTGATGTGTATAGTCTGCACATACAGATTCTAAGACCGTTTCTAGGCTGGAGAAATAATCAACAGAAGGAGGACAGTAAACAACCCCAAGTGCTAATTTGGAACGCCCCACCTGAATTTCCAAGAATAAATATTCAGCCGAAGCAGAGTATTGTGAAGGTGAGGATGCAATTACAGAATAACGTAAGTCGGACCGTAGATAAATTGCAACACCTCCCCCACCCTTGCCTAATCTATCATTTCTAATCAAGACAAAGCCTGGTAAGCTGTAAGAAACATTTGAAAGAGAGGGCTTCAGCCAGCTTTCGGAAATTAGAATGGCCTGCACATTTGAAGAGGCAGAAGTGAAAGTATCTAAAAGGTCGGAGTAATGAGAGGGTATGCTCTGTGCATTCAAATGGCAGACTTTAAAAGAAGAGGGGAGATGTTCCAAAGATTTATCAAGCACGTTGCGGAGAGTTTCCGGCTCATCGAAAGAGTCAAAGCTTGTTGAAGAATCGTTAGCAGAATAGAATGATTCATCATCTGACATTATAAACAAATATACATAAATAAGTACAATATAAAATATAAGTAAATATCAAAATAACACGTATATATTATAATAAAAAAAATAATAAAAAAGGCAATATTATGTCTACTACCAATCCCGCCGGTTAACCATAGCAGAATATTTAAACAACATTATTTTATTTTCAATTAGTGCAAAAAAAAGAAAGAAATCTGGACATCATTAATCACAAATAACAAATCAACAACATAAGTATTAAAAACTCAGATAGTGAAATCAAGCAAGCGATTATTACAAATTAGTAATTATTTAGTGAAACTTTAGTACGAAATCCTAAACATAAATAACTTATTACTTACTAAATAAAAACTTAGGAGAAACACATTAAAAACAATATTCGAAAACAAACTAAAAATAAAATTTAAAAGAAAATTAACTAAAAATGGCCAGAAAATTACTGATATGGCTAAAACAAAATCCAATGCAATAACTGAATGACAGTGAGGAATAAGCTAACTAAAGTAATACAATAAAAAAAGCTGTATGGTCGTGCGATCTTTGCCTATCTCTGACAACTTACATATCATGACACTGACAATATGTCAGTGTCAGATATGTGCCCTGAATATTGTTGACATTAATAACATACTGAACTATGTTAGTAAAAGTAACATTTTTAAATAAAAACATTCAAGAAAATTATAAAGGTACCCACCACAGAAAGAAATTCACATACCTATAGATCCACAAACAAAAGTACCTTTAAGGAAATATGTAATGAACAGTGACAACATGAAGTGCGAATTGTTGGAAGTGAATATAAACTACACAGAAAGTATGCATACAACAATGAGGATTATTTTTTATGTCTAGCGGATCTCTTAGCCTTCGACAGCTGGTCAGATGAGGCCGCAGGTACGGGGGAAGCAGATGGACACTTCTCGCCTCTAACAGCATCATTATATTCATTGTCTGAAGCACCAACAACAGCCGAAAGGTCTTCCTCAGTAGTAATGCGATGGCGTAACCCATTTTGAGTCTTTATAATAATATTTCCGTCAACAGTCCAGCAGTTGCGGATGCCCAGACGCTTTCGAGCAAGCATGAACAGAGATTGTCGATGACGTGTGAGGAATTCTGACACTACAATTGATGTGCCCTTAAGTCCAGCCTTCTTTTTCCACACTGTTGACCTCACAGCTGAATCTGAGAAGCGGACCAAGACTGGTCTGCATTTGCCGTCAACTAATTTACCTAAACGATGGCACACACTCAGAGCATTGGAATTAAAGTCTTGAATTTTAAGTTTATCAGAGAACCACATTACCAATATAGCTTGACAAGTCGCCTGTGGTATCTTCTGGAATACCATGAAACAAAAGATACTTCCTTCTCTGTCTCATTTCAATTATGTCCATGGACTTTGAGCACTCTGAAATTTGTTGACGAAGGAGACTCATCATACTCCAGACTTGGGTCTTAAATTCCTGGAACTCTTCTTGAAGACGTGTCAATGTTGTTTGTGATGCAGCTGGTTTTAACTGAGATTCAAATTCAGATAGTTTTTTCATTATATTTGACTCAATAGTCAGCTGTTTTTCAACTATGAGATCATATGAAGCCATTTTGAAGTGCAGTGAAAATGTGTTTAGAGGTTAGCCGGTGGATAGGTAGGACAAAAAATTATTTGAACATAAAACTCTACACCTTTTATGTCACTGAATGTATATGTAAGTAATCTACAATTGAATGTAAAAATAAAGAGTAATTACTCCATAAAAGCAATTTTAATTTATAATAAATAAGGAGCACACTGTCTACTTTTTTAACACCTACCGCCGAAAAATACAGGGTATTTGTGAAACGCTCGCGAAAACGAAGACAGATGATAGTACTAAGGATCCCTTTGATCATGGGTCACAAATAAATTCGATCCTGATGAAAAAAAAATCATCTTTTCACAACGTTTTATTAGCTTTATTCACGCGCCATCATGTTAGTACAGCTAAATGAAACGATAATTTCATAAATTAATAATGAAAATACTTAAACATAAAATCAGCAGTGGAATTACTGAATTACAATCAGCTGCCTAGGGGTCAATGTACGCTTGGACGCTGAACTCTAGGTCCCGTCACGTAAAAGGAACGGTGGCCTTGAACCTAGACATAGCGGTTTATCAATCAAATTGGTGGTACGAACGGGGCGCGACGGGGGAACGCTCGCCAGTATTACTGTCATTCTTCCCGCCCTTTGTTGGCTTCCGAAATACAGTCACATACCAGGTTACTTTGCACGACTCGCGACCATGGTTTTAAAAAGAAAGGAAAGAAAAATTATTTATATCTATTGTTTTATAACTGAACTAGTGAACGAAAAGTTAAATAGAAGATGAATGGGGAAAACTGTGCAGTAAAGTTAAAAGGATTGGTGAAGAATACCGAATAAATTACCATGTGGTCGACCTGATGACGGAAACATTTATCATTCGCATTGATGTTGATGATTCTGATGACGGAAGCTCAAGCGAAGATGAAAGTGATGATGAAGTAGCATCCAGTAACACCAATACACCATCGACATCTGGCTTCCATGTTCCATGTTCCAACGGTATAATGAAAGGCGTGTCACCCTTAGCTTAAATATTCTTGTTACGAACTACTTTAATATTTTACGATAGAAATAAAAAATAATGCTCAAGTAAACATTATTCATTTTTGATTCCAACCCGTTCCAACGTTCTAAGTAGCTAGTAAAGTACCTATTATGGTTCTACAATAAAACAATTCATTCCTATTATAATATTATAAAACAATAGCCTAGTACCATGTGGTACTTTAGAACGCGACTGTACCCACACTCCCTCCACTGCGACCTCTATCGAGCTCGGTGCGAAACAATATCTAACCAGCCGGCTCGTGTCACCTCACGCTGTGGAATTTACACATGTCTGCTTTGCCAACATGTGAGGAATTCCCAAAATTGTGGGGAATTTCAAGTCGGTTGGGGATTGGTATTATGAGGGGAAAATACGGGGATTTTGAAAATCGATAGCCAGGGCCAAATCAGAGCCTTCTTTCAAGTAATCAAATACTTATCTTAACATTTTGTTAGGTTACTTATGAATATCGAATGACTCTTTTTTTTTAATTATCTTCATTGCACCATATTTAATTTTCAGATTTATTTTGGCAATTTTTGTGTATCATTTAATGCTTTTCATTTCTTTATTTTTTAATTTTAAAGAAAAAAAAATGTTAGTTAAAAAGTAAATCTTATAAAATTAGCTGAAAATTGATTCATTTCTTAAAATAAAATTGAGGGGAATTTGTGGAGAATCTGTTGCAGTTTTGTCCTTAAATTGGGGAATTTGACATATTGGTGTTGGCAACGCTGCTATGTTACACCGAAATTTGTCGGCGACATAAGAATTAGAGGCGGTAATCACTATAAAAGTTGTAGGTAATTTTAATAATTTTGACGGACCTCTTTTTAAATTCAAAGTCAATTAAAATAAAGTAAAAGTTTCCGATAAATTAATTAACTATCGATCATAATTGGAATTGATTTTAAATATTAAATTAAATGTGCAGCAGCATCTTGCTGATAACAACTGAATAAAAATAAAACACTGCGCTTGGCAAGCCGCTTGCCAAGCGTGCAATTATGGCTAAATCCCCCTTATAAGGAAATATATGAGGGTGTCCTACGTTCAGCAATAGACTTTTAATAGGATTCAATGGCTCTTGCTCTTTTATAAGAGCTAATTCGTATTCTTAACTCATTTGAGTTTTGAAAGTTACTAGATTGGTCACCCACGGTAGGTGAAGGGCCGGCCCAAGGTGGCTACTCCGATTGGGCTTAGTGAGCCCACTTCAGATGTGAATTGTTGGACTGCGGCTCATTTCGAAATGCTAGTACATATAATAGGTTTAAGAATATGAAAATTTGAAAAACGAAATTAATTTTTTTACTTAGAAGAAATGAAATAAAGATATTTCATTTTGTTTTATTTCATATTTAATTACCGCTCTGTTTCTTGTTGGTCCTGGACAAAGGTTTTTTTTTCGGAACTAGTGGTAAATGATTTTTTCTAATCTATATTGAATCAAAATTACTTTTTCAATTCTACATCTCGCGTAAATGAAATTCAGTCAATCTAAGCTGATGTAGTCTGTGTACAGTTTACAAGATGAGTGCGACACTTGATGTAAGGGAAAGTTAGATGTTAGGAAACCCAATGAAAGTCGCTCTAACACTGATTTTATTGTAAAGGATTTATAAAAATGAAACAGAAATACAGACGTTATACATGTGTGCGTAATTAACAAATCTTGTTTCTAAGTGACCCATTAATGAGTCATGCATGTTTCACTAACGATTGTGCGGTAACCCGTACAACTGACAACCACTAGATCTTCTTACATTTTCCCAAACTTGCCTTTTAAGATACCCATATGTATGAAATATGTCTGATGTCTCTATTCTGATTCTTATTTCTCTAGATATTATAATTTCAGTACAATATTACCTCGTATTATTTAAAATTAAAAAATTGAACAACTAACTTCAATATAAAGTATTAAGAATAACTCAAAAACTATTAGTCAAACCTTGATCAAATTTCCGCTTTCAAATAAAAAAAGAATCAGGCAAATCGGTTCACCTATAAAAAAGTTATGAGGTAACACCCATAAAAAACGTGGTAAAACGTGCAGCAGCTATATTAGGAGTAGATAGTTGTAGCACGAATGGGTCGGCTCGACCGGGAAAGGACCACGCTCTCACAGAATACTAGCGTAAAATAACAGCTTAACACTGCCGTGTTTCGTATGGTAAGTGTAGAGAATCGGAAACCCTTTTCTTTGGAAAAGAGGCATTCCATCTAAGTCCTCACAGATGACCATGCATCTGAATTTTAATTCTTTATTGCGGATTTATATGGGTCTCAGCAACCACTTACCATCAGGTACTCTGTGCTCGTTTGTCACCCTACCCTATAAAAAAGAGAAAAAAAAACATACAATCGAATTCATTACCTCCTCCTTTTAGAAGTCGGTAGAAAAACGATAAATATTAAATACGCATTTAAAATTAAACTTCTTTACCTTCGTGATCTGAACAAAATTGTGTGTACAGTAGTAAACAAACGAAGTCTTCATCGTATTGCTTTGAAGCCATAGAACATAATTTTTGTAAAGGTATTTTTATAACGATTAAATAATTTTCCTGGTGTGGTGTTACCTTACCCCACCCTAACCCTGATTTGGTCCGTAGGTATATATGAATGCTCGTAATTATGGGAAAAGCACGAAAGACATCACCTCAATAATAGAAATATCTTAAATGTCGGTATATAATTCAAAAAATAGAATAGGCCAAAGTTTTTCATTGTGTTCAATGGTTGCTGACGTTTTTATTATTCTGTCATTGTTGTGTTAGCGAAGGGAAGCTTGTTTCTTTTTTCACATCCAATAAGCTGAATTGCTGTTAGGTATTTGTGCCAGTTCTGGTTTCCAATTTTATTTATATTGTATATAATTATTGTTGTAACTACATTGAAAGCATTGCAAACTAAGTAAGGGGACAATACGCAAATCTTGTCTATATAAACGTACCTATATATTATGTTATATACCGCTCGTAAAAACTGAAGTTAGTATGCATGTAAAGATTAACCTAAATTTTTGTTAAAAATGACTAAGTATTTAAACTTCATCCATGGATGAATTATCAAAGAATTATAATACAAAAAATTGAAAAGAAAATTGGCGGAAATATTTCTAAACGCGGTGCGTGTTTAAGAGTAAACAATAGCAACAAATTGCGCGACGCGAAGCCTTGAGGTTCTAAGCCCACAGAAGCTGAAAACTTTTTTCATTTATTTTGCATACTAAGTCAATCGGAAGGCAAAATTTTAAGATTACTTACAAAAGACCTTTCGAATATTTTAATATTTTAAAAATGGCGATTTTTTTAAAAAAACCTTATCTTTTTCAAAAAATGTAAAGATATGCTTGGCTGTGAACATAACTTTTTTATAGGATAAGGGTGACAAACGAGCACACGGTCCAGCTGGTGGTATGTGGTTGCTGTGTCCTACAGCCATCTGCAACTATCCTCGATTATGAATCGAAATGCAGATGCGTTATCAACCGTGAGTATTAAGATGAAATGCCTCGTTTCCAGTAAAAACACTCTCCGGTTCTACATACACATTAGTATGTTATAGTATACACTCATTATATGAAACACAACAGTGTTAAGCTGCTATTTTACGCTGGTATGTGTCCACATTCGTTCTATACTACTAATATAGCTGTAGTATAGCTCTACCACATGAGTAAAGAAATCGACCAGAGGGGAAGCTACATACAAACGTCTCGCTTCGGCTACACCCACACATAGCGCAGCGATGTTTGCGTGAGCTCTCACCGACAGGTTCACCGACGCTCCGTCAGGGTACAAACCGGTTTGCGCCGGCTCAGTCAGAGTGTAAATAAAAGGGCTGTTGGTCACGCGCATTGGAGTAAATAGACGAATAATATTTCGTGATTTTATAGATCAATAAATCTATTGATTATTTTTACAATTAGAGTTAAGTTTCGAGATGGGCACTATAAAATAAGACATTATAGATTTATAAGTATATATTTATATTAGATAATTAGTGTCGTATAAGCTAAATGCCTAAGTTGTACAGTATGTATGAAAAATTCGAGAGAAAATAATACAATAGCCAGACAGTGGTGCAGTTAGTGTTAGTGGTAGTAGTGCTGGTGATGGTGGACGGTGGTACTGATCGTGCGATGTTGGTAGCGGTGGATGGTGGTGCTGTACGTGCTGGTAATGGTGTTGGTGATTGTGGTGGTGCTGGTAGTATCATTGGTGGTGGTGGTGGACAGTGGACCGCCACTGGTACTACCACCACGATCAGCATCACCACCACAACCCTTACTACCGCCACCATCATCCTGGTAGTAACATTGGTGGTGGTGGTATATCAACACCACCACTGCTCACTACCATCATCACAGTCATTATTAATACCATCTGATTTTTTGTACTCATGAATACGTTGTCTTACGATAATGATATTGATAGAAATATAGATATGTATATGTAATGTGAAGCTAAGTATTAAAATAAGCAAAATATACAATATTTGCAGTTTCAATTTTAATTACAAATAACAGACATGTTATCATATTAACTTAAGTTACAATGAATACACAAAAGAAACAATTCTCTTAGAAATATCTTTAATAATAAAGATAAGTTGGATATTCGTCAAAAGTCAGGTGTTTACAAACTTGTTTGTGGCGAATGCCACGCCGTTTACGTGGGTCAGATTGGTCGCAATTTCGAGACACGTTATAAAGAGCATTTAGCCGCGTACAGGAATTGTAATCCCGATAAATCCCATTTGCCAAACATATTTTGGACACTGGACACAACCCAGCCGACGACCATTCCTTTAAAGTTTTACATACGTGTAATAAAGGCCTGCGGTTGTGTGTGCTGGAATAGTTAGAGATATTAAAAAGTAATAACAGTAACGTTGCACTGCTGAATGAACAAACAAATGCTACTAATTCACCTCTCTTAAACATCTTTAAGCCTGCTCTCTAATAATAGAGAGCCTCGCAATATGTTTTTTAATGTTTGTCACCCTCACGATGATCGGCGATTGGTTGCGTGGTTGGAGGGTAGGCGGGCGGTGCGCGGCGGATTGTTTTTAATTTTACAAACGGCTGTGTAAGTACGGCCGTGATTGGTCGTATGTTTTATCGCATGACGCAGTCGCTCGCTCCTTAAGTAGAGAGCGGTTGCGTCAGCGGTCTGTATAAAAGGCAGTTGTTTTGGCTCACCGCTCACTTAGAGTTAGCCACCGTAGTCTATATCGTCGTCAGTGGTGTGTCTTGCCTAGTGTAGTGGTGTTGGGAGTAGCGGTGCTGGAATTAGTGGTGACGGGGATAGTGCATGCAAGTGAGGGAGGGCGGGAAGTGCTCTTCATACTAGGTAAGACACATCATTTTATTTTAAAGCGCGGATGTTTGCGAAGTAAATTTTTTAAAAGCTTTTATATAATGAATTTCCGCAAAGTAACGCCTGATTCTATTAATCATCACTGATGACAGCTCTCATATCAGCAATAGAAATTGGGCTTATTGTAATGTCAATTTGCTTAGAAATATTGACTTCGTTTCTCTCATCGGTTAAAAGTGTTTCATTTCCTGATGTGAGCGTATATCTTTCGAGTTCTGTTATTTTGCTTTCCCCTATCAAATTTATAAAACCTTCTTTTGTTAATAGTTTTTCTCTTATTTCGCAATAGTCACTTGGTTTTTCTTTTTGGTCAGTACTCTTTCCAAGACATTTTGTAAAATCAATTGCATTTACATCCCATGGACATAAACCAGTGGCTCTGAAGCCATTTACGATCGTTGAATGCTTGATCCATTTTTCTATGGTACTTTGTAGCAGAGGCACAAAGTTGTTTTTTGTTAAAGCCTGTGAAGGATGACTTTGCCGCCATTCCAGCACAGATTTTTGCCAACCATAGTTTAGTGGCTTAAAAGCCGATACGTCCGCAGGTTGTAAAAGCCTTATGCAGTTGGGTTAAAGCGCATCGAGTACAATATCCAATTTTGTCCATAAATCGGTTACTGCGTAAGTCAAATGCGTTTTATGCCCGTCAACAAAGAGGATTATTGGAAACTGTGTTCCTGATTTGACCAAATGGGGATAAAGGACACTTTCTATATAATCGTGAAAGATTTCAGACTTCATTCATCCAATATCGCTTAATCCTATACCCCAGTCTGGAGGAACCTTTGAGGATATATCAGCCGACAATCTTTTATTTGGAAAAATTACCATGGGTGGAGTAAGATGTCTATCACCATAAAATGTAAATATTACTGTTAGTGATGTTTTTGCTCGAGCGCTATCGACTTCATACACATTTTTGTTGCCTTTTGGAGCTAATACTACGCCTGTTTTAAGACAAAGGAATAAATTAGTTTCATCGCCATTAAAAACACGACGAGGATCCGAGAGAACATGAAATAAATCATTTTCCTGGAGATAGCCATCACTTTTCTTAAACTAGCCCCTTATGTCATTTTCTGAAACTGCTGCGCTGGAGGCTGTAACTGCTTCAGATGTCCGAAAACTAAGTTTAGGGTGATGCAACAAAAACAGTTTAAACCATTTCTCACCATTTGTGAACCTACCAAGCCTCTTATTTTTTGTTAGATAAGCCCTAACACTGTTTAAAACATCTTTTTTTCTTTTAGTACATCCCTTTCTGCAACAACTATTAATCCATTCCTCTAAATTTTTTCTTCGTCTTCTGTCAGTACAGTATAAGGACCTGGACGCGAATTATGCAGGGGATTTTTGAGTCTGTAAATTATGTCGTTCGGGGCACCTAATACGTTTTGGCTGCAAGATTTCGACTCATACCATTTTGTATTGCTTGATGAAAGTTGAAAATGGAGAAATAACTGCAGAACTCTGCTATTTAAACATTAAATATCAATTAAAAGTTACAATTATTGAAATGTAGACTAAAACTAGAATGTATTAACGAAATCCAAAAGACACTCACCTTATCGATATGTTAAGAAAAAGTTTTTTTTTTCATACACACACTTGTACAGTTTGTTTCAGCTGACTAGACGCCATATTAGTTTTGACAGCTTTGTGTTGATAGTGCATAAAAGATATAGTTACCAAAAATTATATCTTAAGATACCAACAGTGTGTGTATTACTTTTCTTATTTTTGGAAGAAAATTGCTGGAGTGTCGATAAATTGGGGAGGTGTCGAGAATAGGTTCTCTTACCCTACTAATAATGGAAAATCCACGACGAGGCGCTGTTAGTCGCTATACACATCGTGAGCACGACACATGACATGTACTTGATTTACGGCGAAATCAGGCAAGTTTCTACTCGAGGCATAGTACCATTAACACAAGGTTGGCTGCAATATTGTATGCGGAACGGTATCCAGACCGTATTTATCCGACATATGAGGTGATTGAACGATTGGACTCGAGGTTCTCAATCTGGGAGACCGGGAACAATTGAGGACGACGTCGTGCTACATGAACGCGAAGAGGATCCCTCGACTTCGGTTCGTATGATACAAAGCTGCACTGGAATACCGAAATCATCGGTTTATCGTATTTTAAAAAAAAAAGGTATTTGTTTCACCCATGTCACATTCAAAGAGTGCAAACTCTCCTTCAGAGAGATTATGTAAAACGAGTGCTGTTTTGCCGACGAATGCGGAACTTAATAGGCAAGATCCCGACTTTTTTCATAAAGTTTTTTGGACTGATGGGTCTCAGTGCAAAAGGGATGGATACCGTTTTTTTACCGGCTCTACCACCGTTTAACGGTAGTAGAGCCACGCAGCAGTTTTTGCTGTTGCACGTATGGGACGGCTCGTGCCGGGTTGGTACCACGACCTCAGAGAATACCGGCGTGAAGTAGAAGCTCTGCTTCTGCGTTTCGTCTGGTGAGTGCTGGTGGCCGGAGACCCTCCTCACCCTCCAATTCCTCCCTCCCCCATCAACATGGTAGCGGAATTACACGTTAGACTACCTCAGGATGGTACCAGCACCCCTGAATAATTCCTCGCTTAGCATCCACGGCCATGTTATTCCACTCCTGAGCGTGGGTTTGAGCAAAATTTCGCTCAAAAACATAACTGCTCGGGGCAAACTGAGCAACAATCCCAAGGCGACCCCTGCCACGCTATCCGTGAATTTCTGCAACATCAGGGGACTTAACTCGAACCTAAACGCCGTCCACTACTATCTCGAGACGGCGAAGCCGGCTTTGCTCTTTCTGACCAAGACGCAGGTGTCCCCTCCGGTTGATAATTCGTATCTCTCCTACCGGGGGTACAAATTGGAGCACTCCTTTGTGCCTCGGGCTGGAGTTTGCGTGTATGTCAGAGAGGACATCTGTTCTCGACGCCTCGGCAGTCTTGAAGATTCGGACCTGTCCATCCTTTGGCTACGCGTAGACAGCGACGATCATCCGCGCGTCTACGGGTGCCTCTATAGGTCCCATAGCGGTAATGCCAAAACGCATGTGTATTGCACAACTTCTTGATAGAAAAAAAGGCTGAACATATCAATAATCCCATTGAGGAACAGTTTGAACACGCATTCGAAGATTTTTCACTAAACAACAGAAGATCGTCGAACTATGCATTTTTGATACGCGAACAATTTGCTGATTACTTCAATACTTATGCATAAACACCATATTGTCTCATGTAAACTAAAAAAATAAACTTTTAATTTGAACTAAATTTTAACTCACCATCGCTTTCGCCAAGTATTGCAGCAATATTATCCCATATTTTATTTTTAATCCTAATATTTTTATAATCACGATGTGAATTGTCATAAAATAGTGGATAATTTTGCACTGTTTCTATTAAAATTTCCGTATTTAGCACCGCCATTTTTAACGCGGTACACGCGGCCTGTTGTAAAAATTTGCAACTGGCCGCCGATAGGCCGCGCGCACGCTGACACATACGCAGTCAGGGCTCCGTCATTCTTTTTTTTTTTGAAAAGTATATGCTGTTGGCCCTGCAGCCTTTTTTTAGGATAAGTGTGACAAACGAGCACACAGTCCACCTGATGGTAAGTGGATACTGTGGTCATAGACATCTACATCTACGTGAAGATGCGTTGTCACCCGAGAGGACTAAGATGGAATGCGTCGTTTCCAGTAAAAAGGGTCTCCGGTTCTCTACACTCACCATACGAAACACAGCAGCATAAGAGCTGCTATTTTACGCTGGTATTTGGTGAGAGCGTGGTCCTTCCCCGGTCAAGCCGACCCATTCGTACTACAACTATACCAGTAATATAGCTGCAGCATGACTCTACTACTTTTTCAGCTTCATTGAAATTTTATTTCTATTCTTTTATTTATTATATCATCTTTGTACAATCCCAGCACGTTCGCTCGATGCCGCAGCCATTTGAAGGTTACAAAGGTAGGAAAAACGTCCCCAAATCCTGGTTATTATTAAAATATTGTAGGCTATTATAGTGCATGTAATTTTGCTTTTGTATGGGAGAATTGCATCTGTTACATAGTAATTTTTTTTTTATAAAACGTAACCTCCTCACTAGGATTTTCTGCTGTATCGTGGGGGCAATTTACATACATAAATTTCACAAGAACAAACATCCAGACACGGAACAATTATTTGTGGGCCATACAAATAGTTTTTCCGTGCGGGATTCAAACCCGCGGCCTCCAGCTTTGCAACTCATTGCTAAGCCAATGGGCCATGGAGCCTTCAACAACAAGCTTTATTTAATCTGTGACACGGTGGCGGGCGGGGCATGCGGCTGCGGTCAGCCGCTCGCAGGCCGCGACAAGACCGCACGTGTTTGTAGACTCACATAAATTGCAAGCGAATACAACTGGCCGCCACCGCGGCCACCACCGCAAGCCGCTTCTGTGTGGGAGACGCTTAAATAAGACTGTGTTGCAGTTATTGCGTTGCCTCGTTTCGGTTACGCGCCAATTCAAATTTTTAAAATACTGAAAAATTTGAATATAACCAAAAGATTCGAATATCGTACCATCAAACGATACATTGAAGACTCTAGTGTAGATGACAGGTCAAGAAGTGGTCGCCCTCGGTCTGTTAGGACTCCAGCAGTGATAAAAGCTGTGAAGGCGCGAATTCAAAGAAATCCCAAACGTAAGCAGAAACTGTTGGCCCTTCAGATGGGGTTAAGCAGAACCACGGTGAAAGGGTGTTAAATAAAGACTTAGGACTTCGGGCATATCGAAGAAAAACAGGACATCGTTTGTATGCTCGTCTAATGGACCTGAGACTGAAGAGATGTCGCGCTTTGTTGAAGCGGTACGCGGGAAAAAAATATCGGGAAATTCTTTTTTCGGATGAAAAATTTTTACCGTAGAAGAGAGCTACAACAAACAAAATGATAAGGGGCACGCACACAGTAGTGAAGAAGCAGGTAACCGTATTCCGCGTGTCCAACGAGGTCATTTTCCATCCTCGCTCATGGTATGGTTGGGAGTTTCTTATTGGGGCTTAACAGAGGTACATTTTTGTGAGAAAGGTGTAAAAACGAATGCAGTTGTGTATCAAAATACAGTCCTAACGAACCTTGTGGAACCTGTTTCTCATACCATGTTCAATAACAGGCACTGGATATTCCAATAAGATTCGGCGCCAGCTCATATAGTGAAGAGCACACAAGACTGGCTGGCGGCGCGTGAAATCGACTTCATCCGGCACGAAGACTGGCCCTCCTCCAGTCCAGATTTGAATCCGTTAGATTACAAGATATGGCAACACTTGGAGGAAAAGGCGTGTTCAAAGCCTCATTCCAATTTGGAGTCACTCAAGACATCCTTGATTAAGGCAGCCGCCGATATTGACATGGACCTCGTTCGTGCTGCGATAGACGACTGGCCGCGCAGATTGAAGGCCTGTATTCAAAATCACGGAGGTCATTTTGAATAAACTTTAGTTTCATAAGAATCGATGTTTTGTTAAGTTCATTTTGGTATATAAATGGTTACATAATGAATAAACTTGTTTCAATTATTTTATATTAAACATGTGACAGAATTTATGACCTGACTAGGTATTCGAACTAGAGGCAAACGATTCCAGCATCTGCTTTAATAAATAAGTTGATAAAAAAATTCCGATTTTTTTTGTCAATATCCCATATCTATGTCAATAAGTTCGGCTTTAGCGCTACCCTTGATGATAAAAATGGTAATTTCTACATTTTTCTAAATAATTAATGTAAGTGTTTACTACCTTTTCTGAATCTGCAGTAAATGGAGCATTTTTACAAATTATTTGCAATTTTTTCAAAGGTAAAATGTTACATCAATCATTTTTTTTTCTTAAAAAATATACAAGATTATGGGGCATATTTACTACAAGGTATTCCTAACGACAATAGTAGAAACACTAACTTAAAGTAGAGATTTTTGAGAAAATAAAATAATTGACGGTATCTCGAAAACTTAAAAACTTTTTACTAAGGTATTTTTTTTATATGCAAGATCTAAGGCTAACCTAATTTCCATGTCGCTCTGACGTGGTATTTTTGGGAGAGTAAGTAAAATTTTGCATTGAATAAATATAATTATACGGATTATATCTCGTTTAATACGCTTATTTAACTTTTTTTCTTACAGCTTATGTTAAATAATTCCCGAAATTTCGGATGCTTTGCAGCATCTATAATCTCGGAGGAGTAGAGTATTTGACGTCCTGATGTCACAGTTAAACCGGGATACCTTTAGCTTTTGAGTAATTGTTTTTGATTCCATCTACGCAGAATGAGCTTACAGTTTCTTTAAGTCTAGCAATATAAATAATGCAAGAATTCCCCAATTATAAGAACATGTTCAGGATCGTCTACGTTATTACATGAGATTTGATAAATCACAAATACTCCCAAAAGAACATCAATACCTACCAATGATGATTCGTGAGACTATTGAATTAAAAAAATATCCTAATTTTGATCCATCTTTCTCCATCCATCTTTATCCATCGCAATAAATAAGGCCATCTATTAGTCTAGTTCTGCTCAGAACGTCGACAATCCTTACAAAGACCATACCAAAAGAAATTAGATAATCTTCGATAATTTGTTTGCCACTGGCAAGATGTAAATCATCTTTACGATGATATATATCATCGTGAAGGCTGGATATTCGTTTGGTCTTAAAATAGGAACACTTAGTAATTTTAAATATTTTTGTTTGAAAAATGATTTTTTACTGAGGTTGGCCTTGGCGTGATTTTTTTCGCGATGACTTAAAAAAAAGGTTTAAAGACCGAAGAATGTTTTCGAACTCTGAACTAGTACTTTTTCGGGATGGAAACTTATCGACCAGTAAGTGCTACCAATGGGTGGTATTGCATACCTTAAGTGAAAGCGCAAGGTATGTTCTACTATCGCCTAAAAATAAAGATTCCAACATTTTATCGAATAAAATCGTATCTAGCAATCATATTATACATATAAATGATATAAAAAGCACATTGTTAGAAAGATAAATGATTGTTGAACTTAATATTTTTTTTAAATCGATTAATTGCTATTTTCAAATAAAAAAGGGGTTTTAGTGACTTATGGTGTGGATTTATCAAGGCCGCAAGGCTTGTAAACACGATAACTTTTTAAAATAATAATTGTTTAACTCAATCTATTTTTAATCTCTTCATCTATCATGTGGGAAGCCACTGAATGTAAATGGCAGTGTAATTTTGTTTTGTTTAGCTATAATTATTTTTTTTCGGATCCAAAATGGCGAAATTTTTGTTGATTTGGTAGCCTCGTATATAAATTATTTCTGTAAATGGGAAGCTAAAGCCACAGAGTAATTTAGTTCGGCTTCAGTCACCGTCGTGAGTGGATATTGTTTCGGTTGTTTGCAGCGGCTCAAAAAGATCGCTGTACAAATACACAAATAACAAATATTGGAATAAACAAATTTCTTAAATACTTGATTATAATAATAATAAGAGATCTTTTTATTACAATATTTAAAAGCACAGAATAAATAAAAGTAGTACGTACTAAAAGTAAGTAGTATAATTTTTTTGTCATGAATGACATTTTCATGGGTTTCGAGGGTGTTGCAACCGATAGTACTGTCGAAATGTAAATCCAAGAAGGCGGTCGCAATAGGTATCAATTTTTTCATTATGGGTGTCATTTTCATGGTTTTCGAGGGTGCTGAAGCCGATAGTGCTGTTGAAATATAAATCCAAGGTGGCGGCTGCAATAGGCATAAATTTTTTCATCATGGGTGTCATTTTCATGGTTTTGAGGGTGTTGAAGCTGATAGTGCTGTCGAAATGTAAATCCAAGATGGCGGCTGCAATAGGTATCAATTTTTTTTATCATGGGTGTCATTTTCATGGTTTTCGAGGGTGTTGAAGCCGATAGTGCCGATGTTATACGTAATTTTTTTAATGCGTTTAACGTATGCCCTGCCGTATAATATATTTTATTATATAAAGAAAATTGACGCCGACAGGAAAAAACACTTTTAACATAATATACTGGCTGGCGGTGAATTATGACTATTACTATGATCTATAGTTGACCATCGAAGATGAGCTTACACCAACAAAATGTCGTTGAGTCGAAGCATACGCATACAAATGATCGCATCGTTTTATTCTGTTAAGTTGTTAGTACGACTTATACTAGGTTAGTAATTGATAACATCAAATTAAACATCAAAAATATATACTCAGTAAATTAATATTCTTAAGTTATATAATTGTGTGATTTTTTTCTTTAAAAAAATTAAGTTGCAAACGCACCTACAGTATACTTGCTGGTAAGTGGCTTCTTCAGCTCATGGACAACTGCAGCCAACTTCAAATAAAGAAAGCTACAGAAGATAAAAAACCCTTCTAAGTACTAAAATGGATTTGTTCACAGCCTGTAATTAATACTGGCTCTATATCCTTCAGACCGGACAACAGCAGAGCCAGCAATGATATTTACTGGCAGAAAATGAGTAAGAGAGTGGCACCTACGCATTACATACTTTTTATATAGTTTTGATTTGTATCTTGTTTTATGTTTATATATTTAATGAAGTGACGACCTGGTAAGACATGCAGGAAGTCGATGGATGCAGGTGGCTCAGGACCGTGCTTTGTGGCATTCCTTGGGGGAGACCTATGTTCAGCAGTGGACTTATGACAGGCTGTAATGATGATGATGATGATAGTCCTTCAAACCGGAACACAGCACATCCAGCAATGATATTTACTGGCAGAAAATGAGTAAGAGAGTGGCACCTACGCATTACATACTTTTTTTTATTTAAATACTTTTGATTTGTATCGTGTTTTATTCTCCTTAAAAAGTTCTACCAGTTACGTAAAGGAGCACGTTGAACTCCTTTCATTGAACCCAAATTAATTATTTGAAAAACACCAAGGTTACCTTAATGTATTTTAGTAGACAACCAAATAATACTCTTTGTTTTAATACCTACTATAAAACTTCCTGTTTATTTCAAAAATATTTTACAAATTAAGCACATAAATATTACATTATTTATTTTATTTATTAAAACAAAATTGCTAACACAAAAGCCAACTACATTAATAGTCTAACTATTGAAAAATTGGCCAAGTGCGTAGATTGTTAAATTTGAAGCTACAGAGTGCTATCTTCATATTTAATAATTTCTAAAGATTAATAGGACTTGCTTTCTGCCTAGGAGTCCGTCCGGGTATGTACCAAGCTCTTGCTTATTTTTACTACCAATCAACAATGCGTCCATTATTGTGTTCCGGTATGACGGACATATAATTATATTCCATCTTAGTCCTAAGAAGCGATAACGCATGTGTAGCGTTATTTGTTTGAAGTTGGTTGCAGTTACCACAACTATATAAAGTCCTAGTGTGATAATTTGGCTATGAAAGTTAAAGAAAAACAGCAACGCATAATTGAAATATTTCTTTATAATTCACTGCGCCGCGCCGGCGGATTGGTTTGATACCGTCGCAACGATATGTCGCGTTTCGTTATTAGCCTATGCAGTTTTGAATAGCTTAGACTTTGATCTTTTAACTAGTATCAAAAGTCATCAACTTAAAAATAGACATTTAAAACTTTAACAGAGGTCGTAAGTTCTTATTAGTTTTCGCATAAACTTAATATAAAATGATAATTTATTATAGTGCCCGAGTATGCGCGAGCACAGGCACATTTTCTATGCACTCAGTTTTATAGTCTGATGGAACGATCCGACACGACCGGAAAGACATTAGATGCAGGACCAATGGGTGGGTGCTACTGAGAATTTCTTGGCAGAAAAACACTATATCTAATTTTTGACCAGACACGGAATTTCAAACTGGAACCACATGATCACAGACGCGTTCACGACCACTAGACCAACGAGGCATTCAAAATAATATCATCATCTATTGAGCAGCCAGGCTACCAGTGTTGCTGTTAAAAGACAAAAAACGGAGAATGTAAATCCGTCATACTGAGCCGGTATATTGGTGCTCATAATTCATCCATTATGTTTTTTGTACGCCTTATAGTGGCAGCGTAAGAGAATCCAGTACCCCATATTATCATGCCATGGGTGTTGTAAGGTGGCGAATCATGAGAATGGCAGTATTAAGAAACTGCATTTCTGTTTTTTAAATTTTTGCTAAGCTTAATAAACAGAATAAATCTGTTGTAATATGTGGAGACTTTAATATCAATCTCCTAGAAGCTTCTTCCATCAATATTAAATTAAGATCATTGTTTACATCATATGGTATTTTTAATTTATTTTTAGAGCCAATGCGTATTGCTCAATCTAGTGCAACATGTAAAGATAATATTTTTACAAACGTGAAGCCGTTACATAAACGTATAATTAAAAAATTAAGTTCTGATCACTGTGGACAAGTAGTATCGTTACCTTATGTCCACAAAAAGCAAGTAGATGAGAAAGTTGTTTGTTGCAGTAAATGCACGTCGCTTGGAGAAATTTAGAAGTAACATAGTGAAAAAACTTTCACCACTTTAATACCAAAATGATCCAACTTTTTTGTATAGAACATTATTTAAGCTTATTTGCAATGAATTTAATAATACTTTTACTTCTAAAACAATCTGCTTGAACAGTCTGAAGTCATTCAATGAATGGGCGACAGTAGTAGTCCATAAGAGCAGACATAGGTTATATGATCTTTACCATGACAGGTCATGTAATCATAGCGTCGAATTTAGGGAATATGTAAAAAACATTTTAAAATATTTTAAAGAGTGTGCTCCACAGACAAGTTTTTGCATTTGAGCAACAAAATTAAGACGTCTTCTAATAAAATTAAAATGGCATGGAGTATAATTAATAGCGAAACTGTTGAGATCAACTCTCGCAATTCAAACTACCAGTTAAGTGTTAAGTGTTAAGTTTAGTGTTGCGGTTGTTCATGGGCGGCGGTAGTCACTTACCATCAGGTGAGCCGCATGCTCGTTTGCCCCCTATTCTATAAAAAAAAAACAACAAATTAACTGAATCAGATCAGGACGTTGCAATGGTTTTTGAGAAATATTTTACTGATATTCCGATATTAACCACTAAGTCACTGAATTCTTCTCCTGCTGTCGCCGAATCTTTACTCAAACAAAATGTAAATGCGTGTATAACATACGAGTCATTAATGTATACAAGAAACAGGAAGGAGCCGAGAATTGAGCCTTGAGGCACGCCCATTTGTACCATTGACCCGGAAGGGCTCATACTGTTAATGACAACTTTTTGCGTTCTCTTACTTAAATATGAAATAAACCGAGCAAGATAACAGCATACCAAAGTGGCGAAGCAATCAGCTTTGTAGCGGTTTCTTACGATTGCCGTTGAGCAATCACTTTCCAAATAGGAGGTTCAGATGCCTGGGTGATCAGTCATCGATTGCTGAAAACAGAATTTGAAAATTCGAAACCGTTCTCGAGATAATCATGGGACAGACGGACAGACGGACAGATGGACAGACGAACAGACATCGTGAAATCAATAAGAGTCTTCGCAAGCTTCGCCACTTAATAATTAATTTAAGAGCATCACTTCATACACCGTAGTGTTGAAGTTTCCTGATTAATGTTTCATGGTGAACACAATCGAAGGACTTGGATAAGTCACAAAATATATCCAATGCAGCCTGTGAATTCTACCATGCATTAAAGATATATTTAATCAGCTCAATACCGGCATCAGTTGTCGAGCGACCCCTTGTGAAACCAAATTGATTTTTATAAAGTACGTTATTTATATTAAAGAAATTTAACATTTGATCAAGAATAATTTTTTCAAAAATCTTACTAAGTGTTGGTAATACAGAAATAAGTCGAAACTGGCGGGGTCTAATGTACTACCAGATTTAAATAAAAGTATTACTTTACTATGCTTCGCTATATAATTTTAACGGATATCCCCCACAGATCCGCAGTTTTCTTAACATCAATAGTTTCAAAATGTTTTACAATATATTTTGATGATACTCTATGAAATGAAAAATTCTTTATACACGCATTTACATTTTGTTTGAGTAAAGATTCGGCGACAGCAGGAGAAGAATTCAGTGACTTAGTGGTTAATATCGGAATATCAGTAAAATATTTCTCAAAAACCATTGCAACGTCCTGATCTGATTCAGTTAATTTGTTGTTTTTTATTTATAGAATAGGGGGCAAACGAGCATGCGGCTCACCTGATGGTAAGTGACTACCGCCGCCCGTGAACAACCGCAACACCAAACTTAACACTTAACACTTAACTGGTAGTTTGAATTGCGAGAGTTGATCTCAACATTTTCGCTATTAATTATACTCCATGCCATTTTAATTTTATTAGAAGACGTCTTAATTTTGTTGCTCAAATGCAAAAACTTGTCTGTGGAGCACACTCTTTAAAATATTTTAAAATGTTTTTTACATATTCCCTAAATTCGACGCTATGATTACATGACCTGTCATGGTAAAGATCATATAACCTATGTCTGCTCTTATGGACTACTACTGTCGCCCATTCATTGAATGACTTCAGATTGTTCAAGCAGATTGTTTTAGAAGTATAAGTATTATTAAATTCATTGCAAATAAGCTTAAATAATGTTCTATACAAAAAAGTTGGATCATTTTGGTATTAAAGTGAAGAAAGTTTTTTCACTATGTTACTTCTAAATTTCTCCAAGCGACGTGCATTTACTGCAACAAACAACTATCTCATCTACTTGCTTTTTGTGAACATAAGGTAACGATACTACTTGTCCACAGTGATCATAACTTAATTTTTTAATTATACATTTATGTAACGGCTTCACGTTTGTAAAAATATTATCTTTACATATTGCACTAGATTGAGCAATACGCATTGGCTCTAAAAATAAATTAAAAATACCATATGATGTAAACAATGATCTTAATTTAATATTGATGGAAGAAGCTTCTAGGAGATTGATATTAAAGTCTCCACATATTACAACAGATTTATTCTGTTTATTAAGCTTAGCAAAAATTTAAAAAACAGAAATGCAGTTTCTTAATACTGCCATTCTCATGATTCGCCACCTTACAACACCCATGGCATGATAATATGGGGTACTGGCTTCTCTTACGCTGCCACTATACGGCGTACAAAAAACATAATGGATGAATTTATGAGCACCAATATACCGGCTCAGTGTGACGGATTTTTATTCTCCGTTTTTTGTCTTTTAACAGCAACACTGGTAGCCTGACAGCTCTATAGATGATGATATTATTTTGACTGCCTCGTTGGTCTAGTGGTCGTAAACGCGTCTGTGATCATGTGGTTCCAGTTTGAAATTCCGTGTCTGGTCAAAAATTAGATATAGTGTTTTTCTGCCAAGAAATTCTCAGTAGCACCCACCCATTGGTCCTGCATCTAATGTCTTTCCGGTCGTGTCGGATCGTTCCATCAGACTATAAAACTGAGTGCATAGAAAATGTGCCTGTGCTCGCGCATACTCGGGCACTATAATAAATTATCATTTTATATTAAGTTTATGCGAAAACTAATAAGAACTTACGACCTCTGTTAAAGTTTAAAATGTCTATTTTTAAGTTGATGACTTTTGATACTAGTTAAAAGATCAAAATCTAAGCTATTCAAAACTGCATAGGCTAATAACGAAACGCGACATATCGTTGCAACGGTATCAAACCAATCCGCCGGCGCGGCGCAGTGAATTATAAAGAAATATTTCAATTATGCGTTGCTGTTTTTCTTTAACTTTCATAGCCAAATTATCACACTAGGACTTTATATAGTTGTGGTAACTGCAACCAACTTCAAACAAATAACGCTACACATGCGTTATCGCTTCTTAGGACTAAGATGGAATGTAATTATATGTCCGTCATACCGAAACACAATAATGGACGCATTGTTGATTGGTAGCAAAAATAAGCAAGAGCTTGGTACATACCCGGACGGACTCCTAGGCAGAAAGCAAGTCCTATTAATCTTTAGAAATTATTAAATATGAAGATAGCACTTTGTAGCTTCAAATTTAACAATCTGCGCACTTGGCCAATTTTTCCATAGTTAGACTATTAATGTAGTTGGCTTTTGTGTTAGCAATTTTGTTTTAATAAATAAAATAAATAATGTAATATTTATGTGCTTAATTTGTAAAATATTTTTGAAATAAACAGGAAGTTTTATAGTAGGTATTAAAACAAAGAGTATTATTTGGTTGTCTACTAAAATACATTAAGGTAACCTTGGTGTTTTTCAAATAATTAATTTGGGTTCAATGAAAGGAGTTCAACGTGCTCCTTTACGTAACTGGTAGAACTTTTCAAGGAGAATAAAACACGATACAAATCAAAAGTATTTAAATTAAAAAAAGTATGTAATGCGTAGGTGCCACTCTCTTACTCATTTTCTGCCAGTAAATATCATTGCTGGATGTGCTGTGTTCCGGTTTGAAGGACCATCATCATTATCATCATTACAGCCTGTTATAAGTCCACTGCTGAACATAGGTCACCCCCAAGGAATGCCACAAAGCACGGTCCTGAGCCACCTACATCCATCGACTTCCTGCATGTCTTACCAGGTCGTTACTTCATTAAATATATAAACATTAAACAAGATACAAATCAAAACTATATAAAAAGTATGTAATGCGTAGGTGCCACTCTCTTACTCATTTTCTGCCAGTAAATATCATTGCTGGCTCTGCTGTTGTCCGGTCTGAAGGATATAGAGCCAGTATTAATTACAGGCTGTGAACAACTCCATTTTAGTACTTAGAAGGGTTTTTTATCTTCTGTAGCTTTCTTTATTTGAAGTTGGCTGCAGTTGTCCATGAGCTGAAGAAGCCACTTACCAGCAAGTATACTGTAGGTGCGTTTGCAACTTAATTTTTTTAAAGAAAAAAATCACACATTTATATAACTTAAGAATATTAATTTACTGAGTATATATTTTTGATGTTTAATTTGATGTTCTCAATTACTAACCTAGTATAAGTCGTACTAACAACTTAACAGAATAAAACGATGCGATCATTTGTATGCGTATGCTTCGACTCAACGACATTTTGTTGGTGTAAGCTCATCTTCGATGGTCAACTATAGATCATAGTAATAGTCATAATTCATCGCCAGCCAGTATATTATGTTAAAAGTGTTTTTTCCTGTCGGCGTCAATTTTCTTTATATAATAAAATATATTATACGGCAGGGCATACGTTAAACGCATTAAAAAAATTACGTATAACATCGGCACTATCGGCTTCAACACCCTCGAAAACCATGAAAATGACACCCATGATAAAAAAATTGATACATATTGCAGCCGCCATCTTGGATTTACATTTCGACAGCACTATCAGCTTCAACACCCTCGAAACCATGAAAATGACACCCATGATGAAAAAATTTATACCTATTGCAGCCGCCACCTTGGATTTACATTTCAACAGCACTATCGGCTTCAGCACCCTCGAAAACCATGAAAATGACACCCATAATGAAAAATTAATACCTATTGCGGCCGCCATCTTGGATTTACATTTCGACAGTACTATCGGTTGCAACACCCTCGAAACCCATGAAAATGTCACTCATGACAAAAAAATTATACTACTTACTTTTAGTACGTACTACTTTTATTTATTCTGTGCTTTTAAATATTGTAATAAAAAGATCTCTTATTATTATTATAATCAAGTATTTAGGAATTTGTTTATTCCAATATTTGTTATATATTTGTTATTTGTGTATTTGTACAGCGATCTTTTTGAGCCGCTGCAAACAACCGAAACAATATCCACTCACGACGGTGACTGAAGCCGAACTAAATTACTCTGTGGCTTTAGCTTCCCATTTACAGAAATAATTTATATACGAGGCTACCAAATCAACAAAAATTTCGCCATTTTGTAGCCGAAAAAAATTAATTATAGCTAAACAAAACAAAATTACACTGCCATTTACATTCAGTGGCTTCCCACATGATAGATGATGAGATTAAAAATTGATTGAGTTAAACAATTAATATTTTCAAAAGTTATCGTGTTTACAAGCCTTGCGGCCTTGATAAATCCACACCATTAGTCACTAAAACCCCTTTACTACGGATTATATCTCGTTTAATACGCTTATTTAACTGTTTTTCTTACAGCTTATGTTAAATTATTCCCGAAATTTCGGATGCTTTGCAGCATCTATAATCTCGGAGGAGTAGAGTATTTGACGTCCTGATGTCACAGTTAAACCGGGATACCTTTAGCTTTTGAGTAATTGTTTTTTAATCCATCTACGCAGAATGAGCTTACAGTTTCTTTAAGTCTAGCAATATAAATAATGCAAGAATTCGCCAATTATAAGAACATGTTCAGGATCGTCTACGTTATTACATGAGATTTGATAAATCACAAATACTCCCAAAAGAACATCAATACCTACCAATGATGATTCGTGAGACTATTGAATTAAAAAAATATCCTAATTTTGATCCATCTTTCTCCATCCATCTTTATCCATCGCAATAAATAAGGCCATCTAATCATCTAGTCTAGTTCTGCTCAGAACGTCGACAATCCTTACAAAGACCATACCAAAAGAAATTAGATACTCTTCGATAATTTGTTTGCCACTGGCAAGATGTAAATCATCTTTACGATGATATATATCATCGTGAAGGCTGGATATTCGTTTGGTCTTAAAATAGGAACACTTAGTAATTTTATATATTTTTGTTTGAAAAATGATTTTTTACTGAGCTTGGCCTTGGCGTGATTTTTTTCGTGATGACTTAAAAAAAAAGGTTTAAAGACAGAAGAATATTTTCGAACTCTGAACTACTACTTTTTCGGGATGGAAACTTATCGACCAGTAAGTGCTACCAATGGGTGGTATTGCATACCTTAAGTGAAAGCGCAATGTATGTTCTACTATCGCCTAAAAATAAAGATTCCAACATTTTATCGAATAAAATCGTATCTAGCAATCATATAATACATATAAATGATATAAAAAGCACATTGTTAGAAAGATAAATGATTGTTGAACTTAATAATATTTTTTTAAATCGATTAATTGCTATTTTCAAATAAAAAAGGGGTTTTAGTGACTTATGGTGTGGATTTATCAAGGCCGCAAGGCTTGTAAACACGATAACTTTTGAAAATATTAATTGTTTAACTCAATCTATTTTTAATCTCTTCATTTATCATGTGGGAAGCCACTGAATGTAAATGGCAGTGTAATTTTGTTTTGTTTAGCTATAATTAATTTTTTTCGGCTCCAAAATGGCGAAATTTTTGTTGATTTGGTAGCCTCGTATATAAATTATTTCTGTAAATGGAAAGCTAAAGCCACAGAGTAATTTAGTTCGGCTTCAGTCACCGTCGTGAGTGGATATTGTTTCGGTTGTTTGCAGCGGCTCAAAAAGATCGCTGTACAAATACACAAATAACAAATATTGGAATAAACAAATTTCTTAAATACTTGATTATAATAATAATAAGAGATCTTTTTATTACAATATTTAAAAGCACAGAATAAATAAAAGTAGTACGTACTAAAAGTAAGTAGTATAATTTTTTTGTCATGAATGACATTTTCATGGGTTTCGAGGGTGTTGCAACCGATAGTACTGTCGAAATGTAAATCCAAGAAGGCGGACGCAATAGGTATCAATTTTTTCATTATGGGTGTCATTTTCATGGTTTTCGAGGGTGCTGAAGCCGATAGTGCTGTTGAAATGTAAATCCAAGGTGGCGGCTGCAATAGGTATAAATTTTTTCATCATGGGTGTCATTTTCATGGTTTCGAGGGTGTTGAAGCTGATAGTGCTGTCGAAATGTAAATCCAAGATGGCGGCTGCAATAGGTATCAATTTCTTTTATCATGGGTGTCATTTTCATGGTTTTCGAGGGTGTTGAAGCCGATAGTGCCGATGTTATACGTAATTTTTTTACTATTTAATTTTTTGACTATTACTATGATCTATAGTTGACCATCGAAGATGAGCTTACACCAACAAAATGTCGTTGAGTCGAAGCATACGCATACAAATGATCGCATCGTTTTATTCTGTTAAGTTGTTAGTACGACTTATACTAGGTTAGTAATTGAGAACATCAAATTAAACATCAAAAATATATACTCAGTAAATTAATATTCTTAAGTTATATAAATGTGTGATTTTTTCTTTACAAAAATTAAGTTGCAAACGCACCTACAGTATACTTGCTGGTAAGTGGCTTCTTCAGCTCATGGACAACTGCAGCCAACTTCAAATAAAGAAAGCTACAGAAGATAAAAAACCCTTCTAAGTACTAAAATGGAGTTGTTCACAGCCTGTAATTAATACTGGCTCTATATCCTTCAGACCGGACAACAGCAGAGCCAGCAATGATATTTACTGGCAGAAAATGAGTAAGAGAGTGGCACCTACGCATTACATACTTTTTATATAGTTTTGATTTGTATCTTGTTTAATGTTTATATATTTAATGAAGTGACGACCTGGTAAGACATGCAGGAAGTCGATGGATGCAGGTGGCTCAGGACCGTGCTTTGTGGCATTCCTTGGGGGAGACCTATGTTCAGCAGTGGACTTATAACAGGCTGTAATGATGATGATGATGATGGTCCTTCAAACCGGAACACAGCACATCCAGCAATGATATTTACTGGCAGAAAATGAGTAAGAGAGTGGCACCTACGCATTACATACTTTTTTTTAATTTAAATACTTTTGATTTGTATCGTGTTTTATTCTCCTTGAAAAGTTCTACCAGTTACGTAAAGGAGCACGTTGAACTCCTTTCATTGAACCCAAATTAATTATTTGAAAAACACCAAGGTTACCTTAATGTATTTTAGTAGACAACCAAATAATACTCTTTGTTTTAATACCTACTATAAAACTTCCTGTTTATTTCAAAAATATTTTACAAATTAAGCACATAAATATTACATTATTTATTTTATTTATTAAAACAAAATTGCTAACACAAAAGCCAACTACATTAATAGTCTAACTATGGAAAAATTGGCCAAGTGCGTAGATTGTTAAATTTGAAGCTACAAAGTGCTATCTTCATATTTAATAATTTCTAAAGATTAATAGGACTTGCTTTCTGCCTAGGAGTCCGTCCGGGTATGTACCAAGCTCTTGCTTATTTTTGCTACCAATCAACAATGCGTCCATTATTGTGTTTCGGTATGACGGACATATAATTACATTCCATCTTAGTCCTAAGAAGCGATAACGCATGTGTAGCGTTATTTGTTTGAAGTTGGTTGCATTTACCACAACTATATAAAGTCCTAGTGTGATAATTTGGCTATGAAAGTTAAAGAAAAACAGCAACGCATAATTGAAATATTTCTTTATAATTCACTGCGCCGCGCCGGCGGATTGGTTTGATACCGTCGCAACGATATGTCGCGTTTCGTTATTAGCCTATGCAGTTTTGAATAGCTTAGGTATCCCGGTTTAACTGTGACATCAGGACGTCAAATACTCTACTCCTCCGAGATTATAGATGCTGCAAAGCATCCGAAATTTCGGGAATTATTTAACATAAGCTGTAAGAAAAACAGTTAAATAAGCGTATTAAACGAGATATAATCCGTATAATTATATTTATTCAATGCAAAATTTTACTTACTCTCCCAAAAATATCACGTCAGAGCGACATGGAAATTAGGTTAGCCTTAGATCTTGCATATAAAAAAAAATACCTTAGTAAAAAGTTTTTAAGTTTTCGAGATACCGTCAATTATTTTATTTTCTCAAAAATCTCTACTTTAAGTTAGTGTTTCTACTGTTGTCGTTAGGAATACCTTGTAGTAAATATGCCCCATAATCTTGTATATTTTTTAAGAAAAAAAAAATGATTGATGTAACATTTTACCTTTGAAAAAATTGCACTTCCAACTTTAATGACCTACCGTGAAAAAAATGTACTGACGTACACTCGCAAATAATTTGTAAAAATGCTCCATTTACTGCAGATTCAGAAAAGGTAGTAAACACTTACATTAATTATTTAGAAAAATGTAGAAACTACCATTTTTATCATCAAGGGTAGCGCTAAAGCCGAACTTATTGACATAGATATGGGATATTGACAAAAAAAATCGGAATTTTTTTATCAACTTATTTATTAAAGCAGATGCTGGAATCGTTTGCCTCTAGTTCGAATACCTAGTCAGGTCATAAATTCTGTCACATGTTTAATATAAAATAATTGAAACAAGTTTATTCATTATGTAACCATTTATATACCAAAATGAACTTAACAAAACATCGATTCTTATGAAACTAAAGTTTATTCAAAATGACCTCCGTGATTTTGAATACAGGCCTTCAATCTGCGCGGCCAGTCGTCTATCGCAGCACGAACGAGGTCCATGTCAATATCGGCGGCTGCCTTAATCAAGGATGTCTTTAGTGACTCCAAATTGGAATGAGGCTTTGAACACGCCTTTTCCTCCAAGTGTTGCCATATATTGTAATCTAACGAATTCAAATCTGGACTGGAGGAGGGCCAGTCTTCGTGCCGGATGAAGTCGATTTCACGCGCCGCCAGCCAGTCTTGTGTACTCTTCGCTATATGAGCTGGCGCCGAATCTTGTTGGAATATCCAGTGCCTGTTATTGAACATGGTATGAGAAACAGGTTCCACAAGGTTCGTTAGGACTGTATTTTGATACACAACTGCATTCGTTTTTACACCTTTCTCACAAAAATGTACCTCTGTTAAGCCCCAATAAGAAACTCCCAACCATACCATGAGCGAGGATGGAAAATGACCTCGTTGGACACGCGGAATACGGTTGCCTGCTTCTTCACTACTGTGTGCGTGCCCCTTATCATTTTGTTTGTTGTAGCTCTCTTCTACGGTAAAAATTTTTTCATCCGAAAAAAGAATTTCTCGATATTTTTTTCCCGCGTACCGCTTCAACAAAGCGCGACATCTCTTCAGTCTCAGGTCCATTAGACGAGCATACAAACGATGTCCTGTTTTTCTTCGATATGCCCGAAGTCCTAAGTCTTTATTTAACACCCTTTTCACCGTGGTTCTGCTTAACCCCATCTGAAGGGCCAACAGTTTCTGCTTACGTTTGGGATTTCTTTGAATTCGCGCCTTCACAGCTTTTATCACTGCTGGAGTCCTAACAGACCGAGGGCGACCACTTCTTGACCTGTCATCTACACTAGAGTCTTCAATGTATCGTTTGATGGTACGATAAACGAATCTTTTGGTTATATTCAAATTTTTCAGTATGTCAAAAATTTGAATTGGCGCGTAACCGAAACGAGGCAACGCAATAACTGCAACACAGTCTTATTTAAGCGTCTCCCACACAGAAGCGGCTTGCGGTGGCGGCCGCGGTGGCGGCCAGTTGTATTCGCTTGCAATTTATGTGAGTCTACAAACACGTGCGGTCTTGTCGCGGCCTGCGAGCGGCTGACCGCGGCCGCATGCCCCGCCCGCCACAGTGTAACAGATTAAATAAAGCTTGTTGTTGAAGGCTCCATGGCCCATTGGCTTAGCAATGAGTTGCAAAGCTGGGGGCCGCGGGTTCGAATCCCGCACGGAAAAACTATTTGTATGGCCCACAAATAATTGTTCCGTGTCTGGATGTTTGTTCTTGTGAAATTTATGTATGTAAATTGCCCCCACGACACAGCAGAAAATCCTAGTGAGGAGGTTACGTTTTATAAAAAAAAAATTACTATGTAACAGATGCAATTCTCCCATACAAAAGCAAAATTACATGCACTATAATAGCCTACAATATTTTAATAATAACCAGGATTTGGGGACGCTTTTCCTACCTTTGTAACCTTCAAATGGCTGCGGCATCGAGCGAACGTGCTGGGATTGTACAAAGATGATATAATAAATAAAAGAATAGAAATAAAATTTCGATGAAGCTGAAAAAGTAGTAGAGTCATGCTGCAGCTATATTACTGGTATAGTTGTAGTACGAATGGGTCGGCTTGACCGGGGAAGGACCACGCTCTCACCAAATACCAGCGTAAAATAGCAGCTCTTATGCTGCTGTGTTTCGTATGGTGAGTGTAGAGATTTGTTGTTTGAGTTGCCAATTTTTCAATAGTTAGACTATTAATGTAGTTGGCTTTTGTGTTAGCAATTTTGTTTTAATAGGTTGTCTACTAAAATACATTAAGGTAACCTTGGTGTTTTTCAAATAATTAATTTGGGTTCAATGAAAGGAGTTCAACGTGCTCCTTTACGTAACTGGTAGAACTTTTCAAGGAGAATAAAACACGATACAAATCAAAAGTATTTAAATTAAAAAAAAGTATGTAATGCGTAGGTGCCACTCTCTTACTCATTTTCTGCCAGTAAATATCATTGCTGGATGTGCTGTGTTCCGGCTTGAAGGACCATCATCATCATCATCATTACAGCCTGTTATAAGTCCACTGCTGAACATAGGTCTCCCCCAAGGAATGCCACAAAGCACGGTCCTGAGCCACCTGCATCCATCGACTTCCTGCATGTCTTACCAGGTCGTCACTTCATTAAATATATAAACATTAAACAAGATACAAATCAAAACTATATAAAAAGTATGTAATGCGTAGGTGCCACTCTCTTACTCATTTTTTGCCAGTAAATATCATTGCTGGCTCTGCTGTTGTCCGGTCTGAAGGATATAGAGCCAGTATTAATTACAGGCTGTGAACAACTCCATTTTAGTACTTAGAAGGGTTTTTTATCTTCTGTAGCTTTCTTTATTTGAAGTTGGCTGCAGTTGTCCATGAGCTGAAGAAGCCACTTACCAGCAAGTATACTGTAGGTGCGTTTGCAACTTAATTTTTTTAAAGAAAAAAATCACACATTTATATAACTTAAGAATATTAATTTACTGAGTATATATTTTTGATGTTTAATTTGATGTTCTCAATTACTAACCTAGTATAAGTCGTACTAACAACTTAACAGAAAAAAACGATGCGATCATTTGTATGCGTATGCTTCGACTCAACGACATTTTGTTGGTGTAAGCTCATCTTCGATGGTCAACTATAGATCATAGTAATAGTCATAATTCATCGCCAGCCAGTATATTATGTTAAAAGTGTTTTTTCCTGTCGGCGTCAATTTTCTTTATATAATAAAATATATTATACGTCAGGGCATACGTTAAACGCATTAAAAAAATTACGTATAACATCGGCACTATCGGCTTCAACACCCTCAAAAACCATGAAAATGACACCCATGATAAAAAAAATTGATACCTATTGCAGCCGCCATCTTGGATTTACATTTCGACAGCACTATCAGCTTCAACACCCTCGAAACCATGAAAATGACACCCATGATGAAAAAATTTATACCTATTGCAGCCGCCACCTTGGATTTACATTTCAACAGCACTATCGGCTTCAGCACCCTCGAAAACCATGAAAATGACACCCATAATGAAAAAATTGATACCTATTGCGGCCGCCATCTTGGATTTACATTTCGACAGTACTATCGGTTGCAACACCCTCGAAACCCATGAAAATGTCACTCATGACAAAAAAATTATACTACTTACTTTTAGTACGTACTACTTTTATTTATTCTGTGCTTTTAAATATTGTAATAAAAAGATCTCTTATTATTATTATAATCAAGTATTTAAGAAATTTGTTTATTCCAATATTTGTTATATATTTGTTATTTGACCGGGAACAAAAACAAAATTAACTATTAATTTAATTACAAAATTAATCAGCTTTGTAGCGGTTTCTAACGATTGCCTTTGAGCAATCACTTTCAAAATAGGAGGTTCAGATGCCTGGGTGATCATTCATCGATTGCTGAAAACAGAATTTGAAAATTCGAAACCGTTCTCGAGATAATCGTGGGACAGACGAATAGACGGACAGACGGACAGACAGACAGACGGACAGACGGACAGACGGACAGACGGACAGATGGACAGACGAACAGACATCGTGAAATCAATAAGAGTCTTCGCAAGCTTCGCCACTTAATAATTAATTTAAGAGCATCACTTCATACACCGTAGTGTTGAAGTTTCCTGATTAATGTTTCATGGTGAACACAATCGAAGGACTTGGATAAGTCACAAAATATATCCAATGCAGCCTGTGAATTCTACCATGCATTAAAGATATATTTAATCAGCTCAATACCGGCATCAGTTGTCGAGCGACCCCTTGTGAAACCAAATTGATTTTTATGAAGTACGTTATTTATATAAAAGAAATTTAACATTTGATCAAGAATAATTTTTTCAAAAATCTTACTAAGTGTTGGTAATACAGAAATAGGTCGAAACTGGCGGGGTCTAATGTACTACCAGATTTAAATAAAAGTATTACTTTACTCTGCTTCGCTATATAATTTTAACGGAAATCCCCCACAGATCCGCAGTTTTCTTAACATCAATAGTTTCAAAATGTTTTACAATATCTTTTGATGATACTTTATAAAATGAAAAATTCTTTATACACGCATTTACATTTTGTTTGAGTAAAGATTCGGCGACAGCAGGAGAAGAATTCAGTGACTTAGTGGTTAATATCGGAATATCAGTAAAATACTCGTATTTCTCAAAAACCATTGCAACGTCCTGATCTGATTCAGTTAATTTGTTGTTAACACTTAACTGGTAGTTTGAATTGCGAGAGTTGATCTCAACAGTTTCGCTATTAATTATACTCCATGCCATTTTAATTTTATTAGAAGACGTCTTAATTTTGTTGCTCAAATGCAAAAACTTGTCTGTGGAGCACACTCTTTAAAATATTTTAAAATGTTTTTTACATATTCCCTAAATTCGACGCTATGATTACATGACCTGTCATGGTAAAGATCATATAACCTATGTCTGCTCTTATGGACTACTACTGTCACCCATTCATTGAATGACTTCAGACTGTTCAAGCAGATTGTTTTAGAAGTAAAAGTATTATTAAATTCATTGCAAATAAGCTTTAATAATGTTCTATACAAAAAAGTTGGATCATTTTGGTATTAAAGTGATGAAAGTTTTTTCACTATGTTACTTCTAAATTTCTCCAAGCGACGTGCATTTACTGCAACAAACAACTTTCTCATCTACTTGCTTTTTGTGAACATAAGGTAACGATACTACTTGTCCACAGTGATCAGAACTTAATTTTTTAATTATACATTTATGTAACGGCTTCACGTTTGTAAAAATATTATCTTTACATATTGCACTAAATTGAGCAATACGCATTGGCTCTAAAAATAAATTAAAAATACCATATGATGTAAACAATGATCTTAATTTAATATTGATGGAAGAAGCTTCTAGGGGATTGATATTAAAGTCTCCACATATTACAACAGATTTATTCTGTTTATTAAGCTTAGCAAAAATTTAAAAAACAGAAATGCAGTTTCTTAATACTGCCATTCTCATGATTCGCCACCTTACAACACCCATGGCATGATAATATGGGGTACTGGCTTCTCTTACGCTGCCACTATACGGCGTACAAAAAACATAATGGATGAATTTATGAGCACCAATATACCGGCTCAGTGTGACGGATTTTTATTCTCCGTTTTTTGTCTTTTAACAGCAACACTGGTAGCCTGACAGCTCTATAGATGATGATATTATTTTGACTGCCTCGTTGGTCTAGTGGTCGTAAACGCGTCTGTGATCATGTGGTTCCAGTTTGAAATTCCGTGTCTGGTCAAAAATTAGATATAGTGTTTTTCTGCCAAGAAATTCTCAGTAGCACCCACCCATTGGTCCTGCATCTAATGTCTTTCCGGTCGTGTCGGATCGTTCCATCAGACTATAAAACTGAGTGCATAGAAAATGTGCCTGTGCTCGCGCATACTCGGGCACTATAATAAATTATCATTTTATATTAAGTTTATGCGAAAACTAATAAGAACTTACGACCTCTGTTAAAGTTTAAAATGTCTATTTTTAAGTTGATGACTTTTGATACCAGTTAAAAGATCAAAGTCTTAGCTATTCAAAACTGCATAGGCTAATAACGAAACGCGACATATCGTTGCGACGGTATCAAACCAATCCGCCGGCGCGGCGCAGTGAATTATAAAGAAATATTTCAATTATGCGTTGCTGTTTTTCTTTAACTTTCATAGCCAAATTATCACACTAGGACTTTATATAGTTGTGGTTACTGCAGCTCATGGACAACTGCAACCAACGTCAAACAAATAACGCTTCACATGCGTTTTCGCTTCTTAGGACTAAGATGGAATGTAAATATATGCCCGTCATACCGAAACACAATAATAGACACATTGTTGATTGGTAGCAAAAATAAGCAAGAGCTTGGTAGATACCCGGACGGACTCCTAGGCAGAAAGCAAGTCCTAGCATCTTGTTAATCTTTAGAAATTATTTAATTATATAATAAATAAAATAGGTAATGTAATAATTATGTGCTTAATTTGTAAAATATGTTTTAAGTAAACAATTTATAGTAAAAAAATTATAGTAGGTATTAAAACAAACAACATTATACGATTGCTTACTAAAATACTTTAAGGAAACCTTGTTGTTTTTAAATAATTAATATCAGTTCAATGAAAGAGTTTGTACGTGCTCCTTTTCGTATTTGGTAGAAATTTTCAAGGAGAATAAAACACGATACAAATCAAAAGTATGTAAAGTAAAAAAAAGTATGTAATGCGTAGGTGCCACCCTCTTACTCATTTTCTGCCAGTAAATATCATTGCTTGCTCTGCTGTTGTCCGGTCTGAAGTATATAGAGCCAGTATTAATTACAGGCTGTGAAAAACTCCATTTTAGTACTTAGAAGGGTTTTTTATCTTCTGTAGCTTTCTTTATTTGAAGTTGGCTGCAGTTGACCATGAGCTAAAGAAGCCACTTACCAGCAAGTATACTGTAGGTGCGTTGGCAACTTCATTTATTTAAAGAAAAAAATCACACATATAATATAACAGTGGTAGAGTCACGCGGCAGCTTTTGCTGTCGCAGGGATGGGCCGGCTCGAACCGGGGTGGTACCACGACCTCACAGAAAACCAGCGTGAAGTAGAGGTTTACCTGTGCGTTTCGCTGGGTGAGTGCAGGTGGCCAGAGGCCCTTTTTACTGGAAATGAGGCATTCCATTTTAGTCCTCACGGGTGACAACGCATCTACATTTTGATTTGTAATAGAGGATAGATGTAGATGTCTATGGGCCGCAGCAACCACTTACCATCAGGTGAACTGTGTGCTCGTTTGTCACCCTTATCCTATAAAAAAAAACACATTTATATAACATAAGAACATTAATTTACTGAGTATATATTTTTGATGTTTAATTTGATGTTTTTAATTACTAACTTAGTATAAGTCATACTAACAACTTATGGATCTTTGATATCTGAAATAAAGAATTATTATTATTACATAGAAGAAGATATATATAATATTATAGAAAATTATATATAAATTATATAGAAAAGATATTACGTCAAATAACATAAAGGATCCTTTGTTACTTATATACGAAACATTAAATTGAAGTATTGGATTTTGAAAATCATTTAATTGAAAGCAATGAACCAAACCAAATAAATTAAATGACGAATTAACATAAGTTTACTTATAATGAGTTTTTAAAAATATAGCGATGATTAAATCTATAAGCGACATGATCATTACTATAAGTTAAAGGGAAAGTCTCCTTTTTTAAACTCTTCAGTGATAAAGCCCTGGTAGATATGGTAGTCAAACAAAGATAGCTAGCTAAAAATATATAAGAAGATGATCATAAGCCACTCGCGGTACGGAGAGAAGAATTTAAAATAACATGGTCTGGAAAAATATAAGGAACATGGCAACAGAAAGTTGTTATTTAAGTTTTTTATTCTTTATTACAAATACCGATATTTTTTTTTTTCAAAATATTCACTGAGTGCTCGTATATACTATTTCATAATTTTTTTTATAGAATAAGGATATAAACGGGCACACAGTCCACCTGATGGTACGTGGGGGTGATAGTTCATAGATGTCTATCTACATTTATCCTCCATTAAGAATCCTGAAGAGAAAAAATCTTAATCGTAAATAACGCTTAAAACTAAAAAAATATTATTATTATTATTTAATTTTAAACCCCCCCCCCCCATTCAAATATCTGATGATCTTCAAACGGCTGAACATATTTCCTTGAAACAGTTAAAAGCACTCTCGATTAAGATACCCTTCAAATGAAAAAAACGTAAACAAATTCGGTTCATCCGTTCATGAGCAATGTGGCACACACAGATATACACTACAAACTTATAACACCCTCTGTTTTCTTCGGGGATTAATAAAGAGAAACGTCAGAGACAAGTCCTTAACCTTTTGGAAAATATTCTTGACCATTTTTCTTTACACACTTTATAAATCAAAACTATGAGCAGCCATCAGTAGATGTTCTTCGCTTTTAAATGTACTGCTTTTTAGTATTTCTTTTATTTTTGGAAACGGGTAGAAATTACTAGTTCAGGAGATAGGGACATACTTTGAATTAAAATAATTGAATTGAGTTCTGGCAGACGTGTGCGGCTATGTGTTGTCGTTGAATTAGAAGATGATGCTTTTGGGAAACATATTGTCACTTAAAATCTGTTCACTAAGATAATGTCGGTACACTCGTAGGCGCACACACAATTTTGCTTTTATTTTATTATTGTGTTTGTTCAAAAAAAATTCCTATTCTAAGAATAAAATAGAATACTTTTTTATTCTCATGGATCTTGTAATAAAATATGAATATAAACAATAAACAAAGTTAGATAGAAAAGAACCTTTCGCTACGGCACTTTGTTTTAAAATGCCAAATTCTCCTGCGAATGTACGCCGGACGCTGCGGCATTAGATGTCGTGGCGGAGCCACAAAATTCCAGAAGCCACGATGCCACAAAATTCAGGCGACTATACCACTTGGCGTTAAATGTATATTATGCTAAAAATGTTATATCCTGTCGGCGTCAAATTTCTTTATATTATAAAATATCACCCATTGGTAGCACTTACCGGTCGATAAGTTTCCATCCCGAAAAAGTAGTAGTCAAAAGTTCGAAACATTCTTCGGGCTTAAACCTTTTTTTTAAAGTCATCACGACAGAAATCACACCAAGGCCAGGCTCAATAAAAAAAGTATTTTTCAAACAAAAATATTTAAAATTATTAAGTGTTCCTATTTTAAAACCTAATGAATATCCAGATTTCTGTCTCTTTTTCTTTGTCTGTCGTCTTTCGAATATTCAGACTAGCAACACGTAGCATACATTACGCAATACGTCACGAGCTTGTGTTAAATTTTTTCCCTACTAAAAATCGCTCATCGGTCATTCCGCCTAAAGAAGAGTTTACTTCAAAAATACTTCGCAGTGACGGCGAAAGAATATTCACTACCTTATAATATCATGCTGTTGCCCATTGATGTCCTGAGAGGCAATAGAGGGAAACAGTTCCATATTTCTCAGGAGAGGGGCAGCAGCATCTTCCCGATAACATCTAAAAATAATAAAAAGCAGTTTTTATTCCGACTTTACATAAAGTATTGCTTATTTTTACATTGCTAAAATGTCTCAACATTGTAACCTATGTATTTTAATATAGCTTGTATCCTGTAACATTTTTAAAATTAAAGTTACAGCCTATATACGTCCCACTGCTGGGCACAGACCTTCCCTCATTTTTGAAAGTATTTTAGGGCAAGGAAATATCCGCTGTGCTGCCCTAATGCGTTTTGGCGAACGTCACATATCTTCGAATTATTTTTCTTATTTCTCAGTCATGCCGGTTTCCTCGCGATGTTTTCCTTCACCGCCAAGCACGTGATAAATCAGCACTTCAAAAAGCAATTAACAATTTCATTGGTGCTGGCGGGGATCGAACCCGGGTTGCTCCCGTACTGTAAATTTACAACGAGCGCTTACCGTCTGAGCTACCACGGCTCTATTTTTATAATTAGCATAATATATTTAATTATCTTTCAGTTGCCACGAAATATTTAGCTTCCCATTACGTTCACGAACCCTTACATTTTAACAGTTTCAAAGAACCGTTAAAAATTCTAAGGAAAAGTTTATTACACCATATTTTTAATGATGAAAAATCTCAATTATTATTCACAAATTTTAAATTAAAAAATACTTAAGTTTTCAAAGAAGATTTTAGGTTGCTTTTCCCAAAAATTATAAAATGTAACATAAAATTAATGTTACAGCCCATATATATATCACCTCTTCTTACGTGGTAGAGCTTTTTTTTTTTTTTTTTTGCGCCCGAAGCAATTGGAAATGGGCTACCACAGAGGGAGGCGGAAAATGCATTACGCATACCACGACAGCCGGTCTGTCCTGGTTATGCGGGACTCACTGCCTACCGGGGGACCTAAGTGATACCCGCTAAAAACCGCCTTTGGGGAGTAGCAACTAGCTGTTTAAAGCTTCTTATGCCGTATCGGAAGCGACCCTCTTTTGGGAAAAGAGGGCGCAGGCGGCTACGAGCCGCTGAGGGAGTGCCTACGAAGGCAAATTAATTATGAATAATTTAATTAGAGTTGGCCTGAGCCGCCATGAGGCAGTTCAGGTCGTTTGACAGTTTATTAGGCGGGTCTGAGAGAGAGTTTCTCGGCCCGCGGACTCGATAGCGAGAGGGGAGTGGGGCTGCATAAGTAGCTGCCTCACGAATAAGATGATTGGAGTGCGACTCTGAGGCTTTGAAGAAGTTCTCAGAGAGTTTTTTAAGAAATTGTTGAATTGTAGGGAGCTCTAGGTCCCGATGAAGGTCGGCATTACGGACGTACCAAGGTGCGTTCGCAGCTCGACGACAGAAAAGGTTTTGAACTACTTGGAGTTCATTAATAATTTTAGGGTTAGCGTGGGCAAAAATGGGGCCCGCGTAGGACATGACTGGTCGTATACAGACCTTATAAAGGGTACGCTTGTTTCTGAGGGACATTTTACTGTGTCGGCCCAACATACTGTTGAGCCTATTCAGGTAAAAACGTGCGTGACGGGTTACTCTTTTGACGTGGGGCCTGAAAGTTAGCCCTGTGTCTAGAGTGACACCTAAATATTTTGCAGACGTATGCCAGGGGACAGGGGTCCCTAGCATACGTATTGGTGGAGAGTTTTTGATACGGCGTCGTTTATAATCGAAGTGAACGGCGGAGCTCTTCTCCGGGTTCACATCGATGCGCCATTTTTTGAACCAAGCTCCTAGGTCATCAACTGACTTTTGGACCTTGTTCCGTATGAAAGGTAGCGAGATACCTTTACAGTAGAGAGCAGTGTCGTCTGCGAAGAGGGAGAGCTGAACACCTTTCGGCGGAATGGGAATATCGTTGGTGAACAGGATGTACAGCAGAGGAGCAAGTACTGAGCCCTGAGGGACACCAGCTTTGATGGGGCGCTGTGAAGATAGCGTGCATTCGTGTCTAAAACGAAAGGTACGATGATTTAGATAAGAGGCCACGAGACGTACTAGACGATCGGGGAGACCTATTTTGTATAGTTTGTAGATAAGGCCTGTATGCCAGACTCTATCAAAGGCTTTGGCGATGTCGAAAAAGACCGCGATAGTCTTATGACGACGGGGATAAAAACCGCTGAGGATATATTCCACAATACGGTGAACTTGTTGGGGGCAGGAGTGTTTCGCTCGGAAACCGAATTGATGGGGAACGATAAGAGGGTCACCGTCTGTGGGAAACAGATGGCGCCTCATGCGATTTTGGATGACTCTTTCAAAGAGCTTGCCCATGGCCTTGAGGAGGCTAATGGGGCGATGACTGGAGGGGAGGTTGAGAGGCTTGCCTGGCTTGGGAATACCAATCACAGTTGCCTCTTTCCACGTAGTGGGAAAGTAACTAAGGTTGAAGCAGGCGTTGAAGATAATAGATAAAAAGGTTAACACCTGCTCAGGAAAGTGTTTAAGGGCTTGGTTGGAGATGCCATCCGCGCCCGGAGCCTTTTTGGGCTTAAGTCCTTTGATGAGGGATGAAATCTCGTCATTGGACACAGAGATAGGTTCGGAGGCTGTAGGGGGTGAGTTCCGGCGTCGGACCTCATCTTCCACTGCCTGGACGTGTGAAGGGTCAACGGGTTGAGAGCTAGGAGAGCATTGAGCGGCAATGCTGTCTGCAAAGCACTCAGCCTTTTCCTCGTCCTCGAAGGCTACCGTACCGTCGGGACGGGAGAGAGGGGGAGTGTGGGTGATAGCGTCTATACGGAGGGCTCTTGCCATCCGATAGTACGCTGTATGAGAGGGAGAGATATTCTCCATGAGTTTACTCTTTTCGAGGTCTCGAAATTCAGAGAGGCGGAAACGGAGTTCTCGTTGAAGACGATTAGCCGTGTGCCTATATTCGGGCGTGGGGTATTTTGCGGCTCTCCGGAAAGCAGCTTTCTTGGCTTTTAATAGGTTGCTAATATGTAGGGGAAGCCCACTATTATTAGCAACCGGGACTACCCTTTCATTCTCCTTAAGGGAGGTTTTAATAAGGGTGGAGAGTGAATCGACCGCGGTGTCGATTTTTTCGGGACTGTCTAAGTCGTCGGACTTAGACAGTCCCGAAAAGATATAGATAGGGAGATGGGAGAGTCCTGTGAGTCCAGAGCATTCGCTAGGGACTCCTTGAAGCCCTTCCAATTTGTGAAGGTTTTAGTCGAGGGTGTTGAGGGGGGTGGCTGATGGCCGAGAATGAGGGAGACCGGTCGGTGGTCGGATCCTAGATCGTCTAGTGTCTCGATTGCCCTGAGGTTGAGGGAAACACTTTTGAGTAGTGCAAAATCTAGCACGTCGGGAGCGTGGTCGGTGACATCGGGATAGTGAGTAGCACCTAGGGGACTGTGAACGGTGAGGTCAAGAGACTGCGTGATATCGAGCAGTATCTTGCCACTAGGGGAGGTAGTACGGCATGTCCATTCAGTATGCTTGGAGTTAAAATCTCCAAACATAATGACTGAATTGCCTAAAGATAAAATAGAATCAAAATCTTTTTTGAGGGGATGGGTTCCTGAAGGGATGTAACAGGAGGCTATGAAGATGGACTGATGTCCAGTCATAGCTAGCCTGCATACCGTGGCTTCCATATTGGTAAGCTGCGGAGTAGAAATGGGAGAGCAGTGGAGTGACTTCTTGTAATAAATGGCCGTACCGCCACCTCGGCGGTCGTACCTGTCATTACGAAGAAGAGAAAAGTTTTTAATAGAAAGGCCTTTAGTGTCCTTAGTTTTGAGATTAGTTTCCTGTAGGAGGAGGAAATCGGCTTCACGATTTTGAAGAAAGAGCTTAAGTTCTGGGAGGTTATTTCGCAAACCGCGAATATTAAAGGATACAAGCGATAAACCCTTAGGTTTGATACGACCGTGAGACTTTGGTAGAGCAACCTGCTCTGTCATTGTAAGTTAAGTTAATTAAGTTAACTTAACTTACAACGAGCACAAAAGATTATGATGCTCTGCAAGAGCGAGGAGACGGTCCTGAGGGGACCTTGCAGCGCGCAATTTGCGTGCTAACACAGCGATTTCCCCAACGTCGATGTTCCTAATAGCGGAATACACCGTTTTTAGGTCATCAGCCATTGAGGGCTGTGATTGTTGTGGGGCGGAGGTTGTTGTCCGCGGTGGGTCTGCCTTTTTGGAGCTCCAGGGAAAGACTGGAGGCTGCATAGGCTTAGCGAAGCCCGGAGGGGGCCGAATAATGCCCTGAGGGGCCTAAGGGGACCCTGAGAGGGTCGAGAGAAACCCGGGATGGGCTGAGAAAGGCCCTGACGGGGCTGTTGGTAAAGAGCCGGGAATGAGCGATCATTGACCGGCGGTGGAGCTTGCCTACTGGGGCGAGGATGAGGTGCGCAGGGGCAGCCTCTGTAGTTTGCCGGGTGGCCTGTTTGTTTACACAGGACACATGCGGGTGGGGATTCGGCGTCTTTGGGCCGAGGACACTCTTTAGTGTTGTGGGGTTCAAGGCACTTAACGCACCTGGGTGGGGCGGAGCAGTTGGCCGCCGCATGACCATATAGCTGGCAGCGGTGGCACTGCGCCGGGAACCCGCGCCTATGTGGGGGCTCAACCCTCACTCTCGACAGGCCACACACTGTGCGTACCTGCCGGAAGATGGCTTTTGCTTCCGGCACGTTGGTTAGAATGACTAGGGCAAGATTGAACCTCTGGCCCGTTCTATTGTGCATTTTGTGCACGGCTTCTACAGGGAAACCTTGGGACTTAAGGTCCTCAAGGATTTCCTCGTTGGAAAATTCGAATGGAATGCCGCGGATGACGGCCCCGACTTTACGCTCTTCCGGAAGAGCGTATGTATGGTAGGAGACTTGTTCAGCTGTGAATAGCTTGGTGATACTACGGAAGGCATCGATAGAGTTGGGAATGATTTTAATAGTCTCCCCGAGGTTAATCGCATGGTCATATTTAATGCCTGCGTCGTATAAGGATTTAGACAGCTTGGTAAATCTTGCCTTGTCTCTTAGGAAGACAGGGGGCGGGACTTGCTTCTTTGCAAGGACTGGGGCACAGCGGGAAGCTGGCTTGGATGGTGGGGCGATGTCCATTGACATAAGGGGAGCCGTAGCAGCAGCGAGGGCTGCGGGGGCAGGGACGGCAGCGGGAGCTGCGGAGTTTGAGGCAGCAACGGGGGCTGCGGAGGTTGAAGGAGCGGCAGGGGCCGCTGAGACGGGAGGTGTGCGGTTTTTCGCGGTGCGTTTACCGCCGCGTTTTGACGAGACAGTCGTGAAGGACGACTCACCGGTTCCGTCGGAGTCACAGGACTCCGATGAATCGGTGCCAGAATAGGTGGCGGGCCTCTTCCGGGGGGCCGACGCAGTGGACTCTGACTCGGAGCATGCGTACTCCATTTCTAGAGGGGCGAAAGAGTTCTTGGACTCTAGGTAGGCCGCTATAACGGGCGGCGGTTGAGTTGCCTGAGGGGCATATGAGGCAATAGTTGCCACGATTGCGGCGAGAGCCGAATTGTCTAGCCTATTAAGGCCTGATACGATGGACCCTATAAGGTCTTGTTTAGACATGATGCTAAGAAACGAATGGGGCTGGGGGGATGTTGTTCTGAAAAGAACAGAGATGTTCTGAACCTATACAGTAAGGGCGGGATCACCGTTCTCAGAAGAACGGGACGTTCTTTATTCCAGGAGTAATGCCCTTACTCTTAAAAGAGCAGGGCTTTGTTCTGAAAAGAGCAAGTAACTCCCTAGAAACAGTATACACGTACACGTTATAAAAATAAATAACGAAAACAAAATAGAAATAGTTAACAAAAAATAACACAAAATATAACAGGTAACAAGCGGAGGTCAGTCAAACCTCCCCGCCCGAAGACAGGGGGGCAAGAACTGATAGCAAAAATGACTCACCAAGGCGTCGACGCTGTACAGCGCGAGCAGGACAGCGGAGGCGCGAGAGCGAGAGAGCACTATCGTACGGGGACGGCTGCGCGGACTACCTGAGACGACCGCACGAGAGCGGTGCCAGAGGTGGAATGGCTGACGTGGTAGAGCCATACTACAGCTATATTAGTAGTATAGCACAAATGTAGACCACGCTCTCATAGAATACCAGCGTAAAATAGCAGCTTAACACTGTTGCGTTTCATATAATGAGTGTATAGACCGGAGAGTGTTTTTATTGGAAACGAGGCATTCCATTTTAGTACTCACGGTTGATAACGCATCTGAATTTCGATTCATAATCGAGGATGGTTGTAGACGACTGTGGGACACAGCAACCACATACCACCGTAGTAAGCAGCCGCGCGCCGTAAGCAGCCGCAAGCTGCAAACGAGCCCAGAATTCCGCGATAACTTAAATATAAAAAACATTAAAAAAAAACTTAAAATGTAATTATTGGGTAATTAATAAAAAAAGAATATTACTACTTAAAACAGTGTATATGCGTTTGCACAGGTCCTAATTAGGCTGTAGTGTTTTCTTTTTACAAACTAAATTAATTATACTTTAATATAACGTCGACTCAGGTCGCGTCATCACAAACCTTAGTGGTTTTCTGTATGCGACTTTTTGGGATAGTTTTTGTAATGCTTTATATTATGGTAAATAAATTTAAAAAAAAAATGCTAAGAAAGGTGGCAATTATGATGAAATCTTTTTAAAGATTTCTGCCGAACTCAAGCGCACAGTCGTAGACTAAAGCGGTAGGGATCCATCGGAAGTGGGAATGCGGCCAATGTGTGAGTGTATGCGTTATTAGCGAATATAATAGTTGAATGAGTGTGTGCATAAAATGGCCAATCCAGCAGTTCTCTTGAATTTATCTTCTCTTCTGCTTTGTCAGTCCACTGGTGGTCTAGGGCCTATTCTATCGCAGGAATAATTTGCCTTAATCGCTAATTTGCATTTATCTAGATATATTTAACCGTCAGCTTGGTCATTTTTGTCACCCATAGTAGAGATTGGATTATGATGAATTGGCGATACGACGCTTCTGTAATAAAGTCTTAAATAGGCTTGCCGTTACAGCCTATCGAGAATTCACTGCTGGACATAGACCACCACCAGATTTCCTTTCGTTGACAGGCTTGGTAGGTGAGTTAGCAACCGCAGTATTTTTGTCATTTTTTGTTGTTATTTAGGAGACGATGCTGCTGCCTATCGCCTGGTTTGTTTTCATCTGTCGATATGGTTTGGTTTTGTTCGATATGGGGTAGTAGATATTTTTACACTGCTGCTACACAGTTAGAAGTTGAGTTTGGAGACAATTAAATATACATTCACAAAAATTTTAACCAGCTGGAATTTGAATCCCGAATTTATTATGTATACCTGTATAGGTATTCTGATCACGGCTGCATGGATTAGCACATAATATATTAGTTACGATTTTTTTTGGATGCACGAAATTGAGACTTTTTAAATTAGTTTTATTAAAAAAGGTTTTGTGTAAGATTCTATTTTCCTTATTTAATTAACGGTGACATCTATCTACAACGCACATAGCAGTCAATAAAAATCTAATAATTATCACAATTTCACAATGCTGAGCAACAAAACAACGAAATCGCAACAAACCGATTCAAAAGACGTTCACAAGATTTCGCCAATGGTAACATGTGAAATTATACATAAGGTATTATTAGGTAACATTTTTTACGTGGTACAGCCATGCTGCGGCTATATTAGTGGTATATTTGCAGCAGGAATGGCTCGGCTTAACCGGGGAAGGACCACGCTCTCAAAGAATTCCAGCGTGACACTTCTGTGTTTCATATGGTGAGTGTAGAGAACCGGATATGCTTTTTACTGGAAAACAGGCATTCCATCTTAGTACTCACGGGTGACGATGCATCTGCGTTTTGATTCTTTATTGAGGATAAATGTAGATGTTTATGGGTCACAGTAACCACTTACCATCAGGTGGACTGTGTGCTCGTTTGTCACCCTATCCTATGTAAAAAATGTAAACAGAAAATTGATTCAGGCATTGCTTTGTTGACGATGCGAAAATATTTTGAATTCGTCTGTACTGGTTACTCATAAAAACTGTACTTGTTGAAAGACGTAGACTCTAGAAAGATGAGAAAAGATGGAAGTGTAAAATATGCTAAGAAAACTCAAAGACAAGTCACACAGATCCTTTTTTCGTTGAACGAGGAAAAGACCATTTACGCCAGAAATTGCCAAAAAAACTCACCCGTCTTCATGCAAACGCCAATACAGTCGACACCAAAAACCACATCATGCCATTCTGAAGACTCACATGTACTTACCCCATATAACATAACATATCTTTGGATAACTCACCTTCAATGTCAGACCCACTACTCTCAAGAAGTATGTATTGCACAGTTACAGACGCAACCGATGTTCAAGAATTAAAAGAAACTATTAACGGATTACAATTAGAATTAGCTAGTACACAGAAGGAATTGGAAAGCTATATATTAGAAAATAACGCCCTTCGAGATCTGTACTCTAAACTTTTCAAAGAAAATAAAGTCTTATAAACGCTGTGCCAATCTCCAATACAAAACAATAGTATAATAAAAAGCACCAAGAACAAATCTAAGCCGACTAAAGTCAGTTTACTCTCGCCATCCAGTTCATTTACACAAAGACAATATTTTATAACCGATGATCAATTGAACCTGCAACGGCAAATCACAGAATTTCTGCAAAAATTGAGCGATGTGCAAATAGAAATTGAAATCCTCAATAAACATATTCACAAGCTGAAACTGAAATTGCATGACACGAATTCATCGCGTTCACAACCCTGTATTAAATTGACCCTACACCTGTTAAGAAAAACTATAACAGGAAAAGAATATTTACGTGAACGGCGAATTTTTATTGACCAAATTGGCGATTTATTGAAAGTGGGCCAAATCAAGAGTACCTTTAACCGACGAGCGTGTATGTGTAGGTATATGGATGTGGAAGAAGCGAGAGAGGTGTGTCAGGATCGTGCCAAACGGAAGTCCATAGTATCTGCCTACCCCTCTGAGTGACAGGCGTGAGTATTTATATATATATACGGAATACAACAGTGTGTCTGCCTATCCTCAGCCCTAATTCGATCAAGAGAAAATAGGTCGTATGAAAAATATACAGTCACATCTCATACGAAGCCTGATGCCCTGCCTAAAGATATTTTAAGAGACTGTCAAAACGTTGATTTAACGCCCGATGACAAAATTATAATATGTATTGGTGAAAATGACTGTGATATAAAAATTTTGATATCCTAACTTCGGAAATTATTAACCACTTTTAAAAATAATGACATACTCTTGTTAAATGTATTTAAAAATAACTATAGCCAGGCCCTAAGAGCGTGTGAAATGCTTAAATTCTTCGATATTTAAGTAAAAAATCACAATAACTGTTCATCCACAAAGAAAAATACTGGGTGACAGAAGAGGATTAAGTAAATGTTTTTACGAGTAATTGAACAAAATTGTATTTTTGTTAACTCATTATTAGAAAAAAAAAACTCCCCAAAGAGTAGCTATCTTTCACAAGCACTTTAAATAGTTTTTACATAAAAAAGGTCTTAAAAATATTTATATTTTTTATTGAGAGTTTTATTTCTATTCCTCGTTTTACTCGAAAATTCGAAACTATAATAAATGTGAAAGGTCTATTATCTGCAATAATTATTTTCTCAAAAATAGGATAGACTTATAAAATTCATACACACGGTCAATCACACTGAAGATGATTAATTGTATTATCAAATATTCAATACACTATTTTCAGTGTAATGACGCAAATATCATGATTAATGTATGAATGGCACACTTAAAAGTTTTATCAGATGACTAAATATTAACTATAAGTAAAAGTAAAAGTTGCAAGAAATTTCTATTAGAAAGGACCTCTTGGTTTGTTTTATTATTCACTTAATTAGCGAATAATAAGATGAACTTTTATTTACATAATACTTATTTTTATCTACAATACTAAAAACTATAATAATATTAATGAACTTATCTCAAAGATTACTTTCTTGTGTAAAAAGAGCTATTTAAAATTTTATGTAGATGATAATCAAAGTTTCTAAGTAAATAGGTGTAACATAGCAGATATTATACTCATTGGTAGCATCCATACATATTTGGAACAGTTTTCTGCAGCACTACGCCTACACATTATTTCAAATGAGAAATACCAAAGCCAGCATCATTTTTAACACGCTTTTATTAGCTTGGTATGTATCTACGACTATATATCTATGTAACGAAATTTTCGAATGTGATTTTCATTCCATTCAAAACGTTGGACTAATTTGAAACTTCGCACTCTTATGAAGGACCGATGAGAATGCAAAAATTTCAATTTTTTGTTCCACTATCCTTGCCAGGATCCTCAGGATTTACGAATAATTTCTAAAAGAACTACGATTTTTGCCAGCTTAATCTAGTATAAGCCGTTTAAAAGAACGTCGTTCCAAAAAAAAAACACGCTTTTGTAGTTAGCCGCACTAAAAGATAGAAAATAAATAATAGTTAAAAAAACACGCTTTTGTAGATAACCCAACTAAAAAAAAATTCCATTAGTTTAAAATAAGAGAATAATGATTAACATAAAAAATAATTTTAATGTTAAAAAAGCGTGGGGAGCTTGATGTCATTTGTTGTAAATATTTTTGGGGATATTTGTAAAATTAGCGACATCATATAAATATCTGAAAAAGCACCCCACGCTTTTTTACAATAAAATGATTTTATATGTTCATCACTATTTTCTTATTTTAAACTTATTGAAAATTATTTTCTACTTTTTAGTTCGGTTATCTACAGAAGCAATTTTTTCATAATATTTTGTATTATTCTTTTATTTTGCCGTATCTGAAACGTTCTACTCTATAGAAAATGTGGCGTATGAAATGACGGACAATCACTAGAACATTTTATCTAGGTACAAAGATGTTTTACGTTTTCGTGGCCTCCACATGATATTTTTCTCAGCATTAGGTACCCTTCTGTATCTGAAACGAATATGAATATTGCATATGTATACGATACAAAAGTAAAGTAAATGGCTATGTAAGCCCATCTGCTGGGCACAGGATTCCTCTTATTTCTGGAAGGGTTTTAGGGCGAAGAAACGTGCGCCGAGTTGCCCCAATGCGTGTTGTCGAACTTCACATGTCTTACTATAATAAAACTTTTACGTACTTAAAACTTTAACACTCGATAGCTCGTGATGGCTACCGGACGAAGCTACAGCACCACGTCGTGCAATTTAATTGAAGATGCTTAACCGCAACTAACCCTCAGTGATGCGCAAGCATAGTAGGCATTATATCACTTATATACTTGTCACCTTACAGTCTATTAATCTTTGCACTTTTCTAAGTAATGCAGAAAGTAGTTGCTAGAAGGTCATTCAGGCTTCTTAAAGCCTTAATATTTATGTCTTAAATAATAGTATACTAAAAATATGTAATAAATTTAAACGGTGTCATTTTGTGACATGTACAAAGGAAACTATTTTTGACATGTGTAATTCAATTAATTTTCTTATTGATTAGATTGACTAGGAAAAAAAGTATCTTGATGTACGTTTTATATGTAATATCATTGGTGTACGGGATATAAAAAGTTGATAGGATGTGACAATAATCGAATGACACAAAAAAGCGGCATAAACATATATCCTAAAGGAACAATTCCGTATTGTTTTAAACATCAATCCACATTTGGCACTACTGTTAAAAACAAGGAATAAACCCAAACCTAAAAATCTCATTACTAACTTCTTTCCTATAGACAATAAAAAAGTTTTTTTCGAGTCTAATATCATATACAATCATGCACCAAAATAAAACCAGCATACTCGTAGAGAAAGAATTACTGGAACTCACGCTGGAGGAATTGCGAAATTCAAATACAAATCCAGACGTATTGCGCTTGTCTGAAACATTCCTGACGTCCAATCACAATAAATTCGTAAATATTGCCCAGTATAAATTAGCATTAAAATTTTTGTAGATATCAACAAAGAGGCGGAACTTATATATTTTAATCAATTAATTTACAAATAATTAAACATAAAAACATAAAACGTGCTGCAGCATGGCTCTTCCACATTTAGACGTGGTAGAGCCATGCTGCAGCTATATAAGTAATATAGTTGTAACACGAATGGGTCGGCTCGACCTCGGAAGGACCACGCTCTCACAGAATACCAGCCTAAAATAACAAACTTAACACTGCTGTGTTTGGTATGGTGAGTGTAGAGAACCGGAGACCCTTTTTACTGGAAAAGAGGCAATCCATCTTAGTCCTTACGGGTGACCACGCATCTGCATTTACTTTACTTGCTACTTTACTGAGGATAGATGTTAATGCCTATGGGTCACAGCAACCACTTACAATCAGGTGGACTGTGTGCTCGTTCGTCACCCTCCTCCTTTTTAAGTCAATAGAAAAAAGATAAATACGCTCTTAAAATTAAACTTCGATACACTCGTGTTCTGAACAAAATTGAGTGTACAATATTAAGCAAACGAAGTCTTCATAATATTGATTTAAAGGCGTAGGTCATAATTTTAGTAAACGTTCTTTTATAACGACTAAATTATTTTCCTGGTGTAGTGTTACCCTCCCCACTCCTTATTTGGCCCGTAGGTATCGTAAAAGTAGATGAAAGCTCGTAATTATGGGAAAAGCCCGAAAGACAACCTCAATAATAGAAATATCTTCAATGGCGGTAAATAATTCACAAAATAGAATAGGGCAAAGTTTTTCAATGTGTACAATGGTTGCTGACGTTTTTATTATTCTGTCATTGTTGTTTTAGCGAAGGGAAGCTAGTTTCGTTTTCTCGTGTTGGGTAGTACATGAGTACCGGTTCCGGATTCCTGGTATTTGTTGTAACTACATTGAAAGCATTGCAAACTAAGTAAGGGAAAAATACGCAAATCTTGTCGATGTCAATGTACCTATATATTATGTTATATACTGCTCGTAAAAATTGAAGTTAGTATAACATGTATATATTAACATAAATTTTTGGTGAAAATTACTGAGTATTTCAACTTAACCCATGTATGAATAATCAAAGAATTATAATACAAAAAATTGAAAAGAAAATTGGCGGAAATATCTCAACGCGGTGCGTGTTTAAGAGTAAACAATAGCAACAAATTGTACGACGCGAAGCTTTGAGGTTCTAAGCTCACAGAAGCTGAAAACTTTTTTCATTTATTTTGCATACTAAGTCAATCGGAAGGCAAAATTTTAAGATTTCTTACAAAAGACCTTTCGAATATTTAAACATTTTAAAAATGGCAATTTTTTTACAAATAACATTATCTTTTTCAAAAAAATGTAAAGATAAGCTTGGCGGTGAATATAATTTTTTATAGAATAAGGTGACAAACGAGCATACGGTCCAGCTGGTGGTATGTGGTTGCTGTGTCCCACAGTCGTCTACAACCATCCTCGATTATGAATCGAAATGCAGATGCGTTATCAACCGTGAGTACTAAAATGGAATGCCTCGTTTCCAATAAAAACACTCTCCGGTCTATACACTCATTATATGAAACGCAACAGTGTTAAGCTGCTATTTTACGCTGGTATTCTATGAGAGCGTGGTCTACATTTGTGCTATACTACTAATATAGCTGTAGTATGGATCTACCACGTAAGAAGAGGTGATATATATATATGGGCTGCAACATTAATTTTATGTTACATTTTATAATTTTTGGGAAAAGCAACCTAAAATCTTCTTTGAAAACTTAAGTATTTTTTAATTTAAAATTTGTGAATAATAATTGAGATTTTTCATCATTAAAAATATGGTGTAATAAACTTTTCCTCAGAATTTTTAACGGTTCTTTGAAACTGTTAAAAATGTAAGGGTTCGTGAACGTAATGGGAAGCTAAATATTTCGTGGCAACTGAAAGATAATTAAATATATTATGCTAATTATAAAAATAGAGCCGTGGTAGCTCAGACGGTAAGCGCTCGTTGTAAATTTCACAGTACGGGAGCAACCCGGGTTCGATCCCCGCCAGCACCAATGAAATTGTTAATTGCTTTTTGAAGTGCTGATTTATCACGTGCTTGGCGGTGAAGGAAAACATCGCGAGGAAACCGGCATGACTGAGAAATAAGAAAAATAATTCGAAGATATGTGACGTTCGCCAAAACGCATTAGGGCAGCACAGCGGATATTTCCTTGCCCTAAAATACTTTCAAAAATGAGGGTAGGTCTGTGCCCAGCAGTGGGACGTATATAGGCTGTAACTTTAATTTTAAAAATGTTACAGGATACAAGCTATATTAAGATACATAGGTTACAATGTTGAGACATTTTAGCAATGTAAAAATAAGCAATACTTTATGTAAAGTCGGAATAAAAACTGCTTTTTATTATTTTTAGATGTTATCGGGAAGATGCTGCTGCCCCTCTCCTGAGAAATATGGAACTGTTTCCCTCTATTGCCTCTCAGGACATCAATGGGCAACAGCATGATATTATAAGGTAGTGAATATTCTTTCGCCGTCACTGCGAAGTATTTTTGAAGTAAACTCTTCTTTAGGCGGAATGACCGATGAGCGATTTTTAGTAGGGAAAAAATTTAACACAAGCTCGTGACGTATTGCGTAATGTATGCTACGTGTTGCTAGTCTGAATATTCGAAAGACGACAGACAAAGAAAAAGAGACAGAAATCTGGATATTCATTAGGTTTTAAAATAGGAACACTTAATAATTTTAAATATTTTTGTTTGAAAAATACTTTTTTTATTGAGCCTGGCCTTGGTGTGATTTCTGTCGTGATGACTTTAAAAAAAAGGTTTAAGCCCGAAGAATGTTTCGAACTTTTGACTACTACTTTTTCGGGATGGAAACTTATCGACCGGTAAGTGCTACCAATGGGTGATATTTTATAATATAAAGAAATTTGACGCCGACAGGATATAACATTTTTAGCATAATATACATTTAACGCCAAGTGGTATAGTCGCCCGAATTTTGTGGCATCGTGGCTTCTGGAATTTTGTGGCTCCGCCACGACATCTAATGCCGCAGCGTCCGGCGTACATTCGCAGGAGAATTTGGCATTTTAAAACAAAGTGCCGTAGCGAAAGGTTCTTTTCTATCTAACTTTGTTTATTGTTTATATTCATATTTTATTACAAGATCCATGAGAATAAAAAAGTATTCTATTTTATTCTTAGAATAGGAATTTTTTTTGAACAAACACAATAATAAAATAAAAGCAAAATTGTGTGTGCGCCTACGAGTGTACCGACATTATCTTAGTGAACAGATTTTAAGTGACAATATGTTTCCCAAAAGCATCATCTTCTAATTCAACGACAACACATAGCCGCACACGTCTGCCAGAACTCAATTCAATTATTTTAATTCAAAGTATGTCCCTATCTCCTGAACTAGTAATTTCTACCCGTTTCCAAAAATAAAAGAAATACTAAAAAGCAGTACATTTAAAAGCGAAGAACATCTACTACTGGCTGCTCATAGCTTTGATTTATAAAGTGTGTAAAGAAAAATGGTCATGAATATTTTCCAAAAGGTTAAGGACTTGTCTCTGACGTTTCTCTTTATTAATCCCCGAAGAAAACAGAGGGTGTTATAAGTTTGTAGTGTATATCTGTGTGTGCCACATTGCTCATGAACAGATGAACCGAATTTGTTTACGTTTTTTTCATTTGAAGGGTATCTTAATCGAGAGTGCTTTTAGCTGTTTCAAGGAAATATGTTCAGCCGTTTGAAGATCATCAGATATTTGAATGGGGGGGGGGGGGGGGGGTTTAAAATTAAATAATAATAATAATATATTTTTAGTTTTAAGCGTTATTTACGATTAAGATTTTTTCTCTTCAGGATTCTTAATGGAGGATAAATGTAGATAGACATCTATGAACTATCACCCCCACGTACCATCAGGTGGACTGTGTGCCCGTTTATATCCTTATTCTATAAAAAAAATTATGAAATAGTATATACGAGCACTCAGTGAATATTTTGAAAAAAAAAATATATCGGTATTTGTAATAAAGAATAAAAAACTTAAATAACAACTTTCTGTTGCCATGTTCCTTATATTTTTCCAGACCATGTTATTTTAAATTCTTCTCTCCGTACCGCGAGTGGCTTATGATCATCTTCTTATATATTTTTAGCTAGCTATCTTTGTTTGACTACCATATCTACCAGGGCTTTATCACTGAAGAGTTTAAAAAAGGAGACTTTCCCTTTAACTTATAGTAATGATCATGTCGCTTATAGATTTAATCATCGCTATATTTTTAAAAACTCATTATCAGTAAACTTATGTTAATTCGTCATTTAATTTATTTGGTTTGGTTCATTGCTTTCAATTAAATGATTTTCAAAATCCAATACTCCAATTTAATGTTTCGTATATAAGTAACAAAGGATCCTTTATGTTATTTGACGTAATATCTTTTCTATATAATTTATATATAATTTATATATAATTTTCTATAATATTATATATATCTTCTTCTATGTAATAATAATAATTCTTTATTTCAGATATCAAAGATCCATAAGTTGTTAGTATGACTTATACTAAGTTAGTAATTGAGAACATCAAATTAAACATCAAAAATATATACTCAGTAAATTAATGTTCTTAAGTTATATAAATGTGTTTTTTTTTATAGGATAAGGGTGACAAACGAGCACACAGTTCACCTGATGGTAAGTGGTTGCTGCGGCCCATAGACATCTACATCTGTCCTCTATTACAAATCAAAATGTAGATGCGTTGTCACCCGTGAGGACTAAAATGGAATGCCTCATTTCCAGTAAAAAGGGCCTCTGGCCACCTGCACTCACCCAGCGAAACGCACAGGTAAACCTCTACTTCACGCTGGTTTTCTGTGAGGTCGTGGTACCACCCCGGTTCGAGCCGGCCCATCCGTGCGACAGCAAAAGCTGCCGCGTGACTCTACCACTGTTATATTATATGTGTGATTTTTTTCTTTAAATAAATGAAGTTGCCAACGCACCTACAGTATACTTGCTGGTAAGTGGCTTCTTTAGCTCATGGACAACTGCAGCCAACTTCAAATAAAGAAAGCTACAGAAGATAAAAAACCCTTCTAAGTACTAAAATGGAGTTTTTCACAGCCTGTAATTAATACTGGCTCTATATACTTCAGACCGGACAACAGCAGAGCAAGCAATGATATTTACTGGCAGAAAATGAGTAAGAGGGTGGCACCTACGCATTACATACTTTTTTTTACTTTACATACTTTTGATTTGTATCGTGTTTTATTCTCCTTGAAAATTTCTACCAAATACGAAAAGGAGCACGTACAAACTCTTTCATTGAACTGATATTAATTATTTAAAAACAACAAGGTTTCCTTAAAGTATTTTAGTAAGCAATCGTATAATGTTGTTTGTTTTAATACCTACTATAATTTTTTTACTATAAATTGTTTACTTAAAACATATTTTACAAATTAAGCACATAATTATTACATTACCTATTTTATTTTTTAAAACAAAATTGCCATTTCTGTGCATTGCAAGTGCGTAGCGAAACGCAATACATTGGTATATTTGAAGGCACAAAGTGCAATATGCATATTAAATAATTTCTAAAGATTAACAAGATGCTAGGACTTGCTTTCTGCCTAGGAGTCCGTCCGGGTATCTACCAAGCTCTTGCTTATTTTTGCTACCAATCAACAATGTGTCCATTATTGTGTTTCGGTATGAAGGGCATATATTTACATTCCATCTTAGTCCTAAGAAGCGATAACGCATGTGAAGCGTTATTTGTTTGACGTTGGTTGCAGTTGTCCATGAGCTGCAGTAACCACAACTATATAAAGTCCTAGTGTGATAATTTGGCTATGAAAGTTAAAGAAAAACAGCAACGCATAATTGAAATATTTCTTTATAATTCACTGCGCCGCGCCGGCGGATTGGTTTGATACCGTCGCAACGATATGTCGCGTTTCGTTATTAGCCTATGCAGTTTTGAGTAGCTTAGACTTTAATCTTTTAACTGGTATCAAAAGTCATCAACTTAAAAATAGACATTTAAAACTTTAACAGAGGTCGTAAGTCTTATTAGTGTTCGCATAAACTTAATATAAAATGATAATTTATTATAGTGCCCAAGTATGCGCGAGCACAGGCACATTTTCTATGCACTCAGTTTTATAGTCTGATGGAACGATCCGACACGACCGGAAAGACATTAGATGCAGGACCAATGGGTGGGTGCTACTGAGAATTTCTTGGCAGAAAAACACTATATCTAATTTTTGACCAGACACGGAATTTCAAACTGGAACCACATGATAACAGACGCGTTTACGACCACTAGACCAACGAGGCAGTCAAAATAATATCATCATCTATAGAGCTGTCAGGCTACCAGTGTTGCTGTTAAAAGACAAAAAACGGAGAATGTAAATCCGTCATTTTGAGCCATTATGTTTTTTGTACGCCGTATTGTGGCAGCGTAAGAGAATCCAGTACCCCATATTATCATGCCATGGGTGTTGTAAGGTGGCGAATCATGAGAATGGCAGTATTAAGAAACTGCATTTCTGTTTTTCAAATTTTTGCTAAGCTTAATAAACAGAATAAATCTGTTATAATATGTGGAGACTTTAATATCAATCTCCTAGAAGCTTCTTCCATCAATATTAAATAAAAATCATTGTTTACATCATATGGTATTTTTAATTTATTTTTAGAGCCAATGCGTATTGCTCAATCTAGTACAACATGTAAAGATAATATTTTTACAAACGTGAAGCCGTTACATAAATGTATAATTAAAAATTAAGTTCTGATCACTGTGGACAAGTAGTATCGTTACCTTATGTTCACAAAAAGCAAGTAGATGAGAAAGTTGTTTGTTGCAGTAAATGCACGTCGCTTGAAGAAATTTAGAAGTAACATAGTGAAAAAACTTTCATCACTTTAATACCAAAATGATCCAACTTTTTTTGTATAGAACATTATTTAAGCTTATTTGCAATGAATTTAATAATACTTTTACTTCTAAAACAATCTCCTTGAACAGTCGGAAGTCATTCAATGAATGGGCGACAGTAGTAGTCCATAAGAGCAGACATAGGTTATATGAACTCTCCCATGACAGGTCATGTAATCATAGCGTCGAATTTAGGGAATATGTAAAAAACATTTTAAAATATTTTAAAGAGTGTGCTCCACAGACAAGTTTTTGCATTTGAGCAACAAAATTAAGACGTCTTCTAATAAAATTAAAATGGCATGGAGTATAATTAATAGCGAAACTGTTGAGATCAACTCTCGCAATTCAAACTACCAGTTAAGTGTTAACAACAAATTAACTGAATCAGATCAGGACGTTGCAACGGTTTTTGAGAAATACGAGTATTTTTCTGATATTCCGATATTATCCACTAAGTCACTGAATTCTTCTCCTGCTGTCGCCGAATCTTTACTCAAACAAAATGTAAATGCGTGTATAAAGAATTTTTCATTTCATAAATTATCATCAAAATAAATTGTAAAACATTTTGAAACTATTGATGTTAAGAAAACTGCGGATCTGTGGGGGATTTCCGTTAAAATTATAAAGCGAAGCAGAGTAAAGTAATACTTTTATTTAAATCTGGTAGTACATTAGACTCCGCCAGTTTCGACCTATTTCTGTATTACCAACACTTAGTAAGATTTTTGAAAAAATTATTCTTGATCAAATGTTAAATTTCTTTTATATAAATAACGTACTTCATAAAAATCTATTTGGTTTCACAAGGGGTCGCTCGACAACTGATGCCGGTATTGAGCTGATTAAATATATCTTTAATGCATTGGAGAATTCACAGAATGCATTGGATATATTTTGTGACTTATCCAAGGCCTTCGATTGTGTTCACCATGAAACATTAATCAGGAAACTTCAACACTACGGTGTATGAAGTGATGCTCTTAAATTAATTATTAAGTGGCGAAGCTTGCGAAGACTCTTATTGATTTCACGATGTCTGTCCGTCTGTCCATCTGTCCGTCTGTCCGTCTGTCCGTCTGTCCGTCTGTCTGTCTGTCTGTCTGTCCGTCTGTCCGTCTATCCATCTGTCCCACGATTATCTCGAGAACGGTTTCGAATTTTCAAATTCTGTTTTCAGCAATCGATGAATGATCACTCAGGCATCTGAACCTCCTATTTTGAAAGTGATTGCTCAACGGCAATCGTTAGAAACCGCTACAAAGCTGATTGCTTCGCCACTTTGCTATGCTGTTATCTTGCTCGGTTTATTTCATATTTAAGTAAGAGAACGCAAAAAGTTGTCATTAACAGTATGAGCCCTTCCGGGTCAATGGTACAAATGGGCGTGCCTCAAGGCTCAATTCTCGGCTCCTTCCTGTTTCTTGTGTACATTAATAATTTACCTTACATAGTTGGGGATAACCATGATATAGTATTATTTGCAGATGACACTTCTTTAATTTTCAAATTAAGTCGATAATTACTAAAATATGACGAAGTAAATAATGCTATATCTAAATTAGTAAATTGGTTCAATGTTAATAATTTGCATTTAAATGGCATTAAAACGAAATGTATGAAGTTCATGACTCCAAATGTCAAACAATTAAATACTAATATAATTTAAATGGGGAGAAACTGAGTCTTGTAGATACCACCATTTTTCTTGGAATCACACTAGATGCGAAGCTTCAATGGAGCCCCCATATATCAAAACTAGCAAGCAGGCTTAGTTCTGCAGCATATGCTGTAAAAATGATTAGAAGTTTTACCAGTGTTGAAACAGCTAGACTAGTTTATTTTAGCTATTTCCATAGATATAAATATATAAAGACATTCATTCCGACACTTCATATTACAATGACAAATTAATAAACAAAATTAATTCGAATAAGAATAAAATAATAAAAAAATTAAACACAAGAAAATGATTAGGCAAAAAAAAAATAAAGGATATAACAACAATTCTTAACTTAATTAATAATCGAAACAGATGAAGTGATGGAAGGGACCGCCTCAGCATAAGCCTCGGGATAGCGACGCTGATTTTCAGTCGGCCCCATACGGTCCTACGGAGACCGTGCCATAAGTGTTGACATTAAGCGCGTAGTAGATACATATGATAATAACAACTGATGAATGACAATAACAAAATGGAAAATTCGTATTGTATAGTTGTGCTGAATGTAAGTTACTGGACGCTACGTGAGACGTGACGGGAACATTAGTAAGTGTCATAATTTAATTTAACAGTGTATATTATAAAATCACTAGCTGGCCAGGCAGACGTTGTCTGCCCTTAGCGGCGAACCTTTGTATTATAAAATCCTTAAACTTGCAATGAAAAAAACTGAGGGTCACTTATCGGGATAAAAACTATCCTATCTCTCAAGTTGGACCAAACTGCACAGAGTGTGCAAATTTCGGGTGAGTGGTTTCGGAGTTCATCGCGGACAAACAACGTGACACGTAATTTTTATATATAAAGATAATATAATATATGATTTTTTATATATACACACACACATACATATGTATATATATATATATATATATATATAAATATATATATACATAGATACATACGTTTAATAGGCTTTTTGTAATATGTAATAGCATAATAAATATTATGTAAACGGAAAATTAGCTAACGTCTAACCTCTTAACAATACTCCTATTTATTAACTATACCCTTCTGTTCGTTTATTAGGAGATATTTTAGGTGTTTTCTAAACGTGCTTACTGTGTTTAGGTCACGCAGTGGAGGTGGTAAATTATTCCAGCAATGGGAGGCTGCATACTTACAACAACCTCAAAAGGCTGAAGAAGAATGTCGCGGAATACTGAGCCTATTATAAGATGAAGCGCGGGTGAGATACTTGCTATGCTCGCGAGATCAGTCTAACTTACTAAAAAGATACTTTGGATTTTTTGTCTTTATGACGCCAAAAAGTACACAATCATTTTGAACCCGTTGAATAAAGTGTGCGTACGATAATGTCGTATGTTATTTTACTATGAGGACACGCTGCTGACACTGAAATTATATTTGTTTTACAGAAGAGGGCCATAAGAGCAATCTATAATTTAAAGCCTAAAGAGTCGCTGCGACAAAAATTTAAGGTAATTAATATATTATTAACTTTGGCCTCTCAATACATTTATGTATATGTAATGTACGTACACAAAAATAAAAGTAGTTCTACAAATATAAGTGATATTCATTCTGTAAATACTAGGAACAGACACAAGCTAGTAGTACCAGTTACTCGACTTGATCGAGTCAGTAATTCATTCTTGGGGCGATGTATACGATTTTACAACAAAATTCCAGAATATATGCAAAATTTGACCTGCTTAAAGTTCAAAAACTTTATTAAACTAAGTTTGTATAAAAAGGGTTATTATAATATTAAAGAATTTATGGATGATAATAACCCCTGGAAATGAGGTGATCGCTACCAAGCTATTTCCAATTTGTTGTGTTGTTAATTTGTGTAACATACATGATTGTAAGCTGTTTCTGGCTGGTTCTTCCTAGGACAGAGGGTTTCTTTCGAACCAGTGGTAAAGTAAAAAAAAATACTTTTAATAAGCAGAGCTCGGAAACCGGTTTAAATTCTGAACCGGTTTCTGTCATTGACCCCAAAACCGGTTTTTGCGGAATACCGGTTTTCACAAATTTAGGTTAAGGTAGTAAGAATTAACCGGTTAAAACCACGTTTTGTAATGTCCCCCCTCTCTTACCTCGCTTGCACCCAACTTTGTACGGCTGCCCTCTGTCTAATTCACGAGGTTTTTAGACATACTTTCGATATGTTCATTGCATCAACGCGACTGCCTTGTAATGTACTCCCTCATAATTTTTCAGCTTACAGCAACGATCGTATTATACATAACAGAAGATATAAGTTCTGATTCAATTACTCATGCGTTATCTTCACTTTAAAATTAAGTTTCGATATCAAGTTTAATTTGACCTTATATATTTAAAATGACTTTAATTATATGTAACATTTTCTATTAAAATTACGCTTTGCATCTTTAATTCAATGTCATTAGTTTTATAATATATCGCAATAAATGATGAACTTTCTTAACAGAACACCATATTTTTAAAAATTTATGAAATTATACGTAATGGTATTTTCCCTTTTTAGGACTAAAGTGAGGCAGATTACCAGATTTTTTTAAATTCAGAAGCTTGTGATTCGGACCAACCTCTATCTCTGTCTTAGCAAAATCAATAATGAACACGTCTAAGGTGTAAAGTTTAACTAGAAGTCATGTCTAAAGTATAAATCACACTGCTATCTACGATCTTGTATTGAATTACAAAAGATAATTATTAAATGTGCAGCCAAGTTTTCTTACCCCTCAAGATCAAAGTATACGAATATGGAACTATTCGAACAAATAAATTGTTTGTTCGTAACGTCAAAATAACAGATTTAACTAACTACATATTATGAAAGTATATAATATAAAAAATATTAAAATTTTGTCTGTTTGTTCAGGCTAATCTCCGAAATGGCTGGATCGATTTTGACGGGCCTTTCACTGCTCTGATTGCCGACTGCTTCGTTGGTCAAGTGGTCACCAGCGCGACTGTGGATCATGATTTGGTACTGGGTTTGAATCCCGGGTCGTACCAAGTAACGTTATTGGATTAATTTCTGACCTCAATCAAGCACTTAGATTTTTTGGTTTCTTATAGAAAAGGGGGCAAACGAGCATGCGGGTCACCTGATGTTAAGTGACTACTGCCGCCTATAGACAATCGCAAGACCAGGGGAATTGCAGGAGCGTTGCCGGCTTTTAGAAAGGAGTAAGCTCTTTTCTTGAAGGTCCCTAAGTCGTATCGGTCCGGAAAAATTGTCGGTGGTAAACGATTCCACAGAGAAGTTGTACGAGGAAGAAAACTCCTAGTAAAACGCACAGCGGTGGCCCGTAAAGCATCCAGATGTTGAGGATGGTGAATTTTGACGCGATGTGGGTTCATGAAATATGGCGGCTGAGATAAACTCGAACCTCAGAGCACTCTTTGAGGTAGATGCGATAGAAAATGCAAAGGGATGCAACATCCCAACGCAGTGCCTGTCAATCGAGCCGATCAGAAAGAACTCGGACCTATCAAACCGCTCTGCGCTGGATCCGGTCAAGTGGAAGGAGCAGACACTGGGGTGCCCCGGCCCAGAGATGAGAGGCAAATTTGCGAGTTGCACGCGATGTGCATACATGAAATACTGCCCCGCTCTGCTGAACACGCCAAGCTTTTAGAGGACAATTTGGCCTTCCCTTCCAAGTGACCACAAATCTGCACACTATTCGATATGTCGACGCAGAGGATTCCAATGCTAGCTTAGGCAGCAAGAGAAGTGCCTTGAAACTGAGAAGATACGACAAAGGGGTTCTTTTTAGCGGTATAAGTGCAAACTTGCGTCTTCTGGGGATTGAACTTAATGTAATTAATTCATTTATGCTCGTCGAGATAAGTTTACTTTGTAAATGGAAAAATCTAATAGAATTATTATTTTACGATGATCTTCTGCTTACAGAGTCAAGTTGGCAATACTACTACTAAATAGTAATCTTATCGTTTGTTTGTAATCTTTTGTTCGGAATTAGGTATGTTTTATAGAATACTAGTTGTTCCCCGCGACTTCGCCCGCGTGTAATTTAGAGTTTTAATTTGTATGCGTGGACCCCGTATTATTATTCTAAAATTAAAGTCGTCTAAGTTACTCCTTATAACAGTAACTATCTGCCAGTGAAAGTCCCGTCAAAATCGGTCAAGCCATTTCGAAAATTAGCCGGAACTAACAGACAAAAATGAAAAAAAATGTGTTTTTGTAATATGTACTTACCCTTATTTTTTATTTTTATAGAAATTTGTCATCCACAAACGAGCACACAGTCCACCTGATGGTAAGTGGATGCCGTGGCCCATAGACATCTACATTTATCCTCAATTAAGAGTCAAAATGCAGATGCACCGCCTTCCCTGAGGACTGAGGTGGAATGCCTCGTTTCCAGTAAAAAGGGTATCCGGTTCTCTACACTCACCATACGAAACACAGCAGTGTTAAGCTGATATTTTACGCTGGTATTCTGTGAGAGCGTGGTCCCTCCCCGGTCGAGTCGACCCATGCGTGATGCAACCAAAATATAATTGAAGATGCGCAAGCATAGTAGGCATTATATCACTTATATACTTGTCACCTTACAGTCTATTAATCTTTGCACTTTTCTAAGTAAAGCAGAAAGTAGTTGCTAGAAGGTCATTCAGGCTTCTTAAAGCCTTAATATTTATGTCTTAAACAATAGTATACTAAAAATATGTAATAAATTTAAACGGTGTCATTTTGTGACATGTACAAAGGAAACTATTTTTGACATGTGTAATTCAATTAATTTTCTTATTGATTAGATTGACTAGGAAAAAAAGTATCTTGATGTACGTTTTATATGTAATATCATTGGTGTACGGGATATAAAAAGTTGATAGGATGTGACAATAATCGAATGACACAAAAAAGCGGCATAAACATATATCCTAAAGGAACAATTCCGTATTGTTTTAAACATCAATCCACATTTGGCACTACTGCTAAAAACAAGGAATAAACCCAAACCTAAAAATCTCATTACTAACTTCTTTCCTATAGACAATAAAAAAGTTTTTTTCGAGTCTAATATCATTTACAATCATGCACCAAAATAAAACCAGCATACTCGTAGAGAAAGAATTACTGGAACTCACGCTGGAGGAATTGCGAAATTCAAATACAAATCCAGACGTATTGCGCTTGTCTGAAACATTCCTGACGTCCAATCACAATAAATTCGTAAATATTGCCCAGTATAAATTAGCATTAAAATTTTTGTAGATATCAACAAAGAGGCGGAACTTATATATTTTAATCAATTAATTTACAAATAATTAAACATAAAAACATAAAACGTGCTGCAGCATGGCTCTTCCACATTTAGACGTGGTAGAGCCATGCTGCAGCTATATAAGTAATATAGTTGTAACACGAATGGGTCGGCTCGACCTCGGAAGGACCACGCTCTCACAGAATACCAGCCTAAAATAACAAACTTAACACTGCTGTGTTTGGTATGGTGAGTGTAGAGAACCGGAGACCCTTTTTACTGGAAAAGAGGCAATCCATCTTAGTCCTTACGGGTGACCACGCATCTGCATTTACTTTACTTGCTACTTTACTGAGGATAGATGTTAATGCCTATGGGTCACAGCAACCACTTACAATCAGGTGGACTGTGTGCTCGTTCGTCACCCTCCTCCTTTTTAAGTCAATAGAAAAAAGATAAATACGCTCTTAAAATTAAACTTCGATACACTCGTGTTCTGAACAAAATTGAGTGTACAATATTAAGCAAACGAAGTCTTCATAATATTGATTTAAAGGCGTAGGTCATAATTTTAGTAAACGTTCTTTTATAACGACTAAATTATTTTCCTGGTGTAGTGTTACCCTCCCCACTCCTTATTTGGCCCGTAGGTATCGTAAAAGTAGATGAAAGCTCGTAATTATGGGAAAAGCCCGAAAGACAACCTCAATAATAGAAATATCTTCAATGGCGGTAAATAATTCACAAAATAGAATAGGGCAAAGTTTTTCAATGTGTACAATGGTTGCTGACGTTTTTATTATTCTGTCATTGTTGTTTTAGCGAAGGGAAGCTAGTTTCGTTTTCTCGTGTTGGGTAGTACATGAGTACCGGTTCCGGATTCCTGGTATTTGTTGTAACTACATTGAAAGCATTGCAAACTAAGTAAGGGAAAAATACGCAAATCTTGTCGATGTCAATGTACCTATATATTATGTTATATACTGCTCGTAAAAATTGAAGTTAGTATAACATGTATATATTAACATAAATTTTTGGTGAAAATTACTGAGTATTTCAACTTAACCCATGTATGAATAATCAAAGAATTATAATACAAAAAATTGAAAAGAAAATTGGCGGAAATATCTCAACGCGGTGCGTGTTTAAGAGTAAACAATAGCAACAAATTGTACGACGCGAAGCTTTGAGGTTCTAAGCTCACAGAAGCTGAAAACTTTTTTCATTTATTTTGCATACTAAGTCAATCGGAAGGCAAAATTTTAAGATTTCTTACAAAAGACCTTTCGAATATTTAAACATTTTAAAAATGGCAATTTTTTTACAAATAACATTATCTTTTTCAAAAAAATGTAAAGATAAGCTTGGCGGTGAATATAATTTTTTATAGAATAAGGTGACAAACGAGCATACGGTCCAGCTGGTGGTATGTGGTTGCTGTGTCCCACAGTCGTCTACAACCATCCTCGATTATGAATCGAAATGCAGATGCGTTATCAACCGTGAGTACTAAAATGGAATGCCTCGTTTCCAATAAAAACACTCTCCGGTCTATACACTCATTATATGAAACGCAACAGTGTTAAGCTGCTATTTTACGCTGGTATTCTATGAGAGCGTGGTCTACATTTGTGCTATACTACTAATATAGCTGTAGTATGGATCTACCACGTAAGAAGAGGTGATATATATATATGGGCTGCAACATTAATTTTATGTTACATTTTATAATTTTTGGGAAAAGCAACCTAAAATCTTCTTTGAAAACTTAAGTATTTTTTAATTTAAAATTTGTGAATAATAATTGAGATTTTTCATCATTAAAAATATGGTGTAATAAACTTTTCCTCAGAATTTTTAACGGTTCTTTGAAACTGTTAAAAATGTAAGGGTTCGTGAACGTAATGGGAAGCTAAATACGAGGGTGGATTGAAAAGTACTCGGCCTAACCAAGAAAATAAACACATACTAAATCAGTTATATTTTTATTTTTCTACATAATCACCATCAAGTTCAATACACTTTTGCCACCTCCCCTTTCAAACATTTAGACCGTTGAAAAAAAATGATTCTTCCTTAGAGTCAAAATATGCGTCTACAGCTGCTTTGACCTCGTCGTTTGTCGAAAATCTTTGACCTCCCAAGTGCTTTTTTAGGTTAGGGAATAGAAAGAAGTCTGATGGTGCCAGATCAGGTGAATACGGCGGATGCGGTAACAGTTCAAAGCCACAGTTGTGAATTTCAGCCATTGACTGTACTGACGTGTGAACACGGGCGTTATCTTGATGAAACAGGACTTTTCTTCTCAGCATTCCTCGACGTTTTTCTTTTATTTCCTCTCGTAAACGACGTAGTAAGGTGCAGTAGTAATCAGAGTTTATAGTCTGACCCCTTTCAAGATAATCAATCATAATCACACCTTTCGAGTCCCAGAATACTGAAGCCATCACCTTATTTGCCGACAAAATCGACTTAGCCTTTTTAGGGGGTGGTGAACCAGGTCTTCTTCACTGGTTTGATTGTTGTTTTGTTTCCGGTGTACAGTAATGAACCCATGTTTCGTCTATAGTAACAAAACGATTCAAAAAATCATCTGCATCGGCTTCAAATAACTCCAAACAGTCGCGTGAAATAGTCAATCGCGTCCTTTTTTGTTCAACTGAAAGCTGTCGCGGAACCCACCTCGCAGACACCTTGTGGAAACCCAACTCGTTGACAATGATGTTTTGAGTTCGTTCATAAGAGATGCCTATAATCTCGGCTATCTCTCTAATTTTTAATCTGCGGTCTCCCATTATTAAATCAAGTACTTTTTTAATATTTTCGTCAGTAGTTGACGTCGAAGGCCTTCCAGAGCGGGGTTCATCTTTCACACTCTCTCTACCACGCTTAAATTCTGCTATCCATTTTTTGACGGATGAATATGACAGAGCACAATCGCCTAATGTACTGACCATGTCATCATGGATGGATTTTGATGATATCCCCTTCTTATGGAGGTAATTAATGACGGCACGCTGCTCGATTTGCTCCATTCGCGGAAATTATGTCCGATTACTTTGTTAATAAATTTATAAAATCACAACTAATTATCACACACGTTTCGGACTTCACACAATGAACTAGTCTGAACTGAACTAAATAATGTGGGTAGATTTGATTTTTAGAATTGAATGGATCTGTGTTAGGCCGAGTACTTTTCAATCCACCCTCGTATTTCGTGGCAACTGAAAGATAATTAAATATATTATGCTAATTATAAAAATAGAGCCGTGGTAGCTCAGACGGTAAGCGCTCGTTGTAAATTTCACAGTACGGGAGCAACCCGGGTTCGATCCCCGCCAGCACCAATGAAATTGTTAATTGCTTTTTGAAGTGCTGATTTATCACGTGCTTGGCGGTGAAGGAAAACATCGCGAGGAAACCGGCATGACTGAGAAATAAGAAAAATAATTCGAAGATATGTGACGTTCGCCAAAACGCATTAGGGCAGCACAGCGGATATTTCCTTGCCCTAAAATACTTTCAAAAATGAGGGTAGGTCTGTGCCCAGCAGTGGGACGTATATAGGCTGTAACTTTAATTTTAAAAATGTTACAGGATACAAGCTATATTAAGATACATAGGTTACAATGTTGAGACATTTTAGCAATGTAAAAATAAGCAATACTTTATGTAAAGTCGGAATAAAAACTGCTTTTTATTATTTTTAGATGTTATCGGGAAGATGCTGCTGCCCCTCTCCTGAGAAATATGGAACTGTTTCCCTCTATTGCCTCTCAGGACATCAATGGGCAACAGCATGATATTATAAGGTAGTGAATATTCTTTCGCCGTCACTGCGAAGTATTTTTGAAGTAAACTCTTCTTTAGGCGGAATGACCGATGAGCGATTTTTAGTAGGGAAAAAATTTAACACAAGCTCGTGACGTATTGCGTAATGTATGCTACGTGTTGCTAGTCTGAATATTCGAAAGACGACAGACAAAGAAAAAGAGACAGAAATCTGGATATTCATTAGGTTTTAAAATAGGAACACTTAATAATTTTAAATATTTTTGTTTGAAAAATACTTTTTTTATTGAGCCTGGCCTTGGTGTGATTTCTGTCGTGATGACTTTAAAAAAAAGGTTTAAGCCCGAAGAATGTTTCGAACTTTTGACTACTACTTTTTCGGGATGGAAACTTATCGACCGGTAAGTGCTACCAATGGGTGATATTTTATAATATAAAGAAATTTGACGCCGACAGGATATAACATTTTTAGCATAATATACATTTAACGCCAAGTGGTATAGTCGCCCGAATTTTGTGGCATTGTGGCTTCTGGAATTTTGTGGCTCCGCCACGACATCTAATGCCGCAGCGTCCGGCGTACATTCGCAGGAGAATTTGGCATTTTAAAACAAAGTGCCGTAGCGAAAGGTTCTTTTCTATCTAACTTTGTTTATTGTTTATATTCATATTTTATTACAAGATCCATGAGAATAAAAAAGTATTCTATTTTATTCTTAGAATAGGAATTTTTTTTGAACAAACACAATAATAAAATAAAAGCAAAATTGTGTGTGCGCCTACGAGTGTACCGACATTATCTTAGTGAACAGATTTTAAGTGACAATATGTTTCCCAAAAGCATCATCTTCTAATTCAACGACAACACATAGCCGCACACGTCTGCCAGAACTCAATTCAATTATTTTAATTCAAAGTATGTCCCTATCTCCTGAACTAGTAATTTCTACCCGTTTCCAAAAATAAAAGAAATACTAAAAAGCAGTACATTTAAAAGCGAAGAACATCTACTACTGGCTGCTCATAGTTTTGATTTATAAAGTGTGTAAAGAAAAATGGTCATGAATATTTTCCAAAAGGTTAAGGACTTGTCTCTGACGTTTCTCTTTATTAATCCCCGAAGAAAACAGAGGGTGTTATAAGTTTGTAGTGTATATCTGTGTGTGCCACATTGCTCATGAACGGATGAACCGAATTTGTTTACGTTTTTTTCATTTGAAGGGTATCTTAGTCGAGAGTGCTTTTAGCTGTTTCAAGGAAATATGTTCAGCCGTTTGAAGATCATCAGATATTTGAATGGGGGGGGGGGGGTTTAAAATTAAATAATAATAATAATATATTTTTAGTTTTAAGCGTTATTTACGATTAAGATTTTTTCTCTTCAGGATTCTTAATGGAGGATAAATGTAGATAGACATCTATGAACTATCACCCCCACGTACCATCAGGTGGACTGTGTGCCCGTTTATATCCTTATTCTATAAAAAAAATTATGAAATAGTATATACGAGCACTCAGTGAATATTTTGAAAAAAAAATATATCGGTATTTGTAATAAAGAATAAAAAACTTAAATAACAACTTTCTGTTGCCATGTTCCTTATATTTTTCCAGACCATGTTATTTTAAATTCTTCTCTCCGTACCGCGAGTGGCTTATGATCATCTTCTTATATATTTTTAGCTAGCTATCTTTGTTTGACTACCATATCTACCAGGGCTTTATCACTGAAGAGTTTAAAAAAGGAGACTTTCCCTTTAACTTATAGTAATGATCATGTCGCTTATAGATTTAATCATCGCTATATTTTTAAAAACTCATTATCAGTAAACTTATGTTAATTCGTCATTTAATTTATTTGGTTTGGTTCATTGCTTTCAATTAAATGATTTTCAAAATCCAATACTCCAATTTAATGTTTCGTATATAAGTAACAAAGGATCCTTTATGTTATTTGACGTAATATCTTTTCTATATAATTTATATATAATTTTCTATAATATTATTGTAGGTCAGAAAGGTGTATAGAAATAAAGTTACTCACTAAAAGTTATAAGTGATATTGTTCACGCAAAAGCGTTAGTGTCAGGCATCGACGTTAGATGGCACTCGGCTCGGTCGATACGGAATTACGTTTGTGTGTGTTGAACGTCCGAGTTGACTGAACGGTGGGAGTCGAGAGCGAAAGATTAGAAGTCTTCTTCGCGTCGAAGGAGAAGACAGTCCGTTTTTTGGTCGGGAGCTCTTAATTTTATGATAGGCGCGTATAGTGAATATACCACTGGGAATGGTGGCGCGTGTTGAGAGTTTACCCGGGACTTTAGGTTTAACGCAGAATCTGTATAAGTGGATTCGACTGTATTAGTTACTAGTGCGGTAGTTAATATTCTAGAAATAACGGTGACCTTTGACCCGTACGTTCTGTGTTCATTTTCGCGAGTCAATCGTAACAAAGGAAGAAAGTGACTGCGGAAGGCGACCTTAGCTTGGAGAGGAGCTGAGGGCCGAACTGCTGCAGGGGGAACGGTCAAATAAGGTCAATAACACTACCAGCCACACCCAAATACACATCACTGACCTTTACTTTCTAGCACAATACACCCACACGAGACCTGACCGAATCCTGAGGGACCAGTCGCCTTGAATAGAGGTAAGTAAGCTCTGTTCAATAATTGTAACGCTCCCCCCGGATTATTTAGTGTAATTAGACTTTTAACCCGTGGCGTGAGGACGCCCGACCAGCATCTGCCTGTAGCTTCTTCGTCTATGGGCCGCGAAGGATTCTACTCCTGGGATAGGCAGCTGCCGGCCGTAACATTTGGTAGCAGAGCGTGGTTCTGGGATCGATTCCCGGTCGATCCACCGACCATAGTATTTGATAAAAATTAAATAATTTTGGTGGCAGGGAGCGTTGGGTTGATTGGTTTAATTTTGTGTCTACAATCACGCCCGTCCGTAATACGTAAAAATATTTTTTTTATTATATACGTAATAATAAAATTCCTTTCCTTGTTAGCTTGCTTTGTTGTTTGCGGGTAAATTTGAAAAACCACGCCCGGTTCGCGCGCAAGCGGGAGATTGCGTCATGTAGGTAGATGGTTATTTTTACGTAATCGGTTAATTATCGTTGTCGGATGGTTGTAGTGTATTACTTATCGAAGGGTCGATTTCCGAGCAAGGTATTTTTTGTTGATGTGTATCTTCGTTATGTATCTTTCGTATTGTAATTTGTATTTGAACTAAAGAGTGGTAATTTGTATTTACGTAATTTGAATTTAACTTGATTTGATCGCACTAGTATTTGTTATTGTTAATTTGATTTGCTTTTTCTTTTGTACTAACTTGTGTTTGATTTAATAAATAGCGGTTCTTATTTGTGTAATTTCTATTCAACTCGATTTGATAGGAACTGCATTGGTTAGCTGTTAATTTTTTTGTATTTTTTATTTGTTATTTTTGTAATTGTGCTCGAGCGGCGTCGTAATTTGTATTTAGTAGTGATTTCCTCGCCCAAGATGCTAATCCGTTGCCTGCGGACTGAGTTACGCTGGGCCACCAGCGCCCATGCTTTGATAGGTCGACCGGATAGGGTCCATAATTTGATGAAGCGGTTCGAGCAGGTCGATGCTCGAAGGGCTGCAGTGGAGGAGGCTTACGCTGAGCTCGAGGATTCGGATGTGGAAAAGAGAGTCCTGGACTCCTGCTTCGCAGACTACGAGCAGTTCTTGTGGCTCACGGACGAGTTGATCGAGGCTGAAGGCAGGTATGCCGAAGAGGCGCGTGAAGCTCGGACGAGTGGCCTGCCCGAGTCCGTTCGGAAGCAGCCTCAGCCGGAGCTGTTGGGACGACTCCCAACTCTGGACTTGCCAAAGTTCTCCGGGGTCCTTTCCGAGTGGCTGACCTTCGTTGGTCTTTTCGACGGCCTAGTGGACGCCCGGAGTGACTTGACTCCGAGCCAGAAGATGGCGTACCTCTTGGCCTCACTGGAGGGGGAGGCCCTGGGCGTTGTCAGCCATTTGAGCTTGTCGGACGACGCCTACCAGACTGCTCGGGACCTCCTAGCCAGAAGATACGCCAACGTCCGGCGAATTGCGGACGAACATGTTAAGCAGCTTCTGAGCCTCCCGCTGCTGAGTGACCGGGCCAGACTACGTCCGGACCTGTTGGATCCAGTCTTGGTGGCCTATAATATGTTGAGGCGGCTGGATTTACCAGTGGGCGAATGGGCCTTCTTGTTGCTCCGCATCGTGCTGTCCCGTCTACCTCTCGACCTTCAAATGCATTTTGAGGAGAGGTACGGCGGGGACGAGGCCTCCTATATTCCGCCCTTCTATGACCTGCTGCGGTTTTTGGAGGAGCAGTGCCGACAGATCGAGCACGCGGCGGGCACCGTCGACGACTTACGAGCCGTGCCCAGTGAGAGGCGAAATCCGCCGGGCAAGTCGTCGTCAACCCCCCCTTGCTCCTATTGTCGAGCATCTGATCACCGGGTAACGTCTTGCCCAAAATTATTGAGTGGGCCGGTTCCGGCGAGGCGAACTATCGTCAAGGAGCGCCGCTGGTGCTACTCCTGTTTGGAAGGGCACCTTCAGCGAGACTGTCCGCACCAGCGGCTCTGTCTGCATTGCCAGGGCAATCACCATGCCGTACTGTGCCTGGGTGCAAACGGCGTCTCCTCTCGGGGCGCTGCCAGGCCCTCGACCCCCACGGGCGGGGGCGCTCCGCCACTCCCTCTGACGGGCGACGCTCGGCGCCCGCCGGCTAGCCACCAGGCCCCTAGGTTTGAAAGGGGTCCCTCCCCCGACCAGTCGGGGGGTAATTCCCCCAGGGGCGGGGGTGTCATCACCCCCCCTCAGCGTGCGAAGAGGAACTTCACGGCCACTCATCGGTCCGCTGGACCCTTCCCACTCCCGTTAGCTGAGTGGCCGCGACTGGTGTACCACTGTACCCCATTTGATGGAGGCGGCCCTAGCTAGCTGCCGCCTTAGCTCCCACCATGGCTGCCTCTACTGAGCCTTAAGCCGTCAACAGTCCACTTGTCAAGCTGTTCTGTTGCCGACGGCCTCAGTGAGGGCGTACAACCCGAGTGGCGACCGTTAGCGGTTGCGCGTCAGTATCGGGTTCACGCGGTGTGGCCTCCACTTGGTGGTGGGAAGATTAGGGCCCCCTGGAGCGTTGAATCACGCTCTCAAGGGGTATTAGATTTGGTTTGGTCGAGCACTTAGCTAAAAATTCTTTAAATTTAAATTAAAATGCTTTGAGTTTTCCGCGAAATTCATATTGTAGCGGTTGTGATTAAAAGAATTGAATTTAAAATACTCCTTTAAATGCTGCTGCATATGTTTTGTAAATACATTTGATCACTGCGTTTGTTGTTGCACGGAAAATGGAGATTAAATTGTGTGCCCTTTTTGAATGCTTGGGCGTATGCTTGTAATTGTATTTGATTGTCGCGCCTGTGCTGAAGGGAAGTTTGAATTCATTTGAAATTTGAATGGCGCTCTATTTTGAAAATTATGTATATGTTTGTGATAGTGTTTAATCATTTTGCTTTGTGATAAGGAAGATTGAAATTAGATAACCCTGTGGTTACCGAAGGAAATAGGAGTCAATTCTCTTTTGGTTTAGATTTTGTTGGCACTGTCTAAGATATTTATTTGAAATAAGAGATAGGGCTGTCCCTTACGTTTATTGTTTTGTTTACTTTGCCAAGTTGACCTATGTGCATCGGTGATTACTTGTTTTAATTAATTCTGTAATTGAACATTGATGCTTTTGAAAAATTAGTTGAAATATGAGCATAGGATCACCTGCTAGGGACCATCTGTGCGTTTCGTTCAGCTCTCCACAGACGACGTTCATGGGGAATTTGGGGGTGCTCTCTGCACTGAAGCTTGAAGGTCCCTCTGGGCCGCTTCGTGTCGCGTCGCTGTTTGCAGACCTGATCCGGTCGAATTGCGGAACTAATCATAGGAGCGCAGATAGGTGTTTGAAGGAGGTCGTCTGACTTCTGTCTAGGAATAGGACTTATTTATGTGCTGCGATGTCCAGGAAGGGCATCCAGTTCAACTCTCCGGCTAGCCCACGTTAGGGCTGCAATTTTGGGGCGTTGGTTAGTGTTGCAAGATCTGATTGGGTGCGTAAGGTGGCCTAGTTTGGTTGTAGATTCGATCTTGCAACTTGCCGTCGCGACCCTGTCCCGCTGACCGGTTTGCTCGCGGACCTAAATCCTTATGTCCGGGACGGGGGTTTGTTCACGCAAAAGCGTTAGTGTCAGGCATCGACGTTAGATGGCACTCGGCTCGGTCGATACGGAATTACGTTTGTGTGTGTTGAACGTCCGAGTTGACTGAACGGTGGGAGTCGAGAGCGAAAGATTAGAAGTCTTCTTCGCGTCGAAGGAGAAGACAGTCCGTTTTTTGGTCGGGAGCTCTTAATTTTATGATAGGCGCGTATAGTGAATATACCACTGGGAATGGTGGCGCGTGTTGAGAGTTTACCCGGGACTTTAGGTTTAACGCAGAATCTGTATAAGTGGATTCGACTGTATTAGTTACTAGTGCGGTAGTTAATATTCTAGAAATAACGGTGACCTTTGACCCGTACGTTCTGTGTTCATTTTCGCGAGTCAATCGTAACAAAGGAAGAAAGTGACTGCGGAAGGCGACCTTAGCTTGGAGAGGAGCTGAGGGCCGAACTGCTGCAGGGGGAACGGTCAAATAAGGTCAATAACACTACCAGCCACACCCAAATACACATCACTGACCTTTACTTTCTAGCACAATACACCCACACGAGACCTGACCGAATCCTGAGGGACCAGTCGCCTTGAATAGAGGTAAGTAAGCTCTGTTCAATAATTGTAACGCTCCCCCCGGATTATTTAGTGTAATTAGACTTTTAACCCGTGGCGTGAGGACGCCCGACCAGCATCTGCCTGTAGCTTCTTCGTCTATGGGCCGCGAAGGATTCTACTCCTGGGATAGGCAGCTGCCGGCCGTAACAGATATATTCACAAACACACACGACACTAACAAAGTTTAAAGCTCACAGTACAGAAGGAAGGAAGCGTTGAAGAATGAAGATGAATACAATTATGAAAGTTCAAGTAATGTAAAACAATAAACATAAAGTAAGCAGCGCGTAAATAGCAACAGTAGCGAGAGAAGGCGTAAAGCAAAGAGCGACATGCGCTTCGCGTCGAGAGTAGGTTCCGACTGCCGGGCGCGTCGTTGATCGTGGCCACTGCGCCGGAGTTTATCGCGCCATCACTACGTCATCGCTATGAACAAAAGATTCAGATTTTTTGCTCGACGATACGATTGCCACGGCGAACTGGTTATGTGCGTGGTGTTCCGTATATTATTATGAATGTGTAAAGTAGTGTACGTGTGTTAATATATATGGCACGTATATTAATAAATAATTTATATTAAATAAATGATCTGTTAATAGTATTATTAAATAAATGACATGTAAATAAATAAATAAATAGGTGCCTACATCACTCCCCCCCGAGACCATTCTATGGGCGATAAAAATCCGGAAAATTTACTCGGCGCCCTGATCGTGTAGTACGTGGTATGTCAGTATACACTGGTGAGGGAGTGGTAGTTGAGTGTTGTGAAGAGTGATTGTCAGAGAGTATGTAGGCCGGTTTCAGTCGGTCTATGGATACACTGACTTCTTTACCCTTAAACAGTAGTTTAAACACTTTGTTATCACGAGACAGTACTTTATGTGGACCGGTGTATGCTGGTTGTAAAGAACCTCGTGAAGCATCTTCGCGAAGAAAAACATAATCGCAAGTGGCGAGATCCTTAAAAACAAATGTTTTGCCGGTACTATGGCGTGATGTTGGTACAGGCTGAAGACTTTTAGCGAGATTACGCAAACGTGCAGTGAACTCAGTGATGTCTTGTGGGCCATCTGAACTGGGTTCAAAGAATTCGCCCGGTAGCCTGAGGGGCTCACCGTATACTAATTCGGCGGACAATGTCTGTAAGTCCGCTTTAAACGAGCTACGGATGCCAAGTAGAACCCACGGAAGAGATTCAGTCCAACTGCTATCGGCGTGGCACATTATCGATGCCTTTAGTTGACGGTGAAAACGCTCAATAATTCCGTTGCAAGCTGGATGGTATGCTGTCGTACGCTTGTGCTTAAATCCGGTTATCCTAGAGAGAAATTGAAACAATGCGGACTCAAATTGTCGTCCACGATCTGTAACAATTTCTTCAGGACAACCGTAGCGTGCAATCCATTGAAACAGCAAAGCTTGTGCAACTGATTCCGCCGTTATGTCAACTAAAGGCACAACTTCTGGCCATCTAGTAAACCGGTCGATAACAGTCAGGCAGTATCGGTAACCCTTGGACGGAGGTAGAGGACCAATAAGGTCGATGTGTATTTGCCTGAATCGCGTACGAGGCAACGCAAAAGTGCCCCAAGGAGAAGACACATGTCGGGTTACCTTTGTACGTTGACAGACGAGGCAAGATTTAGCCCAGTCTCGGCAATCTTTCCTGATGCCGGGCCAGACGTAGCGTTCCGCTACTAGTTGAGCAGTAGCGTTCGCACCTGGGTGGCTCAGGCGGTGCAGGCTGTTGAAAACCTGCCTGCGAAGGGGAGCGGGTACAAATGGCCTGGAAGTCGGCGTACTTATATCACAGTACAATTTGGTACGACTTCCAGGTATACTGTACTGTTCTAGGCGGAGGGATGATGATCCACTCTTTATAAATTGAGCAAGCTCTAGGTCGGAGGCTTGGGATTCAGCTATAGCAGTCAGGTCAACAGGTCCCTCCAGTTCTTCGATGCGGCTTAAAGTGTCGGCAACGACATTGTCTTTGCCGGAGATATGCCTAATATCGGTGGTGAACTGGGCAATGAAATCTAAATGCCTATACTGACGTGGCGAGCAGTTGTCCTTCCTTTTGTGGAATGAGAAACTGATCGGCTTATGGTCAGTATAGATAGTGAAGTGCCTTGCTTCCACCATATGACGAAAATATTTAATAGCTTCGTATATAGCTAAAAGCTCTCGATCATATGGGGAATATCTCTGTTGACTTGGGCTCAACTTCCTCGAAAAGAAAGCAAGTGGTTGCCAGATTCCGTCTTTGAGCTGCTGAAGTACGGCACCTATGGCGACGTCAGATGCATCAGTCACGAGTGCCAATTTAGCTTCGCAGTCTGGGTGGGCAAGCAAGGTTGCATTCGCGAGACTACGCTTGCACTCCTCAAAAGCTTTTGCTGCCTCACCATTTAAACTAATAGGTTGCCGACCTTTAACAGCCCCTGTCAGAAGGTTGTTAAGGGGGGCTTGTATTTGAGCAGCATTCGGCAAAAATCGCCGATAAAAATTGATGATGCCCAAAAACCTTCTTAGCTGTCGTACCTCCTTAGGCTGAGGGAAATCTAAAATAGTTTTGACCTTATCAGCCAAAGGTTTGATTCCGTTTTCGGAGATACGGGACCCTAAAAATGTTACCTCCTTTTCGCCGAAAGTACACTTGGAAGTGTTGATGAGTATACTGTAACTTTTAAGTCTGCTAAACACTTGGCGAAGGTGGTCCTCGTGCTCTGCTTCATTTCGTGAGAAGATTAGGAAGTCGTCAAGGTAAGAGTAGCAGAATTCTAATCCTCTGATCATCTCGTCCACGAAGCGTTGAAAAGTTTGTCCTGCGTTACGGAGGCCGTAGCCCATAAAGGGAAACTCATACAACCCGAACGGCGTTGTTATTGCGGTCTTAGGGATGTCGCTCTCACTGACAGGTATTTGGTTATATGCTTTTACAAGGTCAATGGTACTAAACACTTTGCATCCAGTTATGCCATGGGTAAAATCGTGGATGTGCCTGATTGGATACCTGTCAGGAATGGTCCGGGCATTGAGCATCCTATAGTCCCCACACGGACGCCACCCGTTATCCTTCTTAGGGGTGAGGTGAAGAGGTGATGACCACGGGCTTGCGGAGGGGCGGGCTATACCATTAGCGATCATGGAGTCGAATTCTTGTTTGGCGATTTTAAGTTTATCTGGTGCTAACCGTCTGGGTGAAGAAGTCACCGGTGGACCTGGTGTCGTGCGAATGTGGTGAACAGTGTTGTGAGGTATAGTATGTTGTGTACCAGCTGGCCGTGTAATCTCAGGGAACTCACCCAAAATTTTATGGTACTGCGTGCAGCCAGTCGAAACCTTTACAGATGTTACATTATCTGAACAAGAAATTAAACATACATTAGTTGTTAAAGTAGTAACATTATCTATTAAGCATTGATTTCTACAGTCTACAACAAGGTTATAAAATGATAGGAAATCGACACCAATTATTGCTTTGGTGACGTCAGCCACCACAAAACGCCACTTAAAGTTCCGTCGCAATCCCAGGTCGAGACTTAGATGTGCGAAGCCATAAGTTTTTATGGGACTCCCATTTGCTGCGCAGAGTTCATAATTTGTGGGTGTCCGACGATCTCGAAGTAATGAACGAGGATACACACAAAGGTCGCTGCCTGTGTCAATCAAAAATTGTATTTTCGACGAACGGTCCGTGACAAACAGGCGACCAGTTTTATTAGGACAGTCATCAGTCGCCATTAAGGACTGTCCTTGCAGTTTCCCGCTTTGTAGTCACATGGTGACACGCATTTGTTCGCGCGGTTACCAAATTTCGCATGGTACCAGCATAGTGGGAATTTCCTATAACGCGACTGCGATCGAGATTTCGAGCGCCCTCTATGTGGATTACGTGTTCGGGAACGAGCTCTACAGTTTACCTGTGTGGTCAATTTGTATAGTTGTTTGCGTAGCTCGGCGACTTCATGGGTAAGAGCGTCGACGCTGGAACCAGGTGTTGCCGTAGTTGTTGAGGCGGCTGCAGCTACCTGTGGTGACGCTGGAACGATATCCTGAATGCGGTCTGCCAAGTCCGCCAGCACCTCCAGCGACGCGCTAGGTTGAGCCGCTAAGACTGTTTGAATGCTCCTTGGAAGTCTGCTTGTCCAAATAGTTTGCAGGAAGTCATCAGGAACTTGAGGTCCAGCAAGGCTCTGGAGATGTCGCAGGAACTGCGAAGGCTTTCTGTCGCCTAACTCCTCATGCATCAGAAGCTGTTTTACCTTCTTTTCATGTGAGGTACTCAACCGTTTTATTAACTCAGTCTTCAATTTTAAATATTTGTCATTGAGTGGAGGGTTAATAATTATATCTTTTATCTCTTTTGAAAATTGATGGTCTAATTGGCCGATGACATAACTGAATTTTGTCGAGTCGTTTGTAATTCCAGAAATAGCAAACTGTCCCTCGACTTGAGCGAACCATATTTCGGGTTCTTCGGGCCAAAATGGAGGAACCCTAACGCCTACTTTAAAAATTTCCGTTGAAATGTCGGCCGCTTCGGTTGTACGGGTCTCGCCGCTGCCTACCCGTCCTTTTGCATTTTTATTATTGCTGCCACTGCTTGCATCTTCAAAATAATCACCGCGGTCCATAGTGTTCAGTGCAGGGGTCACCAATGTAGGTCAGAAAGGTGTATAGAAATAAAGTTACTCACTAAAAGTTATAAGTGATATATTCACAAACACACACGACACTAACAAAGTTTAAAGCTCACAGTACAGAAGGAAGGAAGCGTTGAAGAATGAAGATGAATACAATTATGAAAGTTCAAGTAGTTATGTAAAACAATAAACATAAAGTAAGCAGCGCGTAAATAGCAACAGTAGCGAGAGAAGGCGTAAAGCAAAGAGCGACATGCGCTTCGCGTCGAGAGTAGGTTCCGACTGCCGGGCGCGTCGTTGATCGTGGCCACTGCGCCGGAGTTTATCGCGCCATCACTACGTCATCGCTATGAACAAAAGATTCAGATTTTTTGCTCGACGATACGATTGCCACGGTGAACTGGTTATGTGCGTGGTGTTCCGTATATTATTATGAATGTGTAAAGTAGTGTACGTGTGTTAATATATATGGCACGTATATTAATAAATAATTTATATTAAATAAATGATCTGTTAATAGTATTATTAAATAAATGACATGTAAATAAATAAATAAATAGGTGCCTACATTATATATATCTTCTTCTATGTAATAATAATAATTGTTTATTTCAGATATCAAAGATCCATAAGTTGTTAGTATGACTTATACTAAGTTAGTAATTGAGAAGATCAAATTAAACATCAAAAATATATACTCAGTAAATTAATGTTCTTAAGTTATATAAATGTGTTTTTTTTATAGGATAAGGGTGACAAACGAGCACACAGTTCACCTGATGGTAAGTGGTTGCTGCGGCCCATAGACATCTACATCTATCCTCTACTACAAATCAAAATGTAGATGCGTTGTCACCCGTGAGGACTAAAATGGAATGCCTCATTTCCAGTAAAAAGGGCCTCTGGCCACCTGCACTCACCCAGCGAAACGCACAGGTAAACCTCTACTTCACGCTGGTTTTCTGTGAGGTCGTGGTACCACCCCGGTTCGAGCCGGCCCATCCGTGCGACAGCAAAAGCTGCCGCGTGACTCTACCACTGTTATATTATATGTGTGATTTTTTTCTTTAAATAAATGAAGTTGCCAACGCACCTACAGTATACTTGCTGGTAAGTGGCTTCTTTAGCTCATGGACAACTGCAGCCAACTTCAAATAAACAAAGCTAGAGAAGATAAAAACCCTTCTAAGTACTAAAATGGAGTTGTTCACAGCCTGTAATTAATACTGGCTCTATATCCTTCAGACCGGAAAACAGCAGAGCCATCAATTATATTTACTGGCAGAAAATGAGTAAGAGAGTGGCACCTACGCATTACATACTTTTTATATAGTTTTGATTTGTATCTTGTTTTATGTTTATATATTTAATGTAGTGACGACCTTGTAAGACATGCAGGAAGTCGATGGATGCAGGTGGCTCAGGACCGTGCTTTGTGGCATTCCTTGGGGGAGGCCTATGTTCAGCAGTGGACTTATGACAGGCTGTAATGATGATGATGATGACGATACTTCAGACCGGAACACAGCACATCCAGCAATTATATTTACTGGCAGAAAATGAGTAAGAGAGTGGCACCTACGCATTACATTTTTTTTAATTTAAATACTTTTGATTGTATCGTGTTTTATTGTTCTTGAAAAGTTCTACCAGTTACGTAAAGAAGCACGTTGAACTCCTTTCATTGAACCGAAATTAATTATTTGAAAAACACCAAGGTTACCTTAATGTATTTTAGTAGACAACCGAATAATACTCTTTGTTTTAATACCTACTATAAAGCTTCTGGTTTACTTCAAAAATATTTTACAAATTAAGCACATAAATATTACATTATCTATTTTATTTATTAATACAAAATTGCCAACACAAAAGCCAACTACATTAATAGTCTAACTATTGAAAAAGTGGCCAAGTGCGTAGATTGTTATATTTGAAGCCACAAAGTGCTATCTTCATATTTAATAATTTCTAAAGATTAATATGACTTGCTTTCTGCCTAGGAGTCGTCCGGGTATGTACCAAGCTCTTACTTATTTTTGCTACCAATCAACAATGCGTCCATTATTGTGTTCCGGTATGACGGGCATATAATTACATTCCATCTTAGTCCTAAGAAGCGATAACGCATGTGAAGCGTTATTTGTTTGAAGTTGGTTGCAGTTGTCCATGAGCTGCAGTAACCACAACTATATAAAGTCCTAGTGTGATAATTTGGCTATGAAAGTTAAAGAAAATTAGCAACGCATAATTGTAACATTTCTTTATAATTCACTGCGCCGCGCCGGCGGATTGGTTTGATACCGTCGTAACGATATGTCGCGTTTCGTTATTAGCCTATGCAGTTTTAAATAGCTTAGACTTTGATCTTTTAACTAGTATCAAAAGTCATCAACTTAAAAATAGACATTTAAAACTTTAACATTATTAGTTTTCGCATAAAATTAATATTTAATGATAATTTATTATAGTGCCCGAGTATGCGCGAGCACAGGCACATTTTCTGTGCACTCAGTTTTATAGTCTGATGGAACGATCCGACACGACCGGAAAGACATCAGATGCAGGACCAATGGGTGGGTGCTACTGAGAATTTGTTAGCAGAAAAACACTATCTAATTTTTGACCAGACACGGAACTTCAAACTGGAACCACATGATCACAGACGCGTTTACGACCACTAGACCAACGAGGTAGTCAAAATAATATCATCATCTATAGAGCTGTCAGGCTACCAGTGTTGCTGTTAAAAGACAAAAAACGGAGAGTGTAAATCCGTCATACTGAGCCGGTATATTGGTGCTCATAAATTCATCCATTATGTTTTTTGTACGCCGTATAGTGGCAGCGTAAGAGAATCGAGTACCCCATATTATCATGTCATGGGTGTTGTAAGGTGGCGAATCATAAGAATGGCAGTATTAAGAAACCGCATTTGTGTTTTTTAAGTTTTTGCTAAGCTTAATAAACAGAATAAATCTGTTGTAATATGTGGAGACTTTAATATCAATCTCTTCTTCAATCAATATTCAATTTAGATCATTGTTTAAATGATATGGTCTTTTTAATTTATTTTTAGAGCCAATGCGTATTGCTCAATCTAGTGCAACATGTAATGTTATTATTTTTACAAACGTGAAGCCGTTACATAAATGTATAATTCAAAAATTAAGTTCTGATAACTGTGGACAAATAGTATCGTTACCTTATGTTCACAAACAGCAAGTAGATGAGAAATTTGTGTTTGTTCCAGTAAATGCACGTCGCTTGGAGAAATTTAGAGGTTACATAGTGAAAAAACTTTCACCACTTTAATACCAAAATGATCCAATTTTTTTGTAAAGAACATTATTTAAGCTTATTTGCAATAAATTTAATAATTCTTTTACTTCTTAAACAATCTCCTTGAACAGTCGGAAGTCATTCAATGAATGGAGTCCAAATTATTGGAAAATATTGGAGTCCATAAGAGCAGACATAGGTTATATGATCTTTACCATGAAATGTCATGTAATCATAGCGTCGAATTTAGGGAATATGTAAAGAGTGTGCTCCACAGACAAGTCTTTGCATTTGAGCAACAAAATTAAGACGTCTTCTAATAAAATTAAAATGACATGGAGTATAATTAATAGCGAAACTGGTGAGATCAACTCTCGTAATTCAAACTACCAGTTAAGTGTTAACAACAAATTAACTGAATCAGATCAGGACGTTGCAATGGTTTTTGAGAAATATTTTACTGATATTCCGATATTAACCACTAAGTCACCGAATTCTTCTCCTGCTGTCGCAGATCGCAGTTTACTCAAACAAAATGTAAATGCGTGTATAAAGAATTTTTCATTTCATAAAGTATCATCAAAATATATTGTAAAACAATTTGAAACTATTGATGTTAAGAAAACTGCGGATCTGTGGGGGATTTCCGTTAAAGTTATAGCGAAGCAAAGTAAAGTAATACCTTTATTTAAATCTGGTAGTACATTAGATCCCGCCAATTTTCGACCTATTTCTGTACTACCAACACTTAGTAAGATTTTTGAAAAAATTATACTTGATCAAATGTTAAATTTCTTTAATATAAATAACGTACTTCATAAAAATCAATTTGGTTTCACAAGGGGTCGCTCGAAAACTGATGCCGGTATTGAGCTGATTAAATATATCTTTAATGCATTGGAGAATTCACAGAATGCATTGGATATATTTTGTGACTTATCCAAGGCCTTCGATTGTGTTCACCATGAAATATTCTACAGGAAACTTCAACACTACGGTGTAAGAAGTGGTGCTCTTAAATTAATTATTAAGTGGCGAAGCTTGCGAAGACTCTTATTGATTTCAAGATGTCTGTCCGTCTGTCCGTCTGTCCCACGATTATCTCGAGAACGGTTCCGAATTTTCAAATTCTGTTTTCATCAATCTATGACTGATCACCCCGGCATCTGAACCTACTATTTTGAAACTGATTGCTCAACGGCAGTCGTTAGAAACAGCTACAAAGCTGATTGCTTCGCCACTTTGATTGCTAGGTTTATTTCATATTTAAGTAAGAGAACGCAAAAAGTTGTCATTAACAGTATGAGCTCTTCCGGCTCAATGGTACAAATGGGCGTGCCTCAAGGCTCAATTCTCGGCTCCTTTCTGTTTCTTGTGTACATTAATAACTTACCTTACATAGTTGGGGATAACCATGTTATAGTATTATTTGCAGATGACACTTCTTTAATTTTCAAATTAAGTCGACAATTACTAAAATATGACGAAGTAAATAATGCTATATCTAAATTAGTAAATTGGTTCAATGTTAATAATTTGCATTTAAATGGCATTAAAACCAAATGTATGAAATTCATTACTCCAAATGTCAAACAATTAAATACTAATATAATTTTAAATGGGGAGAAACTGAGTCTTGTAGATACCACCATTTTTCTTGGAATCACACTAGATGCGAAGCTTCAATGGAGCCCCCATATATCAAAACTAGCAAGCAGACTTAATTCTGCAGCATATGCTGTAAAAAAGATTAGAAGTCTTACCAGTGTTGAAACAGCTAGACAAGTTTATTTTAGCTATTTCCATAGATATAAATATATAAAACATTCATTCCCACACTTCATATTACAATGACAAAGTAATAAACAAAATGAATACGAATAGGAATAAAATAATAAAAAAAAATTAAACACAAGAAAATGAGTAAGCAAAAAAAAATAGAGGATATAACAACAATTCATGACTTAATAATTGAAACAGATGAAGTGACGGAAGGGACCGCCTCAGCATAAGCCTCGGGATAGCGACGCTGATTTTCAGTCGACCCCATACGGTCCTACGGAGACAGTGCCGTAAGTGTCGACATTAAGCAAGTAGTAGATACATATGATAATAACTGATGAATGACAATAACAAAATGGAAATTTCGTATTGTATAGTTGTGCTGAATGTAAGTTACTGAACGCTACGTGAGACGTGACGGGAACATTAGTAAGTGTCATAATTTAATTTAACAGTGTATATTATAAAATCACTAGCTGGCCAGGCAGACGTTGTTCTGCCCTTAGCGGCGAACCTTTGTATTATAAAAAATTCTTAAATTTGCAATGAAAAAAATTGAGGGTCACTTATCGTGATAAAAACTATCCTATCTCTCAAGTTGGACCAAACTGCACAGAGTGTGCAAATTTCAGGTGAGTGGTTTACATACGTTTAATAGGCTTTTTGTAATAAATAATGATATGTAATAGCATTATAAATATTATGTAAACGGAAAATCAGCTAACGTCTCACCTCTTAACAATACTCCTATTTATTAACTATACCCTTCTGTTCGTTTATTAGGAGATATTTTTAGTGTGTTCTAAACGTGCTTACTGTGTTTAGGTCACGCAGTGGAGGTGGTAAATTATTCCAGCAATGGGAGGCTGCATACTTACAACAACCTCGAAAGGCTGAAGAAGAATGTCGTGGAATACTGAGCCTATTATAAGATGAAGCGCGGGTGAGATACTTGCTATGCTCGCGAGACCAGTCTAACTTACTAAAAAGATACTTTGGATTTTTTGTCTTTATGACGCCAAAAAGTACACAAGCTAAATGAAGTTTGCGTCTGGCAGTCATTTTAAGAATATTATTGTCGTCAAGAAATGGGTTTACGTGACCTCTTGGCGGTACATTGAAGCAAAACCTCGCATAAGCATTTTCAACCCGTTGAATAAGGTGTGCGTGCGATAATGTCGTATGGTATTTTACTATGGGGACACGCTGCTGACACTGAAATTATATTTGTTTTACAGAAGAGGGCCATAAGAGCAATTTATGATTTAAAGCCTAAAGAGTCGCTGCGACAAAAATTTAAGGAAATTAATATATTAACTTTGGCCTCTCAATACATTTATGAATATGTAATGTACGTACACAAAAATAAAAGTAGTTTTACAAATATAAGTGATATTTGTAATAAGTATATATTTGTAATAAGTGCATTCTGTAAATACTAGGAACAGACACAAGCTAGTAGTACCAGTTACTCGACTTCATCGAGTCAGTAATTCATTCTTGGGGCGATGTATACGATTTTACAACAAAATTCCAGAATATATGCAAAATTTGACCTGCTCAAAGTTCAAAAACTTTAATAAACTAAGTTTGTATAAAAAGGGTTATTATAATATTAAAGAATTTATGGATGATAATAACCCCTGGAAGTGAGGTGATCGCTACCAAGCTATTTCCAATTTGTTGTGTTGTTAATTTGTGTAACATACATGATTGTAAGCTGTTTCTTGCTGGTTCTTCCTAGGACAGAGTTTCTTTCGAACCAGTGGTAAAGTAAAAAAATACTTTTAATAAGCAGGGCTCGGAAACCGGTTTAAATTCTGAACCGGTTCGGTCATTGACCCCAAAACCGGTTTTTGCGGAATACCGGTTTTCACAAATTTAGGTTAAGGTAGTAAGAATTAACCGGTTAAAACCAAGTTTTGTAATGTCCCCCCCTCTCTCTTACCTCGCTTGCACCCAACTTTGAACGGCTGCCCGCTGTCTTATTTACGAGGTTTTTAGACACACGTACGATATATTCATTGCATCAACGCGACTGCCTTGTAATGTACTCCCTCATAATTTTTAAGCTTACAGCAACGATCGTATTATAAATAACAGAAGATGTCAGTTCTGTTTCAATTAATTATGCGTTATCTTCACTTTAAAATTATATTTCGATATCAAGTTTAATTTGACCTTATATATTTAAAATGACTTTAATTATAATATGTAACATTTTCTATTAAAATTACGCTTTGCATCTTTAATTCAATGTCATTAGTTTTAGTAATATTTCGCAATAAATGATGAACTTTCTTAACAGAACACCATATTTTTAAAAGTTTATGAAATTATATGAATTAGTATTTTTCCTTTTTAGGACTAAAGTGAGGCAGATTACCAGATTTTTTTTAATTCAGCAGCTTGTGATTCGGGCCAACCTCTATCTCCGTCTTAGCAAAATCAATAATGAACACGTCTAAGGTGTAAAGTTTAACTAGAAGTCATGTTTCACAAGTGGTAGAGCCACGCGGCAGCTTTTGCTGTCGCACGGATGGGCCGGCTCGAACCGGGGTGGTACCACGACCTCACAGAAAACCAGCGTGAAGTAGAGGTTTACCTCTGCGTTTCGCTTGGTGAGTGCAGGTGGCCGGAGGCCCTTTTTACTGGAAATGAGGCATTCCATCTTAGTCCTCACGGGTGACAACGCATCTGCATTTTGATTCGCAAACGAAGATAGATGTAGATGTCTATGGGCCGCAGCATCTACTTACCATCAGGTGGACTGTGTGCTCGTTTGTCACCCTTATCCTATAAAAAAAAATGTCTAAAGTATAAATTAAACTGCTATCTACGATCTTGTATTGAATTACAAAAGATAATTATTAAATGTGCAGACAAGTTTTCTTACCCCTCAAGATCAAAGCAATCGAATTTTTTACAAACTTTGATACTTTACGAATATGGAAATATTCGAACAAATTAATTGTTTGTTCGTAACGTCAAAATAACAGATTTTACTAACTTCATATTATGAAAGTATATAATATAAAAAATATTAAAATTTTGTTTGTCTGTATGTCTGTTTGTTCAGGCTAATCTCCGAAATGACTGGATCGATTTTGACGGCCCTTTCACTGCTCCGATTGCCGTCTGCCTAGTTGGTCAAGTGGTCATGGTGGATCATGATTTGGTCCTGGGTTTGAATCCCGGGTCGTACCAAGTAACGTTATTGGATTAATTTGGGTATTATGAGTGTTCTAGAAACCACCTTGATAGTAGTATTACAGACCTCAATCAAGTAGCACGCAGCCTTGTGGAACACTAGCATCGAAAGGCTTGAAATCAGAGCATGCACCGTCTACTACCACCTTAAAGCTCCGATCAGCAAGGAAACTGGTGATCCACTTGCACAATTTCTCCGGAAGCCCATAGGAAGGAAGCTTCGAAAGAAGCGCTTTGTGTCAGACCCGATCGAAGGCCTTCGCAATGTCTAAACTCTTCTGTCTGGACTCTACTCCCTCCGCCCATCTATGAGTCAAGTAGACAAGAACATCACCAGCTGATCGACCCCGACGAAAACCGTACTGGCGGTCATTAATCAGCTGTTGATCCTCAAGGTAGCTCATGAGCTGGCAGGTTATAATGGTTTTTATTATTTTGGAGAGCAAGGAGGTGATGGCGATAGGCCTGTAGTAAGACGGGTCTGAGCGGTCGCCTTTTTAGGGATTGGGTGGACCATGAGAGTAGGAACGGAAGACTAAAAAGAGAAAGGAAAACTTGGCTGCTCATTTAATAATTATCTTTTGTAAATCAATACAAGATCGTAGATAGCAGTTTGATTTATACTTTAGACATGACTTCTAGTTAAACTTTACACCTTAGACGTGTTCATTATTGATTTTGCTAAGACGGAGATAGAGGTTGGCCCGAATCACAAGCTGCTGAATTTAAAAAAAATCTAGTAATCTGCCTCACTTTAGTCCTAATAATTTAAAATTAAAAATTTTGTACAGCCGACTTCAATATAAGCGATTTCAATATAGGTTATTTAAGAATAACTCAATAACCATTGGTCTGACCTTGATCAAATTTATATGGGACCACACGAGAACTGTCAGCTTTCATATAAAAAAAGAATCATCGAAATCGGTTCGCCCAGTACAGAGTTATGAGGTAACACACATAAAAAAAAAAAAAAAACATACACTCGAATTGAGTACCGTCTCCTTTTTGGAAGTCGGCAGAAAAGGAAAAATACTAATTCATATAATTTCATAAACTTTTAAAAATATGGTGTTCTGTTAAGAAAGTTCATCATTTATTGCGAAATATTACTAAAACTAATGACATTGAATTAAAGATGCAAAGCGTAATTTTAAAAGAAAATGTTACATATTATAATTAAAGTCATTTTAAATATATAAGGTCAAATTAAACTTGATATCGAAACATAATTTTAAAGTGAAGATAAGGCATAATTAATTGAAACAGAACTGACATCTTCTGTTATTTATAATACGATCGTTGCTGTAAGCTTAAAAATTATGAGGGAGTACATTACAAGGCAGTCGCGTTGATGCAATGAATATATCGTACGTGTGTCTAAAAACCTCGTAAATTAGACAGAGGGCAGCCGTTCAAAGTTGGGTGCAAGCGAGGTAAGAGAGAGGGGGGGGGGACATTACAAAACTTGGTTTTAACCGGTTAATTCTTACTACCTTAACCTAAATTTGTGAAAACCGGTATTCCGCAAAAACCGGTTTTGGGGTCAATGACCGAACCGGTTCAGAATTTAAACCGGTTTCCGAGCCCTGCTTATTAAAAGTATTTTTTTTACTTTACCACTGGTTCGAAAGAAACTCTCTGTCCTAGGAAGAACCAGCAAGAAACAGCTTACAATCATGTATGTTACACAAATTAACAACACAACAAACTGGAAATAGCTTGGTAGCGATCACATCAAGCCAAGGACGTCTACAAACGCAGCACCAGAAATAGGAATAGGTTGGTTTCCGCTATAATTCCTAAGAGTGCGAGATTACATAAAAATTACTACTGGATGTGTATGACATTATATAATAAGATACCACAAGTAATTCGAGACCTACCTTTCATTCAATTTAAAAAAGATTTATACAACTTTCTCAGTAAAAAGTCTTTTCACACTGTACACGAAATTTTTGAACTATGAGTACGATAGGTAATAGGAACTTGACAAAGTGAAAAAGACCAATTGTGAAATGTTTGTTAATTATTTTCTATTTATTAACTACCTGTTGACATTTCGTTATAATCAATACTCTTAAATATTATTATCTCGATATTTTATAGTTTTAAGATTTGCATGCTATTAATAATGGCTGATTAAGCGGATGTTTAATTACTGTGACCATCTTCAATGTACCTTAACCAAATGCAAATAAATATTGCATTCATTCATTCATTTCATTCATTCACTCATTTCCAGGGGTTATTATCATCCATATATTCTTTAATATTATAATAACCCTTTTTATACAAACTTAGTTTAATAAAGTTTTTGAACTTTGAGCAGGTCAAATTTTGCATATTTGTTGTAAAATCGTATACATCGCCCCAAGAATGAATTACTGACTCGATGAAGTCGAGTAACTGGTACTACTAGCTTGTGTCTGTTCCTAGTATTTACAGAATGAATATCACTTATATTTGTAAAACTACTTTTATTTTTGTGTACGTACATTACATATTCATAAGTGTATTGAGAGGCCAAAGTTAATATATTAATTTCCTTAAATTTTTGTCGCAGCGACTCTTTAGGCTTTAAATCATAAATTGCTCTTATGGCCCTCTTTTGTAAAACAAATATAATTTCAGTATCAGCAGCGTGTCCCCATAGTAAAATACCATAAGACATTATCGTACGAACACCTTATTCAACGGGTTCAAAATGCTTGTGCGAGGTTTTGCTTCAATGTACCGCCAAGAGGTCACGTAAGCCCATTTATTGACGACAATAATATTCTTAAAATGGCTGCCAGACGCAAACTTCATTTAGCTTGTGTACTTTTTGGCGTCATAAAGACAAAAAATCCAAAGTATCTTTTTAGTAAGTTAGACTGGTCTCGCGAGCATAGCAAGTATCTCACCCGCGCTTCATCTTATAATAGCCTCAGTATTCCGCGACATTCTTCTTCAGCCTTTCGAGGTTGTTGTAAGTATGCAACCTCCCATTGCTGGAATAATTTACCACCTCCACTGCGTGACCTAAACACAGTAAGCACGTTTAGAACACACTTAAAATATCTCCTAATAAACGAACAGAAGGGTATAGTTAATAAATAGGAGTATTGTTAAGAGGTTAGACGTTAGCTGGTTTTCCGTTTACATAATATTTATATTGTTATTACATATTATTATTTATTACAAAAAGCCTCTTAAACGTATGTAAACCACTCACCTGAAATTTGCACACTCTGTGCAGTTTGGTCCAACTTGAGAGATAGGATAGTTTTTATCACGATAAGTGACCCTCAATTTTTTTCATTGCAAATTTAAGAATTTTTTATAATACAAAGGTTCGCCGCTAAGGGCAGAACAACTTCTGCCTGGCCAGCTAGTGATTTTATAATATACTTACTTACTTACTTACTTATCTTCACGCACAATCCCTGACAGGGTAGCCAGAGAGAACAGATCGCCAAGTGTCACGATCCTTACATACCTCTTTCGCTACTTTCAGATTCATCAACTTCTTCATACATGCACGTCTAGGTATCCGAGTACTATTGACCCTCCCCTCTTCGAGCAATTTGCTCACATGGTCTTCGAAAGTTAGTCTCGGTCTACCTCGACACCTTTTAATATTAACATTCGCACTATATATTTTCTTCACCATTCGATCTTCACTCATTCGCTCAACGTGCCCAAACCATCGAAGCACGCCCTTATCAATTTTTGTGATAAGGTCATCTTTCAACCCTGCCATATTACGAATCTCTTCGTTTCGCTTTCTGTCGGCCATGGTAACGCCGCACATTTTACGAAGAGATCGCATCTCCACTGCATTCAACTTGCTTTAATGCTTTTTCTGGCATACCCAGGTTTCGCTGCCATATAACAAAGTCGGTACCAACACTGCGTTATGTATTGCAAGGCGTGCACTCTTCACTACGCCTTGCCTTTTGACTAACGCAGTCAGGGCACCATTGACTTTGTTCCCGGCAGCGACACGCCTGTCCACATCTAAATCGCATCTTCCATCCCGGCTAAAAGCACTCCCCAAGTATACAATTTCATTTACCTGTTCTAGACATTCCTGATTTACCCATATTTCACACTTCGTTCTCTCTTCGTCCCTTTCAAATACCAGAACCTTAGTTTTATTAGCATTCAAACGGAGACCTTTAATTTTACATTCCTCTTTCATACACGTGACTAATGCCTGAAGTTCTGCCTCTGATGGTGAAATAAGCACTGCATCATCAGCATACAGCAGACAATTTACTTTTATGTCACCCAATTTCACACCCAAACAGCTATCTTTCCGCTTCTGTAAACAGCTGCCGAGATACAGTATGAACAGCCAGGAAGACATGACACAACCCTGTTTTACGCCCGTTTGGACGCTAAGCATGGGTGACAGGTCATGCCCTACCCGCACACAGGCTTTACAGTCACAGTGAAGTGACCGCACAGCCCTTAGCAATCGACCATCCACACCGTACCCCGGCAACATTTCTCACATTTTCTTTCTTACAACCTTATCAAATGCTTTCTCAAGATCCCCAAAAGCACAGAAAATCTTCTGGTTAGCAGCCAAAAGCTTTTCCGTGATCATGCGGAGAGAAAACATTTGATCCGTGCATCCTCTTCCGGGTCTAAATCCGCATTGTGCCTCCCATAGAAATCTTTCCGATTTCTCTTGCATCCTACGTGTCAAAACCTTCGAGTAAACTTTACTTGCTAACCTGGTCAAGCTGATCGCCCGATAGCACACGCAGTCAAAATGTGAACTTTTACCTTTATATAAAGGCATAATGACTGCGGATCGCCAATCATCCGAGACATCCCCCGTCCGCCAGCACAAATTGCACAGCAGATGAAAGCTGTCCCAGACGCGAGGCCCACCATACTTGACCATTTCAGCAGTAACTCTGTCTAGTCCCGCAGCCTTACCACATTTCAAACTTCGAATCGCACGTTCAATCTCTTTCATACTGATGACCTCAGAGTCATCGAGGTCCGGGTCTGGTGTACCGGTCACGTCGTCACCCCCGAACCCCTCACTAAGATCATCACACGCATACATTTCTCTATAAAATTCGCTCCATCGCTGCATGACGTCCGATTTTTCTGAAAGGACGTCATTGGTTCTCGAAAGCACTTTATTTATTCTTAAGACCGTCGCACCACTTCGGGTCCTTCCAACCTCTTTCCAGAAGAGTTTGGAGTTCTCCTTAAAGTTGTGCGACAACCTTTCGTCTGCTTCCATTCTACACCTTTCACGCATTTCCTCAATCAATGCTTTCGTGTGAACTTTCTGCAGCTTATATCTTTCTTTCATCTTCTCTCCCATAATCTTATCATTACTAGAGGCCAAGTAGTCTAACCATGCTTTCTTCTTCTTCTCTACAGCTTCTTTCACTTCATCATTCCACCATGCATCTCTTCTTTTACTACTGCCTCTTTTTATTGTTCCACACACTTCTTCCGCTGCACTTACCATTCCATCCCCAAGGTTCTGCTATGTTCTTTCCGCATATTCTTTTCTGCCATCGATGGTGTCAAGCTTTTTGGCTACCCTCGCATGATATTTGTCCCTAGTATCCGCTTCCTGAAGCTTCCAGCTTCGGATGAGACAGACCGACTGTCACTGCCGTCCGGTAGCGCCAACCCGCGAACAGACCCCTAAATCTAGTAACCACTAGATAGTGATCCGTTCCCAGGTCAGCACCCCTGAACACTCGCGTATCCATCACCTTTTTTCGCAGTCGTTCATCCACCAGGAACAAATCGATCATACTTCTCTCATTCTTTCTTTCTCTAGTATACATATGGATTTTCTTGTGATTAAACATAGTGTTGGTCACAAGAAGACCCTTTTCCTTGCATACCGCCAGTATAAGCTTGCCAGCATCATTAACCCTTTTATCGCCAAACTTTCCAAGCACCGACTCGTACCCTGGTCGAGCGATACCAACCCATCCATTCAAATCACCACATACAACAATTCTTTCGTTTCCCCTAGCCAAATCTAAAACTTCTCTTACGTTCTCCCAAAACTCATCCATCTCAGCCCTGGACGACGAAGCTACCGGTGCATAAACAGCCAAAAGGAATAACTTCGTCAGTCCCAATTTAAAGCGAACCCAGAGAAGTCTTGAGTTCGCAACCTTATATTCAGTCATAACATCGACCAACCGAGACGACAGCAGCACCCCCACTCCCTGGCAGGCGTTCTCGCTCTCCGGGACTCCGGACCATAGAGCTAACGCCCCGTCAGGGAGCTCTTCAGTACCACTGCCCTTCCGTTTGGTCTCCGACATTCACACGACATCTAATTCTCTTTCTTTCATTATTTCGATCAACTCATTCGTCTTATCTCTCATGCCTCCTCTAACATTCCACGTGCCAACTCTGCACTCTGTCCTCCACCTTCCGCCGTGTCAGGCTGTGCGTGACGGGTGGCGGTTCCCATCGCCGCTTTGCGCGCTGCATTCCACACCAACGGGGACGAGCTGGTGTGCGTCGCCTTGGGGGGACGCCCTAACCCTCGTTGGCATGAGTGCGCAGCTAAGTAGAATTGCAGCCCTGAAAAGGGCTGGCAGGGTTTGCGACGAGCACGCTTCTACAATGACCCCCAGAAATTTTATAATATACACTGTTAAATTAAATTATGACACTTACTAATGTTCCCGTCACGTCTCACGTAGCGTTCAGTAACTTACATTCAGCACAACTATACAATACGAATTTTCCATTTTGTTATTGTCATTCATCAGTTATTATCATATGTATCTACCACTTGCTTAATGTCGACACTTACGGCACTGTCTCCGTAGGACCGTATCGGGTCGACTGAAAATCAGCGTCGCTATCCCGAGGCTTATGCTGAGGCGGTCCCTTCCGTCACTTCATCTGTTTCAATTATTAAGTCATGAATTGTTGTTATATCCTCTATTTTTTTTGCTTACTCATTTTCTTGTGTTTAATTTTTTTTTTATTTTTTTATTCTTATTCGTATTCATTTTGTTTATTACTTTGTCATTGTAATATGAAGTGTGGGAATGAATGTTTTATATATTTATATCTATGGAAATAGCTAAAATAAACTTGTCTAGCTGTTTCAACACTGGTAAGACTTCTAATCTTTTTTACAGCATATGCTGCAGAATTAAGTCTGCTTGCTAGTTTTGATATATGGGGGCTCCATTGAAGCTTCGCATCTAGTGTGATTCCAAGAAAAATGGTGGTATCTACAAGACTCAGTTTCTCCCCATTTAAAATTATATTAGTATTTAATTGTTTGACATTTGGAGTAATGAATTTCATACATTTGGTTTTAATGCCATTTAAATGCAAATTATTAACATTGAACCAATTTACTAATTTAGATATAGCATTATATACTTCGTCATATTTTAGTAATTGTCGACTTAATTTGAAAATTAAAGAAGTGTCATCTGCAAATAATACTATAACATGGTTATCCCCAACTATGTAAGGTAAGTTATTAATGTACACAAGAAACAGAAAGGAGCCGAGAATTGAGCCTTGAGGCACGCCCATTTGTACCATTGAGCCGGAAGAGCTCATACTGTTAATGACAACTTTTATATATATTTAATCAGCTCAATACCGGCATCAGTTGTCGAGCGACCCCTTGTGAAACCAAATTGATTTTTATGAAGTACGTTATTTATATTAAAGAAATTTAACATTTGATCAAGAATAATTTTTTCAAAAATCTTACTAAGTGTTGGTAGTACAGAAATAGGTCGACAATTGGCGGGATCTAATGTACTACCAGATTTAAATAAAGGTATTACTTTACTATGCTTCGCTTTAACTTTAACGGAAATCCCCCACAGATCCGCAGTTTTCTTAACATCAATAGTTTCAAAATGTTTTACAATATATTTTGATGATACTTTATGAAATGAAAAATTTTTTATACACGCATTTACATTTTGTTTGAGTAAAGATTCGGCGACAGCAGAAGAAGAATTCAGTGACTTAGTGGTTAATATCGGAATATCAGTAAAATATTTCTCAAAAACCATTGCAACGTCCTGATCTGATTCAGTTAATTTGTTGTCAACACTTAACTGGTAGTTTGAATTACGAGAGTTGATCTCACCAGTTTCGCTATTAATTATACTCCATGTCATTTTAATTTTATTAGAAGACGTCTTAATTTTGTTGCTCAAATGCAAAAATTGTCTGTGGAGCACACTCTTTAAAATATTTTAAAATGTTTTTTACATATTCCCTAAATTCGATGCTATGATTACATGACCTTTCATGGTAAAGATCATATAACCTATGTCTGCTCTTATGGACTCCAACTGTCGCCCATTCATTGAATGACTTCCGACTGTTCAAGGAGATTGTTTAAGAAGTAAAAGTATTATTAAATTCATTGCAAATAAGCTTAAATAATGTTCTATACAAAAAAATTGGATCATTTTGGTATTAAAGTGATGAAAGTTTTTTCACTATGTTACTTCTAAATTTCTCCAAGCAACGTGCATTTACTGGAACAAACACAACTTTCTCATCTACTTGCTTTTTGTGAACATGAGGCTACTTGTTTACAGTGATCAGAACTTAATTTTTGAATTATACATTTATGTAACGGCTTCACGTTTGTAAAAATATTATCTTTACATGTTGCACTAGATTGAGCAATACACATTGGCTCTAAAGATATTTTTTTTAATTATATTTACCATATGATTAAAACAGTGATCTTAATTTAATACTGATGGAAGAAGCTTCTAGGAGATTGATATTAAAGTCTCTACATATTACAACAGATTTATTAAGCTTATTTGTTTATTAATCTTAGCAAAAACTTAAAAAACAGAAATGCAGTTTCTTAATACTGCCATTTTAATGATTCGCCACCTTACAACACCCATGGCATGATAATATGGGGTACTGGCTTCTCTTACGCTGCCACTATACGGCGTACAAAAAACATAATGGATGAATTTATGAGCACCAATATACCGGCTCAGTATGACGGATTTATACTCTCCGTTTTTTGTCTTTTAACAGCAACACTGGTAGCCTGACAGCTCTATAGATGATGATATTATTTGACTGCCTCGTTGGTCTAGTGGTCGTAAACGCGTCTGTGATCATGTGGTTCCAGTTTGAAGTTCCGTGTCTGGTCAAAAATTAGATAGTGTTTTTCTGCTAACAAATTCTCAGTAGCACCCACCCATTGGTCCTGCATCTGATGTCTTTCTGGTCGTGTCGGATCGTTCCATCAGACTATAAAACTGAGTGCATAGAAAATGTGCCTGTGCTCGCGCATACTCGGGCACTATAATAAATTATCATTTTATATTAAGTTTATGCGAAAACTAATAAGAACTTACAACCTCTGTTAAAGTTTTAAATGTCTATTTTTAAGTTGATGACTTTTGATACTAGTTAAAATATCAAAGTCTAAGCTATTAAAACTGCATAGGCTAATAACGAAACGCGACATATCGTTGCGACGGTATCAAACCAATCCGCCGGCGCGGCGCAGTGAAATATAAAGAAATATTCCATTTATGCGTTGCTGTTTATCTTTAACTTTCATAGCCAAATTATCACACTAGGACTTTATATAGTTGTGGTTACTGCAGCTCATGGAAAACTGCAACCAACTTCAAACAAATAACGCTACACATGCGTTATCGCTTCTTAGGACTAAGATGGAATGTAATTATATGTCCGTCATACCGGAACGCAATAATGGACGCATTGTTGATTGGTAGCAAAAATAAGCAAGAACTTGGTACATACCCGGACGGACTCCTAGGCAGAAAGCAAGTCCTAGCATCTTGTTAATCTTTAGAAATTATTAAATATGCATATTGCACTTTGTGCCTACAAATATACCAATGTATAGCGTTCCGCTACGCACTTGCAATGCACAGAAATGGCAATTTTGTTTTTAAAAATAAAATAGGTAATGTAATAATTATGTGCTTAATTTGTAAAATATGTTTTAAGTAAACAATTTATAGTAAAAAATTTATAGTAGGTATTAAAACAAACAACATAATACGATTGCTTACTAAAATACTTTAATTCCTTAAAGTATTTTAGTAAGCAATCGTGCCTTGTTGCTTTTAAATAATTAATATCAGTTCAATGAAAGAGTTTGTACGTGCTCCTTTACGTAACTGGTAGAAATTTTCAAGGAGAATAAAACACGATACAAATCAAAAGTATGTAAAGTAAAACAAAGTATGTAATGCGTAGGTGCCACCCTCTTACTCATTTTCTGCCAGTAAATATCATTGCTGGCTCTGCTGTTGTCTGGTCTGAAGGATATAGAGCCAGTATTAATTACAGGCTGTGAACAACTCCATTTTAGTACTTTGAAGGGTTTTTTATCTTCTGAAGCTTTCTTTATTTGAAGTTGGCTGCAGTTGTCCATGAGCTAAAGAAGCCACTTACCAGCAAGTATACTGTAGGTGCGTTTGCAACTTAATTTTTTTAAAGAAAAAAATCACACATATAATATAACAGTGGTACAGTCACGCGGCAGCTTTTGCTGTCGCACGGATGGGCCGGCTTGAACCAGAGTGGTACCACGACCTCACAGTAAACCAGTTTGAAGTAGAGGTTTACCTCTGCGTTTCGCTGGGTGAGTGCAGGTGGCCGGAGGCACTTTTTACTGGAAATGAGGCATTCCATTTTAATCCTCACGGGTGACAACGCATCTACATTTTGATTTGTAATAGAGGATAGATGTAGATGTCTATGGGCCGCAGCAACCACTTACCATCAGGTGGACTGTGTGCTCGTATGTCACCCTTATCCTATAAAAAAAACACATTTATATAACTTAAGAACATTAATTTACTGAGTATATATTTTTGATGTTTAATTTGATCTTCTCAATTACTAACTTAGTATAAGTCATACTAACAACTTATGGATCTTTGATATCTGAAATAAAGAATTATTATTATTATATAGAAAAAGATATATATTATATAGAAGATTATATATAAATTATATAGAAAAGATATTACGTCAAATAACATAAAGGATCCTTTGTTACTTATATACGAAACATTAAATTGGAGTATTGGAGTCTGAAAATCATTTAATTGAATGCAATGAACCAAACCAAATAAATTAAGTGACGAATTAACATAAGTTGACTAATAATGAGTTTTTAAAAATATAGCGATTATTATATCTATAGGCGACATGATCATTACTATAAGTTTAAGGGTGTGTCTCCTTTTTTAAACTCTTCAGTGATAAAGCCCTGGTAGATATGGTAGTCAAACAAAGATAGGTAGCTAAAAATATATGAGAAGATGATCATAAGCCACTCGCGGTACGGAGAGAAGAATTTAAAATAACATGGTCTGGAAAAATATAAAGGACATGGCAACAGAAAGTCGTTTTTTAAATTTTTTATTCTTTATTACAAATACCGATATATTTTTTTCAAAGTATTCACTGAGTGCTCGTATATACTACTTCATATTTTTTTTTATAGAATAAGTATATAAACGGGCACACAGTCCACCTGATGGTACGTGGGGGCTATGGTTCATAGATGTCTATCTACATTTATCCTCCATTAAGAATCCTGAAGAGAAAAGATATTAATCGTAAATAACGCTTAAATCTAAAAAAATATTATTATTATTATTTCATTTTAAAACCGCCCCCCCCCCCCCATTCAAATATCTGATGATCTTCAAACGGCTGAACATATTTCCTTGAAACAGCTAAAAACACTCTCGATTAAGATACCCTTCAAACGAAAAAAACGTAAACAAATTCGGTTCATCCGTTCATGAGCAATGTGGCACACACAGATACACACTACAAACTTATAACACCCTCTGTTTTCTTCGGGGATTAATAAAGAGAAACGTCAGAGATAAGTCCTTAACCTTTTGGAAAATATTCATGACCATTTTTCTTTACACACTTTATAAATCAAAACTATGAGCAGCCAGTAGTACATGTTCTTCGCTTTTAAATGTGCTGCTTTTTAGTTTTTCTTTTATTTTTGGAAACGGGTAGAAATTACCTACTAGTTCAGGAGATAGGGACATACTTTGAATTAAAATAATTGAATTGAGTTCTGGCAGACGTGTGCGGCTATGTGTTGTCGTTGAATTAGAAGATGATGCTTTTGGGAGACATATTGTCACTTAAAATCTGTTCACTAAGATAATGTCGGTACACTCGTAGGCGCACTTATTATTTTGCTTTTTTATTATTGTGTTTGTTCAAAAAAAATTCCTATTCTAAGAATAAAATAGAATACTTTTTTATTCTAATGGATCTTGTAATAAAATATGAATATAAACAATTAACAAAGTTAGATAGAAAATAACCTTTCGCTACAGCACTTTATTTTAAAATGCCAAATTCTCCTGCGAATGTACGCCGGACGCTGCGGCATAAGACGTCGTGGCGGAGCCTTTGACAGAATGCAAGGCGTGTGCCAAGGCGATGCCACAAAATTCGAGCGACTATACCACTTGGCGTTAAATGTATATTATGCTAAAAGTGTTATATCCTGTCGGCGTCAAATTTCTTTATATTATAAAATATCACCCATTGGTAGCACTTACCGGTCGATAAGTTTCCATCTCGAAAAAGTAGTAGTCAAAAGTTTGAAACATTCTTCGGGCTTAAACCTTTTTTTTTAAGTCATAACGACAGAAATCACACCAAGGCCAGGCTCAATAAAAAGTATTTTCAAACAAAAATATTTAAAATTATTAAGTGTTCCTATTTTAAAACCTAACGAATATCCAGACTTCTGTCTCTTTTTCTTTGTCTGTCGTCTTTCGAATATTCAGACTAGCAACACGTAGCATACATTACGCAATACGTCACGAGCTTGTGTTAAATTTTTTCCCTACTAAAAATCGCTCATCGGTCATTCCGCCTAAAGAAGAGTTTACTTCAAAAATACTTCGCAGTGACGGCGAAAGAATATTCACTACCTTATAATATCATGCTGTTGCCCATTGATGTCCTGAGAGGCAATAGAGGGAAACAGTTCCATATTTCTCAGGAGAGCGGCAGCAGCATCTTCCCGATAACATCTGAAAATAATAAAAAGCAGTTTTTATTCCGACTTTACATAAAGTATTGCTTATTTTTACATTGCTAAAATGTCTCAACATTGTAACCTATGTATTTTAATATAGCTTGTATCCTGTAACATTTTTAAAATTAAAGTTGCAGCCTATATACGTTCCACTGCTGGGCACAGACCTACTCTCATTTTTGAAAGGATTTTAGGGCAAGGAAATATCCGCTGTGCTGCCCTAATGCGTTTTGGCGAACGTCACATATCTTCGAATTATTTTTCTTATTTCTCAGTCATGCCGGTTTCCTCGCGATGTTTTCCTTCACCGCCAAGCACGTGGTAAATCAGCACTTCAAAAAGCAATTAACAATTTCATTGGTGCTGGCGGGGATCGAACCCGGGTTGCTCGAGTACTGTGAAATTTACAACGAGCGCTTACCGTCTGAGCTACCACGGCTTTATTTTTATAATTAGCATAATATATTTAATTATCTTTCAGTTGCCACGAAATATTTAGCTTCTCATTACGTTAACGAACTCTTACATTTTTAACAATTTCAAACAACCGTTAAAAAATTCTAAGGAAAAGTTTATTACACCGTATTTTTAATGATGAAAAATCTCAATTATTATTCACAAATTTTAAATTAAAAAATACTTAAGTTTTCAAAGAAGATTTTAGGTTGCTTTTCCCAAAAATTATAAAATGTAACATAAAATTAATGTTAGAGCCCATATATAATCACCTTTTCTTACGTGGTAGAGCCATACTACAGCTATATTAGTAGTATAGCACGAATGTAGACCACGCTCTCATATAATACCAGCGTAAAATAGCAGCTTAACACTGTTGTGTTTCATATAATGAGTTTATAGAACCGGAGAGTGTTTTTATTGGAAACGAGGCATTCCATTTTAGTACTCACGGTTGATAACGCATCTGCATTTCGATTCATAATCGAGGATGGTTGTAGACGACTGTGGGACACAGCAACCACATACTACCAGCTGGACCGTATGCTCGTTTGTCACCTTATCCTATAAAAAATTATATTCACCGCCAAGCTTATCTTTACATTTTTTTGAAAAAGATAATGTTATTTGTAAAAAAATTGCCATTTTTAAAATGTTTAAATATTCGAAAGGTCTTTTGTAAGTAATCTTAAAATTTTGCCTTCCGATTGACTTAGTATGCAAAATAAATGAAAAAAGTTTTCAGCTTCTGTGAGCTTAGAACCTCAAAGCTTCGCGTCGCGCAATTTGTTGCAATTGTTTACTCTTAAACACGCACCGCGTTGAAAGATATTTCCGCCAATTTTCTTTTCAATTTTTTGTATTATAATTCTTTGATTATTCATCCATGGGTTAGGTTGAAATACTCAGTAATTTTTACCAAAAATTTATGTTAATATATACATGTATACTAACTTCAATTTTTACGAGCAGTATATAACATAATATATAGGTACATTAACATCGACAAGATTTGCGTATTTTCCCCTTACTTAGTTTGCAATACTTTCAATGTAGTTACAACAAATACCAGGAATCCGGAACCGGCACTCATGTACTACCCAACACGAGAAAACGAAACTAGCTTCCCTTCGCTAAAACAACAATGACAGAATAATAAAAACGTCAGCAACCATTGAACACATTGAAAAACTTTGCCCTATTCTATTTTGTGAATTATTTACCGCCATTGAAGATATTTCTTTTATTGAGGTTGTCTTTCGGGCTTTTCCCATAATTACGAGCTTTCATCTAATTTTACGATACCTACGGGCCAAATAAGGAGTGGGGAGGGTAACACCACACCAGGAAAATAATTTAGTCGTTATAAAAGTACGTTTACTAAAATTATGACCTACGCCTTCAAATCAATATGATGAAGACTTCGTTTGCTTAATATTGTACACTCAATTTTGTTCAGAACACGAGGGTATCGAAGTTTAATTTTAAACGCGTATTTATCTTTTTTCTATTGACTTAAAAACGAGGAGGGTGATAAACGAGCACACAGTCCACCTGATTGTAAGTGGTTGCTGTGACCCATAGGCATTAACATCTATCCTCAATAAAGTATCAAAATGCAGATGCGTGGTCACCCGTAAGGACTAAGATGGAATGCCTCTTTTCCAGTAAAAAGGTTATCCGGTTCTCTACACTCACCATACCAAACACAGCAGTGTTAAGCTTGTTATTTCAGGCTGGTATTCTGTGAGAGCGTGGTCCTTCCGAGGTCGAGCCGACCCATTCGTGTTACAACTATATTACTTATATAGCTGCAGCATGGCTCTACCACGTCTAAATGTGGTAGAGCCATGCTGCAGCACGTTTTATGTTTTTATGTTTAATTATTTGTAAATTAATGGATTAAAATATATAAGTTCCACCTATTTGTTGATATCTACAAAAATTTTAATGCTTATTTATACTGGGCAATATTTACGAATTTATTGTGATTGGACGTCAGGAATGTTTCAGACAAGCGCAATACGTTTGGATTTGTATTTAAATTTCGCAATTCCTCCAGCGTGAGTTCCAGTAATTCTTTCTCTACGAGTATGCTGGTTTTATTTTGATGCATGATTGTAAATGATATTAGACTCGAAAAAAACTTTTTTATTGTCTATAGGAAAGAAGTTAGTAATGAGATTTTTGGGTTTGGGTTTTTTCCTTGTTTTTAGCAGTAGTGCCAAATGTGGATTGATGTTTAAAATAATACGGAATTGTTCCTTTAGGATATATGTTTATGCCGCTTTTTTGTGTCATTCGATTATTGTCACGTCCTATCAACTTTTTATATCCCGTACACCCAATGATATTATATATAAAACGTACATCAAGATACTTTTTTTCCTAGTCAACATAGTCAATAAGAAAATTAGTTGAATTACACATGTCAAAAATAGTTTCCTTTGTACATGTCACAAAATGACACCGTTTAAATTTATTACATATTTTTAGTATACAATTATTTAAGACATAAATATTAAGGCTTTAAGAAGCCTGAATGACCTTCTAGCAACTACTTTCTGCATTACTTAGAAAAGTGCAAAGATTAATAGACTGTAAGGTGACAAGTATATAAGTGATATACTGCCTATTATGCTTGCGCATCACTGAGTTAGTTGCGGTTAAGCATCTTCAATTTAATTGCACGACGTGGTGCTGTAGCTTCGTCTGGTAGCCATCACGAGCTATCGAGTGTTAAAGTTTTAAGTACGTAAAAGTTTTATTATAGTAAGACATGTGAAGTTCGACAACACGCATTAGGGCAACTCGGCGGACGTTACTTCGCCCTAAAACCCTTCCAGAAATAAGAGGAATCCTGTGCCCAGCAGATGGGCTTACATAGCCTTTTACTTTACTTTTGTATCGTATACATATGCAATATTCATATTCGTTTCAGATACAGAAGGGTACCTAATGCTGAGAAAAATATCATGTGGAGGCCACGAAAACGTAAAACATCTTTGTACCTAGATAAAATTTTCTAGTGATTGTCCATCATTTCATACGCCACATTTTCTATAGAGTAGAACGTTTCAGATACGGCAAAATAAAAAAATAATACAAAACATTATGAAAAAATTGCTTCTGTAGATAACCGAACTAAAAAGTAGAAAATAATTTTCAATAAGTTTAAAATAAGAAAATAGTGATGAACATAAAAAAATCATTTTATTGTAAAAAAGCGTGGGGTGCTTTTTCAGATATTTATATGATGTCGCTAATTTTACAAATATCCCCAAAAATATTTACAACAAATGACATCAAGCACCCCACGCATTTTTAACACGTTTACTATCCGGTTTCCAGACACAATAGTAAGACAATAGCAATGACCTATATGTAGTGCACGGGACAGCGAAAGGGTTAACATTAAAATTATTTTTTATGTTAATCATTATTCTCTTATTTTAAACTAATTGAATTTTTTTTAGTTGGTTTATCTACAAAAGCGTGTTTTTTTATTTATTTTTTTTAACTATTATTTATTTTCTATTTTTTAGTGCAGCTAACTACAAAAGCGTGTTTTTTTTTTTGAAACGACGTTCTTTTAAACGGCTTATACTAGATTAAACTGGCAAAAATCGTAGTTCTTTTAGGAATTATTCGTAAATTCTGAGGATCCTGGCAAGGTTAGTGGAACAAACTATTTAAATTTTTGCATTCTCATCGGTCCTTCATAAGAGTGCGAAGTTTCAAATCAGCCCAAAGTTTTGAATGGAATGAAAATCACATTCAAAAATTTCGTTACATAGATACAGTCGTAGATACATACCAAGCTAATAAAAGCGTGTTAAAAATGATGCTGGCTTTGGTATTTCTCATTTGAAATAATGTGTAGGCGTAGTGCTGCAGAAAACTGTACCAAATATGTATGGATGCTACTGTAGCAGCCACGCTAATCAACCCTAAACCATTTAATAAATAAATTAATAACGTTACCCTGCTGCTACCATAACGCACCAATGTAATAGTGGCGTAATCGGCGAGCGGCGGCGACGAGGGATACATCTTCGGAACATCAAGAACAACCAAGCTGCGGCGTTGAAGAAACGGCTCGAAAATGGTCGACGGATGCTTGAAGATAGCCGGCGTGTGAAGACGGTGCGGCGCTGATGATATCTGTGGCTGCTTCTTGTTTCTATATAGAACGTTAAATATATACGTCAAATTATCTCACATTGATATGCAGCCCGCAGTATCTCGGTAGCCGGGGGTAATTAGGAAATAAATGTTTTCTTCAGACCTTCACTTTTTGCGTTATGGTAGCAGCAGGGTAACGTTATTAATTTATTTATTAAATGGTTTAGGGTTGATTAGCGTGGCTGCTACACTACCAATGAATATAATATCTGCTATGTTATACCTATTTACTTAGAAACTTTGATTATCATCTACATAAAATTCTTAATAGCTCTTTTTTACATAAGACAGTGATCTTTGAGATAAGTCCATCTTATTTTTCGCTAATTAAGTGAATAATAAAATAAACCAAGAGGTCCTTTCCAAAAGACATTTCTTGCAACTTTTACTTTAACTTATAGTTAATATTTAGCCATCTGATAAAACTTTTAAGTGTGCCATTCATACATTAATCATGATATTTGCGTCATTACACTGAAAATAGTGTATTAAATATTTTATAATACAATTAATCATCTTCAGTATGATTGACCGTGTGTATGAATTTTATAAGTCTATCCTATTTTTGAGAAAATAATTATTGCAGATAAAAGACCTTTCACATGTATTATAGTCTCGAACTTTCGAGTAAAACGAGGAATAGAAATAAAACTCTCAATAAAAAATATGAATATTTTTAAAACCCTTTTTTATGTAAAAACTATTTAAAGTGCTTGTAAAAGATAGTTACTCTTTGGGGAGTTTTTTTTTCTAATAATGAGTTAACAAAAATACAATTTTGTTCAATTAAAAACATTTACTTAATCTTCTTCTGTCACCCAGTATTTTTCTTGCGGATGAACAGTTATTGTGATTTTGTACTTAAATATCCAAGAATTTAATTATTTCACACGCTCTTAGGGCCTAACTATAGTTATTTAAATAAATTTAACAAGAGTATGTCATTATTTTTAAAAGTGGTTAATAATTTCCGAAGTTAGGATATCAAAACTTTTATATTATAGTCATTTTCACCAATACATATTATAATTTTGTCATCGGGCGTTAAATCAACGTTTTGACAGTCTTTTAAAATGTCTGTAGGCAAGGCATCAGGCTTCGTATGAGATGTGACTCTCTATTTTTCATACGACCTATTTTCTCTTGATTGAATTAGGGCTGACGATAGGCAGACACACTGTTGTATTCCGTATATATATATATATATATATATATATATATATATATACATATATGTAAACACTCACGCCTGTCACCCAGAGGGGTAGACAGATACTATGGACTTCCGTTTGGCATGATCCTGACACACCTCTCTCGCTTCCTCCACATCCACGCTCGTCGGTTAAAGGTACTCTTGATTTGGCCCACTTTCAATAAATCGCCAATTTGGTCAATAAACATTCGCCGTTCACGTAAATATTCTTTTCCTGTTATTGTTTTTCTTAACAGGTGTAGGGGTCAATTTAATACACGGTTGTGAACGCGATGAATTCGTGTCATGCAATTTCAGTTTCAGCTTGTGAATATGTTTTTCAATTTCTATTTGCACATCGCTCAATTTTTGTAGAAACTCTGTGATTTTCCGTTGCAGGTTCAATTGATCATCGGTTATAAAATATTGTCTCTGTGTAAATGAACTGGATGGCGAGAGAAAACTAACTTTAGTCGGCTTAGATTTGTTCTTGGTGCTTTTTATTATACTATTGTTTTGTATTGAAGATTGGCACAGCGTTTATAAGACTTTATTTTCTTTGAGAAGTTTAGAGTTCAGATCTCGAAGGGCGTAATTTTCTAATATATAGCTTTCAAATTCCTTCTGTGTACTAGCTAATTCTAATTGTAATCCGTTAATAGTTTCTTTTAATTCTTGAACATCGATTGCGTCTGTAACTGTGCAATACATACTTCTTGAGAGTAGTTGGTCTGACATTGAAGGTGAGTTATCCAAAGATATGTTATGTTATATGGGGTAAGTACATGTGAGTCTTCAGAATGGCATGATGTGTTTTTTGGTGTCGACTGTATTGGCGTTTGCATGACCACTCACACGTCCATGGATACTACTGTATACAAAATAAAAGTAGCGTTGTCCGTCCTGGATACTATAGTATCCATAGCGTCAAATTTTATAAACCTGATATCTAGGGGCCATCTGCGGTTCTTTTTGTGAGTTTTGTTTATGGAATCGATAGCTGATGAACTATTTTACGTATTAAATACGAGATGGCAGTGTAACAAGCTTTGACGAATGAACAAATAATTATCTAATTTCAGTGCTTCAGTCGCCTTTACACTCGGTGTTTTTTGTTTTTGTAGTGTCGTAAGTAATTTAGTTTTATTTAATATTTCTAAGATTATTATACATCAAAGTAAACTAGATGATTTGGGCTTTATAATTACGTATACATATCACAGTTCTAAGTGTAAAATCGAATCATATTTTAAATAAAAACTATAACTGTTTTAAAAAAAATTGCCATTGTGAAGTCGTCAGCCCAATTTTAATTTTGTTTACTTTGTTTTTCAGTATAATTATATTAAAGCAACGAGTGATAATTCATAATAAATATAATAATGCACTTTAAAAACAGAATTAAACTGTATTCACTGAAGATTCCTTAAAAATGTTATTGTGTTCCTCGGGTCTTTTGTTGTGGATAGCATGGTATCCATGGACGTAACCACAATGGTTCTAAATAAGGCTCGGTACAAACAGCGAATTATGTTATTTTTTGCAGGCTGGGTCTTGGTTGGTTTGGGTTATGAGTTTTTTTTCGCTTGGTGTTTCGTCATACTCTTTTCTCATAGGTTTTGTTCTTGTGTTATAATAATGTTATTTTTGTTTACAATTGTCGACTTTTATTCTCTTTTTTATTTAACTTCACTTAAGTTATATGGAGAATGCGTTCTACGATTTCAACTCACTAGATTTTCCTTGTTATGTATTGACAATAATTAAGTTTTCATATTTAATAAAAAACATTCATTTTTCGGTATATTGTTTTCGCTTGGCACAATTTGTTTAAAAAGTGGATGGTAATAATATGGTTTTGTGAAAATAAAAATGTTTATTATGTCAATAAACTTGATTTTATTATTGGTGTTTAATTTAAAACCTCATCTAAAAAAACTGATAACTACCTTTTTAAAGTTTCTTAAATTACAAAGTGTGTATGAGACCTTAGATAGGCAGCCATCTTGCTTATATTTTGCCTTCGCGAGCGAATCGAAAGCGCTCATGACCTCGCGGTAAAATTACGAGGAGTAGGTGTTTTGTTTGGATTTATTTAACTACTTAGTCTTAATTAAACATAAACATCTATGCATCATAAGACAGGTAAATATGTCTAGTTTTTTGTAATATTGCATTATTTGTAAAAAAAATACAATATTTCTTGGTTGTGATGTAAATTAACAAAATTTATACGTTTATTTTTCTTCGAATTCTATGTTCACACCAATTTTTAATATCTTGAATTATTATTTTAGATCTTAAAACCTACATAGGTTTAATGTGTATTCTTCTATCAATTTTTCGTAGCTTTTTTCTTTATTCTAGCTATTATGGTTAAGTAGCTATGTACGTTTTTTGTTACTACATGCGAGCGCAGTGGCAGCCGAATCAGGGCCGCGCGTATCTGGACGTTCAAGGGTATAATAATCGCGCGGGCTGGACGCTTGAGTGGATGAAGACGGGTGAGTTTTTTTGGCAATTTCTGGCGTAAATGGTCTTTTCCTCGTTCAACGAAAAAAGGATCTGTGTGACTTTCTTTGAGTTTTCTTTGCATATTTTGCACTTCCATCTCTTCTCATCTTTCTCGAGTCTACGTCTTTCAACAAGTATAGTTTTTCGGAGTAACCAGTGCAGACAAATTCAAAATATTTTTGCATCGTCAACAAAGCAATGCCTGGTTCAATTTTATGTTTACATTTTTTTTATAGAATAGGGTGACAAACGAGCACACAGTCCACCTGATGGTAAGTGGTTACTGTGACCCATAAACATCTACATTTATCCTCAATAAAGAATAAAAACGCAGATGCGTCATCACCCGTGAGTACTAAGATGGAATGCCTCTTTTTCAGTAAAAAGGGTATCCGGTTCTCTACACTCACCATATGAAACACAGAAGTGTCACGCTGATATTCTGTGAGAGCGTGGTCCTTCCTCGGTTAAGGCGACACATTCCTGCTACAAATATACCACTAATATAGCCGCAGCATGGCTCTACCACGTAAAAAATGTTACCTAATAATACCTTATGTATATTTTCAAATGTTACCATTGGCGAAATCTTGTGAACGTCTTTTGAATCGGTTTGTTGCGATTTCGTTGTTTTGTTGCTCAGCATTGTGAAATTGTGATAATTATTAGATTTTTATTGACTGCTATGTGCGTTGTAGAATGTCACCGTTAATTAAATAAGGAAAATAGAATCTTACACAAAACCTTTTTTAATAAAACTAATATAAAAAGTCTCAATTTCGTGCATTCAAAAAAAATCTTAACTAATATATTATGTTGCTAATCCATGTAGCCGTGATCAGAATACCTATACAGGTATACATAATAAATTCGGGATTCAAATTTCAGCTGGTCAAAATTTTTGTGAAAGTATATTTATGTGTCTCCAAACTCACTTCTAACTGTGTAGCAGCAGTGTAAAAATATCTACTACCTCATATCGAACAAAACCAAACCATATCGACAGATGAAAACAAACCAGGCGATAGGAAGCAGCATCGTTTCCTAATTAACAACAAAAATGACAAAAATACTGCGGTTGCTAACTCACCTACCAAGCCTGTCAACGAAAGGAAATCTATGGGGGTGGTCTATGTCCATCAGTGAATTCTCGATAGGCTGTAACGGCAAGCCTATTTAAGATTTTATTACAGAAGCGTCGTATCGCAAATTCGTCATAATCCAATTCCCACTATGGATGACAAAAATGACCAAGCTGACGGTTAAATATATCTAGATAAATGCGAATTAGCGATTAAGGCAAATTATTCCTGCCAAATTATATTATTAATAGGCCCTAGACCATCAGTGGACTGACAAAGCAGGAGAGAAGATAAATTCAAGAGAACTGCTGGATTGTCCATTTTATACACACACTCATTCAACTATTATATTCGCTAATAACGCACACACTCACACATTGGTCGCATTCCCACTTCCGATGGATCCCTACCGCTTCAGTCTACGACTGTGCGCTTGAGTTCGGCAGAAATCTTTAAAAAGATTTCATCAAAATTACCACCTTTCATAACATTTATATTTAATTTTTTTTAATTTATTTACCATAATATAAAGCATAACAAAAACTATTCTAAAAAGTCGCATACAGAAAACCACTAAGGTTTGTGATGACGCGACCTGAGTCGATGTTATATTAGAGTATAATTAATTTAGTTTGTAAAAATAAAACACTACAGCCTAATTAGGACCTGAGCAAACGCATGTACACTGTTTTAAGTAGTTATATTCTTTTTTTATTAATTACCCAAAAATTACATTTTAAGTTATTTTTTTACGTTTTTTATATTTAAGTTATCGGGGAATTCTGGGGGTAGGTTGTTTTTAAATCGTGGATCGATGTAACTTGACGTTCATTCCCCGTACATATTGTTGGCACGACTCGTTTGCAGCTTGCGGCTGCTTACGGCGCGCGGCTGCTTACTACTTACACACGGGATCCTTGATTTGCAATTTTAAGTCTTCATTAAAAAAGTGTTTTTTTTTAAAGTAAATATTTGACTTGCGTATGAAATGGTAGTATATTGCAGTTCTTAAAGAACATACAATCGTCATCATGAAATTGACCTAGAATATTGTCTGTTACAATGTTTTTAAGAATTATTATCTGGAGGTTATATATTTTGTTTAAATAAGTTGTAAATGTTTTTTATATAGGAAAGGGGGCAAACAAGCATGCGGCTTACCTGATGGTAAGTGGCTACCGCCGCCCATGAACAACTGCAACACAAGGGAGGGAATTGCAGATGAGTTGCCGGCCTTTTAAAAAGGAGTACGTTCTTTTCTTGAAGGTGCCTAAGTCGTATCGGTCCGGAAAAATTGCTGATGGTAATCGATTCCACAAGGAAGTCGTGCGAGGAAGAAAACATCTTCTAAATCGCACAGTAGTGGACCGCCAATCATCCAGATGGTGTGGATGGTATCAGGAGTTCTGCCGCGATGTGCCTTCGTGAAATTTGGCGGCTGGGATTAATAAGATCAATTCCTCAGAGCACTCCCCATGGTAGATTCGAAAGAAAATGCAAAGGGATGCAACGTCTCTTCGCAGTGCCAATGAATCAAGCCGATTGGAAAGGGCTCGGTCGTCGATGATTCGAGCCGCTCTGCGCTGGATGCGGTCAAGTGGAAGGAGCTGGCACTGGGGTGCCCCGTCCCAGAGATGAGAACAGTATTCCATGTGGGGCCGAACTTGCGCTTTGTAAAGTTGCAAACAATGTGCCGGTATGAAATACTGTCTCGCTCTGCTGAGCACGCCAAGTTTTTTGGAGGCCAATTTGTCTATCCCTTCCAAATGACCAGGAAACTGCACACTATTCGATATGTCGACGCCGAGGATTCCGATGCTAGCTGAGGCAGCAAGGGGAGTGGCTTGAAACTGAGGAGATACGACAAATGGGTTCTTTTTAGCAGTAAACGCGCAAACTTGTGTCTTCTGGGGATCGAACTGGACTAGATTTAGTCGCCCCCAATCCGAGACTTTGTCCAGCAAAGACTCGACTTCAGACACAAGTTTGTTCCGGTACTCGGCGACGTTTTCCCGAGAAATATTGGCACGGCCGGTGTATAGAGCATCACCAGTGCTGTCATCTGCATAGCAACGAATGTTACCAGTTAGCAACATATCATGGATATGCAGAAGAAACAGCGTTGGTGATAGTACACAGCCTTGTGGAACACCAGCGTTAATAGGCTTGTAGTAAGAACATGCACCGTCAACAACGACCTTGATGCTCCGATCTGCAAGGAAGCTGGTGATCCAATTACATATTTTCTCGGGAAGCCCATAGAAAGGGAGCTTCGAAAGAAGCGCTTTGTGCCAAACCCGATCGAAAGGCCTTCGCAATGTCCAGACTAACGGCCAATGCCTCCCTCTTGGACTCTACTGCCTCCGCCCATCTACGGGTCAGGTAGACCAGAAGGTCACCAGCTGATCGACCCCGACGAAAACCGTATTGGCGGTCACTAATCAGCTGGTGATCCTCAAGGTACCGGATGAACTGGCAGTTAATAATGGATTCCATTATTTTGGAGAACAAGGAGGTGATCGCGATAGGCCTATAGTTGGACGGGTCTGAGCGGTCGCCTTTTTTAGGGATCGGGTGGACAAAAGCTGCCTTCCATGAATTTGGGACTTCGCCTTGGGAGTAGGAGTGCCGGAAAAGACGCGTTAGGACCGGTGCCAACTCCGGAGCACACGTCCTCAGCACAATTGGGGGGATTCCGTCAGGCCCACTCGACTTCTGGATTTCCAGGGAGAGAAGTGCTTTACGAACCGAGCGCTGTGAGAACAGCACATCCGGCATGGAGCACTCACACCGCGGGATGGTCGGCGGTGTTTTCCCCCCGTCACCAAGAGTCGAGTTGGACGCAAAAAGGGAGCCTAAAAGGTCGGCTTTGTCTTTTACGTCTTGGGCCAGTGAGTCGTCCTCTTTGTGCAGAGATGGTAGTGATGGCTTACAGAAATTCCCTTGGACAGCCTTGGCGAGAGACTAGAATGCACGGGTTCCCGAAGGAAAGCGAACTAGTTTCTCGCCAATTCTGCCTATGTGCTCTGACTTTGCCTTGGCAATAACTCTTTTGAAGGACCTGGAGGCGAAGCTATACTTCTTTTTATGTGTGCCGGTGTTTACATCCCGAGTCGCCAAAGCCGCAGACCAGGCTTGATAACACTCCTGCTTACTGCGTAATGCAGTCTTACAGGAGCGACCAAACCAAGGCTGAGATCTGCCTCCGATGGGTACCACAGATGATGGAATAAATAGTTCCATTCCCTGTAGCACCACATCAGTGACAGAGTCAGCAACAGCGCTGGGATCATCCGGCGAGAAGCAAACCCGCCCCCAATGGTAGGATGCAAAGAAAGACCGCATTCCGTCCCAATCCGCCGACCTGTAATGCCAAACACGGCGGCAACCTGCAGAACGCAACCGCGAAGGGAGCGTGAGTGGCACCATACTCCGGATCAGACAATGGTCCGAAGAGCCGAGAGGGGCATCGACGGAAACCTGATATCCGCGTAGGCGAAGTAACCAGTTGTGTCAGACCATATGCCAAGGCAAAGTCATAAACAGATCTCCCCGTATGATCCGTTAAACGTGAACCGAGCCATTCGGCATGGTGGGCGTTAAAATCGCCAAGGATCACGATGTCTGCGTATGGGACCTGTTGTAGCAAGGAATCTGTAGCCATTTGGACGTGGTCGATGAGTCGGTCTGTTTCGACATTACCGCTATGGGACCTATAGAGGCACCCGTAGACGCGCGGATGGTCGTCGCTGTCTACGCGTAGCCAAAGGATGGACAGGTCCGAACCTTCAAAACTGCCGAAGCGTCGAAAACAGATGTCCTCTCTGACATACACGCAAACTCCAGCCCGGGGCACAAACGAGTTTTCTAATTTGTACCCCGGGTAGGAGAGATACGAAATATCAGCCGGAGAGGAAACCTGCGTCCCGGTCAGGAAGAGCAAGGCCGGCTTCGCCGTCTCGAGATGGTAGTGGACGGCGTTCAGGTTAGAGTGAAGTCCCCTGATGTTGCAGAAATTCACGGATAGCGTGGCAGGGGTCGCCTTGGTATTGTTGCTCAGTTTGCCCCGAGCAGTTATGTTTTTGAGCGGAGTTTTGCCCCCCCCCCCACCCCCAAAATACGCGGGGCAGCCTGAGCACCCACGCTCAGGATTGGAATAACATGGTCGTGGATGCTCAGCGAGGGATTCTCCAGGGGTACTGGTACCCTCCTGGGGTAGTATATCGTATAATTCCGCTACCATGTTGATGGGGGGGGGGGGAATTGGGCCTCCGGCCACCTGCACTCACCAGACGAAACGCAGAAGCAGAGCTTCTACTTTACGCCGGTATTCTGTGAGGTCGTGGTACCAACCCGGCTCGAGCCGGCCCATACGTGCAACAGCAAAAACTGCTGAGTGACTCTACCACCGTTAAAAACAACCATAGCTTCCTAAACCATACTGTACATAAAATTCTGCCAGAGAGTTATAGAATAATTTTTTATTCAATATAGTTCACATGTATAATTCTTATTCAAAGTCATTTTTTACTTTATAACTGGTTCCAAAAAACCCTCTGTCCTGGGAAGAACCAGCATAAAACGCAGCGAGACTTTTTTTAAAAGCAAATTTTACATTTATCGTTGTACAAACTATACAGGGTAATTTTTAATTTACTGAAGACCTTTGGGGAATATATTATTTACGCCATAACAACATCTGTAAGAAAAAACATATATTTCTTCACTTTTTATTTTCATACAAAAATAAAAATATTTTACTTGGATCTTCTAAACGGTAATAGTCCTAGTTAGAAAAAGAAAGCGCGTGGCGGGGTAGGGGTAGATGGGTGTAGGAGGCGGCGCTTGCTCATTTGAACTTGACCTAATTACCTGTGTCGTCAGTCGCCTTTGGTGCGCCCGCGATGTTTCTCCTTCCGTAATGAGAATAATATCGCGAACTTTACCTTATTACGACGGCTTACCGATACTCAAATGTTGAGTATACCGAAAAGGTGCGAATTTTAGCAATTTGCAATGATAACGTTAGTGAAGCCTGCCGTAAACATTCAAGGTTGATTTCCTAACTTACGTGCACCGAGCTACGCTACGATGCTGGGCTCTACACAGCGATTGCGAGATTACGGGCAATTCTAGCCTGCAATTTGTCGTGGCCATCCACCGCGGCTCACAGTACGTGAGCAGGAAGACATACTGCAGTTTTTTGAACAAAATCCAGCAGCGAGCACTTATTAGGCAGCCTAACAGTTCAATGTGTTACAGTACTACGCATGGAGTGTCATTCACAAAGAAGGGAACTACCCTTTCCACCTGCATCGTGTTCATGAACTCAGCGAAGCTGACAAACCAGTGCGAGTCACATTTTGTAACTGGTTACTAGCTGATGAACAAGCTAACATTTTAAAGACCGATAAAGCAACATTTGGCAGAATAGGACTATTTAATTCGCACAATGAACACTTGTGGTGTAATGAAAATCCACATGAACCATGACCGCATAGCTTTCAACACCGGTTTAGTGTCAATGTGTGGGCAGGCGTTATTAATACAACGTTACTGGGCCCGGTCTTCATAGAAAGATTAAACGGTGAAGGCTATCATAGTTTTCTCACTGACACACTGCCAGAATTGTTAGAGGACATACCACTTGCATCTCTACGCAATATGTATTACCAACATGACGGGGCGCCGGCGCACTATTCTCGCCAAGTTAAGGATTATTTAAACAGAGAATACCCTGGTCGTTGGATTGGTTGTGACGGGCCTTGTGCATGGCCTCCCAGATCGCCAGATATCACACCAATGGATTTTTACTTGTGGGGGCACGTAAAGACATTAGTGCATACTGGTCGGGCATTCGAAACCCGCGACATGTTGAATGAAAAAATAATTTGGGCATTCGATCAAATCAAAATGAATCATCAAGTATTATCTCGTGTCGGTGAACAGTAAAGTTTTAGGTGTCACCTATGCATAGAATGTGGAGGTAATTATTTTGAACGCTATGTGCGCGATACTCACTGCCATCTGCGGACGAGTAGTACCTAGGGGAGTCTAATTTTTAAATTTGTATTTTAATATTTTTATTGAACCCTTATACCTAAATAAGTTTATTCAAATATTGTTAATTTGTATTATTTGTATTTAATCATTATAAATATTTTATTGTAATATTTGTAATTATTTTAACCTGCATCCAATTTTTAAATACAACTTATATTAAATAAAAAAATAGTTAATAATACTCATTTAATTTGCACGTGCTGCAAACATAGATCACCAAATCGATGGCTGCAAACCGAAAAGGACAGGCGGCGCCTTTGATGACGATGCCACCTGTGTCGACGTCATAATATACATACCTTTGGCTTGGCCTTGGGCTGCCGCATGTGCGATATTGAGGCATTGCTACCCGCTGGATGCGACGTTGCCTCTTGGATGCAGGCAGCGTTGCTAGCAAACAGTATTCGTAAAAAAACTACCTAAATGTCTATTAAAGAATATCTATGAATTCGTAAATAAATTAATAAAATAATCAAATAGTTCATCAAATGGTTTTATGCAAGATAAAGAAGTATATGAAATGTTAATGTAAAGTCATTTAAAGTGGCGCCCTGGTGCAATAGGCACAGTGATGAATGGTTTAGTAGGCACTCGCTACGCAATCAGCTGAGCGCGGGCTTCGACCGTCCCGGCGGTTATACTTACCTATTATAAATTTTAATATTTGTGATTTTTTTAATTGTTATTTACTTATTTAATTATGGTTAATGATTTCAACACAATGTATGATACTGATATAAAGTGTAAAATAAATAAGGCATAAAAAGGTAAAACGTAGGTATGTTCTACTAGCGCCTAAAAATCAAGATTCCAACGTTTTGTCGCATAAAATTGTATCTAACAATGATATTGAATATATAAATGATTTAAAAAGCACATTGTCAAAATGATAAATTATTGTTAAACTTATTAATATTTTTTAAATCAATCAATTGCTATTTTTACATAAAAAGTGGCTTTAGTGGCTTATCGTGTAGATTTATCAAATCCGCGTGGGGTGGTAAACACGATAACTTTTGAAAATATTATTGTTTAACTCAATCTAGTTTTTAATCTCTTAATCTCATGTAGGAAGCCATGTAACTGGCAGTTTAATTTTGTTTAGTTATAATTAATTATTTTCGGCGTCGAAATGCCGAAATTTTCGGTGTTTTAGCAGCCTGGTATTAATTTATTTTACTAAATAGACTGCCTCACTCACTCACTTCGGCGTTGAGTGCATATTGTATCGGTTGTTTGCAGCGGCTCAAAGAGATTGCTGTACAAATACAAAATACTCGAAAAACCACAATTCAAACATACTTGATTATTGTAATAATCAGAGATTTTTATTACAATACTTTAAAAGCACAAAATAAGTAATAGTACGTAATTAAAGTAAGTAGGATGTATATATTTAAGTATCTTTATACTTAAATACGTCTTGGACTTTATAGAGTGACCTGAATAATGACATGATGGTCATTAAATGGGGAAGAACTGAGCCCTGTTGTACCCACTGATTTCTTGGCATCACTTTCGACGCAAAGCTTCATCAGGGCCCCCATATGTCCAAACTAGCAAGCAGACGAAGTTCTGCAGCCTATGCTTTAAAAAACATTAAAGGTCTCACTAGTGTCGAGACACCTAGATTAGTTTATTTCAGTTATTTCGATAGCATAATGTCTTATGGGATTTTGCTATGGGGAAATGCGGCTGATTCAGAAACTAATTTTGTTTTACAGAAGAGGGCTATTAGAGATATTTACAACTTAAAACCGAGAGAGTTTCTTAGAGATAAATTTAAAGAAATAAATATATGTATTAACTTTGGCCTCTTAGTATATTTACAAAAATTTAATGTATATTCACAAAAACAAAGGTAGTTTTAGTAAAAAAAGTGATATACACAAGCTATTGAAAGTGCTAGTCTTTAAAGGGGGGAATATACGAGGCGCCATCCCCGCCGTACCTCTCCTCAAAATGGAGCCGAAGGTCGAGAGGTAGGCGGGACAGCACGATGTGGAGTAATAAAAAGGACCACTCGTCCACCGGTAAATTCAGCCGCCGCAACGAGTTGCAAGCCACCACGACTGGATTCACGATGTCTTCACGTAGCCTGGTCCGGTCTTTCAGCAGCGGGAGGTTCAGCAGCCTCCGAACGTAATCGTCAGCAATCCGCCGGACATTGGCGTACTTTCCGGCGAGGAGGTCCCTGGCGTTTTGGTAGTCGTCGTCCGACAACTTAAAGTGGCCGACGACGCCCAGGGCCTCCCTCTCCAGTGATGCCAGGAGGTACCCCATTTTTTGGCTGGGGGTCAAGTCTCTCCGGGCGTCCACCAGGCTGTCAAACAGACCGATGAAAGTCAGCCATTCCGGGAGGACCCCGGAGAACCTTGGCAGGTCCAGCGTTAGAGTTGTCCCAACAGCTCCGGCTGAGTAGGCGGCTTCCGAGAGGACTCGAGCAGGCCACTCAGCCGAGCTTCACGCGCCTCCTCCGCCCTCTTGGCCCCCGCCTCGATCAAATCGTCCGTGAGCGCGAGGAACTGCTCGTAGTCCGCGCGGCAGGAGTCCAGGACTCTCCTTTCCACTTCCGAGTCCTCGAGCTCAGCGTAAGCCTCCTTCACGGCGGCCCTTCGAGCATCGACCTGCCCGAGCCTCTTCCTCCTATTATAGACCCTGTCCGGTCAATCTATCAAAGCATGTGCGCTGATGGCCCAACGCAACTCAGTGCGCAGGCAACGAATTAGTAGCTTGTGCGATGGCATCACTACTAAATACGAACTAATACGCGGCACAAATACAAATCAATTAACAAATAACAATACAAAAAAATTAACAAATAACAAATTCAACTTACTATTTATTAAATTAAATACAAGTTACACTACAATTAATCAGCAAAACCAAACGTGATAACCTTATCTACCCAGTCAAAGTACCTAGCCTTAACAAAGTGCGTGCTCTACCACATTTTAATAGTGGTAGAGCACGCACGGATGGGCCGGCTCGAACCGGGGTGGTACCACGACCTCACAGAATACTAGCGTGAAGTAGAGGTTTACCTCTGCATTTCGCTTGGTGAGTGCAGGTGGCCGGAGGCCCTTTTTACTGGAAATGAGGCATTCCATCTTAGTCCTCACGGGTGACAACGCATCTGCATTTTGATTCGCAAACGAGGATAGATGTAGATGTCTATGGGCCGCAGCAACCACTTACCATCAGATGGACTGTGTGCTCGTTTGTCACCCTTATCTCATAAAAAAACTACGGTAAGTACCTAGCCTTAACAAAACTCCCGCTTGTTCAACCTATAGGCGTTTCCACCGATTCCGATTCGATTCTACCCGCGAGCAAACAAAAAAAACAAGCAACAAATGAAAGAATTTTATTATTACCTACCACTATGTTATATTATTAATATTACGGCCGTGATTGAAAATCAATCAACCACGCTGTGCTACCAAAAATGTTACGGCCTACGGCTGCCCCTGGTCACAGGTCGGGCCTCCAAAGTGGCCACGTGGAAATATACTATCACAATAAAGGGGAAGGCTAGTTAACTTGAAGGTACTTACCTGCTTCGGGAGCGGAGACTGTTCACCAGGATCTGCCCGGCTGATGAAAGTGTAGTGTGTGTAGGTTGTGTTTGTGCGTGTCTGTGTGTAGGTGGCCTGGGCTAGATGACACGATGCTGTCCTGGAGGAGGTATTATCCTGCGGAGTCCCCGGTAACAATTCCCTTCTTAAAGGCACTAGGTCAGTCTATTCACGTAATTGTACAGTCAAAAAGCTTCAAACGCAATCACTATATAATTTGCACAATTACTTTCAACGAAGTTAGTTAATCCGTAAAGACCAACACGTGGTGCGGCCTAAGACAGAGGTACAAGCTTAACTCCGTTAGCGAAGCGACAAATTAAGCAAGAAACAAACCGTCCGTTCCAATCGAAAAAAATTTACACTAAATCGCCTCGACGGGGGAAGGGGGGAGGTGTGACCTCACTACAGTGCGAGGCTATTGGCGTGCGGTTATAATACAATTTTCAAAATATTTAATATTTTGCCTAAACATTAAATATATATATGTATATATATATATATATATATATATATATATATATATATATATATATATATATATATAATCATGATAAATACATGGTTTATAATAACCCCTGGGAATGAGGTGGTCGCTTCCAAGCTGTTTCTAAAATAAATTTTGACCTTTTTGGAATATATTGATTACATCATTACAAACAATTTTAGCAAGATTACACTTTATAGAATTTAATAAATATACGAATACACTACTTTTAAGTTTTTGTTGTCACGTCTGAATCCTTTTAATTCTGTATTTTGTAGTACCTAAACAATGTCAGAATAAATCGTCAAAGAAAATGCCTTATTTATTTTACACTTTATATCAATATCACACGTTATGTTGAAATCATTAAACATAATTAAATAAGTAAATGGCATTCAAAAAAAATCACAAATATTAAAATTTATAATAGGTAAGTATAACCGCCGGGACGGTCGAAGCCCGCGCTCAGCTGATTGCGTTGCGAGTGCCTACTAAACCATTCATCACTGTGCCTATTGCACCAGGGCGCCACTTTAAATGACTTTACATTAACATTTCATATACTTCTTTATCTTGCATAAAACCATTTGATGAACTATTTGATTATTTTATTAATTTATTTACGAATTCATAGACATTCTTTTATAGACATTTAGGTAGTTTTTTTACGAATACTGTTTGCTAGCAACGCTGCCTGCATCCAAGAGACAACGTCGCATCCAGCGGGTAGCAATGCCTCAATATCGCACATGCGGCAGCCCAAGGCCAAGCCAAAGGTATGTATATTATGACGTCGACACAGGTGGCATCGTCATCAAAGGCGCCGCCTGTCCTTTTCGGTTTGCAGCCATCGATTTGGTGATCGATGTTTGCAGCACGTGCAAATTAAATGAGTATTATTAACTAATTTTTTTATTTAATGTAAGTTGTATTTAAAAATTGTATGCAGGTTAAAATAATTACAAATATTACAATAAAATATTTATAATGGTTGAATACAAATAATACAAATTAACAATAGTTGAATAAACTTATTTAGGGTTCAATAAAAATATTAAAATACAAATTTAAAAATTAGACTCACCTAGGTACTACTCGTCCGCGGATGGCGGAGAGTATCGCGCACATAGCGTTCAAAATAATCACCTCCACATTCTATGCATAGGAGACACCTAACCTAGCATAGTGCGCCTGTGTAGAGCCTAGCATCGTAGCGTAGTTCGGTGCATGTGAGTTGGGAAATCTCCTTGAATGTTTACGGCAGGCTTCACTAACGTTATCATTGCAAATTGCTAAAATTCGCACCACTTCGTTATACTCAACATTTGAGTATCGGCCATAAGCCATCGTAATAAGGTAAAGTTCGCGATATTATTCTCATTACGGAAGGAAAAACGTCGCGGGCGCACCAAAGGCGACTGACGACACAGGTAATTAGGTCAAGTTCAAATGAGCAAGCGCCGCCTCCTACACCCATCTACCCCTACCCCGCCACGCGCTTTCTTTTTCTAACTAGGACTATTACCGTTTAGAAGATCCAAGTAAAATATTTTTATTTTTGTATGATAATAAAAAGTGAAGAAATATATATGTTTTCTTACAGATGTTGTTATGGTATAAATAATATATTCCCAAAAGGTCTTCAGTAAATTAAAAATTACCCTGTATAGTTTGTACAACCATTAATGTAAAATTTGCTTTTAAAAAAAGTCCCGCTGGGTTTTTTGCTGGTTCTTCCCAGGACTTTTTGGAGAGGGTTTTTTGGAACCAGTTGTAAAGTAAAAAATGACTTTGAATAAGAATTACACATGTGAACTATATTGAATAAAAAAATTATTCTATTCTATTCTATATGAGCATTATGAGTCGTACATTTTTGGATTTTCCAAAGTTTTTTTAAATTGTAGTCTGACATAAAATTATTGGAAAATTGAAAGCACGGCGAACAGAATAATTAATGAGAATGATGACATGACAGAATTCCGTTCCCATTTAAGATGATGTTATATAACTCTCTGGCAGAATTTTATATACAATATGGTTTAGGTAGCTATGGTCGTACATTTAATACTTATTTAAACAAAATATATAACCTCCAGATAAGAATCCTTAAAAACATTGTAACAGACAAAATTCTAGGTCAATTTCATGATGACGATCGTATGCTCTTTAAGCACTGCAATATACTACCAGTTCATACGCAAGTCAAATATTTACTTTTAAGAAAACACTTTTTTAATGAAGACTTAAAATAAGAAATCAAGGATCCCGTGTGTAAGTAGTAAGCAGCCGCGCGCCGTAAGCAGCTGCAAGCTGCAAACGAGTCGTGCCAACAATATGTACGGGGAACGAACGGCAAGTTACATTGTTCCACGACTTATAAAGAACCTACCCCCCGAATTCCGCGTTAACTTAAATATAAAAAACATTTTAAAAACTTAAAATGTAATTTTTTGGTAATTTACAAAAAAAGAATATAACTACTTAAAACAGCGTATATGCGTTTGCTCAGGTCCTAATTAGGCTGTAGTGTTTTCTTTTTACAAACTAAATTAATTATACTTTAATATAACGTCGACTCAGGTCGCGTCATCACAAACCTTAGTGGTTTTCTGTATGCGACTTTTTAGGATAGCTTTTTGTAATGCTTTATATTATGGTAAATAAATTAAAAAAAAATATAAATGCTAAGAAAGGTGATATGAAAATTTTCTGCCAAAACATAAGAAGCGTGTATTGCAATTTAAGTGACTTACAGATTAACTTAACTTATATGAAATTCGAACCTGATATTATAACTCTAACTGAATGCTAACTTAATGAAATTAAATCTATATGTATTGTTCAACATTACTCTGGGTGTTAAAAGATCTAAACATATAAATATAAATGATGGCGTTGTGAACCTACGTTTCTAATAATATTAAAGTAAATATTAAAGAAGTTATATTTGACCAAGCATCTTACTCAAAAATAAACGTTAATAATTAAATAATTCTAGGGATTTATCGATCTCCTTTAAATAATAATGCGGATGCTTTCATAAACTCCCTTAATTTATATTTAGAATCTAATAAAACATGTAATAATATAATACTAACAAGCGATATTAATATAAATCTTATACCTTACCAAAACAAATCAACAAATTGAACAACCGTCAAAATTACCTAGCTATGCTAGCTTCTAATGGTATTGTTTTAGGTCATCTTTTTCCTACGAGAATAACGAGATGTCTGGATTAGGCCATGATTAAACCGAACAAAAGTAAATTATCTGCAGATATTACTGTTCGGAATACTACTATAAATGACCACTATTCAATATTTCTTTGTATTTCTAAAGTAAAGTTAAAAATGACAAGTAAAAAAACAAAAACAACTACAGAGAACTAAAAACGAAACAATTAAATGAATCATTTCTATTCTCGAATGGTTCAAACTTTGTATTAGAAATGTTGATTAATGAAATATCAGAGTCTTCTCAAGAAAACACTATTACAAGAAGCATACCAAAACACAAACGGACTATAAAACCGTGGATTACACTTGCTATTTTGAGATGCATCAGAACTCGTAATAAAATGCAAAAGCAGTTAAGAAAGGAACCCTTCAACATTATCCTTAAAATAAGCTACAAAATATTCAGAAACTTTGGACCAAACTAATAAAAAAACTCAAACGTACCTATGAAAGTAAACAATTATCCGCCTCAGTTTAAAAATAGTAAAGTTCTTTGGCGCAATATTAACAGTTTAACAAATTTTAAGAAAACAAGAACAGACTGCACAAAACTTTTAGAAGTAAGGACTTCCCCTCTCGATGCAGTTAATTTGGCCAATGGATTTTTGTTAATATTGGTAGGAATTGAGCAGAAAATAGTTTGATAACATCCAACTACAATTATAATGATTTTTTGGATAGAAATAAAAGTAATCTTACGTCATTTGTGTTGATAGAAACAGATGTAAAAGAAGTCTGTGACACACTCATGAATCTTAAAACTAAAAGTGCACCGGGTTGGGATTTTATCCCAACATGTTTTCTCAAATTTGTTGGGATTGAGGTTACTCCTGTCATTGCCCATCTTTCAAACCTCTGTTTTAATTTTGGTATCTTCCCAGAACCATTAAAGTAATCAAACGTTACACCAGTTTATAAGAGTGATGCTAAAGACGAGCTTCCCAACTATCGCCCGATTTCGGTATGAACTTCTATTTCAAAAAATTTAGAAAAAGCAATAAATAAAAGATTATTAAATTATTTGGATAAATTCAATATTTTACCAAACTCTCAGTTCGGCTTTAAACAGGGTCGGTCTACAGAAGACGTAATCACAGCAATAACCTCACACCTCACGGATAAATTAATTCGTGGAAATAAGTGTCTTGCAGTCTTCTTGGACCTAATAAAAGCATTCGACACGGTCTCCATCTCCATACTTTTAAGTAAATTGGAGCTCATTGGTATCAGAGACACGCCATTAGAACTATTTAAAAGTTATTTCTCAAATCGATTACAAAGAATAAAAATTACTCTGATATTATGCTTGGCGTTTTTTTATAGAAGAGGTGGCAAACGAGCATGCGGCTAACCTGATATTAAGTGACTACAGCCGCCCATGAACAACCGCCACACAAGGGGAATTGCAGATACATTGCCGGCCTTTTAGAAAGTTGTAAGCTCTTTTCTTGAAGGTCCCAAAGTCGTATCGGTCCGGAAAAATCGTCGGTGGTAAACAATTCCACAGAGAAGTTATACGAGGAAGAAAACTCCTAGTAAAACGTCCAGTCGTGGACCACCAAGCATCCAGATGGTGTGGATGGTATCGGGAGTTCTGCCGCGATGTGCGTTCGTGAAATTTGGCGGCTGGGATTAATCCGAACAATTCCTCAGAGCACTCCCCATGGTAGATGCGAAAGAAAATGCAAAGGGATGCAACGTCTCTTCGCAGTGCCAATGAATCAAGCCGATCGGAAAGGGCTCGGTCGTCGATGATTCGAGCCGCTCTGTGCTGGATGCGGTCAAGTGGAAGGAGCTGGCACTGGGGTGCCTCGTCCCAGAGATGAGAACAGTATTCCATGTGGGGCCGAACTTGCGCTTTGTAAAGTTGCAAACAATGTGCCGGTATGAAATACTGTCTCGCTCTGCTGAGCACGCCAAGTTTTTTGGAGGCCAATTTGTCTATCCCTTCCAAATGACCAGGAAACTGCACACTATTCGATATGTCGACGCCGAGGATTCCGATGCTAGCTGAGGCAGCAAGGGGAGTGGCTTGAAACTGAGGAGATACGACAAATGGGTTCTTTTTAGCAGTAAACGCGCAAACTTGTGTCTTCTGGGGATCGAACTGGACTAGATTTAGTCGCCCCCAATCCGAGACTTTGTTCAACAAAGATTCGACTTCAGACACAAGTTTGTCCCGATACTCAGCGACGTTTTCGGATGCTCAGCGAGGGATTCTCTAGAGGTGCTGGTACCCTCCTGGGGCAATCTTTTATTTAATTCCACTACCATGTTGATGGGGGGAGGGGAATTGCGCCTTCGGCCACCTGCAGTCACCAAGCGCAACGCAGAGGTAAACCTCTACGTCACGCTGGTATTCTGTGAGTTCGCGGTACCACCCCGGTTTGAGCCGGCCCGTCCGTGTGACAGCAAAAGCTGTCGCGTGTCTCTACTACAGTTAAAATGGCGTGCCGCAAGGCAGTGTACTTGGGTTTACCTTATTTTTAGTTTGCATAAATGAACTGTGTAATCTAAAGTCTAAAGGAGCTCACGTTTTTTCGTACGCTGATGATACTGCAATAATATTTTCAAACAGAAACTGGGATTCAGTACGGAGGGTAACTGAGCTTGGTTTGATTAAAGTTGCAATTTGGGTCATCTTAAACTCATTTCAAACGCTCAAAAAATCAATTATAATCGCTTAACATTAACTAACAAAACTCAACCAGATACTAATTTTGCCATAAAAATTCATACATGTGATACTAATTATGCTAATTGTCTATGCCTATCTATTAATAAAGTAAATAAAACAAAATATTTAGAAGTTATTTTAGATCAACGACCTGAACTTGTAAATGCGCGAATTAGAAAACTAAGTTGGCTTTTTAAATAGTTGAGATAATATGTAGCTTCTAACGAACTACTTAAACAGATTTATATTTCCCTAATCCATTCTATTATTACGTATTGCATTCCTGTCTGGGGTGGAGCAGCGAAAACTAAATTTATAGAAGTGGAACGGTCACAGAGATCACTTTTAAAAGTCATGTAAAATGCAACCTTTACTTTTTTCAACCACCAACTTGTATCAAATGTGTGACCTGCTAACAGCAAGAAAATTATATGTTCTACATTCTATTCTAAAATTTCATAAAACCTTAGTATATGATCATAACACTCAAAATAAATGAAAGAAGAATATAGTCGTAATTACTATAAAAGTAAATTCTGCTTTTGCAAGGCGTCAATATGCAGCTCAAGTTAAAATCTTACATAATAGAATAAACAAAGTTAAAAATTTTGTACAACCGACTTCAATATAAATTATTAAGAATAACTCAAAAACTATTGGTCAAACCTTGATCAAATTTATATGGGACCACATGGGAGGCACCAGCGTTAAAATAAAAGAATTATCGAAATCGGTTCACCCAGTAAGAAGTTATGAGGTAATATACATAAAAAAAACATACAGTCGAATTGAGTATCGGCTCCTTTTTGAAGTTGGTAGAAAATAATAGATATCTATCAAGATACTTCCGTACAGTGTAAAAGGAAATTAAATATTTGGCTTAAAACCTTAAATTATGAAGAAATTGGGGATTTACTATATTAAATTATTTGATAAAGAGTGCACATACACACATAAACAAACAAACACACACACACACACACACACAAACGCGCGCGCGCGCGCGCACGTACACACACTCACATTAATACTAATTACTAATTTGACAAAAAACATTATATCAAATTATTTATTATTAAGATTATATTTTTCATTATTTAAGAAGAAATAAATTATTGGTAATAAGATTATAACATAAAGCTTTGGTAGCGTGTGGCCTTCTGGCACAAGTATTTTAAATACTTAAAAGGAGGTCGCAACTATAACACTTTATCAATTTACAATGTACTTATTACCCAATAAATATTATATTATATATCATTACAGCCCTCCACAGTCCACTACTGAACATAAGCTTCCCCTATGGAATGGAAGAATGGACAATTCGCCACTGAGTCACTTGCATCAATCAACTTCTTGCTTTTCTTACCTGGTCATCGCTCTATCTAAAGTACCCCTGCCACTTGCAAATATTTCCATCTTCCCCGTCATTTGTCGGTTCTTCGAGCAATATAGCTGGCCCATTGACACAAAAGTTTACTTATGCGTTGTTATGGATATTTTAAAAGGAATTTATGTACAAAAATTTTTGTCAATGTAAATACTTCTTAATATATATCAGAGAAAATTTCAATTAACTCTATAAAAAAGCATAAAATGTGCGTATCCCTTTTGCTTTGACGAAATTAACGTAGGTCACTCAATAAGTTTTGAGATGCTCGAAATTTAAAAATGGAACGCACCCGTGTTATATGTTTCTAAAAAGCAAATTAATTTGAAAATAGAACTCCATAAGCCAATTGCTCAATACTGAAAAAAAACAAAGTTCTATTAATTTTCCTGCAACGCTTCCTGCGTTTTCATTTAAAACGATGGATCTTAACCGTGAATATTTGCGCGCAATGATATATTATGATTTTAAATTTGGTTTAACCAAACAATTAAGTTTACAACGCTTACAATCAGCATAATGGGACTCAGCTCCATCACGCGCAACAATTTTTAGGTGTTTTGCTAAATTCAAAAGGGGTAAAATTAATCTTAAAGATGACCAAAGAATCGGGGCCTCGCAAACAGCAGTAACGGCAGAAAATGTATGAACTACTGAAATGTTGTTTTTTTATATGATAAGGGTGACAAACGAGCACACAGTCCACCTGATGGTAAGTGGTTGCTGCGGCCCATAGACATCTACATCTATCCTCTATTACAAATCAAAATGTAGATGCGTTGTCACCCGTGAGGACTAAGATGGAATGCCTCATTTCCAGTAAAAAGGGCCTCCGGCCACTTGCACTCTCCAAGCGAAACGTAGAGGTAAACCTCTACTTCACGCTGGTTTTCTATGAGGTCGTGGTACCACCCCGGTTCGAGCCGGCCCATCCGTGCGACAGCAAAAGCTGCCGCGTGGCTCTACCACTGTTAAAAACTTGTTTGTGTGAGAAAATCCACGAATCACATATACGGACATCGAAAAGATTGTAGGCATTAGTTCGGGGAGCATTAATACCATCCTAGATCAATATTTTGGAGTTTTGTTACAGCTTTGTTGTCGATGGATACCTCGTTTGCTATCCGAAAGCGAAAAAAAGACTCGTGTGGATTAATGCCATGAAATGAGTCTACGTTTTGAAAACGGGGCATGCTTTAGCCGTGTTTCAGAAATCGTTACTGGTGACGAGACATAGACCTGTCAATATGATCCAGAAAATAAAAAGCAATCATCGGTATGGGTCTACTCAGAAGGACAGTGACGGACAAAACTGCATAGACCTCGCAACGTCGGCAAAAAAATGGTGGCTAGTTTTTTTTTCGCGGAGCGGACATTTGTCGACGTCAATGCTGGAAAATTGTAGGTCAGTCAACTCTGAATGATATACTACAGTTCCATTACCCAAAGCTTTTCAAGCTGTGCGGGAAAGAAGACCAAATACCGGGCTTTGGGGAGTCATGCTGCATCACGATAACGCCTTTTCACATACGTCCCTTAGAATAAAAGCATTTATTGATGAATCTGGTGTTGAATCTCTAAGTCACCCACCCTACAGCCCTGATTGAGCTCCTTGTGATTTTTTTTTGTTCCCAAGAGTCAAAGAAAAAATAAAATGCAAGTTTTTTTCAAGCGCCGAAGAAGCCGTGGCTGCCTACGACGAAACGATTTCCGACCTGTCAGATCGAGACTGGCAAAAGTGTTTTCAGAATTGGTTTACGCGAATGGAATTTTGCATCAACTTAGCGTGATGAAAAATATTTTGAAAAGATGTAAAATAAATATCAATAGTATCCTAGGTACTAATTTAATTAAATGTCAACAATGTGTGATCTTGTTACTTTGGATTCAAATGCGTATTAAGTAAATTAGATATCTCATACGTATATATACGCGTACATAATAATACATGATATAGGGATATTTTTAACAACATTGACCAACTAAAAAGTATTGGCCATTTTAAAATGTTTTTAATATTATACTGTTCTTCATTTATTCCAGATTTTTGGAATTTTTGGATAGTTGCGCCGCGACGTTATCTACTCAATCCGCATGCGCAGTGAATTATAAAGAAATATTTCAAGTATGTTTTGGAGTTTACTCCTAAAGGATCGATTTTCATATATAACAGTGGTAATACATAATAATATTATATATATATAAAACATAATTAACAGTGTTAGAGCCAGGCGGCAGCTTTTGCTGTCGCATGGATGGGCCGGCTCGAACCGGGGTGGTACCACGACCTCACAGAATACCAGCGTGAAGTAGAGGTTTACCTCTGCGTTTCGCTTGGTGAGTGCAGGTAGCCGGAGGCCCTTTTTACTGGAAATGAGGCATTCCATTCTAGTCCTCACGGGTGAAAACGCATCTGCATTTTGATCTGTAACAGAGGATAGATGTAGATGTCTATGGGCCGCAGCAACCACTTACCATCAGGTGGACTGTGTGCTCGTTTTTCACCCTTATACTATAAAAAGATATATAAGCCCGGGATATAAAAATTTGTGGGGAGTAAAATGAAAGGTTACATCATGTGTTACGTTATGTATTTATGTTACCATAACTACGTAATATCGTGCGCAACTTATCTTGCGCAGCCCCCTACACAGAGTACTCTCGGCTGTACTACTTTATATAAATAAATAATCGTTCTTAGGGAGTAAACTCGTGCGTTGAAGATGACACACACATTTTTTTTATTTTAAAACCAAAACATCACACTGGGACTTTATTTTATTTGTGGCTACTGCAGCTCATGGACACCTGCAACAAAATTCAAACAAACAACTCTACAGATGCGTTATCACTTCTTAGGGCTAAGATGGAATGTCTAACAACTTGCATTTGGTATTGGCTTTCTATATCTATACCCTCCATACTGAAACACAACAGTGCACGCATTGTTGTACGGCGGCAGAAATAGGTAAGAGGTGGTACATAGCTGGACGGACTCCTAGGCCGAGAACAAGTCCTAGCACCTAGTTAATCTTTAGTAATTATAAATGATGCAGATTGCACTTTGTGACTTCAAATATAGCAATTTATATGTCGTAGCACGCAAAGAAAATGTTAGAAATAATCTGTATAGCGTTCCGCTACGCACTTGGCCAATTTTATTAATAATTACCGTATTCATGTAATTATCTTTTGTATAGGCGATTTTGTTTTTATAAATAAAAAAGTTATTCTTATAATTATGTGCTTAATTTGTAAAATACGTTTGAAGTAAATAAGAAGTTTGACAGTAAGTATTAAAACAAAGAGTATTATTTGAATGCCTCCCAAAATACTTTAAGGAAACCTTGTTATTTTTCAAATAATTAATATCGGTTCAATGAAAGCATTTGTACGTGCTCCTTACATAACTGGTAAAAATTTTCAAGGAGAATAAAACACGATACAAATCAAAAGTATTTAAATTAAAAACAAAGTATGTAATGCGTAGGTACCACCCTCTTACCATTTTCTGCCATTAAATATAATTGCTGACTCTGCTGTTTTCCAGTCTGAAAGATATATCCAGTGATAGTATAGATTCAGTGTTAATTACAGGCTGCAAGTAATTCCATCTTAGTCCTTACAAGTGCTATTTACCTGTAGCTTTCCTTTTTTTAGGATAAGGGTGACAAACGAGCACACAGTCCACCTGGTGATGAGTGGTTGCTGTGGCCCATAGACATATACATCTATCTATAGATGTCTATGTGTATATCTTCGTCTGCGAATCAAAATGCAGATGTAATGCCTCTTTCGCAGTAAAAAAGTTCTGCGGTTCTCTACACTCACCATACGAAACACAGTAGCATTAAGCTGCTATTTTACGCTGGTATTATGTGGGAGTGTGGCCCTTTCCCGGTCGAGCCAACCCATTTGTGCTACGACTATTCAATTGATATATGTAGCTGCAGCAAGACTTTGCTACGTTTAAAAGTTTATTTGAAGTCGGCTGCAGTTATCCAGGAGCTTTTAAAGATATTTTAGTTTTTAAAGAAATGGCCATATATTTCTATAACTTTAGAATGTTATTTTAGTTATAATATTCTAAAGATATATAATGATAGAAAAGATAGTAACGACAAACAACATAAAGGATCCTTTGCTGCCTATGTACGAAACATTAAATTGGAGGTGGTCTGAAAATCATTATTTTGAAACCATTGAAACCATCCAAATAAAATAAATTGATTAATTTACATAAGATGTAAGAAATACTTGGGCATTAACGAGTTATTAAAACGATAGAGATGATTATTTCTATAAGTGACATGATCATCACTATAAGTTTAATGGGTAGGTCTCCTTTTTTAAACTCTTCAGTTATAAAGCCCTGGTATATATGGTAGTCAAACAAAGATAGCTAGCTAAAAATATATGAGAAGATAGTAATAACCCAGTCATGGAGAGAAGAATTTTAAAAATAAGATGGCTTGGAAAAATATAAGGGACATGGCAAAATAAAGTTATTTAATTTTTTTATTTTTTATTACAAATATCAATTTTTTTTTTCAAAGTATTCACTGAGAGCACGTATATATACTGTTTCATACATCTTTTTTAGAATAATGGTAATAAACGGGCACTAAGTCCACCTGATAATAAGTTTAGGTTATGGCTCATAGATGTTTATATCCATCCTCGATTAAGAATTTAGAAGAGAAAAAATCTCAATCGTAAATAACTTAAATTAAAAAATTTAAAACCCCCCATAAAAAGATCTGATGATCTTCAAATGTCTGAACCGATTTTCTTAAAATATAGTTAAGAACACTTTCAATTAAGGCATCTTTCAAATGAAAAAAGAAATAAATTGGTATATATTTTCAGGAGGTATGATACCACAGATAGACACACAGACACCGATACAGATTACATACTTACAACACCCTTCTGATTTCGTCAGGAGTTAATAAAGACAAATGATAGAATTAAAGTCTAAACATTTTGGAGAATATCCCTGAACTTTTCTACCGACTTCAAAAAAGACTCAATTCGACTGTATGTTTTTTTATGTGTGTTACCTCAAAACTTTTTCATGGTGAATTGATTTTGATGATTCATTTTTTGAAAGCGGGTGGTTCTCGTATGGTCTCATATAAATTTGGTTAAGGTCTGACCAATAGTTTTTACGTTCCTCTTAATCATTTGTATTGAAGTTGATCTTTGATCGCTTGTCATACCAAACTGATGATGCTTTTGGGCCACATATTGTCACTTAAAGTCTATTCACTAAGACAGTGTCGGTACACCCGGAGGCGCACTTATTATTTTTTTTTTTATTATTTTTTATTATGTTTGTTTATAAAAGTTTTCCCATTGTAAGATAAAATAGAATACTATTTTAAAATATAAACATAAATAATAAACACAATTAAGGTAGCAAAGAACCTTTCATTACCGCACTACGTTTTATAATGCCAAATTCTCCTGGGGGTGTCCTTCGCACGCGTCGACATTTGATGTCAAGGTAGTGCCTTTGACAAAATGCATAGCACGTGTCAAAGCTAAGACTATACCATTTGGAGTTAACCGTTCTTTGATCCCCTAGTACGACAATGCGATCATTTGTTTCTGTATACTTCGCCTCAGTGACATTTTGTTGGTGTAAGCTCGTCTTAAATGGTAAATTATAGACCATAGTAATAGTCATATTTCATCGCCAGCCAGTATATTATGTTAAAGGCGTTTTTTCTTGTCGGTGTCAAATTTATTTATTATAAAATAGCACCCATTGGAAATATTTACCGGTCGATAAGTTTCAGTCCCGAAAAACTAGTAGTCAAAAGCACAAAAAATTCTTGGGGCTTTAAATCTTTTTGAGGTCATCACGACAGAAATCACGTCGACTGATTACTGGCCAGGCTAGGCTCAAGAAAAAAGCATTTATGAATTATTAAGTGTTCCTTTTTTTAAACTTAACGAATAATAATAAGATTTTACCATAATGTATATCATCGTAAAGATGATTTATATCTTGCCAGCGGCAAACAAATTATAGAAGAGTATCTAATTTAAAATTTAAAATGACATGGAGTATAATTAATAGTGAAACTGGTAAGATTAACTCTCGCAATTCAAACTACCAGTTAAATGTTAATAACAAATTAACCGAATCAGATCAGGACGTTGCAATGGTTTTTGAGAAATATTTTAATGATATTCCGATATTAACCACTAAGTCACTGAATTCTTCTCCTGCGGTCGCCGAATCATTACTTAAACAAAATGTAAATGCGTTTACAAAGAATTTTACATTTCATAAAGTATCATCAAAAGATATTGTAAAATATTTTAAAACTATTGATGTTAAGAAAACTGCGGATCTGTGGGAGATTTCTGTTAAAGTTATTGCGTCTATAATAGATACAATCGCGCCTCTTTTAGCTACTATTTTTAATACTAGTATCGAATCTGGTGTGTTTCCTGATTTAATGAAGTATAGTAAAGTTATACCTTTATTTAAATCTGGTAGTACATTAGACCCCGCTAGTTTTAGACCTATTTCTGTACTACCAACACTTAGTAAGATTTTTAAAAAATTATTCTTGATCAAATGTTAAATTTCTTTAATATAAATAATTTACTTCATAAAAATCAATTTGGTTTCACAAGGGGTCGCTCGACAACTGATGCCGGTATTGAGCTGATTAAATATATATAAAAGTTGTCATTAACAGTAACAGTAACAGATTAAATATATATTTAATGCATGGGAGAATTCACAGGATGCTTTGGGTATATTTTGTGACCTATCCAAAGCCTTCGATTGTGTTCACCATGAAACATTAATCAGGAAACTTCAACACTACGGTGTAAGAAGTGATGCTCTTAAATTAATTATTTCATATTTAAGTAAGAGAACGCAAAAAGTTGTCATTAACAGTATGAGCTCTTCCGGCTCAATGGTACAAATGGGCGTGCCTCAAGGCTCAATTCTAGGCCCCTTTCTGTTTCTTGTATACATTAATGACTTACCTTACATAGTAGGAGATAACCATGATATAGTATTATTTGCAGATGACACTTCTTTAATTTTCAAATTAAGTCGACAATTGCTAAAATATGACGAAGTAAATAATGCTATATCTAAATTAGTAAATTGGTTCAATGTTAATAATTTGCATTTAAATGGCACTAAAACGAAATGTATAAAATTTATGACTCCAAATGTCAAACAATTAAATACTAATGTAATTTTAAATGGGGAGAAACTGAGTCTTGTAGATACCACCATTTTTCTTGGAATCACACTAGACGCGAAGCTTCAATGGAGCCCCCATATATCAAAACTAGCAAGCAGACTTAGTTCTGCAGCATATGCCGTAAAAAAGATTAGAAGTCTAATTAGTGTTGAAATAGCTAGACTAGTTTACTTTAGCTATTTCCATAGCATAATGTCGTATGGTATTTTGCTATGGGAACACGCAGCTGACACTGAAATTATTTTTGTTTTACAGAAGAGGGTCATAAGAGCAATTTATGATTTAAAGCCTAAAGAGTCTCTGCGACAAAAATTTAAGGAAATTAATGTATTAACTTTGGCATCTCAATACATTTATGAAAAAGTAATGTACGTACACAAAAATAAAAGTAGTTTTACAAAAATAAGTGATATTCATTCTGTAAATACTAGGAACAGACACAAGCTAGTAGTACCGGTTACTCGACTCCATCGAGTCAGTAATTCATTCTTGGGGCGATGTATACGCTTTTACAACAAAATTCCAGAAAATATACAAAATTTGACCTGCTCAAAGTTCAAAAACTTTATTAAACTAAGTTTGTATAAAAAGGGTTATTATAGTATTAAAGAATTTATAGATGATAATAACCCCTGGAAATGAGGTGATCGCTACCAAGCTATTTCTAAATTGTTGTGTTGTTAATTTGTGTAACATACATGATTGTAAGCTGTTATTTAAAAGAAAAAGTCCCGCTGGGTTTCTTGCTGGTTCTTCCCAGGACAGAGGTTTTTTTTTCGAACCAGTGGTAATTATACAAAAGAGTGACTTTCAATAAGCATTATTTATAATCTATATTGAATAAAAAAGTTTCTGTTTCTGTTTCTGTTTCTGTTTCTTTTGGTATGGTCCTTGTAAGGAATATCGACGTTCTGAGCAGTATCTATTAGTTATGACCCTACAGCAGACACAGGCTGAAATGGATCAAAATTAGGATATTTTTTTTTTAAATTTTAATATTCTCACGAATCATCATTGGTAAGAATCGATGTATGTGTTGCTAGTCTGGCTTGCCACACTAGCATATATTACGCAATATGTCACGAGCACGTGGAGGCCATCGATGACGCGAACCCTTAATTTTGTTTCCTTACAAAAATCGCTCATTGGTCATCGCGCCTAAAGGAGTTTTAAAGAGTGTAAGGATATTCACGTTGCCCATTGATGTCGTGAGAGGCGACAAAGGGAAACAGTTTCAGTTTCCCCAGGAGAAGGGCGGTAGCATCTTTCGAATAACAACTGAAAATAATAAAAAGCAGTTTTTTATTCCAACCTGCATAAAGTATTGCTTTTCTTTACATTGCTAAAATGTCTTAACATTGTAACACATGTATTTAATACAGCCTGTTTCATGTAACATTTTTAAAATTAAAGTTACAGCCTATATACGTCCCACCGCTGGGCACAGACTTCCCCTCATTTCTGAGAGGGCCAAGGAAAAACAGTGGTAGAGCCACGCGGCAGCTTTTGCTGTCGCACGGATGGGCCGGCTCGAACCGGGGTGGTACCACGACCTCACAGAAAAACAGTGGTAGAGCCACGCGGCAGCTTTTGCTGTCGCACGGATGGGCCGGCGCGAACCGGGGTGGTACCACGACCTCACAGAAAACCAGCGTGAAGTAGAGGTTCACCCCTGCGTTTCGCTTGGTGAGTGCAGGTGGCCGGAGGCCATTTTTACTGGAAATGAGGCATTCCATCTTAGTCCTCACGGGTGACAACGCATCTACATTTTGATTTGTAATAGAGGATAGATGTAGATGTCTATGGGCCGCAGCAACCACTTACCATCAGGTGGACTGTGTGCTCGTTTGTCATCCATATCCTATAAAAAAAAAAAAGCCGTCGCGCTGCCCCAATAAGGTCCTCACGGTTGACAACGCATCTGCATTTCGATTCGTAATCGAGGATAGTTGTAGATGTCTATGGGACACAGCAACCACATACCATCAGTTGGACTGTGTGCTCGTTTGTCATCCTTATCCTATAAAAGAAAATGTTATATTCACCATCAAGCTTCTCTTTACATTTTTTTAAAAATATAATATTATTTGTGAAAAATTTGCCATTTTTAAATTGTTTAAATATTCGAAAGGTCTTTTGTAAGTATTATTAAAATTTTCTTATTTAGTACGCAAAATAAATGAAAGAAGTTTTCAGCTTCTGTGGGCTTAAAACCTCAAAGTTTCGCGTCACGCAAATTGTTACTATTGTTTACTCTTAAACACGCACCGCGTTGAGAGAAATTTCCGCCAATTTTCTTTTCAATTTTTTGTATTATAATTCTTTGATTATTCATCTATGTTTTTACTTAAAGCACTCAGTCATTTTTACCAAAGATTTATGTAAGTAAACTTAGATTTTTACGAGCGGTACATAATAAATTATATACATTTTTATCGTCAAGATTTGCGTATTTTCCCCTTACATAGTTTGCACTGCTTGCATTGTAGTTACAACAAGTACCAGGAAACCGGAACTGCCACAAATGTATTACGTAACAGCAATTCAGCTTATTGGATACGAAAAAGAAACAAGTTTGCGTTCGCTAACACAACAATGACAGAATAATAAAACCGTCAGCAATCCAATGAAAAAACAACACAATGAAAAACGTTGGCCTATTCTATTTTTTAAATTATATACCGCCATTGAAGATATTTCGCAAAAGAAAAGAATTTCATCATCATCATCACAGCCTATCCTAAGTCCATTGCTGAACATAGACATATTCCCAAAGAATGCCACAAAGCTCCGTTGTATAATGCATCGTATTTTACAATTGTATTGTAATCAAAATAATTAGTAATGGTAACAGTTACTCAAGCACGGAGCGCTTGCCTTTAATTTCGTAGCAACCTAGCAACCCAAGTTTGTTAGGCGTCGCTCCTATAGAAATTGTTAATTAAAATTTTAAGTGCTGATTTTCCTCATATTTCGCAGTGAAAGATAATAATTTAGAAAAAAACTGTAATACACAAAGTTCTTTAAACATACACAACTAAAAAATATATCATTTAACCGATTCGTTGCGGCACCAATTTTCGACAACTTTTATCTGTGGCGGCGAACAAATATTACATGACACGCCTGGCGTGTCAAATGACATGTGTATTAAAATAAAATTAAAATTATTACCTTTTTTATGCTTTTTTCACTTGTTTAGACCTAATTAAGTTTAGTTGACATCAAACATCAGTTACAAACGGAAGGATACTTGTTTTTAGTGGGTAACTACGTGTTTTTCTACGTGTATTCTTTGTAATTGAGAGTAAGTGACTTTTTTATGCAGAGATTACAAACATTTTGTACTATTTTTTGTTTTATAAAGAAATCATTTATATGAGTAGGTACAGCTAAATCACCCTGGAAAACCTTGGTTTTTATTAAATTAAATTTTCACCTTATAGTAATATTTGTAAATATCAAACAATCAAGGACCTTAATTTGGAAAAAAATAAGGTTTATGATATGATACATTAATATTTACAAATTTAAATATTATTTAATGTTATACAAATGTAAAAGTAAAATCGATTTGAAAACGTTTAATTAGTAAGAATAGCAAAACAAGTGTTTTCAAAAGGAAATATACGCCGGCGCTATACGGCGGCGGATTGACGAAAGACTATTTATTAGCATGATTATATATTTAAAACATGATTGAAAACCTACAAAGCAAAAAGAGTACCATGTATAAGTTAAAAAAAGGTTTTCAACCCCTAAATATTTCAAATTTTTAAAATATCCAGAAACGAAGCCGTGGGCATGAACTACTTGCAAAATAATGAATATTTTGTTCTGGATAAATTTTTCAAAAACGCAATTTGAACGAGTTATAACGATTTTTAAAAAGACACGACTCGTGTGTCATACGCCACACACAAAAGTAATCGATGGCACGCCTGCCGTGCCATCCGCACTGAACCCGTTAACATTCTAGTCGCAGTGGCTTTTTTTTCATTTTAATGTTAAACAACATCATGTAAATGCATCATAACTACTAGAAGTTTAAAGAACCATGACTCGTGAAGGCGTAGTACGTAGTTCAAACGTTGCCAGCTCGAGCACAGACTCGAGGCAGTCAAATAAAGTAATAAATTAGGCAAAAAATGTACTTATGGCTAACAATGTAAGGCATAATTCTTATGCGCGAAATTAAAAACAAAAGGACCGCGCGCTGCGGGTGTGTGAAAACAAATTCAAGCGAAAAATTTACTTAAATTGGACGACTTAAGGCATAATTCTCTATGCGCGATGTGACAAGAATTGGGACGGGCTGTCGGGAGGGTGCGTGTTGTCGACTGGCGCGTGCGACGATAACTTAAGACAGTAAATCACTTAGTTTAGTCCGACGCCGGCGTCCTTGGGGATGGAAGCGACTCACTTGACCTAATTTTAGTTTTTCGCGTACACGTCCTTTTAATTGAAAGTTTTAATTGTTCTTTTTTTATTTTGTGGATATTTTCATAAGTTTCTTGATTTGTTTGTGATACGTTAATACTATAATAATAATTGTGTTAAGAAGGTGGTGACTGTTTGTGCGAAATTGGACGCTTTCTTTTAGTGTATTGTATTTTTTATTTGTGATAGACAGACTCGTTAATAATAGATAGTACCATATTTAATAACTTAGTGGTGTGACAGCCCGTGCGAAATTGGACGCTTTTATTTTTTTTAACGTATAACTTTTTTAAGTTTTAAAATGCCTCGTATCAATTTTATGGGTAAGTGTAGATCTTATAATTACCTATGTCGATATCGCGTGAGCACTGAACCGCTGGCCGCGACGTTGCCGCTTTTACAAGTCACTTCAGGTCAGTAAACTAATATTATCAAGGATGATTTATTTCGTGTAATTTTTTACGTTATTTATTTTGTTTGAAAGATGCATTTTTATTTGTTTTTATCATTGTATATTTTATTATTTTAACAGACATATATCAACTTGTATTATCTGCTGTGCTATTTAACGTGATAACCTATGCGCCACACAGTATAGATGATAATAACCCCTGGAAATGAGGTGATTGCTACCAAGCTATTTCTAATTTGTTGTGTTGTTAATTTGTGTAACATACATGATTGTAAGCTGTTATTTAAAAAAAAGTCCCGCTGGGTTTCTTGCTGGTTCTTCCCAGAACAGAGGTTTTTTTTCGAACCAGTGGTAATTATACAAAAGAGTGACTTTCAATAAGTATTATTTATAATCTATATTGAATAAAAAAGTTTCTGTTTCTGTTTCTGTATATAATATAATAAATAATCTAATAAATTAATAGTAATATAGTAATAATAATGATATAGTATTTATATAATGTATCATCATTCCTAATTAAACAATGAGACTCTTCCAAAAAAAAAACAATATTTCCACAATTATTTCTTCTGCGGCAGCAACGCGATGGGACCTGCTAGTATTGAATAAAAATCATTCTATTCTATTCTATTTGTAAATACAATAACTCAGGCCAGTTGTTCTGGATTCTCTTAGTTCAAGTTTTCTCCACCGATCTTTCAGTCTATTGTATTTTCGCTTACACCGCGTGCAGGTGAGATTGGCATTTAGAGAAGAAATTGGTATATATGATTACACCTTCATCTATTCAAATAATTTGATTTTACGATAAAAAAAGAAAACAAAAGACTGAACCCGTATGATTTTATGCATTTGAAAATGCTAAAATCAAGAACCAGAGCGTGGTGATGCGAAGCAGCGATTCCTTTTAGCGATTGTTTTTGCATTAGCAAATTTCCATGCTCAGCGTGGTATAACCAAATTTTAATAATTAACGTACATATAGTGGATACTTCAATCTGTATTAATAAACGTTACTCAAAGGCGAGCTCAAGTGCGTATACATTACGATATCAGCCTCTTAAGATCGTTGCTAATTAATGCTAATTTTAAACAGTGGTAGAGCCACGCGGCAGCTTTTGCTGTCGCACGGATGGGCCGGCTCGAACCGGGGTGGTACCACGACCTCACAGAAAACTAGCGTGAAGTAGAGATTTACCTCTGCGTTTCGCTTGGTGAGTGCAGTTGGCCGGAGGCCCTTTTTACTGGAAATGAGGCATTCCATCTTAGTCCTCACGGGTGACAACGCATCTACATTTTGATTTGTAATAGAGGATAGATGTAGATGTCTATGGGCCACAGCAACCACTTACCATCAGGTGGACTGTGTGCTCGTTTGTCACCATTTTCCTCTCTTTATCTCGGTTACCAAGACCAGTTCCTCAAGACCCTGTACTTTGAATAGTGTTCTGTGATAGGGCTTGGTCTCGTGAACGATTACGGAACATTGACAGAATTTTCGAATATCATCACCACATTTCACTCAAAGACTCGAGTACAAGTAGAGTGACATGATAAATTATTATTAACTCACGTTACTCGAGCCACAAAGTTCTACTCGAGTCGCATCTTTATCTTACAGTCAATGCAGTGTCTGTATAGAATTTTGTGGTTAACTCGACTTACTAATTCGAGCAATTTATTGATATATTATGTAATATCAATAAACTCATTAACTAAAATTGTCATAAAGTTAGAGTGATATTATTTTATGAAAATTGTACGCAAACTAAAAATATGTTACTACGTATTAGGTTAAGTAATAAAAATTGTGTTGAATGAAAGAACAAAATATAAAATAATTTGTAGCAAAGCGACACAGCTTCGTTCCGCCAATTCGAGTTGCGTAACTCGAGTACAATTCAAGTTACATGAATTTCAACTCAAGCTAACACGAGTTAAGTTTCTTCCGAATTAGTACATCTTTACTACAATTTTTTTTAATTATCACATTATCCTGACCAATGATCTGAATAGAAATATAAAAAAAACTTTTTTTTTCAGATTTCTTGATTCCGTTTAGATTTTCATATAATCTTTATGCTATTTACAATGATAAATTGGTACCTCTTTTTTGTGTGTAATAGATGGGTAGCAGCGTCTTCCTAATATCAAATAAAAATAAAAAATTGCAGTTTCTACAATTACTGCAAAATCAGCTCTAAGTCATTAAGGCTCATTTACGCCATTACACTTTCATTACAATCATGAATCACTCAATGACTGATTTATATTTTTTTGAATTCATCGAGAATTATTTGTGCTATACAGTAGCAGGGCAAGAGATTCCATTTTTCACTAATCATACCATGGATGCCGTGAGAGGCAACAGAGGGAAATGAAACAGGACGTCCTAATAACAACTAAAAAAAAACAGAATACTAAACCGTGTCGTGAAGCGACAATTAAAAAGAAAAAGAACCTTACCTAAAAACAAAAAAACAACAAAAGAAGACCAATAAAATAATATATTTAAAGTTTTAGAAAGGTATTTACAATTTTATTAAAAAAATGAAATATGATGATGGTGGATGATGTGAGATTACAATTAGATTTAAAAAAAAATAAAGATAGGAGAATAGGAGAATATAGTATTATAGTAGTAAGGGGGTCATTGTAGAAGCGTGCTCGTCGCGACCCCTGCCAGCCCTTTTCAGGGCTGCAATTCTACTCAGCTGCGCACCCATGCCAACGAGGGTTAGGGCGTCCCCCCAAGGCGACGCACACCAGCTCGTTCTCGTTGGTGTGGAATGCAGCGCGCAAAGCGGCGATGGGGACCGCCACCCGTCACGCACAGCCCGACACGGCGGAAGGTGGAGGACAGAGTGCAGAGTTGGCACGTGGAATGTTAGAGGAGGCATGAAAGATAAGATGAATGAGTTGATTGAAATAATGAAAGAAAGAGAATTAGATGTCGTGTGTATGTCGGAGACCAAACGGAAGGGCAGTGGTACTGAAGAGCTCCCTGGCGGGGCGTTAGCTCTATGGTCCGGAGTCCCGGAGAGCGAGAGCGCCCGCCAGGGAGTGGGGGTGCTGCTGTCGTCTCGGTTGGTCGATGTTATGACTGAATATAAGGTTGTGAACTCAAGACTTCTCTGGGTTCGCTTTAAATTGGGACTGACGAAGTTATTCCTTTTGGCTGTTTATGCGCCGGTAGCTTCGTCGTCCAGGGCTGAGCTGGAGGAGTTTTGGGAGAATGTAAGAGAAGTTCTAGATTTGGCTAGGGGAAACGAAAGAATTGTTGTGTGTGGTGATTTGAATGGATGGGTTGGTACCGCTCGACCAGGGTACGAGTCGGTGCTTGGAAAGTTTGGCGATAAAAGGGTTAATGATGCTGGCAAGCTTATACTGGCGGTATGCAAGGAAAAGGGTCTTCTTGTGACAAACACTATGTTTAATCACAAGAAAATCCATATGTATACTAGAGAAAGAAAGAATGAGAGAAGTATGGTCGATTTGTTCCTGGTGGATGACCGACTGCGAAAACAGGTGATGGATACGCGAGTGTTCAGAGGTGCTGACCTGGGAACGGATCACTATCTAGTGATTACTAGATTTAGGGGTCTGTTCGCGGGTTGGCGCTACCGGACGGCGGTAACAGAACCACAGTCGGTCTGTCGCATCCGAAGCTGGAAGCTTCAGGAAGCGGATACTAGGGACAAATATCATGCGAGGGTAGCCGAAAAGCTTGACAACATCGAAATGAATGTGTGGAAAGAACATGGCAGAACCTTAGGGATGGAATGGTAAGTGCAGCGGAAGAAGTGTGTGGAACAATAAAAAGAGGCAGTAGTAAAAGAAGAGATGCATGGTGGAATGATGAAGTGAAAGAAGCTGTAGAGAAGAAGAAGAAAGCATGGTTAGACTACTTGGCCTCTAGTAATGATAAGGATATGAGAGAGAAGATGAAAGAAAGATATAAGCTGCAGAGAGTTCACACGAAAGCATTGATTGAGGAAATGCGTGAAAGGTGTAGAATGGAAGTGGACGAAAGGTTGTCGCACAACTTTAAGGAGAACTCCAAACTCTTCTGGAAAGAGGTTGGAAGGACCCGAAGTGGTGCGACGGCCTTAAGAATGAACAAAGTGCTTTCGAGAACTAATGACGTCCTCACAGAAAACTCGGACGTCATGCAGCGATGGAGCGAATTTTATAGAGAAATGTATGCGTGTGATGATCTTAGTGAGGGATCCGGGGATGACGTCGTGACTGGTACGCCAGACCTGGACCTCGATGACACTGAGGTCATCAGTATGAAAGAGATTGAACGTGCGATTCGAAGTTTGAAATGTGGTAAGGCTGGGGGCTAGACAGAGTTACTGCTGAAATGGTCAAGTATGGTGGGCCTCGCGTCTGGGACAGCTTTTATCTGCTGTGCAATTTGTGCTGGCGGACGGGGGATGTCCCGGATGATTGGCGATCCGCAGTCATTGTGCCTTTATATAAAGGTAAAGGTTCACATTTTGACTGCGGGTGCTATCGGGCGATCAGCTTGACCAGTTTAGCAAGTAAAGTTTACTCGAAGGTTTTGACACGTAGGATGCAAGAGAAATCGGAAAGATTTCTATGGGAGGCACAATGCGTGTTTAGACCTGGAAGAGGATGCACGGATCAAATGTTTTCTCTACGCATGATCACGGAAAAGCTTCTGGCTGCTAACCAGAAGATTTTCTGTGCTTTTGTGGATCTTGAGAAAGCATTTGATAAGGTTGTAAGGAAGAAAATGTGGGAACTGTTGCCGGGGTACGGTGTGGATGGTCGATTGCTAAGGGCTGTGCAGTCACTTTACTGTAACTGTAAAGCCTGTGTGCGGGTAGGGCATGACCTGTCACCCATGTTTAGCGTCCAAACGGGCGTGAAACAGGGTTGTGTCATGTCTTCCTGGCTGTTCATACTGTATCTCGACAGCTGTTTACAGAAACTGAAAGATAGCTGTTTGGGTGTGAAATTGGGTGACATAAAAGTAAATTGTCTGCTGTATGCTGATGATGCAGTGCTTATTGCACCATCAGAGGCAGAACTGCAGGCATTAGTCACGTGTATGAAAGAGGAATGTGAAATTAAAGGTCTCCGTTTGAATGCTAATAAAACTAAGGTTCTGGTATTTGAAAGGGACGAAGAGAGAACGAAGTGTGAAATATGGGTAAATCAGGAATGTCTAGAACAGGTAAATGAAATTGTATACTTGGGGAGTGCTTTTAGCCGGGATGGAAGATGTGATTTAGATGTGGACAGGCGTGTCGCTGCCGGGAACAAAGTCAATGGTGCCCTGACTGCGTTAGTCAAAAGGCAAGGCGTAGTGAAGAGTGCACGCCTTGCAATATATAACGCAGTGTTGGTACCGACTTTGTTATATGGCAGCGAAACCTGGGTATGCCAGAAGAAGCATAAAAGCAAGTTGAATGCAGTGGAGATGCGATCTCTTCGTAAAATGTGCGGCGTCACCATGGCCGACCGAAAGCGAAACGAAGAGATTCGCAATATGGCAGGTTTGAAAGATGACCTTATCACAAAAATTGATAAGGGCGTGCTTCGATGGTTTGGGCACGTTGAGCGATTGAGTGAAGACCGAATGGTGAAGAAAATATATAGCGCGAAAGTTAATATTAAAAGGTGTCGAGGTAGACCGAGACTAACTTTCGAAGACCATGTGAGCAAACTGCTCGAAGAGGGGAGGGTCAAGAGTACTCGGATACCTAGACGTGCATGTATGAAGAAGATAATGAATCTGAAAGAAGCGAAAGAGGTATGTAAGGATCGTGACACTTGGCGATCTGTTCTCTCTGGCTACCCCGTCAGGGATTGTGCGTGAAGATAAGTTAAGTTAGTATTATAGTGGAGCCTAAAGGTTGAAGTGAAACGCTGCTTTTGTAGAAGTAGGCACACGCAGAGCTTGAGGTTTCTTAGCGGCGACGGCACGCAGCGCCTGGACTGGGCACACGCAGCGTCCGGAGCCGGCGCACGTGGCGCCTGGGGTAGGTGCGCTCAGCACTTGGAGCAAGCAGTCGCAGCGCCCAAAGGTATCGCAGGCAGTAGGTGAACTCGGCGCCTGGAGCAAGCAGTCGTAGCGCCCGAAGGTAGCGCGGCAGTAGGTGCACTCAGCGCCTGGAGCAAGCAGTCGTAGCGCCCGGAGTAGTGTGGCCCCGCGCTTGAAGTAGACTTCGCCGACGACTTCACGTGTAGATGGAGGCTTGCAGGATCCCGGGGCAATGCGGCCCCGGGATAAGGCCTTTAGTAGATGTTTCTCGTTTGAGAACTGAAGCGAGACTTTCCTGTATTCTCCGATTGTTCGGCTTTTATACCTTTTAGAGAGAACGAGAAAGTATTTAAATTAAAAGGAAATTTATTGTAAATGACCTAGAGCAAAAGAGTATTTATGTGAAAATATCGAGATAAAACATCATATCGGTAACGAATTTGAATAAAAATTGCCATGACAACCATATAAATAATGGTTGTCAAAAATATAAATTTTTGGTTTTAGGTATACAGGGTATTTTTGGAACGCTCCCGAAAACTAAGACAGGCGATAGCACTAAGTATACCTTTGATCATGGGTCACAAATAAATCCGATCCTGATGAAAAAAAAAAAATCTTTTTACAACGTTTTATAAATTTTATTCACGTGCCATCATGTTAGTACAGCTAAATGAAACGATAATTTCATTAAAAAAATCATGAATATACTGAAAGATAAAACCAGCAGTGGAATAACTCAATTCATATCAGCTGATTAAAGGTCAATGTACGCGCGAACGCAAATTCGCGCGGTCCGCAACTTGCGGGCCATACCACAATACCTAATAATTTACAACACTTGTCTAAATACCTAACTTATCTACTTAACCTACTATTTTGCCACTGTACTTGTCTCCACGTAGCCATTTTAATCCGAATTTACAGGTTAAATAACCCAAATAACTGGTTCGATTTCCCGCTAATGAAAAAACATTTAAATGAAATGTAACCAAGGTTAGAGTCATGCGTTATTATTCATCGTGTAGGTATGTTTATTATTCTCATGTATTCAGTTATGTATGTATTCAGATTTATTCAGTACTAAGTTATTTAAAAAAAAATTGTTATGAAACAGCTTACCGCTCTAAATCCTCCGTGGTCTTATGAGATGCGGCTCAAATTGTGCTTCATTCATTTCAAGGCAGACTCATGGAGGCGGGGCATCATCGTGTGGTCTTCGACACAGTCCGTACGTAGTTTGTCGAAAACATCCACGATCCTTTTGTAGTTTCGTCAGCACTATCACACTCACGATTGAAAACCCTTTCTTTCACATACCCCACAGAAAGAAGGAAGTCTAACGGGGTTAGATCTGGTGAGCAAGGTGACCAAGCATTCGGTTACGCTTCAACACTTTGTGCACTGCACAGTATGACACACTTGTTCCATCCCGACGTCTTAACAATTTATTTAGCGATACTTCGTTTACCTAGGTTCGGATACATAACATGTTGTCGTATTCACAATCACTATAAACGTACGCGTTAAGCATTATTAAAACAAAAAACGTAACAAGAATAATACCAACACGTTATAACAATTTAATAAACAAAACGCTCGTGCACGCGTGTACAAAATCAACACGGAACTGTTTCAAAAACTTCAATTAATTAACACGACAAAACGGAAACCTACTGCGTCACAGCGTGAGGCGATACGAGCCGGCCGGGTTACATTCTCATGCGTCATAATAAAGAAGGACGCAACTAACAAAAAGGTAAAATGGAAATAAAAAATAAATTGATGAATTTTTCTTTCAGACCCTGTGTCTATAGTATATTAAAAGGTTTCTATATGAAAATTGAAATATATACGTAGAGACATGAAGATTTAAAGGACGAACTTATTTTTTTGATACTTTGTTTATTTATTTAAATAAAAAGAATTTTCCTTTTCATCTTAGCTTAAAAAATACATCTAGCAACACAAAAACATCGAAGGAAAGACGCATATAACTATTTCCGTCTTTCCAACCTAATAAATAAAAAAAACTGCCATTCATTTAACATTTTTACATATTTTGGAAAGGTCATTTGAATTTGAAAGGACGGTAATAGTAATTTATTACTTTTTCTTAGTAAATATTAGAGAACCATTGGTAGTGAGACACAAAAAATAACAACCCTCAACTCTTGAGTAATGATTTTAAAGGGAATATCATACGAGACTTACTACGATAATAATTAAAAATTAAAAATTTTGTACAATCGACTTTAATATAAATAATTAAGGATAACTCAAAAACTATTGGTCTGACCTCGATCAAATTTATATGGGACCACATGTGAAACACCAACTCTTAATAATAAGATATAGAATAATAAGACAAGAATAATTGAAATTTAAGTAATCGATGCAAATATTGTTAAAGATGACGTAGCAACTGGTTAAATAAGTCTTTTCTTTTATGTTGAATTTGTATACGTCTTTTCTACTAAAAAAATGTCATCTGTGATCAACAGTTACGTCTAAAATTCTTACGATAATTTCTAAAATATTGATATTTGTGAATATTAAAAAAAATAGTAGATGCGCCTTCTTATCATGAGACGAATGGTATATTTAACTCATTTATTCAATAATTCATAATTGTCAGATGCGCCCTTTTTTCTTATAACCGTAACATTGACCGAGCTAGATATAGGTCGGTAGCGAAGGGAGTGTGGGTACAGTCGCGTTCTAAAGTACTACATGGTATTGGGCTATTGTTTTATAATATTATAGTATTTAATTGTTTTATTGTAGAATCATACTAGGCGTTTTACTAGCTACTTAGAACTTTGGAAGAGGTTGGAATTAAAAATGGATAATGTTTACTTGAGCATTATTTGTTATTTCTATCGTAAAATATTTTTAAGTTTGTAAGAAGGAAACTTAAGCTAAGTGTGACACGCCGTCCATTATGTCGTCTTGGGTTACATGGAAGCCAGATGTTGATGGTGTGTTGGTGTTACTGGATGCTACTTCATCATCACTTTCATCTTCGCTTGAGCTTCCGTCCTCAGGTCGATCACATGGTAATTTTTCGGTATTCTTCCTCAACACTTTTAAATTTACTGCACAATTTTCCCCATTCACCTTCTCCTATCATATTTACCTTTTCGTTCACTAGTTTAGTCATAAAACAATAGATATAAATAATTTTTCTTTCCTTCCTTTTTAAAACATCGCGCGAGTCGCAAAGTAAGCTGTGTATGCGACTGTATTTTTGGAGCGAACAAAGCGCGGGAACCAATAGCATGCAGGCACAGTTATACTGGCGGATTGTTCCCCCGTCGCGCCCCCTTCGTACCAATATGTGATAAATCGCTCAGTGGCCAAGTTCAAGGCCAGCGTTCTTTTTTCACCGTTCGCGCGTACATTAACCTCCATTAGTCAGGTGATATCAATTCAGTTTTCACTGCTGGTTTTATGTTTCAGTATTTTCATGATTTTTTTTATGAAATTATCGTTTCATTTAGCTGTACTAACATGATGGCGCGTGAATAAAACTAATAAAACGTTGTAAAAATATGATTTTTTTTCATCAGGATCAAATTTATTTGTGCCCCATGATCAAAGGTATACTTGGTCGCCTGTCTTAGTTTTCGGGAGCGTTCCAAAAATACCCTGTATAATTGAAAAACAGTTACATTTAAGTAAGAAATGAGATATTATTCATATAGGAAAAACTATAGCGCGGCAGCGCGCACGAAACCTGAAATTGCAGAGTTACGGAGAACTCAATAAAAGATAGAAAAAGGTAAGACTCCCTTGACAGCGTGGAAATTACGAAGTGAAAATGATTTGTTATTGTGTTTTTATAGTCTAAAAACGTTACAGGATCCTATGGAAATAAAGGCAATGCAAAACATGAATGCAGAAAATCAAAAAACAGAATGGAAAAATAGAAGTAAAATGATATGTAAGTAGCATAACACTACATTTTCCCCCCGACCCTAGAAAATTTTTGACTCAGCAAAAATTTTGACATGTACATTCTAAAATAAACCATAAAAACACAGCTTTGCAGAAACAGACATCAACAGGCAAAATCAGATATACTATCTCTTACATTCATCATCTGCATTCAGGTAAGGGTGGAGTTCACATTCAATGACTACCACTCTAAAAGTGTGTTTTCGAAAAGACATTCAGGCTTATTTAAGGAGTAGTCAACCGCTCCTGCGTGGAAAAAAAATTAGTCGAAGAAACACCACTCTAAAAGTGTGTTTTCGAAAGGACATTCAGGCTTATTTAAGGAGTTGTCAACCGCTCCTGCGTGGAGAAGATAAAAAATTAAGGGAGTAGTCAGCCGCCCCCAAGTGAAGATAAAGATGAAGAAAATTAAGGGAGTAGTCAGCCTCTCCCAAGTAAAGGTAAAGATAAAGAACTTAATCTTAAGCAAGCAGTAGTCGCTATGACGTTGAAGAACACTGGAACACCAAACAAACAAACAAATTAAAAGAAATAAAAATAATAAGGTGAAAATGATAGTGATATTTATACATATATACAAATTAATCGTTAATAAAAGTTTAGAAAAGTTATGATTCGTTTCGCTTCAGCTTTCAAAAATAATTTTATATAAAGTGCAAAGTACAAAGTTAAGTTTAAGAAATAAAAGTTTTATTAAAAATTGTACCTCTTTAAGTTATCTAGAATAAAAATATTAGAGTGATGAATGTAAGTGAAGTGTTATATGTAGGTCTAAATATAATCCAGATAAGTTGAAAAACTAGATGAAGTTTTGTTTTAGAATTTGGAAGGTATGAAAAGGATGAATAAATGAATGATGAATAATGAGTTAAGAACGAAAGGGAAAGCAATTAAATCAAAAGGGAATGGACAAGGCGCAGTAAAGGTGAAGAACTAAGAGAGAAAGAGGACTTTTACGTTGGGCGCCAAAATGTCGTGAAGCGACAATTAAAAAGAAAAAGAACCTTACCTAAGAACAACAAAACAACAAAAGTAGACCAATAAAATAATATATTTAAAGTTTTAGAAAGGTATTTACAATTTTGTAAAAAAAATGAAATATGATGATGATGGATGATGTGAGATTACAATTAGATTTTTAAAAAAAATAAAGATAGGAGAATAGGAGAATATAGTATTATAGTGGAGCCTAAAGGTTGAAGTGACACGCTGCTTTTGTAGAAGTAGGCACACGCGGAGCTTGAGGTTTCTTAGCGGCGACGGCACGCAGTGCCTGGACTGGGCACACGCAGCGTCCGGAGCCGGCGCACGTAGCGCCTGGGGTAGGTGCGCTCAGCACTTGGAGCAAGCAGTCGCAGCGCCCAAAGGTAGCGCAGGCAGTAGGTGCACTCGGCGCCTGGAGCAAGCAGTCGTAGCGCCCGAAGGTAGCGCGGCAGTAGGTGCACTCAGCGTCTGGAGCAAGCAGTCGTAGCGCCCGGAGTAGTGTGGCCCCGCGCTTGAAGTAGACTTCGCCGACGACTTCACGTGTAGATGGAGGCTTGCAGGATCCCGGGGCAATGCGGCCCCGGGATAAGGCCTTTAGTAGATGTTTCTCGTTTGAGAACTGAAGCGAGACTTTCCTGTATTCTCCGATTGTTCGGCTTTTATACCTTTTTAGAGAGAACGATAAATTATTTAAATTAAAAGGAAATTTATTGTAAATGACCTAGAGCAAAAGAGTATTTATGTGAAAATATCGAGATAAAACATCATATCGGTAACGAATTTGAATAAAAATTGCCATGACAACCATATAAATAATGGTTGTCAAAAATATAAATTTTTGGTTTTAGGTATATAATTGAAAAACAGTTACATTTAAGTAAGAAATGAGTTATTATTCATATAGGAAAAACTATAGCGCGGCAGCGCGCACGAAACCTGAAATTGCAGAGTTACGGAGAACTCAATAAAAGATGGAAAAAGGTAAGACTCCATTGACAGCATGGAAAATACGAAGTGAAAATGATTTGTTATTGTGTTTTTATAGTCTAAAAACGTTACAGGATCCTATGGAAATAAAGGCGATGCAAAACATGAATGCAGAAAATCAAAAAACAGAATGGAAAAATAGATGTAAAATGATATGTAAGTAGCATAACACTACAACCTTTTTTTTTTTACATGGTGAAATGCCTACGCATACCCGCCTCGCGGGGGCAAGGACGGGGGGTTATGTCGGAATCGCACCGACTAAAACCCCATGGTGTTCCATCCTCGTCGCATATTGGCAGGGCCACGGGAACGCTTTCGCACACTTCCGCGGCCCCACCTGCGCTGGCCACCCCATGGCAGCCCCTCCTCGGGAGAGGATCACTCCTCCCCCATCTCCTTCTCAAGTAAGGCGCACCAGAACACATGGCGCGCCCTCCTTCTCGGCCTCCAGTTTCCAATGCGCAACAGACGCCCCCGTGTCCGATGCGCGAAGGCCATGGGGCTAGGAAAAACAATCACTCTGAAGCACTGCCCTTCCTGGCCCCAGCGCCGGATCTGGTCTATGGCTCCGCCGCCAACCACGATTCGGCTGCGGAGGGTAGGGAGAGCGGCGCCTCGCAATACCGACACTCCTCTCTCCCCGCAGCCCCACCACCACCGCATTATTAACGGTGCGGCCCCGTCAGAGTCGCGGAGGATAGGGCGAGTGGCGCATCGCCATACCAACACTCCTCTTCCTCCGCGACTCCACCTCGGCTGCAGAGGTAAGGGTGGGGAGGACACCCCTCTCGCAGCAGCCCACCGACGAACATCCGAAGTGGGCTCACCAAGCCCACTCGGAGTGGCCACCTCGGGCCGGCCCTACACCACGGGCCAGCCAAGGGGTTCCTCTTTGTTCACCGTGGGTGACCAAGCCACGGGTACTAAGCCCCCCCGCCACGACAAGGCGGGAACCCGTTCGGGGGGGATAACATTACAACCGCCTACTAAGCGTGGCAACTATGGCAAATATCGTCTATCTTCTGTAGTAGAATTTGATAGGCCGTAATGAATGCATTTTTAAAAGAATCTTGTTCATGCTCACACCTCTGAATAGGCTTCGAGATTGCAGAGCCGTATTCTTTGTTGCTACCCATTATTAGTTGGTGAAATTTTATTACAAGCAGTCTTTCCGCAACCAGCAGGAGCTTTCATCCATCTATCAGCGTGATTCTCCACGTTCGAGATTGATGATCATCATCATCGTTACATCCCTTCATAAGTCCACTGCTGAACATAGGCCTCCCCCAAGGAATGACACAAAGCAAGGTCCTGAGTTACCTGCATCCATCGACTTCCTGCATGTCTTACCAGGTCGTCACTCCATCTAGTTGGGGGTCGCCCTACATTTCGCCTACCGGTACGAGGTTGCCACTCAAGAACCTTTCTTCCCCATCGGTTGTTGGTTCTTCGAGCTATATGGCCGGCCAATTGCCACTTCAGCCTACGTTAGGCTATTTCAGTTACACTGGTTCTACTGCGGATATCCTCATTTCAAAATTTATCACGCAGAGAAACCCCGAGCATAGCCCGCTCCATAGCTCGCTGAGCAACCTTAAGCTTCCTCATACGCCCAGCAGTGAAGGACCATGTTTCAGATCCGTAAGTCATCACTGGCAACATGCACTGGTTATACAATTTCGTTTTCAGATTTTGAGGTATGTCTAACGAGAAGATATGTCGTAGCTTCCCGAACGCTGCTCAGCCGAGTTGAATCCGTCAATTGACCTCTCGATCGAAGTTGGACTTACCTAGTTGAACTATTTGTCCCAGTTAAACATACTCGTCCACAACTTCAAGCTTAGTGCTCCCAACAACTACCGGCATAGGTGTGACATGGACGTTAAACATGATTTTTGTCCATGTTCATCTCAAGACCTATCCGTTGGGAGACACTATTGAGATCATTGAGCATAGTGCTTAGGTCCTCCAGCGTTTCTGCCATAAGAACTATATCGTCGGCAAATCGAAGGTGAGTGATATACTCGCCATTGATTTTAATACCGCATCCTTTCCAGTCCAGTAGCTTAAAAACGTCTTCCAATGCAGCGGTGAAAAGTTTCGGAGATATAACGTCACCCTGTCTTACACCTCTCTACAGTGGGATAGGTTTCGTACTCCGGTTCTGTACTCCGATAGCCATAGTAGCCCTACTGTACAAACACTTCATCACTTCGATATACCGACAGTCAACTTGGCACCGCTGAAGGGACTGCAGCACCGCTTAAATTTCGACGGAATCAAAGGCTTTCTCATAGTCCACATACGCAAGGCAAAGTGGCAGATTATACGCCTCTGTCTTTTGTACAATTTTCCGAAGGGTGTGTATGTGGTCTATGGTACAAAAACCTTTTCGGAAACCGGCTTGTTCGGAAGGCTGGAAGTCGTCAAGTCTGCGCGCGAGACGATTCGTAATGACTCTCGAAAACAGCACGTAGACGCGGCTCAGAAGGGAAATCGGTCTGTAGTTCTTCAACAGAGCGTTGTTGCCTTTCTTGAAGAACAAGACCACCGCAATTCTGCTCCACGCCTCCGGAGTAGTACCATCATGGAGGACGAAATTAAAGAGCTTCTGAAGGACTTCAAGTACCGGTTTTCCACCCGCTTTCAGTAGCTCCGCTGTAATTCCATCCTCGCCCGGGGAATTGCCGTTTTAAGGTGCTGGATAGCCATTCTAATCTCGCTCAGACTGACGTCCGGGATATCTTCGGAATAGTGTTGGATAAGACTCGCTCTTGGATCGTTACTCACACTTGCGTGTGGCTCCAACTATGACATGTACAGCTGCACATAGAACCTCTCAATCTCACTCAAAATCTCAAAAAAACTGCTGCCACACTCGGTCTTCAACTTCGACCGTTGGCTCTTTCTGGCAGACAGATCTCTGGCAAAGACTTTGGAGCCTTGGTTTCGCTCAATCGCTTCTTCAATGGGTGGCAGGATTTGTGAGTACAATAGTACAGAGTACACACGTAATATATAGAAATCGTAAATTATAAATCACTAGCTCCTGTCAGTCGTAAATCTCTGATCTTAATTTGTTTGAATTCGAACTTTTATTTTTAAGCGAACAAGTGTTACTTTAAGCATATTACTTTTTAAGAATAATCAATTCTAACACAGTTAAATTTATGTTGTTTACTCAGTTTTATAATTATTTATTTTATTAATTTTGGCAAACGCGACAGACGATTAAACTTGACGGATGATGAAAGTTGACTAATCTTCTTTGGCGGCTTGCAGTAGGTTTTAATGGAAGCTTGCTTCAAGATGTAGCCAATCTTGTGTGTGACTCCTCTGACCTATGGTAGTACAGCATACACACGCTCGATCGTGGCCGGCTTTACTCAGTTACCATGACATAGTCGCGGGACCCGAAACTTGTCTTGCAATAGGTACTTGCGCTGGCGTTCAGCGGCCAGATGTTTTCTGTCACAGATCCCTTGTGCTCTCTGAAACAAAGATTTTCCCGCGGTTACTGACTGTGATGTATGGTGGTAAGGTTCATCATTTAAAATAATAATCCATATAATTTGTTTCATTTAATACTCGAACATCAGATAAAGTTTAAAAGTGGCATTCAAAATCGCTATTTTGAGACGTAATATATTTTACAGATGTTCGGACAGTATATTATGTTGAGTACACTTACTGGATTATTGTAATTACTAAGCATTAAACTTAGACAATTTCATAAGTAGCGCCTAATTATTATTTGTTTGTGATGGATTATTACTATTAAGCGTATAAATAAAGTATATTTTCTCTACCCACTCATAATTCCTCTTATCATTTATTATTCAACTCTTATATTACACTATTGATGAGGCTGAAAGTGGAAAATTATATTTGTAAACATAATATATATGTACATACTTAAGTTATGTATTGTCCTATGTCTATGATAGACTTATAATAAAAGGATATTCTGACTATGTTACTTCCCTAACATATTATAAAAGGCGTTAATCTCTATTGGGTTTATGATTGTGTAGGTTTATTCGCAATTTAATTTAATTTAAACTAAAACCCATATTTTTTGACTCAATGTGCTCCGAGTAGCCAACTGCTCTGCCTACCCTTCGGGGTTTACAGTCGCTATGATGAAAGAATCAAAATGCAGATGCGTTATCACTTCTGAGGACTAAGATGCAAAGCCTCGTTTCCAATAATAAGAATCTCAGGTTCTCTACACTCATCATAAGAAACACAACAGTACTAAGCTGTTATTATATGCTGGTTTTTTGTAAGAGCGTGGTCTTTCCCCAATCAAACGAACACACTCACGTTGCAACTATAACATAACTGCAACATGCCTCTACCACGTATAGTATAGTTCTTTAATCTATACGAGTGAGTCAGGTCTTTGATGCGCACGTGGTAGAGCCACGCTGCAGCTATATTAGTAGTATAGTTGTAGCACGAATGGGTCGGCTCGACCGGGTAAGGACCACGCTCTCACAGAATACCAGCGTAAAACAGCAGCTTAACGCTAGTGTGTTTCGTATGGTGAGTGTAGAGAACACCTCTTTACTGGAAATTCAGGCATTCCATCTTAGTCCTCGCGGGTGACAACGCATCTGCATTTTGATACGTAATCGAGGAGAGATGTGGACTGTGTGCTCGTTTGTTACCCTTATCCTATAAAAAAACCTCCTCATAGAGCTGCATATTTTCAGGGGTGAGAAATAAATCAATCTGCCATCTATTGGAGACCGAAGAACAATCCTATTATTTCTTTTACTCAACCATTTTTAAATGAGCATTTACATAATTATTCTACTATATTTAATTTGATTTAAACTTAGTTTTACTGATGTAATTTAAATCTCAAATACAATTTGTTACAAACAAGTATAAAACATTTATTCATGTAAATAATTCGGAACGCACGAATTCGCGCTGTAATCGTTTACGAAGTGTGTATTGTAAGTAGAAAATCAATTAAATACTTGCTTTTATTTAACAAACCAAGATTTTAAATAACTGTGCTGTGTTATATATCATGGCTACATGCTACTTTTATATTATATAATGACTGGCTCGTTGGTCTAGTGGTTGTAAACATGACTGGTGATCATGGGGTCACGGGTTCGAAACCCGGGTAGGGCCAAAAATCAGTTATTGTGTTTATCAGCCAAGAAATTCTCAGTGGCTGTATTCTGAATGACGAAGTTTTGAGTTTAAGAAGATAGTTTTAAGAAGAGACTTTTGAATTAAATGAAATAGAAATTCCGAAATAAGAGGAAATAGATAGAGATATAAATATAGATGAAATAATGAAAGCAATGAAAAGTATGTCCTGACGGAGTGTTGGATTAATGAAAACACAATTATCCCTGTAAATAATAATAATTCATTTAGTACTATAATAAACCACAATTAGAATGACGGTGTTGTTCTATACGTTAAAGAAAATATTCCAAATGTACAAATATATGTACAAATACATAAAATCAATGATGGCAGCTGTTTAGTTTTTTTTTATAGGACTGGGTGACAAACGAGCACACAGTCCACCTGATGGTAAGTGGTTGCTGTGGCCCATAGACATCTACATCTTTTCTCGTTTGCGAATCAAAATGCAGATGCGTTGTCATCCGTGAGGACTAAGATGGAATGCCTCTTTTCCAGTAAAAAGGATATCCGGTTCTCTACACTTACCATATGAAACACAGCAGTGTTAAGCTGCTATTTTACGCTGGTATTCTGTGAGAGCGTGGTCCTTCCCCGGTCGAGCCGACACATTCGTGCTACAACTATACTACTAATATATCTGCAAACAAAATTCTAAATAATAGTTCTAAAAATTCTAAATAAAATTTCTTTATTCGCTACTTATAGATCTCCAAGTTTCAGAAACCCCACGGCAAGCCTCGACTCTATAAAAAAATTACTAAATGAAACTCACTCAGAACATATTATTTTACAGGAGATGTTAATCTCGATATCCTCCCGCAAAACATCACTGGATATTCATCAGACTATTTAAATCTTATGGCAGCGTATGACCTTCGACAAGGAATTGACAAACCAACAAGAAAAGTTAGTTGTTTACTATATCTAAAAATAATTACTTATAGAATCATCTGTAATTCTAAGTTAAAAAATGAAAACGCAAATACTACCATTTACAGCTGACTAAATCCATTGGTAACTCAAAAAGAAAAACATGGCAAATAATAAAAGAAATTAGTAATTTAAAACAAAATAAATCACTATCTGCAGAATTATTGAACAAAGAAAATAATCCTTACGCGTCTCTACAAAGTAAATGAGTACTTTACCTCCATTAGTGGTGAATTAGCTCATAGTATTCTGAACAAAAGAAAAATTAACCATCCTTAGTGATGATACATCAATAAACGACTACACATGTTTTAAACGATAAATTTATAAAATTAGTGTTAAATAAACAATAAAATAGGTATACCATTGTTCAAAGTAAGTGAAATAATCTAGAGAAGTTCAAAGAAGTGATATTAAACAACAAAAAAAAACAAAAAGTGAATAAATATGAGCACAGTGTCAGTCATTTAAAACGTATAAAAGTGTAAAAATAATTTTATTTCTTTTTGTAAAGTGTAATACAACACAAAAACAAAGACGGTTGAGAAAAATGTTAAATTCAAATTAAGCCATACCCACAAACACCTAAACATAGTATAAATCATAAGAAGTACTTCATAATTTCAAACTCATAGTTAAATACTCCGTGGCATAGCGGTACACGCTTCTGGTTGAACAGTCAGTGAGTCGAGTCTTCTAATCTGAGTAAATACATTATATTTTTGTGAATTGTTAAAATTGGTATACACATTTAAGGATATGGATAACATAACAATTCGCAAAAACAGACGATCTACGTCGATGCAAGATATATCCAAGACATCTGTACTTGACACATCGATGTTTAGTTTGGCCAATACGTCGCTAGGTGGCGCTAACAGTTGCTGCGAAGAAATGCGTGAACAAATAAGAGAGCTGACTACCAAACTATTATCGGCCAATAACGAAATTGATAACTTGCACGGTGAAATAAAACAGTTAAAAGATGATCTACAAAAATGCTACGACGTAATAAACATGTATAAAAAAATAGCATGCACCGAAAGTAGACCCTCTTCTGTACGAAAATTGAAGACTAGAGATATATATAATACAGATAACACACCAAATAGTGGCCAACATCTGTCTTCGCCTATCACAACTTCTCTTGACAGCAAAAACTTGTTTACCTGTCAAGATCTAGAAAATAAAACACTAAATAGCGAAACGCCTTTACCATGTGACAGCGATAAATGTTTTGATCAAAATTGCAGTGTAAACACAAGCCAAAATGAAAATACGGTAAACACATCTCCAGACATTAGTTCCGACCCGGACAAACAGAGAAAGATACGAAATGTTGTTATATTTGCTGATCAACAAGGACGGTATGTTTGTCAAATCTTGCAAAGACTTTTAGGTCCTTCATTTAGAGTTACTTTTCGTCACGCACAATCCCTGACGGGGTAGCCAGAGAGAACAGATCGCCAAGTGTCACGATCCTTACATACCTCTTTCGCTTCTTTCAGATTCATTATCTTCTTCATACATGCACGTCTAGGTATCCGAGTACTCTTGACCCTCCCTTCTTCGAGCAATTTGCTCACATGGTCTTCGAAAGTTAGTCTCGGTCTACCTCGACACCTTTTAATATTAACTTTCGCGCTATATATTTTCTTCACCATTCGGTCTTCACTCATTCTCTCAACGTGCCCAAACCATCGAAGCACGCCCTTATCAATTTTTGTGATAAGGTCATCTTTCAAACCTGCCATATTGCGAATCTCTTCGTTTCGCTTTCGGTCAGCCATGGTGACGCCGCACATTTTACGAAGAGATCGCATCTCCACTGCATTCAACTTGCTTTTATGCTTCTTCTGGCATACCCAGGTTTCGCTGCCATATAACAAAGTCGGTACCAACACTGCGTTATGTATTGCAAGGCGTGCACTCTTCACTACGCCTTGCCTTTTGACTAACGCAGTCAGGGCACCATTGACTTTGTTCCCGGCAGCGACACGCCTGTCCACATCTAAATCACATCTTCCATCCCGGCTAAATGCACTCCCTAAGTATACAATTTCATTTACCTGTTCTAGACATTCCTGATTTACCTGTTATTTTAAGCCCGGAGCTAAAATAAACAACGTTATTCAACTCAATACGTCTTTATCCAACCTGACTATAAATGACATTGTTGTAATAATTGCTGGTATAAATGATACTGACCCATATCAGTTTGAAGTTGCTTTTGGAAACTGTTTACAAACTTTATCAAAACCAAATGTTATAGTGTTGGAAGCACCCTATAACAGGAATTTGAATGAAAATAAATTAAATTACTTAGTTAGATATATTTGCAAAAGACACAAGAATGTGTCATTTATTGATATGGGTTACAGTAGTTATTTACCCTATAAGAAACATTTTGCCTTAAATATTTGTAAAACATTGTTAAAAGAAGTATTACATTTGGATTATAAACTAAACTTTGAATTATTTAACAAAAATATTGCTCACAAATCCTTATCAATTAATTCACGAAATAAATATACCCAAACTGATGTAATAAATTATAATAATGATTTTACAAAAGTCGTAATAAATAATTGTACTCAGACTGACATGGTAATTAATGCAAATAAGTTAGGTAATAATGATAATGGCTACATGGCTGTCAATGATAATTCAAACAATAACTCTAATTATAACACTCAAAATAACTCTAATTTATTTCTCGTATAATTATTTATTGATTTTGCACCAAAATGTAAATGGTTTAATAAATAAATCGGACTTATTGGCCTACCACTTACATGAGCTATCACAAAATGGTAAAAATATAGATGTGATATGCATTACGGAGCATAACATGAAGGAAGGTGATAATAAACATTTGAACATTGCTAATTTTCAACTGGCTACATACGCTAACAGAAATAGTAGAAGATCGTGTGTTTTAATAAGTAATAAATTGAAGTACAAAAAAGTCGAATTACATCAATATTCCTGCCCTAACATTACGGAGTGTTGTGGTGTGGAATTAATAGAACACGGCATAATTATTGTTTGTTTATATAGATCTCCGAAAGAAAGTATAGACGCCGTAACTACCTTTTTCTATAATTTCGAAGGTATGTTGGAAAAAATTTGTAGTTCTAATAAGAAAAAACTTCTAATATGTGGAGATTTTAACATAGATATTTTAAAAAGTACACGGCTTTCTACTGAATTCAAAAATAAATTGTTAAATTTTAACTTACGTCCGAGCAGTCGCGAGCCTACTCGTTTACAGAGTGGCAGGTGTATTGATAATATAATTCATAATATAAGAGGCAGTAAAGGTGAAGTTATAGAGCTTGGGATATCAGATCATACCGCTCAAGTCCTAAAATGCCCTGTTAACTAATCTTACACTATCTCTCATTGGTTTGTGCTAAAACGGGATTACAGCGTAGAAAACTTAAATAAATTTAAAAATGCTATTAGAAGTCTCAGTTTTAATAATGTCTATGAATGCCCTGATCCTAATGAAGCGTTTAATGAATTCAATGAAATATTTAAACTATTATATAATCTTTGCTTTCCTACACTAAAAATTAAAATTCCTATGAACAAAAAACTTACTTGGGCTACAAATAGTATTAAATTGTGCTGTAGACGAAAGCGAGAAATGCTGTGGCATTCTAGACTACACCCTACTAAGGAAAATAAGAGAAAGTTTAAAATGTACTCTAAACGATTAAAAAGAATAATTAATTTAACGCAAAAATCGCGAAATAGTTATTATATCAACAATGCGAAGAATAAAACAAAAGCCACATGGAAAATGATAAATAAGAATAAATACAATTTCCCTAGAGATAATATTACAAAACTTAATTTTAATAATAAATATATATATGATCCGGAAAAAATTGCTGAAGAATTTAATAATTATTTTATCAACGAAGTCCAGCCTATAAACCAGTTTAGTAATGACCACTATAATTATTCATCCATAAATAGTAGAATGAACTCAATGTTTATGCCTGCATCTATTCCTCACGATATACATAAAATAATTAATAAGTTAAAAATACTAACAGTACCGGTAATGATGATATAATCACAAAAGTAGTTAAGTATGTGGCCGTTGAAATTTCCCCAGTTCTAAGTTACGTGGTTAATCTATGTATAGAAAATGGTACTTTTCCTAGTTGTTTAAAAATATCCGTTATAAGTCCTTTGTATAAAAAGCAGGACAGACATGACCCTAAAAACTACAGACCTGTCGCTTTACTTCCAATATTCTCCAAAATAATAGAAAAAGTAATATATAACAACATATATTCTTACTTAGAAAGTAATAACATCTTAGCAAATGAACAATATGGTTTTAGGAAATGTAAAAACATAAATATGGCCATGTATGATTTTATGGATAAAGTGATCACTAGTATAGATAATCATACGCCGACAACCGCATTATTCATGGATATGACTAAGGCGTTTGATTGCGTTGATTTAAATATTCTAGCGCGTAAACTGGAAAAATATGGAGTCCGAGGTAATGTGTTAAAACTTATTACGTCATACCTGAACGATAGAAAACAAATTACTAAAATAAAAAATATCTGTCCGCGTTCTAATATTGAACTAACATACCTTTCTCAACAAAAGCAAACAACCTATGGTGTGCCGCAAGGAAGCGTTCTCGGTCCTTTACTATTCCTAGTCTATATAAATGATTTGCCGGAAGTGACTCAGTACCCTATGACATTATTTGCTGATGACAGCACAGTCTTATTCACTGGACAAGACAAAGTCTCATTTGAAAAGGACATAAATCAAAGTTTATGCAGGATAATAAACTGGCTAAAAGACAATAATCTTAAAATTAATCTAGATAAAACGCATATTATGTCATTCAAACAAAGGTCACAACAACAAAAACTTAACATTCATTATAAAACTAAAATTATAAATGAAAAAGAACATACGAAATTTCTGGGACTTTGGTTAGACGAAAAAATGACATGGAGAAAACATATTGAACACATGATAAAAAAGATAAATCAGTACCATTATGCACTACATAACCTTTTAAAAATTACAAATCGTGAAACAGTCATAACCGCCTACCATGCATACGTCTCTTCAACATTGAGATATGGTATAATATTTTGGGGAAACTCCACAGGACGCGAATTAGTCTTTAAAGCGCAAAAGAAATGCTTACGAGCAGTATGCCGGTTGCAGGCTACCGATAGTTGCAAATCGCATTTCATTGACCTTAACATACTAACCCTGCCATCTTTATATATATTCGAAGTAGCTATGTTTGTTAGGAAACATTTTAGGATATTTGAAACCACTAATAGTAAGCGTCACAGAAACACATTGCGTATTAAATCTCACAAAACAGCGCTATATTCAAAAAGTTTCCTGGGTATGGCTCCTAAAATTTTTAATAAACTCCCAAAAAAAATTAAAGAGACAGATGACATAGACAAATTTAAGAAATTGCTTTCGGGTTTTTTAATAGAAAAAGCATATTACTCTATTAACGAATATTTTGATGACAAAATTAATAGTTTTTAGCACCTACAATTAATGTCCGATTTATTTATTACATTTTTATTTATTATATTTTTATCATAATGTTATTAAGAATTAGGTACATAATAGATAATAAAAAAAAAATTTATGAAATTTTTCTTAAATATACAAATTATTATTGAAATTGTAATATCATTAAATATTTATATTAGTAATGCATGATCATGTTAACCAAATATTTGTATGCCTTCTAAGGCGAAACATAGTGATACTTATCATACATTTTCCACCAAGCTTGTAACTTTTTACCTATGTTTTACAAATAAATTATTTTGAATTTGAATTTTGAATTTGAATTAGTTTGAAAATTCAATAAATTAGACAAGGCTTCACTTCAATCGATGCCACTTAGTCCAGTAGACGCCTTAAAAAGCCTTAGCCTTAGCCTTAAAAATAGCAGTGCTTCAGGGTGGGATGGAATACCTACTAATGTACTAAAACACTTTCAAAAAATCCTAGAAGAAACTATTTCATATCTTTGCAACACTAGTTTTATTACAGGTATTTTTCTACTCTACTATGCTCAAAAAGTCAATAGTTATCCCAAATCACAATCATCGTTACATGAAGAGGTAAATTGGCTCGATGATAGTCTTCTTTCACGTAACGCTTCTAAAACCACATACATTTATTTTAGTAAAACTGGTGTTTCAAGTCCTTTGAGCGATCTTGGATTACCAATACACTTAAATAAATGCAATAGACAACCACATACCCCTTGCGATTGCCCAGAACTCAACGGGTCCAAAGTTGTGAAATATTTAGAGATAACTGTCGACGAAACTTTGCATAGGGATCCACATATAAAAATCATATGAAACAGAATAAGGAACCGCATATATGTTATTAAGCCATTGCGTCAGGTGGCAGTTTCTAAATTACTGATACAAACTTTCAATGCGCTTTGTCAATCTGTCATTACATATAGGATCTGTTCATGGGGTGGGGCAGGCAAAACGTACCTAATAGATGCTGAAATTAAGAAGAAGAAAAGAACAGTTATTTGTAGTCCATACAAATACTTGTTCCGTGCGGGATTTGAACCCGCGGCACCCAGCGCACATTGCTAAGCCACTGCGCCACGGAGCCGTCAAATAATTAATTGGCCTAAAACTTGTGACTATAAAGCTACTGAATGTCTATCAACCTCTAATATGTAAATGTAATTGTAATCATTATTAATTCAGACAATGATATAAATCATTATTAATTTATGCAATCATGAAAATCATACAAATTTAAAAATACAAAATCATGCACTCACACACACACACACACACACACACACACACACACACACACACACAACAGGGCGCGCACGCGCACGCACGTAGGTTTAAAAACACGTATGTATCTACATGTTTTGTGTTTTTATTCAACAAAAGCTTGTTAAATATAGGAAGGAACTAGCTCCTGTTACTCAGGTTAACCTTTTACAGGAGCTAGGGCCACATTGATATGTGTAAATTGTTTTTGTTCGAATATTTTTTTTTATTTTTATCAATGTACTCTTTAATAGATGTTAACTAATTTCGTGGTTATTTAATTTTAATCTTGTCTGTTACAAGGATTAAGGTGAAGTTTTGTGAAAAATTTTTCTATAACATCGTTTTTGTTTTCCACTAACATTTGGAAAACGAGAACGATGCTGAAAACACATAATAAAAATAACAATCAATATCATCATTTCTAGATCAGCATAGTGTTGATAATTAGTTTATTCATATCTATGCTAATTATCGAATTCAATAAGTTCCTCTTATTCCTTTTTATCCACTTTATCATTTGAAAGCAAATAGAGGAGAAGTAACTATTAAAAGAGAAACAATATTGATTATACAGAAAATTTAAAAGATGCTCTAGAAACAGTGAAGGGAATATCCCAAAATAATGGCTTAAAAATTTTAATGTCCCTAAACTCTAGGGAGACTAGCCAACGATGTTAATACGGTATCCTTAACAGCTTAATAGCTTAAGAGTTTTAAGGATATAATGTTACTCTGTCTTACACTTTCCTGCTGTTGGATAGGTTCCGTACTCTGGTGCTGTACTCGGATAGCTTATTCAAACTTTAACAAACAGTCAACCTGGCACCGCTGAAATGACAGGTTGTGCTCTTCGGTTCTCTGTGGAAATGATAAAGAGTTTGTATAATATGATCTATGGTACTAAAGCGTTTCCGAAATCAACCTTTCGCAAGAGGTCATGCCTGCGTGCATACGGAATGATTATTGATTCTCGAAAACAGCACGTAGGGTGAGCTGCCTCTAAGAGAAATCAGTCTGTAGTCCTTCAATAGTCGCCTTTTTTGAAGAACAAAAAAATACCGCACTTCTGCTCCACATACAAAGTAATGTCAACATGGAAGTCTGAATTAAAGAGTTCCTGAAGAACTTTAAGTAACGATTTTCAACCCACTTGCAATTTAAATTATGCCATTATTTTATCTTTTCAGACTGATGTTCGGCACATCATCGGAATGCACATGCACAACAATCACAATTGCGTGTGGCTCCAACGATGATATACTCACTCGAAATCTCAGGTCTACCAGTTGACGAAATGACGCTGCCGCACTTGGTTTTTAACGAAGCCAGGTGGCTCTCTCTGTTTCACAGATCACTGATCAATACTTTAGTCTTGCTGCCGCTCAATTACTTTTCCACTACAAGCTGTACTGAACTTGCATTAGTCTCGCTGCATGCAATTGGAGATATGTCTGTCTAGTCATCGAAGAGTGTCCACTTCTCCGGAAAATGCCTTGTTACGAGGAAAAGTGTCGTATTATCGACAGTAATGTGTATTTTCTAGTGTAGTGGTATTGGGATTAGTTTTGACGGTAATAATTCACGAATTGAGGGAGGTAAATAGGCGCTCTTCAAACTAAGAAAGACACATAGTTTTAACTTTTTTACGCGCAACTATGTTAATTAAATAAACTTTACCAACTTTACTTATGTATTTGATAACAATTGTTTGTTTATTTGTGAATAGAAACAAGTAATTCGCCCTTTATCTTATTATAATCTAAGTGCTGGTAATTGGGTAATTTGAGTATTACGTGGGGTTACGTTTCTACCTCAGATCGAATGTTATTATAACATTCAATCCCTTCGCCCTTATATTTGATATACGTTTTATAGGGTTTCGTTATGGAATCTACACGTTTAAATAGCGAATTAGTGTCGTTTTTATGGAATCTACACGTTTAAATAGCGAATTAGTGTCGTTTTTATGGAATCTACACGTTTAAATAGCGATGTAGTGTCGTTTAATTTTGTTTTTAATCAACCGAATTATTATGATTTTGCGCAATAGATGATGACGTTTAAGAAGATTTACAAAAGTAGAAAGTTAAAAAATCCGAAATAACAGTGGTAGAGCCACGCGGCAGCTTTTGCTGTCGCATGGATGAGCCGCCTCGAACCGGGGTAGTACCACGACCTCACAGAATACCAGCGTGAAGAGGTTAGAGGTTTACCTCTGCGTTTCGTTTGGCGAGTGCAGGTGGGCGGAGACCCTTTTTACTGGAAATGAGGCATTCCATCTTAGTCCTCACGGGTGACAACGCATTTGCATTTTGATTCGCAAACGAGGATAGATGTAGATGTCTATGGGCCGCAGCAGCCACTTACCATCAGGTGGACTGTGTGCTCGTTTGTCACCCTTATCCTATAAAAAAAATACGAATAAGTATAGATTGATAGATTTTTATATTTCTACGATAAGAAATAAGAAATACCCATTTTATTTTAATAAAGACGTACATAATGTGGAAAATATGCCAGCTAAAATGTAAAAGGCGGAAATTGGCAGCGTATGTCAAATTTTCGTCTGAATTATATTTCTGACCCAGGTGTCCAACTGATGGCGGAATAAAACTATATATAAAATATACAGGCTCTGCGCTCATTAATCCGTTTTCTTAGTGTGAATAGTTTGGTGATTATTGCAATAAATTGATACAATTTGGCGGACTCTTGGAAAGCTCTAAATTTAAAAATCTAAAAAAGACTAAAAAAGAAAAAGTGAAAATAACTTTAATCGTTTTGTCATAATCATTGCGTGATTTCAGAACAATCGCTTCATCCCCAAATTATGCTTTGTTCCGCTCCGCGATACTTAAAATGCTCGTAAATCGCGTCATCTAGACATGATGAAAGGGAGACTAACAATATGTCGGACCAGAGAAAAATTGTTCTGTTTGTTACAGGATACATTTCTGGCAGTATGTGTAGGACTAGCATGGCTTAATTCTTCCCTTTCCGTTCCATCATCTGATTATTCAATGTTTGTCTGGTGTCCGCCCATTTGTTGTCGACATATTACGCATGCATATACCTAAGCACCATGCTCAATGACCTCAATAGTGTCTCCCAACGGATAGGTCTTAAGATGAACATGGACAAACAAAGATTATGTTTAATGTCCATGTCACACCTATGCCGGTAGTTGTAGGGAGCACTAAGTTCGAAGTTGTTGACGAGTATGTTTACCTGGGACAAATAGTCCGACTAGGTAAGTCCAACTTCGACCGAGAGGTCAATCGACGGATTCAACTCGGCTGGGCAGCGTTCGGGAAGCTACGACACATCTTCTCGTCAGACATACCTCAAAACCTTAAAACGAAATTGTACAACCAGTGCGTGTTGCCAGTGATGACTTACAGAACTGAGACGTGGTCCTTCACTGCTGGCCGTATGAGGAAGCTCAAGGTCGCTCAGCGAGCTATGGAGAGGGCTATGCTCGGAGTTTCTCTGCGTGATAAACTTAGAAATGAGGATATCCGCAGTAGAACTAGAGTAACCGACATAGCCCAACGGATTAGTAAGCTGAAGTGGCAATGGGCCGGCATTATAGCTCGAAGAACCGACAACCGATGGGGAAGAAAGGTTCTCGAGTGGCAGCCTCGTACCGGTAGGCGAAGTGTAGGGCGACCCCCCACGAGGCGGAGTGACGACCTGGTAAGGCATGCAGGAAGTGGATGAATGCAGGTGGCTCAGGACCGTGCTTTGTGGCATTCCTTGGGGTAGGCCTATGTTCAGCAGTGGACTTGTGAAGGGCTGTAATGATGATGATGATGATGATATTACGCATTCGAACCAACGGTTTGCTTCGTCGTTCATAAAGTGTACTTGAGTAATTGAAGCGTTGCATTATACGGTTACAATTTGATTTAATAAATCGAACATTTTTGGTAAATAAACATCTGTGTTCCTGTCAGTTTTTAAGTGTGTGAATAAATATCTAATAAAATGTTTCCAAATTTCCATTTGAAACACACAAGTAGAATATCTAAATGATTTAATAAAATTAAAACTAAATTTTATGATAAGTTACATTACATACATTCTTGGTTTCATTTCACGACTGGAGAAGTCAATGCAGACAAAGCCCATTTTTTAAATTATAAAAAAAATCCATTACAATTATACGTACATACGAAGCAATTTTTAGTGCTGATTTAACACGTGCTCGGCGGTTAAGGAAAACATTGTGAGGAAGTCTGCATGTCTGAGAAATAAGAAAAAAATATATTTCGAAGATATGTGAAGTTCGCCAACATGAATTGGGGTAGCGGGGCGGACATTTCCTTGCCCTAAAACCCTCTCACATGTGAGAGGGAGCCTGTGCCCAGCAGTGGGACGTATATGGGCTGTAACCTCAACATAGATACGTACAGATCAAAATAATATAAAGCGTTAAAATTGGATCAGTGGCTCAATAGCGCTCCAAATTGAAATACTTTTAGAAAACACTTTTTAAATGATGTTTTTCTTATAAAATTTTATATTCGGTTGTAATACCCTTTTTTAACTTGGAGTCCGCTTGTTTGTGCATGCAGTGCGTTTCTCGGTATTATAATAAAGTCTATTAGGCTGTACATTTCCTTCTGTAAGTTTATTGCAGGTGCTGCCTAATTAGAAAACACAGTAGTCAATTTATTTTCATAGTGAAGAAATGACCATTTCTCTGCCTATCGTTCTAAGCTTAAATGGCTCACTAGTACGGCAAAGGCTACTCCAGAATTTTACTAACACTTTTTCCCATTTTAAATTCTAATTCTCCCCTATATCTTATAGATAACATTAACTTTCCCAATCTCTTTCCAGTCGTGAATCTAGTCTTTCTAACGCTGTTAAGGTTAGTATTCCAGAAAATTTCACAGTTCAGCTTGTTCTCTTCTGGAACGCCTTACCGTAGGTAGTAACGAACAAGCTTTTGTTCAAAAGATGCTGCGACAACGTTATATAGAGATAAACGACAATTAATTGATTGCCCACATTTTACATGTATATGTGTAAATTTAATGTTTAAAGTGGGTCACTTTAAAAACGAACAAGTCATAATCTATAAATGTTTGTTTTTGTGTTAAAAAAATAGAGTGTAATCAACACTTTATTATTTGAATGCGAGAAATCGTGCTAATAATATTACACTCTCAACTATTTTTGTTGCAAATAGTTATCCTATGGTCTACTTAATTTAATAAAGTAAAAGAATAATATCCAATTTTGTAAAACACGTCACTTTATTAAAATATAAACTTAGGTTTAATAACCTTATATTTACCTAGAATTTGATTCTAAAAATTTTCTTAATATTTTCATATTTAAAAATTTAAGACTATTTATTTTTGAAGAAAATGCAACAAAAAATTAACACAAAAATGTGTACAACAGTGTGTTAAAAGAGCTACAATTTTATGCATACATACATACATAAACTCTCATGCTTGTCACCTACAGGGGCAGGCAAAGACTACCGATTTATATTTGGCACGATCCAAGGTTTATGAGCGAGGAACAGTAGACTGATACAAAGCCCTTGTAGTCCTATTGTATTCGGGAAAATGATCACAATAGAACTTTAAAAACTACCATGAAATCAAACTGTCATCAGAGTAAATGTACCATTTTGTAAAAACTGTGAAATACATTAAAAATTATGCATATATTTAAATCTTTATGGTTTTATCTCAGTAAGTGTAAAGAGCATTCAAGATATTTTAATATCAGCGAGATAAGGACCGACAGGTCATACATGAATATTCAGATTAGTGAAATGTAGTTCAAAAATAAAGTTGACGTACACAAGCGATACCTATTTATTATCATAAATTGAAAAAAGTGAAATAGATTTTTATAATGAAATGTTATGAATAAAATTCTGTGCCGAGGAACGAATAATGAATAATTTATCAAGTCAACCAGTTTATCTACAGTGTTATACAATTTACAAGCGTCAGATGATATGGAATAGACTTTTCACGATATTGGCGTTTATTTCCATCCATTTCATTAGGAATGAAAAGTTGGTTTGCATCTTATCGAATAAGAAAAAACAGGTGACGGAATTATATAAAATTTATACTAAGAATAATTAGTTTTTCTTAATATCTTTTGCTATATTCCAGTTCCATGTATTCAAATTAAGCATCTTAAGATTATTTTCTGAACATTTTCCCAAAAATCGAGGTTACTACGTAATGATAAGCGAAACAGTACAAAAATTAATTTTAGTTTTTATATACTTACTAGCTATCCGCCCCCGCTTCGCACGGGTGATTTCTGGATCTCGACAAAAGCGCCACCTACCACCTACATACTTCAAATGTGTATTTAAGCCATCTTTGAACTTATCCAAATAAAAATTTCGTCAAAATCTGTCGAACCGTTTTTGAGTTTTAGCGAGACTAACGGATAGCAATTGATTTATATATATATATATATATATATATATATATATATATATATATATATATATATATATATATGTATACGAGTATATATATTCGGCCAGACAGATGTTGGTCTGCCCTTTCCGACGACCTTTTGTCCTACAAAAATCCTTAAATTTGTACTAATAAAAAATATTGAGGGTCACTTATCGGAATAAATAATATCCTATCTCTCAAGTTAGACCAAACTGCACACAGTGTGCAAAATTTCACTGAAATCAGCTTAGTAGTTTAAGAGTTCATCACTGACAAACATTGTGACACGTAATTTTTATGTACATCGATACTGTCGGCAAGATCATTGTCATTTTAATAACATATAACGTTCAGCCTAAGTAAACAAGCATAGGCTATAAGTTGTTTTTTTAAAGAAATTCTTTTTGGTTTTAGCAGTGTCTGCAAAGTAATGCAATATCTGTGCATTTCGGGCAGCTGTTTTTATGATGTATTGTTTTTTAATATTACAAAAAATACTTTTATATCCTATTACAAGTCGTATCGTTCGTTATCCTCGTTATCTGCTATTACATGAGTAATGTGGAACACTTCTTGGCTAAATGTAATGAAGATTTGCGCAAAATGGCTGATGGCAAACTAAAGCTATGACCAGTAGTTGATTGTTAGAGATCACTGCAACTTATGGTGATCACGATCTTTAATTACCTGTGTCAAAGTGTAATTTAGTTGCTTTTTATTGTATTTTGGTAATTTAAGACGTATCACCAAAAGAAAAAGATACTGACTTCTAAATTACAGTTGTTATAATTTGTTTAGTAGACAGAGTTCTATACATATTTGTTAAAAGATTTATGGAAAACAAAGAATGTATTTAATTATTGATGTTTGTTTAAACAAAGTGTGTTAAAAAATTAAGGGAAATATGTAACAACTAGTAATTGTAACGGCTAAAGAAAAATATGAAAGGCAATTGTACCAAACAGATATTTAAAATACAAAGTTGATTAAAGATATTCTTATTATACAATTTTAGATTTTAAATATTTTACACCTTTTTATAGGAAAACATCAATGATAATTACAATAAAGCTTAACGACAACAATGTCGTGTTAAGCTTATTGAAATGGGGAGAGGCTAACGAGATCTCAAACGTTTACAAGCAAAACAAAATTGTGGTTTACATGTTCGCTTAATCCATAAAGCACAAACATTCATTGTCATTATTTCGCTTCGTTAGGTGCACCTTTCATTATTAAATTATTTATATGGATTTCTTCGGTTTCCATTTACTTACATCTTACTGGTTTTTCTCTTTGCTAGAACCAAGGTAGATTACCAAGGTAGAGGACGGACTAATGAAAAAAAAATGTATTTTTATAATATTAATTATTTTGTATGCGCTTCTTTATACCATTACCGTGACAGATTATCAAAATTCTACTGCTAAATATTAGCCGTAGTAATATTATTGATTTACTATAGTTGCCACGCTTGGAAAGTTTTTATTAGGAAGACGCTCCTGTCCAGGTTTGTTTCCCACTGTCTCCTCTTACGGTATCAATGGGACTAAATAACTGGGGAAAGCTATTTAAAAAACACTTATAATCGTTTAGCCTTATGAGTGTTTAAAAAATTAGAATGTAGGCATTACTTTGATACTTTTCAGGTAAAAAAAAATTCTATGTGCTTATTTACGCCAATTAAACAACCTTATAATGTAATCTATTTATGTAATCTATAAAGATATTTTCATGGCTTCACGTACTATTTCTCGTTCCAATATTGACACGTACATCATCATCATCATCATTACAGCCCTTCACAAGTCCACTGCTGAACATAGGCCTCCCCCAAAGAATGCCACAAAGCACGGTCCTGAGCCACCTGCATCCATCGACTTCCTGCATATCTTACCAGGTCGTCACTCCATCTAGTGGGGGGACGCCCTACACTGCGCCTGCCGGTACGAATCTGCCTATCTAGCAATCGGTTGTCGGTTCTTCGAGCTATATGGCCGGCCCATTGCCACTTCAGCTTACTAATCCGTTAGGATATGTCGGTTACTCTAGTTCTACTGCGGATATCCTCATTTCTAAGTTTATCACGCAGAGAAACTCCGAGCATAGCCGTCTCCTAGCTCGCTGAGCGACCTTGAGCTTCCTCATACAGCCAGCAGTGAAGGACCACATCTCAGTTCCGTAAGTCATCACTGGCAACACGCACTGGTTGTACAATTTCGTTTTAAGGTTTTGAGGTATGGCTGACGAGAAGATGTGTCGTAGCTTCCCGAACGCTGCCCAGCCGAGTTGAATCCGTCGATTGACCTCTCTTTCGAAGTTGGACTTACCTAGTCGGACTATTTGTCCCAGGTAAACATACTCGTCAACAACTCCGAGCTTAGTACTCCCAACAACTACCAGCATAGGTGTGACATGGACATTAAACATAATCTTTGTTTTGTCCATGTTCTTTTCGTTCATCTTAAGACCTATCCGTTGGGAGACACTATTGAGGTCATTGAGCATAGTGTTTAGGTCCTCCAGCGATTCTGCCATAAAGACTATATCGTCGGCAAATCGAAGGTGAGTGATGTACTCGCCATTGATGTTAATACCGTATCCTTTCCAGTCCAGAAGCTTGAAAACGTCTTCCAATGCAGCGGTGAAGAGTTTCGGGGATATGACGTCACCCTTTCTTACACCTATCTGCAATTGGATAGGTTTCGTACTCTGGTTCTGTACTTGGATAGCCATCGTAGTCCTACTGTACACGCACTTCTACACTTCGATATACCGACAGTCAACTTGGCACCGCTGAAGGGACTGCAGCACTGCCCAAATTTCGACTGAATCAAAGGCTTTCTCATAGTCCACATGCGCCAGACATAGTGGCAAATTATACTCCTCGGACTTCTGTACAATTTGCCGAAGGGTATGTATGTGGTCTATGGTGCTAAAGTCTTTTCGGAAACCAGCTTGATCGGGAGGCTCGAAGTCGTCAAGTCTGCGCACGAGACGATTCGTAATGACTCTCGAAAATAGCACGTAGACGCAGCTCAGAAGGGAAATCGGTCTGTAGTTCTTCAAGAGAGGGTTGTCGCCTTTCTTGAAGAAAAAGACCACCGCACTTCTGCCCCACGACTCCGGTGTATGCCATGGAGGACGGAATTAAAGAGCTTCTGAAGGACTTCAAGTATCGGTCTTCCACCCGCTTTCAGAAACTCCGCTGTAATTCCATCCTCGCCTGGAGCCTTGCTGTTTTTAAGGTGCTGGAGAGCCATTCTAGTCTCGTTTAGAATGACGTCCGGGATATCATAGGAATAATGTCGGATAAGACTCACTCTTGGATCGTTACTCACACTTGCGTGTGGCTCCAACGATGACGTGTACAGCTGCCCATAGAACCTCTCAATCTCACTCAAAATCTCAGATGCCCAGGAAACGATGCTGCCACATTCGGTCTTTAGCTTCGACAGTTGGCTCTTTCTGGCAGATAGATCTCTGGTAAAGAATTTGGAGCCTTGGTTCCGCTCGATCGCTTCTTCAACACGAGATGTATTGAAGTTGCGTAAGTCCCGCCGCAAGCATTTGGAGATCTGTCTTTTCAGTTGCCTGTATGCTGTCAAATCCCGTCTAACAGCCATGAGATTAAGAGTGTGATCGGAGAGTATTTGTGTTCTTCTTTTTGTGGTCTTGCAGAACTTAGCTCCGACCGCATGGACAGTTTCCACGAGCTTGTCATTCAAATCGTGCACTTTATTGCAGTCTTCTAAGCACTGAAAACGGTTTCGTAACTCGAGCTGAAAGGTTTCGGGACTTTGGATTAGAGCACGAGGGGGACGGAGCGTTGACTTCATTAGACGAGACCTCTCCAATTTAATGTTTAGGTTCAGTGTGCCTCTAACCATTCGGTGATCACTGCCGATTTTCACCCTCGCGATCACTGAGACATCATTGAACAGTTGTCGTCTGGATGTCATAATGAAGTCAATCTCATTTTTTGTCGAACCGTCGGGGCTCGACCAGGTCCACTTCCTATGGGGCCGCTTCTGGACGAAAGAGTTCATCATAAAGAGTCCCTCTTTCTCTATGAAGTCGAACAGCTGCTAGCCCCTTGGGTTCCGTTGCCCTATTCCAAATTTCCACACTTTCAGCTCACCGTTCTCTCTTGTGCCTAGTTTTGCATTGAAGTCTCCCATTAACACCGTATATTGGGTTTTGGAGGAATGCTCTAGAGATATCCTCATACATTTTTTCCACCTCATCGGGGTGTGCCGAGGTTGGGGCGTAAACCTGTATGACCTTCAGCGAATACCGTTTGGTGATTCTGAGTATAAGGTACGCAACCCTCGTCGACACACTCTCAATCTTTACGACGATAAATCCGACACCTCCTTGGGACAGATGGTCGCCCTCCCGGAATAGAGCAAGTTGCCGGATTCGAGGATTACCGTGTCCTCCCCCTCTCTACGGATTTCGGATAATCCTATAATATGCCAGCGTAACTTGTCTATCTTTACAGCTTCACAACCTTCTCGTCAGTCCTCAGGGTGCGTGTGTTGTATATTGCCAGGTCGAGTTGTCGTAGGTGGCAACCGAACCTCCACTGGAGATTCTTAGCACCCCCTGCCCCGCCGTTACCATGGTCGCCACCGTAGCCAGGAATAGCGGGGCCGCTGGGGACTGGGGACCGTCTCTTCGTAACTTTCATAATGGGGGGTATATTGCCATAGTTGCCACGCTTGGCGAGCGGGTTGGCAATCGCAGTTTTTTATTGTATTTTTGCCGTTACCGGGAAGATGCTGCTGCCCATCTCCTGCCTGTTTCCCTTTGTCGCCTTTTACGACACCCACGGGAAGATATGGGGTAGTGGATATTCTTAACCGCCACTACAAGGTAAGACGTTTGACACGTACGTTGACATGTTCGTTTAATCCAAAAATTAATAAAACCTCTATTACCAAATAATAAGTAAAGATAAACAGTTCGTACTGTAGATAATGCTTGACTAGCGTTAAAAAAAATAAGGCGTAAAATTACTATATACTTGGATACATATTGTGATGAATATAATTAAGAATGTTTTTTTTTTACCTACTTAAATAGTTGTATTCACGCAGGCAGATTGGCGATAGCAGTACCAGGAGTCTCACACCTGACATTGTAGCCAAATTTATCTAATCTAGTTTGACATGTATCAGTTTATTCCTGCATTTGTAGCAGTGTAATAAACACTATGCAAAATAAAATAAAACGGGCACCTAAACAAAGAATCAAGTTTATTTTTGTTATTAGATTGCTAAATAATTTTAGGTTAAAAATTCTGCGTATACTGACTGTATACGCAGAATTTTTTAAATTAATTAGCAAGGAATAGTTTTGTTAGTTTTATCATTACATTTTGATTAAATTAATGAGAAATAATGTTAAAGTTCAAAGCGCTAGTAGTGTATCTGCTCACTATATAAAAATGAAATACGTTTATTTGTTTATTGTTTCTTTTATAAAGTAAAAGCAGATAAAATTTAATATGGAGTGTGACCTCCTCTTGTTGAAATCACAACTTGCATTCATCTGGGTATGCTAGCGAGTATACAACTTACGGTTTCTTGCGAAATACGTACTCGTTTAACTGTTATCACATTCTGAGGCTTTCTGATGGTCTGCGGGGCCGGCTGTACTGATCTTACTCATCGCATCAGAATGTCCCAGATATGCTCTTTTAGGTCAAGACTTGGCCTAATTTGACGTTGGCTAATTCAGACGACAAATTCTGACCTCTAGCCTATAATACGCTTTCACATCCCCAGACTGATAAGAATTGAGTTTTTGCTAAGAGCGGCCAATGCGGGTTGTGCGTGAGAAATAAAACTTCGACTTCCGTCATGTATCGGTTTCCAGTCACTGAACCGTTTTCGACGAAAACTAACTCCGTACGAACCAACGAATTTATTACTACCCAAAACATAACAGAGCTCTCACCATATCTTCAAAACATGCCTCTGCTAAGCGTACTGCTCGTCTTTTTGTTCGTTGATAAAGATCATAGTGTAAGAAACCATCACAAAAATTGATATTTAAAAATGGCAAAAAAATGTTCGACTATTAAAGTTTGTTGTTCTCTTATCTAATCATTTTTGGATTTTTTGCTGCATATAGATTTAAAATTATTAAATCATTTTCATCGCATTTTAATATAAATGCTAATTAGTTATTCTAGGTAATAGTAAACGAGTCCCCGATGGCAATCGTACTTAAAGTATCTGGAAACTACTTAGTTTTAAATTAAATATTGTCTTAATCCAAGACACGAATATGTCTATAACCTATAAAAGTCCACTGCTGAACGTAGGCCATCCCAATTGATTGCCTCATAGAGGGGATTTGCAACCGCAGTTTTTCATTAATTTGTATTGTTATCAGGAATATGCTGCTGCCTATCTCCTGTTTCAGTTTCCTTCTGTCGCCTCTTACGACTCCCACGGGACGATATGGGGTTGTGGATATTCTTACACCGCCACTATACGGTAGACGCCGTCATCAGATTGGATTAAATATTAATGTGTTATTATTGAATACAATATGCTTAAAAAGAAACATATAATAGTAGAAACTACGCAGTAAGTTATTGGAATTTAAAACATATAGAATGTGCTTCTATTTTTTAATGCAAGGTAGAAAGTGTGCGGTCGAATTTAATAGGTACTTATTAAAAATAAATCTGTAAAATTTCATCTGTAAGGTTTTTTTTTGTACATTCTATTATTTATTCTGTGGTACTATAAAGAAAGTTACCAAATCCCGCAACATTAACAGATTGAACACTCACATTAATTTATCATAAGCGAGAAAAGTGGTAAAACACTGTTGCTGTTTAACACAATTCTGGTAATTAGGCAATTCGATCGTGACTAGCTACCAATTTATAGTTTAAATCAAGAAAGAAAAAACCGATAGCGAAATGATAGGAAAGTAGGGAAACTTTCAACGTTGCACTCTTAAGGGGAAATTTAGAAGAGAAATTACTGTTTTATTTCCTGAGGCACGTTCCAACTTCACAAAGATACAGTCCACTGATCCATTGCTCCAGGATGGTGAGACCGGAACCACTCCAGAGGGACCCGTAATTTTTGTCATCTAACCTTTCTTTTCAGAAAGGGCTACAGACGTTCTCGTGCGACACTCCTTCACGAGGCTCACATCAATCTCGTTGCTCCCGAACCCACCGTGGTGTGATTTATATTTCGGTATAGAACGTCAATGAATGGCTCACTTTAGTTTTATAACAAAAAAAAACAGAGGCAGTCATAAGGACTGCCAACAAACATGAAAACTCAATTATATACGTGTAAACATGTACACAGGTCGGTATACTACGTGTTGCGCAGGCGCAAGCCAGACTAGCAACACGTAGCATACATTCCGCAAAACGTCACGAGCATGTGGAGGTCATCGATGACGCGAACCGTTAAGTTTTTTTCTCCAGCTGTAATACCAGCTAAAGAAGTTTTCACTTCAAAAAAAACTATGCAGTTACGGCATAAAAATATTCACTACCTTATAATATTGTTACGCGCCACTATTAATGTTTTGTACATGGCAACACTAGTTACACTAGCGCCCTCTCGTGTAGAGTAGCAGAACTAGGAGAGTCAAGATCCTTCCAGAAATTTTGGGACCGATATGTACTCGAACATTCTAGATGTCACTACAGTAGAATGTTCTGGAAACTATCTGAGGCCCTATATAAGGCTGGTATAGACCACGACCGAGGCAGTATTGAATTGGCGATACAAGACATAGATAATACACTATACACCAGGAATAGATGCGCCACTCTCATTTCAGTTTTCGAATGAGTGTACCGTGTACGCTAGATGCCGCTGTATTCTTTAGTACAACGTGGCTTGCGGTAGTTACGACATGATAACCACTAGATGGCGTATTTTGTCAATGACTATATTGATAATTATGAACTATGCAGTTTTATTATCAATGTTTCTGTTTATGCATTCTACCTGATAATTATTGGATATCTCCAATGATTATCTTAAATCACCAAATGGTAATTTTGCAGATAACATTAACACTAATAAAACTTAACCTATTTCACATAAGATTTTTTTAAATATTAATATCAAAAACTTATGAATAGTTATGTATTTATTTTCTTTTATGAATGTTATAATATTTAATAGCTTGAGTTTTCACATTATCATTTTCATAATCACCAATTAGTAGTTAATAATTTTACGTTTAGCAGCATGTTAACATAGGTGCATAAACTGTGAATAACCACATTTATTGTTAAATTTAGTAAATAACCATAAAGCCTAAATTATGAATTTCACAGGAGAGGAACGAAAAGTTGCAAAATATTTTTGTTTCCTGAATTATCGTATTAATAATATTCGTATTTATTAGAAAGAACTGTCAACCGAGTGTGTCAACCATAACCATAGACCTAAACTGCCATAGATTTAGATTTTTTTGGGCTTTGGATTCTGGGGTTTTGGCCTAATTAATGCCATCTATACAACGCTGAAGAAAACTAACCTACAAGTTTATGTACCTTGTTCACTAGAGGGCAGAACTTTCAATGCATTTTTTATTCTTGTAAGTTTGTATGGCAGTTTCATTCCCCTGATACAAGAGAATACTTCGAAGCGAAATAACTGCGAACTAAAGTGATTGTGTTTTATTATTAGTGTGCTTTTAAATTGTAATTAGTGTTGTGTGATTCAAGTGTCAATTTTGGTAATTTAATCGGCAATTTTTAATTGTCTCGAACCCCAAGCTCGTAACAATTGGTGTCAGAAGTGGGATCAAATCATGCCGATTTTACCAAAGGACGACATGGAGGGTACGGATGTACCCGAAGTCAACGCCAGCTGGAGACGGACCAGTGACGATTTGGTGGTGCAACGCCGCAAACGTCGGAGGGCCAGATGCTGACCACGGAGACCGGCCCGTCAGTAGCTCTTGCATCTGCAGCACCTGACTTAGGTGCTCTGATGATGCTGTTGCAGGATCAGGCTCGCCGACACGAGGAATAGGTCCGCCGACAGGAGGAACAGAGCCGGCGGTTGAAAGAGCAGCTGCAGCGCGGACAGGAGGAACAGGCCCGTCAACAAGGGAACAGCGCCGTCGGTTGGAAGAGCAGCTTCTTCTCATGAAGGACCTTCACGCTACCTTCGGGAAAGAGATAAGGGAGGTAAAGGATAGGGTTGCTCAACATAACAACCGCCTGTCGGAAGCTGAAATCCGAATCGACCAAGTGAACAACCAGGTTGACAACGTGATGAATGACGTGAAGAAAACGCTGAACGACCTCAAAAGTGGGGATGGAGTTACAGCTCCCATGGTAGCTACAACACCTTCGCTACGTGGATTCAAATTGCCACCGTTCGACGGGACTTCTTCCTGGTCGGCCTACAAAATCCAGTTCGAGGCTGTCATGAAAGCGAACGGCTGGAATAAAAGTCAGGCCATGACTGCTCTCACCCTAGGCCTACGCGACCAGGCCTTAACTGTTCTGGAAGCTCTCGGTAAGGAAGTGACTTACGAGCAGCTCCTTGAGGCATTGCAGGCGAGATATGGCGACGCTCACCTGGAACACGTCTTTCGTGCGCAGCTCAAAGATCGCGTGCAATGCAGTAACGAAAACCTGCAGCAGTGGGCCCTTGAGGTGGAGAAGCTGGTTCGAAAAGCGTACCAGTCTGTACCTGCGCTTATTGTAGGGAACCTAGTACAGACATTCATCGACAGCATCCGCGACCTCTAAGTCAGAGCTGCTGTGAGGCTCGGGCACCACGAGACGCTTAAGAAAGCCTTGACCCATGCACTGGAGGTGGAAACCGTGCGGCATGTTCATCATTCCCACCGCGTCAGGGAGGTTGCAGCAGCTACAGTTCAGGACCACAATAAAAGCTACAGCCCTAGGTGCTACGGCTGTGGGGATAGGAGCCATCTTCGATCCAGCTGCCCTAAGCGAACTGCAGAAAGGGAAGGTGATCGATCTCACCGCAACAGCACCGCCCAGCAGCAGCAGGGAAACTGGAGGGTGCTGGCTGATGTTCAAGGATTTCGATCTCACAAACCCATGATGGGAGCAGCCTAATCATCAAGGGCGTGGTCAACGGAACGCCGTGTAAACTGACCATAGACACTGGAGCCTCTCGCACGGTTGTGAGTTCCCAACTTATAAGTCAGTTCTTTGGGGACTCCGCATACAACCGAGAACGCATAAATTTGGTGACAGCCACCGGTCAGCGCATACCCGTCCGTGGAGAGAAGGAGATGGAGTTGAAGCTAGGCAACTTGATCTACCTGCATGATGTCATCGTGGCTGATATAATGGACGACTGCATCCTGGGCCTAGACTTTATGAGGAAGAATTGTTGTGAGACCGACGTTGAGCAAGGTGTTTTGAAATGTGGACAAGAGGAACTTTTCGTGGAAAGGGCGTTACCAGGGAATGTGTACAGCCTTAAGAAGATTGTTCTTCCGCCGAGATCAGAAACGATTATGCTGGTTAGACTTCCTCGGAATCCTGGGCAAACTCTTCGTTGTGTACTTGTGGAAAGGGTAGACAATGATATTCCATGGATAGTGGCTCGAACCTTGGTCAGAATCGCCGACATCCCAGGAGTACGTGTGCTGAACCTTTGTGATCAGGAACAGATTATAGAAAAAGGCACATTGGTTGGTACTAGCGAGGAAGTGGATTGGTTACGTCGGTGCCAATATCTAACGACTGGGACCCTCAGCAAGGATGGACAAACGAGAGTGACCACACTTTTAGAAGACTGTCGCAGCGTTCTCTCCCCGAATGAAATGGTCATGGCGAAGAAGTTGTTACTCAAGTACGCCAATGTTTTCTCGTCAAACGAAGCTGACATAGGAAAGACTGGATTAGTTCGACACAAAATAAACACAGGACAAGAACTGCCTATTCGTCAGCGGCCAAGAAAATTGCCTGTAGCACGTGAAAAGGAAGTGAAAACCATGATTAAGTTATTGAACCTTCATCAAGTCCATGGTGTTCAACTGTGGTGCTGGTAAAGAAGAAGGACGGCAGCATGCGGTTTTGTGTTGACTACCGCCGCCTGAATGACGTTACAAAGAAGGACAGCTATCCCTTGCCTAGGATTGATGACACGCTGTACATGCTCACAGGCGTAAAGTGGTTTAGTACACTGGACCTGAAAAGTAAATACTAGCAGGTTGAAATTGACCCTAAAGACAAGGAGAAAACTGCATTCTCCACAGGAAAGGGTCTGTGGCAATTTAAAGTCATGCCGTTTGGATTGTGCAATGCTCCAGAAACGTTCGAAAGGTTGATGGAGCTTGTAGTTACCGGGCTAAATGGAGATGCCTGTCTGGTCTACTTGGATGACATCATCATCGTAGGCCGTACGATTGAGCAAAACCTTCAAAACCTGGAACGCGTGCTCATGAAGATCCAGAGTGCCAACCTCAAGTTGAGTCCGAAGAAGTGCTCACTATTCAAACGGCAAGTTAGCTTTTTGAGGTATGTAGTGTCGGAAGAAGGTATTCGCACGGATTCAGAGAAAGTTGCCGCTGTCAAGGAGTGGCCGGTTCCAAAAGACAAGACACAGGTTAGAGCATTTTTGTGTTTGTGCTCTTATTATCGGCGATTTGTGAAGAACTTTGCAGATATAGCTAAACCTCTGCACAAACTAACCGAGGAGAAGCGACATTTCTGTTGGGATGAAGGTTGCGATATTGCATTCCAGGAGCTCAAGAACCGTCTGTGCAAAACGCTTATTTTGGAGTACCCTGATGCGGGCAAGGAATTCATAGTTGACACAGACGCAAGTGATATAGTACTTGGCGGTGTGTTGTCTCAACGGAATGGTGATCAAGAGATTGTGATAGCGTACTTCAGCAAGTCGTTGTCAAAGCCGGAAAGGAACTATTGTGTCACAAGACGGGAATTGCTTGCTGTGGTAAAGTCCTTGCAGCATTTTCGCAAATATCTTCTGGGGCGGAAATTCCGCTTACGAACTGACCATGCTGCACTGAAATGGCTATTGCAGTTCAAAAATCCAGAAGGACAAGTTGCGAGATGCATTGAACTACTGCAGGAATACGACTTTGTGATCGAACATCGCAGCGGCAAAACGGCGGAAATCTCATGGCAATGCAGATGCATTGTCAAGAAGACCTTGCCCTGAAGATTGCAAGCATTTTTCTAGGCAAGAGGGTAAGGAAGTGGTATCTGTGAGGATGCTCAGGACAGACCAGCTCAGCAATGAGTGGAAGGACAGCCTAAAACATGCACAGCAGGAAGATTCGGACATTAAGCCGATTCTGGAATGGATGAAGGCCAGTGCTCCTAAGCCCAAGTGAAACGACGTCTCAGCTATGAGTTCGACCACGAAAAGCTATTGGGCCCAATGGGACAGCTTGCTGATTCAGGATGGAGTCCTGTGCCGTAAATGGGAAAATGGTCGGGGAGACAGATGTCATTTGCAAATGGTTGTCCCTAAAGCTAAAGTAACGGATGTTCTACAGCTGTACCATAGTGGTTGTTCAGGAGGCCACCTGGGAGTTAAAAGAGCATACTGAAGATCCGAGAACGGTTTTACTGGGTCCACTGTCGTGACGATGTCGAGAACTGGTGCCGCAAATGTACAAGTTGTGCGGCTGTAAAGGGACCTCAAATTCGTAGTAGAGGCGCATTGAAGTTGTACAATGTTGGTGCACCATGGGAGAGGATAGCCATTGACGTTGCGGGGCCGTTTCCGGAAAGTGAAAGTGGTAACAAGTATTTCATGGTTGTGATTTATTACTTCACTAAGTGGCCAGAAGTCTTCGCCATTCCAAATCAAGAAGCTTCAACAGTTGCAGATAAACTAGTTCATGAAGTCTTCTGTCGTTTTAGAGTACTCTTAGAGATTCACAGCGATCAAGAAAGGAATTTTGAGTCTCAAATATTCCAGGAAACTTGCAGAGTTATGGGTACTCATTAAACACGAACAACTTCTTATCACCCACAATCTGATGGAATGGTAGAACGATTTAATCAGACATTGGAAAGGTACCTGGCAAAAGTTGTGGAAAAACAACAACGAGACTGGGACAGGCACATACAACCGTTTATGTTGTCATATCGAAGCGCTGTTCACGAAAGTACATCAGTGACGCCAGCTTTCGTAAACTTTGGGAGAGAATTACGGCTGCCTGCAGACCTGATCACCGGAATACCACCTGATGCCCCACGCAGTATAACCGATTATGCAAATGACTTGCGGAACAAAATAAATGACATTTATGAGCACGTCAGACAGTCGGGCCAGCAAACTTCTGAGAAGATGAAAACACGATATGACAGCAAAATAACAACAAAGGGTTTGACGAAGGTTCACTAGTGTGGTTACACAATCCAGCTCGCAGCAAAGGGAAATCTCCTAAGCTTCAAGCTAAATGGGACGGACCGTACCGGATTGTGACAAGGATCAATGACGTAACCTACCGGATACAGAAAGGTGCCAGAGGTACTCCTAAGATGGTCCATGTGGATCGACTGGCGCGTTATTATGGGGCCAATAATGCTCGGGACGAGTATGTCTTAGGAGGGGGCAGTGTAACGTGCCACTATTAATGTTTTGTACATGGCAACACTAGTTACACTAGCGCCCTCTAGTGTCGAGTAGCAGAACTAGGAGAGTCAAGATCCTTCCAGAAACTTCGGGACCGATATGTACTCGAACATTCTAGATGTCACTACAGTAGAATGTTCTGGAAACTATCTGTGGCCCTATATAAGGCTGGTATAGACCACGGCCGAGGCAGTATTGAATTGGCGATACAAGAGAATACTTCGAAGCGAAATAACTGCGAACTAAAATGATTGTGTTTTATTATTAGTGTGGTTTTAGATTGTCATTAGTGTTGTGTGATTCAAGTGTCAATTTTGGTTTGACATTTTTTATTCCGATTTTACATAAATTATTGCTTTTCTTTACATTGCTAAAATGTCTGAACTGAAACCTAAATATTTTAATACAGATTGTTTCTTCTAACATTTTTATAATTAAAGTTACAGCCTATCGTACGTCTATACGTCGTATAAGTCCCACTGCTGGGCACAGAACTCCCCTCAAATGAGGAAATGTCCGTTGCGCTGCCCCAATCCGTGTTGGCAAACTTCACATATTATCTTCCAACTTTTTTCTTATTTCTCAGACATGCCGGTTTTTCTCGCGATGATTTCCTTCACCGCCGAGCACGTGGTAAATCAGCACTATAAATAGTAATTAACAATTTCATTGGTGCCGGAGAGGATCGAACCCGGGTTTCTCGCGTACTGTGAAATTTACAATGAGCGCTTACCATCTGAGCTACCACGGCTCTATTTTTATAATTAACATATATTTAATTATCTTTCAGTTGCCACGAAATAATTATCTTCTCATTATGTTAACGAACTCTTACATTGTTAACAGTTTCAAACAACCGTTAATAAATTATAAGGAAAAGTTTACTACATCGTATTTTTAATGAACAAAAATTTCAATAATTATTCATTAATTTTTAATTAAAAAATACTTAAGTTTTCAAGGAAGATTGTTAGGTTGCTTTTACCTAAAATTATAAAATATAACATAAAATTAATGTTACAGCCCATATATGTCACATCTTCTTACGTGGTAAAGCCATACTACAGCTATATTAGTAGTATAGCACGAATGTGGACCATGCTCTCATAGAACACCAGCGTAAAATAGCAACTTAACGCTCTTGTGTTTCATATAATGAGTGTATAGAACCAGAGACTGTTTTTACTGGAAAGGAGGCATTCCATCTAAATCCCTACGGTTGACAACGCATCTGCATTTCATTTCATAATCGAGGATAGTTGTAAATGTCTATGGGACACAGCAACCACATACTACCAGGTGGACCGTGTTCACCTTTGTCATCCTTATCCTGTAAAAAAAGTTATATTCACCGCCCAGTTTATCTTTAAATTTTTTGAAAAATGTAATATTATTTGTAAAAAATTTGCCATTTTTAAAATGTTTAAATATTCGAAAAGGCTTTTGTAAGTAATCTTAAAATTTTCCTTCCGATTGATTTAGTATGCAAAATTTTTTTAGTTATGCAAAATTTTCAGCTTCTGTGGGCTTAGAAGCTCAAAGCTTCGCGTCGCGCAAATTGTTGCTATTTTTTACCCTTAAACACGCACCGCGTTGTGAGAAATTTCCAACAATTTTCTTTTAAATTTTTTGAATAATAATACTTTGATGATTCATCCATGTTTAAAGTTAAAATACTCAGTAATTTTTACCACAAATTTATATTAGTATATATATACTAACTTCGATTGTTACGAGCGGTACATAATATATTATATACATTTATATCGATATTTATGTTAGTTTATATACTAACTTAGATTTTTGCGAGCGGTATATAAAACATTATATAGGTGCATTTATATCGACAAGATTTGCGTATTTTCCCCTTACTTAGTTTGCAATGCTTTCAATGTAGTTACAACAAATACCAGGAATCCGGAACCGGCACTCATGTACTACCTAACACGAGAAAACGAAACTAGCTTCCCTTCGCTAACACAACAATGACAGAATAATAAAAACGTCAGCAACCATTCAACACAATGAAAAACTTTGGCCTATTCTATTTTTTTAATTATATACCGCCATTGAAGATATTTCTATTATTGAGGTTATGTCTTTCGGGCTTTTCCCATTATAACGAGCTTTAATTTACTTTTACGATACCTACGGGCCAAATTAGGGTGAGGGCGGGATAGGGTAACACCACACCAGGAAAATTATTTAGTCGTTTTGAAAATACGTTTACAAAAATTATGAGCTGCGGCCTCAATGCAATACGATGAAGACTTCGTTTGCTTACTACAGTGTACACACAATTTTGTTGAGAACACGAAGGTATCGAACTTTAATTTTAAACGCGTATTTATCGTTTTTCTACTGACTTCAAAAAGGAGGTGGTACTCAATTCGAGTGTAAGTTTTTTTCATTTTTTATAGGATAGTATGATAAACGAGCACACAGCCCACCTGATGGTAAGTGGTTGCTTTGGCCCATAGGCATTAACATCTATCCTCAATAACGAATCTAAATGCAGATACGTAGTCACCCGTAAGGACTAAGCTGGAATGCCTCTATTCCAGTAAATAGAGGTCTCCGATTCTCTACACTCACCATACGAAACACAGCAGTGTTAAGCTGTTATTTTACGCTGGTATTCTGTGAGAGCGTGGTCCTTCCCCGGTCGAGCCGACCCATTCGTTCTACAACTATATTGCTAATGTAGCTGCAGCATGGCTCTACCACTTCTAAATGTGGTAGAGCCATGCTGCAGTACGTTTTGTGTGTGTGTGTGTGTGTGTGTGTGTGTGTGTGTGTGTGTGTGTGTGTGTGTGTGTGTGTGATTTTTACTTTCCGGCGTTTGAAATGGCTTGACCAAACTCAGATTTGTTTTATCATTTGAACCTATTCGGACCGGTAGATTTTGAGAAATCACAAAAATAAAATTTTCAAAAAATGTTTTTTTGAAATAACTTATAAACAGATGTAACGATCAATTCCAAAATCTAATCTGTCGTCGCATCATAATCGGTTGACGCGTTTAAAAGAAATCGTTAATCAAAAATTCGAAAAATGTACTATACCGCCCATTGACTTTATGTAAAACCATGTCTATTTTTTTTAAAACAAGTTTGGGTCGGAGTTGGGGATTCTGTAAACACAAATTATAAGTAACTTAAGTGACAGTGTGTTTATATCACAAGCTTCTGCTTGTTGCTGATGCTTTTTTATAAAATGTAAACTAAAGTAAAGTTGCAGCCTATTTACGTCCCACTGCTGGGCACAGGCCTTCTCTAATTTCTTAGAGGGTTTTAGGGCAAGGAAATGTCCGCCGCGCTGCCCCAATGCGTGTAGGCGAACTTCACATGTCTTCGAAATATTTTTTTTCTTATTTCTCAGACATGCATGTTTCCTCACGATGTTTTCCTTCACCGCCGAGCACGTGATAAATCAGCACTTAAAATTGCAATTAACAATTTCATTGGTGCCGACGGGGATTGAACCCGGGTTGCTCGAGTACTGTGAAGCTTACAGCGAGCGCTAACCATCTGAGCTATCACGGCTCATTCACGGCTAATGCATACTGGGCAATATTTACGAATTTATTGTGATTGGACGTCAGGATTGTTTCATGCAAGTACATCTGGTTTGTATTTCAATTTCGCAATTCCTCCAGCGTGAGTTCCAGTGATTCTTTCTCTGTAAGTATGCTGGCTTTATTTTGATGCATGATTGTAAATGATTTATATATTAGAGACTCGATAAACTTTTTTATTATATATGTCTATAGAAAAGAAGTCAGTAATAAGATGTTTGGGTTTGGGTTTTTTCCTCGGTTTTAGCAGTAATGCCAAATGTGGATTTATGCTTGCGCATCACTGAGAGTTACGTTGCGGTTAAGCATCTTCAATTACATTGCATGACGTGGTGCTGTAGCTTCGTCCGGTAGCCATCATGAGTTATCGAGTGTTAAAGTTTTAAGTACGTAAAAGTTTTATTATACTAGGACATGTGAAGTTAGACAACACGCATTAGGGCAGCACGGCGGACGTTCCTTGGCCCTAAAACCCTCTCAGAAATAAGAGGAATCCTGCGCCCAGCAGATAGACTTACATAGCTTGTTACTTTACTTTTGTATCGTATACATATGCAATATTCATATTCGTTTCAGATACAGAAGAATACCTAATGCTGAGAAAAATATCATGTGGAGGCCATGAAAACATAAAACATCTTTGTACCTGGATAAAATGTTCTAGTGATTGTCTGCCATTTCACACGCCACATTTTCTATAGATTAGAACGTTTTAGATACGGCAAAATAAAAGAAATAGTACAAAATATTATGAAAAATACGCTTTTGTAGATAACCGAACTAAAAAGTAGAAAATAATTTTCAATAAGTTTAAAATAAGAAAATAGTGATTAACATTAAAACAAAATATTGTAAAAAAGCGCGGGGTGCTTTTTCAGATATTTATATGATTTCGCTAATTTTACAAATATCCACAAAAATATTTAAAATAAATGACAACAAGCACCCCACGCTTTTTTATAATAAAATTATTTTTTATGTCCATCATTATTCTCTTATTTTAAACTTATTGAAAATTATTTTCTACTTTTTAGTTCAGTTATCTACAAAAGCGTGTTTTTTGGAACGAAGTTCTATTATACGGCTTGTAATAGATTGAACTGGCAAAAATCGTAGTTCTTCTATGAATTATTCGTAAATCCTGAAGATCCTGGCAAGGATAGTGGGACAAACTATTTAAATTTTTGTATTGTCATCGGTCTTTCATAAGCGTGCAAAGTTTCAAATCAGCCCAATGTTTTGAATGGGATGAAAATCACATGCGAAAATTCCGTTACATAGATACATAGTCGTAGATACATACCAAGCTGATAAAAGCGTATTAAAAATGATGCTGGTTTTGGTATTTCTAGGCGTAGTGCTGCAGAAAAATGTTCCAAATATGTATGGACTCTACCAATGAATATAATACCTGCTATGTTACACCAATTTACTTACAAACTTTGATTATCAGCACTTTTTACACAAGAAAGTAATCTTTGAGTTAAGTCCATCTTATTTTTCGCTAATTATGTGAATAATAAAACAAACCAAGAGGTCCGTGATTGAAAATTTCTCGCAACTTTTATAGAAAAGCATGATCGTATTATAAAGTTATGGTTAATATTTAGCCATCTCATAAAACTTTTAAGTGTGTCATTCATACATTAATGATGATATTTGCGTCATTATACTGAAAATAGTCTATTAAATATTTTATAATACAATTAGTTATCTTCGGTATGATTGACCGTGTGTATGAATTTTATAAGTCTATGCCATTTTTGATTAAAATTAATATTGCAAATAAAAGACCTTTCACATTTATTTTATAGTCTCGAATTCTCGAGTAAAACGAAGAATAAAAATAAGAGTGACAATAAAAAATATGAATATTTTTAAGACCTTTTTTTAAGTAAAAACTATTTAAAGAGCTTATGCCGTTTTGGAGAAATTTTGCAGATAAAGATAGGTACTCTTTGGGGAGTTTTTTTTTTCTAATAATGGGTAAACAAAAATACAATTTTGTTTAATTAAAAACATTAACTAAATCCTCTTCTGTCACCCTGTATTTTTCTTTGCGGATGAACAGTTATTGTAATTTTTTACTTAAATATACAGGAATTTAAGCATTTCACACGTTCTTAGGGACTTACTATAGTTATTTTTAAATACATTTAACAAGAGTATGTCATTATTTTTAAAAGTATTTAATAATTTCCGAATTTGAGATATCAAAATTTTAAATCATAGTCATTTTCACCAATATACAATATTATTTTGTTATCGGGCGTTAAATAAACGTTTTGACAGTCTATTAAAATATCTGTAGGCAGGGCATCAGGCTTCGTATGAGATGTGACTGTATATTTTTCATACGACGTATTTTCTCTTGATCAATCGTTGCTCAGCATTGTGAAATTGTGATAATTATTAGATTTTTATTGGCTGTTATATGCGTTGTAGATAGATGTCACCGTTAATTAAATAAGGAAAATAGAATTTAACACAAAAACTTTTTTAGTAAAACTAATTTAAAAGTCTCAATTTCGTGCATTCAGAAAAAAAATCCTAACTTATATATTATGTGCTAATCCATGTAGCCGTGATCAGAATACTTATACAGGTATACATAATACATTCGGGATTCAAATTCCAGCTGTTCAAAACTTTTGTGAAAGTATATTTATGTGTTTTCAAACCCACTTCTAACTGTGTAGCAGCGGTGTAAAAATATCCACTACCCCATATCCTCCCGTGGGTGTCGTAAGAAGTGACAAAGGAAAACAAACCAGGCGATAAGCAGCAGCATCATCTTCTTAATAACAACAAAAAATGACAAAAATACTGCGGTTGCTAACTCATCTACCTGACAACTATAGGAAATCTATGGGGGAGATCTATGTCCAGCAGTGAATTTTCGATAGGCTGTAACGGTATTTAAGATTTTACTACAGAAGCGTCGCATTGCAAATTAGTCATAATCCTATTCCTACTATGGGTGACAAAAATGTGTAGTGTTATGGTACTTACATATCATTTTACACTATTTTAAATTTATTTTTCCATTCTGTTTTTGATTTTCTGCATTTATATTTTGCATCACCTTTATTTCCATAGGATCCTGTAACGTTTTTACACAATAACAAATCATTTTCACTTCGTATTTTCACGCTATCAGCACTTTTTAAATCGGTGTCGATGGAGTCTTACCTTTTTCGATCTTTTATTAAGTTCTCCGTAACTCTGCAATTGCGGGTTTCGTGCGCGCTGTTGCGCTATTTTTTTCCTATATCAATAATATCTCATTTCTTACTTAAATCTTGTCGTTTTTTAATTATAAGCCTGAAACCAAAAATTGTTAGTTTTTGACATCGTTATTTATTTGGTTGTCATGGCAATTTTTATTCAAATTCGTTACCGGTCTGATGTTTTTATTTCAATATTTTCACATAAATACTCTTTTGCTCTGGATCATTTACAAAAATTTTCTTTTAATTTAAATAATTTCCCGTTCTCTCTAAAAAGGTATAAAAGCCGAACCATCGGTGAATACAGACAGTCTCACTTCTGCTTCCAAATGGGAAACATCTAATAAAGGCCTTATCCCGGGGCCGCACTGCCCCGGGATCCTGCAGGCCAGGCGCATCCTGCAGGCCAGGCGCTGCTGACGTTGAGAAGATCCTCAGCTCTGTGGGTATTGAGGCAGACTCCGAGAAACTGAAGAAGGTCATCTCGGAACTCAATGGCAACAGAGAAGAGCTGATCGCGCAGGGTCGTGAGAAGTTGTCGACCATGCCCGTCGGTGGAGCAGTGCCCGAGGCCGCGGTCACCGCTACTGCAGCGCCGGCAGCTGAGGAGAAGAAGGAAGAGAAAGAGACCTAGAAGGAAGAATCTAGTCTGACGATGAAGATATGGTCTTCGGTCTCTTCGACTAAAGCTTAATTTTCTTTATCTTTATCTTCACTTGGGAGCAGCTGACTACTCCCTTAATTTTCTTTATCTTTATTTTCACTTGGGAGCGGCTGACAACTCCCTTAATTTTCTTTATCTTTATCTTCACTTGGGAGCGGCTGACTACTCCCTTAATTTTCTTTATCTTTATCTTTACTTGGGAGCGGCTGACTACTCCCTTATTTTTTTTTCTCCACGCAGGAGCGGATGACAACTCCCTAAATAAGCCTGAATGTCCTTTCGAAAACACACTTTTAGAGTGGTGTCCCTTCGACTAATTTTTTTTCCACACAGGAGCGGATGACTACTCCTTAAATAAACCTGAATGTCCTTTCGAAAACACACTTTTAGAGTGGTAGTCATTGAATGTGAACTCCATCCTTACCTGAATGCAGATGATGAATGTAAGAGATAGTATATCTGATTTTGCCTGATGATGTCTGTTTCTGCAAAGCTGTGTTTTTATGGTTTATTTTAGAATGTACATGTCAAAATTTTTGCTGAGTCAAAAATTTTCCAGGGTCGGGGGGAAAATGTAGTGTTATGGTAATTACATATCATTTTACACTATTTTAAATTTATTTTTCCATTCTGTTTTTGATTTTTTGCATTTATATTTTGCATCACCTTTATTTCCTTAGGATCCTGTAACGTTTTTACACAATAACAAATCATTTTCACTTCGTATTTTCACGCTATCAGCACTTTTTAAATCGGTGTCGATGGAGTCTTATCTTTTTCGATCTTTTATTTAGTTCTCCGTAACTCTGCAATTAAGGGTTTCGCGCGCGCTGTTGCGCTATTTTTTTCCTATATCAATAATATCTCATTTCTTACTTAAATCTTGTCGTTTTTTAATTATAAGCCTGAAACCAAAAATTGTTAGTTTTTGACATCGTTATTTATTTGGTTGTCATGGCAATTTTTATTCAAATTCGTTACCGGTCTGATGTTTTTATTTCAATATTTCCACATAAATACTCTTTTGCTCTGGGTCATTTACAAAAATTTCCTTTTAATTTAAATAATTTCCCGTTCTCTCTAAAAAGGGTATAAAAGCCGAACCATCGGTGAATACAGACAGTCTCGTTTCAGCTTCCAAACTTGAATCATCTCCTAAAGGCCTTATCCCGGGGCCGCACTGCCACGGGATCCTGCAAGCCTCGGTCTTCACCTGAAGTCGTCGCCTAGTCTACTCCAAGCGCGGGGCCACACTGCTCCAGGATCCTGCAAGCCTCTGTCTTCACCTGAAGTCGTCGACGTAGCCTACTCCAAGCACGGGGCCGCACTGCTCCGGGATCCTGCAAGCCTCTGTCTTCACCTGAAGTCGTCGGCGTAGCCTACTCTAAGCACGGGGCCGCACTGCTCCGGGATCCTGCAAGCCTCTGTCTTCACCCGAAGTCGTCGCCTAGCCTACTCCAAGTGCGGGGCCGCACTACTCCGGAATTCTGCAAGCCTTTGCCTTCTTTTGGAGTCGTCGCCTGCGCCTCCACCTACTAGTGCCCGTGCTATCTTCAGCCACTGTGCGTGCTTGCTCCAGGCGCTGTGAGACTTCAAGCTCAGCGTGTGCCTACTCCTACTCCAAGCGCAGCGTGTGCCACTTTGACCTTCAGGCTCCGCTTCAATATTCATCTATCTTTATTTTCTATTTAATTGTAATTCACGTCACCCATCACCATCATCATACTTCATTTTTTTATATAAAATTGTAAATATCTTTTTTAAATTTTAAATATATTATTTTCTTTTTCTATTCTTGTTGTTTTCGTTGTTGTTAGGTTAGGTTCTTTTTTTCTATTGTCGCTTCACGACAAATGATCAAGCTGACGGTTAAATATATCTAGAGAAATGCGAATTATCGATTAAGGCAAATATTCCTGCAATAGAAGAGGCCCTAGACCATCAGTGGACTGACAATGCAGGAGAGAAGATAAATTCAAGAGAACTGCTGAATTGGCCATTTGATGCAGACACTCATTCAACTATTATATTCGGTAATCACGCATATACTCACACATTGGTCGCATTCCCACTTCCGATTGCTCCCTACCGCTTCTGTCTACGACCGATCCCCGCCTAGATAACGCGCCTGGGCGCTTGAGTTCAGCAGAAAACCTTAAAAAGATTTCATCAAAATTAAGAAGTTAATCCTAATCCCGCATCAATACCCGCCGCGCTAAAACAATTAAACTCAAGAAAAATCAGTGATTGCTTCAATAAGAACTGATAACTGTGTGACACGTGCATCTAAATTAAGAAGCTAATCCTAATCCCGTATCAATACCCGTCGCGCTAAAACAATTAAACTCAAGAAGAATCAGTGATTGCTTCAATAAGAACTGATAACTGTGTGACACCTGCCCGCCATTTACGAACATTTTGGTGATGAATTGTTATATCAGTGAAACAGAAACAGAGTATTAAAACTTGATCTAGAAAACTCAATGATTACGGATCATCAAATTAAAAATATAATGTAATTTTTTCAATCAAGCTCCGCGATGTAATCGTATCATTTTGTCTTTATGTTTTTTGTTTATATGACAATTATATTATGATATTTTAGTTAATAAGTAACCAATTTTAATGATTCTTTTTTTTATTAAATAGGATAAAGTTTAGGTTAAGGGTACCACGTGAATTTGGATAAAAAATTCGATCCCTGCGATTGGCGAAATAGAATGTTTTTGAAGTTGGTTTTTACGTTTTATTAAAAGTAAATTTTTTACGTGTAATTATTTTCGTACAAAACATATTTTTCTACCGACTCCAAAAAGTAGACTGTACTCAATTCGACTTTATGTTTTTTTTTATTTGTGTTACCTCATAACTTTTTTCTGGGTGAAATTATTTGGCTGATTCTTTTTTATTTGAAAGCCGGTGCTTTTCATGTGGTCTCATATAAATTTGATCAAGGCTTGACTAATAGTTTTTGAGTTATTTCTTAATAATTTATATTGAAGTCGGTTGTACAAAATTTTTAATTTTTTATTATTTCATAGTTTCTCGATAGCCTGTTTGGTTTTAAAAAGGTATTGAATAGTTAACACGTTGAACGTGTTAACTATTCAACACTACAAACACACTAAAAACCATATTTAGTCCAGGGAGCCGCGGCGGACACCTTGTGACCGCCAATATATCGGGTCCAGGGGGCCGCGGCGGACACCGTGTGTCCCGCATGGTCTCGATCACTACAAAGGCTTCTAGACGGCCGAAGGATACTGTTTAGACTATTTTTACTACGGCAACTGATCCTCGCGGCCCCATAGTACAGCTTAGCCGCTTGGCACAAAAAAAATCGAAAGGATTTTGAATTTATGGACTTTTCTACAAGTTGTTCCCAAAAATGTTTTAAGTACTTATAGTAAGTATTTTAAAAAGTTCAATTGAGTGATGTTATATTTAGAAAGGCGATAATTTTTAATATTTTTAAGCTCTAGAAAGTCGTTACTATTATAATCGTTTTCCGTCAAATTCGTATCAAATAAGGAATGGTTTCAGTAGGTAATAATATACACACAATGTGACGAAAAATATTAAGGTTTATCTTGTGTTTCATTTAGCTTACTTATCCAATATAAGTGGATAAAGAATGGAATATTTTTTATTTGAACATATACATTCTATATATATTATGTATAATTTGAAAATTGAAATGAATCAAAGTCATGTATTACAAGAGTCGCAGAAAGGAATAATAATACGCCTGATTGTTAGTTGTTTCCTTTACTAATTTTACAGCACGAAAAGCACCTCAATCATTATTGCAATCGTTTAAATAATATCGCACAATGGTGGTAACTTATCCCTACTACCTATCAAAACTGAACTTAGCAACAGTTTGAATGTGTAAGAATTATACAATCTGAATACTTTTATAATATGAAAATAAGTTAAACACTGTTATAAATATTACTAATGAGTGAATTAATTACGAATGTTTAGAAGATGAAATTACTTTTATAACATTCTTAGTAAATATCTCGAATTCTAAATTAGAAATAAACAGAAAATTATCAATGATAATTATTATGACAATACAGTGACTTTTAATCTATTTTATATTTGTAATTAAAAAATAATATTATAAAACAATAACGATAATTATACAAATATTATGTATAACGATTTATGACAGAAATGATGTAACAATCACTGATAACATTCGGCCATCCTGATTTTAGCCGTGTCCCACGGCAATCTTCAAAGAGCATTTGGTAATCTTATTTATCAGCATTTGTTGATGTTGAAGGTCTCGTAACAATGCTTGAAGTAGTTCCTCTGCTTGGTCATGTACTGGCCCCTGAAGTTGGTCTGCCATCTTATGGTGTAAACTGTGGCCGCTCTATCCTGCAATGGTAAAAAATGTGTACAAAAATAAATTGTTCCATAAGCAATAATTGTCTGTAAAATTGTATTACGTTAATCCTTTTACAGACAAATGCACACAGCCAGGTAATATAATATATTGAATTCAGCTCTTACATATTTTTTTTCTTGACTACTGGGGTACTTTTATTGAGCTTCTTTAGAGCTCTTGACTTAGCAAAAATGAGCATATTATTATTACATTCAGCAAATTTATTAAAATAACATTTGTGACATACAAGGCGTATGTAGAATTTGCACACAACTTTAGTATGTTATTGCACCAAGCTCTATTAACACATAGTTTTATTTATTGAACATAGCTTAGTTTATTGCACATAGTTTATTGCACATAGCTTAGTTTATTGCACATAGCTTAGTTTATTGCACATAGCTTAGTTTATTGCACATAGCTCTTTTGATTGCACATAGCTCTGTTATAAATGTACTTCATTTTATGCACACAGATACAATAAATTATGACGGTATATAAAGATTATCGTTGTACACACACAGCTAAATTAAGTAAAATAAAAATTACATTAATAACGGCCTACGGTAATATTTTGAGTGTGTATGTATTTGTTAGTAAAAGTATATTTTATTGGAGAAGCACACATAGCTTTACCTTGCGATCATCAAAGCGTAGCTGCCATATTTATTGATATAGTTATTACAATCTTTGGGAAATATAGATAATACTGACTGAAACTTGAATAGAAATGCTCTTAAAAATGTCTTTCACTTTTGTAAAAGAGATTCACATCTCATCTTTTTTTTTATTAAAAAGTCATATGTTAAATGGAAATTAATTTAAAATTTAAAACACTTCTTAACGAGCTTACACCCTTTTTTTGACAATCTTAAGATACATAGAGTATTTACACATAATTAATAACGCGCGAATAAGCACCATTTCAACGAAATTACAAGTTTTATGGAAAAAAATAACATAACTTTCAAACAAATCCATCAAGTCATCGCTATCAATATTATGGCCCCCACTGTCTGTAGAATCATCAGCATCGGATACTACTGACTTGTATGAACGTAATGCTAATGTAGCTTCGGCTACCGGTGCACTGAATTTTCGATAGCCTTCACAGAAGATATCGTGTAACGATCCATGACGTGATCAGTTTTTATAATTTTATACGGTCCGGAGTACCTGCTGCCTAGCTTCTTGCTAACAACCACGCCTCCTTTCCATAACACTAGTTGTCTTATATTATATTTGGTACATTTTTTATGCCAACTGTCAAATTGTTTCTCCATTCGAGTCATGTTTTGGTCAATATTTGTTTTAGCCTGTGTTCGCCTACTAGATAAGGTTTGTCTTTAAATGTCATTACTTAATTCAGAAGAAAATAGTGGTACTGACAACAGATTGTTTTCATGGGCAAACATTAAACATTATTAACACATCAGACGATGTCGGATAACTTTGTGCCCCAACTGCACTCTTCTTTTACTGATGAGCTAAGACCATCCAGAATGATTTCTTATATTTACGCGAACACTACACATTTAAATAAAACTAATTTTACGGATTTTATCGCGTATATTAACTTATTTTATATTCCCGACGTTTCGAGCACTTTACAGCACCCATGGTCACGGGGGGGACTGAGGTGTATGACGTCCCAATGTCATAGTTAACCACGGCTACCACCAGATTAAAAATTATTAATTTTGTTCCGATCTACGCAGTATGAATTTACAGCATCATAAAGTCTTGCAGTTGTATGCTTGGGTTGGGATTTAATTTTATTAATTATGGGATCCCAAGCAGATAGTAGCACCCAGCCATCTTCTCTATTGAAATTAGGATGTTTCTTGATATCAATAGCCTCGCGAATCATCCTTGGAAGGAATCGGTGTTCTTTAGCGAGGATTTGTGGTCTATCAAATCTAATGTAGTGACGGGGGCGATCCTGTACGTGTTCACAGACTGCAGACTTCCCGGAGCGTCTATTCTTCACATCAGCTATATGTTCTTTAACACGGGTTTTTATAGATCTTTTAGTTTGTCCTATATAAGAGAGACCACATTCACAATCAAGCTTGTACACTCCTGCATCTTGCAGAGGAATATTACACTTGACTGATGGTAAAAACTGACTAATCTTCTTCGGCGGCTTGAAATATGTTTTAATGGAAGCCCGCTTCAAGATGTAGCCAATCTTGTCAGTGACACCTCTGACATATGGCAGTACAGCAGGCACTCGCTCGACTGTGGCCGGCTTCACTCGTTCACTGTGACGTAGGCGCGGGACCCGAAGCTTATTGTCGTGCAAAACTTGCTTGACGTGTTGGAGCTCGGCGGCCAGGTGTTTACTGTCACAGATCCCTCGTGCTCTCTGAAACAAAGATTTACCCACGGTAGCTAACTGTGAAGGATGGTGGTGAGAATCACCGTTTAAATATCTATCTGTATGGGTCTTTTTTCTATACACAGTGTGGCTCAAGGTGTTATCAGGATTCCGAATTACTAACACATCTAGAAAAGCTAAAGAATTGTTTGCCTCTAACTCCATTGTGAACTGAGTTTTAGAATTTAAGGAGTTAAGATGGTCTAGAAATGCAGTTACTTTATCTAAAGGGAGAATTGTGAAAGTGTCGTCTACGTACCGCTTGTAGAATCTTGGGTTTACGGGAGAAGTACGCAGGGCTTTCTCATCAAAGTCCTCCATGAATATATCGGCAACAATGTGAGATACAGGTGAGCCCATCGCCACTCCATCTACTTGCTTGTAGAACTCCTCCTTCCACAATAGGTAGCCCGATGTAAGGCTGTTTCTAAGTAATACTGCATATTCTACGGGCATGTTGTTTTGCTCTAGCCTTCTAGTAACAATCGAGATGCAGTCTTCAACAGGTAAGCATGTGAACAGAGACTGCACATCAAAACTGACCATAGTTTCATTGTCTGCTAGATGTAGGTCTTTAAACTCGCTGACAAAATGGTAGGAATCCTTTGTGTGTGCTCTTGTTTATCCCCTGAGCGGTGAGAGTATATTCGCTAAGTGTTGAGCCAATTTGTAAGTTGGTGAATCGATTTGGCTCACTATAGGACGTAGTGGAGCATTGGGCTTGTGTATTTTTGGTAGGTAACCCATACAATTTCGGTGATTTGGCACACGTAGGTATTATCGATTTTACGTCTAGATTTAATCTTTCGGAGTGTTTCTTTATGACATCACTAGTTGTTTTGAGTGTGTTATTTGTTGGGTCATTTTTAACCTTTTTATAAGTACTTGCATCCGACAAAAGTTCTTGTATTTTAGAATTATAATCCGACGTATCCATTACTACCGTGGCGTTTCCTTTATCTGCGCGGAGAATCGTGAGTTTTCGTTTATTGCGTAGGTTATTCAACGCTTTAAATTCGTCTTTAGGTAGATTCGGTTTTGGTGCTGAGCTTCGACGTAACATAAACGAAATGTCTTGACGTATCGCTTCCAAATGTTCCTTTCGCATATTGTTTTTATATAAACATCGAAACGTCGGGAATATAAAATAAGTTAATATACGCGATAAAATCCGTTAAATTAGTTTTATTTAAATGTGTAGTGTTCGCGTAAATATAAGAAATCATTATGTGAACCAGTACGGACTGGTAATTGCAAATAAAATTCGCCGATTATAAGATCTCATGACTAAGCGCGCAAGATATCTAACAGCATTAAACTTTTTGAAGAGATGTCGCGATAATAATATCATTCCTACGTGTGTCAAAATATCCACTAAAAAGGACATTCGAGGAAGCGCTAAGATCTTAAATCAGGCAAGTAAAAAGTTGTTACGAACGGTAATCCAACAAAAACGCTCCGATCTACATACCATAAACAAATCCATAGACACATCATTCAGTGAGTTAAAGGCAGTTTTAACGACATTTGATTATAATGTTTGCATCGAAACGTTAAATAAACGAGAAATTAATAAATATAACGAATGCAAAAACAAACATATAGTAAAATATCAAAAATTAACGACCAAATTAAATGTCAAACATCTGAGTCAACGTGAGAACGAAACGCAACCATTGACTACGAACGCGGATCATAAATTAAGCGCGGTCTACAATCTGTCAAAACAAACTCTGGATGATGCAACAATTAGAGTATTATCGAAAGGCCTTAATTTTGCTTTAACACCTAAAAAATTACCGTACGAAGAAATTATTTGCAGCGTCGAGGACTGTTTATATAAAAACAATATGCGAAAGGAAGATTTGGAAGCGATACATTTCGTCTATGTTACGTCGAAGCTCAGCACCAAAACCGAATCTACCTAAAGACGAATTTAAAGCGTTGAATAACCTACGCAATAAACGAGAACTCACGATTCTCCGCGCAGATAAAGGAAACGCCACGGTAGTCATGGATACGTCGGATTATAATTCTAAAATACAAGAACTTTTGTCGGATGCAAGTACTTATAAAAAGGTTAAAAATGACCCAACAAATAACACACTCAAAACAACTAGTGATGTCATAAAGAAACACTCCGAAAGATTAAATCTAGACGTAAAATCGATAATACCTACGTGTGCCAAATCACCGAAATTGTATGGGTTACCTACCAAAAATACACAAGCCCAATGCTCCACTACGTCCTATAGTGAGCCAAATCGATTCACCAACTTACAAATTGGCTCAACACTTAGCGAATATACTCTCACCGCTCAGGGGATAAACAAGAGCACACACAAAGGATTCCTACCATTTTGTCAGCGAGTTTAAAGACCTACATCTAGCAGACAATGAAACTATGGTCAGTTTTGATGTGCAGTCTCTGTTCACATGCTTACCTGTTGAAGACTGCATCTCGATTGTTACTAGAAGGCTAGAACAAAACAACATGCCCGTAGAATATGCAGTATTACTTAGACACAGCCTTACATCGGGCTACCTATTGTGGAAGGAGGAGTTCTACAAGCAAGTAGATGGAGTGGCGATGGGCTCACCTGTATCTCCCATTGTTGCCGATATATTCATGGAGGACTTTGATGAGAAAGCCCTGCGTACTTCTCCCGTAAACCCAAGATACTACAAGCGGTACGTAGACGACACTTTCACAATTCTCCCTTTAGATAAAGTAACTGCATTTCTAGACCATCCTAACTCCTTAAATTCTAAAACTCAGTTCACAATGGAGTTAGAGGCAAACAATTCTTTAGCTTTTCTAGATGTGTTAGTAATTCGGAATCCTGATAACACCTTGAGCCACACTGTGTATAGAAAAAAGACCCATACAGATAGATATTTAAACGGTGATTCTCACCACCATCCTTCACAGTTAGCTACCGTGGGTAAATCTTTGTTTCAGAGATCACGAGGGATCTGTGACAGTAAACACCTGGCCGCCGAGCTCCAACACGTCAAGCAAGTTTTGCACGACAATAAGCTTCGGGTCCCGCGCCTACGTCACAGTGAACGAGTGAAGCCGGCCACAGTCGAGCGAGTGCCTGCTGTACTGCCATATGTCAGAGGTGTCACTGACAAGATTGGCTACATCTTGAAGCGGGCTTCCATTAAAACATATTTCAAGCCGCCGAAGAAGATTAGTCAGTTTTTACCATCAGTCAAGTGTAATATTCCTCTGCAAGATGCAGGAGTGTACAAGCTTGATTGTGAATGTGGTCTCTCTTATATAGGACAAACTAAAAGATCTATAAAAACCCGTGTTAAAGAACATATAGCTGATGTGAAGAATAGACGCTCCGGGAAGTCTGCAGTCTGTGAACACGTACAGGATCGCCCCCGTCACTACATTAGATTTGATAGACCACAAATCCTCGCTAAAGAACACCGATTCCTTCCAAGGATGATTCGCGAGGCTATTGAAATCAAGAAACATCCTAATTTCAATAGAGAAGATGGCTGGGTGCTACCATCTGCTTGGGATCCCATAATTAATAAAATTAAATCCCAACCCAAGCATACAACTGCAAGACTTCATGATACTGTAAGTTCATACTGCGTAGATCGGAACAAAAATTAATAATTTTTAATCTGGAGGTAGCCGTGGTTAACTATGACATTGGGACGGCATACACCTTAGTCCCCCCCCGTGACCATGGGTGCTGTAAAGTCCTCGAAACGTCGGGAATATAAAATAAGTTAATATACGCGATAAAATCCGTAAAATTAGTTTTATTTAAACCATCCAGAATGGTTCTGTTATCTCGTTCTTCCTATTCATTTGCACGAAGTGCAGATATAGCATTCATAATATGTTTGATTTGATAATCTATCACAAAAGTTTTAAAATAGCGACTCATAAAAGCTTTACATCGGTCCGTTATAACTCTACTGGGTTTGCCAAACACTAAAATTATACCCGTGAGTTCTTTTACAGTTTCTATTGAACGCACACTTTTCACGGAACGAGCAAAAACATACTTCTTACATTAATCTATTATTATTAGAATATAGTGGTTTCCCTGTAGACATTTTTGGAAATGGCCCCAAATGATCAATGTGTAAGGAAAACTAGACATACCTATGCACGTATGTCTAGTTTTCCACGAGGTGCAATTCCCCTTTACGCCGACCATTACCTGATTTACCGTATGCGCACTGTAAGCAATTATTTACGTATTTCCTAATGAATTTTGTAATTTTTGCAAAAACTATATTTGGCCAATTTGGTATTACAAAACGTTCACGTGCTAGAGTTTTCTATATAACGGCCCATCAGAAACAGAATAATTATTATATATATTTATTTGTAGTACCCTTTTGAATCCTGAAGTTTTACAGAGAGTGCCTAATCTGTTTCATCTATCAACATTACATCTAATAAATTCACGCATAGAGAATTGCGACTTAACGCATCCACATGCCGCATCCTATCGCCATTTCTATATTATTTTTTAATAGTAGTTCTATAATAATATTAATCCACCATCTTGCAATGCGCAGCACAAGATCTTTTTTTTAAAGTGTTACGAATGGCTGAACAATCGGTGATTACTTTAACAGGTATACCTACAATGTAAATGCGAAATATTTTGAGTGACTCTACGACAGCAATTGTTTCTAACTCATAGCTGTGGTAGAAATGCTCTTCCCTGCTTGTGACCCTACTTAAATATGCTACCGGTTTTAACGTTTTATCAGGTTCAAACTGCATTAGAATACCACCTAATCAGGGTTTACTTGCATCTCTGTATACAACTCTGTTTTCGCAGACGATTGTAGATAACCAATACGGGGCTTGTTTATAACCCCTTAAAGTATTAAAGGCATTATTTTATTCGTCACCCCAACACCAAGTATAGTTTCTTTTTGTCAATTCGGTTAGGGGGCGTGCTATATATGCAGAATCTCTAACAAATTTTCGAAAATATGACGCCAAACCAATAAATTGACCGAACCTCGCGAACATTGGTGGGAGTTTAAAGCAAAGTATACACTCAATTTTATGTTGACCTGGTCTTATAGTTCTCGCTGTAATTTATTGGCCCAAATAATCGACAGTTGTTTTTAGAAATGAACATTTACTTTGATTTAATCGTAAATTTGCTCGTTTAAGAAGATCTAATACTTGTTCCAATGGCGAAAGTCCTTCCTGAATTGTGACAGTTGGAAAAATATCATCAAAATATACTCAGTTTTATTTGTACTGATACCATAGTTTTCTTTGTTATTTAATTTTCTATAGTTAGCCAATTCCCGTAAAGCTAGTTTAACGGCTCTAGAAAATACCGCCGGTGCAATGGTCAAGCCATACGGCATTCGCACAAATTCATATTGTTCGGAAAGTGTAACGACGAATGCAGTTTTTGGGATGGATTTTAGAGAAATACGTATCTGATACCTACCCTGGTAATACCCTTGGCCAGATCACGTGCAGTAAAATAGTACTCCCCCTATAACAAGCTAATAAGGTCATCTATGTGTGACAAGGGAAAATGGTCCCTTACTGTACATGAATTCAAAGCACTGTAATAGAATAGAATAGAATAGAATATTTTTTTATTCAATATAGATCACATGTGTAATTCTTATTGAAAGTCATTTTTTACTTTACCACTGGTTCGAAAAAAAAAACCTCTGTCCTGGGAAGAACCAGCAAGAAACCCAGCGGGACTTTTTTTTTAAAGCAAATTTTACAATAATGGTTGTACTAACTATATAAGTACATAATTTATTTTAGAAACAGCTTGGAAGCGATCACCTCATTCCCAGGGGTTATTATCAACCATGTATTCATTTATACTATAATAACCCTTTTTATACAGTTTCAACTTAACAAAACATTTAAACTTGCTAATGGAGAGAGCCTGTACACTTTCCGGGACCTTGTTGTAATAGCGTATACATTGCCCCAAGAATGAATTACTGACTCTGTGGAGTCGAGAAACTGGTATCACTAGCTTGTGTTTGTTCCTAGTGTTTACAGAATGCACATCACTTTTTTTACAAAAACTACCTTTGTTTTTGTGAACATATATTAAATTTTCGTAAATATACTGAGAAGCCAAAGTTAATATATTTATTTCTTTAAATTTATCTCTAAGAGACTCTCTCAGTTTTAGGTTGTATATAGCTCTAATGGCCCTCTTCTGTAAAACAAAAATAGTTTCTGAATCAGCCGCATGTCCCCATAGCAAAATCCCATAAGACATTATGCTATGGAAATAACTGAAATAAACTAATCTAGCTGTCTCGACACTAGTGAGACCTCTAATCTTTTTTACAGCATAGGCTGCAGAACTTAGTCTGCTTGCTAGTTTGGATATATGGGGGCCCCACTGAAGCTTTGCGTCGAGAGTGATGCCAAGAAAAACAGTGGATTCAACAGGGCTCAGTTCTTCCCCATTTAAAAACACATTGGTACTCAGATTTCTAACATTCGTTGTTGTAAATTTAATACATTTAGTTTTGTTTCCGTTTAAATGTAAATTATTAACGTTAAACCAATGCACTAATTTTGATATAGCATTATTCACTTCGTCACATTTAAATGATTGACGTTTAAGTTTAAAAATCAAAGAAGTATCATCAGCAAATAATACTATATCATGATTATCCTCTACAATAGAAGGTAAGTCATTAATATAAACTAGAAACAGGAATGGGCCGAGAATTGAGCCCTGAGGGACACCCATTAGTACAGGTGAGCCGGAAGAACTTTTACCATTGATAATAACTTTCTGCATTCTATTACTTAAATATGAAATTATAAGTTTAAGCGCTGTGTTCTTGACACCATAGTACTGTAGCTTCCTGATTAATGTCTCATGGTGAACGCAGTCGAAGGCCTTGGAAAGGTCACAAAATATACCCAAAGCATCCTCTGAATTCTCCCATGCACAAAAAATATGTTTAATAAGCTCAACTCCAGCGTCAGTTGTTGAGCGACCCCTTGTAAAACCGAATTGATTTCTATGTAGCAATTTATTAATATTAAAGAAACTTAACATTTGATCTAAAATTATTTTTTCAAAAATTTTACTAAATGTTGGTAGTACAGAAATTGGTCTAAAATAATCTATATATAATCTATACTATCCATTTTTTTTCTTTACTAGTACCACTGGACTCGCATAGGGTGAATTTGACTCCCTTGCTATTTGATAATCTAATAACTCTGGAACTTGTTCATATACTATTTCCCTCTCCTTGTATGATAATCCATAAGACTTACAAAAAACTGTTTATCAGTATTAGTAACAAGTTTCAATAGATATTTCAATTAAATTCGTACAACCTAAGCTAGATATATCCGTTGTAAATCAATACGAATATTTACGTAGTAACTTAATCAAAGTATCCCGTTCACTGTTATTTATTTCACCTAAATCTAGTGCCTCGAAATTAATTTCATTTTTTTAAGACGGCGGTTTGAATTATTTAATTTGTATTAGTACATAACACATTTATTAAATCTTTCTCATAATAAATCTTCGCCCTAGTTCATAAACACTCCGCTCTCCACACGATAAGGTGATTTCCTATATTAATAATTTTAATGGCATCAGTCGCAGACGTTAATAAGGCACCCAGTATTAAATACATATCGTTCGAATTGTAAAGAGGTAGGGTAGTATACATTAAGTCCATACATTTTCTATTTAAATAAATACTAAGAGGCATTTCACAACAACAGGGAATAACTACGTCTTGTGATAACCGTATTTCATATGTATGGTGGAAGTCAGTGCTATCAAGATTAAATTGAATTAAAATATTATCACAGATTATTCCTGACCAGGGTGGCGCTAGTTGAACTAGTAATCAAACTGATGTTATCTTGACTAATAATAGATTGACCTAGTATCATACCAATATTGACTGCACAACTAGGCGTCACTTCCGCAAAACTAAATATTCCTAATTTATCAACATCTACTGTGAATAAAGTGAATGGTACCAAACGAAAATATACAACTATTCCCAAATCCTCTCAATACAACAGTGTATGGAATTAAAGCTAGATCTAGCAAGTTGACGATGTAGAGTGCCAAAATATTCACTTCACTGCTGGTATCAATATAAGCACTTATCCTACAATCGTTTATGGTAACGATTTTGTTAATACTCAAAATCTCAGGTGCCCAGGAAACGATGCTGCATCATTCGGTCTTCAGCTTCGACGGTTGGCTCTTTATGGCAGACAGATCTCTGGCAAAGACTTTGGAGCCTTGGTTCCGCTCGATCGCTTCTTCAATACGAGATGTATTGAAGTTGCGTAAGTCCCGCCGCAAGCATTTGGAGATCTATCTGTTCAGTTGCCTGTATGCTGTCAAATCTGTAGAAGAATGTAGCTTCATCTCCCGTCTAACAGCCGTGAGATTAAGAGTGTGATCGGAGAGTTTTTGTGTTCCTCTTTTGTGGTCTTGCAAAACTTAGCTCCGACCGCATGGATAGTTTCCACGAGCTTGTCATTCAAATCGTGCACTTCATTGCAGTCTTCTAAGCTCTGAAAACGGTTTTGTAACTCGAGCTGAAAGGTTTCGGGACTTTGGATTAGAGCACGAGGGGGACGGAGCGTTGACTTGATTAGACGAGACCTCTCCAATTTAACGTTTACGTTCATTGTGCCTCTAACCATTCGGTGATCGCTGCCGGTTTTCACCCTCGCGATCACTGAGACATCACTAAACAGCTATCGTCTGGTCGTCATAATGAAGTCAATCTCATTTTTGTCGAACCGTCGGGGCTCGACCAGGTCCACTTCCTGTGGGGCCGTTTCTGAAAAAAGAGTTCATCATAAAGAGTCCCTCTTTCTCCGTGAAGTCGGCCAGCTGCTAGCCCCTTGGGTTCCGTTGCCCTGTTGCAAATTTCCCCACTTTCAACTCACCGTTCTCTCTTGTGCCTAGTTTTGCATTGAAGTCTCCCATTAACACCGTATATTGGGTTTTGGAGGAATGCTCTAGAGGTATCCTCATACATTTCTTTTCACCTCCTCATCGGGGTGTGCCAAGGTTGGGGCGTAAACCTGTATGACCTTCAGCGAATACCGTTTGGTGATTCTAAGTATAAGGTACGCAACCCTCGTCGACACACTCTCAATCTTTACAACGTTGTTAACGAGAGACTTGTGGACGATAAATCCGACACCTCCTTGGGACAGATTGTCGCCCTCCCGGTAATAGAGCAAGTTGCCGGATTCGAGGATTACCGTGTCCTCCCCCTCTCTTCGGACTTCGGATAATGCTATAATATGCCAGCGTAACTTGTCTATCTCTTCTTACAGCTTCACAATCATCTCGTCAGTCCTCAGGGTGCGTGTGTTGTATATTGCCAGGTCGAGTTGTCGTAGGTGGCAACCGAACCTCCACTGGAGATTCTTAGCACCCTCTGCCCCGCCGTTACCATGGTCGCCACCGTAGCCAGGAATAGCGGGGCCGCCGGGGACTGGGGGCCGTCTCTTCGTAACTTTCATCATGGGGGGTATATTGCCATAGTTGCCGCGCTTGGCTAGCGGGTTGGCAACTGCAGTTTTTTATTGTATTTTTGCCGTTACCGGGAAGATGCTGCTGCCCATCTCCTGCCTGTTTCCCTTTGTCGCCTTTTACGACACCCACGGGAAGATATGGGGTAGTGGATATTCTTAACCGCCACTACAAGGTAAGACGTTTGACACGTACGTTGACATGTTCGTTTAATCCAAAAATTAATAAAACCTCTATTACCAAATAATAAGTAAAGATAAACAGTTCGTACTGTAGATAATGCTTGACTAGCGTTAAAAAAAATAAGGCGTAAAATTACTATATTCTTGGATAGATATTGTGATGAAGTTAATTAAGAATGCTTTTTTTACCTACTTAAATAGTTGTATTCACTCAGGCAGATTGGCGATAGCAGTACCAGAAGTCTAACACCTGACATTGTAGCCAAATTTATCTAATCTAGTTTGACATGTATCAGTTTATTCCTGCATTTGTAGCAGTGTAATAAACACTATGCAAAATAAAACAATACGGGCACCTAAACAAAGAATCAAGTTTATTTTTGTTATTAGATTGCTAAATAATTTTAGGTTAAAAATTCTGCGTATACAGTAGTTTTATCATTACATTTTGATTAAATTAATGAGAAATAATGTTAAAGTTCAAAGCGCTAGTAGTGTACCTGCTCACTATATAGAATTGAAATACGTTTATTTGTTTATTGTTTCTTTAATAAAGTAAAAGCAGATAAAATTTAATATGGAGTGTGACCTCCTCTTGTTGAAATCACAACTTGCATTCATCTGGGTATGCTAGCGAGTATACCTCTTACGGTTTCTTGCGAAATACGTACTCGTTTAACGGTTATCACATTCTGAGAATTTCTGATGGTCTGCGGGGCCGGCTGTACTGATCTTACTCATCGCATCAGAATATCCCAGATATGCTCTTTTAGGTCAAGACTTGGCCTAATTTGACGTTGGCTAATTCAGACGACAAATTCTGACCTCTAGCCTATAATACGCTTTCACATCCCCAGACTGATAAGAATGGAGTTTTTGCTAAGAGCGGCCAATGCGGATTGTGCGTGAGAAATTAAAACTTCGTCTTCCGTCCGGTGTCCAGTCACTGAACCGTTTTCGACGAAGACTAACTCCGTACGATCCAACAAATTTATTACTACATAAAACATAACAGAGCTCTCACCATATCTTCAAAACATGCCTCTGCAATGCGTAAGGCTCGTCTTTTTGTTCGTTGATAAAGATCATAGTATAAGAAACCATCACAAAAATTGATATTTAAAAATGGCAAAAAAATGTTCGACTATTAAAGTTTGTTGTTCTCTTATCTAATAATTTTTGGATATTTTGCTGCATATAGATTTAAAATTATTAAATCATTTTCATCGCATTTTAATATAAATGCTAATTAGTTATTCTAGGTAATAGTAAACGAGTCCCCGATGGCAATCGTACTTAAAGTATCTGGAAACTACTTAGTTTTAAATAAAATATTGTCTTAATCCAAGACACGAATATGTCTATAACCTATAAAAGTCCACTGCTGAACGTAGGCCATCCCAATTGATTGCCTCATAGAGGGGATTTGCAACCGCAGTTTTTCATTATTTTGTATTGTTATCAGGAATATGCTGCTGCCTATCTCCTGTTTCAGTTTCCTTCTGTCGCCTCTTACGACTCCCACGGGACGATATGGGGTTGTGGGTATTCTTACACCGCCACTATACGGTAGACGCCGTCATCAGATTGGATTAAATATTAATGTGTTATTATTGAATACAATATGCTTAAAAAGAAACATATAATAGTAGAAACTACGCAGTAAGTTATTGGAATTTAAAACATATAGAATGTGCTTCTATTTTTCAATGCAAGGTAGAAAGTGTGCGGTCGAATTTAATAGGTACTTATTAAAAATAAATCTGTAAAGTTTCATCTGTAAGGTTTTTTTTTGTACATACTATTATTTATTCTGTGGTATTATAAAGAAAGTTACCAAATCCCGCAACCTTAACAGATTGAACACTCACATTAATTTATCATAAGCGAGAAAAGTGGTAAAACACTGTTGCTGTTTAACACAATTCATTTTATTTCAAAATATATTAGTTGTGGTGACGAGTTACAATCTCGTATACAATTGCTTAAAACTGTATAATGTCTTGATTTCGGCTTTGTTCGACGGCTAAACATTTTATTGTTTTACAAAGAATAAAGAGTTCATCTTTATATTTTTGTCAACTTTAGTGAATGAATTTAAAATAAGCCATAACCTTTTTAATCGTTCGTTACACAAAAAAACAGCAAATGTATACTACACTTCATTTTATTTTTACGAGCACTCATCTCTATGTTCAGTCATCCCCGTTACATCTCAACGAAGGCTATACTAGACTTCTACAAACACCACACGCGCACCGCACACACTCTTTGAGCTACGTCTGCGGTATGGCTGTTGACATAGTCAAAACACAAAATAGAACGCAGTAGGGAACTCTAAAATTAAACAGGGTTATTAATACACACAGTTGAACCCACGCTCCTGGAGAGCCAATCAAGCACTAGATGACAATTTTTGGGCACGCTGGTCAGCGGAATACAGACCTCTTTTAATGCCGCGGTCCAGCTCCAACTCTCAACACAAAAATCTAAAATTTGGGGACATTGTGATAATTTGTGATGGCACAATGCCTAGAGGAGTATGGCCCAGAGGCGAAGTGACGGAATTCCACCCAGGTCCAGATGGGCGCGTCCGAATAACTGAAATAAGAACAGCATCGTGTTTGGTGCGCCGTCCGGCCTCTCGCCTCATCGCAATTACGACGACGGACTAAACCAGTTTTTTAGTGCTTGCGCACGAGGGGCTTAGGGGCTAATCGTTCGCTGTAAATATCACAGTACATGAGAGATTATGTATTAAATGTTAAATCTACCCTTAGAGTATACATAAGCAAGCCATGCTTTCGTATGCTGAAAAAATGTACATGTTATATATATGTGAGTGATATTTATATTTATACTCATCTATACCTATAATAAATCTGTAGAAAAGTCTTGTCTGTAATTTTTAAATATTTTCTGGGAAAACAATTCCAGGGGACTAAATAAAGGGCACTGAAGCCAAATAAATAGTTTTTAGAATTTTTGTCTGTATATTCTTGATTTACACAAAAACTGCTGAACAGATTTCCGTGAAATTGTGTTTAGGTAGTTTGTGTAGAATAGTGTAGTAGAATTGTGTGTAGGTAGTTATGGACCCGGGGCAACTATAGGCTACTGTTAATCCAATTACGGAACTTTAAAAAGTAACGCTGCTTTAGTAGTCCATTAGTATTTTCCTTCCGTTAGATGTTAATTTCTATGTTATTTAACAAATTTTTAAAATATAATTAAATATAAACATGTAATATTTATTACAAACTATAATAATAATAAAAAAAAAACTAAAACTAGAAACTTAATTATCATATAGTCCTACTCTCCGCGGTATCGTGCCATGAACGCAAGCTGCGTTTCCCCGCTGAATGGCTATATTTAGCCTTTGAGAGAGAAAAGAATCAGCCCTCTTATCACCAGCAGCAACTGCCAGCTGCGGATAGAGTTCCTTTAGGAATTTCACCGCATGTGGACCCCACGGGCCGGTAGTCTCTACACCAAATGGCACAAATATGTAGTTATATCTCAGATACTCATATTTGCGCCAATTACTCAGTTGAGGTGCCTCTGATGCCACCCCGGCTCTAAACGAGGTACCCCTGAGATGAGAGGCCGCCAGAGTGTCTACGCAAGTAGCATCCCACATTAGGGCTTTACCTCTCTCCCAAGGGACCAATGTCATACCGTCGGGTCTCCTGCCATCGTCTCTAAATATACCACAAGTCTCTAAAACCGAGGGAACATTTATAGAGACAAGAACCCTTCAGACGACATCGTTCAAAGAACTGTGTCGTGAAAACCTACCAGCGCTTTTCTTACATGAAACTCCGTGGAGCACAAACTTGTCGATGCTGCTACCACAGGGGCACTGATGGGGTTGACAAATCGCCGCTCCTAGTCGAATTCCTACGGCAATGTGCAAGCTTTCCCCATCGAGTAACGTGCCAAGATTACTTGATGGTAAAGCGTGTAACCAGTGACTAGATTCCTTAGTCGAAACAGCTAAAAGGCGTGCCTTATCTTGGTCACTATGGAAATTATGATACGAATCTTTCTGCATGTCCTGTACCAACGGAATATCCCACTGTTTTTGTTGGTTAACTTCCACTGGAACATTTTCACCAGTACAGAGCGTTTGCCATGTCTGCCCTGCCTCCGTAGCAAAGCATAGGTCTACTTTATTATTTAAAATTATGTTACATTAGTCACTGCCACTATGCACGGAAGCAATGAAAGTAGGCAATGCAACGCTAGAAAGATTTCTCACACAAATGCCATCAAATATTATAACTTGAGTCCAGGCTGTTGTATTTATAGTTAAATTTAGAATTTTTTCTATAGCTATTTTAAGGTTATTATCAACATCTTTTAAAATATCCGAACATTTCTAGACTAGACTCGAGCGGAGTAAGTATGTAAATCTAGGTAAAAGAAGACAATATTTTAAAATAGTTAAAGCTATGCGGGGGCTTAATTTATACAATTTATCAACGTGGTTTAAAAACTGATCAAATTTTGTTTTAAAACAGGTTTAATACTATCGTTAAACAATGGGGCACCTAACAGGTATAGTGATTCCGTACTGACAGTTTTTATTCCTGGACAAATATGATTATAATTTTGAATTCAAATGTCTCTATGAGAAGTAGATAAATTGTTAGAAAAAAATATTTCATATTTATTGCTATTTGGTTCAAGACCAATATTTTTTAAAATTTTGAAAAATATGAGTAAGATCACTGAGGATTTCATCTGCTCTACCTCCCAGTGTACCGTCGTCTAGGTACCAGACATTCAGCTTGGATTTCAACTTTGAAATAATGGGTTGAATTCCCAAACCGAATAGTGCTGGACCCAGTGGGTCACCCTGCTGAACACCGACAGCAGAATCGATAACATGGTTTTCGTAAAACAAGTTAGTATTTTGACTATAACATTGCCAAACGTAATGATAAATTTCGGGGGTATTGTTAGCCACTTCTTTCAGCAAGCGTTACGGCCAACAGCTGCTTATCCCAGGAATAGGGTCCCCCGCGGGCCCATAGACGGAGAACCTACAAGCAGATGCTGGTCGGGCCTGCTACAGGCCAAGGTTTAAGTTTCTAATTACAATAAACAATCAGGGGGGAGCGTTGTTTTCTATAAGGGGAGCTTACTTACCTCTATCCAAAGCGACTGGTCCCTCAGGATTCGGTCAGGTCGCGTGTGGATGTATAGTGCTAGGAAAGTAAGGGTCAGTGATGTGTATCTGGGTGTGGCTGGTAGTGTTATTGACCTTATTAGACCGTTACCATCTGCAGCAGTTCGGCCCTCAGCACCTCTCCAAACTACGGTCTCCTTCCGCAGCCACTTTCTTCGTTTTCTACGATGACAGTTATTTAACTCTGTCGTACGATTAACTACCTTACAGAAGCCACTAACTCTCGTTTGTTATAACGCCTGACTCGCGAAATGAACACAGACCGTACGGATCAAAGGTCACCGTTATTTCTAGAATATCAAATACCGCACTAGTAACTAATACAGTCGAATCCACTTATACAGATTCTGCGTTAAACCTAAAAGTCCCGGGTAAAACTCTCAGCAAGGGACACGCGCCACAATTCCCAGTGGTATATTTACTATACACGCATATCATAAACGAGGTCCCGACAAAACGGACCGCGTGCTTATCTCTCGACGCGATGAATTGGACTCCCTTGTTCTAGCGTGTCCTTGACACGACGGGATGTCAAAACCGGTATCGGAGAGGCGCGCGCGCTCTCTGACGTCCATTATTGACATTAGCGCTTTTGCGCGAACAAACCCCCGTCCCGGACATAAGGATTTAGGTCCGCGAGCAAACCGGTCAGCGGGACAGGGTCGCGACGGCAAGTTGCAAGACCGAATCTACAACCAAACTAGGCCACCTTACGCACCCCATCAGATCTTGCAACCCTAACCAACGCCTCAAAATTACAGCCCCAACGTGGGCTAGCCGGAGAGTGGAACTGGATGCCCTTCCTGGATATCGCAGCACATAAATAAGTCCTATTCCTAGACAGAAGTCCGACGACCTCCTTCAAACACCTATCTGCGCTCCTATGATTAGTTCCGCAATCCGACCGGATCAGGTCTGCAAACAGCAACGCGACACGAAGCGGCCCAGAGGGACCTTCCAAGCTTCAGTGCAGAGAGCACCCCCAAATTCCCCATGAACGTCGTCTGTGGAGATCCGAACGAAACGCACAGATAGTCCCTAGTATGAATTTTCAAACAAGTAGACATAACCAAGCCATCCACCTATAATCATTTACAAATGGTGCGACAGCTGATTTCCATCTGATAATCTACAAACCAGATAGCCCTTTAGGCAGGTAGTCCTATGCTCATATTTCAACTAATTTTTCAAAGCATCAATGTTCAATTACAGAATTAATTAAAACAAGTAATCACCGACGCACATAGGTCAACTTGACAAAGTAAACAAAACAATAATCCTAAGAGACAGCCCTATTTCTTATTTCAAATAAATATCTTAGACAGTGCTAATAAAATCCAAACCAAAAGAGAATTGACTCTTATTACCTTCGGCACAAACAGGGTTATCTAATTTCAACCTTCCTTATCACAAAGCAAAATGATTAAACACTTTTACAAAACATATACATAATTTTCAAAATAGCGCGCCATTCAAATTTCAAATGAATTCAAACTTTCCTTTCAGCAACAGACGTGACAACCAAATACAATTAAAAAGCATACGCACAAGCATTAAAGAGAACACACAATTTAATCTCAATTTTCCGTGCAACAACAAACGCAGTGATCAAATGTATTTACAAAACATATGCAGCAGCATTTAAAGGAGTATTTTAAATTTAATTCTTTTACTCACAACCGCTACAATATGAATTTCGCGGAAAACCCAAAATCATTTTAATTTTAATTTAAAGAATTTTTAACTAAGTGCTCGACCAAAACAAATCTAATACCCCTTGAAAGCGTGATTCAACGCTCCAGGGGGCCCTAATCATCCCACCACCAAGTGGAGGCCACACCGCGTGAACCCGAGACTAACAGAGCGCAACCGCTAACAGTCGCCACTCGGGTTGTACGCCCTCACTGAGGCCGTCGGCAACAGAACAGCTTGACAAGTGGACTGTAGACGGCTTAAGGCTCAGTAGAGGCGGCCGTGGTGAGAGCTAAGGCGGCAGCTAGCTAGGGCCGCCTCCATCAAATGGGGTACAGTGGTACACAAGTCGCGGCCACTCAGCTAACGGGAGTGAGAAGGGTCCAGTGGACTGATGAGTGGCCGTGAAGTCCTCTCCGCACGCTGAGGGGGGGTGATGACACCCCCGCCCCTGGGGGAATTACCCCCTGACTGGTCGGGGGAGGGACCCCTTTCAAACCTAGGGGCCTGTTGGCTAGCCGGCGGGCGCCGAGCGTCGCCCGTCAGAGGGCGTGGCGGAGCGCCCCCGCCCGTGGGGGTCGAGGGCCTGGCAGCGCCCCGAGAGGAGACGCCGTTCACACCCAGGCACAGTACGGAATGGTGATTGCCCTGGCAATGCAAACAGGGACGCCGGTGCGGACAGTCTCGCTGGAGGTGCCCTTCCACACATGAGTAGCACCAGCGGCGCTCCTTGGCGATAGTTCGCAGCGCCGGAACCGGCTTACTTAATAATTTCGGGCAAGACGTTACCCGGTGATCAAATGCTCGACAATAGGAGCAGGGGGGGGGGGTTGACGACGACTTACCCGGCGGATTCCGCCTCTCACTGGGCACGGCTCGTAAGTCGTCGACGGTGCCCGCCGCGTGCTCGATCTGTCGGCACTGCTCCTCCAAAAACCGCAGCAGGTCATAGAAGGGCGGAATATAGGAGGACTCGTCCCCGCCGTACCTCTCCTCAAAAAGTATTCTAAGGTCGAGAGGTAGGCGGGACAGCATGATGCGGAGAAACAAAAAGGCCCATTCGCCCACTGGTAAATCCAAACGCCTCAACGTATTACAGGCCACCAAGACTGGATCCAACAGGTCCGGACGTAGTCTGGCCCGGTCACTAAGCAGCGGGAGGCTCAGAAGCTGCTTAACATGTTCGTCCGCAATTCGCCGGACGTTGGCGTATCTTCTGGCTAGGAGGTCCCGAGCAGTCTGGTAGGCGTCGTCCGACAAGCTCAAATGGCTGACAACGCCCAGGGCCTCCCCCTCCAGTGAGGCCAGGAGGTACGCCATCTTCTGGCTCGGGGTCAAGTCACTCCGGGTGTCCACTAGGCCGTTGAAAAGACCAACGAAGGTCAGCCATTCGGAAAGGACCCCGGAGAACCTTGGCAAGTCCAGAGTTGGGAATCGTCCCAACAGCTCCGGCTGAGGCTGCTTCCGAAAGGACTCGGGCAGGCCACTCGTCCGAGCTTCATGCGCCTCCTCGGCATACCTGCCTTCAGCCTCGATCAACTCGTCCGTGAGCGAAAAGAACTGCTCATAGTCTGCGAAGCAGGAGTCCAGGACTCCCTTTTCCACATCCGAATCCTCGAGCTCAGCGTAAGCCTCCTCCACTGCAGCGCTTCGAGCATCGACCTGCTCGAACCGCTTCATCAAATTATGGACCCTATCCGGTCGACCTATCAAAGCATGGGCGCTGGTGGCCCAGCGTAACTCAGTCCGCAGGCAACGGATTAGCATCTTGGGCGAGGACATCACTACTTAATACAAATTACGACGCGGCTCCAGCACAATTACAAAAATAACAAATAACAAATACAAAAAAATTAACAGCTAACAAATGCAGTTCCTATCAAATCGAGTTGAATAGAAATTAAACAAATAAGAACCGCTACTTATCAAATCAAATACAAGTTAGTACAAAAGAAAAGACAAATCAAATTAATATTAACAAATACTAGTGCGATCAAATCAAGTTAAATTCAAATTACGCAAATACAAATTACTACTCTTTAGTTCAAATACAAATTACAATACGAAAGTTACATAAACGAAGACACACATCACGGTCGATCAATAAAAAATGCCCAGTTTGGAAATCGACCCTTCGATAAGTAATCCACTACAACTAACCGACAACGATAATTAACCGATTACGTAAAAATAACCATCTACCTACATGACGCAAACTCCCGCTTGCGCGCTAGACGGGCGCGGCTTTTCAAATTTACCCGCAAACAACAAATCAAGCCAACAAAGAAAGGAATTTTATTATTACGTATATAATAAAAAAAATATTTTTACATATTATGTACGGGCGTGATTGTAGACACAAAATTAAACCAATCAACCCAACGCTCCCTGCCACCAAAATTATTTAATTTTTATCAAACACTATGGTCGGTGGATCGACCGGGAATCGATCCCAGAATCGTGCTCTGCTACCAAATGTTACGGCCAACAGCTGCTTATCCCAGGAGTAGGGTCCCCCGCGGGCCCATAGACGGAGAACCTACAAGCAGATGCTGGTCGGGCCTGCTACAGGCCAAGGTTTAATTTTCTAATTACCATAAACAATCAGGGGGGAGCGTTGTTTTCTATAAGAGGAGCTTACTTACCTCTATCCAAAGCGACTGGTCCCTCAGGATTCGGTCAGGTCGCGTGTGGATGTATAGTGCTAGGAAAGTAAGGGTCAGTGATGTGTATCTGGGTGTGGCTGGTAGTGTTATTGACCTTATTAGACCGTTACCATCTGCAGCAGTTCGGCCCTCAGCACCTCTCCAAACTACGGTCTCCTTCCGCAGTCACTTTCTTCGTTTTCTACGATGACAGTTCTTTAACTCTGTCGAACGATTAACTACCTTACAGAAGTCACTAACTCTCGTTTGTTATAACGCCTGACTCGCGAAATGAACACAGAACGTACGGATCAAAGGTCACCGTTATTTCTAGAATATCAAATACCGCACTAGTAACTAATACAGTCGAATCCACTTATACAGATTCTGCGTTAAACCTAAAAGTCCCGGGTAAAACTCTCAGTAAGGGACACGCGCCACAATTCCCAGTGGTATATTTACTATACGCGCCTATCATAAACGAGCTCCCGACAAAACGGACCGCGTGCTTATCTCTCGACGCGATGAATTGGACTCCCTTGTTCTAGCGTGTCCTCGACACGACGGAACGTCAAAACCGGTATCGGAGAGGCGCGCGCGCCCTCTGACGTCCATTATAGACATTAGCGCTTTTGCGCGAACAGCAAGGTTACCCTATTCGGTAGAGTTAAAAGCATTCCTTAGGTCAACCTTCACAAGAACATTTGCATTAGAATTTGTTAAAAATGTACGCACTGAATGTACCACCGCCTCACCGCCACATCTAGTGTCAAAGCCTAGTAGGCTGAAATTTGGTCTTAAGGTTAGAGATTATGTGCCTGCAAGCTAATTTTGAACCAAGCGTCGAAATGTGGAACCAACGGCAATAGGACGGATACCGTTATCCTTTTTTTTTGAAGGCACATAATCTTGCCCCATTAAAGAATGCAATGAAATTTGGATTAACATTACCAGAAAGCATAAAGTTACATAATTTTGTAATGTCTTTAAGAAGTACTCCGCCGGCGTCACCGGCAGAAGCGCTTATAAGATCTTTAAAATGTTGACCTGTAATTCCGTCAATTCCGCCAGCAGAGCCATTCGAAAATGACATAATTGCTTCTAAAGTGTCTTTTTCAGAAATTTGTAATGGTTGCATAGAAGTCTTAGGAGGCAGCGGTAAATCCTGAGAAGGTTTGACCGTAGGATGCTTTTGACGAAGGCTTTCAAGAGTTTCGACATTACGAGGAACCAGGATTTCGTCTGAGAATAAAATACGGAATGCATTTTTAAAGTCGCCATACATTACTTTCGACTCAACTACTTTTTTTTAATCAAAATTAGGACGTGGTCGAGGTAAATGAGTATTAATTGGGTAATCTAAATTTTGAACAGATATCTCCTTTAGTTGAGACGTAATTGATTATTGTTTTATCAAAATGAAAATGGGAATACGCGAAAGTAAATAATTTTTGCCAACTATTTTCACGATTAGTGAAACAATTTTTAATAGTGCATGACAATGCTTTAGCAAGTTACATCCTCGCACCTCTAGAAATTCTTATAACAACTGGTACATTACGATGATAATTGTAAATTTGCTCCAATAAAAAAGGAAAAATTTGTGGTTAGCAGAATTGCTAAAAGAGTTGTGAATTTCTACGGTAGGCTGTGAGCCGATATACTTTTACTATGGCATCGTTTAATATGTATATTTAATCCCCTTTTACCTTTAAACAGCCTACAGTCGGCACAATTTTGACACTGTAGGATATCCGGCTGTGAATGTAGCTGATCAGAGATATTCATTAAAAAATCTAAACAGATCTCTACAGCACTCAAAAGTCTTTATATTAGATAGCTTAATATTAACTTGGAATGTGCTGTACCCCGCATCTTTCCCTGAAACACAATCATTTACGGTCTAAATAAAAGCACTTTACTCTATATATGAAATATTATCACATTACTTCCCTGGATTGATTGCATATTGATAAAAATTGTTTGTAGTTCAAAGATATTTAAATATATAGGTATACTATAGAGCGGACATTGGGAACATTGTATACAAAAACTTTGAGCTAAAGCGCGTGTGGCAACCTCTAGCTAAAAATAGCAAAACAACGCTAAGCATTTATTATGACAACATTTTAGCCATTCCCAGTAGGTGACGCTAATAAATATAACCTCGTGTAAGGAATATTACCGTTTCGATATCAAAGTTTTGATAATGTTGTGGAAGATTACTAAGTTTGAAATGCTTTTCGATATAATAATAGGGGATAAACATGATTGTTTTATTGTATAAATCTATTTTTCATGACTTCCATCACACAAAAAAATCATATTAACTTTTTACGCCCCTTTAGTGTCATGAAATAAAATATTTAATTTCCAATAACTAAGAATCAATTCAATCAGTAGTCACTTTGGTTGCGACCTTGGTGGCATGACGTCACTCGGTCCATTAGCTGCTATAATAATAGCATATGATTAATCGATCGGTTAAAGACACATCGAGAAATGCCAAATCCAATAAGAGAGCGCCTCTATGTTTTTAAATTCGTTTCTATTACAAAAATACACTTAACTAAAATATTTTAGGAAAACACTGAACTTAAAAGCCGTTTCACGATTTTTCACGTTTCATGAGCTGCAGTACTTAAAGACACTACCCACATCAATAAAATTGTTATTTTAAGTTTTTACCTTATTTTATAACTCAGACTTAACGTACAATTTCTTGCATCTAATATCTTTAACAGTACAATTTTTTTTAATGTAAGAAATCTATTTCCCTCTCCTATCACTGTAAGCTAGAATCTATAATGGCTTTGTCCTTGAAAACCAAGAGACAATGAAGCCCGGTGTAAAACCACCAGACAATGAAGCCTGGTATGTAAAAGAGAAGACTTGCTGTATTGCTAAATATCAACACAGCAAGTATCCTCAGCATGCTCATAAGCAACACAGAAAATGTCATCAGCATGCCTTAAAAAAATTCCCACACTTGCTCCACATAAATAGGGTACTTAGCATAGTTGGTATATGCTACTCATTTTTGTTGGTATGGGTACAGTATCGTTGACTGTTTTACTTTCTTAAATATTGTAAAGGATTAAACTTTCTTAAATATTGTAAAGGGCGTCCTGTATATTTTTTATCGATAATCCCAATCGATAAACGTCGTCAATCACTAACTTTAAAATTGGTAACTAAATAGTCACGTTTACTGGATAACAGAGGGCGCTTATTACAATAAAAATAAATGTTCCAGAACAATCTACTAGAAATAACAAAACTTAAAAATTATTCGGTAAATATATGTTATATTTACGATAATAAACCGAAATCACGTTCATTTTTTGCTCCATATCGTGACTTATAATATCTTAATGCACAACCGGGGCATATTTTCTTTAAAATATTTTTAAAAATATTATGAAGCGAATGCGAAAGACAATTTTGCTACTGATGTCCGGTCTATTCCTACTACTACTTAAATGTCTTTGATGTAGTTGTTATGCTTTGACAGTTGACAACGACACAGCAGAAATATTTTCCTTTATAAATGAGTATTGTGTCTGAAATCAAAAAAATATTATTATAACAACTCTCTTATATATTTACTTTTTTATATTATTGATTATTGATGTTTTTATAATAAATACCATATTTATAAATAAAGCCTAAAATTTGTTTTAACCGTTGCGTAATAATTTTAACTACGCCGACAATCTAAGTTTCACTTTATCAAAACAGTGCCATCTAACGTCAAATTCAAAAAGTAGTAACATTTTACCTCCAGTTACTAATAAATAAAATATATAACTTGCATTTTATAAGTCTTAATAATTTAATTCTTAATTATAATTTGAAAATTCTAACGTTCATTTTGCAGTTCTTTCCTTATTTGATTTTAGTAGGAATTCATAAAGTGTATAGTAACTAATTACTACTTAAATAATAGTGAATAGTGACATCTATCGAAAATCATGAAATGTGAGATTTTTTCATTGAAGTATAATATACTTACGTACTAGAACAGCTATTTCAAACAAAAACTCTGCGCTACTCTATTTCGTTGCGCATGCGCCGTAAACAGTCTTACCGTGCATGCGTGGTTGTTTTATCATAATAGATTATGCGTAGGTGGAATCATCAGTAGGTATTTAATTATTGTTTATTTAAAGTACATATATTGTTAATTAATTTATTACAACGAGTTCAAGTTTTTAATAATTTGTCATTTATTTTGCATGATATGAAGTAAATTAATATGATAATATATAATATTATCACAATAGCATTTTAATTACATTTTTATATAAATATTTTATAAGATAACTATATAAATTGAAAGGAATCGAAGCTAATGAAATATATTTATTTAAATCTAGAACTGGGTCCCCAAAAGCCCTAATCTAAGTTCGCGTGAGGCATGGACACAGAACTGATACTTTTTATATTATGCCTTATGAATTACTGTGAAAAAACATAGTAAAACTTTAAACACTTCTACCATTTCTGTTTACACATGAATTATACCTTAGAATAATAACACCTAGAAGCCGAGTCCGCGTCCGTAATGTGAGGCAACTCAAACTAAGCCAGTATGGCTTAGTTCAATACTCGGCCCGTTAGTGCTCAAAGTCGTGTCGTGTTGACAACAGCTCCCGAAATTTTAATTAAAAATGACGTTTTATGCAGTAAACGGATGTCAGTACATCAGAGAAACACAAGAAACATAGTAACATTACATTTCACGAGTAACTAATGCTTTTGAACTTACATTTTTACGTAAAACATTAATCAAAGATTAATATGAATTTTTAAAAACTGACATATAACATTATATGGAAATGTTGCCAAAGTAAAAGAAAAATTCTCCCACCTTTTTTTAATTAAAATTAAAACACGTCAATAGTAATGAGGGCTAAATGAATCTACGACTTTTTCTGCTACCAGGGTGGCGCCACTTTACAGTGAGGTAAAATATTTGACAGATTTTATAGCGGGATAATAATTTCTTCAGAAAATGTAATATTTAAGGTTTCTTTCTGTATTATTAGTTATATTTTATATTAATTACATTAGAAATGAATAAACCAAACTATAAAATATAACTAAAAGCCGGTTTTTAAAAAAAAGAGTTATAAAGTGCAAAAAATTAAAAAATCAAACCTCTGACGCATTGTGTTGTGTAATAATATAATATTTTAGATAATGATAAACTTTTATTTAAAACTAATTTCTCAATTAACTGATACTATGTTAGAAAAAACTTTACCTCAGTCACAAGTAGTGACATCTGGTGAGTGGAAGATTATTTATATATATTATATTATATTTATTAATATATATATATATATATATATATATATATATATATATACCGACGAGCGTGTATGCGTAGGTATATGGATGTGGAGGAAGCGAGAGAGGTGTGTCAGGATCGTGCCAAATGGAATTCCATAGTCTCTGCCTACCCCTCTGGGTGACAGGCGTGAGTGTTTATGTATGTATGTATGTATATATATATATATATATATATATATATATATATATATATATATATATATATATTAGCCCTCATTAAATAGAATGCGTAATGCAATTTGACAACTTATTACTACGAAGGCTGCCAACGTTGAAAAATGCAACGCATTGTTTTTATTTATCGACGGCTCCGTGGCGCAGTGGCTTAACAATGAGTTGTTGCGCTGGGGGCCGCGGGCTCGAATCCCGCACGGAACAAGTATTTGTATGCCTTACAAATCATTGTTCCGGGTCTGGATGTTTGTCCTCGTGCAATGTTTGTAAGCTGCCTCCACGATACAGGAGAAAATCCTGGTGTGGGGGTAACGTTTTTAAAAAAAAATAAAAAATATGGATGATGAATTTTAAGGAAACTTTTTATATGGTCTGATAATAAATGCATGTTTGGTTTTCGTTTTATGTTTCTTTCTGATCCGATCATTGCGGCTTGTGAGACAGAAAACATCAGACACAATCGAAATGAAAGCAGTTGGAAGCCCACTAAAATACAAAAATTTGTTCTCTACATTTTTTATAGGATACAGTGACATACGAACACACGGTTCACCTGATGGTATGTGGATGCTGTGACCCATACACATCTACAACTATCCTCAATAAAGAGATGCGTTGTCATCCGTGAGGACTGTGTAATACTTACCAAAATTAAAATTTTCTTGTGTTTTTCGTATTGTTGCTTACATTATGCATGCAGTGAGGTGCGGTACACCATTACTCGACGATTATTAAAAAAATTGTTAAAAACAAACTGAATAATAGATACTCAATACGGTCAATCGTTCGTCGAACAGTCGTGTGTCAAGCATCGGGCGGATGTATATCGAACTTGCATTAGTCACATAATTATAACGTCTCTATACATAAATAAAAATATAATGCAATCACATTTATATGGTTCATAAAAGTATCTCACTTGGCTAGATAGGCAAATATTCTATTCAAAAATATTTTGAATTTAGCGAACACTTCGATAATAGAATTCAAACAAACTTATTTTCACATTTGTGTGAGTCATACGTTACGTTATAACTATTAGTCCAATATAGTTTAAACTTCCCTACTTTTCGGGAAAATTTAATGTATTAGCCACATTATTTCTTTACTTTTGTGTGTTTCGTCTAGCGTAAATACAAGTTGATAACGCACACATAGATTTTGTTCTTGCCCCACTTTTGAACGTCCGCTTTGTAGGGAACTATCGTTCTAGGTGTTATTATTCTAAGAATTATACATACAAACACTTATTTATTATTTTTTGCTGAAAATCAATTTCAATTAATAAAATGTATAAATGTTATTGTAAAAATATGTATTAGGAATTTAATTAAATGCCTTTAAACAATATAAGTTTTTACTAACATTTCGTGAATTTTTGTGCAATATCTAAGAACACACAATATCAAGATATTTTTTTTATTCAACAAAACACGTAACAATTCTACAAGCGCCTGCAAGCGACTTAAAGTGCGGTGACATTGCCGCAGTTGAATGAAACAGCGTAATTAGTGCAGTGTCGCCTCTAGTACTTAGTACATAATAACTCAATGGATTTTTTGTAAGTTTAATTTCTAATCTCTAAAAAAGTATTGATTATCTATAAATAAACTGATAAAAACTGTAATTATTGCAAAACTCTCGCTATCCATATAGTTTAAATTAAGAGATTTTTATATAGTATTAGCCAGATCTTAGAATTAATAATATCATAAAGTAGTCAATTATGGCACGAAATGGTGGCATTTAATTAAATTTAACTTTGTTTTTTGACTATATCATAATATAGCTTGACCAAATCAATGAATAGAGATCGTTTGGCGATATTAACTCATTTATAATATTCTTCATATAGCCGTGGTAGCTCAGATGGTTAGCGCTCGCTGTAAGTTTCACAGTACGCGAGAAACCCGGGTTTGATCCCCGCCGTCACCAATGAAATTGTTAATTGCAATTTTAAGTGCTGATTTGCCACGTGCTCGGCAGTGAAGGAAAACATCGTGAGGAAACCTGCATGTCTGACAAATAAAAAAAATATATATATTTCGAAGACATGTGAAGTTCGCCAACACGCATTGGGGCAGCGCGGAGGACCTTTCCTTGCCCTAAAACCCTCTCAGAAATAAGAGGAGGCCTGTGCCCAGCAGTGTAACGTGTATATAGGCTGTAACTTTAATATTCTTCATATTGTTAAATCGTCAAATAATTTCATTACACACCGTTAGCAGCGTTCATAGCGTATTTTTGACATATGTAGAATTTTTTATAGGATCTTCATCACTTTATGCCTAATTTATGTATTATATAAATGTTGGCGGCTTTGTTATGTGATTGGACCACCACAGTCGCACCTCAAGTTATTGTCGCTGAATACTAGATAGTACAGTTTTTGTTTTCATAGTTTTAATCTCATAATACCGCCATCTACTTACTAATGCTAAATAAACTAATGCCATCAAAAACATAACTTTTAAAAATACCAAGTCTCGCAACTCAGATCTTCTACCGTAAAAAGTTGTGAGATCCATGTAATACCAAGTCGGTTAATTTATTCAGTCCCTACTTAAGGGTCTTTCTGTCTTAAGTTATTACGTAATTAGCTAATCTAACGATTTTTATAGTGACTACATCATTACTAAAAATCTTTTATATTTTAAATAAATAGATTGACTTGGCCATCGCATGAAAACACAATGTATCTCTCAAGTAATATATATTATATTAAATTAGATTGTTGAGTGCGATTCCCAAGTCAATTTAAGGTAAGGTAAGGTAAAAAGCTAGTATTTAATATATGTGTATTGAGTAGGTTGAAATTATTTATTAGATTCCAAAACACACATATTGTTTGTATCCTTAAAAATATGCAATATGTTGTTAAATTTTGCGATGACCATTTTTTACATTTAAGCACATTTTTATATTTAACTCTTATACTTTTAATGTTTAAATAAAAATAAAAATAGGCTGATATTCTGTGAGTGTGTTCCTTCCCCGATCAAGCCGATCCGTTCGTGCTTCAACCATAACATAGATGCAGCTTGGCTCTACCACATAAAAATTGTAATAATTAAAAACACGAAAGCTAAAAACTAACTAAAAATCTATAAAATAATTGTATTTGAGACTTTTTTCATTCTTGTCAATCCACAGCTGGACTTGGGCCTCGGTAAAGGGGGGATAATCTATTAAAAACAACGCTTCTTACATTGTTAACAACTATAGTTTTGTATATATGTATGTAAAGGAGACATTTGTATAATTTATTTTATGTATTAGTAAAATGTATACATATATTATCATTTTTATTATGTTTTTATTCTATATTGCTAACGTCAGATTCTCACCACTCTACGGGTTGACTGGTAGAGAATGCCTCAAGGTATCAAATCCGCCCTTTGTATTATTTGCGATGATTCCTTAAAATGCAATAAAGAATAAATAAATAAAAAGATAACCATAATCGACGACACGCTTAGTAGGCAGTACCAGACGTCACGCACCTTTGTAGATGCAGCCTTCCGCATCTTGGTACTTCACACTTGGTGTAAACGCGATTGTTATACCACTATCTATCGAAAGCCATAAGATATTTCTGAAGCTTCCCATAGTCGTCTCTTATAACAAATACGCTTTTTTTTAAACGTTACCCCTACACTACGATTTCTCCTGTATCGTGGAGGCAGTTTACAAACATAAATTGCGCAAGGACAAACATCCAGACAAGAAATAATTATTTGTAGGCCATACAGATATTTGTTCCGTGCGGGATTCGAAGCTGCAGCCCCCAGCGCAGCAACTCATTGCTAAGCCACTGCGCCATGGAGCCGTCAAACGCTGAGTGTTAAATATGTTATAAAATCCGTCACCTCGTTTTAGGTTCTAGGCAAGTATTACTTATGCCATATAGTGGTGACGTAAGGGAATCCACAACCCCATATGATCCCATGGGTGTAAATGTTCACGGTTAAGACCCATCGTTTTAAATGGAAAGCGCGGGAACCGTTGCAGGAAAATAATAGAATTTTGTTTTTTTGTTAATATTGAGCAATTGGCTTATATGGATTTCTATTTTTAAATGAATTTGCTTTTTAGAAACATATAACACGGGTGCGTTCCATTTTTAAATTTCGAGCATCTCAAAACTTATTGAGTGACCTACGTAAAGTGAAGTCAGTTCGAAGCGTGGGAAATAAAGATGGTGGCCTCGTTCTTCGGAAGGATAGTTAATTACGCAACAATTACGGAAAACAAAAAAACAGTTACTGCAGAGTGTTACACTAATAATTGTTTGCAACTTGTCTTGGGAAAAGGTCGGGAGAAACGTCCTCGCAGTAGGATCCTCCTTCACCCCGACAATGCCTGTCGCACACCGCCAAGCAAACAATCGACTACTTGGCACGATCAGACGTAGAATTACTTGTTCACTCGCCCTGTAGCCCCCACCACGCATCTTGCGATTTTAATTTATTTCCGAAAATGATAGAAAAACTTCGAGGAAAACGTTTTATTGACGCCGAGGAAGCAGTGGCTGCGTTTCAAAATGCCGACGCCCTTAAGGACTAGCGGGCAAAGTGCTTTTCTCAGTGGTTCCATTGGATGCAGCGATGTATTAATGTAAATGGACACTATTTTGATAAGATAAAATAAAACTAATAACTTGCTAGTTTGTTCAGTTTTTGATTTTCCAAGAACTTTCAGTATCACCCTCGTAGTTGTTGGGAGCACTAAGCTCGAAGTTGTTGACGAGTATATTTACCTGGGACAAATAGTCTGACTAGGTAAGTCCAACAATCGATGGATTCAACTCGGCTGGGCAGCGTTCGGGATACTACTGCACATCTTATCGTCAGGTATACCTCAAAACTTGAACGAGACTGTACAACCAGTGCGCGTTGCTAGTGATGACCTATGGAACTGAGACGTGGTCCTTCACTGATGGCCGTATGAGCAAGCTCAAGGTCACTCAGCGAGCTATGGACAGGGCTTTGCTTGGGGTTTCTCTGCGTGATAAACTGCGAAATGAGGATATTTGCAGTAGAAACAGATTGACCGACATAGCCCAACAAATTAGTAAGCTGAAGTGGGAATGAAGTGAGAATCGAAGAACGGACAATCTATGAGGAAAAAAGGTTCTCGAGTGGTGGCCTCGTACCAGCGGACGAAGTGTAGGGCATCCTTCCACTAGATGGAGTGACGACCTGGTAAGACATGCAGGAAGTCGATGGATGTTGGTGGCTCAAGACCGTGCTTTGTGGCATTCCTTGGGAGAGGCCTATGTTCAGCAGTGGACTTGAAGGGCTGTAATGATGAAAAATCCAGACCCGGAACAATTACTTGTAGGCTAAATACAAATACCTGTTCCGTGCGGGATCCACACCCGCGGCCCTTAGCACTGTAACTCATAACCAAGCCACTGCGCCACGAAGCCATAATTTTTATATATTTCATAATATGTATACAAAATATACAAAACTATTATTTTGTGGACCATCATTATCATCACTCCAACCCTCCGCGGTACACTACTGAATATAAGCTTCCCCTAAACAATGGAAGAATGGACAATTCCCCACAGATCTGAGTCACCTGCATCAATCAACTTCTTGCTTCTCTTACTGGTTATCGCTCTATCTAAAGTACCCCTGCCACTTGCGAACATTTCGTCCCCGTCGTTTGTCGGTTTTTCGAGCTATATAGCGGACCCATCGTCACTTCAGCTTACTTATCCATTGTTATAGATTTTTTTAAAGAAATTTATGTACAACAATTTTAAACAAGAATGCGGGATAAATAGTGGTGCACTTTGGGAAAGGCCAGGGATCAGGTGTGAGTCAGACTAATAAAAAATTCAATGTCGCCATCGAGGAATAAATTGGCTTTATGACGTTTGAGTCAATTCCAATGCTTATTAATTTATATGACAGAAAATTTCAATAAACTCGACATATAAGATATAATTGAGCATGAAATGTACGTATCCCTTTTGCTTTGAAGAAATTTACGAATCAAATTAAATGTCAACAATGTGTGCTCTTGTTACTTTGTAATGAAATACGTAGTAAGTATATTACATCTTATATAATATATTCGTGTGTACATATAAACATATCGTATAGGGATATTTTTAATGACATTTGACAAACTAAAAACTACTAGACATTTTAAATATCAAATTGTTCGTCATTTATTTTATTCCAGTTGATTCCAAATTTAAATAAAAGAAAAAAAATGTGTTAGCGGTTAAAATCGAGTTGATCTAGAGGGAGCGAATTTTGTAGTCAGAGTAATTGTTTTTTTCATTGCAAACTGCTATTTAAACATCTCTTTGATTCAACTTGTGTTGATTGTGATAATTTAATATTTTATTGTAATGCAAATTGCTGCGAGAAGGCAATCAAATGTTACAGCGATGCAATTGGTCCAAATGCTGCAGTCTGAACACCAGGAACTTTTTATGCATATCAGTAGGAACTGTAGTGAAGTAGGATATACAGTTTTTATACTTGCGTTTTTTTCTCTGCATAAAAATCTGAAACCTGACTTAAAACCAATGTTTATATAAAAAATTGTAAATTAGTAATAAAAATTTTCTTGGATATATAAAAAGTATTAACATACTCTTTGGAATTCATGTGTTGTTAGAATGTACCTACATCATAGACTTAGAAGATACTGGCGTAGTATATTATAAATATAGTATATTTCTACACCATGTTGATGTGTATATTTTTTTCTCGGGTGCCTGCGTATACATGCTTGCATGCTTGTATGTGCGTGAATGGCAAGAGAGGCCAAAGCAAAGTGAGGAATGGAGATTTAATTCTACTAAAACACACACTCATTCATTCATATATTCTTTACAGCTTCTCAAAAATCCACTGCTAATCATAGGCCTCCCTTTTAGATTTCCTCCTTTTTGCCAACCACAGTATTTTAAAGCTGCCATTCTCCTGATTCGTCACCTTACAACACCCATGACAAGATATTCTCAGTAGCACCCACCCAAATTGGTCCTGCATCTTATGTCTTTCCGATCGCGTCGAATCGTCCCATCAGACTATAAGACTGATTGCATAGAAAATGTGCCTGTGTACGCGCATACTCGGGCACTATAATCAATGATCATTTTATATTAAGTTTATGCGAAAACTAATGAGAACTTACGACCTCCATTAAAGTTTTAAATTTCTATTTTTAAGTCAAAGATCAAAGTCTAAGCTATCCAAACCCCCATAGGCTAATAAGAAAACGCGGCATATCGTTGCGACGGTATCAACTCAATCCTCCGGCGCGGCGCAGTGAACTATAAAGAAATATTTCAATTATGCGTGGCTGTTTTTCTTGTACTTTCATAGCCAAATTATCACATTAGGACTTTCTGTTACTGCAGCTCATGGACAACTGCAACCAACTTCAAACAAATAACGCTACAGATGCGTTATCGCTTATTAGGACTAAGATGGAATGTCTAACAACTTGTATGAACACAATAATGCACGCATTGTTGATTGGTAGCAGAAAATATGCAAGAGGGTGGTACATACCCGGACATACTCCTAGGCAGAAAGCAAATCCCACAACCTAGTTAATCTTTAGAAATTATTTAATATTATGCAGATAGCACTTTGTGGCTTCAACTGTAGCAATGTATAGCGTTCCGCTTCACACTTGGTCAATTTTTCAATAGTTAGAGTATTAATATTGTTAGTTTTTGTGTTAGCAATTTTGTCTTAATAAATAAAAAAGTTAATGTTATAATTATGTGTTTAATTTATAAAATATTTTTGAAGTAAACAAGAAGCTTTACAGTAGGTACAAAGAGTATTATTTGATTGCCTACTAAAATACTTTAAGGAAATCTTGTAATTTTTCAAATAATTAATATCGGTTCAATGAAAGCATTTGTACGTGCTCCTTTACGTAACTAGTAGAAATTTTCAAGGAGAATAAAACACGATACAAATCAAAACTATATAAAAAAGTATGTAATGCGTAGGAGCCACCCTCTTACCATTTTCTGCCAGTAAATATCATTGCCAGTATTAATTACAGGCTGTGAATAACTCCACCTTAGTCCTTCGAAGTGTTTTTATCTTTTGTAGCTTTCTTTTTTTGAAGTTGACTGCAGTTGTTCATGAGCTGAAGAAACCACTTGCAATCAAGTAGTGCGTAGGTAGATGCGTGCGTAGATGCGTTTCGAACTTTATTTTTTTAAAGAAAAAGTGACACATTTATAAAACTTAAGAATATTATTTTACTTATAATATTCTAATTATATATAATGATAGAAAAGATAGTAACGACAAACAACATAGACGATCCTTTGTTACTTATATACGAAACATTAAATTGGAGTAACTCCAAAGTCTGAATAATATTATTATAATATTTGAAAATTTTAAATACCCCCATTAAAAATATCTAATGCACTTACCGGTCGATAAGTCTCCATCCCCAAAAAGTAATCAGAAAGTCAGAAGTTCAAAAATTTTTGGGACTTTACAACTTTTTTTAAAGTCATCACGACAGAAAAACCACACCAAGGTCAGGCTCAAGAAAAAAGCATTTTTCAATCAAAAATATTTAAAAATATTAAGTGTTCCTATTTCAAAGCCTAAAGAATATCAAGACTTTACGATGATTTATATAATCGTAAAGATGATTAACATCTTGCCAGTGGCAAACAAATTATAAAAGAGTATCTAATTTCGTTTGGTGTTGTCCTTCTAAGGAACGTCGACGTTCTGAGCAAAACCAGACTAACAGATGGTCCATCAGCAGACACTTAGGCTGAAATGGAAACGAGTCTTATTGCGATGAATGGATAAAGATGGATCGAAATAAGGATTTTTTTTTAAATTTAATATTCACACAAATCATCATTGGTAGGAATTGATGTTCTTTTGCGAGGATTTATGATTTATCAAATCTCATGTAATAACGTAGATGTTCCTGAACATGTTCTTATAAAGGGGAAGTCTTGCATTATTTATATTGTAACACTTCAAGATACTGTAAGCTCATTCTGTATTAATGGAATCAAAAACAAATACTTAAAAGCTAAAGGTATCCCGGTTTAACTGTGACATCAGGACATCAAACACCCACTCCCCCATGACTATGAAAGCTGCAAAGCATCCGAAATGTATAAGTCAAATAAGCGTATTAAACGAGATAAAATCCGTATAATTAATTTTATTCAATGTTAAATTATATACTTAATACAATTAGTGTTGGATACTCGCTTAAAAAACAGTTTATCATTTTTATTCCTTAGAAAAAATAATCGGACGTCATGCAGCGATGGAGCGAATTTTATAGCGAAATGTATGCGTGTGATGATCTTAGTGAGGGATCCGGGGATGACGCCGAGACTGGTACGCCAGACCCGGACCGCGATGACACTGAGGTCATCAGTATGAAAGAGATTGAACGTGCGATTCGAAGTTTGAAATGTGGTAAGGCTGCGGGACTAGACAGAGTTACTGCTGAAATGGTCAAGTATGGTGGGCCTCGCGTCTGGGACAGCTTTCATCTGCTGTGCAATTTGTGCTGGCGGACGGGGGATGTCCCGGATGATTGGCGATCCGCAGTCATTGTGCCTTTATATAAAGGTAAAGTATCACATTTTGACTGCGGGTGCTATCAAGCGATCAGCTTGACCAGTTTAGCAAGTAAAGTTTACTCGAAGGTTTTGACACGTAGGATGCAAGAGAAATCGGAAAGATTTCTATGGGAGGCACAATGCGGATTTAGACCTGGAAGAGGATGCACGGATCAAATGTTTTCTCTCCGCATGATCACGGAAAAGCTTCTGGCTGCTAACCAGAGGATTTTCTGTGGATCTTGAGAAAGCATAGGTTGTAAGGAAGAAAATGTGGGAACTGTTGCCGGGGTATGGTGTGGATGGTCGATTGCTAAGGGCTGTGCAGTCACTTTACTTTGACTGTAAAGCCTGTGTGCGGGTAGGGCATGACCTGTCACCCATGTTTAGCGTCCAAACGGGCGTAAAACAGGGTTGTGTCATGTCTTCCTGGCTGTTCATACTGTATCTCGACAGCTGTTTACAGAAGCTGAAAGTTAGCTGTTTGGGTGTGAAATTGGGTGACATTAAAGTAAATTGTCTGCTGTATGCTGATGATGCAGTGCTTATTGCACCATCAGAGGCAGAACTGCAGCCATTAGTCACGTGTATGAAAGAGGAATGTGAAATTAAAGGTCTCCGCTTGAATGCTAATAAAACTAAGGTTCTGTTATTTGAAAGGAACGAAGAGAGAACGAAGTGTGAAATATGGGTAAATCAGGAATGTCTAGAACAGGTAAATGAAATTGTATACTTGGGGAGTGCTTTTAGCCGGGATGGAAGATGTGATTTAGATGTGGACAGGCGTGTCGCTGCCGGGAACAAAGTCAATGGTGCCCTGACTGCGTTAGTCAAAAGGCAAGGCGTAGTGAAGAGTGCACGCCTTGCAATACATAACGCAGTGTTGGTACCGACTTTGTTATATGGCAGCGAAACCTGGGTATGCCAGAAGAAGCATAAAAGCAAGTTGAATGCAGTGAAGATGCGATCTCTTCGTAAACTGTGCAGCGTTACCATGGCCGACCGAAAGCGAAACGAAGAGATTTGCAATATGGCAGGTTTGAAACATGACCTTATCACAAAAATTGATAAGGGCGTGCTTCGATGGTTTGGGCACGTTGAGAGAATGAGTGAAGACCGAATGGTGAAGAAAATATATAGCGCGAAAGTTAATATTAAAAGGTGTCGAGGTAGACCGAGACTAACTTTCGAAGACCATGTGAGCAAACTGCTCGAAGAGGGGAGGGTCAAGAGTACTCGGATACCTAGACGTGCATGTATGAAAAAGATAATGAATCTGAAAGAAGCGAAAGAGGTATGTAAGGATCGTGACACTTGGCGATCTGTTCTCTCTGGCTACCCCGTCAGGGATTGTGCGTGACGATAAAAAAAAAAACAATTTTACATTTGAAGACATTGCTATTAAATTGATAAGGCAGTACGAATTAAAATATAATCTATGTTCAAAATAAATAAATGCAATATAATATGGAACGATAGTTCGGGGTTCGATTCTCCGGTCTAGAGATAATTTTATAAAATTTTGTTTTTGGATTAATTTAGAATAATGTGTTACACAGTAATCCGCTGTGCAATATGAATAAATGTATTATATAAAATTAGATGCTTATTTTAGATGAAAATATATTTTGGCTCATATGATAAGGGATAAGATTCATTATGGCTGATAAGGACAGCATATGTAAACAAGTAATGTTTCATAATGAACAAGGATAACTGTAATTTAGACAAGGAAAGAAGTAGCCTCCCACCCATGTGATAAGGGTCATATAGAAATTGGTTGTTCATGTTGTGAGAGATCTAAACCGAGTCCAAATAATGTAAAATAAAAATAAGAAATACCTAAACTTTACTAATTTGTGAAAATTTAAGTAATGTATGTATATTTAAGTAATAAATGTTTCAAGTTTACTGTGAGTGCTAAAAAGAATAGTTTTGTGTTAAAAGTGTCTAAATTTGGGATAAAAATAGTGAAATAATAACAGATTCATATAAGAAAAATAAAGTCGAAATAAATAGAAAATACCTTTAAAATTGTGAATTAAACTATTTTATGAGTAAGTTATTCATGTTTATTAATAATGGTTGCTATTTCAACCTTGTTTGTTAGATATTTAAGATTTGTAACTTTGAAAATGTCATGTAAAATGGGAATATTTTGTTGAATAACTTAAGGTGTTTTATGTGATAATGATGTAATAGAATAGAATAGAAAGATTTTTATTCAGAAACAGAAACAGAAACAGAAACTTTTTTTATTCAATATAGATTATAAATAATGCTTATTGAAAGTCACTCTTTTGTATAATTACCACTGGTTCGAAAAAAAAACCTCTGTCCTGGGAAGAACCAGCAAGAAACACAGCGGGACTTTTTTTTTAAATAACAGCTTACAATCATGTATGTTACAAAAATTAACAACACAACAAATAAGAAATAGCTTGGTAGTGATCACCTCATTTCCAGGGGTTATTATCATCTATAAATTCTTTAATACTATAATAACCCTTTTTATACAAACTTAGTTTAATAAAGTTTTTGAACTTTGAGCAGGTCAAATTTTGTATATTTTCTGGAATTTTGTTGTAAAAGCGTATAAATCGCCCCAAGAATGAATTACTGACTCGATGGAGTCGAGTAACCGGTACTACTAGCTTGTGTCTGTTCCTAGTATTTACAGAATGAATATCACTTCTTTTTGTAAAACTACTTTTATTTTTGTGTACGTACATTACATTTTTATAAATGTATTGAGAGGCCAAAGTTAATACATTAATTTCCTTAAATTTTTGTCGCAGCGACTCTTTAGGCTTTAAATCATAAATTGCTCTTATGGCCCTCTTCTGTAAAACAAATATAATTTCAGTGTCAGCTGCGTGTCCCCATAGCAAAATACCATACGACATTATGCTATGGAAATAGCTAAAGTAAACTAGTCTAGCTGTTGCAACACTAGTTAGACTTCTAATCTTTTTTACGGCATATGCTGCAGAACTAAGTCTGCTTGCTAGTTTTGATATATGGGGGCTCCATTGAAGCTTCGCGTCTAGTGTGATTCCAAGAAAAATGGTGGTATCTACAAGACTCAGTTTCTCCCCATTTAAAATTACATTAGTATTTAATTGTTTGACATTTGGAGTCATAAATTTTATACATTTCGTTTTAGTGCCATTTAAATGCAAATTATTAACATTGAACCAATTTACTAATTTAGATATAGCATTATTTACTTCGTCATATTTTAGCAATTGTCGACTTAATTTGAAAATTAAAGAAGTGTCATCTGCAAATAATACTATATCATGGTTATCTCCTACTATGTAAGGTAAGTCATTAATGTATACAAGAAACAGAAAGGGGCCTAGAATTGAGCCTTGAGGCACGCCCATCTGTACCATCGACCCGGAAGAACTCATACTGTTAATGACAACTTTTTGCGTTCTCTTACTTAAATATGAAATAATTAATTTAAGAGCATCACTTCTAACACCGTAGTGTTGAAGTTTCCTGATTAATGTTTCATGATGAACACAATCGAAGGCTTTGGATAGGTCACAAAATATACCCAAAGCATCCTGTGAATTCTCCCATGCATTAAATATATATTTAATCAGCTCAACACCGGCATCAGTTGTCGAGCGACCCCTTGTGAAACCAAATTGATTTTTAGGAAGTAAATTATTTATATTAAAGAAATTTAACATTTGATCAAGAATATTTTTTTCAAAAATCTTACTAAGTGTTGGTAGTACAGAAATAGGTCTAAAATTAGCGGGGTCTAATGTACTACCAGATTTAAATAAAGGAATTACTTTACTATACTTCATTAAATCAGGAAACACACCAGATTCGATACTAGTATTAAAAATAGTAGCTAAATGAGGCGCGATTGTATCTATTATAGACGCAATAACTTTAACAGAAATCTCCCACAGATCCGCAGTTTTCTTAACATCAATAGTTTTAAAATATTTTACAATATCTTTTGATGATACTTTATGAAATGTAAAATTCTTTGTACACGCATTTACATTTTGTTTAAGTAATGATTCGGCGACCGCAGGAGAAGAATTCAGTGACTTAGTGGTTAATATCGGAATATCATTAAAATATTTCTCAAAAACCATTGCAACGTCCTGATCTGATTCGGTTAATTTGTTATTAACATTTAACTGGTAGTTTGAATTGCGAGAGTTAATCTTACCAGTTTCGCTATTAATTATACTCCATGTCATTTTAATTTTATTAGAAGCCGTCTTAATTTTGTTGCTCAAATGCAAAGACTTGGCTGCGGAGCACACTCTTTTAAATATTTTTGAATATTTTTTTACATATTCCCTAAATTCGACGCTATGATTATATGACCTTTCATGGTAAAGATCATATAACCTACGTCTGCTCTTATGGACTCCTACTGTCGCCCATTCATTAAATGACTTCCGACTGTTCAAGGAGAATGTTTTAGAAGTAAAAGTATTATTAAATTCATTGCAAATAAGCTTAAATAATGTTCCATACAAAAAATTTGGATCATTTTGGTATGTAAGTGATGAAAGTTTTTTCCTTATGTTACTTCTAAATTTCTCCTCCTTTTTCAATATTGATTATTACAAAATACTTTTTAAAAGTCATTTTTTATTTACCACTGGATCGAAAATTACCTTTGTGCTGGGAAGAACCAGCAATAAACCCAGCGGGACTTTTTTTTAAACATAATTTTACTTAACAATAATTTTGTATATACAATTTTAAATGAATTTTCATAGAACCAGCATGGGGGCGTTCACCTCATTCCCAGGGGTTATTTTCATTCATTTATTTTTGATATTATAATAACCTTTTTTGTAAAGTTTTTCTTTAATAAAACTTTTAAACTTGTTTATTGACAAACTTTGAACATGTTCTGGGATTTTGTTGTAAAAGCGTATACATTGCCCCATAAATGAATTACTAATTCTGTGGAGTCTAGTAACTGGCATTACAAGCTTATGTTTGTTCCTAGTGTTTAAGGTATGAACATTCTTATTCTTATTAAAGCTATTTATGTTTTTATGTACATACATTGCATTTTTATAAAAATATTGCGATGCCAAAGTTAATATTTTTATTTCTATAAATTTTTCTCTAAGGGACTCTTTACAATTTAGGTTATAAATTGCCCGTACGGCTCTCTTTGGCAAAACAAATATAGCTTCAATATCAGTCGCATAATCCCATAGCAAAATTCTTCTAGCTGTCTCAACATCTGTGAGACTTTCTTTAATCTTTCTTACAGCATATGCTGCAGAACTAAGTCTGCTTGCTAATTCAGATATATGGGGCCCCATTGAAGTTTCGCGTCAGTAGTCATACCAAGAAAAACAGTGGTCTCCACAAGACTCAACTCCTCCCCATTTAAGACCACATTGGTTTTTGAATGTTTTACATCAGGTATTATTATATTTATATTAATTAATGTATCTCATAATAATAAGACTTTGTTTGTAATTATTATAAATAAAATTGTAAACGATATATTTTATAGAAATAAATATATTGGGTAAAATACAAGACGGCAACAGTGAAAATTAATGTTAAGATATGACGAAATGGCGGGCGGTACGCGGTTCTCTTTCGCGTATAGCTCGCACCTAGGATAGTAAACTGGTAATTTGGCAATTATTTCGGGACCAACTACCAGTATACAATATAAATCAAGAAAGAAAAAACCGATAGGAAAATGATAGGAAATAAGGGAAAGTTTCAACGTTGCACTCTTATGGGGATATTTAGAAGAGAAATCACTGTTTTATTTCCTAAAGCAATTTCCAACAATACAAAGATACAGTCCACTGATCTATTGCTCCAGGACGGTGAGACCGGGACCACTCCAGAGGGACCCGTAATTTTAGTCGTCTAAGGTTTCTTTTCAGAAAGGGCAACAGACGTTCTCGTCTGATACTCCTTCATGAGGCTCACATCCACCTCGTTGCTATCGAACCCAACGTGGTGTGATTTATGTTTCTGTGAGAACGTCAATGAATGACTCACTTTAGTTTTATAACAAAAAAAAACAGAGGCAGTCATAAGCATTGCCGACGAAAGTGAAAACTCAATGGTATAAGCGTATACATGTACACAGGCCGCTATACTATGTGTCGCGCAGGCGCAAGCCAGACTAGCATCACGTGGTACGGATACATTACGCAATACGTCACGAGCATGTCGAGGTCATCGATAACGCGAACTGTTAAGTTTTTTCCCTACTAAAAATCGGTCATCGGTAATCCCAGCTAAAGAAATTTTCATTTCAAAAATACTGTACAGTGACGGCGTAAGACAATTTACGACCTTATAATATCATGCCGTTGCCCATTGATGTCGTTAGAGGTAACAGACGGAAACAGTTTAAATTATCTCAGGAGAAAGGAAGCAGCATCTTCCTGACAACAATTAAAAATAATAAAAAGCAGTTTTTATTCCGACTTTACATAAAGTATCGCTTTTCTTTACATTGCTAAAATGTCTGGATAATGTAACCTAAGTATTTTAATACAGCTTGTTTCTTTTAACAATTTTATAATTAAATTTACAGCCTATATACGTCCAACTGCTGGGCACAGACCTCCCCTCATTTTTAAGAGGGTTTTAGGGCAAGGAAATGTCCGCTACGATGCCCCAATGCATGTTGGCGAACTTCACATATCTTCCAACTTTTTTCTTATTTCTCAGACATGCCGGAATTCTCGCAATGTTTTCCTTCACCACCGAGCACTTGGTAAATCAGCAATTGAAATAGCAATTAACAATTCCATTGGTGACGGCGAGGATCGAACCCGGGTTGCTCGCGTACTGTGAAATTTACAACGAACGCTTACCATCTGAGCTACCACGGTTCTTATTTTTATAATTAGCATATATTTAATTATCTTACAGTTGCCACGAAATATTTAGCTTCTAATAACGTTAACGAACTCTTACATTTTTAACAGTTTCAAACAACCGTTAATATTATAATTCTAAGGAAAAGTTTACTACACCGAATTTTTAATAAAGAAAAACCTCAATTATTATTCATTTTATTTTATATTATTTAAACTTTATTGAACTTTACACATTAAGTAAAGGAACAAAAGGCGGACTAAATGCTAAAAGCATTCTCTGCCAGTCTAACCTAAGGCAGTGATATAACTACGAAGGCGGTTACAAAGAAATATTCATACACACATACATATACATATTATACATACATTTACATATATACATACATATACACACCCACATACATACATACATACTTACATACATCAATACATATATACATATATATATATATATATATATATCAATATACATACATACAATACATACATATATCAATATACTTGTGTATATTGATATATGTATGTAACAAAACAAAACAAAATATTACAAATTTTAAGATTAATTACAAAAGCTCTTTCGAAAATTTAAACATTTTAAAAATGGCTAATTTTTTGCAAATAACATTATCTTTTTCAAAAAAGTGTAAAGACTAGCTTGGCGGTGAATATAACTTTTTTTATAGGATAAGGGTGACAAACGAGCACACAGTCCACCTGATGGTAAGTGGTTGCTGTGACCCATAGGCATTAACATCTATCAATAAAGAATCAAAATGCAGATGCGTGGTCACCCGTAAGGACTAAGATGGAATGCCTCTTTTTCAGTAAAAAGGGTCTCCGGTTCTCTACAGCTACCATACGAAACATAGCAGTGCTTAGCTCTTATTTTACGCTGGTGTTCTGTGATAGCGTGGTCCTTCCCCGGTCGAAACAACCCATTCGTGCTACAACTATATTACTAATATAGCTGCAACATGGCTCTACTACGTCTAAATGTGGTAGAGCCACGCTGCAGCACGTTTTACCACGTTTTTATGTGTGTTACCTCATAACTTTTTTCTGGGTGAATTTATTTGGTTTTTTTTTTTTTTTGCGCCCGAAGCAATTTGGAAAAGGGCTACCCAGAGGGAGGCAGAAAATGCATTACGCATACCACTATAGCCAGGCTATAGTGGTTATGGGGGACTCACTGCCTACAAGGGGAACCTAAGTGATACCCCCTAAAAACTGCCTTTGGGGACTGGCAACTAGCTTTATTAAAGCTTCATATGCCTTATCTGAAGCGACCCTCTTTTGGGAAAAGAGGGCGCAGACGGCTAAGTGCCGTTTAGGGACTGCCTACGAAGGCATATTATTAATTTTAACTAATTTTAAATTTAATTAGGATTGGCCTGAGCCGCCAGGAGGCAGTTCAGGTCGTTTGACAACTTATTTGGCGGGTCCGAGAGAGTGTTTCTCGGCCTGCGGACGCTATAGCGGGAAGGGAGTGGGGCGGTATAAGTAACTGCCTCACGAATAAGTGTGTTAGTATGCGACTCTGATACTTTAAAGAAGTTTTCAGAGAGTTTTTTAAGAAATTGCTGGATTGTTGGGATTTCTAAATCCCGGTGAAGGTCGGCATTACGGACGTACCAAGGTGCGTTCGTAGCTCGACGACAGAAATGGTTTTGAACTACTTGGAGTTCGTTAATAATTTTATCGTTAGCGTGTGCAAAAATAGGCGCCGCGTAAGACATTACCGGTCGTATACAAACCTTATAAAGGGTTCGCTTATTTCTTAATGACATTTTGCTATGTCTGCCTAACATACTGTTAAGCCTACCTAGATAGAATCGAGCTAGACGTGTCACTCTTTTGACATGAGGCTCAAACGTAAGCCTAAATTAAAAAAAAAAATTATTTGGCTGATCCTTTTTTATTTGAAATTGTGTGGTCCCATATAAATTTGATCAAGGTCTGACCAATACTTTAGAGTTATTCTTAATACTTTATATTGAATTCGATTGATAATTTTTTTTAATCTTAAATTATTTGAGGTAATATTGTACTGAAATTATAATATCTAGAGAAATAAAAATCAAAATAGAGACATCAAACATATTTGATACAATGGGTATCTTAAAAGGCAAGTTTGGGAAACTGTAAGAAGGTCTAGTGGTTTTCAGTTGTACGGGTCTCCGCACAATCGTTAATGAAACATGCATGACTCATTAATTTGGGTCACTTAGAAACAATATTTTTGTTAATTACACACACACGTATAACGTCTGTATTTCTGTGTCATTTTTATAAATCCTTTACAATAAAATCAGTGCTAGAGCAACTTCCATTGGGTTTCCTGACATCTAACTTTACCTTACATCTCGTGTCGCACTCATCTTATAAACTGTAGACAGACTACATCAGTAGATTGACGTCTACTGATTACAATTTCATTTACGACAGATGTAAAAGAGAAAAAATAATTTTTATTCAATACAGATTACAAAAATAATTTACCACTGGTCCCGCAAAAAGCCTTTGTCCAGGACCAACAAGAAACGCAGTGGGAATTAAATATGAAATAAAATAAAATGAAATATCTTTATTTCATTTCTTCGACTTAAAAAAAATTATTACGTTTTTCAAATTTTAAATTTTTTTAAACCAATTATATGTACTACTATTTCGAAATGAGCCGCAGTCGACCAATTCACATCTGAAGTGGGCTCACTAAGCCCACTTGGAGAGGCCACCTTCGGCCGGCCCTTCACATGCCGTGGGTGACCAAACCACGGCACAAGGCTCAACCCTTCCGGGAGGGGGAAGAAGAGGGTTTGAGGAACAAAATATTTCCAGATCATGTGAAATCCGCTAACATACAGTGGAACAGTGCGGCGGATTAATTGTATTCTACTATAACCTTAGAAATGAGAGGAACCTCAGCAGTGGGACGTACTTAGGCTGTAAGTTTTATTTGGTTTTTTATTCGTAATTGTACTTTGGTAGGTTTTTATTCGTAATTGTAACGTATTTTTAATTAATGTTTCTTTATTTATTTTTGAATGTAAATCTAATTCATATGCCCTTAGAAATTTTTTTTATAGAAGAGGGGGCAAATGAGCATGCGGCTCACCTGATGGTGACTACCGCCGCCTATGAACAACCGCAACACCAGGGGAATTGTGGATGCGTTGCCGGCCTTTAAGAAAGGTGTAAACTCTTTTCTTGAAGGTTCCTAAGTCGTATCGTTCCGGAAAAATCGGTGGTGGTGGTAATTGATTCCACAAGGAAATTGTGTGAGGGAGAAAACTTCTTCTAAATCGCACAGTGGTGGACCGCCAATAATCCAGATGGTATGGATGGTAACGCGAGTTTTGTCGCGATGTGCGATGGTGAAATTGAGCGGCTGGAATTAGTCCAAACAATTCCTCAGAGCACTCCCCATTATAGATTTGATAAAATACGCAAAGAGACGCAACATCGCAGTGCCAGTGTATCGAGCCGATCAGAAAGAACTCTGTCGTCGACGATTTTAACCGGAGCTGGCACTAGGGTGTTCCGGCCCAGAGATGAGAACAGTTTTCCATGTGCAGCCGAACTTGCGCTTTATAAAGTTGCAAACGATGTGCTAGCATGAAATACTGTCTCGCTCTGCTGAGCACGCCAAGCTTTTTAGTGGCCAATATGTCCTTCCCTTCCAAGTGATCACGAAACTGCATACTATTCGATATGTCGACCCCACGGATTCCGATAGTACTCAGCGTTGTGGAATACCAGCGTTGATAGGCTTGAAATCAGAGCATGCATCGTCTACTAAGACCTTGATGCTCCGATCAGCAAGGAAACTGGTGATCCATTTGCACAATTTCTCGGGAAGCCCATAGGAAGGAAGCTTCGAAAGAAGCGCTTTGTGCCAGATCGAAGGCCTTTGCTATGTCCAAACTAACGGCCAATGCCTCATCTTGGACTCTACTGCCTCCGCCCATATATGAGTCAGATAGACTAGAAGATCACCAGCTGATCGACCCCGACGAAAACCGTAGGCGATCACTAATCAGCTAGTGATCCTCAGGGTACCTCATGAGCTGGCAGTTTATAACGGATTCCATTATTTTGGAGAACAAGGAGGTGGTAGCGATAGGCCTGTAGTTGGACGCGTCTGAGCGGTCGCCTTTTTAAGGGATCGGTTGGACCAAAGCTGTCTTCCGTGTATTCGGGACTATGCCTTGAGAGTAGGAGTACCGGAAAAGACGCGTTAAAACCGGTGCCAACTCCGGAGCACACGTCTTTAGGACAATGGGAGGGACTCCATCGGGTCCACTCGTCTTGCTGACATCCAGGAAGAAGAGTGCTTTGCTAACCGAGTGCTGTGTAAACCGCACATCCGGCATGGAGCACTCACATCGCGGGATGGTCGGCGGTGTGTTCCCCCGTCACCAAGAGTTGAGTTGGACGCAAAGAGAGAGCTCAACAGATCGGCTTTCTGTTTTGCGGCATGGGCTAGTGAGTCGTCCTCTCTATGAAGAGATGGAAGCGATGGCTGACAGAAGTTCCCTTGGACAGCCTTGGTGAGAGATCAGTAGGGACGGGTTCCTGAAGGAAGGCGAACTAGTTTCTCGTCAATTCTGCCGATGTGCTCAGACCTTGCCTTGGCAAGGACGCTTTTGAAGGACCTGGAGGCGGAATTATACTTCTTTTTAAGTGCGCTGGTATTTACATCCCGAGACGTTGATGCGTCAGCCCAGACCCGGCAGTACTCCTGCTTATAGCGTGATGTTATTTTACGGGAGCGACCAAACCATGGCTGGGATCTGCCTCCAATGGGCACCACAGAGGATGGAATAAAAAGTTCCATATCCTGAAGTACTACATCAGCGATAGAGTCGGCAAAAAAGCTGGGATTTTCCAGCGAGGAGCAAACCCGGGTAGGATGCAAAAAGACCGCATCTCATCATATCATCATAAATAACCAGTACGGTGTAAAGGAGTGAGCAATTTGAGATTAGCCGAACAACGGAGAGAACGATTATGAGAATCTCCCAGGTATTGTTTCAGATACTCGGGAGCACATGGATCGTACAAAATTGTGAAAAGGGTGCAGAGTATTCTAACATATCTGCGCTAACGGATAGACAGCAAATTTAGCTGAGCACGAAAAGAAGTTACATGGTCGTATTTACGGAGACCATATATGTATCTGATACAGTTGTTAAGTAGACGATCCAATGTATTAAAATAATGCTGATATAGGTTTAAGCAACACACATCGACATAATCAATAATCGGTACAATAAGTGACTGGCCAAGTGAAATCTTAGTATTGGTAGGAAGAATGTTTTTTAATCGATATAGAGATCGCAAAGTTCCAGTAATTTTGCTACTCACCTCTTGTATATATTTGTTCTATGTTATGATACTATCAACGTACAGAACAAGGTTTTTTACATGAGGAGAGAGTGGTATGACATTATATTTAAACATAATTGATGGTAAGGTGAGTATATCCAGTTTCGATAATAATCGTGGGCTACCTAAGATTATCGTTTGGCATTTAGATGGGTTCACAATTATGCCAAACACAGTGGGCCATTCGGAGATGTATTTCAAGTCATCATTTAATAATGAGATAGCATTAGAGATATTTGAGTGTTCCACTTGCACATATAACTGCGGATCATCAGCATACAGATGGTAAGAGCACTTGAGATGTCATGTGATGAGATTGACGAAAATTTAAAACAGAAGAGGAGAGACTATACCGCCTTGAGGGACGCCAGTAGACACATCACACCAGTTAGGTAGTATATGTCCAATGCGCACGGCCTGTTGGCACCCTCGAAGATATGATGTGAACCATTCCTGAGCAGAACACGAGATATTCAAATGAGAAAGGAGAGCGAACAAGATATCATGATCAACAGAATTAAATGCGTTAGAAAAATCAATTAAGATGAGGACGGTCAGTTTTGATTTTTTCATTCCCTTTCGGATATCTTCCGTCACCTTGAGAAGAACAGTAGTAGTAGTAGAATGACCAGGGTGGAAACCCGGCTGATAAGAGGAAAGAATATTATTTGAGGAAACAAAATAAGAAATCTGTTTATGAGCAACAGCTCCCAGGACGCTAGAGAAGTAACGTATCGCATGACATAATATGGATGATCTGATCTGTTACCTAATGACCTATTAATCATATTTGTAATATACAATATGCAACAGCGATCTAATCTTTATTCATCCTTTTGAACAGTCATGTGAGACCTCTGATTTCTATTGGGTATCAGACTGGTTATCCAATGGTATTTAGTATTCAAATGTGAACGAGTACTAAAGAAAGTCGGGAAGCTGTATAATTAATTCATAATGTTATGTACTTGTAGCTAGCCTCCTGAGCAACCTATATCCACACAAGCTGCTTTTGTTTCCTGGGAATTTTCGTAAATTTTTATGAAATGCTATAAATCAACTTATGAAGAAAATAACCTTATGAAATATTAGTCGAACCATTTCCAATTTGTTCTGATACTATATATTGTCTTTATATAATATTCGATACATTTTCTTAATATAATTATTTACTGTAAGATTATTTATTGCAAGAATATAGTTTTTGTTAGTTTACATCATCAGCTATTTTGCATGACTACTTTTATATATTATGTTACCCATGTTATGACAAATGGCTTAAGATTTTGGATTTAAGAGCGGACATAAAAACAAAATGTAAGAACATAAAGTTCAGCTTAACATATTACTGCCCTTTAAGGTCCGCGAGTGTCAAATATTAGTCAAAAAATTTTGTAACAGCTATAAAACAAGCCCATATCTACCCGTGGGTGTCGTAAAAGGCGACAAAGGGAAACAGGCAGGAGATGGGCAGCAGCATCTTCCTGATAACAGCAAAAGTACAATAAAAAAACTGCGGTTGCCAATCCTCTCGCCAAACATGGCAACTATGGCAAATATCCCCCAATGATGAGAGCAACAAAGAGATGGCCCCCAGTCCCCGGCGGCCACGCTATTCTTGGCTACGGAGGCGACCATGGTAACAGCAGGGCAGTGGGTGCTAAAAATCTCCAGTGGAGGTTCGGTTGCCACCTACGACAACTGGACCTGGCAACATACAAAGCACGCACCCTGAGGACTGACGAGAAGATCGTGGAGCTAGAAGAAGAGATAGACAAGTTACGTTGGCATATTATAGGATTATCCGAGATCCGAAGAGAGGGGGAGGACACGGTAATCCTCGAATCCGGCAACTTGCTCTATCACCGGGAGGGCGACCATCTGTCCCAAGGAGGTGTTGGATTTATCGTCCACAAGTATCTCGTTAACAACATTATAAAGATAGAGAGTGTGTCGACGAGGGTTGCGTACCTTATACTCAGAATCACCAAACAGTATTCGCTGAAGGTCATACAGGTTTACGCGCCAACCTCGGCACCTCCAGATGAGGAAGTGGAGGAAATGTATGAGGATATCTCTAGAGCCATGCATTTCTCCAAAACCCACTACACGGTGTTAATAGGAGACTTCAATGCAAAACAAGGCACAAGAGAGAACGGTGAGCTGAAAGTATGGAAATTTGGAACAAGGCAACGGAACCCAAGGGGCCAGCAGCTGGCCGACTTCATGGAGACAAAGGGACTCTTTATGATGAACATTTTCTTCTAGAAGCGGCCCCACAGGAAGTGGACCTGGTCGAGCCCCGACGGTTCGACAAAAAATTAGATTGACTTCATTATGACGACCAGACGACAATTGTTCAGTGATGTCTCAGTGATCACGAGGGTGAAAACTGGTAGCGATCACCGAATCGTTAGAAGCACACTGAACCTAAACGTTAAGTTGAAGAGGTTTCATCTAATGAAGTCAACGCTCCGTTCCCCTCGTGCTGTAATCCAAAGTCCCGAAACCTTTAAGCTCGAGTTACAAAACCGTTTTCAGTGCCTAGAAGACTGCAATGAAGTGCACGATTTGAATGACAAGATCGTACAAACTGTCCATGCGGTCGGCGCTAAGTTTTGCAAGACCCGCTGCAGAAGAACACAAAAACTCTCCGATCACACTCTTAATCTCATGGCTGTTAGACGGGAGATGAAGCTTCATTCTTTAACAGATTTGACAGCATACAGGCAACTGAACAGACAGATCTCCAAATGCATGCGGCGGGAATTACGCAACTTCAAAACATCTTGTATTGAAGACGCGATCGAGCGGAATTAAGGCTCCACAGTCTTTGCCAGAGATCTGTCTGCCAGAAGGAGCCAACTATCAAAGCTGAAGACCGAGTGTGGCAGCATCGTTTCCGGGACACCTGAGATTTTGAGTGAAATTGAGAGGTTCTATGGGCAGCTGTACACGTCATTGTTGGAGCCACATACAAGTGTGAGTAACTGTCCCAGAGCGAGTCTTATCCGAAACTATTCCGAAGATATCCCGGACGTCAGTCTGAGCGAGATTAGAATGGCTCTCCAGCACCTTAAAGATGGCACGTCCCCGGGCGAGGATGGAATTACAGCAGCGCTTTTGAAAGCGGGTAGAAAATCGGTACTTGAAGTCCTTCAGAATCTCTTTTTTTTAATTCCGTCTGCTGTTTTCGAGAGTCATTACGAATCGTCTCGCACGCAGACTTGACGACGTTCAGCTTCCCAAATAAGCCGGTTTCCGAAAAGGATTTAGTACCATGGACCACATACATACCCTGCGGCAGATTGTACAGAAGACAGAGGAGTATAATCTGCTACTTTGCCTTGCGTATGTGGACTATGAGAAAGCCTTTGATTTCGTCGAAATTTGGGCGGTAATGCAGTCCCTTCAGCGGTACCAAGTTGACTGTTGGTATATCGATGTGCTGAAGTATTTGTACAGTAGAGCTACGATAGCTATCCGAGTACAGAATCAGAATATGAAACCTATCCAACTGCAAAGAGATGTAAGACAGGGTGACGTTATATCCCCGAAACTCTTCACCGCTGCATTGGAAGACGTTTTCAAGCTACTCGAATGGAAAGGATTTGGTATTAACATCAATAGTGAGTACATCACTCACCTTCTATTTGCCGACGATATAGTCGTTATGGCAGGATCGCTGGAGGACCTAAGCACTATGCTCAATGACCTCAATAGTGTCTCCCAACGGATAGGTCTTAAGATGGATATGGATAAAACAAAAATCATGTTTAACGTCCATGTCACACCTATGCCGGTAGTTGTTGGGAGCACTTAGCTCGAAGTTGTTGACGAGTATGTTTACCTGGGACAAATAGTCCGACTAGGTAAGTCCAACTTCGACCGAGAGGTCAATCGACGGATTCAACTCGGCTGGGCAGCGTTCGGGAAACTACGACACATCTTCTGGTTAGACATACCTCAAAACCTGAAAACGAAATTGTTCAACCAGTACGTGTTGCCAGTGATGACTTACGGATCTGAGACCTGATCCTTCACTACTGGCCATATGAGGAAGCTCAAGGTCGCTCAGCGAGCTATAGAGAGGGCTATGCTCGGGATGTTTCTGCGTGATAAACTTAGAAATGAGTATATCCGCAGTAGAACCAGAGTAACCGACATAGCCCAACGGATTATTAAGCTGAAGTTGCAGTGGAACGGCCATATAGCTCGAAGAACCGACAACCGATGGGAAAGAAAGGTTCTCAATTGGCAGCCTCGTACCGGTAGGCGAAGTGTAGGGCGACCCCTCACTAGATGGAGTGACGACCTGGTAAGACATGCAGGAAGTCGATGGATGCCGGTGGCTCAGGACCGTGCTTTGTAGCATTCCTTGTGGGCGGCCTATGTTCAGCAGTGGACTTGTGAAGGGCTGTAATAAAGCAAGCGCAAATCTTATGCAGACATAGCTTGCTCGATGTAGATAATATAAGTAAAGAACTTCTGGTATCAGTTTAGGATAAAGAAAAACAGACTTTTCGCGTAATAACAAGTATCATACTCATCTTTACTTTGCCGTCATCGGTGGAACTGCATTCTCACATTGTTTAATACAATATCGATATCGTACTCCAATAAAATATCGCGATATAAAGAATACAATAACGTACCTATCTTTCACATTCCTTATATGATGTCGGAAATTGGAGCCGAATAACGATAACCGAGGGCTGTAGGACCTCTTTTATATCGAAAAGTAATATTTGAGTAATATATTATGTGTTTACTTATATAATATGTTATGTGTGAATTCAATTTTGGGCGACAATATTAATTAACACGTTGAACGCCATAAATCTTTCAAAAATTGTTGTGGGAAATAACTCAAAAATAATTGATGTTGTACAGAAACTGCGATATAAATATTATTTTCCGAGATGTCAAATGGCATACATTAGTGTCCGTCGTGGCCTGCCAGAGCATCCGACCGTCTTTTCGTACGCGGACGCCACGCGGGTCCTATTGTCGCCGACAGTGTGACGTGACGGGTGTGAGGTAGCGTTCTTCCCAGCGTTCGCAGTTTTTTTTTCGCAAAATAAGGGTTCCGTGAACGTAATAACCCAAGAAGATTTAGCATAAATAAAAAACATTGAAATAAACTTATTGAATTCAAGTTTTCACATATCTTTAGAAGATGAGGACGAAAATATTTCAATATTTCCATCGAACAAACGTCGCCGCCGTATCATCCGCTCGGAAAGTGAGGTTAGTGGATTAGAAAACGCGACACCGGATTTGCCAGATCACACTCGAACTGATGGCGGTGGATGGGGACCGCCAGAAGCTAAACAACGTCGTTTGATTGCATTCACTGACATTTCGGAACCATCATACGCTGTTCGATCTACAATGGTAAATGAGTCTCCATCTGATTTCTATTCGCTTTTTGTCACTGACGATATGTTGCATTTTACTGGAAATGAGGCATTCCATCTTAGTCCTCACGGGTAACAACGCATCTACATTTTGATTTGTAATAGAGGATAGATGTAGATGTCTATGCGCCGCAGCAACCACTTACCATCAGGTGGACTGTGTGCTAGTTTGTCAACCATATCCTAAAAAAAAAATTTTTTTCTGCAACTAACCAATGCGCTATTGAGCAAATAACTAAGAAACCTAACGCTTCTGCTGGTGCGCGCATCAAACAATGGGTTCCAACTAAATATACAGAGATGAAAAAATTCTAGAGCATGCTTCTCTTCATGGGTGTAGTCAAACTACCAAATTCATCGGATTATTGGTCGAAGGACGAAGTTATCGGTCATCCTTTTCCTAGGACTGCTATGTCACGTAATCACTTCGAAATCCTGCTTCGCATGTTGCATTTTTCTGAAGATGACGAGAAAAACAAGGCCGATCGACTTCATTGTGTAAGGAAGCTAATGAATGATTTGAATGAGTGTTTTCAAAAACATTATACGGCAAATGAAGATTTTTGTATCGATGAAAGCATGGTGCCATTTCGTAGAAGGATTTGATTTAGACAGTATAATAAATAAAAGCGGCATAAGTATGGTGTCAAACTTTTCAAGCTGTGCTCCATTCCTGGATATACACACAAAGTTAATATCTAAAATATAATAGAAAAAACATGGACACTATAAACACAGCACCCACAAATGTTGTGATGAATATAAGTAAAGGCTATTTTATGAGGGGGCATACTTTGCATACCGATAATTGGAATACCAGCATTGATTTGGCGCGAAGACTTTTAGACAAGCAAACTCATCTTGTCGGGACAGTCAGGAAAAATAGGAGGGGGCTTCCTAAAAAAGCAACCAACAAGAAACTCAAGAAGGGCCATTATAGTGCGGAAGAGAGCCGAGATGGAATAACGGTGATGAAGTGGAAAGACAAGCGCGATGTTCTTGTTTTATCCACAAAGCACTCTGTGCGCTTCGTTAAGATCATAAAACGTGGACAGGTTGTGAAGAAGCCTCAAATCGTTTTGGAATACAATAAGGCCAAAGGAGGTGTGGATTTAGCAGACCAGATGGCTTCTTATTCAACTCCACTTCGAAAATCCATTCGATGGTACAAAAATTGCATTAGATATGCTTCTAAATTTAGCTATGATCAATGCTCATGTTTTGTACCAGTCTGTAACCTAAAAAAATAAAAGTAACAGATTTTAGAGTTGCAATTTTGAAATCATTCTGTGCTAAACAACAAGCAGATGAACCAGCCCTAACAAGACCGAAAAGACAGAAACATGTTTTGGTGAAGTTAGACGGCCCATCAAGAAAGACTAGATGAAATTGTGGGGAATGCTACAAAACGAATGTCAAAAACTTGGGTCGCTTACAAGCACGAAATAAGACGAAAAAAATAAACACTTTTTGTAGCGTTTGTCCTGAAAAGCCAATGTTGTGCCATGACTGTTTCTTTAAACTGCATTTTTAGATTTTTGTTATATATCTATATATCTTTGTATTTCTCTAAAGATAAGTTATGTTATTTCTAACTATTATCATTTTCTAATTGAAGTGCTTTTTATCGAAGTTCATACATAATGATTGTAGGTTACTGATTTCAAGACTTTTAAATATATTTTAAAGGTTTAAAATTGTTTTAATGCCAAAAATTTTGTAATATGTTTGTTGATTTCTTTAATTTTTTATTTTATCATAATTATATTATTAGTTAATCTGATTAAACGATTGATCTCATTCTTTGCCATTAAACATTATATAAAAATATCGTGACTTTGATTCATTTCAATTTTCAAATTATACATAATATATATAGAATGTATATGCTCAAATAAAAAAAATCCATTCTTTATTCACTTATATTGGATAAGTAAGCTAAATGAAACACAAAATAAACCATAATATTTTTCGTCACATTGTGTAATATACACACAATGTGACGAAAAATATTATGATTTTTTTTATATTAAAGTATTACCTACTGAAACCATTCCTTATTAAGTGACGAAGCTTGCGAAGTCACTTATTGATTTCACGATGTCTGTCCGTCTGTCCGTCTGTCCGTCTGTCCGTCTGTCCGTCTGTCCGTCTGTCCGTCTGTCCGTCCGTCCGTCCGTCTGTCCCACGATTATCTCGAGAACGGTTTCGAATTTTCAAATTCTGTTTTCAGCAATCGATTACTGATCATCATCCAGGCATCTGAACCTCCTATTTTGAATTTTTTTTCCGTTAGAAACCGCTACAAAGCTGATTGCTTCACCACTTTGCTATGCTGTTAGCTTGCTAGGTTTATTTGATACGAACTTGACGGAAAACGATTATAATAGTAACGACTTTCTAGAGCTTAAAAATATTAAAAATTATCGCTTTTCTAAATATAACATCACTCAATTGAACTTTTTAAAATACTTACAATAAATACTTAAAACATTTTTGGGAACAACTTGTAGAAAAGTCCATAAATTCAAAATCCTTTCGATTTTTTTTTGTGCCAAGCGGCTAAGCTGTACTATGGGGCCGCGAGGATCACTTGCTTTAGTACTAATAGTCGAAACATTATCCGTCGGTCGTCTAGAAGCCTTTGTAGTGATCGAGACCATGTGGACACACGGTGTCCGCCGCGGCCCCCTGGACCCGACATATTGGAGGTCACAAGGGGTCCGCCGCGGCTCCCTGGACTAAATATGGTTTTTAGTGTGGCGTTCAACATGTTAACTATTCAATACCTTTTTAAAACCAAACAGGCTATCGAGAAACTATGAAATAATTAAAAATTAAAAATTTTGTACAACCGACTTCAATATAAATTATTAAGAAATAACTCAAAAACTATTAGTCAAGCCTTGATCAAATTTATATGAGACCACATGAAAAGCACCAGCTTTCAAATAAAAAAAGAATCAGCCAAATAATTTCACCCAGAAAAAGTAATGAGGTAACACAAATAAAAAAAACATACTACTTTTTGTCGACTTTTTGGAGTCGGTAAAAAAATATGTCTTGTACGAAAATAATTACACGTAAAAATTTACTTTTAATAAAACGTAAAAACCAACTTCAAAAACATTCTATTTCGCCATTCGCAGGGATCGAATTTTTTATCCAAATTCACGTGGAACCCCTAACCTAAACTTTATCCTATAAAGAATGATTAAAATTGGTTACTTATTAACTAAAATATCATAATATAACTGTCATATAAACAAAAAACATAAAGACAAAATGATACATCGCGGAGCTTGATTAAAAAAAGTACATTATATTTTTAATTTGATGATCCGTAATCATTGAGTTTTCTAGATCAAGTTTTAATACTCTATGTTGAACAAACTTATTTTTGTTTGATTATTTAAATTGAAAGGAGCTCGGAAAGATTTATGTAAACAGTAAAGATACCACAATCTCCGACATTTTAGATTAAATAATTAAAAGTAGCGCATTTTCTCTAAAAACAAAGGACTTATTGTAATCTGCGGCTGTTTCACTGATACTACAATTCATCATCAAAATGTTCATAAATGGCGGGCAGGTGTCATACAGTTATCAGTTCTTATTGAAGAAATCACTGATTCTTCTTGAGTTTAATTGTTTTATACGGGATTAGGATAAGCTTCTTAATTAAGATGCACGTGTCACACAGTAATCAGTTCTTATTGAAGCAGTCACTGATTTTTCTTGAGTTTAATTGTTTTAGCGCGGCGGGTATTGGTGCGGGATTAGGATTAACTTCTTAATTTTGATGAAATCCTTTTAAAGATTTCTGCTGAACTCAAGCGCCCAGGTGCGTTATCTAGGCGGGGATCGGTCGTAGACTGAAGCGGTAGGGAGCAATCGGAAGTGGGAATGCGACCAATGTGTGAGTATATGCGTGATTAGCGAATGTAATAGTTGAATGAGTGTCTGCATAAAATGGCCAATCCAGCAGTTCTCTTGAATAGATATAATTTACCCGTCAGCTTGATAATTTTTGTCACCCATAGTAGGAATAGGATTATGACTAATTTGCGATGCGATGCTTCTGTAGTAAAATCCTAAATAGGCTTACCGTTACGGCCTATCGAAAATTCACTGCTGGACATACACCTCCCCCATAGATTTCCTATAGTTGTCAGGTAGCAACCGCAGTATTTTTGTAATTTTTTGTTGTTATTAAGAAGATGATGCTGCTGCTTATCGCCTGGTTTGTCTTCCTCTGTCGCTTCTTACGATACCCACGGGAGGATATGGGGTAGTGGATATTTTTACACCGCTGCTACACAGATAGAAGTGGGTTTGAAGACACATAAATATACTTTCACAAAAGTTTTGACCAGCTGGAATTTGAATCCCGAATGTATTATGTATACCTGTATAAGTATTCTGATCACGGCTACATGGATTAGCACATAATATATAAGTTAGAATTTTTTTTTCTCAATGCACGAAATTGAGACTTTTAAATTAGTTTTACTAAAAAAGTTTTTGTGTTAGATTCTATTTTCCTTATTTATTTTACGGTGACATCTAGCTACAGCGCATATACCAGTCAATAAAAATCTAATAATTATCACAATTTCACAATGCTGAGCAACGATCGATCAAGAGAAAATACATTGTATGAAAAATATACAGTCACATCTCATACGAAGCCTGATGCCCTGCCTACATATATTTTAAAAGACTGTCAAAACGTTTATTTAACGCCCGATAACAAAATTATATATATTGTATATTGGTGAAAATGACTATGATTTAAAATTTTGATATCTCAAATTCTAAAATTATTAAATACTTTTAAAAATAATGACATACTCTTGTTAAATGTATTTAAAAATAACTATAGTAAGTCCCTAAGAGCGCGTGAAATGCTTAAATTCTTGTATATTTAAGTAAAAAATTACAATAACTCCGCAAAGAAAAATACTGGGTGACAGAAGAGCATTTAGTAAATGTTTTTAATTAAACAAAATTGTATTTTTGTTAACCCATTATTAGAAAAAAAAAACTCCCCAAAGAGTACCTATCTTTATCTGCAAAATTTCTCCAAAACGGCATAAGCTCTTTAAATAGTTTTTACATAAAAAAAGGTCTTAAAAATGTTCATATTTTTATTGCCAGTTCTATTTTTATTCTTCGTTTTACTCGAGAATTCGAGACTATAAAATAAATGTGAAAGGTCTTTTATTTGCAATAATAATTTTAATCAAAAATGGCATAGAATTATAAAATTCATACACACGGTCAATCATACCGAAGATAACTAATTGTATTATAAAATATTTAATAGACTATTTACAGTATAATGACGCAAATATCATCATTAATGTATGAATGACACACTTAAAAGTTTTATGAGATGGCTAAATATTAACCATAACTTTATAATACGATCATGCTTTTCTATAAAAAGTTGCGAGAAATTTTCAATCACGGACCTCTTGGTTTGTTTTATTATTCACTTAATTAGCGAAAACTAAGATGGACTTAACTCAAAGATTACTTTCTTGTGTAAAAAGTGCTGATAATCAAAGTTTGTAAGTAAATAGGTGTAACATAGCAGGTATTATATTCATTGGTAGAGTCCATACATATTTGGAACATTTTTCTGCAGCACTACGCCTAGAAATACCAAAACCAGCATCATTTTTAATACGCTTTTATCAGCTTGGTATGTATCTACGACAATGTATCTATGTAACGGAACTTTCGAATGTGATTTTCATCCCATTGAAAACATTGGGCTGATTTAAAACTTCGCACGCTTATGAAAGACCGATGACAATGCAAAAATTTAAATAGTTTGTCCCACTATCCTTGCCAGGATCGTCAGGATTTACGAATAATTCATAGAAGAACTACGATTTTTGCCAGTTCAATCTATTATAAGCCGTGTAATAGAACTTCGTTCCAAAAAAACACACTTTTGTAGATAACTGAACTAAAAAGTAGAAAATAATTTTCAATAAGTTTAAAATAAGAGAATAATAATTGACATAAAAAAATAATTTTATTATAAAAAAGGGTGGGGTGCTTGATGTCATTTGTTTTAAATATTTTTGTGGATATTTGTAAAATAAGCGAAATCATATATTTTTTTTTATTTTTATATTATTTTTATCATAATCATATTTTTCAGATATTTAATCTGAAAAAGCACCCCACGCTTTTTTACAATAAATTATTTTTTTAATGTTAATCACTATTTTCTTATTTTAAACTTATTGAATTGTTATCTAAAAAAGCGTATTTTTCATAATATTTTGTACTATTTCTTTTATTTTGCCGTACCTAAAACGTTCTACTCTATAGAAAATGTGGCGTATGAAATGGCAGACAATCACTAGAACATTTTATCCAGGTACAAAGATGTTTTATGTTTTCATGGCCTCCACATGATATTTTTCTCAGCATTAGGTATTCTTCTGTATCTGAAACGAATATGAATATTGCATATGTATACGATACAAAAGTAAAGTAACAAGCTATGTAAGTCTATCGGCTGGGCGCAGGATTCCTCTTATTTCTGAGAGGGTTTTAGGGCCAAGGAACGTCTGCCGTGCTGCCCCAATGCGTGTTGTCTAACTTCACATGTCTTAGTATAATAAAACTTTTACGTACTTAAAACTTTAACACTCGATAGCTCATGATGGCTACCGGACGAATCTACAGCACCACGTCATGCAATGTAATTGAAGATGCTTAACCGCAACGTAACTCTCAGTGATGCGCAAGCATCAATCCACATTTGGCATTACTGCTAAAACCGAGGAAAAAACCCAAACCCAAACATCTTATTACTGACTTCTTTTCTATAGACATATATAATAAAAAGTTTATCGAGTCTCTAATATATAAATCATTTACAATCATGCATCAAAATAAAGCCAGCATACTTACAGAGAAAGAATTACTGGAACTCACGCTGGAGGAATTGCGAAATTGAAATACAAACCAGATGTACTTGTCTGAAACAATCCTGACGTCCAATCACAATAAATTCGTAAATATTGCCCAGTATGCATTAGCCGTGAATGAGCCGTGATAGCTAGCTGCTAGTTAGCGCTCGCTGTAAGCTTCACAGTACTCGAGCAACCCGGGTTCAATCCCCGCCGGCACCAATGAAATTGTTAATTGCAATTTTAAGTGCTGATTTATCACGTGCTCGGCGGTGAAGGAAAACATCGTTAGGAAACATGCATGTCTGAGAAATAAGAAAAAAAATATTTCGAAGACATGTGAAGTTCGCCAACACGCATTGGGGCAGCGCGGTGGACATTTCCTTGCCCTAAAACCCTCAAAGAAATTAGAGAAGGCCTGTGCCCAGCAGTGGGACGTAAATAGGCTGCGACTTTACTTTTGTTTACATTTTATTAAAAAGCATCAAATTTTTGTAGAGATCAACGAAGAGGCGGAACTTGTATTTTTTAATCAATTAATTTACGAAAAATTGAACTTTTTATACAATCACACAACGCAAAAGACGTTTGAAGCTTGTGATATAAACACACTGTCACTTAAGTTACTTATAATTTGTGTTTACAGAATCCCCAACTCCGACCCAAACTTGTTTTAAAAAAATAGACATGGTTTTACATAAAGTCAATGGGCGGTATAGTACATTTTTCGAATTTTTGATTAACGATTTCTTTTTAACGCGTCAACCGATTATGATGCGACGACAGATTAGATTTTGGAATTGATCGTTACATCTGTTTAAAAGTTATTTCGAAAAAACAGTTTTTGAAAATTTTATTTTTGTGATTTCTCAAAATCTACCGGTCCGAATAGGTTCAAATGATAAAACAAATCTAAGTTTGGTCAAGCCATTTCAAACGCCGGAAAGTTAAAATCACACACACACACACACACACACACACACACAAAACGTACTGCAGCATGGCTCTACCACATTTAGAAGTGGCAGAGCCATGCTGCAGCTACATTAGCAATATAGTTGTAGAACGAATGGGTCGGCTCGACTGGGGAAGGACCACGCTCTCACAGAATACCAGCGTAAAATAACAGCTTAACACTGCTGTGTTTCGTATGGTGAGTGTAGAGAATCGGAGACCTCTATTTACTGGAATAGAGGCATTCCAGCTTAGTCCTTACGGGTGACTATGTATCTGCATTTAGATTCGTTATTGAGGATAGATGTTAATGCCTATGGGCCAAAGCAACCACTTACCATCAGGTGGATTGTGTGCTCGTTTATCATCCTATCCTATAAAAAATGAAAAAAACTTACACTCGAATTGAGTACCACCTCCTTTTTGAAGTCAGTAGAAAAACGATAAATACGCATTTAAAATTAAAGTCCGATTCCTTCGTGTTCTCAACAAAATTGTGTGTACAGTAGTAAGCAAACGAAGTCTTCATCGTATTGCATTGAAGCCGCAGCTCATAATTTTTGTATACGTATTTTTAAAACGACTAAATAATTTTCCTGGTGTGGTGTTACCCTATCCCACCCTCACCCTAATTTGGCCAGTAGGTATCGGAAAAGTAAATGAAAGCTCGTTATAACGGGAAAAGCCCGAAAGACATAACCTCAATAATAGAAATATCTTCAATGGCGGTATATAATTCAAAAAATAGAATAGGCCAAAGTTTTTCATTGTGTTCAATGGTTGCTGACGTTTTTATTATTCTGTCATTGTTGTGTTAGCGAAGGGAAGCTAGTTTCGTTTTCTCGTGTTGGGTAGTACATGAGTGCCGGTTCCGGTTTCCTGGTATTTGTTGTAACTACATTGAAAGCATTGCAAACTAAGTAAGGGGAAAATACGCAAATCTTGTCGATATAAATGTATCTATATAATAAGTTATATACCGCTCGTAACAATCGAAGTTAGTATATGTATACTAATATAAATTTGTGGTAAAAATTACTGAGCATTTTAACTTAAAACATGGATGAATCATCAAAGTATTATAATTCAAAAAATTTAAAAGAAAATTGTTGGAAATTTCTCTCAACGCGGTGCGTGTTTAAGGGTAAAAATAGCAACAATTTGCGCGACGCGAGGCTTTGAGCTTCTAAGCCCACAGAAGCTGAAAACTTTATTCATTTATTTTGCATACTAAATCAATCGTAAGGAAAGTTTTAAGATTACTTACAAAAGCCTTTTCAAATATATAAACATTTTAAAAATGGCTAATTTTTTACAAATGTTTCAAAAAATTTAAAGATATTACATTACAAAAAATTAAGATGACAAAGGAGCACACGGTCCAACTGTTAGTATGTGGTTGCTGTGTCCCATAGACATCTACAACTATCCTCGATTATGAATCGAAATGCAGATGCGTTGTCAACCGTAGGGACTAAGATGGAACGCCTCGTTTCCAGTAAAAACAGTCTCCGGTTCTATACACTTATTATATGAAACACAACAGCGTTAAGCTGCTATTTTACGCTGGTGTTCTATGAGAGCATGGTCCACATTCGTGCTATACTACTAATATAGCTGTAGTATGGCTTTACCACGTAAGAAGATCTGACATATATGGGCTGTAACATAAATTTTATGTTATATTTTATAATTTTAGGTAAAAGCAACCTAACAATCTTCTATAAAAACTTAAGTATTTTTAATTAAAAATTAATGAATAATTATTGAAATTTTTCTTCATTAAAATACGGTGTAGTAAACTTTTCCTTATAATTTATTAACGGTTGTTTGAAACTGTTAACAATGTAAGAGTTCGTTAACGTAATGAGAAGATAATTATTTCGTGACAACTGAAAGATATTTAAATATATGTTAATTATAAAAATAGAGCCGTGGTAGCTCAGATGGTAAGCGCTTGTTGTAAATTTCACAGTACACGAGAAACCCGGGTTCGATCCTCGCCGGCACCAATGAAATTGTTAATTACTATTTCAAGTGCTGATTTACCACGTGCTCGGCGGTGAAGGAAAACATCGCGAGGAAACCAGCATGTATGAGAAATAAGAAAAAAGTTGGAAGACATGTAAAGTTCACCAACATGCATTGGGGTAGCGCAGCGTACATTTCCTTGTAAAACCCTCTCAAAAATGAGGGGAGATCTGTGCCGTACAGTGGGACTTATACGACATATAGACGAAGGATAGCCTGTAACTTTAATTATAAAAAATGTAAAAAGATACAAGCTGTATTTAAATACTTAGGTTACATTGTCCAGACATTTTAGCAATGTTCTTTACATTGCTAAAATGTATGAATAGCAATATATTATGTAAAGTCGGAATAAAAACTGCTTTTTATTATTTTTAGTTGTTATCAACAAGATATTTTATGCAGGTGGTCGGAGGCCGGGTGACAACGAATCTGCATTTTGATTTGTAATAGAGGATAGATGTAGATGTCTATGGGCCGCAGCAACCACTTACCATCAGGTAGACTGTGCGCTCGTTTGTCACCCTTATCCTATAAAAAAAATGCTGTCGCCCTTCTCCTGAGAAAATTTCAACTGTTTCCCTCTGTTCCCTCTCACGACATCAATGGGCAACGGTATGATATTATAAGGCAGTGAATATTCTTAAGCCGTCACTGCACGGTATTTTTGAAGTGAAAACTTCTTTAGCTGGGATAACCGATGAGCGATGTTTAGTAGAGAAAAAACTTAAAGGTTCTAGTCATCGATGACCTCGACATGCTCGTGACGTTTTACGGAATGTATATATATTTTCACAGTGGTAGAGCCAAGCGGTAGCTTTCGCTCTCGCACGGATGGGCCAGCTCGAACCGGGGTGGTACCACGACCTCACAGAATACCAGCGTGAAGTAGAGGTTTACCTCTGCGTTGCGCTTGGTGAGTGCAGGTGGCCGGAGGCCCAATTCCCCTCCCCCCCCCCCATCAACATGGTAGTGGAATTAAATAAAAGACTACCCCAGGAGGGTACAAGCACCCCTGGAGAATCCCTCGCTGAGCATCTACGACATAACTACTTCACTCCTGAGCGTGGGTGCTCAGGCTGCCCCGCGTATTCTGGGGAGAGCGAAATTCCGCTCGCGTCTAATGCTGCTCGGGGCAAGTGGAGCAATACAACAAAAAATTTTGCAACATCAGGGGACTTCATTCCAACCTTAACGCTGTCCATTACCATCTAGAGACGGCGAAGCTGACCTTGCTCTTTTTAACCGAGACTCAGGTATCCTCTCCGGCTGATACTTCATATCTCTCCTACCAGGGGTACAAATTGGAACACTCCTTTGTGCCCCGGGCTGGAGTTTGCGTATACGTCAGAGAGGACATCTGTTTTGAACGCCTCGGCAGTCTTGAAGATGCGGACCTGCCCATCCTATGGCTGCGCGTAGACAGCGACGACCATCCCCGCGTCTACGGGTGCGTCTATAGGTCCCATAGCGGTAATGCCGACACAAAACGACTCATCGACCACGTCCAAATGGCTGCAGACTCCGTGCTACAACAGGTCCCATCCGCAGAGATCGTTATACTCGTTGATTTCTACGCCCACCATGCTGAATGGCTTGGTTCTCGTTTAACCGATCATGGGGGTAGATCTGTCTGTGACTTTGCTTTGGCATATGGTCTAACACAACTGGTTACTTCGCCTACGCGGAACCCAGATGTGGAAGACCATGTACCTTCCTTCTCATCCGGACGGATATCAGGTCTCCCTCGATGCCCCTCTGGACTCTTCGGACCGACCATTGTCTGATCCGGAGTACGGTGCCACTCACGCTCCAATCGCAGTTGCGATCTGCAGCTTGCCGCCGTGTTTGGCACTATAGGTCAGTTGATTGGGATGGGATGCGGTCTTTTTTTGCATCCTACTCTTGGTTTTGCTTCTCGCCGGAAGATCCCAGCGTTGTTGCAGATTCTGTTGCTGATGTGGTACTTCAGGGTATGGAACTTTTTATTCCATCCTCTGTGGTGCCCATCGGAGGCAGATCCCAGCCATGGTTTGGTCGCTCCTGTAAAATAGCATAACGCTATAAGCAGGAGTGCTACCCGGCCTGGGCTGACGCATCAACATCTCGGGATGTGAATACCAGCGCACTTAAAAAGAAGTATAATTCCACCTCCAGGTCCTTCAAAAGCGTCATTGCCAAGGCAAGGTCTGAGCACATCGGTAGAATTGGCGAGAAGCTAGTTCGCCTTCCTTCGGGAACTCGTGCATTCTGGTCTCTCGCCAAGGCTGTCCAAGGGAACTTCTGTCAGCCATCTCTTCCATCTCTGCACGGAGAGGACGACCCACTGGCCCATGCCGCAAAGGAGAAAGCCGATCTGTTGAGCTCTCTTTTTGCGTCCAACTCGACTCTAGATGACGGGGAGAACACACCGCCGACCACTTCGCGATGTGAGTGTTCCATGCCAGATGTGCGATTTACACAGCGCTCGGTTCGCAAAGCACTCTTCTCCCTGGACGTCAGCAAGTCGAGTGGGCCCGATGGAGTCCCTCTCATTGTGCTGAAGACGTGTGCTCCGGAGTTGGCACCGGTTTTAACGCGTCTTTTCCGGTACTCCTACTCCCAAGGTGTAGTCACGAATTCATGGAAGACAGCTTTTGGTTCATCCGATCCCTAAAAAAGGCGACCGCTCAGACCCATCAAACTACACGCCTACCGCCAACACCTCCTTTTTCTCCAAAATAATGGAATCCATTATAAACAGTTTTCGTCGGGGTTGATCAGTTGGTGATCTTCTAGTCTATCTAACTTATAGATGGGCGGAGGCAGAAGAGTCCAAGGGGGAGACATTGGCCGTTAGTTTGGACATAGCGAAGGCCTTCGATAGGGTCTAGCACAAAGCGCTTCTTTCGAAGCTTCCTTCCTATGGGCTTCCCGAGAAATTATGCAAATGGATCACCGGTTTCCTTGCTGATCGGAGCATCAAGGTCGTAGTAGACGGTGCATGCTCTGATTTCAAGCCTATCAACGCTGGTGTTCCACAAGGCTTCGCGCTATCACCAACGCTGTTTCTCCTGCATATCAATGATATGTTGCTAACTGGTAGCATTCATTGCTATGCAGACGCATGCACTGGTGATGCCTTATATACCGACCGTGCCAATATTTCTCGGGAAAACTTCGCCGAGTACCGGGACAAACTTGTGTCTGAAGTCGAGTCTTTGCTTAACAAAGTCTCGGATTGGGGCCGACTAAATCAAGTCCAGTTCAATCCCCAGAAGCCACAAGTTTGCGTGTTTACCGCAAAAAGGTATCCCTTTTTCGTATCTCCTCAGTTTCAAGGCACTTCCCATGCTACCTCAGCCAGTATCGGAATCCTTGGCGTCGACATATGACGCTACGACTTAGGAACCTTCAAGAAAAGAGCTTACACCTTTCTAAAAGGCTGGCAACGCATCTGAAATTCCCTTGGTGATGCGGTTGTTCATGGGCGGCGGTAGTCACTTACCATCAGGTGAGCCGCATGCTCGTTTGCCCCCTATTCCTATAAAAAAATGTATGCTACGTGTTGCTAGTCTGGCTTGCGCCTGCGCGACACGTAGTATACCGACCTGTGTACATGTATACACGTATATATATGTAATTGAGTTTTCATGTTTGTTGGCAGTCCTTACGACTGCCTCTGTTTTTTTTTGTTATAAAACTAAAGTAAGCCATTCATTGACGTTCTACACCGAAATATAAATCACACCACGGTGGGCTCGGGAGCAACGAGATGGATGTGACCCTCGTGAAGGAGTGTCACACGAGAACGTCTGTTACCCTTTCTGAAAAGAAAGGTTAGACGACTAAAATTACGGGTCCCTCTGGAGTGGTCTCGGTCTCACCATCCTGGAGCAATCGAACAGTGGACTGTATCTTTGTATAGTTGGAACTACTACTTTCCTATCATTTCAGTTTTTTCTTTCTTGATTTAAACTATAAATTGGTAGTTGGTCACGAACGAATTGCCTAATTACCAGTTTACTATCCTACGTGCGAGCTATACGCGATAAAGAACCTCGCACTGCGCGCCATTTCGACATATCATATCAATGATTTTCACTGTTACACTCTTGTATTTCACCCAATATCTCTATTTCTATAAAACATATCGTTATACAATTTAATGCTAATTATTTCCTTGTCTAAATTACAGCTATCCTTGTGCATTATGAAACATTGCTTGTTTACATATATTGTATTTATCAGCCATAATGAATTTTATCTCTTATCACAAGAGCGTGTGTCACTTCGACCTTTAGGCTCCACTACAATATTGTCATATCTTTATTTTTTTTAATAACTAATTGTAATTTTATGTCATCCATCACCATCATCATATTTCATTTTTTATATAAAATTGTAAATACTTTTAAAAATTTAAATATATTATTTTCTTGTTCTACTTTTGTTGTTTTGTTGTTCTTAGGTTAGGTTCTCTTTTTTTTAATTGTCGCTTCACGACAAGTTTTAAAAGTTATTTATGATTAAGACTTTTTCTCTTCTTGATTCTTAATCGAGGATAGATGTAGATAAACATCTATGAACCATAGCCTCCACTTACCATCAGTTGGACTGTGTGCCCGTTTATCATCCTTATTCTATTAAAAAAAATGTATGAAACAGTATATAAGTGCTCTCAGTGAATACTTTGAAAAAAAAATATCGATATTTGTTATAAAGAATTAAAAATTTATATAACAACATTCTTTTGCCATGCCATTCATATTGACGGCTTCGTTGTGCAGTGTGCAGCAATGAGTTGCTGCGCTGGGGGACGCAGGTTTGAATCCCGCACGGAACAAGTATTTGTATAGCCTACAAATAATTGTTCCGGATCTGGATGTTTGTCCTTGTGAAATTTGTGTTTGTAAATTGCCTCTACGATATAGGACAAAATCCTAGCGTGGAGGTAACGTTTTTTTTTTTTTAAATAAAAATATAAAATGTCTCTTATATTTTTTCCAGACCATCTCTTTTTTAAAATTCTTCTCTCCATACCGCGATTGTCGTATAATATCTTCTCATATATTTTAGCTAGGTACCTTTGTTTGACTATCATATATACCAGGGATTTATCACTGAAGAGTTTAAAAAAAGGAGATTTACCAATTAAGCTTATAGTGATGATCATGTCATCATGTCATCTCTATATTTTTAGAAACTCTTTAATGGTCAACTTATGTTAATTCGTCACTTTGGATTGGTTCATTGGTACCAATAAAATGATTTTCAGACTCCAATACTGCAATTTAATGTTTCGTATATAAGTAACAAAGGACCGATGTTGTTTCTCGTTACCATATTTTCTATCATTATATATATATATATATATATATATATATATATATATATATATATATATATATATATATATATATATATATATATTTAGAATATTATAACTAAAATAATATATTATTCTTAAATTATATAAATGTGTGATTTTTTTCTTTAAAAAAATAAAGTGGCATACGCATCTACAGTATACTTGCTGGTAAGTTGCTTCTTCAGCTCATGGACAACTGCAGCCAACTTCAAATAAAAAAAGCTACAGAAGATAAAAAAACCCTTCTAAGTACTAAAATGGAGTTGTTCACAGCCTGTAATTAATACTGGCTCTATATCCTTCAGACCGGACAACAGCAGAGCCAGCAATGATAGTTTATGACAGAAATTGAGTAAAAGAGTGGCACCTACGCATTATATACTTTTTTTACTTTACATAGTTTTGATATGAATCGTGTTTTATTCTTCTTGAAAATTTCTACCAGTTACGTAAAAGAGCACGTTCAAATCCTTTAATTGAACCGAAATTATCTATTTGAAAAACACCAAGGTTACCTTAAAGTATTTTAGTAGGCAATCAAATAATACTCTTTGTTTTAATACCTGCTTTAAAGCTTCTTGTTTACTTCAAAAATATTTTACAAATTAAGCACATATTATTATTACATTATCTATTTTATTTATTAAAACAAAATTATCAACACAAAAGCTAACTACATTAATAGTCTAACTATTGAATAATTGGCCAAGTGCGTAGATTGTTATATTTCAAGCCACAAACTGCTATCTGCATATTTAATAATTTGTACAGATTAACTAGGTGCTAGGACTTGTTTTCTGCCTAGGAGTCCGTCCGGGTACGTACCACCCTCTTGCTTATTTTTCCTACCAATCAACAATGCGTGCATTATTGTGTTCCGGTATGAAGGGCATATAATTACATTCCATCTAAGTCCTAAGAAGCGATAACGCGTGTGTAGCGTTATTTGTTTGAAGTTGGTTGCAGGTGCCATGATCTGCAAGAACCACAACAAAAGAACTAGTCCCAATGTAATTATTTGGCTATGAAAGTAAAAGAAAAACAGCTACGCATAATTTAAATATTATTTCTTTATAATTTTTCAATTATGATTGAGTTGATACCGTCGCAACGATATGCCGCGTTTCGTTATTAGCCTATGGGGGTTTAGATAGCTTATACTTTGATCTTTTAATTAGTATCAAAAGTCATCAACTGAAAATTAGACATTTAAAACTTTAATAGAGGTCGTAAGTTCTCATTAGTTTTCGCATAAACTTAATATAAAATGATCATTTATTATAGTGCCCGAGTATGTGCGACCACAGGCACTTTTTCTATGCATTCATTCTCATAGTCTGATGAGACGATCCGAAACGACATGTGGTGGGTGCGTATCTAAATGGGCCACTATAGTCCGTTCGCGTTAAGAAAATAGTGAGTCATGAGTGCAACTACAGGGTAAAGGTGTATTCACAGTGGAGGAAAATTTCTTTTATATTCCAACATTTAATTAAGTTTAATGTAAACAAATTTTCTTAAAATTACTTAAATCACTAATCAGTATCGCTAGATTCTCCAGTTACATTAATTATGAAAGAATTTTGTTCTGCAAGGTCCATGATGTCATCCAAATTCCACATGGTATTTTCTTCGCGTATCTCGTGGTCGCAGCACTTCTTCCAACGATTAGCGTCTATTAATGCTATTGCGTCATCAAATATTTTTTATGTCACTCATTTTGAACGTGGAGTTATTGGCACCAACATAATTTTTTATTTGGGCCCAAACCAATTCAATTGGATTAAGTTTGCAATGATAAGGCGGTAGGCGAAGAATTGTAATGCCATTACTTTTGGCAGTCTCATCTATTAAATATTTATATTAAATGTTTATATTAAATATTTTTGTCACTGTGAACTCGACTTTCTAATATTTTGCATTTTAATTGGCTGCGGGGCGTGGCCAGGCCGGCGGACAACGATGACTCACTATTATCTTAACGCGAACGGATTATAGGTAATTTATTTGATTAGCTTATATGCGAGATTCGAACCATAAGTTTTATAAGAATCTGCAGCTCGAGAATAATATCAGAAATGGTATGCGGGGTTGAGCAGGAAAACCTAGTCTATGCGGGAAGTGTGGCTCACGAGACACCCACGCGGTGGGGGCTTTTAAATTACTTCCTACTATAGCTTAGGCCCCCAGGTAGAGGATAATTTAAGTTAAATAGATAAATTCGAAGGACCCGCTGGGTAATTGCATGTTTATAAGACCAAATAACCTCACCTGCGATCTTCGGATGCGGAGCGGCGCGGCAAGCTTCTCACTTCAACAGCTGCGATGCGGTTATCTTCAGCACGATTGGCTTATTAATGCGAATAGTTCTTCCGGTATCACACAGTCTTGCTGGCGACAGTTTATAGGTTTTCGTTGGTGCGATACGTGCACGGTGCGTGCTTCCAGCGAGCGGTAAGCGACGAACGCTCAAACATGCGGTGCGTTGCGCGACGAAAAACGATGCGTGTGGGTGAGCCGATAGTTGGAACGCGACTGTCGACAGGGTTTTGCCCAAAAGATCATAATATGCAACTCCCAAGGTCAAACAGATTATTTAAGATAATAGCAGGAAGCGACCTCTGGCGCATCCATTTCCCCTGGCTTTGAAAGGTTCCACTTTCAACACAAATGAAAACAGCGAAAGATTGCGGTAGAGAATAAACCCCAAGCGGTAAATGAAGTATAGTGCGGAAGTAGAATCTTTGTGTGGATAAATAGTCCTGCCGATTATAATAAGTAGAGTAATATGTTACAAACAAAAACTTATTGTGAGTGGACGAGATGCGTCTAAAATAAATACAAAGAAAACTTAAGTCCTTAAGCAGTACGTTGCGTTGATTCTGTTTAAAACTTAAGAGTTTAATATGCGGTAATATTAAGTGTGTGCGGTTAGTATTATAAATGCGGTAAATAGCATATAAATACATAAATAACCTGGCGTATTCTAAGTATTAACAATAAAATAACGTGCGAGAAAAAAAAAACTAGTAAATCTTACTACTAATTAAGGCTATTGCACAGGCAGCGGACACAGCTTTACAACTGACCGTTGAAATACACCTTGCTTAGTTATGACAGAGGCAACGCCTGTGATGCTATCCTTTCCCGGGTGCCTAGTGTTGAAATCCAAATTTGAGCGAGAAAGGCGGCCACCAACGCGAATAATGCTGTCATGAAGGAAGGGACGTAAGGTTAATAATACTTTAGACTCTATAGGATATCTCAGCTTATAAGTTTGAAAGATACGTCTTATAAGTTTCGATAAAAGTAGAGTTGTGCTTAATTCTAATCGCGCCAGCGAGACGACCTTTAGAGGTGCGACCTTAGATTTCGCGCATACTATTCTCACCTCACAGTCACCGTTAGGCAACAGTACTCGGAGGTATACGACACCACCAAAGGTTCGCTCACTAGCATCAGCGAATCCAATAATGGAAACAGAACAATCTGAGATAACACCCAGATGTTGCGGAAAGTGTTGAGTTGCGATCAATGGTAACTCTGACTTAAATTGTTCCCAGGAGCAAATGATGCGTTTTGGAGGGAGCCACATATACTTAACGAGGAGCTTAGCGAATAAAATTACAGGAGCAACTAAACCTAACACGTCAAATTAGCGTGCGATGGACGAGAGAATATTTCTCTTGGTACAAGAGCGATTGTCAGGGTTGACATAAAATGCGAAATATTCTCCTGATGGAAACCAGCGAAGGCCAAGAATTTTAAGCGTCGAGTCTTCGCTATCCATTTCGACACATTGCGATAGGCGCAAGCCCTCAGGAACAGCTTGTAAGACTGTAAAACTGTTACTAGCCCATTAAGTAAGTTCAAATTCAATAAAATATTAAAAAGATTAGCTTGAAGAGCCGGACCTGAATACAAAATATCATTAAGCGAAAGTCTGTCACTTCCATCTTAGCACTAGCGTCAAGAAAGACACATAGTTTGGTCGTTGCTTTATCGTCGCGTATAACAGGATGGTGAGGAATATAATATGCGGATTCATTTGAGTCAGAGTTACTAACTGGCGATATATAATTATTCTCAAGATTCTCCTTGACGACGTTATCATAAAACCTCTTAATGTTTGGTCAGACGTGAATTTGTGCTCGAGACTTAACAAACTGTGTCAGGTGATATGAAATGAGTCTCAAAGAGTGGAAGTCTAAATTTTGCGAGGCAATATCACTTCGTACCTACCTAATGCGTTTCTGCTAACAGTAGAAGCATAAAACTGCTCACAGTACTGATCGTTGACAATATTGATAGGGGCAACTTCTACTTCTTTCATTTCCCAAAACTTGCAAAGATCCAGACATTCGTTGGAAGGTGTAGTACCTACTCTACCTCCTGGTCCCTTTGGACCATAAGGTAGAGTCCCGTTTATCAACTGGTGCCTCTCCTAAAATGCTAAAATCCTAAAACCGTTTCTATTGCTTCAGGATTTTCTGGCTGTGAGAAAATTTTGTCTGGTAATAAAATGTGCACGAATAAATTAACGCCTAAAAGTATGTAAACATTACTTGGAAGAGCCCAGGAATTGTCGGAGAGCGAAAGATTATTTAAGTGATGCATTTTTGTGACATCTATTTGCGTAAGCGGAAGTTGACCATTTATCTGGTCCAAAACTAAGGCTTCTATTTTGTACTTAGCCTGCGGTTTAAGCCTTGAACAAAAACTAGGAGTAATAGAGCCTCTCACTAATTGTGCGGTTCCACCCACACCTTTAACTGTACAGGTAGAATTAGTATTTATACGTAGCCCTAACTTATGACAACAACGTGTGGTTATATAATGTTATTGCGATTCCGGGTCAGTAAAACAGCGCACGTTTCACGTCTTTTCCCCCACGGCCTGCTACCAACACTTTAGCATTAGGCAAGAGTTCGGTCTTCAAAGAAGCCTCTAATGGTTTTGAATTAAATAATGAATGCGTTACGAATCAGTATTGATGGATATGGATTATCGTGAATCACTCTTTCAAATGTTTCATAAAAAATTAAAACTCTTGAATGTTCAACTCAACTCAATACGCGGAACCTTAATAGGGTTTATACAGTTTATGCGGTTAGAATCAAAACTGCTGGAGGAAGCCTTCTCCAAGTTAATTAAAGTATCGTATAGTAAGTATTTTTAATAGTGGTAGAGCCACGAGGCAGCTTTTGCTGTCGCACGGATGGGTCGGCTCGAACCGGGGTGGTACCACAACCTCATAGAAAACCAGCGTGAAGTAGCAGTTTACCTCTGCGTTTCGCTTGGTGAGTGCAGGTGGCCGGAGGCTCTTTTTACTGGAAATGAGGCATTCCATCTTAGTCCTCACGGGTGACAACGCATCTACATTTTGATTTGTAATAGAGGATAGATGTAGATGTCTATGGGCCGCAGCAACCACTTACCATCAGGTGGACTGTGTGCCCGTTTGTCACCCTTATCCTATAAAAAAAATCCTTAATTATACATTACAAATCGTCAAACGCGGTGATGGATTGATGATTCAATTCATAATTTTCATCGAGTTCTAAATTTAATAAGTTAATATCGTCCACTAACGTATGACAGTCATTTCTAAGCTCGTCTATATTTTGCGCTCGAGCTAAGAAAATGTTGCGAACCGTGGATTTATCAATATTTGCGATTAAATCAAAGAACGATTGTATACGAGAGAATATCTCTGCTCGTTTACTTTCCTTTATTTTTATTATTCCTTCTCATTGTTTTTCTGATTTTTAAATTATTGGTTTATCAGATTTCGACATCACGACGTATAAACGTTTTTAACGTGAAACGAATAAAACAATATAATTAATCAAATGCGGAACCCTAAAGCAATTATACCAACAATACGCGCGCGAATGCGCAACAGCAATACACAAAATAAACAAACCAAAAAAAAATATAATTAATTATTGCAACAGTAAATCGCGGTTGCAGAATAACAGTCTCTGCTCACTCCGTAAAATGATTTAGGGCGTGATTCAAATGCGGCGATCTTATAAGTAATTGAAATTAAATATTTCCTATTCTCCAACTATTAAAATTTGTGCGATTAGCGACAAATAGCGGTTTATTTAAAAATGTTAAATAAATATTGCGTTTTAATCAATAATATTACATTAATAATTTTGCCCGTAAGGTCATAACATGCAACTCTCAAGGTGAAACAGATTATTTAAGATAATAGCCGGAAGCGACCTCTAGCGCATCCAACAGGAAAGAGATCAAATGCAGGACTAACTTGGATGGGTGCTAATGAGAATTTCTTAAAAGAAAAACATGATATCTAATTTTTGGCCAGACCCAGGATTTCAACCTGGAACCACATGATCAACAGACGCGTTAACGACCACTAGACCAATGAGGCAGTCAAAATAATATCATCGTCTATAGAGCTGCCAGGCTACCAGTGTTGCTATTAAAAAGACAAATAACGGAGAGTGATAAATCCATCACACTGAGCCGGTATGTTGGTGCACATATATGTAAATTCATCCATTATATTTTTTGTACGCCGTATAGTGGCAGCGTAAGAGAATCCAGTACACCATATAATCATACCATGGGTGTCGTCAGGTGACAAATCAGGAGAATGGCAGCTTTAAAATACTGCGGTTGGCAAAAAGGAGGAAATTTAAAAGGGAGGGCTATGATTAGCAGTGGATTTTTGAGAAGCTGTAAGGAATATATAAATGAATGAGTGTGTGTTTTAGCAGAATAAAATATCTCCATTCCCATTTCCATTCACGCACAAGCACGTATACGCATGCACCCGAGAAAAAAATATACACATCACCACGGTGTAGGGCATAGACTTAGAATATACTTCACCAGTTTATTACAAGTCTATGGTGTAGAGATATTCTAACATCACTCGAATTCCAAAGAATATGCCAATATACTTTTTAAGACATGTATATATTCAAGAAAATTTTAAATAATAGTTTTTTTTTTATTATAAGTCTATGGTGTAGAGATATTATAACATCACTCGAATTTCAAAGAATATGCCAATATACTTTTTAAGACATGTATATATTCAAGAAAATTTTAATTAATAGTCAATTTTTTTTTATACATAAACATTGACTTTAAATGAGATTTCAAATTTTTAAGCAGAATATAAAAACGCTTGTATAAAAACTGTTTATTCTACTACACTACAGGTCTTAATGAGATGCATAAAATGTTCCTGGTGTTCATACCATAGATTTAGTATATACTTAGATTGGCAATGTAAAAGAGAAAGGGCATAGCTTATGCTTACGTTAGAACGAGATAGAATGGCTAGACCTTACACGTACACGCTATCAGCCTGTATCAGCCTGACGTCAATGGGTAACGAAACAAATCCCGCTTATTTACGCGATATTTTTGATTTTGAAGTATTAATAAATATTTAAAATGTGTGAATAAATATGGTGACGTGTGACATACCTAAATTCAGTTCATCGAGAAAAGAAAATCCACAATATTACACATTTTACATGTAAGTACAATTAAATTATTTAGCACTCTAAATTCAATATTTCAGAACTAGTACAAATGTTTTATACACAAATGGATAGAGAAAAATATCGCATTTTATTACGATAATGTTCTAAATGCGTGAGAATTATATTAAAAATAATAACAAATACGTGAATTCCCGCTATTTCTGATCAAATTTTCGTAGGGATTGACACTATCAATATCATCTAATCGATAATATGTTTATAACAGGCAAAGGCATATACTTGGAGGCAGCCTTTTGTAACTTCGTTTTTTTAATTTTCTATTTTTACGTTTTAGTGTTTCGTAATAGTAAATAGTTACGCATTATTGTAAATACTTTATTGAGATGATTTAAACTCTTATATAGTTTCAGATTTCCAAAAATATTCAGGTTAAACAAAAATGGTTAAAAATGATAAATAGAGAAGGATGGGTTCCCAAAAAAAAATCAACTACATGTAGCAAGCACTTTGAACAAAAATGTTTTTATCATAGAATAGCACAAAGAGTAAAGCTGCGTTTTGCATAAATACCCACATTATTTATGCCCGTGCGTATTTTCTTAATTATGTATTTTACTGTATATATGTTCATTTCGTTTGCGCATGTTCAAATGTGTACAACTTGTTGTTGCCATTCACGTGATGTATATTTTTTTATAAAACGAAAGTAACAAAAGAACTTACAGTATCACTTGATAATAAACGGCTACTGAAGTACTTGGTCACCTACAGTCATCTTCAAACAAAGAAATTTACCAAATTTTTACGTGGTAGAGCCATGCTGCAGCTATATTAAAAGTATAGTTGTAGCAGGAATGGGTCGGCTGGACCGGGGAAGGATCACGCTCTCACAGGATACCAGCGTAAAATAGCAGCTTAATGCTGCTGTGTTTCGTATAATGGGTGTAGAGAACAGGAGACCCTTTTTACTGGAAAAGAGGCATTCTATCTTAGTCCTAACTGCTGACAATGCATCTGCATTTTAATTCGCAAACGAATATAGATGCAGATGTCTATGGACCACAGCAACCACTTACCATCAGGTAGACTGTGCTCGATTGTCACCCTAATACTATAAAAAAAATGTGTTTTCACCTATGAGGACGAAGATAAAATGTTTTACAACTTATAATTATACAGGCTCTCTTTACTCAAAAGGCTGGAACGCGGCAGTGTAAGCACTGCTGTTTAATGGTAGTGTAAGCACTGCTGTTTAGCGGCAGAAATAGGAAAAAGGGTTGTATTTTTTTAATTTTAATCATAGATAAGTACATAATGTGTACACTAATTATATTTGTTTGTAGGTTGTATTGAACCGGTACGCAAAGCATCGTCATATGTCTACAGAGATAAATTGCCAGTACCCAGTAGCTCAATTACAAACGTTTCTATTATAGACAATTCATCGAAAAAAAAATGAAGAAAACTATTGATTCGAACAAGATTATATATGAAGCAAAAACTGAAAAATGTAAGAGCACAAAAAAAACGTGCTAATAAAAAAGTAGAAAAGTTGTATTAAGTGATAAAAAACCTAGAAAGACTTCCCTCACTTCAAAATATCATTAGTGCTCTAATACGAGTAGCATCTAGTTCTAGTAGATTTGTTGCAGCATCTCATCGAAAGGGTGATAAAGAAAAAGTTTATTAGATAGGTATTCGTGCTGAACGAGTTTTTAGAAAACATCTGAAAGAAAACTTGTAAACGAAAATACTTTTCGAAAATTAGTAAATGAATGCCTTGTGTCTTGCAATTTTTTTAACACACTTAACATACATGTGTACGATTCGCCAGCACTATCAAACGCTAAACACTTAATTATTAAATTAATAATCAAATTAGATTGAAGTATGAAGGAAAATTGCAAAATACCTCTTAAGGAGAGCTTACGAAATTTTTACAATAAATTAGTTATTTTTGGTGGAAAATTAAAATCACAAACTTTTTGTTTGTAGTTTTATTTTTATGCCCTCAAACATAATAATATTCATTTTATAACACAGACACAGCATTCTGTATCGATAATTGAAGTTGATACATGGCGCAGCACTATTGCACTACACATGCACATTTTACTCACACGGGTGCATTTCGTTTTTGGTCTCACCCTAATCACGCCATCGCCAATCTAATGTATACTATATCTATGGTTCATACTGTAGCCTTTCGACTTTATTGCTTCTCGCAGCAATTTGAATTACAATAAAATGTGGAATTATCAAAATCAACCCAAGTTGAATCAAAAAGATGTTTAAATAGCAGTTTTCAATGAAAAAACTTACAATTACTCTGAGTACGAAATTCGCTCCCTCTTAGATCAACTAAATTAAACCGCTAACACTTTTGATTTTTTCTTTTATTTAAATATGGAATCAATCTGGAATAAAATAAATGACGAACAATTTGATATTAAAAACATTTTAAAATGTCCAGTACTTTTTAGTTTGTCAAATATCATTAAAAATATCCCTAAACAATGTGTTGTTGCGTGTACACACGCATATATTATTAGGGATGTAATATACTTAATACGTATTTGATTATAAAGTAACTAGAGCACACATTGCTGACATTTAATTTAATTAGTAAATTTTCTCAAAGTAAAAGGGATACGCGCACTTCATGCTTAATTATATCTTGTATATCGAGTTAATTGAAATTTTCTCTCATATAAATAAATAATCCTTGGAATTGACTAAAACTTGTCATATGCCAGAGGTGTCACTGACAAGATTGGCTACATATTGAAGCGTGCTTACATTAAGATATACTTCAAGCCGCCGAAGAAGATTAGTCAGTTTTTACCATCAGTCAAGTGTAATATCCCTCTGCAAGATGCAGGACTGTACAAGCTTGATTGTGAATGTGTTCTCTCTTATATAGGACAAACTTAAAGATCCATAAAAACCCGCGGTAAAGAACACATAACTGATGTAAAGAATAGACGCTCCGAGAAGTCTGCAGTCTATGAACATGTACAGGATTACCTCCGTCACTACATTAGATTTGATAGAGCACAAATCCTCGCTAAAGAACACCGATTCCTTCCAAGGATGATTCGCGAGGCTATTGAAATCAAAAAAACATCCTAATTTCAATAGAGAAGATGGCCGGGTGCTACCATCTGCGTGGGATCCCATAATTAATAAAATTAAATCCCAACTCAAGCATACATCTGCAAGATTTCAAGATACCGTAAGTTCATACTGCGTAGATCGGAACAAAAATTACTAATTTTTATATGGAGGTAGCCGTGAGTAACTATAACATTGGGACGTCATACACCTCAGTCCCCTCCGTGACCATGAGTGCTGTAAAGTGCTCGAAACGTCGGGAATATAAAATAAGTTAATATACGCGAAAAAATCTGTAAAACTGGTTTTATTTAAATGTATTACACATTTAAATAAAATCAGTTCGCGTAAAAATAAGAAATCATTATATTTAAAAATTATGGCTTCGTGGTGCAGTGGCTTGGCTATGAGTTACATCGCTAAGGGCCGCAGGTGTGGACTCCGCACAGAACAAGTATTTGTATTTTGCCTACAAGTTATTGTTCCGGGTCTGGATGTTTTATCATTACAGCCCTTCAAGTCCACTACTGAACATAGGCGTCCCTCAAGGAATGCCACAAAGCACAATCCTGATCCACCAACATCCATCGACTTCCTGCATGTCTTACCTGGTAATCACTCCATCTAGAGAGGGACGATCTATACTTCGTCCGCTGGTAGAAGGCCACCGCTCGAGAACCTTTTTCCGCATAGGTTGTCGATTTTTCGAGCTATATAGCTGGCCCTGTGCCGCTTCAGTTTACTAATCTATTGGGCTATGACGGTCACTCTGGTTCTACTGCGGATATCCCCATTTTTTAGTTTATCATGCAGAAAAACCTGAGCATAGCCCTCTTCATAGCTCGCTGAGCAACCTTGAGCTTCCTCATACGGCCAGCAGTGAAGGACCACGTCTCAGTTCCATAGGTTATCACTGGCAACACGTACTGGTTGTACATTCTCTTTTTCAAGTTTTGAGGTGTACTTGACGAGAAAATGTGCCGTGATTTCCCGAACGCTGCCCAACCGAGTTGAATCCGTCGATTGACCTCTCGGTCGAAGTTGGACTTACCTAGTCGGACTATTTGTCCCAGGTAAATATACTCGTCAACAACTTCGAGCTTAGTGCTCCCAACAACTACCAGCATAGGTGTGACATGGACGTTATACATAATCTTTGTTTTGTTCATATTCATCTTAAGACCTATCCGTTTGGAGGTACTATTGAGGTCATTGAGTATAGTGCTTAGGTCCTCCAGCGATTCTGTCATAGGACTATACCGTCGACAAATTGAAGGTGAGTGATGTACTCGCCGTTGATGTTAATACCATACCCTTTCCAGTCCAGTAGCTTGAAAACGTCTTCTAATGCAGCGTTGAAGAGTATTAGGGATATAACGTCACCCTGTCCTACACCTCTCTGCAGTTGGATAGGCCCCGTGTAGTGGCGGGTAAGAATACCCACTACTCCATATCTTCCCGTAGATGTCGTAAGAGACGACAGAGGGAACTTGAGGCAGAAGATGAGCAACAGCATCTTTCTGATAAAAGCAAAACAACAATAAAAAAACTACGGTTGCCAACCCGTTCGCTAAGCGTGGCAACTATGGCAATGTGAAGCCCTGCAATGAATGAAGTTACGAAAAGACGGCCCGTAGTCCCCGGAGATCCGGCTATTTCTGGATGTTTGTCCTTGTGAAATGTATGTATGAAAACTGCCCACATACAGGAAAAAATCCTGGTGTGGAGGTAACGTTTTTTTAAAGAAAAAAAAATAAAAGAATAAAATAAAATAATTAACAATAAGAAATAAAATAGTCCAATGCTGGACTTGGGCTTCTCCCGTTCTTTGCAAGATTGGTCGTAATTGTCACGCTGGTCATGCAGATTGACGATTACAATAACAGACGTTGTGCAACTTTGACGCTGCTTCCCGTCGCCAGCTTGGGTATTTCACGTCAGGCGTGAGCGATATTTTTTTTTTTATTTATTTAGTAACATTTACAAAAACATTACATAATTTTATAACTTCGCCAAACTGTAAAGATAGTTTGTTGGAGAATAAATGCACTCTTATATCCTATTACATAATGAAATAAGTACACCACCCACATAATATAGCAAACAAATAAAAATTTTTAAAACCTAAACACTATTATTTTTATACTTTATTAATTCTAATATAACATCCCATCCACATAAAGTTGCAACCAAATAGAATATGTAATAAATTTTACAAATTGTCATATACGCTATCATGTATCGTCTGTTTTATCTAAAAAATAATTCTTAAGTTTCCTTTCTCTAGTCTACCATGTCTTACCCAGTCTATTTTATTAAAAATCTTTGGTATTAAATAGTTTGTACATTTTTTACCATAATAGTTTTTAACACTGGGCTCAACTAATTTCCCTTCTCTAACTTTCCTGGTTCTATATTTATTATCCGCTTTTTCTTTATAATGATTTTATTAATGTTTTCCAAAAATAACATGTTAACTTTGTATTCTACCGGTAAAATTTTACAAATAGAGAATAACTTATTATAATCTTTCTTACATTTTTTTAACTTTTTCATTTACAAGATATTTTAGAAATCTTGTCTTTAAATTTTTAATGTTCTTTATATAAGAAGCAAAAGTGCGACCGTACACACCAAGTCCATAACCTATGAGGCAATCCACCCTAGCATAGTATAGAAGGTACATAGATTATTTGTTCAAAATGTAGTTTAAATAATAAAATTTACTCTTATTATTTAAAAAAAATTACTCTCATTTATTCTTACAGTGGTAGAGCCACGCGGCAGCTTTTGCTGTCGCACGGATGGGCCGGCTCGACCCGGGGTGGTACCACGACCTCACAGAAAACCAGCGTGAAGTAGAGGTTTACCTCTGCGTTTCGCTTGGTGAGTGCAGGTGGCCGGAGGCCCTTTTTACTGGAAATGAGGCATTCCATCTTAGTCCTCACGGGTGACAACGCATCTACATTTTGGATAGATGTAGATGTCTATGGGCCGCAGCAACCACTTACCATCAGGTGGACTGTGTGCTCGTTTGTCACCCTTATCCTATAAAAAAAAACCTAATATCGCCGACAACCTTGTACCTTGTACATTAGATATTTGAGGTTTCCAATTAAAGTTTTGATCAATAACCAGTCCCAAATACTTAAACTTACCGACAAATTAATTTTTTTACATTTACAATTAATTTTATCATTATGTAAGCACTCAAAACAGTGGCCCACAACAGCTATCTCATACAATGTCGTGTTTTTCGCTGTAACATTATATGGAGGGTATATATGCATGCATTATGTTTTATTAAAATTAAAGGTTATGCCATTATCATGGGCCCACTTTGTTATATATTCAAAGTCACTTTGTATATTATTTAGCAATTCTTTTGTTTCTTTGGAGGCAAATAGCAAGCTCATGTCATCTGCATACAATACACTTGAATTTTTTTTATTACATTACATACACTATTTACATGCATAATATAACCCACAGGACCGTAAACAGAACCAGTTGGTACACCCAAGCTAATACTGGCCTCCTCTCCCACAACACCAAAAAATTACTACCTAACAGTGCATTAACTACTGGTCATCATTTGCGACATGTATTTTTTGTATCCTCTCTGTATTTACTTATGTATTTTTTATGTATATTTGCCTACTTAATCTTATGTATGTCTATTATATTTTGAATGTATATATTGGTGTATTTTTTATTATGTATCAGTTTAGTTTATTTAGATATTAGTATGTAAGTTTACTATAATATACACCACCTCCCACTGTCCAATAGAACAATTTTCTCCCAATCTTAAGATTGTCTGGAAGAGATCGCTTATTAGCGATAAGACCGCCTTATTGTACCTACCTCTTAAGTTTTACTCCTTGTAATTTGTTCTTTTTTATCGTTTTTTATGGTGTACAATAAAGTATAAATAATGATAATAATAACACCGTCCACTACAGTACCAAGTGTCCAATTAGATAGATAGCTACGAAAAAAATTATTAGTAAGGCTCCTGATTCCACACTCTTCCATTGCTTGCAATAATATATTATGGTCAAAAGTGCCAAAGGCTTTTTATAATCAATAAACAAAACCATAAACTGTTTTCCATCATTTAAGTATTCATTAACTGTATCTGGAAATAGTGTAAGTGCGGAAGTTGTGCTACAATTTCTTCTAAATCCTTGTTGTTCCATTTGGCCAACAACCATCTTTTCAACAATTTTATTGACAGATGATTAAATGGCTATCGGCTGGTAACTACTGAAATCTAAATGACTTCCGTGTTTAAATATGGGACAACAAATGATTTTTTTAATAAATCAGGATAAACACCTTTTGACAGGCACATATTAACAAAATGGGCCAGTATTGGACTTATTTTTTTCTTTACTAACTTTAAATCTTTCACCCTAATCCCATCCAAACCTGGTGCTTTTTTATAGTGCAATTTATCAATTACTTTTTCTATGTCACATGATTTTACTCTCTTAAACCTAAAAGACACTACGCTCGGTGTAACGTAGGTACATGTTTATATCTAAAAATTTTAAATTACAATTATGCTTAATATCTAATATTTTTTTGGTAAATTTTTTAGAATATTTTATGCAAATTTTATATAAACTATAATTTCTACCCAAGTACTTCTTAATTACTTAATCCAAATCTGCCTTAGTTCTCCCTAACCACGTATTATTATTTTTCTGCTATCACCATTACAATGCTTAATTTATTTTTGTCTATACTTGTTTCTGGCATGATTTATAATTGTATTTACTCCATTTCTAAATTTCGTAATAATAACCCCTGGAAATGAGGTGATCGCTACCAAGCTATTTCTAATTTGTTGTGTTGTTAATTTGTGTAACATACATGATTTTAAGCGGTGTCTTGCTGGTTCTTCCCAGGACAGAGGTTTTTTTTCGAACCAGTGTGACTTTCAATAAGTATTATTTATAATCTATATTAAATAAAAAAGTTTCTGTTTCTGTAATCTTTCTTCCAAAGCCTTGTTGTATTTTTCAAGGTAAACATTTTTATGCTCAAGAGCTTTCATCTTCTTCTCTGCTGTCTCTTTGAACTCCACCATTTCTTGATTTTTTTTCAGAATAAAAATCTACGAATTCCAAGTATTATCCAACTTTGCTTCTATCTTATAAATCACTTGCAACTTTTTTAACTTCTAAAATGGACTCTGTAGATACCTGTTTGAGATTCAAATTTAATGGTTGCGACGCTGGAATGTCTTCATTTTTCCGTCAAATCCGTCACCTCGTCTTAGAGTCTAGGTAAGTATTACTTATGCCATATAGTGGTGACGTAAGAGAATCCACTACCCCATATGATCCCATGGATGGCGTAAGACGTGACAGAGAAATGAAACAGGAGATGGACAGCAGTGTTTTCTAATAATAACTCAAAAATATAGAAGACTTTAACTTATTTTTTTATTAGTCATTGATCAAAATACCTAGTTTCATTAGGTATCCGAGCCAATATCTGTACTCAAGTCGAAATTGCCAGTTTTCGGATCTGGTCATAGTACTGCATCCTAGTCTACCTTCTATCTCATTGCAAAAGCTACACAAGGCATAACGTAAATTAGGCGTATACTTGTGAGAATAAAATCTACTTCTTACACAGTTAACAACTTTAAATAAATGGAATGCCTTCGCATTTGACAAAAAAGGGCAAAAAGAAATCGTATTATTAGATCTTTTTGAAATATTTATAAGGATAACAAAGATTCATAGCACAGTGTTCTGCCCAAGCCGTGATACATGGGTAGCATATAAAACTACTCATAAATATTCACATAATATTGTTGAATTGTGCGTATCTATGAATGTGTTAGATCTTTTTATAAGTGCCCAGGAAACGGGCACATCCATTGTTAGACTACTTATGCGGATCATAATGATAAATGATGAATGAAGTATTACTAATGGTTTATTAGGAACATCAATCATGTTAAGCCTATAACCATTATGTTTTACATCAACCTATCATTTAATTTGGTGTATGCAATAAAATAAATAAATTAATTAAATTAAATTTAAAAAATGTGATAGAAGTTAATCTATCTAGAAGTATAGCTACATTAAGAGGTATTTCAAATATGGATTTCCAAAAGTAAACTGCGAAAATCGATAAGCGTCAACAGTGCGAGGTACCGGATATTACATTCGAAAATGCTAGTTGCTGAGTGGCTATTATATCATTGATTGGACATGATATTTATAAAATGGGAATGATTTGTAGATAAAATACACAGTTAATTTTCACATAGTCACATGTTAGTTCAAAATCATTACAGCCTTTCTCAAGTCCACGGCTAATCGGGAGGCTTCCTCTAAGAAATGCCACAAAGCGGCATATAAATTATTATAAGCAATGTTGTTTAAGTTCAACGCAGTAATAGCACGATTTAAAAAGATAAGAAATTTATGTTTACCACGTAAAACTCTGCAAACGACTACAGAGAAATTCAGCCCTGTGAAGCTAGCAGTAAAAAGTCAGCAAAAACTTTAAAAGTGTACACACGAATTTGTAGTTAATTATTATATTATAATTATTTACCAAAATCGCGATTTTGTTGCTCCAAATAGTTTTGACAAAATCAAATTACTGCTATCTTAACTTTAAGTTAGCAGTAAAAACTAAGAATTATCCCGGCCGTAGCGATTAAAATGGGAGAATTTAAAACTAATTTGTAGCTGCAATGTAGTGCAAAAAGAATATAAAAAATGTTCTCATGCAAGAAAACTATAAAATAAAAATACTAGAAATCAAGTTACGTTCTAACACTGCTTCTGAAGTTCCGAATTAACTAAAAATTTACTACTTGTCAGCAAATAGATCAACAACTTCTATAAAGTCTACAACAAAATAAAATCGATCGATAAGCTGCGCCAAGTAACCAGTTACTGTTTATAGGTGTACGTGCTATCTGTTGCTGGTCAGTAATAGAATCAGAAGGATCTGAAGTGATAGCAACAAAATAAAATCAATCGATAAGTTTCATCAAGTAATAAGTGACTAATTTTAAGTATGCATGCAAATTTTACAGGAGTTTTTTTTTGAGTAAATAGGTAGCAGATATTTTATTTCTGGTCAGTAATGGAATCAGCAAGATCTAAAAAGTCAGTAACAAAATAAAATAATTTTTAGAAAAAGAGACAGTAGATATTTTGTTCATCATCATCATCATTACAGCCCTTCACAAGTCCACTGCTGAACATAGGCCTCCCCAAAGAATGCCACAAAGCACGGTACTGAGCCACCTGCATCCATCGACTTCCTGCATATCTTACCAGGTCGTCACTCCATCTAGTAGGGGGACGCCCTACACTTCGCCTGCCGGTACGAGGCTGCCACTCGAGAACCTTTCTTCCCCATCGGTTGTCGGTTCTTCGAGCTATTTGGCCGGCCCATTGCCACTTCAGCTTACTAATCCGTTGGGCTATGTCGGTCACTCTGGTTCTACTGCGGATATCCTCATTTCTGAGTTTATCACGCAGAGAAACTCCTAGTATAGCCCTCTCCATAGCTCGCTGAGCGACCTTGAGCTTCCTCATCCGGCCAGCAGTGAAGGACCACGTCTCAGTTCCGTATGTCATCACTGGCAACACGCACTGGGTTTACAGTCTCGTTTTCAAGTTTTGAGGTATACCTGACGAGAAGATGTTCCGTAATTTCCCGAACGCTGCCCAATCGTGTTGAATCCGTCGATTGACCTCTCGGTCGAAGTTTGACTTACCTAGTCGGACTATTTGTCCCAGGTAAACATACTCGTCAACAACTTCGAGCTTAGTGTTCCCAACAACTACCGGCATAGGTGTGACATGGACATTAAATATGATCTTTGTTTTGTCCATGTTCATCTTAAGACCTATCCGTTGGGAAACACTATTGAGGTCATTGAGCATAGTGCTTAGGTCCTCCAGCGATTCTGCCATAAAGACTATATCGTCGGCAAATTGAAGATTAGTGATGTACTCGCCATTGATGTTGATACCGTATCCTTTCCAGTCCAGAAGCTTAAAAACGTCTTCCAATGCAGCGGTGAAGAGTTTCGGGGATATGACGTCACCCTGTCTTACACCTCTCTGCAATTGGATAGGTTTCGTACTCTGGTTCTGTACTCGGATAGCCATCGTAGCCCTACTGTACAAGCACTTCAACACTTAGATATCATCATCATTACAGCCCTTCACAAGTCCACTGCTGAACATAGGCCTCCCCCAAGGAATGCCACAAAGCACGGTCCTGAGCCACCTGCATCCATCGACTTCCTGCATGTCTTACCAGGTCGTCACTCCATCTTGTGGGGGGACGCCCTACACTTCGCCTACCGGTACGAGGCTGCCACTCGAGAACCTTTCTTCCCCATCGGTTGTCGGTTCTTCGAGCTATATGGCCGGCCCACTGCCACTTCAGCTTACTAATCCGTTGGGCTATGTCGGTTACTCTGGTTCTACTGCGGATATCCTTATTCCTAAGTTTATCACGCAGAGAAACTCCGAGCATAGCCCTCTCCATAGCTCGCTGAGCGACCTTGAGCTTCCTCATACGGCCAGCAGTGAAGGACCACGTCTCAGTTCCGTAAGTCATCACTGGCAACACGCACTGGTTGTACAATTTTGTTTTAAGGTTTTGAGGTATTTCTGACGAGAAGATGTGTCGTAGCTTCCCGAACGCTGCCCAGCCGAGTTGAATCCGTCGATTGACCTCTCGGTCGAAGTTGGACTTACCTAGTCGGACTATTTGTCCCAGGTAAACATACTCGTCAACAACTTCGAGCTTAGTGCTCCCAACAACTACCGGCATAGGTGTGACATGGACATTAAACATAATCTTTGTTTTGTCCATGTTCATCTTAAGACCTATCCGTTGGGAGACACTATTGAGGTCATTGAGCATAGTGCTTAGCTCCTCCAGCGATTCTGCCATGAGGACTATATCGTCGGCAAATCGAAGGTGAGTGATGTACTCGCCATTGATGTTAATTCCGTATCCTTTCCAGTCCAGAAGCTTGAAAACGTCTTCCAATGCAGCGGTGAAGAGTTTCGGGGATATAACGTCACCCTGTCTTACACCTCTCTGCAATTGGATAGGTTTTGTACTCTGGTTCTGTACTCGGATAGCCATGGTAGCTCTACTGTACAAACACTTCAGCACTTCGATATACCGACAGTCAACTTGGCACCGCTGAAGGGACTGCAGCACCGCCCAAATTTCGACGGAATCAAAGGCTTTCTCATAGTCCACATACGCCAGGCATAGTGGCAAATTGTACTCTTCGGACTTCTTTACAATTTGCCGTAGGGTATGTATGTGGTCTATGGTGCTAAAGCCCTTTCGGAAACCGGCTTGTTCGGGAGGCTGGAAGTCTCAAGTCTGCGCGCGAGACGATTCGTAATGACTCTCGAAAACAGCACGTAGACGCGGCTCAGAAGGGAAATCGGTCTGTAGTTCTTCAAGAGAGCGTTGTCACCTTTCTTGAAGAACAAGACCACCGCACTTCTGCTCCACGCCTCCGGTGTAATGCCACCATGGAGGACGGAGTTAAAGAGCTTCTGAAGGACTTCAAGTACCGGTCTTCCACCCGCTTTCAGAAGCTCCGCTGTAATTCCATCCTCGCCTGGGGCCTTGCCGTTTTTAAGGTGCTGGAGAGCCATTCTAATCTCGCTCAGACTGACGTCCGGGATATCTTCGGAATAGTGTCGAATAAGACTCGCTCTTGGATCGTTACTCACACTTGCGTGTGGCTCCAACGATGACGTGTACAGCTGCCCATAGAACCTCTCAATCTCACTCAAAATCTCAGGTGCCCCGGAAACGATGCTGCCACATTCGGTCTTCAGCTTTGACAGTTGGCTCTTTCTGGCAGACAGATCTCTGGCAAAGACTTTGGAGCCTTGGTTCCGCTCGATCGCTTCTTCAATACGAGCTGTATTGAAGTTGCGTAAGTCTCGCCGCATGAATTTGGAGATCTGTCTGTTCAGTTGCCTGTATGCTGTCAAATCTGTTGAAGAATGTAGCCTCATCTCCCGTCTAACAGCCATGAGATTAAGAGTGTGATCGGAGAGTTTTTGTGTTCTTCTGCGGTGGGTCTTGCAGAACTTAGCTCCGACCGCATGGACAGTTTCCACAAGCTTGTCATTCATATCGTCCACTTCATTGCAGTCTTCTAGGCACTGAAAACGGTTTTGTAACTCGAGCTGAAAGGTTTCGGGACTTTGGATTAGAGCACGAGGGGGACGGAGCGTTGACTTCATCAGACGAGACCTCTCCAACTTAACATTTAGGTTCAGTGTGCCTCTAACCATTCGGTGATCGCTGCCGGTTTTCACCCTCGCGATCACTGAGACATCACTGAACAGTTGTCGTCTGGTCGTCATAATGAAGTCAATCTCATTTTTTGTCGAACCGTCGGGGCTCGACCAGGTCCACTTCCTGTGGGGCCGCTTCTGAAAGAAAGTTCTCTAATACCGCGGCACAATAAATGTCATTTACGCCTTTTGGCAAAAAGGCATATGCATATTATGCCATTTTATAGGCATATCAATTTAAGGCATATGCCTATGCCTATGATTAGCTTCAGGAAATAGGCACTCTGAAGAACAAACACTACTTCCTTCCCGGCCGAATACTTTTGCCTAATATTCGGCTATTCGGCGAGGAAGTCCGCAGAATATTCGGTATTAGGCGTGTGGCCGAATATACTATTCGTTGTAAGTGTACATAATCTATATTTTATACATATAACAAATCTCTGAAAAAGTCGTGTCTGTAATTCTAATATATTCTTAAAAAAAAGAAGTCCAGGGGACTAAATAAAGAGTGCTGAAGCTAAATTAGTTGTTTTTAAAATTTTTGTCAGTCCGTCTGTCTGTCTGTCTGTCTGTGTATTACGGATCACGCAAATACTACTGGGCCGATTAACATGAAATTTATTTAGTAACCCGGGTCAACTTATAGGCTTCTTTTTATCCGATTACGGAACTTTAAAAAAGAAAGTTAAGTATTTTCCTTCCTTTAGATGTTAATTTTCTATTATATCTTTGTTATAGGCGGGATGACGGGTGTTTTTCATAAAAATACCATATTTATAAATAAAGTTTAAAATATAGTTATAAACTTGGTAAACTAATTTATATACTTTGTAAAATAATTTGAAACTACACCGATTTACTTATAAAAATAAAGCGACATCTACCATGAAATGGAAAAAGTAGTACGTTTTGCCTTAGGTAACTAATAAATTAAATATCACAAATAATATGTTTTAATAATTGGATTTTAAAATTATTTAAAAATTCTAACGTTTAGTTTTTTATTTTATTTTCAAAGTAATAATTTCAATAGATAATAGTGAAGTCTATCAAAAATATGGATATTGATAAGGTTTTTATTTCAATTACTAATCTATATGTAAACTAATTAAAACTGGTCTTTCTGCAATTATTTCAAAATTTTCATTATCGCTTTTTAGTTTTATTAGAGAGATTTTTTATATATCTCATGGCCAGATCGTAGAATTTATCATATATTATAAAGTAGTCTATCATTTCGTGAAATAATGTGGTCATTTTATGATATTTAACACTGTTTGTTGATCATGTCATGATATAGCTTGACCAAATCAATGAATAGTAATCGTTTGAAGATATTAATACAACGTTGCTGTTTCATGTTCTAAATAAACTAAATTGGTAAGTCACTGTTAAAGTTAAATAATAGAATGCTGCATGAATGAATATACGATGTAAAATTTAAATAATTGAAAATTCGTTCGTGGCATCGTTGTATGTGCAATTACTAGGTAGATGTGATCAACAATTATGCAAAAGCTTAGTTTCAGTTTTTATGAATTGTATTTAAACAAATACGAGGGCCGTGTAGCTCGGCATGATATATCCCTCAAGGATGAATCTGTTATACAAAATTTCACGTGTTGACTTAACACGTGTCCGTTAAAGTGGTGAATAAAAAAAATAATAACTTCGTAGGGAAACCTAGATGTCAGAGTAATAAAAATAGTCGTGGAGATGTGAAAACCGTAAATATGCATTTAAACGTTGCAGCATATTCTATTTTTCTGCCCACAAAACACTATAGGTGGTAAAGGAGCCTTGTACACAATGCAGAGACGTATATCAGTTGCTACTTAACTTTTTTACCTTTAATGAGACTTATAAATCAGTTTATAATTTAAGATAGCTTTCATATTTTCCGATAAGATATTTGTGACAGTTCTGATTTCATAGCTCATATGAGTATATGTGTATGGACAGGCTCTTGCGGAAAAAAACTTTGATTAAAGAAAACAGATTTTACTTAAAAAAAAGTTTCATTTTTATTTTACTTTTCAAATGCGGTAATCAAACTGATTAAAACATACACAAGCACATAAAGGTACATAAGCATTATTAAATATTTCAGCATATTATATTTTAATTGTAATTTAAGTGTCGATTTACCACGTTCTCGGGGGTGAAGGAAAACCTGCATATCTGAGAAGTGTCCAGTTGAGTTCATCCCGCGTTGGAATCAGCGCAGCGTACACTTTTTTGGCCAAAAACTCTCTGCGGCCTGTGCCCAGTAGTAACATGTATATAAGCTGCTACTTTTTTACTTTTCATGAGGCAATATTTGCAGTTTTTATTTCATTCAAATTTTCGGGTATCTTGTTTTTTTCTTTTCACTCTACCGTAAATATTAAGGGTTGCAAAGATGAGTAGAACTCATTTTTTTTTTATAGGATAAGGGTGACAAACGAGCACACAGTCCACCTGATGGTAAGTAGTTGCTGCGGCCCATAGACATCTACATCTATCCTCTATTACAAATCAAATCAAATCAAATCAAATCAAATCATTTATTTGCAATCTAAGTGTACATAATTGGTATTAAATTAAAAATGTGCTTACAACTTAGACGCCCTTTTCAGGCACTGCAAATTTGACAAGGGCACTGCTTATATACTATTAACATAATTAAAATAAAATTAAATTAAAAGCTATAAAAAGATATAAAAATACATAATAGTGTCACTTCCTATCTAAATACTCTTCCACTGAGTAGAAGGGGTTTTGTTTTAAATATCTACCGAGTCCCGATCTAAATTTGGTTAATTCCGATATATCTTTTACTTCCTGTGGCAATTTATTATACACTCTTATTGCCATATAGTAGGGGCTTGTATTCAACATTTTTGTTCGCGACTGTGGTAAAATCAAAATGTAGATGCGTTGTCACCCGTGAGGACTAAGATGGAATGCCTCATTCCCAGTAAAAAGGGCCTCCGGCCACCTGCACTCACCAAGCGAAACGCAGAGGTGAACCTCTACTTCACGCTGGTTTTCTGTGAGGTCGTGGTACCACCCCGGTTCGAGCCGGCAAAAGTGACAGCAAAAGCTGCCGCGTGGCTCTACCACTGTTAGAATCAATCATTAGATCAATCGTAGAAAAATCATTATCGTCAGCCTATCAAAAGTTCACTGAAATGAACATAGGCCTCCACCATAAATTGTGAAGTAGCAGGATATTTGCTATAGTTGCCACGCTAGGTAGGCGGGTTGGCAACCGCAGCTACAATTTTTGTCAGAAAGATGATGTTCCTAATCTCCTGTTTGTTTTCCTATGTCGCCACAAAAAGACGAACATTTTTCTACTCCCGTTCATGAGTAGTACTTCCCACCTTCACTGTGAATAAAAGTTATAAGGATTAAAACAAATTTTAAGGATTTTATCGCCTTTAATTTTAACTTTTTTAATTAAAATTAAAGACTTAAGTTAACTATCATACTGGATGCTAAGTACACAAAACTGTGCTAAACTGCTCTTTTAGTGAATATATATCCTGTGTCTTTTTACACGTGGAAATGCTTTCGCATACCCGCCTTGCGTGGGCAAAAACTGGTTATGTATGACTCGCATCTATTAAAACCTTATGATGTTCCACTTTCGCAGCAAATTGGCAATGCCGTGGGAATACTTTTGACAAACTTTCATGATCACTCCAGCGCCGGGCGCCGCAGAAGACATTTTGCAGCACAACACTAGGCGCGTCTTCTTTCAGTGCCTCCAACTCCAGATGGGGCCAGAAAAAAGAGCACTCGGAACCACCAACTTTCGTGACCACAGCGGTGGATCTGGTCTATGGCTCAGCCGCCATAACATAACTTAACTCTTTTTTTGCTCTGAACTCGCTGCGGCCTGTGGCCTGCAGTGGGATTTATATTTTTTAGGCTGCTATTTTTTTATTTTGCTTTTAATGAGGTTATTATGAAGTTTTATTTCATTAATATTTTCGTAAATTCGGAAATTCATTTGTGTTTTCATTCTACCGTAAATATTAAGGGCAGCAAATATGAGTAGAGTCCAGCTGATTCAGTTTCCCTCAGTCGCGTCTTACGACACATACGGGACGATATGGGGTAGTGAAATATCTTTCGCCGCCACCACAAGGTGAAAAACGTATTGCTATTCCAGTTCATTAATGTATATATTTTTTTTATTTCATAGAGTCACAAACACCGTGGTGTACAAGTGATCCAATTTTGGCACAAAGCATCTCTAATTCCTAAATTAAAGCCCACGATAGCGAAGCCGCTAGTTTTAATTTAAATTGAAAAGCAAGTGTCCGGTTGGTTCTATTGACAAGCGGAGCTTAAGTGGGGTCGAGATCATGTTTACTTACAAGACCGCATAATTAAGAGACATATTAACAAACGACGATGGATATAGGCACTCAAAATTGTGTTAGGCGTTTATCTTTTGAAGTTAATTGGAAATTATTTATGTACCCGAGATTACCAAATCTGAAATGTAATTACAAGTAGCTGTCTCAAATACGATATGTAATAACGATATTTCATCTATTTTCGAATTGAAAATGAAACAAGCATAATTTTATAATAATGTGATATTGTGGAGCGATTAAAACTCACCTACAAATGTAATTCCTATTCCTTACGACTTAAGTTTAATTTAATTTATATTTAGAAGTAAGCGTGACAAGCGATTCAATGCAAAACTAAACACAAGAGAGAACGGTGAGCTGAAAGTAGGGAAATTTGGAATAGGGCAACGGAACCCAAGGGGCCAGCAGCTGGCCGACTTCATGGAGAAAGAGGGACTCTTTATGATGAACTCTTTCTTCAAGAAGCGGCCCCACAGGAAGTGGACCTGGTCGAGCCCCGACGGTTCGACAAAAAATGAGATTGACTTCATTATGACGACCAGACGACAACTGTTCAGTGATGTCTCAGTGATCGCGAGGGTGAAAACCGGCAGCGATCACCGAATGGTTAGAGGCACACTGAACCTAAATGTTAAGTTGGAGAGGTCTCGTCTGATGAAGTCAACGCTCCGTCCCCCTCGTGCTCTAATCCAAAGTCCCGAAACCTTTCAGCTCGAGTTACAAAACCGTTTTCAGTGCCTAGAAGACTGCAATGAAGTGGACGATATGAATGACAAGCTCGTGGAAACTGTCCATGCGGTCGGAGCTAAGTTCTGCAAGACCCACCGCAGAAGAACACAAAAACTCTCCGATCACACTCTTAATCTCATGGCTGTTAGACGGGATATGAGGCTACATTCTTCAACAGATTTGACAGCATACAGGCAACTGAACAGACAGATCTCCAAATGCATGCGGCGAGACTTACGCAACTTTAATACAGCTCGTGTTGAAGAAGCGATCGAGCGGAACCAAGGCTCCAAAGTCTTTGCCAGAGATCTGTCTGCCAGAAAGAGCCAACTGTCAAAGCTGAAGACCGAGTGTGGCAGCATCGTTTCCGGGGCACCTGAGATTTTGAGTGAGATTGAGAGGTTCTATGGGCAGCTGTACACGTCATCGTTGGAGCCACACGCAAGTGTGAGTAACGATCCAAGAGCGAGTCTTATTCGACACTATTCCGAAGATATCCCGGACGTCAGTCTGAGCGAGATTAGAATGGCTCTCCAGCACCTTAAAAACGGCAAGGCCCCAGGCGAGGATGGAATTACAGCAGAGCTTCTGAAAGCGGGTGGAAGACCGGTACTTGAAGTCCTTCAGAAGCTCTTTAATTCCGTCCTCCATTGTGGCATTACACCGGAGGCGTGGAGCAGAAGTGCGGTGGTCTTGTTCTTCAAGAAAGGTGACAACGCTCTGTTGAAGAACTACAGACCGATTTCCCTTCTGAGCCGCGTCTATGTGCTGTTTTCGAGAGTCATTACGAATCGTCTCGCGCGCAGACTTGACGACTTCCAGCCTCCCGAACAAGCCGGTTTCCGAAAGGGCTTTAGCACCATAGACCACATACATACCCTAAGGCAAATTGTACAGAAGTCCGAAGAGTACAATTTGCCACTATGTCTGGCGTATGTGGACTATGAGAAAGCCTTTGATTCCGTCGAAATTTGGGCGGTGCTGCAGTCCCTTCAGCGGTGCCAAGTTGACTGTCGGTATATCGAAGTGCTGAAGTGTTTGTACAGTAGAGCTACGATGGCTATCCGAGTACAGAACCAGAATACGAAACCTATCCAATTGCAGAGAGGTGTAAGACAGGGTGATGTTATATCCCCGAAACTCTTCACCGCTGCATTGGAAGACGTTTTCAAGCTTCTGGACTGGAAAGGATACGGAATTAACATCAATGGCGAGTACATCACTCACCTTCGATTTGCCGACGATATAGTCCTCATGGCAGAATCGCTGGAGGAGCTAAGCACTATGCTCAATGACCTCAATAGTGTCTCCCAACGGATAGGTCTTAAGATGAACATGGACAAAACAAAGATTATGTTTAATGTCCATGTCACACCTATGCCGGTAGTTGTTGGGAGCACTAAGCTCGAAGTTGTTGACGAGTATGTTTACCTGGGACAAATAGTCCGACTAGGTAAGTCCAACTTCGACCGAGAGGTCAATCGACGGATTCAACTCGGCTGGGCAGCGTTCGGGAAGCTACGACACATCTTCTCGTCAGAAATACCTCAAAACCTTAAAACAAAATTGTACAACCAGTGCGTGTTGCCAGTGATGACTTACGGAACTGAGACGTGGTCCTTCACTGCTGGCCGTATGAGGAAGCTCAAGGTCGCTCAGCGAGCTATGGAGAGGGCTATGCTCGGAGTTTCTCTGCGTGATAAACTTAGGAATAAGGATATCCGCAGTAGAACCAGAGTAACCGACATAGCCCAACGGATTAGTAAGCTGAAGTGGCAGTGGGCCGGCCATATAGCTCGAAGAACCGACAACCGATGGGGAAGAAAGGTTCTCGAGTGGCAGCCTCGTACCGGTAGGCGAAGTGTAGGGCGTCCCCCCACAAGATGGAGTGACGACCTGGTAAGACATGCAGGAAGTCGATGGATGCAGGTGGCTCGGGACCGTGCTTTGTGGCATTCCTTGGGGGAGGCCTATGTTCAGCAGTGGACTTGTGAAGGGCTGTAATGATGAATGTGACAAGCGAACTCACACTCCATCTACACCTACTCATAACACATGGATGTTCTGGCGATGATATTGATGATATTCAACAGCTTTTCAATAAAATTCGCGGTACGTAAGATCGCACACGATATTGATAGTCTAATAAATAACAGCTAGTTATATAAGATAGATTAACAAAGCTATTTTTCAAAAAATGGATCCCTTACTTCAATGTGACCGCAAAGTCATATCAACATTGATTTTGGCTAGCCTGTAAATAATCCACAGGTTTTTGTGGGACAGTGACGAAGAGTTATTTTACCTATTCCTATTCCGTCATTTGTATGTGTGGTGTTTATATAATTGATAATAACCTCTGCCAATGAGGTGAGTACTACCATGCTATTTCTAAATGTTATTATAGACGTTTAAAAGAAAAAGTCGCACTGGGTTTCTTGCTGGATCTTCCAAGGTTACAGAAGTTTTTTTCCGAACCAGTGGCAAACCTTAAATAACTTTGAATAACTCTATTCTGTTCTATAAATGATGAAGAGGAATATCTTGATAAAACTAATTTTAAGGATTTTATCGCGTTTAATTTAACTTATTTAACATATTTTTATTTTGTTTTTATTCGCAACGTTTCGGGTACTTTACAGCACCCACACTTACGGTAGGGACTAAAGTATTTGAAGTCCAGATGTCATAGTTAGCCTACGATCGTTAACTCATAGGACTACGATCGTTAAAATGGCTTCAGATGGGTTGGGCCAAACTGATCAAATATATTTTACTTTGCTTATATATTTTTGGCTTCATACGCAACAGTGTTATTTTTCTCGGTGTTTGCTCAACAAGCGGACACACAAACCCACGGCACGAGTGCACAAAACGCACATACATGACCCATTTTTTCTTTCAATGATTTTGATATTTTATCATTGCTGTTTATGTTATTTGTTAAAGTCAGGAGGTTTTCATGCTGGTCTACCTTTCCGGCGATCCTGTTATGGAATACGGGTACGCGACCCCGGCTCCCCGAGCTACTGTTATTCTCATACCTTTCCTGCCAAGATAACAGTATCCTTACACCTATGCTCCTACCCCCAAACTTCTTTTTCCTTTTCCCAAAATGGTAGCTTCCTCTACCAACAATAGCATACCCAAAGAGGGTTGGTGTCAGGCAGGCGGCCGACTGTAAAACTTCTGCCAAATCCCATGCAGTAAATGAATAGTACGAGTTGTGGGATATATGACAGGGCTAGGGCGTACCCCGCAGGCGACGCGCAGGGGCAGCACCCGGCTCCTGTGGGAAGTGGGCAAGGGTTGTCGCACCTTACGGAGCGGGTGCGACGTAAGAGGCGAGCCCGGAGAGAGAAGAATGTCAGAGTGAGGTTTGCAAGCTGGAATTTAGGTACGATGACTGGAAGAGGAAGAGAGTTAGCAGATGTTTTGAAACGACGAAGAGTGAATGTTGCCTGTTTGCAGGAAACAAAATGGAAGGGCAATAAAGCAAGAGAGATTGGGGAGGGATACAAGTTTTATTATTGTGGAAGTGATGGGAAGCGAAATGGAGTAGGAGTTGTGTTAGATAGTGGAATGAAAGAACGAGTGACAGATGTGAAAAGAGTAAATGACAGAATGATAGTTGTTAAATTAATGATTGAAAACAAAGTAGTGAATGTTGTAAGTGTGTATGCTCCGCAAACAGGCTGTGAAGAGAGTGTGAAAGAGAAGTTTTGGGAGGAATTTGATTGTATGATGATGGGAATACCTGAGCGTGAGGATGTTTATATGGGAGGAGATTTTAATGGACATGTAGGGAGAGTGAATGACGGGTATGAAAGAGTACACGGTGGATGGGGGTACGGAATGCGGAACCGTGAGGGGGAAGTTCTTCTGCAAGCAGCATGTGCTTTCGACCTGGCTGTAGTAAACACGTGGTTCCAAAAACGAGATCAGCATCTTGTTACTTATAAAAGTGGCCACCACGCGACACAGATCGACTATCTTCTGATAAGACGGAACCAAATCAAGAGTGTAAAAAACTGCAAAGTGCTTCCAGGTGAAGACTTAGTATCCCAGCACCGAATTCTGCTGGCTGACATCTGCTTAACTGTTCGCCTCAACAAACATAAGAATCGTCCCCCACCCAAAATAAAGTGGCATTTGTTGCATAAGGAGGGGTATGCAAGTGAATTTAGAGAGCTAGTTGTAAACAAGATGATAGAGATGGGTGATATGGAAGGAATGAGTGTGAATGAGTGCTGGAAGGAAATGGCTGATTGTATCCGAAGTGTGGCAAGGAAGGTGTTAGGAGAAACAAAAGGGAAGCGTTTGATAGATAAGGATGGGTGGTGGTGGAGTGAAAGTATTAGAGAAGTTTTGAGAGAAAAGAAAAATGCCTTTAAAGAATGGCAGAGCGTAGAAGACCAGAATGAATCCATAAAAGAAAGTAAGAGAGGGGCGTATAAAGAATGTAAGAAGAGAGCGAAGAAGGAAGTTGCTATTTGTAGGGCAGAGGCGCAAGATAAATTATATCGGTCCCTTGAAAGCCCCGAAGGTCAAAAACGACTTTTTCAAATTGCAAGAGCGAGAGAAAGGAATGGAAGAGATGTTTCACATGTAAAATGTATAAAAGATGATTCTGGAAGGATTTTGACTGACGATGAAAGTATAAAGAAGCGATGGAAGGAGTATTTTGAGAAATTGATGAATGAGGAGAATGAATGGAATGGTATGCTTGAAAACCCACCAGTGAATATGGGCTTAGTGAGAGAAATTAGTGTGGAAGAAGTAAAAATGGCTGTTAGGAATATGAAGAATGGGAAGGCGGTCGGCCCAGATGGAATACCAGTAGAAGTGTGGAAGTTGCTGAGGGCGGATGGATGGAAGTGGTTGAGTTTATTTTTCGGTAAATTGTTGCAGGAAGAACAAATACCTGAGGAATGGTGCAGTAGTATACTGGTCCCCATTTTTAAAACAAAGGAGACGTCCAAAACTGCAGCAGTTACCGGGGAATGAAACTCATGTCACATGCGATGAAAGTCTGGGAAAGAATAATAGAGAGAAGAATGAGAGAAGAGTGTGAGATAACACAAAACCAGTTCGGATTCATGCCCGGTCGAGGTACGACGGATGCCATTTTCGCATTACGCCAATTGTGCGAAAAGTACAAGCGCGTGCATAAAGATCTGCACATGGTTTTTGTCGACCTTGAAAAGGCGTACGATCGGGTTCCCCGTGAGGTTTTGTGGTGGGCGTTAAAGATGAAAGGTATGCCTGGGAAGTATGTGAGGTTAGTCCGTGCTATGTACAGAGCATCCCGTACATGTGTACGATCTGCCGCGGGAACTATGGGCAGTATCGATGTGGCGGTAGGGCTGCACCAAGGGTCGGCATTGAGCCCTTACCTCTTCCTACTGATTATGGACGCTTTGACGTCGGACCTGCAGGATGAGGCACCCTGGTGCATGCTCTTTGCCGATGACATCGTGCTAGTCGGGGAAGAAGGCATCGAGGTACAGAGCAGACTGACGGGGTGGCAACGGAGGCTGGAAAGTGTTGGCTTGAAGATCAGCAGATCCAAAACCAAATATCTGTGCTGTGATTTCGGCGGTCTTTCCAGTCCTGTACCCATGTCGTTGGATGGCGCTATACTGCCTATCTGCTCAGATGTCAAGTACCTCGGTTCCCTCATTCAAGGCGACGGCGGAATAGATAGAGCTGTGCAGCATAGGATTAACGCAGGGTGGATGAAATGGCGACAGGTCACAGCCACAACGTGCGATCCCCGAATGCCAATAAGGCTGAAGGGGAAAATTTACAAATCGATCATCCGACCTGTCGTCATGTATGGAAGTGAATGCTGGGCCGTCAAGAAGAAGGATGAAAATAGACTGCATGCGAATGAAATGAGAATGTTACGATGGATGTGTGGTGTGACAAGGATGGATAAGATAAGGAATGAGTATATAAGAGGAAGCCTGAAAGTAGCGCCAGTGGTAGAAAAGGTGAGAGGAAGCAGATTGGCATGGTTTGGGCATGTGATGCGGAGGAATGAAAGTCATGTCACAAAACGAGTGTTGAATATGAATGTGGAGGGACACACGGGCAGAGGAAGGCCGAATAAAAGATGGATCGATTGTGTGAAGAGTGATATGAGAATGAAAGGAGTAAGTATGGAAATGACGGCTGATAGAGAGGAATGGAACAAAAAGATTTACTGCGCCGACCCCAGATAATGGGAAATGGTTTAGAGAATGATGATGTTTATGTTATTTTCTTAGGGTTTATGGTTTTATGATGATATTTGGTTATTTTATTTACTATTCCTACGTCAAATGCAGTATGACAGTCTTTCACTTTCGATACAAGAGCATCTATAACCGAATCCAAAAAGTTCTTAGAGGTGTGGCATACGCATTTCTCATTATGTTGGTAAAATTATTCAGCACGAGATAAGGTACCTCTCTGACAGAATGTACGAACCAATGCCGAAAATATAATTATACAATTGCTAGGTTTAATACCAAAAACTAAATCTGTCATGGCTTAATTGGAGTGCTTAAACCTTTTCGGCACTTACAATATACAGAGAAATGTTTTAATTTTTGCTAAAGCACGCACAGTGCTATAAAAAAACTAAAACCTGTTAACTTATTGTTTATATATTATATATATTATTATAAGTATATAGTTTATGATAGGTTTATTATAAGTATATTATATATTATATAGTTTATTATAAGGCCCTTTTTACAGGAAATGAGGCATTCCATCTTAGTCCTCACGGGTGACAACGCATCTGCATTTTGATTCGCAAACGAGGATAGATGTAGATGTCTATGGGCCGCAGCAACCACTTACCATCAGGTGGACTGTGTGCTCGTTTGTCACCCTTATCCTATAAAAAAAACCATAGAGCAACACCGGCGGACCGGAGGGAAGTAGCCATAGCGTTTTTACCATAGATATAATAATAGAAGGAGATATGCCCGGTAGTTGAAAATGTGTCGGAACCCGGTGTCTCCAGTTGGCCCCTACCACCCGCCTATTACTACACTTGCAGATCAGTAAAAGCAATAGATACGTAGTCGCGCACACACCCGCATTTTATAAATCAGAACGTACTACACAATAAATTATAAACCGTATCCCTACAGAAACAGCGTGCATTTACCATGCACCGTACTTCTTACTCACACAAAAATATCAGTCGCTATCGTTGTGCTGTGCATTTTAAAAACAAAAGCGATTTATTTTACATATACATTAGTGATTGACTAAATTGGAAATTTATCGATTCTCTTCCATTTATACTAAAATTGCACTAAAATTGAAAATAAAATAAATAAAAAACGATATGCACAGGAAATTATATAATAAAAATAAACAATATGTAGGTAAACGTAAATTATTAAGTACCTAACCTACCTAACAAATACAATAAAAAAATCGTTTAGATTGTCATAACGTATTGAAAAAGTAGGTATTTTGGCATATGGTACTAGTTTTTGTAGGGAACCAGTTTGGTGGCCTTCCTGTGGCATCAATTGATTTCTTTTTTAAATTAGCATCTTTTGGGAAGCTGAAAATGTACGATAATAATTTATTTATCATTTACATATATCCTACGCAATTTCTTAACCTCACCATGTACCTGGCAAGCCTTTGTTAAAAAACCCCTGGTTGGTTAAGATATTGTTAAATATATGAAAACAAACACACACTCATGCATAACAAATAAATAGCCAGGAGAATTATGTTGACTTATTTTAGCAAAAGTGACTATTATAATATTATCTGAATTCTGAACCATGCCCATTAGGTATAATAACGCATTCGAAGCTTTTGAAAACATAAAAGTATGGAATTAACACGAAGATAAGGCATAATATACTATAATTCAACCCAAAACACTTCACCGATGATTAACCTAATTGTTTAAGCAAGTTACTTTATGATCGCTAGTTACGAATTCAGTGTAGTAAACGGTGAAAATAATCAAAATAATTAAATACCATTATGTCACATCAGTCTTCCCACCGGGCTGAAACGGTTGACAAATTGAAAGAATAAACTATAATAGCAATTCGCCAATAGACATTGTAGTCGATAGCATACGTTAGTGGATCTGCGCAAGCACAACACTAACTCATCGCAAGATACAGTGGCCGTACTACACGATGCATCCCCATAAATAAAGTATCGTTTTGTCATATTTACATTGCTTGTTCAGTCGCTTAGCGATATACATAAGTAGTGGTTAAGAAGCAATGTATTTACTACAAAATAGTACCGTTGCAGTGATATTTGAAAACAAAAATAACGCATTATGAGCAAACTTAAAATTTTACGATTTGTTGTTTTTCATGATTTTAAAGATAAAGATAGTAAAATACTTGTTCTTACATATGGTAAGTGATTCCATGATCTACAAAGATTTTATTTTGGCTTCGGTTTTTACAAGAAACCACTGAATAACACGGCATTCTGATATTGTTTCACGATTACGGTTGAAAGTATACTAATACGCAAAGGCGGCCATTGGAATAGAACCTGAGCATTTTGATCATATCGTGCGGACACAGACACGCCCCCTTACCACTTCTCCTCTTTTTAATATTTCTATGGTTTACTAATACCCTTGTTACGGGAAACGAAGCATTCCATTTCAGTCTTCAAGGGCGACAATGCATCTGTATTTTGATTCTTAATTGGGGATAAAAGTAGATAACGATTTCTTATATTTACGCGAAGACTAAACGTTAAATGAAACAATTTATTTTAAGGATTTTATCGTAAATACGTAAAAATTAGTTTTATTAAAAAAAAATAGATGTCTATTGGCTAAATCTATTACGTCAGGTAAAATATATATGAAAGGTAACACCATCTCCTCGCAAATGTTGTGATGTGATAAAAATGATGTGGCAGATATCTTTTTACAGGGAACGCCTGTGTCTACGCCGGTGGCCCATGTAGCTCTACGATTCTTAGTGAAGTAAGATTAGGGAATGGAAATTTTGTTGATATTTACATATTTATTTTTTACTACACAGTCACTTATTTCATTTTCTTAACTTCATAAAGCTTTACCTAAAAAAATATATTGTTGGGAATGAGGCTAAAAAAATAAATGTATATACTAACAAATGAAGGTAGAATGGTAATCTTCCATTTGTTTTAACAGTATAAAGTATCGCACAGGCGACTAAGAGGCATTGATCTGTAACTCTAAGAGTCCCACTGTCGTTACTATGCCCGTTGGGGTATTCTACTAGTGTAAGCAAGGAAGGCCATATTGCTGAGAGGCTGTCCTGTGTTACATTGAGATGGGTAGTGATGCTGTTGGTTTGCATACTTTGGTATTGTCATGTAATTGGGTCCTGATAGTAAGCAGGGTTTGTAACCGAGTAATGTGCTTTTATTTAAATACTTTTGACGATAATTTCTTACATCAGAAGTTGGATAGTATCTTACATCAGAAGTGGGATAGTTTCTAAAAATATAGTATTTTTTAAAGATATTTTATGTCCAAAGTCGAGTCAAAATGGTCCGCCCGGATATCCATGCAGTAATTTTCCACTCCCATGGTGCCGGGTTGAAGCTATTAAGCTAAAAAAATTTCACTCTGATGTTTCATACAAATTAAAATTTATTTGAACTGTTTATAAGCAATAAAAGTGAAAAAGTTTTAGCATTTCATTAAAGCGTATTGAAATCAGAAACATGAAATGTCGTACAGAATATTATACCCACCTTGTAAAGTAAGATTAGGCTAGGAAATGCGACCTAAGATGATTTTTACGTCTTTATTTTTAATGGTTTAAACACATAATTGTACATTTTTATCACACAGTATTGATTTCATTTTCTTAAACATAACGCAATAAAGCTATACCTTTGTAAATAACTTATTTTTGAAAGAAATATTGAAACATCTTATGTCAAATGTCGGGTCAAAATGACCCACCCATGACGCTGGGTTAAAGCTTTTAAGCTAAAACACTTTTCACTCTGAGGTTTCAAACAAAATGAAATTGATTTAGACCGTTTATTTGCAATCAAAGTGAAAGGCTCTTAGCTGTTCGTTAAAGCGTATTGAAATCAGAAAAATAAAATAGCCTACATACGATTATATATACAAAACGATATTTTTTTCGTTTTTTAATTAAAAATGTACGTTTAATTAAACTAGCAATAAGCGGATAAAGTATCGTCGAATAAATCAAAAAAATTAGGCCTATAACTGACTACTTTCAGTTTTTCGTCATTAGCCTGTAAACATCTTTTGCTGGAAACGATTACCGCCCGTTGTGAAGAGGATGCGATTATCACTACGCTTTGTAGGCTTGCAGACGTCTTGCACTTTTGTCTTTAAACCTGGCATAAACAAGATGATTACAACGCCATCTCCTGGAAGTCACATCATTTTTCAAGTCACCTTAGTCATTCTCTTCTTGACATATCCACGATATTCGCGGACAAAATAGAGTGCAGGATGACGCCGCCATCTCAGCCACCACTCGGTTTTACAATATTAATTTCAAGTACTTAAATTGTCACTAAATAAAGCCAAACTATTTATATTTTGACTGTTTTTTTACAAATAATAATAATTTCTTCCTTATTTCAGTCATCAACCAGTCATGAGAGTAACATTCGTACAAGTCGCGACACGTAATTCTAGCGCTGAACGAAACGTGGAGGGGACGCGCACGAATTGAATTGCATGAACGCACCTGGAGAGCCAATCAGCGCGTGCGAACGATAGACACAAGCCAATCAGCGCGACTTATACGCAATAAGCCAATCAGCGCGACTTATGCACAATAATAGTCACTAATTTATTTAGTCATTCTCTTTGACATATCCACTATATCCGCGAACGAAATGGAGTGCAGGATTCTCTTAAGCCGTCATTTCTGCCACTTAAGGCATGTTTTCATACATTTTTAACACGCTTAATACGATTCGTCATCCCGTCTAATACGCCATCTGGGTCGGAAAGTTACGTTTGCTAGTGATTGGTGAGGCGAAAAATCCACGTTATTTCAAAAACGTGAAATCGCCCCCTGTAACATATGATGCACAATCTCGAGATTGGATGATTGGCCTTCGTTTTATTAACTGGTTAAAAGCTTTAGATGATCACTTCCAGATTAAATGTAGATACATAATTCTCTTCATTGATAACTGCCCCGCTCACCCTAAAGATGTTGAACTAAAGAACATCACGCTTGTTTTCTTACCTCCGAATGCGACAAGCAAGTTGCAACGATGGATCAGGGAATTATAAAAGTCCTTAAATAAGGCTACAGAACACGATTGATACATCACTATCTTAAAGAAATGGAAGACCCTGACCGCAAACGACCTTTGACTGTGCAATAAGCGATCCTAAACATTGCAGCGGCATGGCAAGCAATTATATTAATAGGTAATAATGCATCAAAATCTTTTTGTCAAACCAAAATAAGTGATAATTTTAAGTCAAAATGCAGATGCGTTTTTTTTATAGGATAAGGGTGACAAACGGGCACACAGTCCACCTGATGGTAAGTGGTTGCTGCGGCCCATAGACATCTACATCTATCCTCTATTACAAATCAAAATGTAGATGCGTTGTCACCCGTGAGGACTACGAGGGAATGCCTCTTTTCCAGTAAAATGGGCTTCCGGTTCTCTACACTCACCATACGAAACACAGCAGCATTAAGCTGCTATTTTACGCTGGTATTCTGTGAGAGCGTGGTCCTTTCCCGGTCCAGCTCGAAGTCTTGACCTAAATCCCATAGATCGTATCTGCGACGTTCTGATGCGACGAGTAAGATCAGTACAGTCGGCCCCGCAGACCATCAGAAAGCTCAAGAATGTGATAACCGTTAAACAAGAACGTATTTCACAAGAAACCATAAGATATATACTCGCTATCATGCCCAGATGAATGCAAGTTGTGATTTCAGCAAAAGGGGCTCACACTTCCTACTAAATTTTATTTGCTTTTACTTTATTAAAGAAAAAAAAAACAAATAAACGTATTTAATTTTTTTTAGCGAACAGGTACAGGTACACTACCAGCGCTTTGAACTTTAACATTATTTTTTTTATAGGATAAGGGTTAAAAACGAGCACATAGTCCACCTGATGGTAAGTGGTTGCTGCGGCCCATAGATATCTACATCTATCCTCTATTACAAATCAAAATGCAGATGCGTTTTCACCCGTGAGGACTAGGATGGAATGCCTCATTTCCAGTAAAAAGGGCCTCCGGCCACCTGCACTCACCAAGCGAAACGCAGAGGTAAACCTCTACTTCACGCTGGTATTCTGTGAGGTCGTGGTACCACTCCAGTTCGAGCCGGCCCATCCGTGCGACAGCAAAAGCTGCCGCCTGGCTCTACCACTGTTAAAATGATAAAACTAACAAAAACTGTTCCTTGCTAATTAATTTAAAAAATTCTGAGTATACTGACTACCTAAAATTTTTCAACTATAAAATAATAACAATAAAATTGGATATTTGTTTAGTTGCCAGTTATATTTTCTTTTGCAAAGTATTTATTACACTGCTACAAATTCAGGAATAAACTGATACATATCACACTAGATAAACTTGCCTACAGTGTCAGGTGTGAGACTTCTGGTACTGCGATCGCCAAGCCGCCTGCGTGAATATAACCTCTTTAAGTGGGTAAACTAACACATTCTTAGTTAACTTCATCACAATATGTACCCGATAATATAGTAATTTTACGTCTTGTTTCGTTTAACGCTAGTCAAACATTATCCAGATTACGAGCTGTTTATCTTTACTTATTGTTTGGTGATAGAGGTTTCATTAATTTTCGGATTGAACGTACGTGTCAATATTGGAACGAGAAATAGTACGTGAAGCCATGAAGATAGCTGTATAGATTACTCCATAATATTCTCTTATGTATAGGATGGAATCCGAAGAAGGTTGTTTAATGGGCGAAAATAAGCACATAGAAATAAATTAATTTTTTGCCTGAAAATATCAAAGTAATGCCTACATTGTAATTTTGTATTAAGAACTCATAAACTAAAACAATTATATTTTTTTTAAATAGTTTTTAATTGTAATCAAATAAATATGGAAATATTTACTTCAAGCAGAAATAGTGATAAAACTGTTACCCGGTCACATCAATAGTCGTATAAAGTACATAAATACTATTTGTTTATTAATATTGTTTGTTGTTTAATATTAATATTAATATTGGATGTTTGTCCTTGTACAATTTGTGTTTGTAAACTGCCTCCACGATACGGGAGAAAATCCTAGTGTGGGGGTAACGTATTTTTAAATAAAGAAAAAAAAAACTAATAAAGAACATTTTTAGTATGTAAAGCGAAGGCTATTCATCTATTAAAATATCATGCGCAATTTTTATGATATACGTTGGAGGAATTGCTAAATTCCAGCAATTCCTATACCTACTATGATTTGATGATTATTCAACGCGGCAAATGACCTTCGTGACCTTTAACAAAGCCGGCGCCCTAGTGTGACCGTACGTGACATAAAACCGGATCAAATAGGACTAAGGACGATTGTGTTTGTAAAAAAGGCTTTTCGATATTGAACAAGGTGTTCTCTAGAAAGGAAGTGGAGAATCGAAATAAGACGATAATCGGAAAAACTTGAAGTATTTGCTTTTTGAGTAAAGGTCATACCTTTGGGCTTCTATCCATTAAAAAGGAAATAAAGATATGGTTATGGAAAAATTAATATGTAATAAGTATTAAAACTCCAGCGAGTAAATCATTATTTTACGACTCACGTCATCACTTCCGACTGTGTAAGAATGGATAGAAAGTATGTGTCTCCTAAACATCACAATCTGAAAATTTCCCAAACGCAAATGAGGAAAGTCAGGAGAGGGAAACAAAGATAATCAAATAAATTTTCCAAGAAACTGAAAATAAATGCTAATTTATCAAATTTATATCGCATTTTGCGGAAACGAGCATAAATAAAAATAAATCTCAAATGCAGAAGACGGTGCTCCTCGAATCCGCCCGAAGCATTGCTCCCTGTTTCTTTGCCTTTTCTTCAAAGCTCGGCCGTTTGGTTTCCCCTGCCGGGGGCTTTTATCGGGTTGGGTTTTATTTATTTATGTATTTTAGGTATTAATTCTATTTTATTGATATTTATCATTAACAAATTTCATAAGCGTTAGGCGGTAGTTGCAAAGTGGTGCGAAAATAGGTAGGTTTAGGTTTTGACTAGGCTTAAGTTTAGGGTTTAGGTATTGTTTCTGTGCGGCGAAATCCATCACCTAATTTCGTATCGTGATTGTTGTGTATGAAATATCAGAAACATCTTATGGCTTCCGATAAATGGCGCTAAAATCATCTCTTTTAAGCCACTCGTAAATACCCAGTCCGGAAATAGGCAGCAACGTCTAGGGTGTGAGACGTATGGTACTGCGATTTCCAACCCGCCTGCCAAGCGAGACGGTTAAGGATAATGTTGCCTACAACGGGAAAGGGCCATGTCCAGTTGTTTTAAACATTTTTTTAATGTCTAATTTAATTTAATGTCCCACTAATTATTTTAACAAAATAAAAAGCAAAAAATCTTACTATGGTTGTGATTTAATACTCGTTAAGAAACAAGATTAATATACGTAGTATTAAAACGTTGCAGATGTTTTGGGGCTACAGTATTAATATGACGGCTCGACGGGGGCACGCTCTCTCGGAATATGAACGTAAAATAGCAACATAATGCGCCGTGTTACGCGTGCTAAGTGTAAATCAATCTAATTAAGCTTTTGTTTAGCAGTGGGACTTTGATAAACTGTCACGATAATGGTGTAAATAAGCGCATACAAAATAATTATTTAAAATAATATTTTTTTTTTATCATCAGCCTGTCCTCTACCTTGGTATTCTACCTTGGTTCTAGCGGAGAGAAAAACTAATAAGATGTAAGTAAAACGAAACCGAAGAAACCCATATAAAAAATTTACTAATGAAGAATGCCCCTAACGAAGCGAAATAATGACAATGAATTTTTGTACTTTCTGGATTAAGCGAACATGTAAACCACCATTTTGTTTTGCTTGCAAACGTGTGAGATTTCATTAGCCTTTCCCCATTTCAATAAGCTTAACGTGACACTATTGTCGTTAAGCTTTATTGGAGTTTTCATTGATGTTTTTCTTATAAAAAGGTGTAAAATATTTTGAATCTAAAATTGTATAATAAGTAAATCTTTAATCAACTTTGTATTTTAAATGTCTGTTTAATTACAATTGCCTTTCATATTTTTCTTTAGCCGTTATTTTTTCTTACAAACGAGACAGTTTCTTTTTGTACGGAGAATGGACCCACCATAAATTTTAGGGAACCTTTTTTTTTATAGGATAAGGGTGACAAACGAGCACACAGTCCACCTGATGCTAAGTGGTTGCTGCGGCCCATAGACATCTACATCTATCCTCTATTACAAATCAACATGCAGTTGCGTTGTAACCCGTGAGGACTAAGATGGAATGCCTCATTTCCAGTAAAAAGGGCCTCCGGCCACCTGCACTCACCAAGCGAAACACAGAGGTAATCCTCTACTTCACGCTGGTTTTCTGTGAGGTCGTGGTACCACCCCGGTTCGAGCCGGTCCATCCGTGCGACAGCAAAAGCTGCCGCGTGGCTCTACCACTGTTGATGAAATGCATGTCGATTTATTTATTATAATCTATAGATTACAATAATAATTTTAGTTTTACCGTATCTAATGGGAATACTGAGTAATTAGCAAATAAAATATGTATCTTACTATAACCTAAAAACAAACTAAAATCTATTGTCTATTAGTTTTCACCGGTATTATAAGTTAATATAGTGCACTGTTCAATAAATAATAGTATAAAACAAAGTTGTAGTTACATTCAGCATTTATACTTTAAAATTGATGGGAAATCTTTTTAGTAATTCCTGCAAAATAATATAGTGCATGTCTGTGCATGAATATGGTTTGGATACTATTTTTACATGTATTGTTTGTGAGTATACATCCCAAATACCGTTTAAGTAATATGATAAAGCCAAGATGAGTCAGGGATAATATGTAAATTTATAATATTACCTACACACGCTATATAGTAAGAAATAAGTTTTGAACTGGTTGTATAAGGATAAAAACACAAGTTATAATGCATCTACATTTATTATAGTAAATCATAATTTCCAAAGTAGTCTATTAACAGTAGAACAAATAGACAGGCACGGTGTCAAAACTTTGTTTGAAAATATATTAACTAATTAGGTTAGGTTAGATACCTCAAACATTATTATCTGTTATTACACACTCATAAATAGTGAGGAAGTAAGATGTTTTGAATTGTTTATGGAAGGATAATAAAACACATGTTTAATTTAATTGTATATGTTTTTGTAAATCATTTCAAAAGATTTTTTCTAAATAACTTGATGATAACATATCCATTCATGATATTGGCAGGAATTCGAAGAACATTTTCAATGATATGATAGAAGACTGTTGTCTTCAATATCCATACTCTTTTTTGTCTCTGCCTACGGGCAGCTCTGCAAGCTTTTAGCCAGCAAGGCATATATACCGGGTGTTTGTGAAACGCTCCCGAAAACGAAGACAGATGAGAGTACTAAGGAGCCCTTTGATCATGAGTCACAAATAAATTCGATCCTGATGAAAAAAATCATCTTTTTACAACGTTTTATTAACTTAATTTACGCACCATCATGTTAATACAGCTATATGAAATGATAATTTCATAAAAAAAATCATGAAAATACTTAAAAATAAAACCAGCAGTGAAATTACTGAATTACAATCAGCTGACAAGGAGTCAATATACGCACGAACGCCTTATTCGCCCGGCCCGCAGCTAGCGGATGGTACCACATTACCTAATAATTTACACTTTTTTTTATAGGAGAGGAGGCAAACGAGCATGCGGCTCACCTGATGGTAAGTGACTACCGCCGCCCATGAACAACTGCAACACCAGGGAGGGAATTACAGATGCGTTGCCGGCCTTTTAAAAAGGAGTACGCGTATCGGACCGGAAAAATCGCTGATGGTAATCGATTCCACAAGGAAGTCGTGCGAGGAAGATAACATCTTCTAAATCGCACAGTGGTGGACCGCCAATCATCCAGATGGTGTGGATGGTATCGGGAGTTCTGCCACGATGTGCGTTCGTGAAATTTGGCAGCTGGGATTAATCCGAACAATTCCTCAGAGCACTCCCCATGGTAGATGCGAAAGAAAATGCAAAGAGATGCAGCATCTCTTCGCAGCGCCAATGAGTCGAGCCGATCGAAAAAGACTCGGTCGTCGACGATTCGAGCCGCTCTGCGCTGGATGCGGTCAAGTGGAAGGAGCTGGCACTGGGGGGCCCCTGCCCAGAGATGGGAACAGTATTCCATGTGAGGTCGAACCTGCACCTTGTAAAGTTGCAAGCGGTGTGCCCGCATGAAATACCGTCGCGCTCTGCTGAGCACGCCAAGCTTTTTAGAGGCCAATTTGGCCTTCTCTTCCAAGTGACCACGAAACTGCACGTCACTCGATATGTCGACGCCGAGGATTCCGATACTGGCTGAGGCAAGAAGGGGAGTGCCTTGAAACTGAGGAGATACGACAAAGGGGTTCTTTTGAGCGGTAAACGCGCAAACTTGTGTCTTCTGAGGATTAAACTGGACTAGATTTAGTCGCCCCCAGTCCGAGACTTTGTCCAGCAAAGACTCGACTTCAGACACAAGTTTGTTCCGGTACTCGGAGACGTTTTCCCTAGAAATATTAGCACGGCCGGTGTAAAGAACATCACCAGTGCTGTCATCCGCATAGCAATAAATGTTAACAGTTAGCAACATATCATTGATATGCAGAAGAAACAGCGTTGGTGATAGCACACAGCCTTGTGGAACACAATATATTAATAGGCTTGTAGTCAGAACATGCACCGTCTACAACGACCTTGATGCTCCGATCTGCAAGGAAGCTGGTGATCCAATTGCACAACTTCTCGGGAAGCCCATAGGAAGGGAGCTTCGAAAGGCGCGCTTTGTGCCAAACCCGATCGAAGGCCTTCGCAATGTCCAGACTAACGGCCAACGCCTCCCCCTTGGACTCTACTGCCTCCGCCCATCTATGGGTCAGGTAGACCAGAAGATCACCAGCTGATCGACCCCGACGAAAAACGTATTGACGGTCACTAATCAGCTGGTGATCCTCAAGGTACCGGATGAGCTGGCAGTTGATAATGGATTCCATTATTTTGGAGAACAAGGAGGTGATCGCGATAGGCCTATAGTTGGACGGGTCTGAGCGGTCGCCTTTTTTAGGGATCGGGTGGACAAAAGCTGTTTTCCATGAATTCGGAACTACGCCTTGGGAGTAGGAGTACCGGAAAAGACGCGTTAGAACCGGTGCCAACTCCGGAGCACACGTCCTCAGCACAATTGGGGGGATCCCGTCAGGCCCAATCGACTTCTGGATGTCCAGGGAGAGGAGTGCTTTGCTAACCGAGCGCTGTGAGAACAGCACATCCGGCATGGAGCACTCACACCGCGGGATGGTAGGCGGTGTTTTCCCCACGTCATCAAGAGTCGAGTTGGACGCAAAAAGGGAGCCTAAAAGGTCGGCTTTGTCTTTTGCGTCATGGGCCAGTGAGTCGTCCTCCCTGTGCAGAGATGGCAGTGATGGCTTACAGAAATTCCCTTGGACAGCCTTGGCGAGAGACCAGAATGCACGGGTTCCCGAAGGAAGGCGAACTAGTTTCTCGCCAATTCTGCCTATGTGCTCTGACTTTGCCTTGGTAATAACTCTTTTGAAGGACCTGGAGGCGAAGTTATACTTCTTTTTAAGTATGCTGGTGTTTACAACCCGAGTCGCCGAAGCCACAGCCCAGGCTTGATAACACTCCTGCTTACTGCGTAATGCAGTTTTACAGGAGCGACCAAACCAAGGCTGAGATCTGCCTCCGATGGGTACCACAGATGATGGAATAAATAGTTCCATTCCCTGTAGCACCACATCAGTGACAGAGTCAGCAACAGCGCTGGGATCATCCGGCGAGAAGCAAACCCGCCCCCATGGGTAGGATGCAAAGAAAGACCGCATTCCGTCCCAATCCGCCGACCTGTAATGCCAAACACGGCGGCAACCTGCAGAACGCAACCGCGAAGGGAGCGTGAGTGGCACCGTACTCCGGATCGGACAGTGGTCCGAAGAGCCGAGAGGGGCATCGACGGAAACCTGATATCCGTCCGGATGAGAGGTCAGCAGAAGGTCCAACAGGGAAGGTGTATGATCCTCTACATCTGGAATGTGCGTAGGCGAAGTAACCAGTTGTGTCAGACCATATGCCAAGGCAAAGTCATAAACAGATCTCCCCGCATGATCGGTTAAACGTGAACCGAGCCATTCAGTATGATGGGCGTTAAAATCGCCAAGGATCAAGTTCTCTGCGGATGGGACCTGTTGTAGCAAGGAATCTGTAGCCATTTGGACGTGGTCGATGAGTCGGTCTGTTTCGGCATTACCGCTATGAGACCTATAGAGGCACCCGTAGACGCGCGGATGTTCGTCGCTGTCTACGCGTAGCCAAAGGATGGACAGGTCCGAACCTTCAAGACTGCCGAGGCGTCGAGAACAGATGTCCTCTCTGACATACACGCAAACTCCAACCCGAGGCACAAAGGAGTGCTGCAATTTGTACCCCGGGCAGGAGAGGTACGAAGTATCAGCCGGAGAGGACACCTGCGTCTCGGTCAGAAAGAGCAAGGCCGGCTTCGCCGTCTTCTTGAGCGGAATTTTGCCCCCCCCCCCCCCAGAATACGCGGGGCAGCCTGAGCACCCACGCTCACGAGTGGAAGAACATGGTCGTGGATGCTCAGTGAGGGATTCTCCAGGGGTACTGGTACCCTCCTGGGGTAGTCTTATGTGTAATTCCGCTACCATGTTGATGGGGGGGGGGGGAGATTGAGCCTCCGGCCACCTGCTCTCATCAGACGAAACGCAGAAGCAGAGCTTCTACTTCACGCCGGTATTCTGTGAGGTCGTGGTACCAACCTGGCTCGAGCCGGCCCATACGTGCAACAGCAAAAACTCTACTTGTCTAAATACCTAACATATCTACTTAACCTACTACTTTGCCACTGTTCTTTTCTCCACCTAGCCACTTTACTTTATTCACAGGTTAAATAAACCAAATACCTGCTTCGATTCCCCGCTAATAAAAAAATTACTTAAATGAAATGTTAGCCAGGTTAGTCATGCTTTTTATCTATCGGGTAGGTATATGTTTATTATTATGATCTGTTCAGTTATGTACCTATTCAGATGAGTTCAGTACTAAGTTATTTAAAAAAAAAGGTATGAAATAGCTTACCGATCTAAATCTTATGAGATTTTCCAAGGCGTTAATGTGCCGTATTCACGAGCACTATAAACTACAACCGTAGTAACGTATAACCTACACATTAGGCATTATTAACACAAAACAAGAAAAACAAAACGTAACAACAAGAATGTTATAAATAAAACGATTAAACTGTCACTCACGCGCACGTGATACTCAACATGGAACTGTCTCAAAAACTAAAATTAATAAAACTGAGAACAAATTATCGAACACGTCCGTCAGCCACGGCTGACAGACGCGGCTTAGCGGTGTGCACGGTAGTCAAGACGGCGTCTTCGGACGCCTCACTTCAGTCATGCTATAAAGGTTTTTCAATCGAGAAACATGACAAGCAGCGACACCGAGGACGAATTTATAGAGTTAGCGGCAGCTGCCTTATGTTGTCCTCCAAAAAAAAGAGTGTTTAGGTCCATGATATTAATGTAAAACGACTCTAGTATGGTGAATTTCATACATTGTATCCAGACTTACAAAAAGATGATAAATGTTACAAAATGCACTTAAGAATGAATGAAGACCAATTTCATTTTCTGCTTAGTCTGATTAAAAATAATATCTAAAAACAAATGACACAATTTCAGAAACCGATATCTGCAAAGGAGCGTCTAGTGGTGATAATGTAGCATTTTTATAGTGCTGCAGTTTGTGGTTATATAGGCATTCGTGGCCACGAACACATTCAATAAATTTTTCTTCCTTAGACATGTCGCGAGCGTAGTTGGATCGTTTGGAACACTGGAAACGTCCGCGGACGCGACCCGTGCCCTGTTCACACAGTTCGCGGACGCGCAAACATCCAGCCGGCTAGATTCTGTTCGGACGTCTGAATGCTCAAGAGGGACGCAAGGTAACGTGCGCGTCTTACGACCGATAGTTTGCACAGTGTAGTATTAAATGTACTAGTGGCTAGATTTTAATAAGCCGCGTCTGTGAGCCGCGGCTGACGGACGCGTCCGATAGTTTGTTCTCAGCTTAACGCTACGAGGCACGAGGCATTCGTCCTTGAAGCACTGGGCTCTTTCACAGACCGTTAAACCCAAACGACATTGCCAACGTTTATTTTATTTAGTTTAATCATCCCTACGATTAGTCTTCATATGGAAGTTAGAAGTTATGGTTGTCATTTTTAATACAATTACACAATAAATTCTACCCATACGCAACAAACAGTTCCTTACTACAAAAATTATATTAAAGTTAATGAACGTACCTAATTGGGTACTCAGTACTCACTTACACAATTATAAACACTATTTCATCGTTATCTTTGATTTTGTATAAGAAAATAGAAATGAAATATTACTGAAAAATTTCATAGTCAAAATCAATTGCAATTATGATCGACAGTTAATTAGTCTAGGTTTAAAGATATTTATTACTCATTAAGACAAATGCATGCCACTTACATGAGTACATAGCTGTAAGTAAATCATTTGCAACAAGATATTCATACAATTGTTTCTTGAATGTGTTGAATGAACTAACATTTTTTATGTGTGCGGGTAATTTGTTATAAAGTTGCGCTCCTTCAAATGTTAACATTGTGTTACCGTAATTTGTTCGAGTCTTGGGTAGGACGAGAAAACTCGCGCGACGAGAGCAACAGCGGTTGTAAACCTTTTTACGTTTTACGAATTGTAAGCTAGTATGAATATCATTATTTAGAGCTTTTCTTATAAAAATGCAAGTATTGTATATATACATTTTTTTAATATTAAATATTTTTGTTTCATTATAGATTTTTTTGATTTTTGTTAAAAAGTGATAATTAAAGAGCACTTTAACGAGATTATTTTGTAAAATTTGGAGTTCACTTATCCTTGTCTTTACTGCATTCCCCCAGACTTCGATGAGGTAGGTTAAATGTGGCTTTATTAGCGTGTTATATAATGTAAGACGTAATTTATTACGGATGCATCGGACAATATGACGAAGACAACCACAAAGTGACACCAGTTTCGTTTTTATGTGTTCGATGTGGTGCTTCCATGTTAAATGAGTGTCAATTTGTAAACCAAGGTATTTTTCATGACTTTTCATTTCTAAGGGAATATTATTAATTGTAAGCGGAGAGTGGGGGGGAATGAATTTATTTTTGGCCCTAAATAAAATGTAACAAGTTTTTGAAATGGTTATGGTAAATAAGTTATATTGAAACCAATCATATAGGGTGTTTAAATCGTCTTGAGCCAGCGACATTATGTCGTGTATTGATGAACCAAAGTAAAATAGGCAGGTGTCATCGGCGTAAAGGGTAATATGGCCATTTAAACCTAGGTCATGTATGTTGTTAATATAGGTCAAAAAGAGCAACGGGCCTAAAATTGATCCTTGAGAAATTCCACAAGTTATTGGTAATGAACTACTTGGAATGTTGCCTATTTTGACTACTTGTGATCTATTTTTCAGGTATGATTGAAACATGTTCAAAACTTTGCTGGTAATACCGATTCTTTCTAACTTTTTAATAAGCAATTTATGACTGACCGTATCGAAGGCCTTTTTTAGATCTATGAATATACCTAGGACTATATTTTTTTTGATCTATGCTATGTTTTATTTTAGTTATAAGATCAAATGTTGCAGTAAGTGTGCTACTTTTTGGCCTGAAACCATATTGTCGTTCAGATATAAAGTTAACGGAGTTCAGATACTTTTGTAATCTTGTGTGTAAAACCTTTTCAAGAACTTTTGATAAAACTGGCAACACTGAGATAGGTCGGTAATTGCCTGGATCAGTTTTTGGTCCTGATTTGTAGATAGGAGAGACTTTAGCTACTTTTAGTGTATCTGGGAAAACACCATCAAGAAGTAATTTATATATATAATATAAATTAAAGCATTTCGTTACTTTGTTTATTATCAGATTTTTTATACATTTTATAATTTTGGTACTAATTCCGTCTAAACCGATGCTGCAATTGGGGTCAAGATTGTTAATAATATTTAAAATTTCTTGTTCAGTACATGGTTTGAATTCCGACATTTTTGAGTTTTGTTCAGTAGATTTGGGCAAGGTCTGAATGTAGTTATCATGAAATTTTAAAGGAATTTTATTTGCTAAATGTGTACCTATTGTTGAGAAATATTCGTTAAAGACTTGACAGATATGGTGAGAGTCTGTTATTTCTTTTGAGTCTACTACAAGCTTTGAAGGAGTGCAGCTTTGTTTGATTTTATTTGTTGACAAATTGTTTACTACGTTCCACATTTTCTTGGCATTGTTACTATATTTGGCAAATTCTTTGTGGTAGTATGATTCCTTCGTGACTTGGATTAGTTTTAGAACTTGGTTTCTTTTTGACTGAAATTTTTCCTTTAAATCATTAGTCTATCAGAATTAATGTAAAAAATAATACTTTTACTTTATTTTAATTGAATTTCTGTGTTTAACGCGACCAATACTTTGAATTTAAAAAGAGGTAAGTCAAAATTATTAAAATATACTTGCAAGTTTTATAGTGATTGCCGCCTCTAATTCTTATGTCGCCAGCAAACTAAATTTTGGTGCAACATGGCAGCGTTGCCAACACCAAATTGTCAAATTCCCCAATTTAAGGACAAAACTTCAACAGATCCCCACAAATTACCCTCCATTTTATTTTTAGAAATGAATCTATTTTAATTAATTTTATAAGATTTACATTTTAACTAACATTTTTTTCTTTAAAATTAAAAAAAATAAAGAAATGAAAAGCCTTAAATAATACACAATAGTTGCCGAAATTAATCCGAAAATTAAATATGGTGCAATGAAGATCATTAAAGAAAGGGAGTCATTAGATATTCATAAGTAACCTAACAAAATGTTAAGATAGTTATTAAGATATCTTGAAAAAAGGTTCTGACTTGTCCCTTGCTATCAATTTTCAAAATTCCCGTATTTACCTCGCATAATACCAATTCCCATAAAATCTCCAACCAACTTTAAATGCCCTGCAATTTTGGGAATTCCCCACATGTTTTCAAAGCTGACATCTGTAAATTCCACAGCGCGAGGCAACACGAGCGGCGGCAGCGCATGTGTGAAAGGGAAGGGTAGAGTGAGTAGGCATTGTTTTGCACCGAGCTAAGATACAAAGATTTTAGCGTCCACGAGAATATTGACCTCATTATCAGCCGATATTATTTAAAATTTCACTGCTGGTTTTATCTTTAAGTATTTTCATGATTTTTTTTTATGAAATTATCGTTTCATTTAACTGTACTAACACGATGGAGCGTGAATAAAGTTAATAAAACGTTGTGAAAAGATGATTTTTTTCCCTCGGGATGGAATTTATTTGTGTCCCATGATCAAAGGTGTCCTTAGTATTACCATCTGTCTTCGTTTTCGGGAGCGTTTCACAAATACCCTATATGTTCTCAGCGATTGACTTGAAAAAGTTAATTATTGTAAAGAGTGCCCATACTAAATATTAATTCTTATCAATATATTATTTTTTCTATATTTATTTCATTCCATGTAGTTTGTGGAGACTATGTTTATATATGAATTTCATTTCAAATACTATAGCCTTAGAATAATGGTGTTATTATTCTAAGACTATAGGCAAAAAAACATGTCTATTTATGATACTGTTAGGAATTAAAAAGACATTTTCAATAATAAGAGATAAGACATTTAAGATCCTTCAATATCATTAAACTATATTTCCATACTCGTATTTCGGTCAGAATTTTGTTATCTCTGCCTATATGTTAAATAAATAAGAAATTATTATAAAATTTATACGATTATTGTGTGTGTGTGTGTGTGTGTGTTTGTGTGTGTTTGCGTGTGTTTGTATGTGTTTGTGTGTGTGTTTGTGTATGTGTGTGTGTGTGTATGTGTGTGTGTGTGTGTGTGTGTGCGTGCGTGCATGCGTGCGTGCGTGCGTGCATGCGTGCGTACGTGCGTGCGTGCGTGCGTGCGTTTGTGCGTGCGTGCGTGCGTGCGTGCGTGCGTGCATGCGTGCGAGCGTGAGTGCGTGCGTGCGAGCGTGCGTGCGTGAATGCGTGCGTGCGTGCGTGCGTGCGTGCGTGCGTGCGTGCGTGCGTGCGTGCATGTGTGCGTGCGTGCGTGCGTGCATGCGTGCGTGCATGCGTGCGAGCGTGCATGCGTGCGTGCGTGCGTGCGTGCGTGCGTGTGTATGTGTGTGTGTCAGCTCCAGTTGATCAAATACAAAAATAGTAATTACGGATTTACATCAACAATATTTGACTATGTAAAAGTTGTCTGACTTTTTATTTTCACTGGTTTCATTTCATGTAGGAGAAAAATATATAGTTTTTCTTCATAACAAAATAATATTCCTTTCTGCAGAGTTAACAATACAGCAGTATAAGCATAATAGAAGAATCTGATTCCGTCGCAGAATATGGTCCAAAGTTATATAATACATGGGATTTTTATATAATATTATAATATTGTAATGTGTTAATTTACATAATATATGTGTATAATCAGTCTTATAGAACAGTGAATGTATTAACAAAAACTCATATGATTTAGAAAATATAGCTCCTGAAGGTGATTTGTCTGGCAGTTTGAAGTTTATCAGCTTTATTACAGTCCTAAGTGTTTTGTAAATTCAATAGCAATTTTAAAGATATCACCCATTACACAAATAAAATGGCTTAACTAAGTCACAATACTTATGCAAACTATCTAATATTTAATTTAGATATTATTAATAACATAAAACTTTAATACATTGTCACTTGTTTTAGGTTATTCAACACAAATTATAGATTATCTAAAATTCTAGGTGGAAAATTAAACTCATATATAACATACATATCGTCACTGGAAAGCCAAAATACTACTTAAACGCCAAAAGGGCATTTTACAGTAGAGCCATTTTAAGTTTGTTTTTTTTTACAAAACCGTTTTTAACTTTTTTTCTAATTAAGATATCGAATACAATAAGAGCAAAAAAAATCGTGATCCTATTATCTACGTCCCTGAATTGCTGTCACTTTAGTACATTTGCTGTGTACACTTCGTAATAGACCACGAGATGGTGACACAAAATGTTCTCCCATTTTCTCCTGCATGCCTTTTTAAGAATTGATAACTAACCCTAAAATATGAAAGATAGAGGGGTTACGAGCCCTTGCGCGCTTGCAGGTCATAAAGAAAATGGCTTCTCTTTTTGTAAAGAATTTTAGTATTTTTCCGTGACATTATATTGAACGCCTTTGTAATATAACGTAGTTGGAACAAATTTAAGCTATAATAATCGATAGCATGCAATTCGCAACGGCCGACGGGGCTCAAAGGGTTACGTAGAAATGAAAAAAATAGAACATTTCCGTGTTTACAAATTGCATGCCGTTGTAAAACATTTTTTTTATCTCAAAAATACTCTACGAAAATTGGCATGCATTCCTCGTTTGAACAAGGGTGGAAAATATAAGGAAAATGTTGTGAAAATTCAATACAACTTTTCCGTGATTTCAAACTGCATGCCATTTGAACAATACTTAATTTTTATACTTTATTGACCTTAGCAAATTTGACATGCACAACAGGAAGTTGTAAAGTAGTGGCATGCATGACGAAAATTGCAAAAAAGGCTGTTATAATTTCCGTGACTTTATTTTGAATGCCATTCAATATTTCATAAAAAACATTATTTTAAGTTGATAAAAAACGGCATGCATATTACACAAGCCTGACATTTAAAACTTATGCAAAAATAAAATTAAAAAAAGTTGTTTAATGAAAATAAAAATAAGAAACATTACCCTGTTTTTTTTTGTTTTTTCTGTTTACGCAAAGGCTCGTCACCATCTCCTAGTCTATAAGGAGGAACTACTTATCCCCATAATATTTTTTTTTAAATACTAACAACTAACGTCCTTTCCAATGTATAAAAGGAAAAAGTACTAACACGTATTACGGGTTGATAACAGTCTCAGAATAATAGTACTTAAACATTATAACATGTCACAAGACCGTACGGAAAAGCGATGTATATATTATAGTATTGAAAGTTGGTACCATTGTTATGCCAAAAAGACTTACCTATGTAAAAGACATATGATTTAAATTTAAATGTTTTTTTTCTTAACGGATATAGACAGTACTTGTGCTAACAATTATTGTACTAGCAACAAACAAAATAAATAAGAATACTATAATTCCTAATTCGAGTTAGAATGAATCGTTTTACTGTATTGGTTGAAGAAAGAAAAAACAAAATATTAACTTGCTTATGTAGGAATCACTTTTAATGAAAAATAATGATAAAAAATGACAGGATAGTTTTTTGACAGTTTTAGAACTTGGTTACTTGTAGCAAACATGTGTCAAAAGTCACGAAAAATAATTTTATTATTAATCTACAATAATAATTAAGTATTAAGTAACCTATTATTTGGCACATTTTTTGAAGAGATTAAATTGATATGCATAATAGATTTTGAATAACTTGTGAAAAAAAAGTTGTATCTAATCATGCAGTTTGGAAAATAATACTTAAATGGTGTTAATAATCTACTAAACCTGAGTGTAATTATTGTGTAAAATAAACTTTTAATTTATAATACTTTTTAATCATTTTTAAATGAAACTAATTTTACGGATTTTATCGCGTATATTAACTTATTTTATATTCCCGACGTTTCGAGCACTTTACAGCACCCATGGTCACGGGGGGGACTGAGGTGTATGACGTCCCAATGTCATAGTTAACCACGGCTACCTCCAAATTAATAATTATTAATTTTTGTTCCGATCCACGCAGTATGAACTTACAGTATCTTGAAGGGTACGAGGTAAGGGATAAAGGGTTGGGATTTAATTTTATTAATTATGGGATCCCAAGCAGATGGTAGCACCCCTTCTCTTTTTTTATGGGAGAGGGGCAAACAAGCATGCGGCTCACCTGATGGTAAGTGACTACCTCCGCCCATGAACAACTGTAACACCAGGGAGGGACTTGCAGATGCGTTGCCGGCCTTTTAAAAAGGAGTACGCTCTTTTTTTGAAGGTCCCTAAGTCTTATCGGTCCGGAAAAATCGCTTAAGGTAATCGATTCCACAAGGAACAGTTTTAACAGTGGTAGAGCCACGCGGCAGCTTTGGTCGGCTCGAACCGGGGTGGTACCACGACCTCACAGAATACCAGCGTGAAGTAGAGGTTTACCTCTGCGTTTCGCTTGGTGAGTGCAGGTGGCCGGAGGCCCTTTTTACTGGAAATGAGGCATTCCATCTTAGTCCTCACGAGTGACAACGCATCTACATTTTGATTTGTAATAGAGGATAGATGTAGATGTCTATGAGCCGCAGCAACCACTTACCATCAAGTGGACTGTGTGCTCGTTTTTCACCCTTATCATATAAAAAAAGGAAGTCATATAATAATAAGGAATCATATAAAAAAAAACATCTTCTAAATCGCACAGTGGTGGACCGCCAATCATCCAGATGGTGTGGATGGTATCGGGAGTTCTGCTGCGATGTGCGTTCGTGAAATTTGGCAGCTGGGATTAATCCGAACAATTCCTCAGAGCACTTCCCTTGGTAGATGCGAAAGAAAATGCAAAGGGATGCACCATCTCTTCGCAGTGCCAATGAATCGAGCCGATCAGAAAGGACTCCGTCGTCGACGATTCCAGCCGCTCTGCGCTGGATGCGGTCAAGTGGAAGAAGCTGGCACTGCGGAGCCCCTGCCCAGAGATGGGAATAGAATTCCATGTGAGGCCGAACCTGCACCTTGTAAACTTGCAGGCGGTGTGCCGGCATGAAATACTGTGCCGCTCTGCTGAGCACGCCCAGCTTTTTAGAAGCCAATTTGGCTTTCTCTTCCAAGTGACCATGAAACTGTACGTCACTCGATATGTCGACTCGGAGGATTCCGATACTGGCTGAGGCAAGAAGGGGAGTGCCTTGAAACTGAAGAGATACGACAAAGGGGTTCTTTTGAGCGGTAAACGCGCAAACTTGTGTCTTCTGAGGATTAAACTGGACTAGATTTAGTCGCCCCCAATCCAAGACTTTGTTCATCAAAGACTCGACTTCAGACACAAGTTTGTTCCGGTACTCGGCGACGTTTTCCCGAGAAATATTGGCACGGCCGGTGTATAGAGCATCACAAGTGCTGTCATCCGCATAGCAATGAATGTTAACAGTTAGCAACATATCATTGATATGCAGAAGAAACAACATTGGTGATAGCACACAGCCTTGTGGAACACCAGCGTTAATAGGCTTGTAGTCTGAGCATGCACCGTCTACAACGACCTTGACGCTGCGATCTGCAAGGAAGCTGGTGATCCAATCGCAAAATTTCTCGGGAAGCCCATAGGAAGGAAGCTTCGAAAGGCGCGCTTTGTGCCAAACCCGATCGAAGGCCATCACAATGTGCAAACTAACGGCCAACGCCTCCCCCTTGGACTCTACTGCCTCCGTCTATCTATGGGTGAGGTAGACCAGAAGATCACCAGCTGATCGACCCCGACGAAAAACGTATTGGTGGTCACTAATCAGCTGGTGATCCTCAAGGTACCGGATGAGCTGGCAGTTAATAATGGGTTCCATTATTTTGGTGAACAAGGAGAGGTGATTGCGATAGGCCTATAGTTAGACGGGTCTGAGCGGTCGCCTTATTTAGGGATCGGGTGGACAAAAGTTGTCTTCCGTGAATTCGGGACTACGCCTTGGGAGTAGGAGTACTGGAAAAGACGCGTTAGGACCGGTGCCAACTCCGGAGCACACGTCCTCAGCACAATTGGGGGGATTCCGTCAGGCCCATTCGACTTCTGGATGTCCAGGGAGAGGAGTGCTTCGCGAACTGAGCGCTGTGAGAACAGCACATCCGGCATGGAGCACTCACACCGCGGGATGGTAGGCGGTGTTTTCCCCCCGTCATCAAGAGTCGAGTTGGATGCAAAAAGGGAGCCTAAAAGGTCGGCTTTGTCTTTTGCGTCATGGGCCAGTGAGTCGTCCTCCCTGTGCAGAGATGGTAGTGATGGCTTACAGAAATTCCCTTGGACAGCCTTGGCGAGAGACCAGAATGCACGAGTTCCCGAAGGAAGGCGAACTAGTTTCTCGCCAATTCTGCCTATGTGCTCTGACTTTGCCTTGGCAATAACTCTTTTGAAGGACCTGGAGGCGAAGTTATACTTCTTTTTAAGTATGCTGGTGTTTACAACCCGAGTCGCCGAAGCCACAGCCCATGCTTGATAACACTCCTGCTTACTGCGTAATGCAGTTTTACAGGAGCGACCAAACCAAGGCTGAGATCTGCCTCCGATGGGTACCACAGATGATGGAATAAATAGTTCCATTCCCTGTAGCACCACATCAGTGACAGAGTCAGCAACAGCGCTGGGATCATCCGGTGAGAAGCAAACCCGCTCCCATGGGTAGAATGCAAAGAAAGTCCGCATTCCGTCCCAATCCGCCGACCTGTAATGCCAAACACGGCGGCAACCTGCAGAACGCAACCGTGAGGGGAGCGTGAGTGGCACCACACTCCGGATCAGACAATGGTCTGAAAAGCCGAGAGGGGCATCGACGGAAACCTGATATCCTTTCGGATGAGAGGTCAGCAGAAGGCCCAATAGAAAATAAAAATCGTCAGTGTGGCATTATTATAAAAAATGGAAACGATTCGTAAGATATGGAAAAAGAAGTTTATAGATTTTGAAATACTCTACATATCTGTAGTAAATAAAAAAACATGGAAATACTACAAATAAATAAATAATAAATATTTGTATTTTATTTAATATTGCCACATATTACTTATTTAATAAAGGTACCTATTTAAAAATGCTTTAACTAAGGTAATCGCTATTCTCGACTCGAGTGATAAACTTCAATCGATGCAGGGACTGTGAATAGTTAATTCAAATAACTCAAAAACTCAAGTACAACTAGAGTGACATGATAAAACCCGAGTGACTTGAGTCACAAAATTCTACTCGAGTCACATTTTTATATGACGGTCAATGCAGTGTCTGTCTACAATTTAGTGATGAACTCGACTTACCAATTCGAGCAATTTATTGATATTTAACTGCCTCGTTGGTCTAGTGGTTGTAGTAGTGCAACTGCTGATCATGAGGTCCCGGGTTCGAATCCCGGGTCGGGCCAAAAAATCAGTTATTGAGTTTTTCCATCAAAAAATTCTCAGTAGCTGCCCGGAGTCGGGAAGTTGGCGATATTTCACCCCCGTGCCTCGGAAAGCACGTAAAGCCGTTGGTTCTGCGCCTGATCTCTCCCCGGTCGTGTCGGTTTACCGTCCCATCGGGCTAGAGAGTGAGGGAATAGAGAGTGCACCTGTGCTTGCGCATACACTTGGGCACTATAATCCTGTCCTGCGCTGATGGCTAGTCTCCGTTGAGACTGGCCGCCGTGGCCGAAATTCGGTCTGGAGGACATTATTATTATTGATATATCATGTAATGTCAATAAGCTGATTAAGTATAATTCGTGATAGTTAAATTATTAATATCACTAACTTTACGCTACGTCATAATGTTAGAGTGATATTATTTTATGAAGATTGTCTATACGCAAACCAATAATATATAATTACCTATTAAGTTAAGAAATAATAATTATTATCTTGTATGGAAGAACAAATATAAAAATAATTTGTAACAAACTGACACAGCTTCGTTCCGCCAATTCGAGTTGCGTAACTCGAGTACTATTCGATGACGTTAAGTTAACTCGGGTCGAGTTTCTTCCGAGTTGGTACATCTCTACTACAATTGTTTTTAATACTACTTTATCTGAACCAATGACATAAACATAAATATCAAAACAACTCTTTTTTTCAGATTTCTTGTTTCCGTGTAGATTTTCATAAAATCTTTATGCTATTTACAATAATAAATTGGTATCTTTTTTTTGTACATAATACCATTGCTGTCCGCGAAAATTTGTAGTGGGTCCAAAAACGACTGTCACCTTTCCTTTCATTTATTCAACGCACTTTGTTAAAATAAACATCAATAAATAAATAATATTCTTTATTTTTTTGATGTTTTTCTTAAGGTGTAAAATATTTGGAATCTACAATTGTATAATAAGAAAATCTTTAATCAATTTTGTATTTTAAATATTTCCTTTCTTTTTTTCTTTAGCCGTTATTTTTTCTTACATATTTCCTTTAATTTATTCCTCCGTTCGCACTTTGTTTAAACAAACATCAATAATTAAATACATTCTTTACTCGTATTTTCCATAAATCTTTTAACGAATATGTATAGAACTCTGTCTTCTAAACAAATTGTAATAACTGTAACATAGAAGTCAGTATCTTTTCCTTTTAGCGATACAAATAAAATAACCAAAATACAATAAAAAGCAGCGTAACTACGTTTGACATCAATCCTATAAAGCTATTTTAGCAGGTCTTGTAATTTAACACACTTTTGTTAGCTTCTTGTGTGTAGGCACGAGTATGAATTTTTATAATTCAGTTTTCACCCAGACACGGGACATTTGAATAATTTGAAGAAAATGTTCAGACCTATTAAGAACCAATGACAATACAATAATCTCATGACCGTGTAATCTCACTAGGATCTTCACAGCTCATGATAAATGTGTGTTGCTTAAGTTTTATTTAATACTCTAATATTGGTATGATTGAAGGACATTTATCGATTTTATTCCTGCTGGACCATGTCTCTGTCAGCCCACTCGTCTGTCATTTAATTGTCTAATAATATATATATATATATATATATATATATATATATATATATATATATATATATATAATTAATTATATATGATAATTTTGTATGTAACTAAAGATCGTGATCACCATTAATTGCAATGATCTCTAACAATCAACTACTGATCATTGGTTCAGCGTACTATCAGCCATTTAGCGCAAATCTTCACCACATTTAGCCAAGAAGTGTTCCACAATACTCATGTAATAGCAGATAATGACGATAACGAACGATACGACATGTAATAGGTCATAAAGTATTATTGTGATGTTGTAAAACAATACATCATTAATACAGCTGCCCGAAATACACAGATTTCGGTATTGCATTACTTTGCAGACACTGTTAAAACCAAAAAAAATATTTAAAAAAACAAGTTATAGCCTATGCTTTTTTACTTAGGCTGATTGTTATATATATTTAAAATGACAATGAGGTTGCCGAGAGAATATATAAAAACTAAAATTCATTTTGCACCATTTCGCTAATTATTACGTAGTAACCTTGATTTTTGGGAAATTGTTCCGAAAATAATGCTTAATTTGACAACATGGAACTGGAATATAGCAAAAGATATTAAGAAAAACTATGTATTCTTAATATAAATTTTATATAATGAAGTCAACCTGTTTTTCCTTATTCGAAAAGACGCAAAACAGCTTTTCATTCTTAATGAAATGGATGGAAATAAACGCCAACGTTGTGAAAAAAGTCTATTCCATATCATCTGACGCTTGTAAATTGTATAGCACTGTAGATAAACTGGTTGACTTGATAAATATTACATTATTCGTTCCTTGGTACAAAATTTTACTCATAAGAGTTCATAAAATATTATTGGTACAAAGAAAAATATCTATTTCACTTTCTTCAATTTATGATAATAAGTAGGTATTGCTTCTGTACGTCAACTTTATTTTTGAACTACATTTCACTGCTCTGACTGAATATTCATATATGATTTGTCGGTCCTTATCTCGCTGATATTAAAACATTCTGAATTCTCTTTACACTTTATGTGATAAAAACTTAAAGAAATAAATAAATGCATAATTTTTAATGTATTTCACAGATTTTACAAAATGGTACATTTATTTTGATGGCAGTTTGAATGCATGGTAGTTTTTATAGTCCTACTGTGATCCTTTTCCCCAATACATTAGGACTTTAACGGCTTGGTATCAGTCTACTGTTACTGGCTTATAAAGTTTAGGTCGTGCCAAATGTAAATCGGTAGTCTCTGTCTGCCCCTGGTCTTTTAACATTTATTTCGAACACTTTATTGTGTTAATGCCATTTTCTTCAAAAACAAATAGTCTAAAATTATTAAATATGAAAATTTTATAAACAATTTTAAGATAAAATTCTAGGTAAATATAAGGTAATAAATCTTAAGTTTATATTTTCAGAGAGTGACGTGTTTCACAAAATTGTATATTTTTCTTTTACTTTATTAAATTAAGTAGACCTTACGAAAACTATTAGCAAGAAAAATAGCTGAGAGAGTAATAATATTAACATGATTACTCTCATAAAAAATAAAGTGTAATGAAAAACCAACATTTATAGATTATTACTTATTTGTTTTTAAAAGTGACCTACTTTAAACATTTAATTTGCACACATAGACACACATATATGCATGTAACAAAAATGGAGGAAATCAATTAATTGTTGTTTATCTCTAAATAACGTCGTTGCACCCATCTTTAGAACAAAAACTTATTTGTTAGTTCCTCTGGTAAGGCGTTCCAGAAGAGAACAACCTGAACTGTGAAATTTTCTAGAATACTAACTTTAAGAGCGTTAGAAGGACGAGATTCATGGGCGGAAATACATTGGGAAAGTTAAAGTTATGTTTAAGATATAGTGGAGAATTAGGATTTAAAATGGGAAAAAGTAATGTAAAATTCTGTAGTAGCCTTTGCCGTACTAGTGAGCCATTTAAGCTTAGAACGATACGCAGAGAAATGGTCATTTTTTCACTATGAAAATAAATTGACTATTGTGTTATCTAATTAGGCAGCACCTGCAATAAACTTACAGCAGGAAATGTACAGCCTAATAGCATTAATTATAATACCGAGAAACACACTGCATGCACACATAAGCGGACTCCAAGTTAAAAAAGGGTCCTACAACTGAATATAAACATTTTATAAAGTTTTAAAAGAAAAATATCATATAAGAAGTATTTTCTAAAAGTAATTTATTTCAATTCGGAGCGCCATCGAGCCACTGATCCAATTAAACGCTTTATATTTGCTTGATCTGTACGTATCTATGTTAAAGTTACAGCCTATATATAGGCGTATATATACGTCCCACTGCTGGGCACAAGCCTCCTCTCATATTTGAGAGGGTTTTAGGGCAAGAAAATGTACGCCGCGCTGTCCCAACGCATGTTGGCGAACTTCACATGTTTTCCTTATATATTTTTTTCTTATTTCTCAGACATACAGGTTTCCTCACGATGTTTTTCTTAACCGCTGAGCACGTGGTAAATCAGCACTTATAATTGTAATTAACAATTTCATGGGTGCGAGGATCAAACCCGGATTGTTCGCCGACTTTAAAAACAGCGAGCGCTTAGCCCCCTTTTTTTTGCGGATGGAAAATCATCAAATGACGCCTTTCGCTCTGGGTGGAGCGGAAGGGAGTGTCAGACTTTTACTGACTAAAAACCATCCGTGTTCCTTCAGTGCCCTTACGTTCCGGAGCCGCGGTATCTCTTTCAAACAGCCCGCAGCCCCGGCAGGCGTCGGCCCTTGCGTGCCCCTTCACGCTGCTGACAGCTCTTTGAGGCGCGCGTGGAACAAAACGCGCCGTCGACACGGCCTGTCGTCGTTAGACGGATGGACGACGAGCTACCCATTGCTCGCCGTCCACAGGCCCGCGCCTACGGTGGCCGGTGGCCACGACGTAGCCCCCGACGCCCGGGGCGTCTCCCGCGGCGGCCGGGAAGGAAAGCTGCTGCTCTCTCCTTCTCCCGCTCCGCCACCTCCTTCGCTAGCATCACTGCTTCGCAGAAGGTGGTGACGGCATCCCATTCCGTTTCGCTCCGGACCATGACTTCGACCAGGGCCGGACGCGAGAGGTCGCCGCCGCCTATCGCCGCTACGAGGACACGGCGGTGCTCCGCCCAAGCAGGGCACACCTCCACGGTGTGCTCCACCGTGTCCTCCGGTCGATCCTCGGAGTGGGAGCACCCGGGCGTTTCCTCCCGCCCGATTCGGTGCAGGAACCTCCCGAACACACCGTGTCCGGTGAGGACCTGCGTCAAGCGGAAGGTGACGACGCCGTGGCATCTCTCAAGCAACTCCTCAAAGAGAGGTCTTATCGCCGCTATAGTGGCGTGCCCAGCACGGGGTTGCGACAGTCGCTCTCTCCATGTCGCCATGAGATCATGCCGGAAGTCTGTCCGCTGCACGACAACTTGCCGCGGCAGCGGGGTTTCCCCCCGGCATAGTGCCTCCGCGCGCCATTCGTGCAGGCGCTCGAGGACTATCGCCTCCAGATCCCATGGCGGCAATCCGGCAAGGAGGCACGCCGCCTCGCGGGAGATCGTGCGGTAGCCGCGAACCATTTTCACGGCGACCACCCTTTGGGGCGCGTTCAGGTGGTGGACGGCAAGCCGCGCCAAACCACGCGCCCACACCGGGGCCCCGTAAAGGGCCATGGACCGCACAATCCCCGCGTAGAGCCTCCGGCAGGAGGCTTTTGGCCCCCCCAGGTTCGGCAGGAGCCGCCTGAAGGCAGCTTCGGTCCGTTCCAGTTTGGGAGCCAAACGTCGGAAGTGCTCAACGAAGTTCCATCGGCCGTCGAGGACGAGTCCTAGGTACTTCAACGTCAACTCGACGCCGACGGATACCCCTCCTACCATCACTGAGGATCCCGGTGGTGGCCTGTTCCGAGGACCATGGAAGTGCATGGCCTCGGACTTGTGCAGAGCCACCTCAAGACCCAGCTACCGGATCCTCTCAACGACTATCGCAACCCCGCGTGTTATAGTTTCCGCCGCCGCCTCGTACGACCCCCCCTGTGCCAGTACCAGCGTGTCGTCAGCGTAGCAAACTACGCTGACGCCGGTAGGGAGGTCGGCGCGCAGCACCCAGTCGTAACCGATGTTCCACAGGGGCGGTCCCAGAACCGAACCCTGTGGGAAACCGCACGACATCTCTTGCCGGTTCCACTCACCGTTGCTACCGGGGTAGATGACGGCCCTGTCCGTCAGATAGTCCCCGACTATACGACGGAGATAGGTCGGCACCCGGTGATACCGGAGTGCCTCCCTAATGCAGCTCCAGGGCATGGAGTTGAAGGCGTTGGCGATGTCGACAGACACCGCCAAAACAACCCCCCCTGGCCACTGCATCCCCCGTCGTGAGGGCTCTCACGCGCATGATGGCGTCCACCGTAGAGCGCCTCTTGCGGAAACTAAACTGGTGTTCCGCAAGATCCGGCCCCGTCCCCGCAAGGTGCTCGGCGAGGCGGTTTGCAATGACTCTTTCAAAGAGCTTGCCCACCTCGTCGAGCAGCACCACGGGCCGGTATGCGGACGGAGAGTCCGCAGGGCGCCCCGGCTTCCAAATGAGGACCAGCTTCCCCGTCTTCCAACGAAGCGGGAATTGGCCTCTCTCCAAGCATGCGCTTAGGAGCCCCTCCAGTCGGGGCCCGAGAGCCTCCGAGGCCAGGACCCAGGCATTGCCAGGCAAGCCATCGGGTCCTAGGGCGGTGTTCCTGGCCTTGAGCCTACGTACCGCCACTCTCAGGTATACCCCGGTCCCTTCCGGGATGTCTTCGTCGTCGTCCTGGTGGTCCGCTTCCGGCACCGCAGGTGGCGGACCCATAGGCGGGGGCGGATGTTCCCCTCGCGCAGGGAACAGAGCGCTTACCGCGTCCTCCACGAGCTGAGGCCGGAGACTCTGCGTCAGTGGGGGGGGGGGGGGCAGGTGCGGAGTTTATCCCGCACCATCTTGTAAGGGCGCCCCCACGGATCTCTGTCGAGAGTCTCCAGCATCTCCTCACGGGCCCGATCCCGGGCCCGCATGACAGCCTCCCGGAGGGCGGTCTTTGCCGCTCTGTACCCCTCGTACAGCTCCGCCTCAATGGCTGCCGCATTCGGTGGACGAATGCGGAGCCTGCGATGCCTGGCGTACAGGTGCCGCGCGGCGACACACGCCTCGCGCAGAGACGTCAGCTCACGCGACCACCAATACACCTGACGCCAGGCGCTTCCTGGCCGGACGCGGGGCATTGCCACGTCACATATCTCGGACATGGCCTCCTGGAACTACCCTGCCTCATCATTGACATCGGCAGGCCTATCCGGTGATGACACCCAGGCCTGCACGATCGAGGCTTCCAGGAGGAGCTCCCGGTCCAGCTGCTTCAGCGCCCAACGTGGACCACTCGGGGCCTGGTGGACTGGCGCGCTCGAGGGCTGGATGGAGACGTCAAACCGGACGTACCGGTGGTCGGAGTAGGTCTCCACCCCCTCCATGACTCGCCATTCAATGACACGCGGCGACAGAGCGGGGCTAGCGAACGAAATGTCCACCACCGACTCGCCCCGCATCCGCACACACGTGGGGACAGAACCCCGATTTAGGACGACCAGGCCTGTCTCCAGAGCCCAGTCTTCCACCATCCTACCCCACACATCTGTACGACGAGAACCCCAAGCCAAGTTCTTGGCATTGAAGTCCCCGAGGACAAGTACGGGGAGGGGATAGCTTCCAAAGACGACTGCTCTCAGCTCTGCAAGAGAGTTGTGGAGCTCGGCGAGAGATCGGTTCGGGGAGAAGTACACCCCCACAACGACGAACTCCCCTAACCGTGCTGCTACGCACCCCTGACCCCTCCTGACACCTTCAAGGGTCGGGGTACCGGCGGCGGCCCAAGAAATGATGGCCACTGAGCCGTTAAGGTCCGCCACCCAGTCATCCCTAGGCTAGACAAAATACGGCTCAGCAACCACAGCGATGTTAATCGACCACTGCGCCATGCTCTGGAGCAACAGATCCTGAGCGCAGGCGCAGTGGTTGATATTTGCCTGGAGGAAGCTTAATGGGGCCGTTATAGGCATTCCATTTCAGCTTCCTCCACGGGGCGCCCCTCTGCGGGCGTCGGTGTCGCGGCGGCGGCGGCGGCGACAGTGACAGCGGCGGCGGCGGCAGTTTCGGCTGCGGCGGTGGCCATAGAGGCGGTGGCGGCAGAGGAGGGCCCTCCCCTACCCGCGGCCTTGGCCTTGGCGGGTGGCACGCAGGCCCTGCTTCCGGCCCAGTGATCGGCTGGCTTGCCGGTCGCCGCACATGCATCACAGTGTGGCGTGGCGCAGCAGGTCGCCGATATGTGTCCGGGCTGACAGCAGCGGAAGCAAAGGCCACTGCGGTCAACTTCCGAGGCGCATTTCACTGATACGTGATGAACCACGAGACAGCATTAGCACCTCAGAGGTCTGGGCTCCAGCAGCTTAACCTGCGCTGAGACCCAGCCCACCAGAAGCCCTCGGCCCTCCACTATGGTTTTGGCCGCTGTAACAGGGCAGCACACCGTGGCGGCATGCATACCCTGTTGGTCCGGGCGTATGGCGCCTGACCTGACCTGATCAGTAGTGCATCCCCCGGACCTGGCGACGGCGGCCACCAACTCCTCCTCCGATACCGAGTCGTCCAGACCCATGATGCGCAGGTCTGCGCATCTGACGGGCCTGGACACTCAGGCCTCGTCCGCGTTCAGGGACGCTCTGAGCTTCGCAGCCAGAGCGTCCGCGGTCGCGCCACTGGATTCCCCGGGGATCTCCAGCATACGGGCCCCCGTCTGGGTGACTTTGACTGGAGGCTTGCCGCTGGCGCTGGCCCATTCGCCGTAGACACTAGGGCTGGTGCAGCCACCACCTGTGCTGCCACCTTGCCCTTTTTTTCCCCTTCGCCTTGCCTCTCTTTCCCGTCGCCGGCTTAGCCGGAGCCGGTTCAGCCGGTATCGGTTTTGCCGGAGCCGGCTTTTCAGGGGGGGGAGGGGCAACTGCAGCCCCGTCCGAGGACTGGCTGGACGGCCCCGGCCTGGATGCGGCAGCCGTGGCCGCCGCGTACGAGACCGTTGCTGGCCTCGCCGCCGTCTTGTTTGCCCCTAGGGGGGGGGGGGGGGCGCAGGACGATGCCCTCCAGCACGGAGAACCGGTGCTGGAAGGCAACCAGCTCCTGCCGGACCAGGTTCAGAACCTGGTTCTCCACCGGCACGGGCTGGCTTGGGCGTTGCGTCTGGGGCGCCGCGCGAGAGGCAGGCTCATGTAGACTGGCCAGGTCTGCGCGGAGCTTCTCATTCTCCTTCTGGAGAGTCTCCATGGCGGTCGTCAGGCGGGCCACGTCCGCCCGCAGCTTCGCCACCTCGTCCGCATTAGGCCCGGCCCCAACAAAGTTGGCCTACGCAGCCGCCATGATGGAGGCGGAGGCCGCGGGAATGGCCTTTAACGTCGAGGAGGCCTTTTGCTTGTGGGCCACGACCTTGATCGCGGCCTCCACTTCCTTTACGAATCTGGCCTTTCGCTCCACCTCGGAGCCGCCAGTCGCATCCGTCTCTTCGCCTGATACCCGAGCCGTATCGTCCGGGTGGCGCCCCTCCTCGGCAAGCTTTGCCGCTCGTTCGGCCCTTTGATTGGCAGAGAGCTCCCTCCCCTTGCCTCTCAGCCCGCCCCGCCTGTTGGTGGGGATTTTCCGGGCCGAAACCTTTCTTCACCGGATGCCGACCCCTGGTCGCCATCCCGCCTGGACCGCTTGCGGAAGAACTTGCTGGTCTCCGCGTTCCCAGGCCCCACGTATCGGGAGCTCTCTGAGCCTCCCACGCTGCTCGATGCGGTGTCGGACTCTGTCCCCGCATCGTTCCTCCTCTCCTCTACGTTGCCGTTGCCGGCGGTTTTGTTTTTTTGTATTTGGTGTTCCATTTATTTGTACGGGGTACGAGTATGGGGGAATTAAAGGTCCACCTTGGCAGAGACCCTTTACCAAGGTAAGCAGATTTCGAGGATTTATTACTCGCCAGGGGGTCTGCAGGTACCCTGGCGAGGAGCGCACTAGCGACTGATTTGTTCATAGAACCCCGTCAGCCATCCATCCCCTCGCGGTGCGTCTCCGCTTGAGTTTCGGGGTAACTTTTTATAGAGGTTTTCTCCCTCGCGGTCCGGGCGGTTAAGCCAAGACCCTCGGTCCCTATCAAAGCCGCGAAACCTGATCCACGACACTTCGATACTGGGATTACGAGACCGGCGGTGACAGCAAAGGATGAATCCTTCACTGTCTGCCCGGAGGCAGGGTAAGTGCACACCGAGCCCGCCCTCACTCCTCTGCTATGCCCTCTGCTGACCAGAGGGTCACGCAGTGGAACGCACAGTGGTCCGGGACGGACCCCACCCATGTCAGAATAATTAGCCGCGGCAGTAACATTCCCCAAGGAGTAAGAATTTCTTCTCATTTCTCGAGGAAGATTACTGCCGCGCCCAGGGTGCACCGGCCGAGTAGCTGCTCTTCCCTCCAGACGTATCGAGAGGCACTACCAGGCACACGTGGAGGACTTCTGACTTCGCACCCCGAGCGCTTAGCCCCTGAGGTACATATAATACTGTGGGAATAAAATAGAAAAACTTTGTTCATAATTTTAAAATTCTTTATTTATTCTGCTAAATCTGTTTTGTCCCCCTCAAAGTAATTCCCCCAGGCCGCAAAACACTTATGCCAACGTTTTTTCCAATCCTTGTAACAGTTGTTGAAGTCAATATCCGGAATAGCCTTCAATGCACGTCGCGATTCACGTTTAATGTCTTCAATTGATTCAAAACGGTTTCCTCGGAGCATTCGCTTGAGTTTGCTGAACAGCCAGAAGTCGCACAAAGCTAAATTAGGCGAATACGGTGGTTGTGGAACGATATTGGTTGAATTTTTGGCGAAAAACTCACGAAGAATTAATGCAGTATGCGACGGTGTATGATCGTGGTGCAAAAACCAAGAGTTGTCGGCCCATAATTCCGGTCGCTTTTTACGAATAGCTTGGCGCAAACGACGCATAACACTCAAATAGTATTTCTTGTTGACAGTTTGGTGATGATCGAAGAAAACTGTCAACATGACCTTGATTTTTGACTTGCTTTGATGTGGTTTTTTCGGCTTCGGCTCACCTTTAGCACGATATTCGGCCGATTGATCGTCTGCTTCCGGGTCGTAAGCATAGATCCCAGACTCGTTGTCAGTTATAATACGTTTCATGACATCCTGGTAGTCGGAAAGCATTGTTTCACAGACGTCAACGCGATGCTGTTTTTTAAGAAAATTGAGTGATTTTGGAACAATCGTGATATAGGGAATCGATATCAGTAAGGTCTCTGACTGTTAATCGTCGATTCTCGAGCACCAATTCTTTGATTTTATTGACGTGTTGTAGTTGATGTTGATGGCCGTCCTGAACGTGGTTCGTCGTCAACGCATTCTCGACCCACTTTGAATAATTTGTAGCAATCAAAAACACTTTCTCGTGACATACAATTATCACCGAAGGCCTTTTGCAACACTCTGATCGTTTCGGCACCAGAAATTTGATTCCGCACACAAAATTTAATAGAATGTCTTTGTTAAATAATTTCACTCATTGTAAAAATCGCCGAATGCACTTTTTGTACTTCGGAAAGACAAGCATATACTAAACACTAATTATTACTTTGATGTGATATTTGGCACAGATGTCACTGACAGTCATACCAAAGTAGAAAAAAAATCGACGAATGGATTTCCGCGTGAAATTTAAACTTTTATTTTTTTAAACTAAACCCAAGCATACCACTGCAAGACTTCAAGACACAATAAGTTCATTCTGCGTAGATAGGACCAAAATTAATAATTAAAAAAGCTGAAGGTACTCCGGGTTAACTCTGACGTCTGGACGTCAATCACCTAAGTCCCCTATCCTATGACCATGATTACTGGAAAGCAACCGAAACGTCTGGAATATAAAATATGTTAATTAAACGCGATAAAATCCGTAAAAGTAGTTTTATTTAATGTGTAGTGTTCGCGTAAATATAAGAAATAATTACGTATATACCTAATATTGTAAAGGATTTCCCAATTCGTGAAATAAAACCAAGATTGCATGTTATGTAAATAATCGTAAAATTTAGTTTTCATTTTATAAATCATATAGATATTCTAACTTTGTGTGTCAAATGGAAATTTAGAAACATTTTATTAGATGTTTATTCACACACAAAAAAATGTAAAAGAACACAGATATTTATTTATAAGAAAATAAAAATGTTTAATTTATTTAATTAAATTGTAACCCTACAATGCATCGCTTCAGTTAGTAAAAATTACTCAAGTACACCTTATGAACGACGACGCAAACCGTTGGTTCGAATGCGTGATATGTTGACAAGAAAGGGGCGTACACCAAGTAAGCATCGAATAGTCTGATGATAGAATGGAGAGGGAGGAATTAAGTCATGCAATTAATTGCATACTGCCAGAAATATAATATCCTTTAAAAACAGAACAGTTTTCCTCTGATCTGACAGATCGTTTGTGTCCCTTTCATCATGTCTAGATGACGCGATTTACGAGCAATTTAAGTATCGCGGGGCATAATTTGGGGACGAAGCGATTATTCTGATATTGCACAATGGCTACGACAAAACGCTTTAAGTTATTTTCACTTTTTCTTCTTTAGTGCTTTTAGATTTCCCAATTTAAAACTTTCTAAGAATGCACAACGTGTATCTATTTATTGCATAAAATACAAAACTATTCACGCTAAGAAGACTGATTGATGAGCGAAGAGCCTATAACCTCGCAATTATAATGTTGCCTTGCGTACCAGGGTTGTTAGTAAGCTTAAGTGTTCAAATATTATATTTATTTTGTTTTAGTCTGCCATCAGTTGACGCCTAGGTTATATTATGTATAATTCAAAAGAAAATTTGTCATTCGCTGTTAACTTCCATACTTTACATTTTAGTTGGCATATTTTCCACAGTATGTACTTTTTATTGAAAAAGAATGGCTATTTTTTAAAGAAAATCATCGTAAAAATATAAAAATGCATCTTGTAAAGTTCAAGAACCGGTTACGTTACAGTACTTTTTTGTAAATCTTATATATAGTTATTGCACAAAAGCAAAATAATTTGATCGATAGATAACAAAATAAAAACGACACTAAATCGATATTTAAAAGTGTAGATTCCATAACGAAGCCGTGTAAAACTTATATCAAATATAAGGGCTTGATAGCCATCAAATATCATTCGATATGAGGTTGAAACGTAACCCGACGTAATACTCAAATTGCCCAATTACCAGCACTTAGATTATAAAAAGGTAAAGGGAGAATAACATTTCTATTCACAAATTAACAAACAATTGTTATCAAAGACATAATTAAACTTGGTAAAATTAATTTATTAAGGTGCGCTTTTAAAAATTAAATTAATTAGTCATTCTTAGTTTGAAGAGCGCCTATTTCACTCCCTCAATTCGTGAACTACCACCGTCAACACGAATCCTTTAACCACTACACTAGTAAAAACACACTACTGTCGATTATAATACGATACGTGTTTGCCTCGAAACAAGGCAGGAGAAGTGGACACTCTTCGATGACTAAACAGACAGAGCTCTAATTGAATGTAGTGGAAAAGTAATAGACCGGAAGCAAGACTAAAATATTGATCAGTGATCTGTCAAACAGAAAGTGCCCCATGTCTTAGTCAAAAACCAACTGTGGCAGAGTCATTTCTTGGAGAGCGGAGATTTCGAGTGAGGTTGAGAGTTTCTATGGAGAGATGTGCATGTCACGTCGTTGGAGCCACACGCAAGTGTGATTATGTGCATTCCGATGATGTGCCAAACATCATTCCGAAAAGATAAAAAAATGGCACCTTACGTAACCATTTGAAAGCGGGTTGAAAGTCGGTACTTAAAAGTTCTTCAGGAACTCTTCAACTAGACGGCTCCGTGGCGCAGTGAACTCTTGCTATGGGGGCCGCGGGTTCGAATCCCACACCGAGCAAGTATTTGTATGGCCCACAAATAATTGTTCCGGGTCTGGTTGTTTGTCCTTGTGCAATTTGTGTTTGTATACTGCCTCCACGATAAAGGAGAAAATCCTAGTGTAGGAGTAACGTTTTAAAAAAATCCGTCTTCATGGTGATACTACTTTGTATGTGGAGTAGGAGTGTGGTATTTCTTTGTTCTACACAAAAGGCGACAATGCTCTATTGAAGGACTACAAACCGACTTCTCTTAGAGGCAGCTCACTCTATGTGCTGTTTTCGAGAGTCAATAGTTATTCCGTATGCCCGCAGACTTGACCTCTTGAGAAAGCTTGATTTCGAAAAGGCCGTTTAGTACCATAGACCATATTATGCAAACTCTTTATCATTTGCACAGAGAACCAAGGAGCACAATCAGTCATTTCTGCGGTGCCAGGTTGACTATCTGTCAAAGTTTGAATAAGCTACCCGAGGACAGAACAAGATTACGGAACCTATCCAACTGCAGGGAAGTGTAAGACAGAGTAACATTATATCCATAAAACTCTTAAGCTATTAGACTGTTAAGGATACCGTATTAACATCGTTGGCAAATGTCCCTAGAGTGTAGGGACATTAAAATTTGGTAACCATTATTTTGGGACATTCCCTTCTTCACTATTTCTAAAACGTTTTGCAAATTTTCTATATAACCAATATTGTTTCTCTTTTAATGGTTCCTTCTTCTCTATTTACTTTCATATAATAAAGTGGATAAAAAGAAAAAAGATGAAAATTAGCATGGAACTTAACGAACTCGATAACTAGCATAGATATAAACTACACCGAAAAGTGTTTGGCTAAAAACAAGAAGATCTATTGTGCGTTCGTGGATCTAGAAAAGGCCTATGATAGAGTGGTGAAGACTGAATTTTGGTCAGCATTGTCCCATAACGATGTGAGCAGTATCCTCATACGAGCATTGCAATCTCTTTATAGGGATTCTAGTGCTTGTGTAAGGATAAACGAGCCATACACTGAATGTATTAATATCGAAAAAGGTGTTAGACAGGGATGTGTAGCGTCACCGTGGCTGTTTAATCTGTTCATGGACAATTGCTTGACAGATTTAAAAGAGAATGAAATTGGGTTGAGAATGAATGAGTTACTCGTCAAATGTTTTCTCTATGCTGATGACCAAGTACTACTTGCGTCTTCGGCCGAGGAGTTGCAGGGGATGGTAACTGCTATGAGTGGAGCTTTTGTTAGAAAGGGAATGAATATGAATGTAAAGAACACGAAAGTGATGAAAGAGATGAGACAGTGACAGACTGCTATATCGTGATTGGAGATGAACAAATTGAACAGGTGAAGGAGTTTGTGTATCTGGGTTCAAAGTTTACGAGAGATGGAAAGTGTGAGATTGATATCGAAAGAAGAGTGAATGCAGGAAACATGGTGAATGGAGCTTTACACTCCTTTATGAGCAGTCGGAAGGTGTCTAACAAGGCTCGTTTGGCTGAGCACAAGGGGGTGTTGGTCCGACACTCATGTACGGAAGTGAAAGTTGGGTATAGCAGAAGAAACATGAAAGCAGAATAAATGCAGTTGAGATGAGAGCGTTAAGAAGTATGATAGGAGTTAAACTGAGTGACAGGATAAGAAATAGTGAGATAAGGAAACGTTGTGGTCTGAAAACAGATGTAGTGACAAAAATTGAGAAAGGTATGCTGAGGTGGTTTGGTCATGTCGAGAGAATGAATGAAGAACGTTTGACGAAAAGGGTGTATAAGGCGAGTGTGAATGAAATTGTTGGAAGGGGTAGACCTAGGCGGACGTTTCTAGATCAAATCAAGGACGTCTTGTAAAAGGCCAGGTCAAGAGTACCCTAAACCGAAGAGCATGTATGAAGGGAATAATTAAAGTGGATGAAGCGAAACAAGTATGTAAGGATCATAGCAAGTGGTTTTAACGGTGGTAGAGCCACGCAGCAGTTTTTGCTGTTGCATGTATGGGCCGGCTCGAGCCGGGTTGGTACCACGACCTCACAGAATACCGGCGTGAAGTAGAAGCACTGCTTCTGCGTTTCGTCTGGTGAGTGCAGGTGGCCGGAGGCCCCATCCCCCCCCCCCTCAACATGGTAGCGGAATTACACATTAGACTACCCCAGGAGGGTACCAGTACCCCTGGGGAATCCCTCGCTGAGCAGCCACGACCATGTTATTCCAATCCTGAGCGTGGGTGCTCAGGCTGCCCGCGTATTCTGGGGGGGCAAAATTCCGCTCAAAAACATAACTGCTCGGAGCAAACTGAGCAACAATACCAAGGCGACCCCTGCCACGCTATCCGTGAATTTCTGCAACATCAGGGGACTTCACTCTAACCTAAACGCCGTCCACTACCATCTCGAGACGGCGAAGCCGGCCTTGCTCTTCCTGACCGAGACGCAGGTTTCCTCTCCAACTGATGTTTCGTAACTCTCCTACCCGGGGTACAAATTGGAGCACTCCTTTGTGCCTCGGGCTGGAGTTTGCGTGTATGTCAGAGAGGACATCTGTTCTCGACGCCTCAGCAGTCTTGAAGGTTCGGACCTGTCCATCCTTTGGCTACGCGTAGACAGCGACGACCATCCGCGCGTCTACGGGTGCCTCTATAGGTCCCATAGCGGTAATTCCGAAACAGACCGACTCATCCACCACGTCCAAATGGCTACAGATTCCTTGCTACAACAGGTCCCATCCGCAGAGATCGTGATCCTTGGCGATTTTAACGCCCACCATGCCGAATGGCTCGGTTCACGTTTAACCAATCATGCGGGGAGATCTGTTTATGACTTTGCCTTGGCATATGGTCTGACACAACTGGTTACTTCGCCTACGCGGATTCCAGATGTGGAAGATCATACACCTTCCCTGATGGACCTTCTGCTAACCTCTCATCCGGACGAATATCAGGTTTCCATCGATGCCCCTCTCGGTTCTTCGGACCACTGTCTGATCCGGAGTATGGTGCCACTCACGCTCCCTTCGCGGTTCCGTTCTGCAGGTTGCCGCCGTGTTTGGCATTACAGGTCGGCGGATTGGGACGGAATGCGGTCTTTCTTTGCATCCTACCCATGGTTTGCTTCTCGCCGGATGATCCCAGCGCTGTTGCTGACTCTGTCACTGATGTAATGCTACAGGGAATGGAACTATTTATTCCATCATCTGTGGTACCCATCGGAGGCAGATCTCAGCCTTGGTTTGGTCGCTCCTGTAAAACTGCATTACGCAATAAGCAGGAATGTTATCAAGCCTGGGCTGCGGCTTCGGCGACTCGGGACGTAAACACCAGCATACTTAAAAAGAAGTATAACTTCGCCTCCAGGTCCTTCAAAAGAGTTATTGCCAAGGGAAAGTCAGAGCACATAGGCAGAATTAGCGAGAAACTAGTTCGACTTCCTTCGGGAACACGTGCATTCTGGTCTCTCGCCATGGCTGTCCAAGGGAATTTCTGTAAGCCATCACTACCATCTCTGCACAGGGAGGACGACTCACTGGCCCATGACGCAAAAGACAAAGCCGACCTTTTAGGCTCCCTTTTTGCGTCCAACTCGACTCTTGATGACGGGGTGAAAACACCGCCGACCATCCCGCGGTGTGAGTGCTACATGCCGGATGTGCTGTTCTCACAGCGCTCGGTTCGCAAAGCACTTCTCTCCCTGGACATCCAGAAGTCAAGTGGGCATGACGGAATCCCCCCAATTAGGCTGAGGACGTGTGCTCCGGAGTTGGCACCGATCCTAACGCGTCTTTTCCGGTACTCCTACTCCCAAGGCGTAGTCCTGAATTCATGGAAGACAGCTTTTGTCCACCCGATCCCTAAAAAAGGCGGCCGCTCAGACCCGTCCAACTATAGGCCTATCGCGATTACCTCCTTGTTCTCCAAAATAATGGAATCCATTATCAATTGCCAGCTCATCCGGTACCTTGAGGATCACCAGCTGATTAGTGACCGCCAATACGGTTTTCGTCGGGGTCGATCAGCTGGTGATCTTCTGGTCTACCTGACCCATAGATGGGCGGAGGCAGTAGAGTCCAAGGGGGAGGCGTTGGCCGTTAGTCTGGACATTGCGAAGGCCTTCGATCGGGTTTGGCACAAAGCGCTTCTTTCGAAGCTTCCTTCCTATGGGCTTCCCGTGAAATTGTGCAATTGGATCACCAGCTTCCTTGCAGATCGGAGCATCAAGGTCGTTGTAGACGGTGCATGTTCTGACTACAAGCCTATTAACACTGGTGTTCCACAAGGTTGTGTGCTATCACCAACGCTGTTTCTTCTGCATATCAATGATATGTTGCTAACTGGTAAAATTCATTGCTATGCGGATGACAGCACTGGTGATGCTCTATACACCGGCCGTGCTAATATTTCTCGGGAAAACGTCTCCGAGTACCGGAACAAACTTGTGTCTGAAGTCGAGTCTTTGCTGGACAAAGTCTCGAACTGGGGGCGACTAAATCTAGTCCAGTTTAATCCCTGAGGATTAAACTGGACTAGACACAAGTTTGCGCGTTTACCGCTAAAAAGAACCCCTTTGTCGTATCTCCTCAGTTTCAAGGCACTCCCCTGGTTGCCTCAGCCAGTATCGGAATCCTCGGCGTCGACATATCGAGTGACGTGCAGTTTCGTGGTCACTTGGAAGAGAAGGCCAAATTGGCCTCTAAAATGCTTGGCGTGCTCAGCAGAGCGGGACAGTATTTCATGCCGGCACACCGCCTGCAACTTCACAAGGCGCAGGTTCGGCCTCACATGGAATACTGTTCCCATCTCTGGGCAGGGGCTCCCCAGTGCCAGCTCCTTCCACTTGACCGCATCCAGAGCAGAGCGGCTCGAATCGTCGACGACCGAGTCTTTCCGATCGGCTCGACTCATTGGCGCTGCGAAGAGATGTTGCATCTCTTTGCATTTTCTTTCGGATCTACCATGGGGAGTGCTCTGAGGAATTGTTCGGATTAATCCCAACCGCCAAATTTTACGAACGCACAACGCGGCAGAACTCCCGATACCATCCACACCATCTGGATGATTGGCGGTCCACCACTGTGCGATTTAGAAGATGTTTTCTTCCTCGCACAACTTCCTTGTGGAATCGATTACCATCAGCGATTTTTCCGGACCGATACGACTTAGGGACCTTCAAAAAAAGAGCGTACTCCTTTTTAAAAGGCCGGCAACGCATCTGCAATTCCCTCCCTGGTGTTGCAGTTGTTCATGGGCGGCGGTAGTCACTTACCATCAGGTGAGCCGCATGCTCGTTTGCCCCCTCTCCTATAAAAAAAAAGTGGAAAGAAGTGGTCTCTGCCTACCCCTACGGGAAAGAGGCGTGATTATATGTATGTATGTATGTATATGTTTTTTCTATGGGTAGGCGCAAATGTGTTTTGACATATTTAAAATCGTTCCTGGTTATTTTAAAGTTTTAATATAGTAAATCTAGAACAATCAAATATATAAATGTACCTGTAATTACATAAATCCACCAGCATTCTTTACTTATAATTTGTATTTCACTACACAACTTAACACTTATTTTGCCACTTCACTGTCACCTGACCATTGACCTTTAAGTAACCTTTAATGGAATATTCAACATAGATTTGCTTAAGAAGTCAATTGAAGAGCTAACGCTGAATTTTACTTCACGTATGGATGAGTTCCAGAGGGAGGTCAGAACATCCAACCTTGGCAACAAGCCCTTCTTCCAACATTAATGCACAATTTAATGCCTTTAGGGCATTTGTCCTGTCAGCACTTGAGAATCTGCAACTTCAGCTTCAGCTTCTCTTTAGGCAACAAGATGAAATGGAGGTAAGGACCAGGAGGAAGATGTTGCTTGTACATGGAATGCCAGAAGCCCATGATGAGAACCCAGTATTTTGCACGAGTAAGTTATTATCGGAGTGGCTGAACATCCCTGAAATAAGTGACGGCTCTATCACCAGATGCCATCGCTTAGGGCGCCCCCGTGGCGACAAGCCTCGGGCGCTGCTTGTGAAATTCCGAGATCAGGACCTCCGTGACAAAGTTTGGTTTTCCAAAACTAAGCTAAAGGGTAGCGGAGTTACTCTATCTGAGTTCATGACTAAGGGCCGTCATGAGGCGTTCGTTGCTGCTCGGAAGCGGTTTGGTGTATCCCAGTGTTGGTCAAGAGATGGATATGTTGTGGTGCTTGGGTCTGATGGCACGAAGCACCGCGTGTACACCGTGGCTGAGGTACTCGCTATGCCTGATGCAGCTGGTGGTGACCCCACTACCTCATCCTTGCCTACGGCGACGGCATCTGCGGCGTCTAAGCCCTGTGTCACTACTGCTAGGGCTAGGAAGACGGCGAAAAAATGATGGTAATGGCGTGTTTTCTTGTGGTTTCGCTTTTATTGATTTAGTCCAGCAGGTCAATTCATATATTTTTGTAACTTTTAGTTAATCAGTTTAATTACAACTCTTTGCCATTTACTTCTATGACAAAAATTTCATGCCAAAAAAACACAACTTGTAAAAAAGCCAAGTCTCGCAACTCAGTTCTTCTACAGTAAAAAGTTGTGAGATCCATGTAATACCAAGTCGGTTAATTTATTTAGTCCCTAGATTGATACACAGATTGACTTCGCAATCGCACTAAACAATCTAATTTAATATAATATGTATTACTTGTGAGATATATTGTGTTTTCATGCGATTGCCAAGTCAATCTTTGTATCAATCTAGGGACTAAATAAATTAACCGTCTTGGTATTACATGGATCTCACAACTTTTTACTGTAGAAGAACTGAGTTGCGAGACTTGGCTTTTTTTACAAGTTGTGTTTTTTGGCATCTCATTTCTTTTTGTAGATAGTTATATCTAGGTAGCTATTTACACCTATTATTCCATTACACATATATAGGTACAGATTCATTCACTGCAAATGTAACTTTGTAATACTATATGTTTATATGGGATTACAAAGTTATTTATGCAGTTGGTGTATCTCAAAAACCGGCCCGAAATTGTAAAGTATTTTAATTTTTCCTTGATTAATATATTAAACAATAATTTTATTCCAAATTTGAAGTTTCTATGTCTGCTAGAAGTGCCTCAGAGTTTTGATGATCGGTCAGTCAGTGAGTGAAAAAATTAAGAAACTTTGACTAGTTATAATTCTTAAACTACTTATTCAAATTTAATGAAATTTGAAATATACCGAGTTCATATAATGCCTACTTAGTTAGTAAAAACTCAGGCTTCTAGTTTTATCCATAACGCAGTTATAGGGTTTCGGAAATGGCCTGAACTGCTTCGAGAAAAGGATGGTACGGCCGTGCCGCTTTTTTGCTCGACTTGGCGGGGGCACTGCCGTGCCCCCAGATAACAGGCTTGCACTGGTTTGATGACTGTTACTCTAATTATTTTAATTATTGCCCATCAAAGGTAGATTAATTGATCATTTTTTATTGTTATAATATTTATTATTTGTGTATAAACAAAGACATTTAAGTAGTAATAGTAATAGACCGGACATCAGCAGCAAAATTTTCTTTCTAACTTATGTCCTATAGGATATATCTCCGTTAGTCTTAGTGACATCGTCATAAATTCAAGACGCATTCTTTTCATATCTTTAAAAAATATTTTTATAGAAAATATGCCCGGTAGTGCATTAAGATATTGTAAGTCACGATATGGAGCAAAAAATGAAGGTGATTTTGGTTTGTTATCGTAAATATAACGTATATTTACCGAATAATCTTTAAATTTTATGATTTCTCGTAGATTGTTCTAGAAAATTTATTTTTATTGTACTAAGCGCCCTCTGTTATCCTGTGGCGTCACTATTTATTTAAAGTTAGTGATTGACGACGTTTATCGATTGGGGTTATCGATAAAAATAATATACATGATGCCGATTTAATCATTTACAATATTTAAGGAGGTAAAACAGTCAAAGATACTGTACCCATACCAACAAAAATGAGTAGCAAATACCAACTATGCTAAGTAGCCTACTTTATGTGGAAGGGAGGAAAAAATTTTTTAGGCATGATGATGAGATTTTCTGTGTTGCTTATGAAGATGCTGAGGATACTTGCTGTGTTGATGTTTAGCAATACAACAAGTCTTCTTTTTTACATACCGGGCTTCATTGCCTGGTGGTATTCAAGGACAAAACCATTATAGATCCTGGCTTACAGTGATAGGAGAGTGATATAGGCTTGTGACATTGAAATTCACAAAATAATATAAAAGGAGAAGAAGATGTCTCCATACATTCTTGGGTCCAAGTGTTAACAAGATGAAAGTACCATTTGAAAGCGTATATATAAACAATTAATAGCTGAAAAGATTTGTCAATCTAGAAGCTGAGTTATTGTAGAATAAGTAAAATAGAGATTATCTATTACCTACACTGTAACAGGTGATTTTTCACTGTTATTACATTGTAACAGGTTATTTTTCACTATAATTACTTAAAGATATATAAAAGCACGATCCGTATAAAATAGAGGCATAAAAAGTTAAAGTGATTTTTTTCATGTGATGGAAGTCATGATAAATAGATTTATACAATGAAACAATCATTTTACTTCCTTTAATTATATTTTAAAGCATTTCAAGCTTAGTAACCTTCAACAACATTATCGATACTTTGGTATCGAAATGGTAACATTCCTTAAACGATCTTATATTTTAAGCGTCACCTACTGGGGAATAGCTCAAATGTTGTCTTAATAAATGATAGCGTAGTTTTGCTATTTTTAGCTAGAGGGCGTCACACACGCACGAGCTTAAAGTTTTTGTATATAAATTTTGCCGATGGCCGCTCTATAGTATATATATATATTTTAAATCTCTTTGTGTATAAACAACTTTATACTGACAGTTGCTACCTGTAATATTGTAACCATAGATAACTGTATATAACTCATAGACTTTGCTACGATATAACTTGATATAACTATAACCACAGAGGTTCTCTTCTTTAGAGGTATTCTTAGTTATTTTTTTTATTAGTTAGGCAAAGGCATGTTAACTCATTCTGCCTAGTCTGACGTTTATAGATTCTAAATGTCTTACAATTTTTTGGCGTCAGACTGCAAGATTTTGGTAATTTTTAATACTAAACTGATTGTTTTATTTCTTTAAGTTGTTGTTTTGTTATATGCTTTCTCTTTCATACTGCTGGTGGTAGTAATAGTGTAGGTACTGTTTGATTTTGCATTTATATTTATATATATATATATATATATATATATATATATATATATATATATATATATATATATATTTCTTTTCGTGTATATAAGAATTTATTTGTATATTTTAGTATTGCATTTATGACATCCTCAAACATTTGTAATGATTGTGATTTGTTTCTGTCGTTGTCTTCAGATGATGAGACACTTAGTGATGCTAGTTAGCACAGTACAACTGCTTCTCCTTCACTCAACATCACCTTAAATTCTTGTTTCTCAGACTGTGTGAATAACTTCAATGCTATTCATATTAACGCCCAAAGCATTCCGGCTCATTATCCTGACATGCTTGCGTCATTTGAATCCCAAAATATTCACGCCATTTTAGTTTCAGAATCTTGGCTAAAACCCTGTCTCCCTTCCACTTCTTATTCTTTGCCTGGGTTTCATCTAATTAGAAATGATCACACTAATAGTGGTGGTAGGGGCGTGGCAATCTATCTTAGATCCTACTTTCCATTTAAAATTGTTAGTTCGTCAAGTCAACCACCTCCTGTTGATTCTGCTGAGCATTTGCTGATTGAAGTCCCCCTGTCTCATAATAAAATCCTACTTGGAGTTTTCTACAGTCCCTCTCTTTCTGTAAACTATTTTACTTCTTTCGAATCTCTCTTAGAATCACTAGTCCCTACGTATAGTCACACTATTTTGATGGGTGACTTTAACACCTGTTTGATTAAAGGCGACAATCGAGCTATAAAACTTGAGTCTGTAACTGAAGCGTGTAATATGCAAATCCTACCCCTTTCTGCTACTCATAACTTTCCTAACAGTACTCCTTCCCTTCTTGACTTAATAATGGTGTCATCTTCAAATCTAGTTTTCAAGCATGGACAGTGTCCTGCTGATGCATTCTCTTATCACAATTTGATTTTCCTTTCGTATAAACTACGCCCTCCTAAAATCAAACCTAAATTAGTTCTGTGACGTAATTTTGGAGGAATGGATATTGACCAACTTTGTCAAGATGCTCTTAATATTGACTGATCAGTGATTGAGAAAGCTTCATGCATTGACGATAAAGTGGAACTTTTTTGTTCGCTACTCACGCAGCTTTACGACATTCACACGCCAATGCATTATGTGAGACTCAAACACTTGCCTTCTCCATGGCTCTCAGATGATCTGAAAAGGCTTATTTTAAAGAAGAATGCGGCATTGTCAAAGCTTAGGAGGAACAATACAGATGAGAACTTAAGGAAATACGCCAAAATCAGGAATCGCTGTAACACATTATGTAGAGATGCACAACGACGCCATATTCATACATCAGTCGAGAACGGCGACTCATCTAGGGTGTGGAAGTTTCTTAAAATAGTTGGAGTTGGTAGAACATCCCTAAATGCTTCACCTCCTAGTGTTGATTTCGAACTATTAAATCAACATTTCTCTAATCCTTCTAACTCTTTTGATAGTGTACATAAGCTGCAAACACTTCGTTCTCTTTCTGTAACTCCGACTCCTAATTATCCTCCGTTCGTTTTTAGTCAGTTTACTGTATGTGATGTTAAGAAGATCATATTATCCATCTCCTCAAATGCTGTTGGTAGCGACAACATTAGCCGTAATAAGATTATTCCTCTCCTTGATGTTATCACTCCCATTATCACTCATTTACTTAATGCATCTGTCTCTTCCTCTAAATTCCCTCAAGTCTGGAAGAGTGCTCATGTTATACCCCTTCCGAAGAGATCTAATCCCGTGAACCCTCTGATTTTCGTCCCATTTCTATCTTACCTTTCGTTTCTAAAGTCCTTGAAAAACTAATTTGCCAACAGCTGAACCTTTTCCTCAATAAGCATAATTTATTAAATTCTTTACAATCCGGTTTCCTACTACTGCCTTAATCAAAGTTACTGATGACATACGGTGTGGTATGGATAATAAACTAACTTTTTAAACAGTGGTAGAGCCAGGCGGCAGCTTTTGCTGTCGCACGGATGGGCCGGCTCGAACCGGGGTGGTACCATGACCTCACAGAAAACCAGCGTGAAGTAGAGATTTACCTCTGCGTTTCGCTTGGTGAGTGCAGGTGGCCGGAGGCCCTTTTTACTGGAAATGAGGCATTCCATCTTAGTCCTCACGGGTGACAACGCATCTACATTTTGATTTGTAATAGAGGATAGATGTAGATGTCTATGGGCCGCAGTAACCACTTACCATCAGGTGGACTGTGTGCTCGTTTGTCACCCTTATCCTATAAAAAAAAAAACCATAGTCATGACCTTGCTGGATTTCAGTAATGCGTTCAATACTGTTGACTATGATATACTGTTGAGTCTGTAGTGTTCCCTTAACATATCTCCATCGGTAATTAACTGGTTTCAAAGTTATGTCTGTGGCCGTCGGCAGTGTATTTGTTTCGATCAAACTCACTCATCTTGGTGTGATATTATTGCAGGCATGCCGCAGGGCGGCGTGTTATCACCTTTACTCTTTTCCATTTTCATTAATTCAATTACTCATAAAATATCTTCTCTCTACCACATGTATGCGGATGATGTCCAGATTTACACACAGTCAACTCTTGAGAATTTGCCGAATGCAATCGCCACATTGAATAGCGATCTAAATATTATTCATGATTGGAGTAAATCATATGGCCTAAATATGAATCCTAAAAAGTCTCAGGCTATCATTATTGGTAGCCAGAGTTTTATCTCAAGAGTTGACTGGTTCACCGTACCACCTATAGTATTCGATGGTGTTGTAATCCCTTACTTTGACAATGTCAAAAACCTTGGTTTTTATATTGATAATTCCTTAAATTGGATACGCCAACTGAATGAGGTAAGTAAGAAAACCTTTGTCGCTCTTTGTTCACTGCGTCGCCTTCGATCATTTCTTCCCATTCCTACAAAAATTATGCTCGCACAGTCTCTTCTCCTTCCGATCCTCGACTATGCTGACGCAAGCTATGTAGACATAACTGAGGACCAGCTAAATAAGCCTGAGAGACTTCAAAATACTAGCATTCGGTTCATATTTGGATTGCGCAAATATGACCATATTTCCCAATTTCGCTCACATCTCAAGTGGTTACCTATCCGACTTCGCCGGAACATGCATATTCTTTCTATTCTGTACTGTGTATTATTTCATCCTTCTGCTCCTCCCTATCTAAAAGAGAAGTTTAATTTTGTGGCGCTTCCGGGGGAACCTCTACGCTCTTCTAGAAAATTCGTTTTAAGGGTACCAACTCACAAAACATCGTTTTTTAATAAATCTTTCACTGTAGATTCTATTAAGCTCTGGAATGCCCTACCTTTGTATATACGTAAAGCACAATCTATTGTTATCTTTAAGCGATTACTTAAAGAACATTACTTGTCTCAATCGTTCGGAGACCGTTAGGATAAATTATGTAATTATGTATTTATTGTATTTATCAGCTTTATATTATTGTTTGAGGAAATTTGTAATTTATTTATGTATTTTGGGTAGATATGTAAGTTTGTTTATATACTCCTATATATGTATGTTAATGTATATATTATATGCTTTACTTTATCTTTTATTATGTATTAGTAATTTATATCATTTCATGTGTTAGTTATGTATATGTTATTTTATTGCATTTATTGTCTATATATCGCATGTATTGATATTATATTTTGTATAATTATATTGCAACATCTACCTAGTATTCATTGTTTATTCCGTTACACCCTTGGTTGCCTGGAAGAGATCGCTATGTAGCGATAAGGCCGCCAAATTGTACATGACGGGACCAGCACCATTGCACGTGCGGCGCGGTAGCTGTCGGTGCAGTTAGACAGAATTCTTGTAAATAACACGTGTTCCGCACACCTGCACCATTGCACCTGCAGTGGCGCTCGTTTTGCTTGTATAAAACGGACGGCGCGGCCGCCGTTAGGTCAGTCTTGGCTCTGACGTGGAACGGTACGCTTGTCGTATTCCGTTACTAGTTCAACCTCGACTCGTTGGATAATTAATTCGTGTAAACGAATTAATTATTATTTCTAACTACAAAATTAGTCTCTGTACTATACTCAATTACCCTTTCTACATACATTTAACCTGTCTTTTGTTATGTAATTTGTTTATTTGTTTGTGGTGTACAATAAAGTATATTCATTCATTCATTCATTCATATGTATGTATAAACTAATTATGAACACTATGCTGATCTAGAAATAATGATATTGGTTATTATTGTTATTATGTGGTTTCAGCATCTTGCGAACATTTGGAAAATAAAAACGATGTTATAGAACATTTTGCACAAACAGCAAAGATAAAATTAAATAACCCCGAAGTTAGTTTACATGTATTAAACAGTATCAAAATGAGGTCTGATAAATAACAAAAGCAAAAAAATCCTTAGCCTAGACATTGGCACTTCACTCCATTCTCCATTCCACGTCCTTACTCCAAGGTAAATATAGGCATCTGAAATAATTAATTAAAACTACAATTTAATTATCATAAACTTAAGTACAAATTACCTATGATCAATCGAAATGGCCGAAAAATATCATTAATTGCAGAACGACTTCTTTGAATCACTTCGCTGAAGCACATGAGTGAAGAAACCGTGCTGAAGCCCATATGAAAGCTAGTAAAAAAGTAAGAATTTCCCCAGATTATAACTTCATTATCATCATCATCCTTTCCATTAACACATTGTTAACGAATGATCGTTTAGCAGGCACCTTCACTTTAAACTACTTAAGAAAATTTTTAATTTAAATGGTTTAGTCAGAATTCATTAATTGGATTTTCGTCTGTTGGAGCTGTAATTTTGATAGATATTATTAAATATTACATACGCCCATAACGACTGTAATCCCCGTAGTCCCAGGGGTAGGCAGAGCGCAAAGAGCAGCTGGCTACTCGGACTACATTTAGTCAAACAATATGCGTTTTAAATTAAATTAAATTGTGAAAAAAGTGATAGGTGGTTAGCTTATCACCTACATAGAACACCAGCGTAAAATGGCAGTTAATGCTGCTGTGTTTCGTTAGGTGAGTGTAGAGAACCGGAGAACCACTTTACTGGAAAAGAGGCATTCTATCTTAGTCCTCACGGCTGACAACGCATCTGCATTGTAATTCGCAAACGAAGATAGATGTAAATGTCCTAAGGCCATAGCAACCACTTACCATCAGTTGGACTGTGTGCTCGTTTGTTACACTTATTCTATAAAAAAAAACACAATCATAAACCCAATATCGATTAGTCGCCTTCTACTATGTTACATGCAAGTAACAAAGTCCCTCATATACATGGGACAATACATAACGTAAATATATATTTATATTTATATTTTTAAGTATAATTTTCCAGTTTCAGCCTCGTCAACAGATAAATATAAGAGTTGAATTATATAATATGATACTTCACTTCACTTATCGTCACGCACAATCCCTGACGGGGTAGCCAAAGAGAACAGATCGCCAAGTGTCACGATCCTTACATACCTCTTTCGCTTCTTTCAGATTCATTATCTTTTTCACACATGTATCTAGAACAGGTAAATGAAATTGTATACTTGGGGAGTGCTTTTAGCCGGGATGGAAGATGTGATTTAGATGTGGACAGGCGTGTCGCTGCCGGGAACAAAGTCAATGGTGCCCTGACTGCGATAGTCAAAAGGCAAGGCGTAGTGAAGAGTGCACGCCTTGCAATACATAACGCAGTGTTGGTACCGTCTTTGTTATATGGCAGCGAAACCTCAGTATGCCAGAAGAAGCATAAAAGCAAGTTGAATGCAGTGGAGATGCGATCTCTTCGTAAAATGTGCGGCGTCACCATGGCCGACCGAAAGCGAAACGAAGAGATTCGCAATATGGCAGGTTTGAAAGATGACCTTATCACAAAAATTGATAAGGGCGTGCTTCGATGGTTTGGGCACGTTGAGAGAATGAGTAAATACCGAATGGTGAAGAAAATATATAGCGCGAAAGTTAATATTAAAAGGTGTCGAGGTAGACCGAGACTAACTTTCGAAGACCATGTGAGCAAATTGCTCGAAGAGGGGAGGGTCAAGAGTACTCGGATACCTAGACGTGCATGTATATAATATGATAATAGAAAATATACTTTATTTGCACGTCTAATACTAATAATACAACACAACTCAATAATAATTAGACGTTAATTTTTTTTATAGGAGAGGGGGCAAAAGAACATGCGGCTCAGCTGATGGTAAGTGACTACCGCCACCCATGAACAACTGCAACACCAGGGAGGGAATTGCAGATGCGTTGCCGGCCTTTTAAAAAGTAGTACGCTCTTTTAATAATGACATTGTCTAAGTTTCATGCGTAGTAATTAAAATAATACAATATGTGTACTCAACATATTATACTATCCGAACTTCTGTAAAATATATTACCTAGCTCGTTTTCCAATAGAGCAGACGGATGGGTGCTACCATCAACTCGGGATCCTCTAATTAATAAAATTTAATCCAAACCCAAGCATACCACTGCAAGACTTCAAGATGCTGATAGCTTGTTCAGCGTAGATTGGACCAAAAATTTATATTCAAAAACTAAAGGTTGAAACTGGGCAAACTATGACATCGGGACGTCAAATACGGGAATTATAAAGTTAAAATTAAACGAGATAAAATCCGTAAAATTAGTTTAATTTCATATGTGGTATTCGCGTCAATATTAAAAAATGTTTTTTTTTTATTTTCTCACCACAAAATATAAAAAATCATGGATAAAGCTAGCTAGCTAACCTCAGCAGGATAAAAATATGGCCAGTCCATTACACGTTTTCTGCCGACTTCCAAAAAGGAGACGGTACTCAATTCGAGTGTATGTTTTTTTTTTTTTTTATGTGTGTTACCTCATAACTTTGTACTGGGCGAACCGATTTCGATGATTCTTTTTTTATATGAAAGCAGATAGTTCTCGTGTGGTCCCATATGAATTTTATCAAGGTCAGACCAATGGTTATTGAGTTATTCTTAAATAACCTGTCTTGAAGTGGCTTATATTGAAGTCGGCTGTACAAAATTTTTAATTTTAAATTATAAATTATTCCATTTTGGTTTGAGATAAAACTAAATTTATATTTAATTCCCTAAAAGCCTAAGCCTAAGACCTAAAGTTAAAATTTATATGTACCTACCATCAGGAATTCTTTTCAGGGCCCCTCCCCGGATTAGTTTTATATTGTACTAGTACTGTATAGTCTTCTTCTTTTAAAACATCTTTGGAAAAGGTATACCTATAGTATTTAATCGTTTTTTTTTTATAAAGTTATATAATGAATAATGATGATGATGTTCTTCTCACTAATTTCGATCACAGTTGTAACTTTCGAATACTTTCGCACTTGCCGAAATTACAAAAAAATAATTATAAAACTGTGTAAGGCTTAATAAATTTAACTTAGTTATAATTGGTTATTCTTAAAAAGTAATATCCAAAATGTAACACTTGTTCGCTAACAAATAAAAGTTCGAATATAAACAAATCAACACCAGAGGTTTACGACTGAAAGTAGTTAGTGATTTATAATTTAAAATTTCTGTATATGACGTGTGTACTCTGTATACACAACAAAACAAAACTAAACAGACGTTATGTGCTATACTGTACTAACTTAACAGAACATATAGGCCTTTTACGAGGGCGACACTGAAAAGTTTTAGAACTAGTCACTTGTAAACGATATAATAAAAAAATAAGTTCAAATTTTGAAAATGGAATTCTTTGCTTATATTATTGTGTATGTATTTTATTAATTTGTCGTTTGTTTACAATTTGGCGGCAAATTGAAAATTGTCTGTGTTACATCAGCATGAATTTAATGCGAGAAATTTTTTGTGACTTTTATGTCATTTAAGTCAACAAGAAAGTTATGATAGTTTTCTATGAAAAATCCCCATCTCGTGCCGCCGTTTAAAACTAGTTTAATGAGTTTTAACGTGGTTGCACTAATCTCACCGATGATCTGCGTGAGGGACGCCCTTCTACGGCGACGACTGAAGATAATATCAGTGTGGTGCGGCGTATGATAGAGACTGACAAAAGAGTGACTTATCATCAGATTTGGAGAAACTTAGGCCTCGGTATGAGTCAAGTGCACAAAATCCTCTATGAACATTAGGCGGTCAGGAAGCTTTGTGCCCGGTGGATACCTCATAATTTGACAGAGGCCCAAAAACTCCGTTGTGTTGATTGGTGTCGTGAAATGGTTCAAAGATTTAACGGAGGTGACTCAAATGATGTGTTCGACTTACTTACGGGTGACGAAAGCTGGAATGGTGTTTTCCCAACACTCTGGCGTAAAGCCTTTATTATTCCCATTCCTAAATCCAGCGATTGCAACGCTATATCCAATTTCAGACCTATTTCTATTCTGCCTTTTCTCTCTAAGGTTCTGGAAGCTGTTGCTCATAAACAGATTTCTTCTTTTGTTTTCTCAAATAATATTCTTTCCCCTTATCAGTCGGGTTTCCGCCCTGGTCATTCTACTACTACTGCTCTTCTCAAGGTGACGGATGATATCCGAGAGGGGATGGAAAATCAAAACTGACCGTTCTCATCTTAATTGATTTTTCTAACGCATTTAATTCTGTTGATCATGATATCTTGTTGGCCCTTCTTTCTCATTTGAATATCTCGTCTTCAGCTCAGGAATGGTTCTCATCATATCTTCGAGGGCGCCAACAGGCAGTGCCCACTGGACATATACTATCTGACTGGTGTGATGTGTCTACTGCCGTACCGTCTCAAGGCGGTATAGTCTCTCCCCTTCTGTTTTCAATTTCTATCAATCTCATCACATTAAATCTCAAGTGCTCTTACCATCTGTATGCCGATGATCTACAGTTATATGTGCAAGTAGAACCCTTAAACATCTCTAATGCTATCTTATTACTGAATGATGACTTGAAATACATCTCCAAATGGTCCACTGTGTATGGTATAAACGTGAATCCATCTAAGTATCAAACAATAATCTTAGGTAGCCCACGATTATTATCAAAACTAGATATTCCCACCCTACCATTAATTATGTTTAAAAACAATGTCATACCATTCTCTCCTCATGTAAAGGATCTTGGTCTGTACGTTGACGGTTGCTTAACATGGAACAAACATATACAGGAGGTGAGTCGCAAAACTACTGGAACTTTGCGATCTCTATATCGATTAAAAAAATTTCTTCCCACCAATACTAAGATTATACTTGTCCAGTCACTTATCCTACCGATTATTGATTATTTCGATGTGTGTTGCTCAGACCTGTCTCAACATCATCTTAATACATTGGATCATCTACATAACAACTGTATCAGATACATTTATGGTCTCCGTAAATACGACCATGTATCTTCTTTTCGTGCTCAGCTAAATTGGCTGCCTATCCGTCAGCGCAGATATGTCAGAATGCTCTGCACCATTTTCACAATTCTAAGCGATCCATTTGTTCCCGAGTATCTGAAATCCAAATTTCAATACCTGGGAGAATCTCATAATCGTTCTCTCCGTTCTTCGGCTAATCTTAAGTTGCTCACTCCTTTACACCGTACTGGTTATTTATCTCAATTTTTCGCCCTCACGGCCATCAGACTCTGGAACGACATCCCTCTTGACATTAAAAAAGCTTCCAACAAGTTCGTTTTTAAAAATCAAGTCCGTAAGCATGTGAAAAAATTGTTGCAAATTTGAACTAACACAGCTTTTATTTTCATACACATATGTGTATTTCATTTGTTCTGACATATATAATATTTATATGTATTGTGTATATATATAGTGTATGCATGTATATGTGTATGTATGTATTTATATATGTATATATTGTATGTATTTAAGTATTTATGTCTATATATGTGTGTATATGTATATTTATATGCATTCTCTAAACCATTTCCCATTATCTGGGGTCGGCGCAGTAAATCTTTTTGTTCCATTCCTCTCTATCAGCCGTCATTTCCATACTTACTCCTTTCATTCTCATATCACTCTTCACACAATCGATCCATCTTTTATTCGGCCTTCCTCTGCCCGTGTGTCCCTCCACATTCATATTCAACACTCGTTTTGTGACATGACTTTCATTCCTCCGCATCACATGCCCAAACCATGCCAATCTGCTTCCTCTCACCTTTTCTACCACTGGCGCTACTTTCAGGCTTTCTCTTATATACTCATTCCTTATCTTATCCATCCTTGTCACACCACACATCCATGATGATGATGATGTATATTTATATGCATATACAATTTTTTTGCGCTCTCTATTTTAATTACTGCTGCACCGCCTCTTGTTCGTATATCTCTGTTTAGCCTAATGATTGACTGGGAGAGAATGCCATATGGCATTAAGTCCGCCATATGTACAACTTTGTGCATGAAAGATTTAATAAATAAAAAAAAATGAAAAAAATAAATTATTAGCATTAATAAATGGTTTTTATTTCTGTAGTCCTTGGAACAATCATAAAAACATTTTTTTTAAACTGAAACAGGAAGCTAATGCTTTTGCTTTAGCAAAAACGAAACTTTTTTAAATATCTTTCTGTTCTTTGTATGGCAATAGATAATGTAGACAAACAATTTAGACAAACTAAACAGAGGCGGTTTTCACGAAACCACAATTCAGTAGCGAAGTAACGCGCACAAATTCTAAAAATCTAGCCAATCTATATAACCCAAAAAACCGGTCGTACGAAACATCTGCAGCGGTCACCAAAATACACTAATTGACCACACCGCTGCCCTCAAGCTATTGCCTCTTTTAGCCCAGCGCTGGAATCACCGGAGTCGGCTAATTTAAGGCTAAATTAACCTATTCTTAGAAATGTCTCTTTTTTACTAAGGAGGGTTTGTCATAATCGCCCAATATTGCAGGTTTATTGACGATTGCAATATTAGATATATCACATAAATAAAGGAGATGAACTTGATTCCATACAAGGTTGGGCCCGGCGTGAACCAACTTAAAATATGTTTTAGTTTGAAGATTTAAATATTTGCTACTTATATCCAAAAATCATACTTTTGCCGGGCCTGGGGTTTTTGTTTTTATGTTGTTTTATGATTTGTAGGTTATGTAGTAAAATCACTCGTTCTTGTGATAGATTGTTTGAATAAATTGAAAAAACACAAAAAAATGCAGTTTTGTAGTTATTATTATATAAAGTAAAATAAAACTCAACCTTTTTTAATTGTTTAGCTATTTTCTGCAATTATAAATAAATTGTCATCTAAAAAACAGCCGGAGGCTGTACATTGGCTGTTCTATTCCTCTCAAAACTTAAGTATCACATTATTTTCATTATATGGGCGCAACACACGACTGTCCTGTGATCCGAGAGAAAATCCAAGAGTCAAGTTAAATAAATCCACGAAAGTAAAAACACGAAATCTATCCAAAAAAACAGCTACAATGTCAAATGCGCATGCCGCATGACAAGCTGAAACTTGAAGTTAGCAAGTTAAGTCTCCTTCGGAATATGCAATGATCAATAACCATACAGCCTATTCAGTCGTGTAGGATAATATTCAAATCTTTTTTGATTTAATGACATAGCCTATTTAATCGTTTTCTAAATATATTATTTTATTCAATATTAATAACTACAGATTCGCGTCAATGTTTCAATATTATATTTTTTTTTTGGAAAGGAAGGTTATTTCATTATAAAAATAGCCTACATTATCTATTGCCATACAAAGAACAGAAAGATATTTAAAAACGTTTCGTTTTTGCTAAAGCAAAAGCATTAGCTTCCTGTTTCAGTTTAAAAAAAAATGTTTTTATGATTGTTCCAAGGACTACAGAAATAAAAACCATTTATTAATGCTAATAATTTATTTTTTTCATTTTTTTTATTTATTTAATCTTTCATGCACAAAGTTGTACATATGGCGGACTTAATGCTATAGGGCATTCTCTCCCAGTCAATGATTAGGCTAAACAGAGATATACGAACAAGAGGCGGTGCAGCAGTAATTAAAATAGAGAGCGCAAAAAAATTGTATATGCATATAAATATACATCATCATCATCATGGATGTGTGGTGTGACAAGGATGGATAAGATAAGGAATGAGTATATAAGAGAAAGCCTGAAAGTAGCGCCAGTGGTAGAAAAGGTGAGAGGAAGCAGATTGGCATGGTTTGGGCATGTGATGCGGAGGAATGAAAGTCATGTCACAAAACGAGTGTTGAATATGAATGTGGAGGGACACACGGGCAGAGGAAGGCCGAATAAAAGATGGATCGATTGTGTGAAGAGTGATATGAGAATGAAAGGAGTAAGTATGGAAATGACGGCTGATAGAGAGGAATGGAACAAAAAGATTTACTGCGCCGACCCCAGATAATGGGAAATGGTTTAGAGAATGCATATAAATATACATATACACACATATATAGACATAAATACTTAAATACATACAATATATACATATATAAATACATATATACACATATACATGCATACACTATATATATATACACAATACATATAAATATTATATATTTCAGAACAAATGAAATACACATATGTGTATAAAAATAAAAGCTGTGTTAGTTCAAATTTGCAACAATTTTTTCACATGCTTACGGACTTGATTTTTAAAAACGAACTTGTTGGAAGCTTTTTAATGTCAAGAGGGATGTCGTTCCAGAGTCTGATGGCCGTGAGGGCGAAAAATTGAGATAAATAACCAGTACGGTGTAAAGGAGTGAGCAACTTAAGATTAGCCGAAGAACGGAGAGAACGATTATGAGATTCTCCCAGGTATTGAAATTTGGATTTCAGATACTCGGGAACAAATGGATCGCTTAGAATTGTGAAAATGGTGCAGAGCATTCTGACATATCTGCGCTGACGGATAGGCAGCCAATTTAGCTGAGCACGAAAAGAAGATACATGGTCGTATTTACGGAGACCATAAATGTATCTGATACAGTTGTTATGTAGATGATCCAATGTATTAAGATGATGTTGAGACAGGTCTGAGCAACACACATCGAAATAATCAATAATCGGTAGGATAAGTGACTGGACAAGTATAATCTTAGTATTGGTGGGAAGAAATTTTTTTAATCGATATAGAGATCGCAAAGTTCCAGTAGTTTTGCGACTCACCTCCTGTATATGTTTGTTCCATGTTAAGCAACCGTCAACGTACAGACCAAGATCCTTTACATGAGGAGAGAATGGTATGACATTGTTTTTAAACATAATTAATGGTAGGGTGGGAATATCTAGTTTCGATAATAATCGTGGGCTACCTAAGATTATTGTTTGATACTTAGATGGATTCACGTTTATACCATACACAGTGGACCATTTGGAGATGTATTTCAAGTCATCATTCAGTAATGAGATAGCATTAGAGATGTTTAAGGGTTCTACTTGCACATATAACTGTAGATCATCGGCATACAGATGGTAAGAGCACTTGAGATTTAATGTGATGAGATTGATAGAAATTGAAAACAGAAGGGGAGAGACTATACCGCCTTGAGACGGTACGGCAGTAGACACATCACACCAGTCAGATAGTATATGTCCAGTGGGCACTGCCTGTTGGCGCCCTCGAAGATATGATGAGAACCATTCCTGAGCTGAAGACGAGATATTCAAATGAGAAAGAAGGGCCAACAAGATATCATGATCAACAGAATTAAATGCGTTAGAGAAATCAATTAAGATGAGAACGGTCAGTTTTGATTTTCCATCCCCTCTCGGATATCATCCGTCACCTTGAGAAGAGCAGTAGTAGTAGAATGACCAGGGCGGAAACCCGACTGATAAGGGGAAAGAATATTATTTGAGAAAACAAAAGAAGAAATCTGTTTATGAGCAACAGCTTCCAGAACCTTAGAGAGAAAAGGCAGAATAGAAATAGGTCTGAAATTGGATATAGCGTTGCAATCGCTGGATTTAGGAATGGGAATAATAAAGGCTTTACGCCAGAGTGTTGGGAAAACACCATTCCAGCTTTCGTCACCCGTAAGTAAGTCGAACACATCATTTGAGTCACCTCCGTTAAATCTTTGAACCATTTCACGACACCAATCAACACAACGGAGTTTTTGGGCCTCTGTCAAATTATGAGGTATCCACCGGGCACAAAGCTTCCTGACCGCCTAATGTTCATAGAGGATTTTGTGCACTTGACTCATACCGAGGCCTAAGTTTCTCCAAATCTGATGATAAGTCACTCTTTTGTCAGTCTCTATCATACGCCGCACCACACTGATATTATCTTCAGTCGTCGCCGTAGAAGGGCGTCCCTCACGCAGATCATCGGTGAGATTAGTGCAACCACGTTAAAACTCATTAAACTAGTTTTAAACGGCGGCACGAGATGGGGATTTTTCATAGAAAACTATCATAACTTTCTTGTTGACTTAAATGACATAAAAGTCACAAAAAATTTCTCGCATTAAATTCATGCTGATGTAACACAGACAATTTTCAATTTGCCGCCAAATTGTAAACAAACGACAAATTAATAAAATACATACACAATAATATAAGCAAAGAATTCCATTTTCAAAATTTGAACTTATTTTTTTATTATATCGTTTACAAGTGACTAGTTCTAAAACTTTTCAGTGTCGCCCTCGTAAAAGGCCTATATGTTCTGTTAAGTTAGTACAGTATAGCACATAACGTCTGTTTAGTTTTGTTTTGTTGTGTATACAGAGTACACACGTCATATACAGAAATTTTAAATTATAAATCACTAACTACTTTCAGTCGTAAACCTCTGGTGTTGATTTGTTTATATTCGAACTTTTATTTGTTAGCGAACAAGTGTTACATTTTGGATATTACTTTTTAAGAATAACCAATTATAACTAAGTTAAATTTATTAAGCCTTACACAGTTTTATAATTATTTTTTTGTAATTTCGGCAAGTGCGAAAGTATTCGAAAGTTACAACTGTGATCGAAATTAGTGAGAAGAACATCATCATCATTATTCATTATATAACTTTATAAAAAAAAAACGATTAAATACTATAGGTATACCTTTTCCAAAGATGTTTTAAAAGAAGAAGACTATACAGTACTAGTACAATATAAAACTAATCCGGGGAGGGGCCCTGAAAAGAATTCCTGATGGTAGGTACATATAAATTTTAACTTTAGGCCTTAGGCTTAGGCTTTTAGGGAATTAAATATAAATTTATTTTTATCTCAAACCAAAATGGAATAATTTATAATTTAAAATTAAAAATTTTGTACAGCCGACTTCAATATAAGCCACTTCAAGACAGGTTATTTAAGAATAACTCAATAACCATTGGTCTGACCTTGATAAAATTCATATGGGACCACACGAGAACTATCAGCTTTCATATAAAAAAAGAATCATCGAAATCGGTTCGCCCAGTACAAAGTTATGAGGTAACACACATAAAAAAAAAAAAACATACACTCGAATTGAGTACCGTCTCCTTTTTGGAAGTCGGCAGAAAACGTGTAATGGACTGGCCATATTTTTATCCTGCTGAGGTTAGCTAGCTAGCTTTATCCATGATTTTTTATATTTTGTGGTGAGAAAATAAAAAAAAAAACATTTTTTAATATTGACGCGAATACCACATATGAAATTAAACTAATTTTACGGATTTTATCTCGTTTAATTTTAACTTTATAATTCCCGTATTTGACGTCCCGATGTCATAGTTTGCCCAGTTTCAACCTTTAGTTTTTGAATATAAATTTTTGGTCCAATCTACGCTGAACAAGCTATCAGCATCTTGAAGTCTTGCAGTGGTATGCTTGGGTTTGGATTAAATTTTATTAATTAGAGGATCCCGAGTTGATGGTAGCACCCATCCGTCTGCTCTATTGGAAAACGAGCTAGGTAATATATTTTACAGAAGTTCGGATAGTATAATATGTTGAGTACACATATTGTATTATTTTAATTACTACGCATGAAACTTAGACAATGTCATTATTAAAAGAGCGTACTACTTTTTAAAAGGCCGGCAACGCATCTGCAATTCCCTCCCTGGTGTTGCAGTTGTTCATGGGTGGCGGTAGTAAAATCATTATGTAGTAAAATCACTCGTTCTTGTGATAGATTGTTTGAATAAATTGAAAAAACACAAAAAAATGCAGTTTTGTAGTTATTATTATATAAAGTAAAATAAAACTCAACCTTTTTTAATTGTTTAGCTATTTTCTGCAATTATAAATAAATTGTCATCTAAAAAACAGCCGGAGGCTGTACATTGGCTGTTCTATTCCTCTCAAAACTTAAGTATCACATTATTTTCATTATATGGGCGCAACACACGACTGTCCTGTGATCCGAGAGAAAATCCAAGAGTCAAGTTAAATAAATCCACGAAAGTAAAAACACGAAATCTATCCAAAAAAACAGCTACAATGTCAAATGCGCATGCCGCATGACAAGCTGAAACTTGAAGTTAGCAAGTTAAGTCTCCTTCGGAATATGCAATGATCAATAACCATACAGCCTATTCAGTCGTGTAGGATAATATTCAAATCTTTTTTGATTTAATGACATAGCCTATTTAATCGTTTTCTAAATATATTATTTTATTCAATATTAATAACTACAGATTCGCGTCAATGTTTCAATATTATATTTTTTTTTTGGAAAGGAAGGTTATTTCATTATAAAAATAGCCTACATTATCTATTGCCATACAAAGAACAGAAAGATATTTAAAAACGTTTCGTTTTTGCTAAAGCAAAAGCATTAGCTTCCTGTTTCAGTTTAAAAAAAAATGTTTTTATGATTGTTCCAAGGACTACAGAAATAAAAACCATTTATTAATGCTAATAATTTATTTTTTTCATTTTTTTATTTATTTAATCTTTCATGCACAAAGTTGTACATATGGCGGACTTAATGCTATAGGGCATTCTCTCCCAGTCAATGATTAGGCTAAACAGAGATATACGAACAAGAGGCGGTGCAGCAGTAATTAAAATAGAGAGCGCAAAAAAATTGTATATGCATATAAATATACATCATCATCATCATGGATGTGTGGTGTGACAAGGATGGATAAGATAAGGAATGAGTATATAAGAGAAAGCCTGAAAGTAGCGCCAGTGGTAGAAAAGGTGAGAGGAAGCAGATTGGCATGGTTTGGGCATGTGATGCGGAGGAATGAAAGTCATGTCACAAAACGAGTGTTGAATATGAATGTGGAGGGACACACGGGCAGAGGAAGGCCGAATAAAAGATGGATCGATTGTGTGAAGAGTGATATGAGAATGAAAGGAGTAAGTATGGAAATGACGGCTGATAGAGAGGAATGGAACAAAAAGATTTACTGCGCCGACCCCAGATAATGGGAAATGGTTTAGAGAATGCATATAAATATACATATACACACATATATAGACATAAATACTTAAATACATACAATATATACATATATAAATACATACATACACATATACATGCATACACTATATATATATACACAATACATATAAATATTATATATTTCAGAACAAATGAAATACACATATGTGTATAAAAATAAAAGCTGTGTTAGTTCAAATTTGCAACAATTTTTTCACATGCTTACGGACTTGATTTTTAAAAACGAACTTGTTGGAAGCTTTTTTAATGTCAAGAGGGATGTCGTTCCAGAGTCTGATGGCCGTGAGGGCGAAAAATTGAGATAAATAACCAGTACGGTGTAAAGGAGTGAGCAACTTAAGATTAGCCGAAGAACGGAGAGAACGATTATGAGATTCTCCCAGGTATTGAAATTTGGATTTCAGATACTCGGGAACAAATGGATCGCTTAGAATTGTGAAAATGGTGCAGAGCATTCTGACATATCTGCGCTGACGGATAGGCAGCCAATTTAGCTGAGCACGAAAAGAAGATACATGGTCGTATTTACGGAGACCATAAATGTATCTGATACAGTTGTTATGTAGATGATCCAATGTATTAAGATGATGTTGAGACAGGTCTGAGCAACACACATCGAAATAATCAATAATCGGTAGGATAAGTGACTGGACAAGTATAATCTTAGTATTGGTGGGAAGAAATTTTTTTAATCGATATAGAGATCGCAAAGTTCCAGTAGTTTTGCGACTCACCTCCTGTATATGTTTGTTCCATGTTAAGCAACCGTCAACGTACAGACCAAGATCCTTTACATGAGGAGAGAATGGTATGACATTGTTTTTAAACATAATTAATGGTAGGGTGGGAATATCTAGTTTCGATAATAATCGTGGGCTACCTAAGATTATTGTTTTCGGTTTTTAACCTTCCCCCAATGATAGGAACATAAATATTTATTTATCACTAACTTTATTCTTACAAAACAATTTCTTACTCGGTAGCACAATTGAAAAGGTAATTAATAATCGATAGAAATAATTCACTAATATATAAATTCTCAGGCGTACAGGTTTTTTCAAAATGATTATCTTTCACTGCGAAATAAAAGGGAAGACAGCACTTAAACTTTCAATTAAAAATTTCTATAGGAAGTCAACAAAGTTTCTATAGAAACTTTGTTGCTAGGTTGCCACGAAATTAAAGGCGAGCGTTACCACTAGTAACCACTACTTTATTAATTATTTTGGTTACAATACAATTGTCACATACGATGCATTTTGAAAGGGATCCTTGTGGCATTCCTTATGAATATTTCTATGTTCAGCTATCTTCAATGGCGGCATATAATTCAAAAAATTGAATAGGCCAAAGTTTGTCATTGTGTTCAATAGTTGCTGATGTTTTTATTATTCTGTCATTGTTGTGTTAAGGCACCTTCGCTAAGGCAAGCTTTTTTGCATCCAATAAGTTAAATTGCTATTAGGTAATACATTTGTGCCGGTTCCGGTTTCCTGGTATTTGTTATAACTACATTGAAGGCATTGCAAACTAATAATACTCAAATCTTGTCGATACAAATAAATGTACGTATATAATATGTTATATACCGCTCGTAAAAATCGAAGTTAGTTTTTACGTGGTAGAGCCATGCTGCAGCTATATAAGTAGTATAGTTGTAGCACGAATGGGTTGGCTCGACCGGGAAAGGACCATGCTCTCACAGAATACCAGCGTGAAATAGCAGCTTAACACTGCTGTATTTCGTGTGGTGAGTGTAGAGAACCGGAGACCCTTTTTATTGGGAAAGAGGCATTCCATCTTAGTCCTCAAGGCTGACAACGCATCTGCATTTTGATTTGCAAATGAAGATAGATGTAGATGTCTATGGGCCACAGTAACCACTTACCATCAGGTGGAATGTGTGCTCGTTTGTCACCCTATCATATATTAAAAAAAACATATATATATGTTTTTTTTAAAAGAAAAAGAAAAATAGAAAATTATTTTCTTGTAATAATGACTGAGTATATTAACTTTAAATATGGATCAATTATCAAAGAATTATAATACAAAAAACTGAAAATAAAATTGGCAGAAATTTCTCTCAACGCGGTGCGTGTTTAAGAGTAAACAATAGCAACAATTTGCGCGACGCGAGGCTTTGAGGTTCTAAGCCCACAGAAGCTGAAAACTTTTTTCATTTATTTTTCATACTAAGTCAATCGAAGGGAAAATTTTAAGATTACTTACAAAAGCCCTTTCGAATATTTAAACATTTTAAAAATGGCAAATTTTTTACAAATAACATTATCTTTTTCAAAAAAAATGTAAAGACAAGTTTGGCGGTGATTATAACTTTTTTATAGGATAAGGGTGACAAACGAGCACACGGTCCACCTGGTGGTATGTAGTTGCTGTACCCCATAGACATCTACAACTATCCTCGATTATGAATCGAAATGCAGATGCGTTGCCAACCGTGAGTATTAAGATGGAATGCCTCGTTTCCAATAAAACAGTCACTCCGGTTCTATGCACTCATTTTATAAAACACAGCAGCTTAACACAGCAGCTTAACACAGCAGCGCTAAGCTGCTGTGTTTCATAAAATGAGTGTATAGAATTATTCTATGTGAGTGTGGTCCTTCCCCGGTCGAGCCGACACATTCGTGCTATACTACTAAAATAGCTGTACTTACTGACTTGCTGACTTTATCACGTAAGGAGATGGACATATATGGGCTGTAACATTAATTTTATGTTGTATTTTATAATTTTAGGAAAAATCAACCTAACTTAACTAATCTTCTATAAAAACTTAAGTATTTTTAATTAAAAATTAATGAAGTATATATGTGATTTTTCTTCATTAAAAATATAAAATACGTTGTAGTAAACTTTTCCTTAGAATTTATCAATTGTTGTTTGAAACTGTTAAAGTTGTTAAAGTTCGTTAACGCAATGAGAAGCTAAGTGTAACTGAAAGATAATTAAATATATGCTAATTATAAAAATATTACAACAAACAGGATGTATTAAAATACATAGGTTAAAATGTTGAGACATTTAGCTACGTAAAAGAAAGCAATACGTTATGTAAAGTCGGAATAAAAAAACTACTTTATATCATTTTCAGTTGTTATCAGGAAGATGCTGCTGCCCTTCTCCTAAGGATATACTCACGGATGCGCAAAATTTGGGAAAACTAAACCTTTTTTTTATACCAGCGTAAAATGGCAGTGTGACATTGCTGTGTTTCCTATGGTGAGTGTAGAGTACCGGAGACCCATTTTACTGGAAAAGAGGCATTCCATCTTAGTCCTCACTTAAATTTTTCTTTTAATATTTTAGTTACCTTTTGAATTTAAGATAAAAGGTACGGCAACGGGATGATGTTTTAAGGTAGTGAATATTCTTACGCTGTCACTGCACAGTATTTTTTTTTATAAAACTGAAGTGACTAACAAAGTTACAGTTCACATGATGCATTCAAGCCAATGCAGTTCGTGGACAACTACAGTAGACTCCAAAAAAAATAAGTCTAAAGATGCCAGGTTCACCTTTAGGGATCTAAAGGTAAGAAGGTGGTTCCTACCATGACGGATTTCTAGGCAAAAAGAAATCCTACCACCTTTATTATAAATCACACAAACCTGATTTAGTACTTAATAATATCCGATTTGTTTTTAATATAGAGGCTTATTTTTCAAAGAGTAACCAAATTTTAAGCCTAAGTCCAAATATATAAATAATGATATATCGTGAATGCAGTTTTTGAAAATACGAGTAAATAAGGCTTCTACTTTTATATGAAGTTATCCCAAATTTAATGTGATTTATGGGCAATAATGTTTTTGCCTATCGATACACGCACATATTTGTACGGGCCGATTTTGAAAAATGTGTGCGTGCGCAGTAAAATCAGTTAAATTAATGCATAGCCAGGCATTTTGAATTTAAAAGATAAAAAGTAAAGAATGTTTGTGATGTTTTTCTCCATCATTTGCTTGTATTTCTTATTCTGAACATTTTCTGCGAACTTGGCCGGTTAATGCAAAATAACCCCGCATAATTTAACATTGAATAAAATGATTCATACGGATTTTTTATCGCGTTCAATTACGCATATATATCTTATATATAATTCCTGACGTTACGGGTGCTTTGTAGCATTCCTAGTCACGGGGAAATGGGGCGTTTTACGTTCTGATGTTAAAGTTAACCGGGATACATTTAGATTTAACTTAATTGTTTTTATTTCTTTTTGTGAGTTATTTGAAGTCTTGCAATATAAATAATGCAAGACTCTCCCATTATAAAAACATGTTAAGGATCGTCTACGCTATGACTTGAGATTTAATATATTACAAATCCTCGCAAAAGAACATTGATTCCTACCAATTATGATTCGTTAGAATATTGAAATTAAAAATATCCTTACTTTGATCCATCTTTTTTTATCCATCTTCGTCTATCGCAATAAATAAGGCCCGTCTCGATTTCATCCTAAGTGTCTGCTTTAGGGCCATCTATCAGTCTGATTCTACTCAGAACGTTGACATTCCTTACAAGGACTGTATCAAAAGAAATTAGACACTCTTCTATAATTTGCTATCAACTGGCAAGATATAAATCGTCGTAAAGGCTGTATATTTTTTGGTTCTGGAATCTGACTGATTCCCGCCGAGGCTAGGTTAAAGAAAACGACGTGAATTCGCACTATGTTTTACCTCTTATGACGATATAAAAGAAAACGACGTGATAAAAAAAACACGACGTGACTTCGCAGTATGTATTACCTCTTATGACTTTTATAAAGGTTTAAAGGCCCAAGAATGTTTTGATGCTATTTTTCAACAAAATCTGCTTAGCCATTTGAAGATCATCAGATATTTTTGCTATGTATATATTTTAAGGTTTTAAATTTAAGTTGTTTACGATTAAGACGTTCTCTATCTTGATTCTTAATCGAGGATAGATGTAGAGATATACTTATGAGTCATAGCCTCCACTTGCCATCAGGTGCGTTTATCACTGTTATTCTATAAAAAATGATATGAATCAGTATATACGAGTACTATATATAGAAGTATATATATAGTATATATAGAGTAGTATATATAGTAGCTTACAGTGAATACTTTGACAAAAATATATCGATATTTGTAATAAAGAATAAAAATTTTATATTTTTAAATTCCCTTTTCCCATGTCCCTGGTATCTTTCAAGAACATCTTATTTTTAATTCTTCTCGCCATACCTCTATGCCTACCGTCTCATAAATTTTTGGCTACCATATAGCAGACGGTATTATACAACGATTTTGAAGAGTATCAAAAAGGAGACTTACCCATTAAGCTTATAGTGATGATAATCTCGCTTATAGAAATAATCATTATAATTTTAAAAACTCTTTAATGCCCAAGTATTTCTTACAACTTATGTTCATTTGTCCCTTTGTTTCGTTTGGTTTGTTTCATTGGTTTCAATAATACAATTTTCAGACATACCCCAAACTAATGTTTCGTACATAGGCAGCAATGGATACTTTATGTTGTTTGTCATTACTCTCTTTTCTATCATTATATTATATCTTGAGAATATTATAACTAAAATATTATTCTAAGGTATTATAGATATGTAGTTTATCCTTTAAAAACTAAAATGGCTTTGAAAACGCCTGGACAGCTGCAATCAACTTCAAATACTCTTTTAAACGTTGTTGAGCCATACTGCAGCTATATCAGTTGAATATTTGTAGCACGAACGGGTCGGCTCGACCGGAGAACAAACACACTATCACAGAATACTAGCGTAAAATGGCAGCTTTATGCTGCTCCGTTTCGTATGGTAGGTGTCGGGAACCGGAGGCTCTTTTTACTGCAAAAGAGGCATTCCATCTTAGTCCTCACGGCGGACAATGCATCTGCATTTTGGTTCGCAGACGAGATGTCTATGGGTCACTCGCTTGCTTGTCAGCATTATCCTATAAAAAAAGAAAACTACAGATAAAAAGCACTTGTAAGGACTAAAATGGAATGACTCCACAGCCTGTAATTAATACTGGCTCTATATCCTTCAAACCGGGACACAGCACTGCCAGCAACGGTATATACTGGCAGAAAATGGTAAGAGGGTGGTACCTACATTACATACTTTTTATATAGTTTTGATTTGTATCGTGTTTTATTCACATTGAAAATTTCTACCAGTTACGTAAAGGAGCACGTACAAATGCTTTGATTGAACCGATATTTATTATTTAAAAACAACAAGGTTCCTTAAAGTATTTTAGTAGGCTGTTGTATAATTCTGTTGGTTTTAATACCATAAAGTTTCTTGTTTATTTAAAACATATTTTAAAAATTAAGCACATCATCATGACAATAACTTTTTTATTTATTAAAACAAAATCGCCAACAGAAAATCTTACTACATTAATATATAGGGTACATATTCATGTAACTATTAAAAAAATTGGCCAATTGCGTAGCGGAACGCTATACAGATTATTTCTAACGTTTAATTTGCGTGCTATGACATATACATTGCTATATTAGAAGCCACAAAGTGCAATTTGCATCTTTTATAATTACTAAAGGTTAACTAAGTGGTAGGACTTGTTTTCTGCCTAGGAGTCCGTCCGGGTATGTACCACCTGTTACCTATTTCTGCCGCCGTGCAACAAATGCGTGCACTGTTGTGTTCCAGTATGAAGGGTATAGATATAGAAAGCCAATACAAATGCAAGTTGTTAGACATTCCATCTTAGCCCTTAGAAGTGATAACGCATGTGTAGAGTTATTTCATGCTCATAGTTTTTCTAAAGATGGCGGACTAAGTTTTTTATACTTTCCTACAATATGGGTATTAATTGAAAGGACTTGCTGAGCATACGAATGCGAGTTAACCAAAAATTAGATGGTGATCATAAACTCGGTTGCTCCAATCCGTCTGAAGTTTTGGTATACTGGGGTTTTTACAGTCCTCGATAATGATATTGAGGTCGAATTGTTCGAGTGTGTAGCATCGGTTTGTTAACTTTGACTTGTGTAATTTGGCGAGATAGGCGTCAACAGCATTGGTTTGCAACCTGTCTAGGAGAAGGGTAACTCCAAAATCAAACCTAGAACTATGTATCATAAGGCACAAGTAAGCTTCAAGCTGAAATAAGTAGTGCATTCCTCCAAACACCCGAGTCAAGTTACAGCCTTACCTTGACTCGGGTGTTTGGCCGAGGACTGAGTGGAATCAGGGTGTAACATAATGTCAATCCCCCTGAAATGTTGGTGTACTGGGGTTTTTGGAGTACTCGAATATGATATTGAGGTCAGATTGCTCGAGTTTGTAGCATTGGTTGGTAAACTTTGACTGTCCAAAGGTGTGGTAAATGGTGCCATTGGACATATTACAAAAATCATATTGCCCTGCTTTCAAAGAGCACAAATGTATGATACTGGCATACCATCCGTCCGTATAGACTACGGTAAAGACGATTTTCATCTCATTAATCCCAAAACTGTACAATTTCCAGCAACACATAGGCAGAACGAAGAATTCTGCCAATTATATTATGTTGGGCTTGAACAGTACACAAAATGCAGGTTCGAAGCTCTTCGCTGCTGGTCAAGCATACGTGGCCTTAAGTAGGGTAAAATAATTAGAAGGTCTCCTTATTGAAGAGCTAGACTGTTCGTAGTTAACCGACAAACGACCTTGGAACAAAGATGCGTTGAATGAGATAATCAGACTGAGAAACCTGTCTAGCGATAACTAAAAAGTAAAAAATAAATTAAAAGTAAAAATACTTTTTAAAACAAGCTTTTATTTAAATGAGCTAAGAGATTTATCTGTATAGATAAAGAGGATCTAATTGATTTTGATTTTTATAATTTTTAAATTAAGTAAACACGAGTAAGTAAAAATGAGTAGAAACGAGTAGAAACTTAAATCTCGCGACAAGCTTTTATATCATATAAATTTTGTAATGACGTTATAAGTTGATAATAAAAGTTTTATAGGAAAAGTTTATTTTTTTCCGTTTAGCGCATTTAAATAAAAGCTTGTTTTAAAAAAAAAATTACTTATAATTTATTACTTGAAATGAGGCATTATATCTTAATCCTCATGGGTGACAACGCACTTGCATTTCGATTTGTAATCGAGGATAGGTGTAGATGTCTATGGGCCATAGCAACCACTTACTATTAGGTGGACTGTGTGCTCGTTTGGCGCACTTATTTTATAAAAAAAAATTTTACCATTTTTTTGCCTGTAACTACTGTTTCCGTGTCTAGTAAATTGTCGTATTCCATCCAGTCTATTCATCTCAAGCATACTGCTTTCAAGCGACCTATTCCACTCACTTATCACTCGATGATCTCCGTCGTATTGCTAGAGGTCTGTGATTCTTTTATAAAATAAAATTGAACGGACTTTGAAAAACGAAGTATATGCTGTCTTTTTATTAAAAGAAATCTCCTGTACAGATAGCACGTACACTTATAATCAGTAACTAATTACTTGGTGCAGCTCATCGATCGATTTTATTTTGTTGTAGGCAAATGATGAGTAAAATACTCATTAATTCGGAATTTCAGAACCCAAATTAAAACTCTCGAAACAGGTTGGAGAAACGAAATCGCGACTTTAGTAACTAATTAACAACAAATTAGCTACAAATACGTGTATATGTACATATTTAAGGTTTCTCCTGACTTTTCACTGCTAGCCTTATCATCATCATCATCATCATTACAGCCCTTCACAAATCCACTGCTGAACATAGGCCTCCCCCAAGGAATGCCACAAAGCACGGTCCCGAGCCACCTGCATCCATCGACTTCCTGCATGTCTTACCAGGTCGTCACTCCATCTTGTGGGGGGACGCCCTACACTTCGCCTACCGGTACGAGGCTGCCACTCGAGAACCTTTCCTCCCCATCGGTTGTCGGTTCTTCGAGCTATATGGCCGGCCCACTGCCACTTCAGCTTACTAATCCGTTGGGCTATGTCGGTTACTCTGGTTCTACTGCGGATATCCTTATTCCTAAGTTTATCACGCAGTGAAACTCCGAGCATAGCCCTCTCCATAGCTCGCTGAGCGACCTTGAGCTCCCTCATACGGCCAGCAGTGAAGGACCACGTCTCAGTTCCGTAAGTCATCACTGGCAACACGCACTTGTTGTACAATTTTGTTTTAAGGTTTTGAGGTATTTCTGACGAGAAGATGTGTCGTAGCTTCCCGAACGCTGCCCAGCCGAGTTGAATCCGTCGATTGACCTCTAGGTCGAAGTTGGAGTTACCTAGTCGGACTATTTGTCCCAGGTAAACATACTTGTCAACAAATTCGAGCTTAGTGCTCCCAACAACTACCGGCATAGGTGTGACATGGACATTAAACATAATCTTTGTTTTGTCCATGTTCATCTTAAGACCTATCCGTTGGGAGACACTATTGATGTCATTGAGCATAGTGCTTAGTCCCTCCAGCGATTCTGCCATGAGGACTATATCGTCGGCAAATCGAAGGTGAGTGCTGTACTCGCCATTTATGTTAATTCCGTATCCTTTCCAGTCCAGAAGCTTGAAAACATCTTCCAATGCAGCGGTGAAGAGTTTCGGGGATATTACGTCACCCTGTCTTACACCTCTCTGCAATTGGATAGGTTTCGTACTCTGGTTCTGTACTCGGATAGCTATCGTAGCTCTACTGTACAAACACTTCAGCACTTCGATATACCGACAGTCAACTTGGCACCGCTGAAGGGACTGCAGCACCGCCCAAATTTCGACGGAATCAAAGGCTTTCTCATAGTCCACATACGCCAGACATAGTGGCAAATTGTACTCCTCGGACTTCTGTACAATTTGCCGTAGGGTATGTATGTGGTCTATGGTGCTAAAGCCCTTTCGGAAACCGGCTTGTTCGGGAGGCTGGAAGTCGTCAAGTCTACGCGCGAGACGATTCGTAATGACTCTCGAAAACAGCATGTAGATGCGGCTCAGTAGGGAAATCGGTCTGTAGTTCTTCAAGAGAGCGATGTCGCCTTTCTTGAAGAACAAGACCACCGCACTTCTGCTCCACGCCTCTGGTGTAATGCTAAGAAACTCGCTCAAGCAATGTAAATTTTAGTTACTCAGGATAAGAAGCTGTGAAAAATAGAAGCAAGCGGATATATTTGTACAGTAATAGACCTCATTATCTATATTCCAAGGAAGTGGTACGTTTTAACGTATTGTGGCGCAGCAAGAATGGGTCGGTTTGACCAGGCGAGGACCACCGTTACCGTTAGAATTACAGTTTATCCGCAGTCTACAGATGAACAAAGGCTCATATATTGACTCATAGGGAGAAGTGTGTCATAATTGCCACGCTTGGCAGGTGGATTAACAATAGCAGTTTATTTTTATTTTAAGTGTTATTAGAAAGGGGCTGCTACCCACCTTCTAGTTCGTTTCCCCCTTTCGACTTTTATGAAACCCACGGGATGATATGGTATAGTGGATATTTTATCCCATAGTGGTAGTGGTGACGACCATGCTCCTAGAGAATAGCAATTTGAAAAAATGGCAGCATAATATGGCAAGTGATAAAAACTGAAAACCACTTTTCATTGCTAAGGGTGACAATGCATCTGCATTTTGATTCTTGGTTTCTTGACATCTATAGAACAAAACATTCACTTGTTATTAAGTGGACGACAAATATGTGCTCAATTCTTACTCATATATAAGTCTATAAACAAATTGTAAACAGTTATCCACAAGAGTTGATCATCTCCTATAGTAGGGAATAGGAATATTTGCCAGACTAGACATGCCGAGTGGTGATCACAGTCCCAGACATCCCGTAACGGATCTGGGTAGTGCATATTAGTTATAAATACCAAATAATTGTACTGACCTCTATTGGAACCTCATTGTTCCGGAATCTACGGCTTACTCTGTCTTTCGACGCTCGAGATTCTCTAATACCTACCGCGGCACAATACATGTCATTTGCGCCTTTTGTCAAAAAGGCATATTCATATGCCATGTTTATAGACATATCAATTAAAGACCTTTAGTTGATTTGCCTGAAGCTGGGATTAGCTTCAGGAAATAGGCACTCTGAAGGACAAACACTACTTCCTTGTCGGCCGAATACTTTTGCGTAATATTCGGCTATTCGGCCAGGAAGTCCGCAGAATACTCGGTAATAGGCGTGTGGCCGAGTATACTATTCGTTGCAAGTATACATAATAATTGTTTTAACTGTGCCGGAATGTATAAAATATCAACATCTATTTTGTAGTGCCAATATGAATAAAATATAGCAAATAATAAAAAAAATATAGAATTAGCACGTGCTCGGCGGTTAAGGAAAACATCGTGAGGAAAGCCGCATGTCTGAAAAATAAGAAAAAATATTTCGAAGACATGTGCAGTTCGCCAACACGCATTGGGGCAGCGCGGCGGACATTTCCTTGCCCTAAAACCCTCTAGAATTGAGCAGTGTGGGACGTAAATAGGCTGCAACTTTATTTTTACTTTTTCATTTAGACGTATTATATTAACGCAATTCTAAAAAACTTACATAATTACGTGTTCCGTCACGGTAGCATAATATTATATTATATAATATGCCAAATTTCAGCCCTCAACATCCCTATCCCTATCTATATTAGTAGTTTAGTAGCCTATGTGAACACAAAATACTTTTTTTCTTTCACAGAGTCACAAACACCGTGGTGTACAAGTGATACAATTTTGGCACGAAGCATCTGTCCTTCCTAAATTAAAGTCCACGAGAGCGAAGCCGCTAGTTTTAGTTTAAATTGAAAAGCAAGTGTCCGGTTGGTTCTCTTGACAAGCGGAGCTTAAGTGGGGTCGAGGTCATGTTTACTTACAAGACCGCATAACTAAGAGACATATTAACAAACGACGATCAATATAGGCACTTAAAATTGTGTTAGGCTTTTACCTTTTGAAGTTAATTGGAACGTAATTATGTACCCGTGATTATCTCATCTGAAATGTAATTACAAGTAGCTGTCTCAAATACGACATGTTATAACGATATTTCATCTATTTTCGATTTGAAAATGAAACAAGCATAATTTTATAATAATATAATATGGTGGAGCGATTAAAACTCACCTACAAATGTAATTTTCCTCACGACTGAAGTTTTTTTTAATTTATTTTCAGAACTAAGTGTGACAAATGAACACACATTCCATATACACTCAGTACATGAATGTTCTGGCTATGAAGTTGATATTCAACAGCTTTTGAATAAAACTCAAGGTACGTAAGATTGTACACGATATTGATAGTCTAATAAATATCAGCTAGTTTTATAAGATAGATTAACAAAGCTATTTTTCAAAAAATGAATCCCTTAATTCAATTTGACCGCAAAGCCATATCAACATTGATTTTGGCTAGCCTGTTAATAATCCACAGGTTTTTGTGGTACAGAGACGAAGAGTTATTTTATCTATTCCTATTCCGTCATTTGTATGTGTGGTGTTTATATAATTGATAATAACCTCTGTCAATGAGGTGAGTACTACCATGCTATTTCTAAATGTTTCTATAGACGTTTAAAAGAAAAAGTCGCACTGGGTTTCTTGCTGGATCTTCCTAGGTTACAGAAGTTTTTTTCCGAACCAGTGGCAAACCTTAAATAACTTTGAATGACTCTATTCTGTTCTATAAATGAAGAAGAGGAATATCTTGATAAAACTAATTTTAAGGATTTTATCGCGTTTAATTTAACTTATTTAACATATTTTATTTTGTTTTTATTCGCAACGTTTCGGGTAATTTACAGCACCCACATTTACGGTAGGAACTAAGGTATTTGACGTTCCGATGTCATAGTTAGCCTACGATCGTTAACTCATAGGACTACGATCGTTAACTCATAGGACTACGATCGTTTAAACGGCTTCAGAGGGGTTGGGCCAAACTGACCAAATATTTTTTACTTTGCTTATACATTTTTCGCTTCATACGCAACAGTGCTATTTTCCTCGGTGTTTGCTCAACAAGCGAACACACACACTCACGGCACGAGTGCACAAAACGCACAAACATGACCCACCCCTGTTAGTTAATGTTATTATTTGTGCCATTTTTTCTTTAAATTATTTTGATATTTTATCATTGCTGTTTATGTTATTTTCTTATGGTTTATGGTTTTATGATGATATTTGGTTATTTTATTAACCGACGAAAAAACGGAGGTTCTCAAGTCGACGTGTATATTTTTTTATGTTAGACCACGCATAACTTTTTACATAGTGGACCGATTTTGATAATTTTTTTTATTAGATAGGGTATACCCCGAAATTGGTCCCATATAAATTTGAAAGCAAAACGTCTACCCTAAGGTGGTAAAATAGGGGTGATTTATTGTTTACTCACATATTCTAATGCTGAGTTGTGTATTACTACATTACATAATAATTACATTACATTACATTACAAAAAACCTCACGAAGAATGAGCTTTAGACCTGTCAGTTTCTTGTGTGTAGACCTCTCAGTCTCTGCATTTCTGCTAAAGCTCGTTCATCCTGAGGTTTGTGTAATACCTTATTTGGCTCTAGATTAGATAAAGCAATACCCTCAAGTTCTTGTACTCTACTCAGTGCCACATACACCTGTGCCACATATACAGTGTTTGCCCTTTGGCAAACACTTTCTTTCCGAGGTCGATTACAGCTTTATCAAGGGTCGTACCTTGTAATTTGTGAACCGTGACGGCTCAGCATAAAATTATCGGCAACATCCTGCGCTCAGAGTCGCCATAACCCTTCGTACTTTGAAAAGTTGCTACCACTTCACACAACCATAGCTATCTTTTAGTCTGCTTCTTATGCTTACTGTCTTTCCTCGCGATGATCTAAACTCTCCTCTTAACGTGTTAATCTAATTCTCTTTCTATTTGCTTCCCACCTTTTTTTTCTCATTATTACATTCTTCTAAATATCTCTTTCTCATTCGAGCAGCATTTTTGGAGGCCTACCCATGGTGGTATATAAAGCCTGTTTTTTTTTAAAAAGTATTTATATTCTACAACAAATAATAGTAAAAGTAGGATTATATAACAGTTAATAGCTAAAGTAAGGTAGGTAACTAATTTGAAATTATTCAAAAATTAAGCATGTAGTAATTAGTAGATTATAGCCACGAAAAATTATAAAATAACAACTTTTTAACAAAAAAATTAAACCGCCAAAAAAACTAAAAAGCAAAAAATTAATAAACCTTTTTATTTAACCTTAATAACCAAGGTCTTAAACTAATTTAAGTATACCTAAGTATATATTTTGTAATTATTTTGAGTTTTTAATTAACCTTAATAACTAAGTTCTAAAACTAATGTAAGTATACCTAAGTAATTTTGAGTCGGCGCCAAACAAGCAAATTAATTAATTATGTAAAGCGTGATGCGCGGCATTGTTAATTTGATTTGGTTATTTCTTTAAATTTAAGGTAATTTACTGGTCTTTGTTCATTGATTGTTTAGCGCCGACTCGAAATTACTTAGGTATACTTTCATTAGTTTTAGAACTTAGTTATTAAGTTTAATTAAAAACTCAAAATAATTACAAAAATATATACTTAGGTATACTTAAATTAGTTTGAGAACTTGGTTATTAAGGTTAAATAAAAAGGTTTATTATTTTTTGCTTTTTAGTTTTTTCGGCGGTTTAATTTTTTTGTTAAAAAGTTGTTATTTACTATTCCTATGTCAAATGCGGTATGAAAGTCTTTCACTTCCGCTGCAAGAGCATCTATTACCGAATTCAAAAAGTTCTTCGAGTTGTAAGATACGCATTTCTCATTATATTTGTAAAATTATTCAGCACGGGATAAGGTACCTCTCTGACAGAATGTACGAACTAATGACGAAATTATAATTATAGAATTGCCAGGTTTAATACCAAAAACTAAATCTGTCATGGCTTAATTGGAGTACTTGAACCTTTTCGGCACTTACAATATACAGAGAAATGTTTTAATTTTTGCTAAAGCACGCACAGTGCCATAAGAAACTAAAACCTGTTATTTTATAGTTACCATAGAGCAACACCGGCGGACCGGAGGGAAGTAGCCATAGCGTTTTTACCGATACAGAACTGTTTGTCATTTTTAGCGGGGGGAAATCTGCGCACACAAAAGCAATCGTCTGTCACTAAGAAAAAAAAACTTACAAATAATAATTAAAACAATAAACTAACGATTTCACACACACAGTTACATTATAACAATATCAATTAGTGACATCGACAACTCGGATACAGACTCGAATCAGTCGCTTGACCGATCTGCATATGGTATGGGGGCGAGCAACATGTGTTAGTAAATAAATCCGAAACAACACGTTGTAAATATAATATGATTAAAAATAACTCATTTCAACGTGGTAAAGCCATGTCGCAGCTGGTTGTAGCATGAAGGGGTCAGTTCGACTGCAGTAAGACCACGTTCTCACGACTACCAGCGTAAAATAGCAGCTTGATACTGCTGTGTTTCGTATGGTGAGTGTAGAGAACCTGAGACCCTTGTTACGGGAAACAAAGCATTTCATTTCAGTCTTCAAGGGCGACAATGCATCTGCAGTTTGATTCTTATAGATAGATATATATAATGATTTCTTATATTTACGCGAAGACTAAACATTAAACGAAACAATTTATTTTACGGATTTTATCGTAAATACGTAAAAATTAGTTTCATTAAAAAAAAATAGATGTCTATTGGCTAAATGTATTACTTAACGTCAGGTAAAATATATATGAAAGGTAACACCATCTCCTCGTAAATGTTGTGATGTGATAAAAATGATGTGACAGATATCTTTTTACAGGGAACGCCTGTGTCTACGCCGGTAGCCCATGTAGCTCTACGATTCTTAGTGAAGTAAGATTAGGGAATGGAAATTTTGTTGATATTTACATATTTATTTTTTACTACACAGTCACTCATTTCATTTTATTAACTTCATAAAGCTTTACCTAAAAATATATATTGTTGGGAATGAGGCTAAAAAAATAAATGTAAATACTAACAAATGAAGGTAGAATGGTAATCTTCCATTTGTTTTAGCAGTATAAAGTATCGCATAGGTGACAAAGAGGCATCAATCTGTTATTCTAAGAGTCCCACTGTCGTTACTATGCCCGTTGGGGTATTCTACTAGTGTAGGCAAGAAAGGTCATATTGCTGAGAGGCTGCCCTGTGTTACATTGAGATGGGTAGTGATGCTGTTGGTTTGCATACTTTGATGTTGTCATGTAATTGGGTCCTGATAGTAAGCAGGGTTTGTAACCGAGTAATGTGCTTTTATTTAAATACTTTTGACGATAATTTCTTACATCAGAAGTTGGATAGTATCTTACATCAGAAGTGGGATAGTTTCTAAAAATATACTATTTTTTTTAAAGAAATTTTGTAATATCTTATGTCCAAAGTCGAGTCAAAATGGCCCGCCCGGATATCCATGCAGTAATTTTCCACTCCCATGGTGCCGGGTTGAAGCTTTTAAGCTAAAAAAATTTCACTCTGATGTTTCATACAAATTAAAATTTATTTGAACCGTTTATAAGCAATAAAAAAGAAAAAGTTTTAGCATTTCATTAAAGCGTATTGAAATCAGAAACATGAAATGTCGTACAGAATATTATACCCACCTTGTAAAGTAAGATTAGGCTAGAAAATGCGACCTAAGATGATTTTTACGCCTTTATTTTTAATGGTTTAAACACATAATTGTACATTTTTATCACACAGTATTGATTTCATTTTCTTAAACATAACCCAATAAAGCTATACCTTTGTATATAACTTATTTTTGAAAGAAATATTGAAACATCTTATGTCAAATGTCGGGTCAAAATGACCCACCCATGACGCTGGGTTAAAGCTTTTAAGCTAAAACACTTTTCACTCTGAGGTTTCAAACAAAATGAAATTGATTTAGACCGTTTATTTGCAATCAAAGTGAAAGGCTCTTAGCTGTTCGTTAAAGCGTATTGAAATCAGAAAAATAAAATAGCCTACATACGATTATATATACAAAACGATATTTTTTTCGTTTTTTAATTAAAAATGTACGTTTAATTAAACTAGCAATAAGCGGATAAAGTATCGTCGAATAAATCAAAAAAATTAGGCCTATAACTGACTACTTTCAGTTTTTCGTCATTAGCCTGTAAACATCTTTTGCTGGAAACGATTACCGCCCGTTGTGAAGAGGATGCGATTATCACTACGCTTTGTAGGCTTGCAGACGTCTTGCACTTTTGTCTTTAAACCTGGCATAAACAAGATGATTACAACGCCATCTCCTGGAAGTCACTTCATTTTTCAAGTCACCTTAGTCATTCTCTTCTTGACATATCCACGATATTCGCGGACAAAATAGAGTGCAGGATGACGCCGCCATCTCAGCCACCACTCGGTATTTACAATATTAATTTCAAGTACTTAAATTGTCACTAAATAAAGCCAAACTATTCATATTTTGACTGTTTTTTTTACAAATAATAATAATTTCTTCCTTATTTCAGTCATCAACCAGTCATGAGAGTAAAATTCGTACAAGTCGCAACACGTAATTCTAGCGCTGAACGAAACGTGGAGGGGACGCGCACGAATTGAATTGCACGAACGCACCTGGAGAGCCAATCAGCGCGTGCGAACGATAGGCACAAGCCAATCAGCGCGACTTATACGCAATAAGCCAATCAGCGCGATTTATGCACAATAATAGTCACTAATTTACTTTGCCATTCTCTTTGACATATCCTGTCGTGAAGCGACAATTAAAAAAAAAAGAACCTAACTTAAGAACAACAAAACAACAAAAGTAGAACAAGAAAATAATATATTTAAAATTTTTAAAAGATATTTACAATTTTATATAAAAAAATGAAGTATGATGATGGTGATGGGTGACGTGAATTACAATTAAATAGAAAATAAAGATAGATGAATATTGAAGCGGAGCCTGAAGGTCAAAGTGGCACACGCTGCGCATGGAGTAGGAGTAGGCACACGCTGAGCTTGGAGTCTCGCAGCGCCTGGAGCAAGCACGCACAGTGGCTAAAGATAGCACGGGCACTAGTAGGTGGAGGCGCAGGCGACGACTTCAGATGAAGGCAAAGGCTTGCAGGATCCCGGAGTAGTGCGGCCCCGCACTTGGAGTAGGCTAGGCGACGACTTCGGGTGAAGACAGAGGCTTGCAGGATCCCGGAGCAGTGCGGCCCCGTGCTTGGAGTAGGTTACGCCGACGACTTCAGGTGAAGACTGAGGCTTGCAGGATCCCGGAGCAGTGCGGCCCCGCGCTTGGAGTAGACTACGCCGACGACTTCAGGTGTAGATAGAGGCTTGCAGGATCCCGGAGCAGTGCAACCCCGGGATAAGGCCTTTAGGAGATGCTTCAAGTTTGGAAGCTGAAGCGAGACTGTCTGTTTTCACCGATGGTTCGGCTTTATACCTTTTTAGAGAGAACGGGAAATTATTTAAATTAAAAGGAAATTTTTGTAAATGACCCAGAGCAAAAGAGTGTTTATGTGGAAATATTGAAATAAAAACATCAGACCGGTAATGAATTTGAATAAAAATTGCCATGACAACCAAATAAATAACGATGTCAAAAACTAAAAATTTTTGGTTTCAGGCTTATAATTAAAAAACGACAAGATTTAAGTAAGAAATGAGATATTATTGATATAGGAAAAAAATAGCGCAACAGCGCGCACGAAACCCGAAATTGCAGAGTTACGAAGAACTAAATAAAAGATCGAAAAAGGTAGACTCCATTGACAGCGTGAAAATTACGAAGTGAAAATGATTTGTTATTGTGTTTTTATAGTCTAAAAACGTTACAGGATCCTATGGAAATAAAGGTGATGCAAAATATGAATGCAGAAAATCAAAAACAGAATGGAAAAATAAATTTAAAACAGTGTAAAATGATATGTAAGTACCTTAACACTACAATCCACTATATCCGCGGACAAAATGGAGTGTAGGATTCTCTCAAGCCGTCATTTCTGCCACTTAAGGCATGTTTTCATACATTTTTAACACGCTTAATACGATTCGTCATCCCGTCTAATACGCCATCTGAGTCGGAAAAGTTTCGTTTGCTAGTGATTGGTGAGGCGAAAAATCCACGTTGTTTCAAAAACGTGAAATCGCCCCCTGTAACATATGATGCACAATCTCGAGCTTGGATGACTGGCCTTCGTTTCATTAACTGGTTAAAAGCTTTATATGATCACTGCCAGATTAAATGTAGACGCATAATTCTCTTCATTGATAACTGCCCCGCTCACCCTAAAGATGTTGAACTAAAGAACATCACGCTTGTTTTCTTACCTCCGAATGCGACAAGCAAGTTGCAACGATGGATCAGGGAATTATAAAAGTCCTTAAATAAGGCTACAGAACACGATTGATACATCACTATCTAAAAGAAATAACGTACTTTTAAATAAAGAAAAAAAAACTAATAAAGAACATTTTTAGTATGTAAAGCGAAGGCTATTCATCTATTAAAATATCATGCGCAATTTTAATGCTGTACTTTGGAGGAGTTGCTAAATTCCAGCAATTCCTATACCTACTATGGTTTGATGATTATTCACCTTGGCAAATGACCTTCGTGACCTTTAACAAAGCCGGCGCCCTAGTGTGACCGTACGTGACATAAAACCGGATCAAATAGGACTAAGGACGATTGTGCTTGTAAAAAAGGCTTTTCGATATTGAACAAGGTGTTATCTAGAAAGGAAGTGAAGAATCGAAATAAGACGATAATCGGAAAAACTTGAAGTATTTGCTTTTTGAGTAAAGTTATGATTTGGGCTTCTTTCTGTTAAAAAGGAAATAAAGATATGGTTATGGAAAAATTAAGATGTAATAGGTGTTAAAACTCAAGCAAGTAAATCATTATTTTACGACTCACGTCATAACTTCCGATGTAAGAATGGATAGAAAGTATGTGTCTCCTAAACATCACAATCTGAAAATTTCTCAAACGCAAATGAGGAAAATCAGGAGAGGGAAACAAAGATAATTAAATAAATTTTCCAAGAAACTAAAAATAAATGCTAATTTATCAAATTTATATCGCATTTTGCGGAAACGAGCATAAATAAAAATAAATCTCAAATTCAGAAGGCGGTGCTCCTCGAATCCGCCCGAAGCATTGCTCCCTGTTTCTTTGCCTTTTCCTCAAAGCTCGGCCGTTTGGTTCCCTTGCCGGGGGCTTTTGTCGAGTTGGGTTTTATTTATTTATGTGTTTTAGGTACTAATTCTATTTTATTGATATTTATCATTATCATTTATATATTTATACAGCCCAACCAGATGAGAAAACTATATAAATACCCCAAATAATAATTTCTTTATTCAGGAATTTTTTAACAACATACATTTGTATAGGCGCTTGAACTAAGCAATAAGCTTGTATCTCAGGAAACAGTGCTCTTTCTTATGAGACATAATCTGCAGAAATTTCCGACCAAGCGCCGTGCTCCTTGTTGCATTCCTGTATAGTTCAATATCTAAACCACACAATGGTGAGATCGATCACGCGAGATATACTATCACTGAAATCACTAAAAGTATCGGGAATAGAATATTTCCACTGTCCTGTCATATTAAAATCTTTTTAATTGAAAACTCCTTGGTTTTAAAAATCGAATACCATTTATTTACTTAAAAAGATTCTCGGTCTTGTCACAAGGTTTTGTCAAACTTGTTTATTTGTTGAGAAAATGGAATTGACTCGAGAAAATTCAAGAGCGATGATTTATTATGACTTTCGAAGTCGTTTAACACAAAAAGAGTGTGTTGACCGGATGATTTCTGCATTTAGTGATGAAGCCCCATTCAAAACCACAATTTATCGCTAGTTTGCTGAATTTCAACGTGGACGTGTCAAGCTCAGTGATGATCCCCGTCAAGGTCGTCCAAAAACTGCAGTCACCCAAGAAAACGTTGATGCTGTGGGTAAGCTGATTGAGGAAGATCGACATGTGACATATCGCGAAATTCAAGCAACTTTGTACATTGGCATGAGTCAAATACAAATAATCTTGCATGAACATTTAGGTGTAAAAAACTTGTTTTCCCGATGGATACCGCATTAGCTCTGTGAAGAGCAAAAAGCGGCTCGCGTTACTTGGTGCGTCAGAACTCTCGAAAGATTCCACGCAGGATCCTCAAATGCTGTATACGACATCGTATCAGGTGACAAATCCTGGATATACGCGTACGAACCCGAAACAAAAAACCAGTCACGAGTTTGGGTGTTCGAAAATGAGTTAAAGCCAACAAAAATTGTTCGTTCACGGAGTGTTGCAAAAAAAATGGTGGCCACGTTTGTCTCCAAAACCGGCCATGTTACGACTATTCCTCTTGAGGGACAAAAAACGGTTAATACAAAATGGTATGCTAGCATTTGTTTGCCACAGGTCGTTTCTGAACTCCGTAAAGAGAATTGCAACCGCCGTATCATCCTCTATCACAACAATGCGAGTTCTCACATCGCACACAGAACAAAAGAGTTTTTAGAGCAAGAAAACATAGAATTATTAGACCATCCCCGTACAGCCCCGACCTAAGCCCTAATGATTTCTATACTTTCCCTAAAATAAAGAATAAATTGCGTGGACAAAGATTTTCATCACCTGAAGAAGCTGTGGACGCCTACAAAACGGCCATTTTGGAGAACCCAACTTCCGAATGGAATGTTGCTTCAATGATTTGTTCCATCGTATGGAAAAATGTGTCAAATTTCGCGGAAAATACTTCAAAAAGGAATAAATATATTTTTAAATAGTAATGTTGTGTCCCTTCCTTGATTCCCGAAATTTTCAGTATATATGCGGTGCGGTTAGCTTCCTGACTTGCGAGATTGTGAGGACCCCGTTTTACACAAGAGTAGAAGTGGGTAGATAGGAAACCCGGAAAAGGGGCTTTACAGCACTCTTATTGGCCAACAATTAACAAATTTCATAAGCGTTAGGCGGTAGTTGCAAAGTGGTACGAACATAGGTAGGTTTAGGTTTTGACTAGGCTTAAGTTTAGGGTTTAGGTATTGTTTCTGTGCGGTGATATCCATCACTTCATTTCGTGTCGTGATTGTTGTGTATGAAATACCAGAAACATCTTATGGCTTCCGATAGATGGCGCTATAATCATCTCTTTTAAGCCACTCGTAAATACCCAGACCGGAAATAGGCAGCAACGTCGAGGGTGTGAACCGTATGGTACTGCGATTTCCAACCCGCCTGCCAAGCGAGACGGTTAAGGATAATGTTGCCTACAACGGGAAAGGGCCATGTCCAGTTGTTTTAAATATTTTTTAATCTGTCTCACTAATTATTTTAACAAAATAAAAAGCAATAATCTTACTATGGTTGTGATTTAATACTCGTTAAGAAACAAGATTAATATACGTAGTATTAAAACATTGCAGATGTTTTGGGGCTACAGAATTAATATGACGGCTCGACGGGGGCACGCTCTCTCGGAATATGAACGTAAAATAGCAACATAATGCGCCGTGTTACTCGTGCTAAGTGTAAATCAATCTAATTGGGCTTTTGTTTAGCAGTGGGACTTAATACTGTCACGATAATGGTGTAAATAAGCGCATACAAAATAGTTATTTAAAATAATTATTATTTTTTTATCATCAGCCTGTCCTCTACCTTGGTATTCTACCTTGGTTCTAGCGGAGAGAAAAACTAATAAGATGTAAGTAAAATGAAATCGAAGAAACCCATATAATTTACTAATGAAGGGTGCCCCTAACGAAGCGAAATAATGACAATGAATGTTTGTGCTTTCTGGATTAAGCGAACATGTAAACCACCATTTTGTTTTGCTTGCAAACGTGTGAGATTTTGTTACCCTCTCCCCATTTCAATAAGCTTAACGTGACACTATTGTCGTTAAGCTTTATTGGAGTTTTGATTGATGTTTTTCTTATAAAAAGGTGTAAAATATTTTGAATCTAAAATTGTATAATAAGTAAATCTTTAATCAATTTTGTATTTTAAATGTCTGTTTAATTACAATTGCCTTTCATTTTTTTCTTTAGCCGTTATTTTTTCTTACAAAGGAGAGAATGGACCCACCACAAATTTTAGGGAACCTTAATGAAATGCATGTCGATTTATTTATTGTAATCTATAGATTACAATAGTAATTTTTTTTTAGTTTTACCGTATCTAATGGGAATACTGAGTAATAAGCAAATAAAATATGTATCTTACTATAACCTAAAAACAAACTAAAAGCTATTGTCTATTAGTTTTCACCGGTATTATAAGTTAAAATAGTGCCCTGTTCAATAAATAATAGTATAAAACAAAGTTGTAGTTACATTCAGCATTTATAGATACTTTAAATTGATGGGAAATCTTTTTAGTAGTTCCGGCAAAATAATATAGTATATGTCTGTGCATGAATATGGTATGGATACTATTTTTACATGTATTGTTTGTGAGTATACATCCCAAATACCGTTTAAGTAATATGAATAAAGCCAAGATGAGTCAGGGATAATATGTACATTTATAATATTACCTACACACGCTATATAGTAAGAAAGATGTTTTGAACTGGTTGTATAAGGATAAAATCAAAAGTTATAATGTATTTACATTTATTATAGTAAATCATAATTTCCAAAGTAGTCTATTAACAGTAGAACAAATAGACAGGCACGGTGTCAAAACTTTGTTTAAAAATATATTAACTAATTAGGTTAGGTTAGATACCTCAAAGATTTTTATCTGTTATTACACACTCATAAATAGTGAGGAAGTAAGATGTTTTAAATTGTTTATAGAAGGATAATAAAACACATGTTTAATTTAATTGTATATGTTATTGTAAATCATTTCAAAAGATTTTTTCTAAATAACTTGATGATCACATGTCCATTTATGATATTGGCAGCAATTCGAAGAACATTTTCAATGATATGATAGAAGACTGTTGTCTTCAATATCCATACTCTTTTTTGTCTCTGCCTATGGGCAGCTCTGCAAGCTTTAGCCTGCAAGGCATATATACCGGGTGTTTGTGAAACGCCCTCGAAAACGAAGACAGATGAGAGTACTAAGGAGCCCTTTGATCATGAGTCACAAATAAATTCGATCCTGATAAAAAAAAATCATCTTTTTACAACGTTTTATTAACTATATTCACGCGCCATCATGTTAGTACAGCTAAATGAAACGATAATTTCATAAAAAAAATCATGAAAATACTTAAACATAAAACCAGCAGTGGAATTACTGAATTACAATCAGCTGACTAGGAGTCAATGTACCCTCGAACGCCTAATTCGCCCAGCCCGCAGCTAGCGGATGGTACCACATTACCTAATAATTTACAACACTTGTCTAAATACCTAACGTAGATACGTTAACCTACTACTTTGCCACTGTTCTTTTCTCCACCTAGCCACTTTACTTTATTCACAGGTTAAATAAACCAAATACCTGCTTCGATTCCCCGCTAATAAAAAAATTACTTAAATGAAATGTTAGCCAGGTTAGTCATGCTTTTTATCTATTGGGTAGGTATATGTTTATTATTATGATCTATTCAGTTATGTACCTATTCAGATGAGTTCAGTACTAAGTTATTTTAAAAAATAGGGATGAAACAGCTTACCGATCTAAATCTCCAAGGCACATTAACATGTTGTCGTATTCACGAGCACTATAAACTACAAACGTAGTAACGTATAACCTACACATTAGGCATTATTAAAACAAAACAAGAAAAACAAAACGTAACAACAAGAATGTTATAAATAAAACAATTAAACTGTCACTCACGCGCACGTGTAGTCAACATGGAACTGTCTCAAAAACTAAAATTAATAAAACTGAGAACAAAATATCGAACGCGTCCATCAGTCACGGCTGACAGACGCGGCTTAGCGGTGTGCACGGTAGTCAAGACGGCGTCTTCGGACGCCTCACTTCAGTCATGCTATAAAGGTTTTCAATCGACAAACATGACCAACAGCGACAGCGAGGACGAATTTATAGAGTTAGCGGCAGCTGCCTTATGTTTTCCTCCAAAAAAAAAGAGTGTTTAGGTCCCTGATATTAATGTAAAACGACTCTAGTATGGTGAATTTCATACATTGTATCCAGACTTACAAAAAGATGATAAATGTTACAAAATGCACTTAAGAATGAATGAAGACCAATTTCATTTTCTGCTTAGTCTGATTAAAAATAATATCTAAAAACAAATGATACAATTTCAGAAACCGATATCTGCAAAGAAGCGTCTAGTGGTGATAATGTAGCATTTTTATAGTGCTGCAGTTTGTGGTTATATAGGCATTCGTGGCCACGAACACATTCAATAAATTTTTCTTCATTAGACATGTCGCGAGCGTAGTTGGATCGTTTGGGACACTGGAAACGTCCGCGGACGCGTCCCGTGCCCTGTTCACACCGTCCGCGGACGCGCAAACATCCAGCCGGCTAGATTCTGTTCGGACGTCTGAATGCTCAAGAGCGACGCAAGGTCACGTGCGCGTCTTACGACCGATAGTTTGCACAGTGTAGTATTAAATGTACTAGTGGCTAGATTTTAATAAGCCGCGTCTGTGAGCCGCGGCTGACGGACGCGTCCGATAGTATGTTCTCAGCTTAAGCTGAGAATAATGCCTCGTGCCTCGTAGCGTTAACGCTACGAGGCACGAGGCATTCGTCCTTGAAGCACTGGGCTCTTTCACAGACCGTTAAACCCAAACGACATTGCCACCGTTTATTTTATTTAGTTTAATCATCCCTACGATTAGTCTTCATATGGAAGTTAGAAGTTATGGTTGTCATTTTTAATACAATTACACAATAAATTCTACCCTGACGCAACAAACAGTTCCTTACTACAAAAATTATATTAAAATTAATGAACGTACCTAATTGGGTACTTAGTACTCACTTACACAATTATAAACACCATTTCATCGTTATCTTTGATTTTGTATAAGAAAATATAAATGAAATATTACTGAAAAATTTCATAGTCTAAGTCAATTGCAATTATGATCGACAGTTAATTAGTCTATCAGAATTAATGTAAAAAAACAATACTTTTACTTTATTTTCATTGAACTTCTGTGTTTAACGCGACCAATACTTTGAATTTAAAAAGAGGTATGTCAAAATTATTAAAATTTACTTGCAAGTTTTATATTGAATACCGCCTTTAATTCTTATGTTGTCGGCAAACTAAATTTTGGTGCAACATGGCTGCGTTGCCAACACCAAATTGTCAAATTCCCCAATTTAAGGACAATACTTCAACAGATCCCCAGAAATTCCCCTCCATTTTATTTTAAGAAATGAATCAATTTTCAATTAATTTTATAAGATTTATATTTTAACTAACATTTTTTTTCTTTAAAATTTATAAAATAAAGAAATGAAAAGCCTTATATAATATACAATAGTTGCCGAAATGAATCCGAAAATTAAATATGGTGCAATGAAGATCATTAAAGAAAAGGAGTCATTAGATATTCATCAGTAACCTAACAAAATGTTAAGATAGTTATTAAGATTTCTTGAAAAAAGGTTCTGACTTGTCCCTTGCTATCAATTTTCCAAATCCCCGTATTTACCTCGCATAATACCAATCCCTATAAAATCTCCAACTAACTTTAAATGCCCCGCAATTTTGGGAATTCCCCACATATTTTCAAAGCTGACATGTGTAAATTCTACAGCGCGAGGCAACACGAGCGGCGGAAGCGCGTGTGTGAAAGGGAAGGGTAGAGTGAGTAGGCATTGTTTTGCACCGATCTAAGATACAAAGAGTTCAGCGTCCACGAGAATATTGAACTCATTATCAGCTGATATTATTTAAAATTTCACTGCTGGTTTTATCCTTAAGTATTTTCATGATTTTTTTTAATGAAATTATCGTTTCATTTAGTTGTACTAACATGATGGAGCGTGAATAAAGTTAATAAAACGTTGTGAAAAGATGTTTTTTTTCCCTCGGGATGGAATTTATTTGTGTCCCATGATCAAAGGTGTCCTTAGTTCTACTATCTGTCTTCGTTTTCGGGAGCGTTTCACAAATACCCTATAATATGTTCTCAGCGATTGACCTGAAAAAGTTAATTATTGTAAAGAGTGACTACGTACTAAATATTTCTATATTTATTTCATTCCATGTAGCTTGTGGAGACTATGTTTATATATGAATTGCATTTCAAATACTATAATGCCAAAAAAATGTCTATTAATGATACTGTTAGGAATTAAAAAGCCATTTTCAATAATAAGAGATAAGACATTAAAGATCCTTCAATGTCATTAAACTATATTTCCATACTCATATTTCTGTCAGAATTTTGTTATCTCTGCCTATATGTTAAATAAATAAGAAATTATTATAAAATATATACGATTAATTAGCTCCAGTTGATCAAATACAAACATAATAATTACGGATTTACATCAACAATATTTGACTATGTAAAAGTTGTCTGACTTTTTATTTTCACTGGTTTCATGTAGGAGAAAAATATATAGTTTTTCTTCATGATAAAATAATATTCCTTTCTGCAGAGTTAACAACACAGGAGTATAAGCATAATAGAAGAATCTGATTTCGTCCCAGGATATGGTCCAAAGATATATATATGGGATAATACATGGGATTTTTATATAATACTAGCTGACCAGGCAGACGTTGTTCTGCCCTTTCCGAACGACCATTTGCTTTCCCAAAAAAGCTCCTGAAATTAGCAATAAAAAAATTGAGGGTCACTTATCGAGATACAAACTATCCTATCTCTCAAGTTGGACCAAACTGCACACAGTTTGCAAATTTTTTTTGAAATCGGTTCTATTTGTTGAATACTTACAGCAACGCGTGATGGTTATACTATAGTATGTGCCAAATCGATTGAGAAAAACGGACAATGACCTTTCGGTCGTTTAACCAGGGGTTACAAACCTTCAATATATAGGCACATTTTATATGTAGTACTTTCTTTATTTATAATGATTTTTTTATAATGATTGATATAATATATATTTATTAACTATTATTAAAAAGTTATGTGAAAGATCGCTGTAGAAGAAAAATCATCTATTGTTATAAAGTACTTTATTCATTTAACAACAAAAAACATTAATTTATAACACATATAAAGATTCGAGTGATAACGACACCGAATAAGTACGTACTTATGCAAAAGATAAAACTTTATTTTTAATATTATATAAGAACTTTATTTTTATTCGGTGCAATCATCACTCGTATCTTCACTTGATGAACTATCTGTAACATTAATTATAAAGCGATCTGCAGTTTGGTCAATTCTATCATCCATGCCACGCATTTTTTGTTCAACCTTAAGGACATGCTGAACACAGTTTTTCCATTTATCTGGCGTGATTTGAGTTAAACCATCTTTAAGTAAATTTTTAACATCTTTTAACTTGAAAGTTGTATTTTTTCGTGCAACGTACCCTTTCACATCTGCCCACACAAGTTCAATGGGGTTAAGCTCACAGTGACAAGGAGGTAACCTTACCACTGTGATGCTTTTTTCTTTTGCCATCTCGTCGGTGACGTAACTTCGATAGTTATCTTTAACTGCCTTTATTTTTTCCATTAAGTGGGTCTTTGTGTCCGAGGGCACGTATGCGATCTGTTTAGATTCTAGCCATTCCTGCATATTTTGTTTCCGCCAAGACATTGTTGGGGTTTTTTCTAAACGTCTGGAGTGGTAACTAGCGTTATCCATAACTATGACATCGCCGCTTTGCAGTTTTTCTATTACTTTTCTAAACCAGTCCTCGAAATGGAGAGCGTCCATACTCTCATGGTAGTCACCAGTAGATGATGATTCAAATACCCAATCACATCCCTCCAAAAAGCCATTTTCATTGCCAACGTGTACAACTATTAATCGCTTTCCTTTACCCGAAGGGGCTTTCGCGCCAGTAGAGTAGCCTTCTAACCGTGATTGACGAGAAGATTCAATTGTGGTGTCTTCCCATACCTTTCCCATAGTATGACCTGCGTTAATCCATGTTTCGTCAAGGTAAAAAATGTTACGTCCCTCGTTTCTTAATATTTGTATTTCTCTCAAATATCTGGTACGCCACAGAACTATCTCTGGGCGATCTATTAGACCACTTTTTCTGTTTCTCTTTATATATTTGAATTTTAAATGGCGCAACACACGTCGCAGGGAAGTTTTGCTCAAGTTTGGCAACTGGTCATCTTGATTTATACTGAGCAAAATTTTGTCTAAAGTCGGTAATTCTCCTGCAAGAAAGAACTGATGCACTTTCGCTCTTATAGCCGATTTATCAAAATCGTCCAACTTGTCAATTACAGACTTTTTTCTTTTATTAATTATTCCCTTTTCTGGTATTTTATGGGAATCTCTATACACGCTTAATACGCGATATATAGTGCTCTTGCTGACTCCTGAGATCTCCGAAACCTTTTCTACCATATTAACGTTTGAAGGATACACGTCTTCGGGCCAGGTGTTTTTGACATATTTGTATACATTAATGATAATCTCTTGTTCCCCGACCGACAAAGTGGTAGGTTTTCTCTTTTTTACTGGTGACGTTAAAGGTGCTCCAGAAGATGGGCCTGTAAATAAATGACAAAAATATACTACCATAGTACTACATCACATAAATACATATTGATTTAGAAAATAAATACCACATGGTCACATAAAAAGAGCGCTTTAAGAAATAGAAAGGCTACGTCGTCGCATTTGTACCTATTTGTACGTACCTGCTACGTTTATTATGGGTCGGCGACGTCTCTTTCCACTTGATGTTGAAGGACCGGGTCCTTCACCAAATTCTCCTGAACTCATGTCGATTTAGTAACGACCGTCACAGTAAAACTAATATAACAGATTCAAAAAACAAAAACTTAACGATATAACAAATTTAACAGTAAAAACTCAACTAAAACAATGCAATGAATGCTATGAATTACCCGAGACGTACACACGCAAGCGCTATCCGAACACGAATGAAAACAAAATGGCGGACCGGCCCAAAAAAGGTGACGCATCTCTGGCTGCCATTGTCACGTTTCTTTTAGAACGAACTGACGTAACGCGCGTTTTGTTTATTTTAAAGGGATGAATTTGCAAAAGCTCAATATGGTGATTATATTGCTTCAAATATTTTTTTAATATGAAACTGTTATTAAATGAATTGCTGCGTTACTTACCATAAATTGAAATATAAAATATAACACATTTTTCGCGATGTACCGTAAGATTTTACTATGTTTATAGGAACCACAGACAATATTATTTAAGAAACAAAAAAACAAAACATATGTGCTGACCTAGAAGTGGGAATAATATCAATATTTAAATATTGTTATCACATCTAAATTGAGATTTTGTAAGTTACGCCTTTTGACACTCGGCTCATATCTGAGGTCATTGTCCGTTTTTCTCAATCGATATGGCACATACTATACTAAATTGTAGCTTATATTAAACGTTTCAATTTTTACATAGCGCCATCTATTAAATATTTACTCAATCCAGTCAACAGATATCGTCATCTGACAGAATCGTTTGGAGCTCTTGGTAGAGAGTAATTGTGTTCTGTGGTTTGGAGCTAACAGATAAATGTGACTGTCAAATAATAGACAAATAATTTTCAATAAAATAATATTGTATTGCGACTATAAATTGAGATGTAAGCTATCCTATTTTTTAAGTTAGACCAAACTGCACATTGACCAAAAATTTCATTGAAATCAGTTCAGTAGTTTAGGAGTCCATCGCGGACAAACAACGTGACATGTACTTTTTATATATAAAGATTATAATATTGTAATTTGTCAATTTACATAATATATAATCAGTCTTATTGAACAGTGAATGTATTAACAAAAACTCATACGATTTAGAGAATATAGCTCCTGAAGGTGATTTGTCTGGCAGTCTGAAGTTTATCAGCTTTATTACAGTCGTAAGTGTTTTGTAAATTCAATAGCAATTTTAAGGATATCACCTATTACACAAATAAAATGGCTTAACTAAGTCACAATACTTATGCAAACTATCTAATATTTAATTTAGATATTATTAATAACATAAAACTTTAATACATTGTCACTTGTTTTAGGTTACTTTATTAAATAACTGAAATATTTAATATAGTATATTGTTAGTTCCAACAAAAAGTCACGTAAAATAAAAAATTGTTTTTTTAGTGATTTTGAAATGCTTGTAATTTTTTAAGTATCTACATGTACATATAGCTCGAAGAACCGACAACCGATGGGGAAGAAAGGTTTTCGAGTGGCAGCCTCGTACCGGTAGGCGAAGTGTAGGGCGTCCCCCCACGAGATGGAGTGACGACCTGGTAAAACATGCAGGAAGTCGATGGATGCAGGTGGCTCAGGACCGTGCTTTGTGGCATTCTTTGGGGGAGGCCTATGTTCAGCAGTGGACTTGTGAAGGGCTGTAATGATGATGATGATGATGACATGTACACTGAGGCCAAGAGGAAAAAATAAAAGTGTAGCGTCTACTTTAGGCTGGAAGCGACCCCTTGTGACATTTCGCAAAGGCGGCATTTCGATCACAGAGCCCGGGAATCACAAATTATTACAATTGAGAAATTTTCATTTTCCATTTTTTATAACATTTTTTTCTGTTGAACTATAGATGTAAATACGTATGCTATTTTCGTCATAAACTTAAAATAATTTTTTTTTATAAAATACAAATTTGCATGGAAATTAAAAACACGGAAATGTTTCACATATTTTATGAAACTTTCATTATTATTAAAAATACGATGGTGTTATTTAATACGCATGCCATTTTTGATATATACTTAAAATAATATGTTTTTATGAAATGCAAAACGGCATGCAAATAAAAAACGAGGAAATGTTTATTAATTTTTTTGCAACTTTTGTTATTTATAATATAATGATCATGTGCAACATGCATGCCATTTGTATTTCAGAATTATTTGGTCATAAAATTAATATTTATCTTTATTAGAAGTAGTTTGAAATCACGGAAAAGTTGTATTGAATTTTCACATCATTTTCCTAATATTTTCCACCCTTGGTCATACGAGGAGTGCATGCCAATTTTCGTAGAGTATTTTTTACTAATTTTTTACAACGGCATGCAATTTGTAAACACGGAAATGATCTATTTTTTTTTTCATTTCTACGTAACCCTTTGAACCCGTCGCCGTTGTGAATTGCATGCCATCAATTATTATAATCTCGCAAAATATCAATTAATTTTCAACTTTATTTGGCTGTATACTAAGCTTAGGCTAAAAGACAACAGACGTGTACTTGGACCGTTGTTTTATATGCTTTATTTTAAATATGTAGCATTCTTCGTCACTAGGCAAAGTTGGGCCACAAAATTGTAACATTGCCTGCCTTAGTTTCGACGGGAAAAATTCATCATTATTGCACACTATGTTGAACTGTATTAGTAAATCTTAGGGTTAGCAATTACAAAAAATAGTCTCTTGGGTTTATATCACTTGGAACAAAGCTAGGCAATGTTGTGTTTGGGTTGTCGCAACAAAAAAGAAGTGAAATTGATTAAGTTATATTTATTATAAAAAATTGAATATTAAAGTATTCTCATAATGTTATTTTGTAATTATTTCAACAATTAAAAATCTGTAACAAAAAATCATAAAAATTAATTTTTTCATTGGCAGTTTCCCATTGAAACTCTTCAGATAATATATTTGGCAGACGATAGACTCTTCTGCAGAAGATAACAAATAAATGATTCAATTACATTTTTGAGGCAAACAAAATCTTAAGCCGATGACCGTAAGTCAGTAGTAACAATGTCTGAACAAGCTGATCTCTCTTGAATATTGACACACTAGGAGTAGCTCAGCTTATTACGGTTTTGAATTTTAGCAAATAAGAAAAGAAAAAAGAATCTTTAAAAGATTTATTAAATATGGTAACAATTAGTTACGGATAATAATGTTCAATCGCTTAATATCTTTAATAATTATAATTAGTTTTAATCATAATATCACCCGTAATTTGTTTCTGGTTCTCTTCTTAGTAGGTTTTCATTTTTCGTAATATTTTAATAAATAAAATCCAAATAAGCCGATCACTAAATATTTGACATTGGAATTTTGCAGTCTACATTAAATTTTAATTCACCACGACGACCTACTATGGGTTTTGGTAATATTTTTTGAATATCGAACCGCGTAATTACCGATATATCTTCGACTAAAGGCCATGCAAAAGAGCCTTTAAAATTTTTTCTTAAATATTTCGTGGTGTATTCATTATTATTACAATCGATTATTTTACCCACATAGTATTTGGCATTTTTGCCGCTTAAAAACGTAACCAACACGTACTGCCCAATTCCTAGTTTATCATCATAATAGTTATCTTCTTCCGTTAAATTTAAATCACTGCCATGGAAACTTTCAGTATCGCTATTAGAGGGTACAAAAGGACCATCGTCAGAAGAATCATGTAGAGAATTTGAAGATATCGACGAACTACTAGAACTATGATCTTTTCGCTTATTTGATGAATTTAACACTATATCTGACAATATTTTTATTTCTTTTCTTTGTAAAATGGTATTCATTTCATTAACTGCTGACTTACGGAACAAAAAGCGATCTTTTGAAATGTGTACGTTTTTGTCTAAGTAGACACTAGTTCCTGGTGAAATAATGGAATTGATATTTGTATCTATGTCTTTAGTCAATGGTTTAACGTCAGATAAATTTTTCAATGGTTTAGTGTCCGATAAATTATTTGCACACAATCTGAAATCATCCGTAGAAACAGGTTCCCCTGGTTTTGCACAATTTTTTTTATTCCGTCGTTTTGCAGTGTTGCAGACAGATGGTGACCTAGAGTCCTTCAAAAAATTTAAGAGCATTTCGTCGAAGGTTTGTTGTTCCCTGTATTCTTTATAATCTGGTAATTTTCTTAATACTGCTTCTGGTTGTAGAGGATGAATACCTATCGCCCTGAATCCATTTCTAATTATGGTATCTGTATTCATTTTTATTGTATAAATTAATGTACCGAGTAATTCTGGGAATATTTGTTTATTAAGTACACTTGTTGATGGATGTCTTACTTTCCAATCTAGCAGAATATTTTACCAAGCTCTTTTTAACGGTCGAAAAAAAGAAACGTCAAGGGGTTGCGTATCATGTGTTGAGTTTGGGGGTAAGAATACAAATCTTATATTGTTTTCCTGGCATTGAGATATTATTTGTAAATTTAAATGTGAGGATAAGTTATCTCCATCAATCAATATATCAATCAAAAATAAATCAATATCAATACCTTCGGTTCCCCATTTTTTTTGTGCCCAAGGTAAAATAATATTTTCAAACCAGTCTTGAAAGCAATCGGCATCAAACCATCCGGACTTTGTTTTATTGAATCTAGTGCCAAGCGGTGTAAAGGTGGGCCCTTTACACCAATTAGTCCATAAGTGCAGAGATTTATATACCACGTACGGCGGAAAAATATCGCCTGATGCCGTGGCAGCAAACATGATAGATATTGCAGTTTTAGAGTTATTTAAAATCTTATTTGGATATTTTTTTCCTCTTTTAAAAATACATTTTTGAGATCCAGGATCGTCTGTTAAATTTGTTTCGTCGAAATTGACTATGTTGTGTTCTTTTTAACATTAACAAGACTTTTCTTTAGATTTTCAAAATACTCTTCATATTCAGTTATTGTTTTGGAAGCACGTGAGCTTTTTATGTTTTGTTTCGAGCGCAATGTCAATTTTTCTTTATGGCGATTTAAAAAGTCTCGAACCCATCTTTCACCGGGTAGTTTATTATTAAAAATCCAAAGTTTGTTATTTTTGACTAAAAAATAGTTGTGAACAATCATACATAGCTCAAAACCAGTCAATGGACAGCCATATTCTCCACAAATTATAAGGGCTTCTGCAATTTTATTCTCGTCTTCTTTGCTTAACCTACATGGAGAACCTATTTTTCTCATATGTCTCAGTTTAACTTTATTAGCAATGGTTCGCCGGGGGATGCCAAATTGCTTTTCAGCCTCGTAACTTGAAATATTTTTATTTTTGACCAACTCCACAGCAACATTTAAGAGATTATCTTCGTAATCTTTGTAGCGTCTGAACCCTGGGTTTCTTCTATTTCTCATTTTGAATCTAAAAGGAAGAAACCATAACTGAAAAACTATCACGAAATTACCACACTTCATTATTTTGACCTTTACAAGTACACTCCTGAAAATGTCAACATTGCCGGCTACCGCCACTATGGACTGCTATAGCCACTGGCTTAGCTTTCTATTGACTCCCGTGGAGTTGGGGGTTGATACGTATTTTTACAGAAAAGTTACACTATTATATGCACACACACAAAGTTACAACATGCGGAAACGCGTAATTTTTGAGAAAAAAAAGTTATTGAAAATCTGCATTGTTTATATCTAATCCTACCATAAAATTGACGCCATTTTTATTGTTATTGTCAGTAGGAATGTCGATTCTTTCCGAAAAAGATCGATTTTTAAATAGATTCGAATTGAAATTTCGACAAGAAATTTCGAATTCGTAATAGAGTCGGGGTCAATCAATTCGGTTCTTTGACATAAGTTGAACCTAACCTATTTTATTTGTTATCTGCCCTAATTGGTACTGTTAAAATAAAACAAATTTCAATAAAAGATAATTTATTATGGTATCTTTCTTGTTTTTCATAAAATGGAATTATATTTACATTATAAATGCAAACATAAAAATATAGGTATTTTAGAAATCGCTTTTTTGTGTATCGATACCTCAGCTTACGATTTGAATCGATTTAAAAATCGACCTTTTTCGGAAAGAATCCCTATTGACGACAATAACATTACAAAATGGCGTCAATTTTATGGTAGGATTAGATAAAAACAATGCAAGAATAATTGATTTTCAATAACTTTTATCTCAAAAATTACGCGTTTCCGCATGTTGTAACTTTGTGTGTGTGCTTATAATAGTGTAACTTTTCTGTAAAAATACGTATCAACCCCCAATTCGACGGAAGTCAATGGAAAGTCGTACCTAGCCACTTACCATCAGGTGGACTGTATGTTTGTTTCTCACTTCAGTTTTATAAAAAAAAAAATATGAATGCGGGCTGGGACTGGCAGTCAAGTCAGTCAGTAACATGCAGGAAGGTGGATTAAGCCTGTATTTTAGGCACCCACGGATTGACATTAAGGATTTCTTATTCTTATTTTTCTTCACATTTTTTAAAAAAACGTTACCCACACACTAGGATTTTCTGCTGTATTGTGGAGGCAGTTTATAAACACAAATTGCACAAGGACAAACATCCAAACCCGGAACAATTATTTGTAGGCCATATAAATACTTGTTCCGTGCGGGATTCGAACCCGCGGCTCCCAGCGCAGCAACTAATTGCTAAGCCACTGCGCCACGGACCCGTCAAATTTTGGACCCGATTGGACTCTTATACCACCACTACACTGCGATACTTAATTTATAGTATTTATTCTTATTTTCGTCTGATTTGAAAGATATTCTAAATCCACAAAGACATTCAAAAATGCTTTGATATAATATATTTATTAATAATATTTTAAAGCATTTACGTAGAATATAATTTAAGTAGCAAGTGACAGCCCTATCTATGGCAAAGTTGGGTATACTAGATCGAAATTATTGTGACAAATTTGCCTAAACATAAATTACTTGTTTGTTTGTCATAATAAACATTAAAAATTAACTCAAAATGATAGTAAAACATACAACTAACATATAAGTATCAAACTGTGTGGAAATTTAATTATAATTTTATACTAACTTATAAAGTTTATCACGAAAGTTCGAAGCCGGCTAGCACTTGTTGCGTTTGACAGGTCACTGTCTTGCGGTTTAAACAAATATAAACATGGCAGCTGGTTTTTTGAGTTGCCAAATGATAATTTAAAAACTTACAAAGAATTTGATGTTACTACGTGGCATATTTTGAATGTTAGTGGTAAATTATTGTATTAGGCAATGTTGGATATGAGAGGCAATATTGCAGCGGTTAACGATACCTTGTGAAAAAAAAAGTTGTATCTAATCATGCAGTTTGGAAAATAATACTTAAATGGTGCTAAACATCTACTAAACCTGAGTATAATTATTGTGTAAAATAAACTTTAAATTTATAATACTTTTTAATTTTTTTTTAAATAAAACTAATTTTACGGATTTTATCGCGTATATTAACTTATTTTATAACCAGCGTGAAGTAGAGGTTTACCTTTGCGTTTCTCTTGGTGAGTGCAGGTGGCCGGAGGTCCTTTTTACTGGAAATGAGGCATTCCATCTTAGTCCTTACGGGTGACAACGCATCTACACTTTGATTAGTAATAGAGGATAGATGTACCTATGTCTATGGGCCGCAGCAGCCACTTACCATCAGGTGGACTGTGTGCTCGTTTGTCACCCTTATCCTATAAAAAAAAATTAAAAAAATTCCCGACGTTTTGAGCCCTTTACACCACCCATGGTCACGGGGGGGGGGGGGGGGACTGAGGTGTATGAAGTCCCAATGTCATAGTTAACCACGGCTACCTCCAAATTAAAAATTATTAATTTTTGTTCCGATCTACGCAGTATGGATGAACTTACAGTATCTTGAAGGGTACGAGGTAAGGGGTAAGGGGTTTCGATTTAATTTTATTAATTATGGGATCCCAAGTAGATGGTAGCACCCCTTCTCTTTGTTTATAAGAGAGGGGGCAAACGAGCATGCGGCTCACCAATTGGTAAATGACTACCGCCGCCCATGAACAACTGCAACACCAGGGAGGGAATTGCAGATGCGTTGCCCGCCTTTTAAAAAGGTCTCTAAGTCGTATCGGTCCGGAAAAATCGCTGATGGTAATCGATTCCACAAGGAAGTCGTGCGAGGAAGAAAACATCTTCTAAATCGCACAGTGGTGGAGCGCCAAGCATCCAGATGGTGTGGATGGTATCGGGAGTTCTGCCGCGTTGTGCGTTCGTGAAATTTGGCGGCTGGGATTGATCCGAACAATTCCTCAGAGCACTCCCCGTGGTAGATGCGAAAGAAAATGCAAAGGGATGCAACATCTCTTCGCAGTGCCAATGAATCTAGCCGATCAGAAATCGTCGTCGACGATTCCACCCGCTCTGCGCTGGATGCAGTCAAGTGGAAGGAGCTGGCATTGGAGAGCCCCTGCCCAGAGATGAGAACAGTATTCCATGTGAGACCGAACCTGCGCCTTGTAAAGTTACAGGCGGTGTGCCGACATGAAATACTGTTGCGCTGTGCTGAGCATGCCATGCTTTTTAGAGGCCAATTTGGCCTTCTCTTCCAAGTGACCACGAAACTGCACGTCACTCGATATGTTGACTCCGAGGATTCCGATACTGGCTGAGGCAAGAAGGGGAGTGCCTTGAAACTGAGGAGATACGAAAAAGGGGTTCTTTTTAGCGGTAAACGCGCAAACTTGCATCTTCTGAGGATTAAACTGTCCGATCCGAGACTTTATTCAGCAAAGACTCGACTTCAGACACAAGTTTGTTTTACTTCTTTTTAAGTGTACTGGTGTTTATGTCCCGAGTCGCCGAAGCCGCATCCCAGGCTTGATAACACTCCTGCTTACTGTGTAATGCAGTCTTACAGGAGCGACCAAACCAAGGCTGAGATCTGCCTCCGATGCGTACTACAGATGATGGAATAAATAGTTCCATTCCCTGTAGCACCACATCAGTGACAGAGTCAGTTACAGCGCTGGGATGATCCGGCGAGAAGCAAACCCGCCTCCATGGGTAGTATGCAAAGAAAGACCGCATTCCGTCCCAATCCGCCGACGTGTAATGCCAAACACGGCGGCAACCTGCAGAACGCAACCGCGAGGGGAGCGTGAGTGGCACCACACTCCGGATCAGACAATGGCCCGAAGAGCCGAGAGGGGAATCGACGGAAACCTGATATCCGTGCGGATGAGAGGTCAGCAGAAGGACCAACACGGAAGGTGTATGATCCTCCACATCTGGAATCCGCGTAGGCGAAGTAACCAGTTATGTCAGACCATATGCCAAGGCAAAGTCATAAACAGATCTCCCCGCATGATCGGTTAAACGTGAACCGAGCCATTCGGCATGGTGGGCGTTAAAATCGCCAAGGATCACGGTCTCTGCGGATGGGACCTGTTGTAGCAAGGAATCTGTAGCCATTTGGACGTGGTCGATGAGTCGGTCTGTTTCGGCATTACCGCTATGGGACCTATAGAGACACCCGTAGACGCGCGGATGGTCGTCGCTGTCTACGCGTAGCCAAAGGATGGATAGGTTCGAACCTTCAAGACTGCCGAGGCGTCGAGAACAGATGTCCTCTCTGACATACACGCAAACTCCAGCCCATGCACAAAGGAGTGCTCGAATTTATACCCCGGATAGGAGAGATACGAAATATCAGCCGGAGAGGAAACCTGCGTCTCGGTCAGGAAGAGCAAGGCCGGCTTCGCCGTCTCGAGATGGTAGTGGACAGCGTTTAGGTTCGAATGAAGTCCCCTGATGTTGCAGAAATTCACGGATAGCGGTCGCCTTGGTATTGTTGCTCAGTTTGCCGCGAGCAGTTATGTTTTTGAGCGGAATTTTGCCACCACCCCCCCCTCCCTCCCAGAATACGCGGGGCAGCCTGAGCACCCACGCTCAGGAGTGGAATAATATGGTCGTGGATGCTCAGCGAAGGATTCTCCAGGAGTGCTGGTATCCTCCTGGGGTAGTCTTTCGTGTAATTCCGCTACCATGTTGATGGGGGGGGGGGGGGGGGGGTAATTGGGCCTCCGGCCACCTGCACTCACCAGACGAAACCCAGAAGCAGAGCTTCTACTTCACGCCGGTATTCTGTGAGGTCGTGGTACCAACTCGGCTCGAGCCGGCCCATACGTGCAACAGCAAAAACTGCTGTGTGGCTCTATCAAAATTCTCTATTGAAATTAGGTTGTTTTTTGATTTTAATAGCCTCGCGAATCATCCTTGGAAGTAGTCGGTGTTCTTTAGCGAGGATTTGTGGTCTATCAAATCTAATGTTGTGACGGGCGCCGAAGAAGTTATAGTATTATAGTATATAGTATAGTATTAGTCAGTTTTTACCATCAGTCAAGTGTAATGTCCCTCTGCAAGATGCAGGGGTGTACAAGCTTGATTGTGAGTGCAGTCTCTCTTATATAGGACCAGCCAAAAGATCCACAAAACCCGCGTTAAAGAACACATAGCTGATGTGAAGAATCGACGCTCCGGGAAGTCTGCAGTCTGTGAACACGTACAGCATCGCCTCCGTCACTACATTAGATTTGATAGATCACAAATCCTCGCTAGAGAACACTGATTCCTTCCGAGAGTGTTTCGCCAGGCTATTGAAATCAAAAAACATCCTAATTTCAATACAGAAGATGTCTGGGTGCTACCATCTGCTTTGGATCCCATAATTAATAAAATTTAATCCCAACCCAAGCATACAACTGCAAGACCACAAGATACTGAAGTTCATACTGCGTAGATCGGAACAAAAAGTAATAATTTATAATCTGGAGGTAGGCGTGGTTAACTGTGACATTGGGATATCATACACCTCAGTCTTCCCGTGACTATGGGTGATGTAAAGTGCTCGAACAATCGGGAATATAAAATAAGTCAATATACGCGATAAAATCCATAAAGTTAGTTTTATTTAAATGTGTAGTGTTATCGCAAATATAAGAAATCAATAATTTTTAAATTTTATAATTAAAATTAAATTTTAACAGTGGTAGAGCCATGCGGCAACTTTTGCTGTCGCACGGATGGGCCGGCTCGAACCGGGGTGGTACCACGACCTCACAGAATACCAGCGTGAAGTAGAGGTTTACCTCTGCGTTTCGCATGGTGAGTGCAGGTGGCCGGAGGCCCTTTTTACTGGAAATGAGGCATTCCATCTTAGTCCTCACGGGTGACAACGCATCTGCATTTTGATTCGCAAACGAGAATAGATGTAGATGTCTATGGGCCGCAGCAACCACTTACCATCAGGTGGACTGTTTGCTCGTTTGTCACCCTTATCCTATAAAAAAAAAAAAGATAATGTCTTCTACATCCGTATCTTGAAGGGTGTCCTAAACATTAACGGCACATGGAATATTTTCATATTCATAGTCATACATTTCAAGAATTATTATATTAATATGTGGTAAAGCCATGCTGCAGCTATATTAGTAGTATAGTTGTAGCACGAATGGGTCGGCTCGACCGGGGAAGGAACACGCTCTCACAGAATACCAGCGTGAAATGGCAGCTTGAAACTGCTGTGTTTCGTATGGTGAGTGTAGAGAACTTGAGACCCATTTTACTGGAAAAGCGGCATTCCATCTTAGTCCTCACGGGTGACGACGTATCTGCATTTTGATTATTCATTGAGGGTAAATGTAGATGTCTATGGGTCACAGCAACCACTTACCATCAGGTACACTGTGTGCTCGTTTGTTACCCTATCCTATATAAAAAATATCTTTGATGTACAAAGTTTCCATAAATAGAGATGATTCATTTGAATGCTCGCAATATTCTCGTAATTTTTCAGATGAGTATGAATGCATACAAGAAGAATTCTGTTTTTATTAAGTCCGGGACACTTTATCACTATAAAACAAAAGATGTCTGACTGACCTACGATCGTCTCCATTTTTATATATCTTTCTAAGATAGTGCACACTTCGTTAGCTCCACGTTTGCCTTCTGTCTCAGTCCAAGAATCTCTAGTTCTGGACTCATAAAAAGTAAGATTATATACAGCTAATTTGCGACTGTAGTATAATAACATACTTTTGCCATATGGCGTATTTAAAACTTTTTGTAAATCAAAATATAAATTGTACGTACGTCCTTAACAAATCATAACCAAAACAAAATTTAATTTCAAAAGACTTAACTGAATATTTTTTATCGTTTTCCACACATCTAAATGCTAAACCAACTATTAATATTTTGTCGAGTAAAATAATCCATACTTAATAAAATAATTATTCGATTTCATTGAATGTAAAACATTCTAAATAGACACTTAAATACTTAGATATGTAAGGCGAAGTTACTAAAACCGTTCCCTCTAAGAAAACTGTGAAAACAAAATATACTAACGCGCCATGCTTATCAATTTCTACACAAGGCAAAGTTACTTATCTACATATATGCTAGTATTTACGGCCGTCAAAACACACTAAAGTTATATCAATGACTTAAACTGCAGTACTTTGAGTTGCTGAACAAAATTAAAATGTCTGTTGTCAGTAAAGAAAAATAATAAACTGACAACGACTAAAAATTTATCATAATTTGTATTAAGTAAAAACATGAAAATTATGATAAATACCATACTTTTGCAGTGTTTAAGCGCCAAAAAAGTGCTCAGATCATCACGAAATATAGACCAATCGACGCAGAAAAAAATCCAATCCAACTATATATATATAACTCATTTTGGCCAAAATGGCGCTTAAGTAGTATTGGCTTTCCAGAGACGATATGTAGAAGAGAAATACATAATTTGGAATATTAATATTTGGCTATATAACCTGCATGACATTATTCATATTATGATACGAATGTAATGTATATCTATGTATCCATACCAGGGGCGTAGCTACCGCCGTATCAGCCGTATCAATGATACGGGGCCCCCGGGCTACAGGGGCCCCCAACGTGTGTAAGCAAAAACTCCAAGGACTTCTAATGGGACAGGAAAGGCTATCACTATTCTCTAAAGAAGTAAAGAATTTAGTAAAACTGAAATCGTCTTCAGCTATGTTCGCCGAACAAAAGGCACGAAAATTAAATTGTTTGGCTAGCTTAGTTCCTAGGAGTATTTATTGTAAGTAATAACTCATAAGCCCGTGTAGTGGCGGGTAAGAATACTCACAACCCCATATCTTCCCGTGGGTGTCGTAAAAGGCGACAGACGGAAACTGAGGCAGAGGATGGGCAGCAGCATCTTTCTGATAACAGCAAAACAACAATAAAAAAACTGCGCTTGCCAACCCGCTCGCCAAGCGTGGCAACTATGGCAATATACCCCCATGAAAGTAACGAAGAGATGGCCCCCAGTCCCCGGCAGCCCCGCTATTCCTGGCTAAGGTGGCGACCATGGTAACAGCGAGGCAGGGGGTGCTAAGAGTCTCCGGTGGAGGTTCTGTTGCCACCTACGACGACTCGACATGGCAACTTATAACGCACGCACCCTGAGGACTGACGAGAAGGTCCTGGAGCTAGAAGAAGAGATAGACAAGTTGCACTGGAATGTCATAGGATTATCCGAAGTCTGAAGAGAGGGGGAGGTCACGGTAATCCTCGAATCCGGCAATTTGTTCTATCACCAGGAGGGCGACCATCTGTCCCAAGGAGGTGTCGGATTTATCGTCCACAAGTCTCTCGTTAACAACGTTGTAAAGATTGGGAGTGTGTCGACGAGGGTTGCGGACCTTATACTCAGAATCACCGAACGGTAATCGCTGAAGGTTATACAGGTTTACGCATCAACCTCGGTACACGCCGATGAGGAGGTGGAAGAAATGTATGAGGATATCTCTAGAACAATGCATTCCTCCAAAACCCACTATACGGTGTTAATGGGAGACTTCAACGCAAAACTAGGCACAAGAGAGAACGGTGAGCTGAAAGTAGGGAAATTCGGAATAGGGCAACGGAACCCAAAGGGCCAGCAGCTGGCGAACTTCATGGAGAAAGAAGGACTCTTTATGATGAACTCTTTCTTCCAGAAGCGGCCCCACAGGAAGTGGACCTGGTCGAGCCACGACGGTTCGACAAAAAATGAGATTAACTTTATTATGACGACCAGACGACAACTATTCAGTGATGTCTCAGTGATCGCGAGGGTGAAAACCGGCAGCGATCACCGAATGGTGAGAGGCACACTGAACCTAAACGTTAAGTTGGAGAAGTCACGTCTAATGAAGTCAACGCTCCGTCCTTCTCGTGCTCTAATCCAAAGTCCAGAAACCTTTCAGCTCGAGCTACGAAACCGTTTTCAGTGCCTAGAAGATTGCAATACAATGGACGATATGAATGACAAGCTCGTGGAAACTGTCCATGCGGTCTGAGCTAAGTTTTGCAAGACCCGCCGCAGAAGAAACAAAAAGTCTCCGATCACACTCTAATCTCAATGGCTTTTAGACGGGGTATATAGCTGCAGTCTTCAGTAGATTTGACAGCGTACAGGCAACTGAACATACAGATCTCCAAATGCATGCGGCGGGACTTGTGCAACTTTAATTCTGCTCGTATTAAAGAAAAGATCGAGCAGAACCAGGGCTCCCAAGTCTTTGCAAGAGATCTGTCTGCCAGAAAGAGCCAACTGTCGAAGCTGAAGACCGAGTATGGCAGCGTCGTTTCCGGGACACCTGAGGTTTTGAGTGAGATTGAGAGGTTCTATTGGCAGCTGTACACATCATCGTTGGAGCCACACGTAAGTGTGAGTAACGATCCAAGAGCGAGTCTTATCCGACACTATTCCGATGATATCTCGGACGTCAGTCTGAGCGAGATTAGAATGGCTCTCCAGCATCTTAAAAACGGCAAGATCCCAGGCTGGATGGAATTACAGTGGAGCTTCTGAAAGCGGGTGGAAAACCGATACTTGATGTCCTTCAGAAGCTCTTTAATTCCGTCCTCCATGGTGGCACTACTCCGGAAAGGTGACAACGCTCTCTTGAAGAACTACAGACCGAGTTCCCTTTTGAGCCGCGTCTACATGCTGTTTTCGAGAGTCATTACTCCCGAACAAGCCGGTTTCCAAAAAGGCTTTAGCACCATATACCACATACATACCCTTCGGCAAATTGTACAGAAGTCCGAGGAGTACAATTTACCACTATTTCTGGCGTATGTGGACTATGAGAAAGCCCAAAGACTTTCAATCAAAATTACGTCGAAATTCGGGCGGTGCTGCAGTCCCTTCAGCGATGCCAAGTTGACTGTCGGTATATCGAAGTGCTGAAGTGCTTGTACAGTAGGGCTACGATGGCTATCCGAGTACAGAACCAGAGTACGAAACCTATCCAATTGCAGAGAGGTGCAAGACAGGGTGACGTTATATCCCCGATACTCTTCACCGCTGCATTGGAAGACGTTTTCAAGCTTCTGGACTGGTAAGGATACGGTGTTAACATCAATGGCGAGTACATCACTCACCTTCGATTTGCCGACGATATAGTCCTTATGGCAGAATCGCTGGAGGACCTAAGCACTATGCTTAATGACCTCAATAGTTTTTCCCAACGGATAGGTCTTAAGATGAACATGGACAAAACAAAGATCATGTTTAATGTCCATGTCACACCTATGTCGGTAGTTGTTGGTAGCTCTAAGCTCGAAGTTGTTGACGTTTATGTTTACCTGGGACAAATAGTCCGACTAAGTAAGTCCAACTTCGACCGAGAGGTCAATCGAGGGATTCGACTCGACTGGGTAGCGTTCGGGAAATAACGGCACATCTTCTAGTCAGGTATACCTCAAAACTTGAAAACGAAATTGTGCAACCAGTGCGTGTTGCCAGTGATGACATACGGAACTGAGACGTGGTCCTTCACTGCTGGCCGGATGAGGAAGCTCAAGGTTGCTCAGCGAGCTATGGAGAGGGCTATGCTCGGAGTTTCTCTGCGTGATAAACTTAGAAATGAGGATATGCGCAGTAGAACCAGAGTCACCGACATGGCCCAACGAATTAGTAAGCTGAAGTGGCCATGGGCCGGACATATAGCTCGAAGAACCGGCAACCGATAGGGAAAAAGGTTCTCGAGTGGCGGCCTCGTACCGGCGGATGAAGTGTAGGGCGTCCCCCCACTATATGGAGTGACGACCTGGTAAGACATGCAGGAAGTCGATGGATGCAGGTGGTTCAGGACCGTGCTTTGTGGCATTCCTTGGGTGAGGCCTATGCTCTTTAATGGACTTATGAAGGGCTGTTATGATGATGATGATGATGATGAACTAGTGGAATTAGTACTTTTGCCGTTGTCGTGATAATTGACGATAATTTATGTGTACATAGAGAACTGAAGACCATTTTTATGTATATGTTTTTTATTCCTTTATTCGTTTTTTCATTCCTTGGACTTATGAAGGGCTGTAACGATGATGATGAATAACTTAAAATCAATATATAATAATTTGAATTCAATGCAAGCGTTTTTGTTCCTTTTATGAAATCTTTACTCTTCATTGGGGCCCCCCAACAAATTTTGATACAGGGCCCCTCGAAGGCACGCTACGCCACTGATCCATACACTTGTGCATCTGTGAGACGATATTTTATTGTCTTGTAATGTAAACAAACAAGTATAAAATATAAACTTTATGTTTTTGCTACCAAAAAGGAATATAACCACAATTAACCAGTAACCAGAGAATTTATTCTTACACTAGTGATGTACGAGTTGGTACTCTGTTTTCAATCGATTCAATCGAGTGAATTTGTGTAACTCGGTACTCGAGTGAAAATAAATTTACTCGAGTGAAAATAAATTTTACTCGAGTCCGCTTGCACTCGAGTCCGCTTGCACTCGAGTCCGCTTGCACTCGAGTCCGCTTGCACTCGAGTCCGCTTACACTCGAGTCCGCTTGCACTCTAGTTACCGATTGAACTCGGCGCACCGCACCATGTAGATTCGGAGATCGCTAGATAGATGTCAGTTCACTAATTCACTTGTAGTATAAGGCGCCGCGAGTGAGCTTACTGGTTACATCCAAATTCAAACTTGCATCTGTAATGTTGTAGTCAAATATGAACTTAGTTTGATTTATAAAATCGTGATTGTCATATAATTGTTATTTATTTTTTATTACTCCATATAAGTAGTGCATAACATAAAAGGTGATTTAAATGTACTTGTTTGTTTAAAGTATGAATTATAATAATAAAACAACAAAATAAAAATCGTCAGTGTGGCATTATTTTAAAAAATGGAAGCGATTTGTAAGATATGCAAAAAGCAGTTTATAGATTTTGAAATACTCCACATATCTGTAGTAAATAAAAAAACATGGAAATACTACAAATAAATAAATAATAAATATTTGTATTTTATTTCATATTGTCACGTATTACTTATTTAATTAAGGTACCTATTTAAAAATGCTTTAACTAAGGTAATCGCTATTTTCGACTCGAGTGATAAACTTCAATCGATGCAGGGACTGTAAATAGTTAATTGAAATAACTTCAAAAACTCGAGTACAACTAGAGTGACATGATAAAACCCGAGTTACTTGAGTCACAAAATTCTACTCGAGTCACATTTTTTTATTACGGTCAATGCAGTGTCTGTCTACAATTTAGTGATGAACTCGACTTACTAATTCGAGAAATTTATTGATATATTATGTAATGTCAATAAGCTGATTAAGTATAATTCGTGATAGTTAAATTATTAATAACAGTAACTTTACGCTACTTCATAAAGTAAGTGATATTATTTTATGAAGATTGTCTATACGCAAACCAATAATATATAAGTACCTATTAAGTTAAAAATGATAATAATAATCTTGTATGGAAGAACAAATATAAAAATAATTTGTAACAAACTGACACAGCTTCGTTCCGCCAATTTGAGTTGCGTAACTCGAGTACTATTCGATGACGTTAAGTTAACTCGGGTCGAGTTTCTTCCGAGTTGGCACATCTCTACTACAATTGATTTTAATATTACTTTATCTGAACCCATGACATAAACATCTCTCATCAAAACAACTCCTTTTCTTAGATTTCTTGATTCCGTGTAGATTTTCATAAAATCTTTATGCTATTTACAATAATAAATTGGTATCTTTTTTTGTATATATTACCATTGCTGTCCGCGAAAATTTCTAGTGGGCCCAAAAACGACTGTCACTATTCCTTTCATTTATTCAACGCACTTTGTTAAAATAAACATCAATAAATAAATTTTTTATTTTTTTATTCTTTATTTTTTTGATGTTTTTCTTATAAACGGGTGTAAAATATTTGGGATCTACAATTGTATAATAAGAAAATCTTTAATCAATTTTGTATTTTAAATATTTCCTTTCTTTTTTTTTCTTTTTTCCTTCCTTTGCACTTTGTTTAAACAAACATCAATTATTAAATACATTCTTTATTTTCCATAAATCTTTTAACTAATATGTATAGAACTCTGTCTTCTAAACAAATTGTAATAACTGCAACATAGAAGTCAGTATCTTTTCCTTTTTGTAATACAACTATAATAACCAAAATACAATAAAAAGCAGCGTAACTATCAATCCTATAAACCTATTTTAGCAGGTCTTGTAATTTAACACACTTTTGTTAGCTTCTTGGTGTAGGCACGAGTATGAACTTTTATAATTTTCACCCGTTGTCGGGACATTTGAATAATTTGAAGAAAATGTTCTGACCTATTAAGAACAAATGACAATACAATAACTTCATGACCGTGTAATCTCACTAGGATGTTCACAGCTCATGATCAATGCGTTTTGCTTAAGTTTTATTTAATACTCTAATATTGATATGATTGCAGGACATTTATCGATTTTATTCCTGATGGACCATGTCTCTGTCAGCCCACGCGTCTGTCATTTAATGGTCTAATAGACATGAGAATTTTTAAATTAAATAAATAGTTATATTAAGCAATTATAACTGATAATGTTGTATGTATCTAAAGATCGTGATCACCATTAATTGCAGTGATCTCTTACAATCAACTACTGAATATTGGTTCAGTGTACTATCAGCCATTTTGCGCAAATCTTCATTACATTTAACCAAGAAGTGTTCCACATTACTCATGTAATAGCAGATAATGACGATAACGAACGATACGACATGTAATAGGCCATAAAGTATTATTGTGATGTTGAAAAACAATACATCATAAATACAGCTGCCCGAAATACAGAGATTTCGGTATTGCATTACTTTGCAGACACTGTTAAAACCAAAAAAAAAATTTAAAAAAAAAACAACTTATAGCCTATGCTTTTTTACTTAGGCTGAATGTTATATATCATTAAAATTACAATGAGGTTGCCGAGAGAATATATAAAAACTAAAATTAATCTTGCACCATTTCGCTAATTATTACGTAGTAACCTCGATTTTTGGGAAATTGTTCAGAAAATAATCTTAAGATGCTTAATTTGAAAACATGGAACTGGAATATAGCAAAAGATATTAAGGAAAACTAATTATTCTTAATATAAATTTTATATAATCAAGTCACCTGTTTTTTCTTATTCGAAAAGATGCAAACCAGCTTTTCATTCTTAATGAAATGGATGGAAATAAACGCCAACGTTGTGAAAAAAGTCTATTCCATATCATCTGACGCTTGTAAATTGTATAGCACTGTAGATAAACTGGTTGACTTGATAAATATTACATTATTCGTTCCTTGGCACAAAATTTTATTCATAAGAGTTCATAAAATATTATTGGTAGAAAGAAAAATATCTATTTCACTTTCTTCAATTTATGATAATAAGTAGGTATCGCTTCTGTACGTCAACTTTATTTTTGAACTACATTTCACTGCTCTGACTGAATATTCATGTATGATTTTTCGGTCCTTATCTCGCTGATATTAAAACATTCTGAATGCTCTTTACACTTTCTGAGATAAAAACTTAAAAAAATAAATATATGCATAATTTTTAACGTATTTCACAGATTTTACAAAATGGTACATTTATTTTAATTGCAGTTTGAATGCATGGTAGTTTTTATAGTCCTACTGTGATCCTTTTCCCCAATACAATAGGACTTTAACGGCTTGGTATCAGTCTACTGTTACTGGCTTATAAAGTTTAGATCGTGCCAAATGTAAATCGGTAGTCTCTGTCTACCTTGTACTGTCTGGTCTTTTAACATTTATTTCGAACACTTTATTCTGTTAATGCCATTTTCTTCAAAAACAAATAGTCTTAAATTATTAAAAATGAAAATTTTATAAACAATTTTAAGATAAAATTAAAACTATTAGCAAGAAAAATAGCTGAGAGTGTAATATTATTAATATGATTACTCTCATAAAAATAAAGTGTAATGAAAAACAAACATTTATAGATTATTGTCAAAAAATGTCAAAAAACACAGATATTTATTTATAAGAAAATAAAAATGTTTAATTTATTTAATCAAATTGTAACCGTACAATGCATCGCTTCAGTTAGCAAAAATTACTCAAGTACACCTTATGAACGATGACGCAAACCGTTGGTTCGAATGCGTGATATGTTGACAAGAAAGGGGCGTACACCAGTCAAGCATCGAATAGTCCGATTATAGAATGGAGAGGGAGGAATTAAGTCATGCAATTAATCCATACTCCCAGAAATATATCCTTTAAAAAACATAACAGTTTTCCTCTGATCTGACAGATCGTTTGTATCCCTTTCATCATGTCTAGATGACGCGATTTACGAGCAATTTAAGTATCGCGGGGCATAATTTGGGGACGAAGCGATTGTTCTGAGATTGTACAATGGCTACGATAAAACGGTTTAAGTTATTTTCACTTTTTTTTCTTTAGTGTTTTTAGATTTCCGAATTTAAAACATCCCAAGAATGCGCCACATGTATCTATTTATTGAAAGAATCACAGAACTATTCACGCTAAGAAGAAGGATTGATGAGCGTAAATGTGAGCTTACTAACAATCCTTGTATGCAGGTCATACAAGGATTGTTAGTAAGCTTAAGTGTTCACATATTATATTCATTTTGTTTTAGTCCGCCATCAGTTGACGCCTAGGTCATATTATGTATAATTCAAAAGAAAATTTGACATTCACTGTACTACTTTAAATTTTAGTTGGCATATTTTCCACAGTATGTAATTTTTATTGAAAAAGAATTGGCATTTCTTAAAGATTATTTAATTATAGTTTTTAATAAAAATGTATTTTTTAAAGAAAATCACCGTAGAAATATAAAAGTTCATTTTAAAGTTCAAGAAGTGGTTACGTTGCAGCACTTTTTTGTAAATCTTAAATATAGTTATTGTGCAAAAGCAAAATAATTTGGTCGATAGAAAACAAAATAAAAACGACACTAAATCGATATTTAAACGTGTAGATTCCATAATGAAGCCGTGTAAAACTTAAATCAAATATAAGGGCTTGTAACCCATCAAATATCATTCGATATGAGGTTGAAACGTAGCCCGACGAAATACTCAAATTGCCCAATTACCAGCACATAGATTATAATAAGGTAAAGGGCGAATAACATTTCTATTCACAAATAAACAAACAATTGTTATGGAAGACATAACTAAAGTTAGTAAAATTAATTTATTAAGGTGCGCTTTAAAAAATTAAATGAATTAGTCTTTCTTAGTTTGAAGAGCGCCTATTTCCCTCCCTCAATTCGTGAACTATTACCGTCAACACGAATCCTTAAACCACTACACTAGGAAAAACACACTACTGTCGATTATAATACGATACGTGTTTGCCTCGAAACAAGGCAGGAGAAGTGGACACTCTTCGATGCCTAAACAGACAGATTTCTTATTGAATGTAGTGGAAAAGTAATAGACCGGAAGCAAGACTAAAGTATTGATCAGTGATCTGTCAAACAGAAAGAGCCCCATGTCTTAGTCAAAAGCCCACTGTGGCAGCGTCATTTCTGGGAGAACTGAGATTTCGAGTGATGTTGAGAGTTTCTACGGACAGCTGTGCATGTCAAGTCGTTGGAGCCACACGCAAGTGTGATTATGTGCATTCCGATGATGTGCCAAACATCAGTCTGAAAAGATAAAAGAATGGCACCTTACGTTATCTTTTGAAAGTGGGTTGAAAGCCGGTATTTAAAGTTCTTCAGGAACTCTTCAACTACACGGCTCCGTGGCGAAGTGGCTTAGCAATGAATTCTTGCTCTGGGGGCCGCGGGTTCGAATCCCGCACAGAACAAGTATTTGTATGGCGTACAAAAAATTGTTCCGGGTCTGGATGGTTGTTCTTATGCAATTTGTGTTTGTAAACTGCCTCCACGATAAAGGAGAAAATCCTAGTGTGGGAGTAACGTTTTAGAAAAAATCCGTCTTCATGGTGACACTACTTTGTATGTGGAGCAGAAGTGTGGTAATTCTTTGTTCTTCAAAAAAGCTCTACCATGCTCTACTGAAGAACTACAGACCGATTTCTCTTAGAGTCAGCACATTCTACGTGCTGTTTTCGAGTGTCAATAGTCATTCCGTAAGCACACAGACTTGACCTCTTGAGGAAGCTTGATTTCGAAAAAGCTTTAGTACCATAGACAATATTATGCAAACTCTTTATCTTTTGCGCACAGAACTAAAGAGCACAATCAGTCATTTCAGCGGTGCCAGGTTGAATGTCTGTCAAAGTTTGAATAAGCTATCCGAGTACAGAACCAGAGTACGGAACCTATCCAACTGCAGGGAAGTGTAAAACAGAGTAAGATTATATCCATAAAACTCTTAAGCTATTTGAATGTTAAGGATAACGTATTAACATCGTTGGCAAGTGTCCCTAGAGTTTAGAGACATTAATATTTTGAAGCCATTATTTTAAGGGACATTCCCTTCTTCAACGTTTCTAGAGCATTTTTCAAATTTTCTATTATATCAATATTGTTTCTCTTTTAATAGTTCCTTGTTATCTATTCGCTTTCATTGCTTACTCGAATTATAAGGTGTGTTGGTCCAAGTTAAATAACGTTTTTCACTTTTATTTAATAATGATATAGATTAAGTACTTAGCTGTTTTGAGTATATGTAGGCAAGTAACTTCTGTTTGAAAGCATTCGAAGATTTCGCCTCCTTTACTGTATAACTGTGCTACCTTATACGTTATATTATTATTATTTTTAGCTAGTATAGCTTGACACGAGAACTTTAGTCGCCGTGTTTTTTTTTTCCGTATTTCGGTAAAAATTACAAGTTTTAAAGTGTAGTCTGCTTTCGCCTATTTGTCAAAGAATGTAGAAGCGGTGACAACAAAAATCACAACGCAAGTGACGCTGATTGAAGCACAGAATAAGAAGATAGAAAATCAGCAGCGCATTATTGAGGAATTGTTTTCGAAGATAAGTGACCTGAAGAGGGTAATCGAAGAAATGCCCGCTAGAATAATCGACCTATTGCGGGCTGGGCAGTCAACCAGCGAGACCGACATGCCGACTAAGGTACTTACAGTCCCAAGTACGAGCGAGACACCGATATCCTCAGATACGGTCGCCTTAACAGAGAAAATAATAACGCAGCGCGCGCGTCGAGCAACTCAGCGGGAAAAAAGGCTGTTTCCACAATGGATGTAAAAAATACAGAAAAAGAAGATTCAACTATAATTGAAACGTCTGCGATAGAAGAATGGAAAGTAGTAGGTGGCCATAAAAAGTCTAAGAAGACCCATCTTAAGGCAATCCAAACTGGAGGAATCGCCCGAATCGGTTCGTTCCAGGCTATACAGAAGAAGAAGTTTTTACACGTGTGGTCACTCCATCTCCAAACCTCGGAAGATGCGATAAGGAACACGTCAAAAAAATTGTGGTTCTGAGGTTATCAATATTGAAAAGATTGTTCCAAAAACCAAGAGAGACTATTCGTCATTCCAGATTGGTGTTCCAGAATCCGCGTTTGAAAAAGTGAACTGCAGAGATAGTTGTCCAATACATACCCGATTTAATGAATGGGTGTGGTTTCGAAACACCCGTAAACCAGCAACAGGTAATGAAAACCTGTTAAAAGGGCATTAATGTCTACTACCAGAATGTTAGAGGACTTAAAACAAAATTATCTACTTTTTATTTGAATACTTTGGAGTCACCGTACGACTTATTTGCAATTACGGAATCAAGTCTTCATAGATCCATACATGACGGTGAACTTATCCCTCCTGATTGCCAAATACTGCGATGCAATCTGACTGATGGCCGCAAACACGGAGGAGTATTTCTAGCTTCTTCGTCATCGCTGGAGTTGAGATGCGTTCCTGTCGACAATGTGGACACCGCCTTATTTGAAATTGTGTGTGCGACGGTACACCGTGATAAGAAATTAATGTTTCTATGTTGCGTTGTTTACATCCCACCGCATAGTGCAGCTAGAGAATACATGGAATTATTTGTTATATTAGAAAACGTTTGTGTTAAATACAATAATGTTATAGTGCTTGGTGACTTTAATATGCCTTCAGCACCTATGGAAATGCACAGTTATATGGAATATTTTAACGCCACCTGTGTATTTCGCCAGGTATATAATGTCCGTAATATTAACGACCGTACTTTAGATTAAGTGTTTACAACGTTTTTAGCACGTGACGTGGAGGTAAATTTGGGTAATGACCCGTTAGTAAATATTGAAGTACAACATCCTCCGGTGTATGTCAGCGTGACGATGCGCACTGCCAGGGAGCCGCAGGCGCAACGCCTCTATTCTCGTGATGAGATTGATAAATCTTTTATTAATTCGCTTTCAACAAATTGATTGGGGTAATTTTTATCAAATTGACACCCCGGAGGTAGCCATATCGTACCTACATACAGCTGTAAATGAGGTAATAGACCGTTTAATTCCTAGAGCCCGTAGGGCCAAACTTAATAGGAATCATTCCAGATATGTTTACCCGGAATGGTACTCATCCGATTTAATACGCAGTATAAAGCGATAGTGGAGGTATCATAAACTGTATAAAATGACGGGTGCGCAATGTGATTTCGAAGCGTTTTCTCGATATCGATCTCAGATAAAATATAAGTTAAAAGTCAATTATGAAGCCTACCAGGAGAAATTACAGCTGAATTTTAAGGACGATCCGAAATCTTTTTGGAATTACGTAAGATGTAAGCAGTCTAGACGTAACAAAACTCGAGTAACAAAAACGGTCGAGAGTTAAGTGAGTCGTCGAGTGCGCAATGTTTCACGTCTTATTTGCAAACTGTGTATAGATAGACGCGGCCGGCGCTGGACCCGGAGCCCGGAGGCGGCGGAGCGTGCGGCGAGCGCGCGTGCTGGCGCAGCTCGTGTGCACGTCGGCCATCTGAGCGTGCGCAACATTCGCACCGCTTTTGCACGCCTCAAGCCAAAGCGCTCTGTAGGCCCTGACGGTATACCACCTTACATAGTCAAAGACTGTCGCTCTGTTTTTGAAAAGCCTCTGCTTCACGTTTTTAACCTGTGTCTCCGAGAAGGCTACTATCCCGAAGAATGGAAATTGACAAAAGTAATACCGGTGCCTAAAGGAGGTTCGAATTCAGATGTGAGCGGATACCGACCTGTGGCGGTACTGTCTACGTTCGCCAAGGTATTTGAATCCGCATTACAAAAATGTATTTATACGCAGGTCACTTCGTAGCTGACCGTTGTTCAGCATGGGTTTCGGCCGGGTCGAAGTACAGCGAGTAACTTGCTGTCATTTATGACATACCTGACGCCAGCTATAGACACTGGGGGGCAGGTGGATGCCGCTTACTTCGACTTTCGAAAAGCTTTTGATACCGTGGATAACGACATCCTTTTAGTAAAATTTGCGACGGTGGGTTTCACACCGCATCTTTTAAAAATTTTCGCAAGTTACCTTGGTGAACGCCGGCAATACGTCGAGTTCGCGGGGTATGAATGCGAACCTTACTTCACGTTTTCGGGTGTGAGCCAGGGGAGTAATTTGGGCCCCTTTTTTTGCGGATGGAAAATCATCAAATGACGCCTTTTGCTCTGGGTGGAGCGGAAGGGAGTGTCAGACTTTTACTGACTAAAAACCATCCGTGTTCCTTCAGTGCCCTTACGTTCCGGAGCCGCGGTATCTCTTTCGAACAGCCCGCAGCCCCGGCAGGCGTCGGCCCTTGCGGGCCCCTTCACGCTGCTGACAGCTCTTTGAGGCGCGCGTGGAACAAAACGCGCCGTCGACACGGCCTGTCGTCGTTAGACGGACGGACGGCGAGCTACCCATTGCTCGCCGTCCACAGGCCCGCGCCTACGGTGGCCGGGGGCCACGACGTAGCCCCCGACGCCCGGGGCGTCTCCCGCGGCGGCCGGGAAGGAAAGCTGCTGCTCTCTCCTTCTCCCGCTCCGCCACCTCCTTCGCTAGCATCACTGCTTCGCAGAAGGTGGTGACGGCGTCCCATTCCGTCTCGCTCCGGACCATGGCTTCGACCAGGGCCGGACGCGAGAGGTCGCCGCCGCCTATCGCCGCTACGAGGACACGGCGGTGCTCCGCCCAAGCAGGGCACACCTCCACGGTGTGCTCCACCGTGTCCTCCGGTCGATCCTCGCAGTGGGAGCACCCGGGCGTTTCCTCCCGCCCGATTCAATTTGGGCCCCTTGGAGTTCATATTATTGATAAATGATCTCCCAGAAGTCATTAAGGTCTCGAAATGTCTCCTATTTGCAGATGACTTAAAACTGTTTTTGTCGGTAGCGGACGTTTCGGATTGTGAGCAGCTTCATGATTGATTCGTGAGATATAGATAGGGTCGTGCAGTGGAGTGCAATTAATAAGTTATAATTTAACACGTCGAAGTGTGAGGTGATAAGTTACGGGCGTAGACAGGCGCCGCTGCAATACCGGTACGAGGTTGACGGAACGGTAATGCCGCGCGTTACTTTCGTACATGACTTAGGTGTGCAGATGGTAGCGGAGTTGACGTTTCGTAAGCACATTGAAGATACCTGCGGTAAGGCATTCCGAAACTTAGGTTTTATCCTAAGGAATTGCAGGGAATTTCTTAGTACGGCGATTATTAAAGTTTAATACAATGCACTTGTTCGGAGCCGGCTGGAAACGAGTGCAATTATTTAGAATTCCCATGAAGATACATCTATCAACATGGTGGAAAAAATTCAAAATAAATTCACGCGGTTCCTTTATTTAAAAGAGTACGGCGTCTATCCTTTCTACCCGCTGGTGTACCCGAGATTGTTCTTGATCGGCATGGTTGGGTACAGCCAGCTTGGTGTGAGGCGTGATGTTGCACTCTACAAGTACGTGTGGCGAGTCTTGCGTGGCCAGCTATATCATCCTGAGGAACTGGAGGCGTTGTAGCTGTTTGTGCCTGATAAGGCGGTGGTTAGGCGTCGCCCACATGCCACCTATAAGGTGCCGCACGCGAGGACAAATCTTTTTTTTATAAAATTAGGGTGACAAACGAGCACACAGTCCACCTGATGGTAAGTAGCTGCTGTGGCCCATAGACATCTGCATCTATCTTCGTTTGCGAATTAAAATGCAGATGCGTTGTCAGCCGTGAGGACTAAGAGAGAATGCCTCTTTTCCAGTAAAAAGGGTCTCCGGTTCTCTACACTCACCATAAGAAACACAGCAGCATTAAGCTACTATTTTACGCTGGTATTCTGTGAGAGCTTGGTCCTTCCCCGGTCGAGCCGACCCTTTCGTGCTACAATTATACTATTAATATAGTTGCAGCATGGCTCTACCACGTAGAAAATCTGCTCAGGTTTGCACCTATGTCACGGGTTTTAAAGTTATTGAATATTATTTCCGAAGAAACGGACATTTACCACTGCAGTCTTGCAAAGTTCACAGAAGCGGCGCGGATCTATGACATTTTTTCATAACATTTTTCTATTTATATTTCTTTCTTAATTATAATAGCATTTAAGCATATATTTTATGTCAGTAGTTATATCTATCACTTATTCTTTGGTTTTTGTACAGCATCGTCTTGGTTTTGTACTGTTATGATGCTGTTACTGTTTTTGTAATAAATAAATAAAATTAAAAAAATAAAAATATAACAAATTGTATAAAAAGGCAAAAGATGAAAATTAGTATCAAGCTTAACGAATTCGATAATTAGCATAGATATAAACTAATTATCAACACTTTGCTGATCTAGAAATGATGATATTCGTTGTTATTTTTATTATGTGGTTTCAGCATCTTGCTAACATTTTGGAAAACAAAAAGGACGTTTTTTTACATTTTCATCATTTCGTTTTGCACAAAACTTCAACCTTAATGCTGTTAACAGTAAAGATTAAAATAAAATAACCCCGAAGTTAGATTACATGTATTAAACAGAGAGGTCTGATAAATTGGAAAAACAAAAAATCCTTAGCCTTGATATTGGCACTTCACTCCATTCTCCATTCCACGTCCTTATTCCAAGGTATATAAGGGCATCTGAAATAATTAATTAAAACTACAATTGAATTATCCCCTTAAAATACTGTAAATAGCATTATAAACTTAAGTACAAATTACCTATGATCAATCGAAATGGCCGAAAAATATCATTAATTGCAGAACGACTTCTTTGAATCACTTCGCTGAAGCACATGAGTGAAGAAACCGTGCTGACGCCATATTAAAAGTTCACCTAAGTATTTCCTCAGATAATCACTTCATTATCATCATCATTCTTTCCATTCACACATTGTAAACGAATGATCGTTTAGCAGGCACCTTCACTTTAAACTACTTAAGAGAAGTTTTAATTTAAATGATTTAGTCAGAATACATTAATTGGATTTTCGTCTGTTGGAGCTGTACTTTTGATAGATGTTATTAAATATTACTAACGCCCATAGCGACTGTAATCCCCAGAGGGGTAGGCGGAGTGTAAAAAGCAGCTGGCTACTCGGACCACGTTTAGCCAATAAATATGGGTTTTAGATTAAATTAAATTAAATTGTGAAAAAGTGATAGGTAGCTAGCTCACCACTTACACAGAATACCAGCGTAAAATAGCAGCTTAACGCTGCTGTGTTTCGTATGGTAAGTGTAGAGAACCGGAGACCCTTTTTACTGGAAACGAGGCATTCCATCTTAGTCCTCACGGGTAACAACGCATCTGCATTTTGACTCGTAATTGAGGATAGATGTAGATGTCTATGGGCCACAGCAACCACTTACCATCAGGTGGACTGTGTGCTCGTTTGTCACCCTAATTCTATAAAAAAACACAATCATAAACCCAATATCGATTAGTCGCTTTCTACTATATTATATGCAAGTAACAAAGTCCCTTATAGACATGGGACAATACATAACTTAAATATATATTTATATTTACATTTATAAGTATAATTGTCAAGTTTCAGCCTCATCAACAGATAAATATAAGAGTTGAATTATATAACTGGATAAGAGGAATGACGAGCGAGTAGAGAAAATATACTTTATTTGCACGTCTAATACTAATAATACATCACAACTCAATAATAATTAGACGCTAATAATGATATCGTCTAAGTTTGATGCGTAGTAATTAAAATAATCCAATATGTGTACTCAACATATTATACTATCCGAACTTCTGTAATATATATTATTACCTAGCTCGTTTTTCAATAGAGCAGACGGATGGGTGCTACCATCATCTCTGGATCCTCTAATAAATAAAATTAAATCCAAACCCAAGGATACCACTGCAAGACTTCAAGATACTGATAGCTTGTACTGCATAGATTGGACCAAAAAATAATATTCAAAAACTAAAGGTAGCAACTGGGCTAACTATAACATCGGGACGTCAAACACGGGAATTATAGAATTAAAATTAAACGAGATAAAAACCGTAAAATTAGTCTCATTTCATATGTAGTATTAGCGTCAATATTGAAAAATGAAAATTTATTTATTTTCTCACCACAAAATATAAGAAATCATTGAGTTAGTATAACGATTAAGCTAGATAGCTATCCTCAGCAGGATAAAAATATGGCAAGTCGATTACACGTTTTAAATTATTCCATTTTGGTTTGAGATAAAATTAAATTTATATTTAATTCCCTAAAAGCCTAAGCCTAAAATTAAAATTTATATATACCTACCATCATGAATTCTTTTCAGAGATCCCTCCCGGGATTAGTTTTATATTATACTAGTACTGTACAGTCTTCTTCTTTTAAAACATCTTTGGAAAAGGTATACCTATAATATTTGAAAAAGTAATATAATGAATAATGATGATGATGTTCTTCTCACTAATTTCGATCACAGTTGTAACTTTCGAATACTTTCGCACTTGCCGAAATTAAAAAATAATAATTATAAAACTGAGTAAGGCAAAATAAATTTAACTTTGTTATAATAGATTATTTTTAAAAGTTAATATCCAAAAAGTAACACTTGTTCTCTAACAAATAAAAGTTCGAATATAAACAAATCAACACCAAAGATTTACGTCTGAAAGGAGTTAGTGATTTATAATTTAAGATTTCTATATATGACGTGTGTACACTGTATACACAACAAAACAAAACTAAACAGACGTTATGTACTATACTGTACTAACCTAACAGAATATATAGACGTAGACTGAAAGTTTTTAGAACTAGTCACTTGTAAACGATATAATAAAAAAAGAAGTTCAAATTTTGAAAATGGAAAACTGCTAATATTGTGTATGTATTTTATTAATTTGTCATTTGTTTACGATTTGGCGGCAAATTGAACAATGATTTTTTATGACTTTGTATATCATTTAAGTCAACAAGAAAGTTATGGTAGACTTTTATGGCCTTTCACGAAGAATCCCCATCTCGTGCCACCGTTTACAACTGGTTTAATGAGTTTAAACGTGTTCGCACTAATCTCACCGATGAATTGCGTGAGGGACGTCCTTCTACGGCGACGACTGAAGATAACATCAGTGTGGTGCGGCGTATGATAGAGACTGACATAAGAGTGACTTATCATCAGATTTGGAGAAGCTTATGCATCGGTACGAGCCAAGCGCACAAAATCCTCTATGAACATTTAGCGGTCAGGAAGCTTTGTGCCCGGTGGATACCTCATAATTTGACAGAGGCCCAAAAACTCCGTCGTGTTGATTGGTTTCGTGAAATGGTTCAAAGATTTAACGGAGGTGACTCAAATGCTGTGTTCGACTTACTTACAGGTGACGAAAGCTGGATTTAATAACTCCATCCATTATGATCTTGAAACTAAGAGACAGTCTGATGTCTGGGTGTTTCCTTACCAGTAGTTGCCAACTAAAGTGAAGAGCGGTCGAAGTGTGGGAAGAAAGATGGTGCCCTCTTTCTTCGGAAGGACAGGTCATTACGCAACAATTGTTTTAGAGCATCGAAAAAGAATTAATGCAGAGTGGTACACTAATAATTCTTTGCCACTTGCCTTGGAAAAAGTTCAGGAGAAACGAACTCGCAGTAGGATCCTCCTCCACCACGACAACGCTTTGTCGTACACTGCCAAGCAAACCATCGACTATTTGATGACGTCAGACGTGGAGTTACTGGATCATCCGCCCTATAGCCCCGACCTCGCACATTGCGATTTTTATTTATTTCCGAAAATAAGAGAAAAACTTGAAGGAAAACGTTTTATGGACGCCGAGGAAGCAGTGGCTGCGGTTCAAAATGCCGACGAAGTGACCCCTAAGGACGAGTGGGCAAAGTGCTTTTCTCAGTAGTTTCATCGGTTGCAGCGATGTATTAATGTAAATGGACACTATTTTGAAAAGACATAGTAAAACTAATAACTTGCTAGTTTGTTCAGTTTTTTGTTTTCTAAGAACTTTCAGTGTCACTCTCGTATATTACTATTTTACGATTTTGCAAATATTTTAGTATACTATGAAAAAATGTTAAATAATATTACATATATAGACTAGATTTAAAAAATCTGTCAATTTAGATGTTAAGTTAGATTTTGTAGTGGGTAGTAAAAGTGATTTGATAAATTAATGTAAAATTTGCAATCATAAAAATCAGGGATTTGTTTCTATTATAATAACAAACAGTTATAAAGGGCAATTTTATCCTTTTTTACACTTTCCATTATGACATCCAGAACCTAAACAATTATTGGTAGGCAATAATACTTGTACCTTGAGCATACCTCAACGTGGTGACAATAAAAAAGTGTACGTGTTAGAGCCACGCTTTGACAAAATTGCGGTTGTAACACGAATGGTTTGACTTGACCATGCCCTCACAGGACAGTCGTAAGTAGAGAAGGCGTAAATTTATATATGTGATATATCTAATATTGCAATCGTCAATAAACCTGCAAAATTGGGCGATTATGACAAATCCTCGCTAGTAAAAATCAGACATTTCTAAGAATAGGTTAATTTGAAGTTCGTGAAAAAGAAGAAATACATAATATAATATTCCTTATTCTGGTACCTCTGATATTGATGAAGTGCTGATTTACCATTTATTACACACGTGATATATACAGGGTTATTTTTCAAAGAGTAACAAAAATTTAAACTTAAGTTTAAATATATATAATTGTATACGCCCCTAGCTGTCCCGGCAAAGGTTGACTGGGCTAGGGCCCATAGTAGCCCCCTCGACGGGCAACAGAGGATGGGGCCCAATGGCCTATGGAGATTTATTATATATATATATATATATATATATATATATATATATATATATATACATGGGCTGATAAGCAACACAAACTTACCGAATTCCGGAGTTAAGGTTAACCACAGGGTATCAGACAGGTGGTAAGTGAGGTGCATGTAAGTAATGTGCGAAAGTGTGTATAGATGTAACCTGACAGCAGACCCACAGGCGCTGCTTTTCTCCAAAATGTGCGATCCCTCCAGTGGGCGTTCAGCAATAGAAACCTTCTGCCTTTATTTCACTATTTCAGTTTATCAACTTTATTGTACATTCAATTAACTTCCAATTCAACAAAATCAACGTTCATTGAAATTAAAACAAATGACATACTTCTCTCGGGTCACAAAGTTCGCGTTCCGCACGACAAAGCAAAAATTCTTTCGTACGATATTAAAATTAAAACAAACAACTTGTCGACGCAAATTAATGGCGATCGAAGTTGAATTAATCACTCAAAACTCAAAATTCAGCCTCGTTGACCGTAAAACGAAAGGAAATAGACAAAGCAAATGAGAGGCACTTAACGCGACGTTACAATACAATATAAAATTCCAAAACAATTAACCGGGAGCTACGCCCTCGAATGGAATGCGAGCGTAAAATTCCAGGCCGTCCCATCGATTCTCCGGCCGCGCAGATTATTACTCAAAACTGTTACAACAATAATTATATGAGACCAGCCTCGTTGTCATGCAAAATGCACTAGATTAGACAACTTCAAACTTAACTATTTAAAGGCGGCTCTGCGTGCAACTTTTAACCGTCTAATCCACACCGGCCACGCGCAACCAACTCAGCGGTCGCAGACAATACTAACTTCGCCCAAGCATCGAGCGACTGTCGCTCGGCCGAGAGAACCACCCGAGAGAGAGGGCCAGAGGTGACCTTTAAACTCCATCGGGCGAAAACGACGAGACACGCATCTTGAATCCAAGTTTTTACAATATTAATTATTTGGCCTAAACAAACCCCCGTCCCGGACATAAGGACGTATGCCCGCAAGTAAATTGGCAAACGAGATAGGGTCGCGACGGCACGTTGCAAGACTGAATCTCCAACCAAAACCTCGGCCACCCTAGGCACCCCATCCGATCCATACGACAACTTAATAATGCGACCCAACCCAACGCTTTGCCTTTGTATTGGCGCAGTGCCAATACAAAGGCAAAGCGTTGGGTTCTTCAACTATCACGAAGTCTCCAACCCGAGGAGGATCCGTCTTGTCAGACCACTTAACGCGCTGCTGCAAAAGATGTAGGTACTCCAGAGACCATCGGTGCCAAAACTCTGAGTCATCTGTTGCAGCAGGTCAAATCTGTACAACCGCGAAGAGTTTGTTTCCCTGAAGGGGTACTCGGGCAGGGCGTTAAGCGGCTGGCCAATCAAGAAGTGGCCCGGGGTTAGAACTTCCAAATCATTCGGGTCGGACGAGAGGGGACAGAGGGGCCGAGAGTTGAGTACCGCCTCAATTTTACAGAATACGTTTTTGCAACCTTAACCACAGCCTCAAAAATACCGCCCAGCGTGGGCAAGCCGGAGGGTAGAATTCCCACTGGATGCCCTTCTTGGACATCGCAGTACCTAAATAAGTCCTGCTGCTGAACAGAAATTAGACGACCTCTTTCAAATATCTATCCGCGCCCCTATAATTCGTTCCCCAATCAGACGGGATCAGGTCCGGCAAACCGCGACGCGATACAAAGCGGCCCAGCGTGAAAACAAAGTCTTCAGTGCTGAGGGCAATTACAAGTTCTAAGTGAACGGCCTTAGTGACGAGGCACACGAAAAGGCACAGATAGGCCTTATGTGAACGCGCGTTACGAAGGTTGGAGTACTTGACGAGGAAGGGGCCAGCAAAGTCTGTTCAGACTCCAGCAAATGGTCGGATGGCCCTGACGCGGTCGGGGGGCAAGTCACCCATCATAGGCTGCGATATGGTGGCCTTCAGATTATAACAGGTATGCATTTAAAGAGGACGCTCCAAATGGTGCGTCGGCCAGTGAAAATCCAAAACTCCCGCTGCAAAATAGCCTATGCTCCTTAGCTTAATTATTAGCCTTTTTTTTAAACATGTAATTCTATGTTTATATTTCAACCAAGTTTCAACAGCATCAATACTCAAAACTACTATGTAAAACTTGAAAATAAATTGTAACAAATTTATTTCTTGATGCGCATAGATCAAAACACATAAATTCAGCAAACGATAAACATAAGAGATAGCCATATTTTTTTTCCAAAATAAATATCTTCGACAACGCTAACAAAAATGTAAAGAAAAAAGAGAGCATTGATTTTTATTTCTTTCGGCATAAACAGTGTTACTCAATTTCAATTTTCCCCTCAACAAAGCAAACATAATGATTAAATATATTTACAAACATATGTACTCGTATTCAAAGAGTATGCTAAATTAACCCTTTTTACTCACAACCACCACAACTAAGAAACATTTTGCGGAAAAACCAAAGCTGATTCAACGCTCCAAGGTCGCGCTAGTCTTCCCACCAACCAAGTGGAGGCCACACAGCGTTGTGAACCCGAATCCAATAGAGCGCGAACCGTTAAACAGTAGCCACTCGGGTTACACGCCTTCACTGAGGCCGTCGGCAATAGAACAGTTTGACAAGTGGACTTTTGACGGCTCAAAGGCTCAGTGGAGGTGGCCGTGAAGGAAGCTAGGGCGGCAGCTTCCTAGCCGGAGCCGCCTCCATCGGACCGGCACTCGGACCGGGGGTCCGTAAAGCGGCATTCCGGCGGCATCTCAACGACCCGTGGTTGCAAATCACCAATTGGGCTGACCTGGGGAGCTTCGGGGATCCTCGGCCTTGAGGCCTGGGACAGTCTTGAGGTCGCAGGAACCTGGTAGTACCGGTACCAATCAAAGGGAGGAGGGTGGTACTCCAGTCACGGCCGCTTAACTAATGGGGGTGAGAAGGGTCTAGCTGACCGCTGAGTGGCCGCGAAACTCCTCTCAACACGCTAAGGGGGGGTGACGACCCCCCCGCCCTGGGGAAACGACCCCCCGACTTGTCGGGGGAGGGACTCCCTTCAAAACGAGGGGCACGGTGGTCGGCAGGCGAGCGCCGAGCGTCATCCTATATGGGGCGTGGCTAAGCGCCCCCACCCGTGGGAGTTGAGGGCCCGGCAAATCTCCGAGAGGACGCGCCGTTCGCTCCCACAAAACGGCATGGTGGTTTCCCTGGCAGTGCGGACAGGGCCGCTGATGTGGGCAGTCTCGTTGGAGGTGCCTTTCTAAACACGAGTAGCACCAGCGGCACTCCCTTGCGATAGTTCGCTTCGCCGGGACCGGCTCACCCAATAATTTCGGGCACGACGTCACCCTGTGATCAGATGCTCGACAATAGGAGCAGGGGGGCGCCTCCCTGGCAACTTGGCCACTGTAAGATGGTAGGGAGCAGCGCCCTCCCGCGGGAGCTCCGAGCGACTGTGGGGGGGTTGACGACGACTTGCCCGGCGGATTCCGCCTCTCACTGGGCACGGCTAGGTTGGCACCCCGTAGGTCGTCGACGGTGCCCGCGGCGTTCTCAACCTGCTGGCACTGCTCCTCCAAGAACCGCAGCAGGTCTCTGAAGGGCGGAATATAGGAGGCGCCGTCCCCGCCGTACCTTACCTCAAAATGGATCCGAAGATCAAGAGGCTGGCGGGACAACACGATGTGGAGCAACAAAAAGGACCATTCGTCCACCGGTAAAACCGGCAGCCTCAACGCATTACAGGCCACCGTGACTGGATTTACGATGTCCGGACGTAGTCTGGCCCGGTCTCTAAGTAGCGGGAGGTTTAGGAGCTGCCTAACGTATTCGTCCGCAACTCGCCGGACGTTGGCGTACCTTCCGGCGAGGAAGTCCCGAGCAGTCTGGTAGGCGTCGTCTGACAACTTTAAATGGCCGACGACGCCCAGGGCCTCCCTCTCCAGTGAGGCCAGGAGGTACGCCATCTTCTGGCTTGGTATCAAGTCCCTCCGGGCGTCCACTAGGCTGTCAAAAAGACCAACGAAGGTCAGCCAGTCAGAGAGGACCCCGGAGAACCTTGGCAGGTCCAGAGTTGGGAGTCGTCCCAACAGCTCCGGCTGAGCAGGCTGCTTCTAAGGGGACTCGGGCAGGCCACTCATCCGAGCTTCACGCGCTTCCTTAGCATACTTGGCCCCCGCCTCGATCAAGTCGTCCGTGAGTGAAAAGAATTGCTCGTAGTCCGCGAGGCAGGAGTCCAGGACTCCCTTTCCCGCATCCGAGGCCTCGAGCTCAGTGTAAGCCTCCTCCACTACGGCCCTTAGGGCCGCGACCTGCTCGAGCCGCTTCTCTAAGATATGGACCCGATCGGGTCTCCCTATCAAAGTATGGGCGATGGCGGAAAATTAAATTAACAAATAACAAATACAATTACTATTAAACCAAGTTAAATACAAATTACACAGTCGGTCAACAAAGATGCCGCGCTGAAGCGACCGACCCTTCGCCTATTCAATCTACCTACTCGAAATACCCAACGCGTAGGTAACCAACCCTAAACTACACTCCTTGCTTGCGCAGCCTAACGGGCGTGGTTCTAATTCTACCCACCGATCCGCTAACAAAACACAAAAAATATTTATATTACGTACGTACGTATTTATCTATATTACGGCCGGGCGATTGGAGAACCAATCAACCACGCTCTGTTGCCACTTATGTACACACCCCTAGTTGCCCCGGCAAAGGTCGACTGTGCTAGGGCCCATAGTAGCCCCCTCGACGGGCGAAAGAGGACGGAGCCCAATGGCCTATGGCCTATATATATATATATATATATATATATATACATGGGCTGATAAGCAACACAAACTTACCGAATTCCGGAGTTAGGGTTGACCACAGGGTATCAGACAGGTGGTAAGTGAGGTGCATGTAAGTAATGTGCGAAAGTGTATATAGATGTAACCTGACAGCAGACCCACAGGCGCTGCTTTTCGCCAAAATGTGCGATCCCTCCAGTTGGTGTTCAGCAATAGAAACCTTCTGCCTTTATTTCACTATTTCAGTTTATCACCTTTATTGTACATTCAATTAACTTCCAATTCAACAAAATCAACGTTCATCGAAATTAAAACAAATGACACACTTCTCTCGGGTCACAAAGTTCGCGTTTCGCACGACAAAGCAAAATATCTTTCGTACGACATTAAAATTAAAACAAACAACTTGTTGACGCAAATTAATGGCGATCGAAGTTGAATTAATCACTCAAAACTCAAAATTCAGCCTCGTTGACCGTTAAACGCACGAGATTAGACAACTTCAAATTTAACTATTCAAAGGCGGCTCCGCGTGCAATTTTTAACCGTCTAATCCACACCGGCCACGCGCAACCAACCCAGCGGTCGCAGACAATACTAACTTCGCCCAAGCGTCGAGCGACTGTCGCTCGGCCAAGAGAACCACCCGAGAGAGGGGGCCAGAGGTGACCTTTAAATTCCATCGGGCGAAAAGGACGAGACACGCGTCTTGAAGCCAAGTTTTTACAATATTAATTATTTGGCCTAAACAATAATGATATACAGTTATTTTAGTTTTTAAAAATACGAGTAAATAAGGCTTTTAATTGTCATTGAAATTATCCCAAGTTGAATGTGATTTATAGGCAACAAAGTTTTTTCCTATCAATCGACCTTTACGAACGTGTGCGTGCGCAATTAAATCAATTTAAATAAACATTACCGCGCATTTTTCATTTAAAAAATATAAAGGACAGAATGTTTGAATATTTTAAATAATTTTTTCTTCAAATTTGGTCGGTTATTGCAAAATAACCCTGTAGACAAGATTGTTCGGTACTTACCTAAGTCACCTCTTCCAATACCCACGGGATGAGATGGGATTATCTCTTGTCACAACCACTTGACCTATTTACCTTTTTAACTTAACCTTTACCTTTAACTTAACCTTTTTAGACTTGTCCATTGCTTTTTAGCTGTCTTCAAAAAAGGAGAAGGTTCGCAATTCAACTGTGACGAGATTAGAATGTGTCGAAATTTTGACTTCCTGAGACATCATCGATCATCGAGACCCCTAAGCTACCACGGCTTTAGTTCTAATCTAATTATTCTAACAACTCACAATTTAAAAGATCTGTAATTGCTACCTTAAATATGTAAATTTCACAAATATCATTAAATACTTGTTTTTACTGAACCTCATACTATGGATTATTAGTTTTTAGTTATATGTACTTGTTGTATTTTTTGTTTTCAGCCGACTTCAAAAAAGGGGGAGGTTCTCAACTCGTCGGAATCTTTTTTATGTATTTTCAACGATTCCAGGTGGTTAAATTTTATCAAAATCGGTCGAGCGGTTTTCAAAAAGTCAACAATAAATAATATGTAATTATTTGAAATCGGTTGTACAAAATTTTTAATTTTGCCACTTGTCTCTATATGCGAGTACTTACTCTGACGTTAAATAAACGTTACTTCGTGTCATGTAATTGAAAAGTGTGTTTTATTACTAGTAAAAACGTATCCAAAACTACTATACTACGTGTAGACATCCGTATCCTTTGCTCTATTTATAGCCAACACTTTAAACGTGATAATGAAGAAGAATTTTAAAACACATCACTTAGTTTTGATAATTCAAATTCTTTAAACATAATCCGAAAATTGACATCCGGTTTCTAACCTTCCTCCATTCATAGCAACATAAATATTTATTTATCTCTAACTGTATTCTTACAAAACAATTTCTTACTCAGTAACGCAATTGAAAAGGTAATTAATAATGGATAGAAATAATTCACTAATATATAAATTCTCAGGCGTACAGGTTTTTTCAAAATGATTATCTTTCACTGCGAAATACAAGGGAAAACAGCACTTAAACTTTCAAGCTTTCAACTAATAATTTCTATAGGAACGTCGGAGATCAAACAAACTTTGTTGCTAGGTTGCTACGAAATTAAAGGCGAGCGTTACCACTAGCACAGATTACTAAATAGTTTACTAAAGTAAACAGATACATCACTCCCATACAAAAGCGAAAATACTTACGCTATAATAGCCTACAAACTTTTAATAATAATATCTACTGTTCGCAGCGAGTCGAAAATGTACCATAAGTACGCGCTTAGAGTCGAGGTTGTGTTGACCGCCGTGCGACTCAGGTGCAAGCGCGTCATCGCACGAATGCGCTAGGGTTGTAAGGGCACTGAAGGAACACGGATGGTTTTTAGTCATTGATATAATAAAAGTAGGGGATAAGCTGTAAATTGCATATATATTTTTTGGTTATACAAATATCATGCAAACATGAACCTTGCCAACAAAAATATATCTGTCTCATTCTCACACGTTATGATTTACAAATGTAAAAAGAGATAAGTGCATATCTTAGACTTCAATTTTCTGTTGCCAGTTTTCATAAATGTCACCAAGCTCCACCTTGAAGCATGACGCCATTTTAGGATGACGTTCATTTGTGGTAGTTCGTCTGTCATCTAAGCCTTGTTCGGAGTTATTTTGCAGTGTTACAGTGAATTTTGACTATTACGGAGCTTCTTTGTTCATTAGTAAAGAGTAATTGAGCAAAAACAACATGACAAAGTGTTGCATCAATGGATGTAATTGAAATTCTCGTAAAAATGAAGAAGGATTTTCATTTTCCAGATTAGTTGTAATTTTTTTCCTTAATTGTATATTTTTTCGTGTGAATTGCGTGTCGTGTTCATGTTATGGGTTCTAAATCGTGTTTCCCGCTATTATCTAGAATTTCCAATGACTATTATCATGTAAATTTAAAAAAGTAAATATTTTGATTGTTTACATTTTTACATAGTGTTGGCCTTACGTGTTGTCATATTTTGAAATTATCGATATAAATTTTAACAATTTTTTTTATTAAACTGGCTTTACGGCTCTGGGTTCTAGCCCTTCTGAGCCTGTTTAACAATAATATTAATGTAGTCCTATGATGAAATAACGTTTTAGATACGTAAACTGTATATTTAATCAAACGATCGATTGAGAGCCTTTCATTTAAGAAAAGAACTTGAAAATAGTGTAATTAGTAATCAGTATATACGAGTACTATATATAGTATATATATAGTAGTGTATATAGTAGCTTACAGTGAATACTTTGAAAAAAAATATATCGATATTTTGTAATAAAGAATAAAAATTTTATAATTATAAATTCCCTTTTCCCATGTCCCTAGTATCTTTCAAGACCATCTTATTTTTAAATTCTTCTCGCCATATCTCTATGCCTATCGTCTCATAATTTTTTTACCACCATATAGTAGGCGGTATAATACAACGATTTTGAAGAGTATCAAAAATGAGACTTAACCATTATGCTTATAGTGATGATCATCTCGCTTATAGAAATAATCATTATAATTTTAAAAACTCATTAATTCCCAAGTATGTCTTACAACTTATGTTAATTGGTCACTTTGTTTCATTTGGTTTGTTTCATTGGTTTGAATAATACAATTTTCAGACATACCCCAAACTAATGTTTCGTACATAGGCAGCAATGGATACTTTATTTTGTTTGTCATTACTCTCTTTTCTATCATTATATATCTTGAGAATATTATAACTAAAATATTATTCTAAAGTTATATAGGTATATAGTTTATCCTTTAAAAACTAAAATTGCTTTGAAAACGCCTTGACAGCTGCAATCAACTACAAATACACTTTTAAACGTTGTAGAGCCATACTGCAGCTATATCAGTTCAATAGTTGTAGCACGAACGGGTCGGCTCAACCGGAGAAGGAACACACTATCACACAGACTACTAGCGTAAAATGGCAGCTTAATGCTGCTCCGTTTCGTATGGTGATTGTAGAGAAAATTTCTACCAGTTACGTAAAGGAGGACGTACAAATGCTTTGATCGAACCGATATTTATTATTTAAAAACAACAAGGTTTCCTTGAAATATTTCAGTAGGCTATCGTAAAATTCTGTTTGTTTTAGTGCTATAAAGTTTCTTGTTTAATTAAAATATATTTTAAAAATTAAGCACATCATCATGACAATAACTTTTTTATTTATTAAAACAAAATCGCCAACAGAAAATCTTACTTCATGCATATAGGGTACATATTCATGTAACTATTAAAAAATTGGCCAATTGCGTAGCGGAACGCTATACAGATTATTTCTAACGTTTTATTTGCATACTACGAAATATAAATTGCTATATTAGAAGCCACTCAGTGCAATCTGCATCATTTATAATTACTAAAGATTAACTAGGTGCTAGGACTTGTTCTCGGCCTAGGAGTCCGTCCAGCTATGTACCACCTCTTACCTATTTCTGCCGCCGTGCAACAATGCGTGCACTGTTGTGTTTCAGTATGAAGGGTATAGATATAGAAAGCCAATACAAATGCAAGTTGTTAGACATTCCATCTTAGCCCTTAGAAGTGATAACGCATCTGTAGACTTATTTGTTTGAATTTTGTTGCAGGTGTCCATGAGCTGCAGTAGCCACAAACAAAATAAAGTCCTAGTGTGATGTTTTAGTTTTAAAGTAAAAAAAAAATTGTATATGTCAGCTCCAGCGCATCCTTCAGAACGATTATTTATTTATATAAAGTTGTACAGCCGAGATTACTCCGTGTTGGAGGCTGCGCAAGATAAGTTGCATACGACATTACGTAGTCATGGTAACATGAATACATAACGTAACGCATGACGTACCGTTTGATTTTACTCCCCATACTTTTTCATACCCCGGCCTATATATGAAAATCGATTCTTAAGGAGTAGACTCCATAACATGATTGAAATATTTCTTTCAATCATCACATCACTGCGCAAGCGGATTGAGTTTATACCCTCGCGTCGCAACTATACAAAAATTCGAAAAATCTGGAATTAATGAAGAACAGTATAATATTAAAAACATTTTAAAATGGCCAATACATTTAAGTTGGTCAATGTTATTAAAAATATCCCTATATGATGTATTGTGTACGCGTATATATGTGTGAGATATAATTTACTTAATACGCATTTGATTACAAAAGTAACAAGAGCACACATTGTTGACATTTAATTAAATTAGTACATTTCGTCAAAGCAAAAGGGATATGCACATATTATGCTATATTATACCTTGTTTAAAAGTAAATTGAAATTTTCTCTGATATATATTAATAAGCATTTAAATTGACTAAAATTGTTGTACATAAATTTCTTTTAAAATATCCATAACAACGGATAAGTAAGCAGAAGTGCCAATGGGCCAGCTATATTGCTCGAAGAACCGACAAACGACAGGAAAGAAATGTTCTCAAATGGCAGGGGCCCTCTAGACACAAGCAGGGAGGGGTGCTTTAGATAGGGCGATGACCAGATAAAAGAAGCAAGAAGTTGATTGATGCAGGTGACTCAGATCCGTGCGGAATTGTCCATTCTTCCATTCCGTTGGGGAAGCTTATGCCAGTAGTGGACTGTGGAGGGCTGTAATGATGATGATGATGATCCACAAAACAATAGTATTGTATATTTTGTATGCATATTATGAAATATTTAAAAATTATGGCTCCGTGGCGCAGTGGTTTAGCTATCAGTTACAGTGCCGCTGGTTCGAATCCTAAACATAAAATTAAAATTAATAAATAAATAACAGAATTACACACATTTATCAGTCTGGAGACGAGATCAATAATTAAAACTTTCTCTGAGGCAACTGTGCTGCAATAAATTAAATTAAAATCAATCTACACAATTAAAGCAATACAATACATAAATCAATGTCAACAAAATAACAATTTTAAAATAATACATCCAGTCAATTTCAATAAGCATTAATGTCAGTATATAGAATAATCTAAGCAAAAAAAAATAATACATAATTAAGAAAAAAATAAATAAAGAAAAACACACTTTTATTAGTCAGAAGACGAGATCAATCAATACTTTCTCAGAGGCAGCTGGTCTGCGACATGCCTTTCGCAACAATGTCGGATAATATAACAGTCTAACCTTCCTGATATCATCGCTAAGACAGTGTTGGAGCTGGCCCGCACTCTGCGCACCAGGGACGCGGCCCGCTTGCGCATGGTGGCATTGAAGCAATCGGTGCGCGCATCCGCAAACATACCAGAGGCGCTACAAAATCGAGGCAACCCCATCACCGCCCTAAACGCATTATTGTATTGGACGCGGAGGACGCTGTAACTCTTCCTACTGTAATTAGCCCATAAGCTGCACGAGTAGAGCGATGTACAGAACGCTCGGAAGAGCGTAACCTTGACCTCCATCCTCTTCTTTAAATTATTACATGACTGCTTGCTTATTCTTGAAAGACCCCACGTAAGTTAATTAGAGAAGGCTGTTAAGTGTGTACCTTGTAGTAGGTATACAAATTTCGAGAGTATATCAAAGCGATAATAGTTAGTATATATATCGCGAGTATATCAAAGTGTTTATTGACTAATTGGCTGGCTTTACATCACTTCAATTTGATATATCTTAAAATAAAATAAACTTTTCAGTCACAGGACTTTTTCTTTATTATTTACATTAAGGTCAGTAAAATCTGTGTCACTGGAGACCAAGAAGGTCAGTGAAGTTATTAGTGGAAGTGAAAAGAGATCACAAAACGCGAGAGAGATTATGTATTAAATATTAAATGTATAGTTAGAGTATACATAAGCAGGCTATGCTTTTGTATGCTCTAAGAAGGTACCATATTTAAGTAAGTGTAAAATATTTGTCAGATTCTAAAACTATAATATTTTTATTGTATTCTAAAAACTTAAATTCTAAAAACATCAAGTAGATAATATATGGAAAAAAAACATTGAGAAAGAAGGCCAAATACAAGTTTTCACAAATAGAATTAAAACAATAAACATACAAGGTGATGTAAAATAATAATAACCATGCGCAAGGGAACTGACGACCCTATTGTCCGCTGACGTACCTACCAGTTAAGTGACAAAACTGCTGCATCGGCGCAGTCAGTCAGTACCTGCGAACAGGTGTGAGGACCGTGCCTCAACAGAATTGAGGGTGCAAAGGCCCGTATGTATTTACGGCCGCACCATGAAACGGTGCCGGGTCTGGGCGTCTCCCGTTAATTGACGCCTATTTATGGATGATGGAAAAAAAGTACGTGCATAGGGCCGCTGCCTGGGAGTCGCCAGGGCGCGTCTGTAGCTGTTGTTGGACGTAACAGCATGTGGGCCACCATCCGAGCGCGAGGGGCTGCAAGACCACCTAGCAGTCCCTGGCATCCATCATCCCCACCTTATTGGTGTCGGCGGGATCCTCTCGAATACGGCAAGCGACATCTGCTACTGGTGGTGTTCGCCACAGGTGTACGACAAAGAATATGAACACAAACGCATTGCAGGCATAGTTTAGGGCGAAAGAGGAAGAAACAAGGGTCTAGCGTATCGGGCTCGGATGCACCGTTTCTTTGTTGAGCTGGAGTCACCTGTTCACATCACGGAGCAAAATCTAGCAGACCAAATTCGGTACATCGTGCGCTCAAAAATATTTGATGATACCGAACTCAAACGACTACGACTATGAACCGACTATAACTGGGTACGAGGGCGGCACCGAAAATTTCGGGAATCAAGGAAGTGACACAACATTAGTATTTAAAAATGTATTTATTGCTTTTCGAAGTATTTTCCGCGAAATTTGACACATTTTTCCATACGATGGAACCAATCATTGAAGCAACCATTCCATTCGGAAGTTGGAGTCTCCAAAATGGCCGTTTTGTGGGCGTTCACAGCTTCTTCAGGTTACGAAAAACTCTGTCCACGCAATTTATTCTTTATTCTAGGGAAAGTATAGAAATTATTAGGGCTTAGGTCGGGGCTGTACGACGGATGGTCTAATATGTCTATGGTTTCTTGCTCTAAAAACTCTTTTGTTCTGTGTGCGGTGTGAGAACTCGCATTGTCGTGATGGAGGATGATGCGGCGGTTACAGTTCTCTTTACGGAGTTCAGAAAGACCTGTGGCAAACAAATGATAGCATACCATTCTGCATTAACCGTTCTTTGCCCCTCAAGAAGAATAGTCGTAATATGGCCGGTTTTGGAGACAAACGTGGCCACCATTTTTTTTTGCAACACCGTGAACTAACAATTTTTGTTGGCTTTAACTCATTTTCGAACACCCAAACTCGTGACTGGTTTTTTGTTTCGGGTTCGTACGCATAAATCCAGAATTCGTCACTTGATACGATGTTGTATACAGCATTTGAGGATCCTGCGTGGAATCCATCGAGAGTTCTGACGCACCAAGTAACGCGAGCCGCTTTTTGATCTTCACAGAGCGAATGCGGTATCCATCGGGAAAACAACTTTTTTACACCTAATTGTTCATGCAAGATTATTTGTATTTGACTCATGCCAATAACCAAAGTTGCCTGAATTTCGCGGTATGTCACATGTCGATCTTCTTCAATCAGCTTACGCACAGCATCAACGTTTTCTCGGGTGACTGCAGTTTTTGGACGACCTTGACGGGGATCATCACTGAGCTTGACACGTCGACGTTGAAATTCAGCAAACCAGCAATAAATTGTTATTTTGGATGGATGGATCACTAAATGCAGAAATCATCCAGTCAACTCACTGTTTTTGTATTAAACCACTTCGAAAGTCATAATTAATCATCGCTCTTGAATTTTCTTGAGTCAATTCCATTTTCTCAACGACTATAGTGCCACCAACTTATCTGTGAACTGACAGCTTGGCGCTTTTGTGCTGAAGTGTTGCCAGTTCGGGAATATTCCCATCTAAGGGTCTTATATTCCTACATAGAGTCCTCATACTAGGGTAATAAATTAGTCACGGAATAAAAAGACTAGAACACAGATTTAACAGATATGTCCAAGAACAAGAAGAAACAAAAATATAATAATTGAACAAATTAAACTTTAATTTAACAATATGCCTTTATGCCTTTTTTACCGGGCGTTGTAATTTGCGTTCCTGTGGTTTATGCGGTTTCCGGTTCTTTAACTATTTTGGAAATGAATCCTTGACTAACATCTGACAAAGAAATGAATTGCATTAATCAATCCATTTATCGGAAATACGAAAGGAAGTAACAAAACATAGCAATACTGACCTGTAGCAGCTGATACTCTTTTATAGACCTGATTGAAAGGCATTATCGGTGCTTGCCCTGGAGCTTCTTGCTCACAAAAGTTTAATACTTTTAAAATAATGTTTCGGGCATCACTTTTAATGGTTTTCGGCATTTTTTATTTTTCTATAAACTCTCAAAGCAATGACGTATCGAGCGACATTTGATTAAATGGCGGCTGTAGTTCACAATTTTGCCGCAGCTGTCAGTTCACAGATAAGTTGGTGGGACTATAAACAAGTTTGACAAAACCTTGTGACAAGACCGAGAATCTTTTTTTAAATAAATAAATGGTATTCGATTTTTAAAACCAAGGAGTTTTCAATTAAAAAGATTTTAATATGACAGGAACAGTGGAAATATTCCATTCCCGATACTTTTACTGCAGCCTATGTGCAAGCTATGTATATATGTGGATACTGCCGTAGACCCCTGTTGTGGTTGATTCGGAAGAGGATAGAATAGTTGCCAATTCGGTTTTAGCTGTATTTAGAAGTATCCTTAAAAATGAAATATATTGTAATATTTTAAGGTGAATGTTTTATATTAAACAACATTTTTTTTATTTAATTCTTAAACGATTAATGTTATTATTAAAACCAGATTCTTTGAGCTGATATGCTGTGAGAGCGTGGTCCTTCCCCGGTCAAGTCGACCCATTCGTGCTGCAACCACAATATAGCTGCAACTTGACTCTACCTATACCTATAAATCCACAAGATAACTAAAAATCTATACAATAAATCTATACAAATTTAAGGCTTTCTTCCGTCTCGTCAGCAAATGCCGGTGAATTTCCTCAGCTGGACGTGGGCTTCGTTAAAGGGAGGATGATAACTTTAATCGACGACATGCTTAGCAGCCAGTACCAGACGTCTCTTACCTTTGTAGCTACTGCCCGTCACTGATCTTGGTATATTACACTTGATGTAAACGAGATGGTCACACCACTATCTAACGGAAACCATGAGATATTTCTGAAACTTGCCATAGTTGCCCCTAATAACATCTACACGCAGTGGTGGAGACGTAACCAAATCAAATAATTTATTAACGTGGTAGAGCCGTGCTGCTGCTATATTAGTACTCCGTGGCGCAGTGGCTTAGCAATGAGTTGCTGCGCTGGGGGCCGCGGGTTCGAATTCCGCACGGAACAAGTATTTGTATGGCCTACAAATAATTGTTCCGTGTCTGGATGTTTGTCCTTATGCAATATGTGTTTGTAAACTGCCTCCACGATACAGGAGAAAATCCTAGTGTGGGGGTAACGTTTTTTTTTAAATAAAATACTCGTAAAATAAGACTAGTTCTAGCTGGAATGGGTCGGCTCGACCGGAGAAGGACCACGCTCGCACAGAATACCACGTAAAATAGCAGCTTAACACGGCTGTGTTTCGTATGGTGAATGTAGAGAACCGGAGACCCTTTTGACTGGAAAAGAGGCATTTTATCTTATCCTCACGGGTGACAATGCATCTGCATTTTGATTCGAAACGAGAATATACGTAGATGTCTATGGGCCACAGCAATCACTTACCATCAGGTCGAATGTGTGCTCATTTGTAAAACTACCCTATAAAAAAAATCCATCACCTCGTTATGCCATATAGTTGCGATATAAGCGAATCCACTAACTCATATGAGCCCATGGGTGTCGTAAGATGTGACAGGGAAATGAAAGAGGAGATGGACAGCAGCGTTTTCTAATAACAACTCAAAAATATAAAAGACTTTCACTTTTATATTTTTGACGGTTCCGTGGCGCAGTGGCTTAGCAATGAGTTGCTGCACTGGGGACCGCGGGTTCGAATCCCGCACGGAACAAGTATTTGTATGGCCTACAAATAATTGCTCCGGGTCTGGATGTTTGTCCGTGTGCAATGTGTGTTTGTAAACTGCCTCTCGATACAGGAGAAAATCCTAGTGTGGGGTTTTTTAAAAAAACGTTTTTTTAAAAAAACAAACAAATAAACAAACTTTATGTTCTTGAAAAACGCGTAGTCATTGATCAAAATACCTAGTTTCATTGGGTATCCGAGCCGGGGCCAGTATCTGTACACAAGTATAAATTGCCAGTTTTCGGATCTGGTCACGGTACTGTATCCTAGTCTACCTTCTATCTCATCGCAGAAGCTACACAAGGCATTACGTAAATTAGGACGACCTATGTTAGGGCGTATACTAGTGCGAATAATATCTACTTCTTACACAGTTGACAACTTTAAATAAATGAAAAGCCTTCGCATTGGACAAGAAAGTGCAAACAGACATCGTATTACTAAATCTTTTTGAAATATTTATAAGGATAACAAAAATTCATAGCAGTGTTCTGTCCAAGCCGTGATACATGGGTAGCATATAAAACTACTAATAAAAATTCACATAATTTTGTTGAATTTTGGGTATCTATGAGTGTGTTGGATCTTTTTATAAGTGCCCAGGAAACGGACACATCCATTGTTAGACTACTTATACCGATCATCATGGTAAATGATGAATAAGGTACTACTAATAGTTTATTAGGAACATCAATCATGTTAAGCCGATAACCGTTGTGTTTGACATCAACCTATCATTGAATTTAATGTATATAATGAAATAAACAAATGAATAAATAAAAAAAGAAAACTGCTGAAAGCGATAAGCATTAACAGTGGGAGGTGTCTGATATTGCATTTGGAAATATGCTAGCTGCTCTGTGGTTTTTATATCATCGATTGGATACGATATTTATAAAATGAGAATAATTTGTATGTAAATTACACACAAATGGTGGATAATTTTCACGTAAATTATGTTTATGTGAACGTTAACCACACAAGCACCTTACACATCAATCTTCTGCTGTTGCAAAGACACAATAACATAAGAGTCACAACTCGTACTTTGGTTGTGAGAGTTTACATAAGCTACTTTACTATATTTTTGAGCTTAGAAAGTAGACCCTTGTTGATTCAACATCATTACAGCCTTTCACAACTCCACTGCTGAACGGCAGGCCTCCTCTAATAAATGTTATGAAGCGCGATCCTGAGCGGCATATAAATGTATCCTTCTGTGTATACGAGTATAAACTATAAAATAAATAAATAAAATTTCTTATAAGCAATTCTGTTTAAGTTCAACATGGTGGTTAAATGATTTAAAACGATAAGAATTTCATGTTAACCACATGAAACTCTGCAAACGATTACATGGAAATTCAGCCCTCAGAAATGAAGCTAGCAGTAAAAATGCAGCAAAACCTTTAAAGTTGTACACAAGAATTTGTAGTTAATTATTTGCAAAAATCACGGTTTTATTACTCCAACTAGTTTCGTTAAAATCGAATTACTGCTATCTTAACTTTAAGTTTAATTAAGTTTAAGCACTAAAAACTTCAAATTAACCCGGCCGTAGCGGATAAAATGGGAGAATTTAAAAAAATATTTGTAGCTGGAATATACCGTAAAAAGAATATGAAAATTTTCTCATGTCTCATGCAAACAAAATTTAAAATAAAAATGTAGAAGTCATGCTACGTTATAACACTTGTTCTGAAGTTCCGAATTAACGAAAAATTTACTACCTGTCAGCAAATAAATCAACAACTTCTAGAAAGTCTACAACACAATAAAATCGATCAATAAGCTGTGCCAAGTAATCAATTGCTGTTTATAAAACAGCAGATATTTCGTTGCTGGTCATTAATAGAATCGGAAGGATCTGAAGTTCTGATAATCTAGCAATTTCTATTAAGCTGTCGACAGAACTTGAAACAGGAAGTCTTACCTTCCCAAAATTTCCTATTTTGCTTTAAAATAGCTATTTAGTATAACTTAAAATTTAAAATGTACAACCGACGTCCATATAGCCAAGTTTTTGGCTACCAAAACTGCTTTTAGTGAGCATGATAATCATTTGACATTTAATTTGGAATCAGTTCCATCTAATTTAAATTAGTAAATGCGACAATGGAGGCAATCTCTAGCAACAATAATAGTTTAATTAACTTTGAATGAAGCCTACAAATAAGTAACCTAAACTGTTTACACCTGGTGCATCAAAATATACAAGGCATGATGGGCAAAGAATTAGAAGTTGAATTATTTTTAAATAGTAACAACATAAATATCCTTTGTATTACTGAACATTGGCTAAAAGATTATAATTTCATGTTTAATTTCAGAAATCACCAGGTGGTCAGTTACTTCAACAGAGAAAAATGTTTACGTGGTGGTTCCTTAATACTAACAGATAAATCATTATTATATAAAGAACGTCCTTACGTTTAGTTCGCTCAACAGAGAGGCTCACTATATCCTTATATAAAGAGCCTCTCTGTTGAGCGAACTAAATAAATGGCTTGTGTAGAGCTCGAGCACCTCATTGTTGTAAGTGTTTACAGACCTCCGTGTGCTACTTATGACTATTTTGAAAGGATTGTGGAAGAAGTTTTGCTCAAACTTAGTAAACAGAACAAGTCTGCTGTAATATGTTGAGACTTTAACATCAATCTCCTTAAAACTTCTGTCATTAGTATTAAGTTTAGATCATTGTTTAAATCGTGTAATCTTGTTAATTTATTCTTAGGACTAATACGTATTGCTGAGCCTAGTGCGACCTGTATAGATAACATTTTTACAGATGTTAAGCCCTTGCATAAATCAATTAATCAAAATTTAAGTTCAGATCACTGGGGACAGTTGGTATCATTGCCTTACATACACAAGAAACAGAAAAATAAGAAAGTTGTGTTTGTTCCAATAAATGAACATTGCTTGGAGAGGTTTAGAAGTAACATAATAAAAATACTTCCATCACTTTCATTTAAAAAATAAAAATAGTGCTAATTATTTGTATGGTACCTTATTTAAAATTATAACTTGTGAATTTAGTAAAACATTTACTTCTAAAACTTTATCTTTTAACAGTCGCAAATCATTTAATGAATGGCCGACAGTAGGAATTTATAAAAGTAGACGAAAGTTGTATGAGCTTTATAAGGAAAGATCATATAATAGTAGTGTTATATTTAGAGATTATGTAAAAACATATTCTAACATATTTAAAAAAAAGTGTGCTCCACATTTAAGTTACAAAATTAAAACTGCATTTTACAAAATTAAAATTACCTGGAAAATAATGAATAGTGAAACGGGAAAGGTCAAACCGCGAAACTCGGGTTTTCAATTGAATATTAACAATAATTTAACTCGATGTGAGCAAGAAGTTACCACGGCTTTTGAGAAAAATTTTACTGATGTTCCTTTTTTGACAACTAAATCATTAAATTCTTCTCCTATTGTCGCCGAATCATTGCTTAAACAAAATGTAAAGGCTTGTTCAAATACTTTTAAATTCCATAGGGTATTGCCAAAAGATATCGTTAAATATTTTAAAACTATTGATGTTAAGAAAACGGCAAACTTACGGGGGATTTCCGTTTTAGTTATTTTATGTGGCCCCTTCCAAGCTGTTTCTAAAATAAATTTTATACAAACCATTAATGTAAAATATGCTTAAAAAGAAGTCCCGTTGGGTTTCTTGCTGGTTCTTCCCAGGACAGAGGTTTTTTTTTCAAACCAGTGGTAAATTAAAAAATTACTTTCAATAAGAATTACACATGTGATCTATATTGAATAAAAATTATTCTATAAACTATTAAATGTAACTAAAGAACTATTGTTTATACTTGATCAAATTTATATGGGACCACATGAGAAGTGCCAGCTCTCAGCTCAAATAAAAAAGAATCATCCAAATCGGTTAACCAGAAAAATTTTATGTGGTAACACGCAAAAATATTAAAAATATTAACATACAGTCGAATTGAGTACGTCCCCCATTTTGAAGTCGTTAATAAATAAGATTTTTATTGAACTTATTACATTTATAACAACGCACTTTATAGTTAGCGATATAAAATAGTTTTTTACTTAACAATTTTCGTAAAGCGGCATAATAATTTCGAAGCTATGACTTCCTGTTTTAAGATTTGTTTCAGTCCTGATAACGCTTTAGTACTGAAGACATCCGAGTATACTAGACTTTTTCGAAGCATAAACGCATATACTTTTATATATGGGCCATTCTCATTTTTGCAAATTTTTTTTGTATTTGTATTAAAATTTGTATTGTATTAAAAAATGAAATACTTGTATTATTTCTAGAATACCTATCTACAATTAATTGAAGTAGGTTATATTAACAGGATTTTTTATTAAAACTTAAATAACATAAATATGTTTTTAATCATCATTAAGAAAGTGACGAAAACGTCACCTCCATGTCGTGTGCAAAATCAGTTTATGATAGTATAGGCTAATATAAAATATATATATATCAATAGTCAATTAATTATTTCATATTTTTTTACAATAGAACATGGAAAAATCTTTCTAAAAAACACAAAATAATTAAGACACAAATAATAATAGCCGTGTAGTGGCGGTCAAGAATATCCACTACCCCATATCCTCCCGTGGGTGTCGTAAAAGGCGACAATGGGAAACAGGTGGGAGATGGGCAGCAGCATCTTCCTGATAATAGCCAATATTATAATAAAAAAAAACTGCGGTTGCCAACCCGCTCGCCAAGCGTGGCAACTATGGCAAATACCCCCCTTATGAATGGATGTAATAAAGAGACGGCCCCCAGTCCCCGGCGGCCCCGCTATTCCTGGCTACGGTGGCGACCATGGTAACGGCGGGGCAGGGGGTGCTAAGAATCTCCGGTGGAGGTTTGGTTGCCACCTACGACGACTCGACCTGGCAACATACAACGCACGCACCCTGAGGACTGACGAGAAGATCGTGGAGCTGGAAGAAGAGATAGACAAGTTGCGCTGGCATATTATAGGATTATCCGAAGTCCGAAGAGAGGGGGAGGACACGGTAATCCTCGAATCCGGCAACTTGCTCTATCACCGGGAGGGCGAACATCTGTCCCAAGGAGGTGTCGGATTTATCGTCCACAAGTCTCTCGTTAACAACGTTGTAAAGATCGGGAGTGTGTCGACGAGGGTTGCGTACCTTATACTCAGAATCACCAAACGGTATTCGCTGAAGGTCATACAGGTTTACGCACCAACCTCGGCACACCCCGATGAGGAGGTGGAGGAAATGTATGAGGATATCTCTAGAGCCATGCATTCCTCCAAAACCCAATATACGGTGTTAATGGGAGACTTCAATGCAAAACTAGGCACAAGAGAGAACGGTGAGCTGAAAGTAGGGAAATTTGGAATAGGGCAACGGAACCCAAGGGGCCAGCAGCTGGCCGACTTCATGGCGAAAGAGGGACTCTTTATGATGAACTCTTTCTTCAAGAAGCGGCCCCACAGGAAGTGGACCTGGTTGAGCCCCGACGGTTCGACAAAAAATGAGATTGACTTCATTATGACGACCAGACGACAACTGTTCAGTGATGTCTCAGTGATCGCGAGGGTGAAAACCGGCAGCGATCACCGAATGGTTAGAGGCACACTGAACCTAAATGTTAAGTTGGAGAGGTCTCGTCTGATGAAGTCAACGCTCCGTCCCCCTCGTGCTCTAATCCAAAGTCCCGAAACCTTTCAGCTCGAGTTACGAAACCGTTTTCAGTGCCTAGAAGACTGCAATGAAGTGAACGATATGAATGACAAGCTCGTGGAAACTGTCCATGCGGTCGGAGCTAAGTTCTGCAAGACCCGCCGCAGAAGAACACAAAAACTCTCCGATCACACTCTTAATCTCATGGCTGTTAGACGGGAGATGAGGCTACATTCTTCAACAGATTTGACAGCATACAGGCAACTGAACAGACAGATCTCCAAGTGCATGCGGCGGGACTTACGCAACTTCAATACAGCTCGTATTGAAGAAGCGATCGAGCGGAACCAAGGCTCCAAAGTCTTTGCCAGAGATCTGTCTGCCAGAAAGAGCCAACTGTCAAAGCTGAAGACCGAATGTGGCAGCATCGTTTCCGGGGCACCTGAGATTTTGAGTGAGATTGAGAGGTTCTATGGGCAGCTGTACACGTCATCGTTGGAGCCACACGCAAGTGTGAGTAACGATCCAAGAGCGAGTCTTATCCGACACTATTCCGAAGATATCCCGGACGTCAGTCTGACCGAGATTAGAATGGCTCTCCAGCACCTTAAAAACGGCAAGGCCCCAGGCGAGGATGGAATTACAGCGGAGCTTCTGAAAGCGGGTGGAAGACCGGTACTTGAAGTCCTTCAGAAGCTCTTTAATTCCGTCCTCCATGGTGGCATAACACCGGAGGCGTGGAGCAGAAGTGCGGTGGTCTTGTTCTTCAAGAAAGGTGACAACGCTCTCTTGAAGAACTACAGACCGATTTCCCTTCTGAGCCGCGTCTACATGCTGTTTTCGAGAGTCATTACGAATCGTCTTGCGCGCAGACTTGACGACTTCCAGCCTCCCGAACAAGCCGGTTTCCGAAAGAGCTTTAGCACCATAGACCACATACATACCCTACGGCAAATTGTACAGAAGTCCGAAGAGTACAATTTGCCACTATGTCTGGCGTATGTGGACTATGAGAAAGCCTTTGATTCCGTCGAAATTTGGGCGGTGCTGCAGTCCCTTCAGCGGTGCCAAGTTGACTGTCGGTATATCGAAGTGCTGAAGTGTTTGTACAGTAGGGCTACGATGGCTATCCGAGTACAGAACCAGAGTACGAAACCCATCCAATTGCAGAGAGGTGTAAGACAGGGTGATGTTATATCCCCGAAACTCTTCACCGCTGCATTGGAAGACGTTTTCAAGCTTCTGGACTGGAAAGGATGCGGTATTAACATCAATGGCGAATACATCACTCACCTTCGATTTGCCGACGATATAGTCCTTATGGCAGAATCGCTGGAGGACCTAAGCACTATGCTCAATGACCTCAATAGTGTCTCCCAACGGATAGGTCTTAAGATGAACATGGACAAAACAAAGATCATGTTTAATGTCCATGTCACACCTATGCCGGTAGTTGTTGGGAGCACTAAGCTCGAAGTTGTTGACGAGTATGTTTACCTGGGACAAATAGTCCGACTAGGTAAGTCCAACTTCGACCGAGAGGTCAATCGACGGATTCAACTCGGCTGGGCAGCGTTCGGGAAGCTACGACACATCTTCTCGTCAGACATACCTCAAAACCTTAAAACGAAATTGTACAACCAGTGCGTGTTGCCAGTGATGACTTACGGAACTGAGACGTGGTCCTTCACTGCTGGCCGTATGAGGAAGCTCAAGGTCGCTCAGCGAGCTATGGAGAGGGCTATGCTCGGAGTTTCTCTGCGTGATAAACTTAGGAATAAGGATATCCGCAGTAGAACCAGAGTAACCGACATAGCCCAACGGATTAGTAAGCTGAAGTGGCAGTGGGCCGGCCATATAGCTCGAAGAACCGACAACCGATGGGGAAGAAAGGTTCTCGAGTGGCAGCCTCGTACCGGTAGGCGAAGTGTAGGGCGTCCCCCCACGAGATGGAGTGACGACCTGGTAAGACATGCAGGAAGTCGATGGATGCAGGTGGCTCAGGACCGTGCTTTGTGGCATTCTTTGGGGGAGGCCTATGTTCAGCAGTGGACTTGTGAAGGGCTGTAATGATGATGATGATGAAATGAAATAAATGATTCCAAATATTTCATAACTTTTGTGCATGGAAAAATTATCACCTCCATGGATAAACTTACTGAACGCAGCCACAATTCAATCAATCGGTAAATACAGTTCCTGAACGAATAGAGACAACAAATACAATGCCATCTTGAAAATTTTTGACAGTTTGTCTGTGCTGGGATAATAATTTTAGAGTAAAGACCTATAAAGTAAGATTTTTTTAAAATTAGCGTGCTATTTCAGTCACTTTTGTGGATTACTTATCACAAAGTATTAATTTAATTAAGGTCTATCGAATATTGTAAAATGATGGGCCACTGTAGACGTTATCTTGGTATTTCGTCATTTTTAGTAATTAGCATTTGAGATTACAAAAAAAAACGGTATTTAAGTTTAAAATCTCACTTCCATGGATGTCACCTACGTGGATTACGATTATCCACGGATGTGACTTAACGTCTATGGATGTGACAGTACTGTGATCGCTCTTTGTTAATTTAAAATTTATCAATGTGATTAATTGTAATATGTAAATATTTCTTGATCCAGGGTAGTTATAGCACTAAAAATCAGGAACAGATCAATCACAAGACAAAAGAATGCAATTGGCGACGTCGGAAAAAACAAAGTTCAATCCACAGTTATACGAACAGGCTAAAGCTACAGAAAGAGAACGTTATAGAAATCTAAAATAAAATTATATCTATTCATCAAATGTCAGAAAGAAAACAAAAAAAAACAGAAACAAGACTGGCGTAAGAGGCAAAAAAATTGTAGAATAAATGGAAAATGCAGGGAAAAATTTATTAATAATTCCTAAAATTGGGAAAAATTAGGAAAAGTTTGCGTGATGATCGCCTTAAAGTGACATTGAAAATGATCCAGATTTAATTAGACATTTAAACATCCGGTCTTAATTAGATGATGTCGTTCTGTCTGAAGCCGTATTTCGTCATCTTACAGAGACCTATATCCATCAGTATTAGAAAATTACTCGCCTAGAATATTTGATTCATCAAGTAGTTGTAGTAAGTACTATATCATACCAAAACAAAACTAGACTTAATACTTTTAAGACGACTTAGCTGTGCAAAATGTGATAGAAATTGATCTCATAATGGAATAGGAAAGTAGTATATACACGAAGTGCCATCGTTGAAGAATCTCTTCCTGGCTCAAGTCATGATATTCCACATAGAGTGCCAGAAAATACTGTAATAATAACTGAAGAATCTCTTCCTAGCCTCAGTCATGATATCCCACATGAATTGCCAGAAAATACTATGATAGTAACTGAAGAATCCAACATATTTGACAGAACTCAAATAACAGCTGTAACTTCTTTTCGGGAATTGATCGAAGGCAACTGATTAAATTGGTCTGCAAAAACTCAAACATATTTTACACTGGTTAAATTGTCACTGTACTGGATTATAATTCTCTAATCTTTTACGTGGTAGAGCCACTCTTAAGCTATGTTTAGGTTGTAGCATGAATGGGTCAGCTCGACTGGGGCGTACTATTAGAATGTAAACTAGCAACTTAATGCTGATGTGTTTCGTGGTGAGTGTATAAAACCGGAGACCATTTTTACTTCAAAAGAGGCATTCCATCTTAGTCCTCAGGGGTGACGACGCATCTCTATTTTGATTCGTAATCGAGGATGTAGATGTCTATGGGCCACAACAACCACTTACCATCAGGTGAATTGGGTGCTCTTTTGTCACCTTACTTCTATAAACAAAAGTTTTAGTATTATATCAAGTTTGATTCCAGTTGACAAGTGTGATGAAGAATACACGAAGTTCGTTTGACCACAGTGTAAAGATCTTTTCTGATTGTAGTTATTACTATTACTTTATCACAATCACATTGCGGTCGAAGAAATGTGAAAAAATATTATTACGTTCATTCCCTCATCTGCGCCAAGATTATTCTAATGAATCAGATTCATTGCTTGGTTTAATTTTTTTCTAAAAATGATTAAGTTTAAATAAAACTAATTTTACGGATTTTATCGCGTGTATTAACTTCTATCTTGTTGTAGTATCTGCAGTTTGTGAACATGTTCAAGATCGCCCCCGCCATTACATTAGATTTGATAGACCACAAATCCTCGCAAAAGAACACCTAATCCTCCCAAGGATGATTCGCGAGGCTATTGAAATTAAAAAACATCCTAATTTCAATAGAGAAGATGGATGGGTGCTGCCATCTGCTTGGGATCCCATAATTAATAAAATCAAATCCAAACCCAAGTATACCACTGCTAGACCTCAAGATACTGTAAGCTCATTCTGCGTAAATCGAACCAAAAATTAATATTTAAAAAACTGAAGGTAGCCGGGCTAACTATGACAGCAGGACGTCAAACACCTCAGTCCCCCGTGACCACGGGTGCTGGAAAGCACCCGAAACGTCGGGAAGATAAAAATAAGTTAACACACGCGATAAAATCCGTAAAATTAGTTTTATTTAAATGTGTAGTGTTCGCGTAAATATAAAAAATCATAATGATTAAGTTGTTACTACTTTTTATTATGGTTTCACATTTATAATAGTTTAAATACTCTCAGTTACTTTATTTCGTAAGAATTTTGCAAGTTATATGCTAACTAAATAATGTGGATTAATAATAATTTAATTACTATTAAAATGTTGCTTATGTGACCATATAGAACCGAATAAAAGTATTGTTAACCAACATGTGTTACTATAAAACTTATGAGTAATAGATATAATTAACATAATATTAATTAAGTGTAAATACGTACTTAATTAATACTTAAAATTAATAAATACCAAAGTGATAGTTATATACATATTATAAATAAAAAATTATCGTTTTATTCGTCCATTAATCATTAATAATTTATTAAAATTATACAAATATGTCACTACCGTGGAGTTGTGTCACTTCCGTGGAGAGGTGTTTTCATTTTTCATGTTTTTTGTGAAAACTACAGTGAAAATAGCTAGGCTTTTATGTGCTCCATTTAGCAAGATAAGATACCTTTCATTTGAGACTACTTTGAATCATATCAAAATAAAAAAAAATAGAATTTAAGTCCGTTTTTGAGAATGGTCCATATATATATATAGATCATGTACAAATATAATTAATAACTTATAACTTGGTGCAGCCATATCGATCAGACGTAATAAAACATCAATGTTTTCAGTTTTATTAATTTATTATACTCAAACGTACGTTTATATTTGCATATTTTTATACGTGGTAAAGCAATGCTGCAGCTATGTTACTGGTAAAGTTGAAGTTGGTATAGTTGGGTCCGCTCGACCGGGGGATGGACCATGCTCTCACAAAATACCAGCGTAAAATAGCAGCTTAATGCTGCTGTGTTTCGTATGGTGAGTGAGGAGAACTGGAGACCCTTTTTACAAGATTTGCAATGTAACTATGTTTGTTCGTGTGGAATCTTGCAACTCAATTTTGAAGCAGATGTCTTCAATCGATTGAGATGAAATTTTGTATACACGTTAAGTTTGGATAGCGGACTAGTTATTTTTAATGCACTTCTACAATATGGATGTCAAATAAAAGGGCATGCTTAGTATAACTCGAAAAATAAAGTGAAGTCACTCTAAATCCAATATGGCGGACTTCTAAAGATTGCGGACTAAGTTTTTATACTTTCCTACAATATGGGTATTAATTGAAAGGACTTGCTGAGCATACGAATGCGAGTTAACCAAAAATAAGATGGTGATCATAAACTGGGGTGCTCCAATCCGTCTGAAATTTTGGTGTACTGGGGTTTTTACAGTCCTCAATAATGATATTGAGATCGAATTGTTCGAGTGTGTAGCATCGGTTGGTTAACTTTGACTTGTGTAATTTGGCGAGATAGGCGTCAACAGCATTGGTTTGCAACCTGTCTAGGAGAAGGGTAACTCCAAAATCAAACCTGGAACTGTGTTTCGTAAGGCACAAGTAAGCTTCAAGCTGAAATAAGTAGTGCATTCCTCCAAACACCCGAGTCAAGGTACGGCCTTACCTTGACTCAGGTGTTTGGCCGAGGACTGAGTGAAATCAGGATGTAACATAATGTCAATCCCCCTGAAATGTTGGTGTACTGGGGTTTTTGGAGTACTCGAATATGATATTGAGGTCAGATTGCTCGAGTTTGTAGCATTGGTTGGTAAACTTTGACTGTCGAAAGGTGTGGTAAATAGTGTCATTGGACATATTACAAAAATTATATGGCCCTGCTTCCAAAGAGCACAAATGTATGATACTGGCATACCATCCGTCCGTAAAGACTTCGGTAAAGACGGTGTTCATCTCATTAATCCCAAGACTGTACAATTTCCAGAAAAATATAGGCAAAACGAAGAATGCTGCCAATTATATTATGTTGGGCTTCAACAGTACACAAAATATAGGTTCGAAGCTCTTCGCTGCTGGTCAAGCATACGTGGCCTTAAGTAGAGTAAAATCATTAGGAGGTCTCCTTATTGAAGAGCTAGACTGTTCGAATTTAACCGACAAACGACCTTGCAACAAAGATGCGTTGAATGAGATAATCAGACTGAGAAACCTGTCTAGCGATAACTAAAAAGTAAAAAATAAATTAAAAGTAAAAATACTTTCTAAAACAAGCTTTTATTTAAATGCGCTAAAAATAATACAATAAACTTTTCCTTTAAACCTTTTACTATCAACTTACAACGTCATTAAACAATTTATATGACATAAAAGCTTGTCAAGAGATTTGTCTGTATAGATAAAGAGTATCTAAATGATTTTAATTTTTAAATTAAGTATATACGAGTAAGTAAAAATGAGTAGAAACGAGTAGAAACTTAAATCTCGCGACAACTTTTTATATCATATAAATTGTGTAATGACGTTATAAGTTTATAATAAAAGTTTTAAAGGAAAAGTTTATTTTTTTCCTTTTAGCGCATTTAAATAAAAGCTTGTTTTAGAAAAAGTTTTTTTGCTTTTATTTTTTACTTGAAATGCGGCATTCTATCTTAGTCCTCATGGGTGACAACGCACTTGCATTTTGAATTGTAATCGAGGATAGGTGTAGATGTTTCTGGGCCACAGCAACTACTTACTATTAGGTGGACTGTGTACTCGTTTGGTGCACTTATTTTATAAAAAAAATATTCACCATTTTTTTCCTGTAACTGTTGTTTCCGTGTCTAGTAAATTGTCGTATTCCATCCAGTCTGTGCATCTCAAGCATACTGCTTTCAAACGACCTATTCCACTCACTTGTCCCTCGATGATCTCCGTCGTATTGCTAGAGGTCTGTGATTCTTTTATAAAATAAAATTGAACGGACTTTGAAAAACAAAGTCTATGCTGTCTTTTTATTAAAAGAAATCTCCTGTACAGATAGCACGTACACTTATAATCACTAACTAATTACTTGGTGCAGCTCATCGATCGATTTTATTTTGTTGTAGGCAAATGCTGAGTAAAATACTCATTAATTCGGAACTTCAGAACCAAAGTTAAAACTCTCGAAACAGGTTGGAGAAACGAAATCGCAATTTTAGTAACTAATTAACAACAAATTAGCTACAAATACGTGTATATGTACATATTTAAGGTTTCTCCTGACTTCTCACTGCTAGCCTTATAGGGCTAAGAAACTCGCTCAAGCAATGTAAATTTTAGTTACTCAGGATAAGAAGCTGTGAAAAATAGAAGCAAGCGGATATATTTGTACAGTAATAGGCCTCATTGCCTATATTCCAAGGAAGTGGTACGTTTTAACGTATTGTGGCGCAGCAAGAGTGGGTCGGTTTGACCAGGTGAGGACCACCGTTACCGTTAGAATTACAGTTTATACGCAGTCTGCAGATGAACAAAGGCTCATATATTGACTCATAAGGAAAAGTGTGCCATAATTGCCACGCTTGGCAGGTGGGTTGGCAATTGTAGTTTATTTTTATTTTAAGTGTTATTAGAAAGGGGCTGCTACCCATCTTCTAGTTTGTTTCCCCCTTTCGTCTTTTATGAAACCCACGGGATGATATGGGATAGTGGATATTTTATCCCATAGTGGAAGTGGTGACGACCATGCTCCTAGAGAATAGCAATTTGAAAAAATGGCAGCATAATATGGCAAGTGACAAAAAGTGAAAACCACTTTTCATTCCTCAGGGTGACAATGCATCTGCATTTTGATTCTTGGTTTCTTGACATCTATAGAACAAAACATTCACTTGTTATTAAGTGGACTACGAACATGTGCTCATTTCTTACTCATATATAAGTCTATAAACAAATTGTAAACATTTATCCACAAGAGTTGATCATATCCTATAGTAGGGAATAGGAATAGTTGCCAGACTAGGCATGCGGAGTGGTGATCACAGTCCCAGACATCCCGTATCAGATCTGGGTAGTGCGCATTAGTTGTAAACACGAAATAATTGTACTGACCTCTATTGAAGCTTCATTCTTCCGCAATCTACGCCTTACTCTGTCTTTCGACGCTCAAGACGCTCTTTCTCTAATACCGCGTCACAATACATGTCATTTGCGCCTTTTGTCAAAAAGGCATATGCATATGCCATGTTTATAGACATATCAATTAAAGACCTTTAGTTGATTTGCCTGAAGCTGGGATTAGCTTCAGGAAATAGGCACTCTGAAGGACAAACACTACTTCCTTGTCGGCCGAATACTTTTGCGTAATATTCGGCTATTCGGCCAGGAAGTCCGCAGAATACTCGGTAATAGGCGTGTGGCCGAGTATACTATTCGTTGCAAGTATACATAATAATTAGTAATTAAGGCGTTGTCCCAAATTCATGGAAGACAGCTTTTGTCCACCCGATCCCTAAAAAAGGCGACCGCTCAGACCCGTCCAACTATAGGCCTATCGCGATCACCTTCTTCTTCTCCAAAATAATGGAATCCATTATCAACTGCCAGCTCATCCGGTACCTTGAGGATCACCAGCTGATTAGTGACCGCCAATACGGTTTTCGTCGGGGTCGATCAGCTGGTGATCTTCTGGTCTACCTGACCCATAGATGGTCGGAGGCAGTAGAGTCCAAGGGGAAGGCGTTGGCCGTTAGTCTGGACATTGCGAAGGCCTTCGATCGGGTTTGGCACAAAGCGCTTCTTTCGAAGCTCCCTTCCTATGGACTTCCCGAGAAATTGTGCAATTGGATCACCAGCTTCCTTGCAGATCGGAGCATCAAGGTCGTTGTAGACGGTGCATGTTCTGACTACAAGCCTATTAACGCTGGTGTTCCACAAGGCTGTGTGCTATCACCAACGCTGTTTCTTCTGCATATCAATGATATGTTGCTAGCTGGTAACATTCATTGCTATGCGGATGACAGCACTGGTGATGCTCTATACACCGGCCGTGCTAATATTTCTCGGGAAAACGTCTCCGAGTACCGGAACAAACTTGTGTCTGAAGTCGAGTCTTTGCTGGACAAAGTCTCGAACTAGGGGCGACTAAATCTAGTCCAGTTTAATCCTCAGAAGACACAAGTTTGCGCGTTTACCGCTAAAAAGAACCCCTTTGTCGTATCTCCTTAGTTTCAAGGCACTCCCCTGGTTGCCACAGCCAGTATCGGAATCCCTGGGCGTACATATCGAGTAAAGTGCAGTTTCGTGGTCACTTGGAAGAGAAGGCCAAATTGGCCTCTAAAAAGCTTGGCGTGCTCAGCAGAGCGGGACAGTATTTCATGCCGGCACACCGCCTGCAACTTTACAAGGCGCAGGTTCGGCCTCACGAATACTGTTCCCATCTCTGGGCCGGGGCTCCCCAGTGCCAGCTCCTTCCACTTGACCGCATCCAGCGCAGAGCGGCTCGAATCGTCGACGACCGAGTCCTTTCCAATCGGCTCGACTCATTGGCGCTGCGAAGAGATGTTGCATCTCTTTGCGTTTTCTTTCGCATCTACCATGGGGAGTGCTCCGAGGAATTGTTCGGATTAATTCCAGCCGCCAAATTTCACGAACGCACATCGCGGCAGAACTCCCGATACCATCCACACCATCTGGATAATTGGCGGTCCTTCACTGTGCGATTTAGAAGATGTTTTCTTCCTTGCACGACTTCCTTGTGGAATCAATTACCATCAGCGATTTCTACGGACCGATGCGACTTAGGGACCTTCAAGAAAAGAGCGTACTCCTTTTTAAAAGGCCGGCAACGCATCTGCAATTCCCTCCCTGGTGTTGCAGTTGTTCATGGGCGGCGGTAGTCACTTACCATCAGGTGAGCCGCATGCTCTTTTGCCCCCTCTCCTATATAAAAAAATTTTAACTGTGCCGGAATGTATAAAATATCAACATCTATTTTGTAGTGCCAATATGAATAAAATATAGCAAATAAACATTATGCCGTAAATTAAATGACATGAAATTAACAAAATTTTGTCAATACTTTATTAACTTTAACTATTAATAACTCCTCCTCCAAAAGAATTGACCCTTCATAAGGACAAATCGGAAGACATGCAATAAAAAAGTAGATGTATCTAGACCTAAAGTCGTGTAAGAGCCGTGGTAGCTCAGATGGTTTACAGCGAGCGCTAACCGCTAGCTTCTAGCTTCACAGTAGGTACTTGACCAACCCGGGTTCAATCCCTGCCGGCACCAATGAAATTGTTAATTGCAATTTTAAGTGCTGATTTAGCACGTGCTCGGCGGTTAAGGAAAACATCGTGAGGAAACCCGCATGTCTGAAAAATAAGAAAAAAATATTTCGAAGACATGTGCAGTTCGCCAACACGCATTGGGGCAGCGCGGCGGACATTTGTTTGCCCTAAAACCCTCTCAGAAGTGAGAGAAGGCCTGTGCCCAGCAGTGTGGGACGTAAATAGGCTGCAACTTTACTTTTACTTTTTCATCTAGACGTATTATATTAATGCAATTCTAAAAAACTTACATAATTACGTGTTCCGTCATGGTAGCATAATATTTTATTATATAATATGCCAAATTTCAGCCCTCAACATACCTATCCCTATCTATATTAGTAGTTTAGTAGCCTATGTGAACTCAAAATACTTTTTTTCTTTCACAAAGTCACAAACACCGTGGTGTACAAGTGAGACAATTTTGGCACGGAGCATCTCTAATTCCTAAATTAGAGTCCACGAGAGTGAAGCCGCTAGTTTTAGTTTAAATTGAAAAGTAAGTGTCCGGTTGGTTCTCTTGACAAGCGGAGCTTAAGTGGGGTCGAGGTCATGTTTACTTACAATATCGCATAATTAAGAGACATATTAACAAACGACGATGGATATAGGCACTAAAATTGTGTTAGGCGTTTATCTTTTGAAGTTAATTGGAACGTAATTATGTACCCGTGATTATCCCATCTGAAATGTAATTACAAGTAGCTGTCTCAAATACGACATGTAGTAACGATATTTCATCTATTTTCGAATTGAAAATGAAATTAACATAATTTTATAATAATATAATATGGTAGAGCGATTAAAACTCACCTACAAATGTAATTTTCCTTACGACTGAAGTTTTTTTAAATTTATTTTCAGAACTAAGTGTGACAAACGAACACACATTCCATATACACTCAGTACGTGAATATTCTGGCTATGAAGTTGATATTCAACAGCTTTTGAATAAAACTCAAGGTACGTAAGATTGCACACGATGTTGATAGTCTAATAAATATCAGCTATTTATATAAGATAGATTAACAAAGCTATTTTTCAAAAAATGAATCCCTTAATTCAATTTGACCGCAAAGCCATATCAACATTGATTTTGGCTAGCCTGTTAATAATCCACAGGTTTTTGTGGTACAGTGATGAAGATTTATTTTATCTATTCCTATTCCGTCATTTGTATGTGTGGTGTTTACATAATTGATAAAAACCTCTCCCAATGAGGTGAGTACTGCCATGCTATTTCAAGATGTTTCCATAGACGTTTAAAAGAAAAAGTCGCACAGGGTTTCTTGCCGGTTCTTCCAAGGTTACAGATGTTTTTTCTGAACCAGTGGCAAACCTAAAATAATTTTAAATGACTCTATTCTATTTTGTAAATGATGAAGAGGAATATGTTGATGAAACTAATTTTAAGGATTTTATCGCGTTTAATTTAATTTTTATTTAATTTTTGTTTTGATTCCCGACGTTTTTGGTACTTTACAGCACCTATAGTTACGGTTAAATGCCTTGGTCCCAAGGCATTTAACGTCCCGATGTCATAGCCTACGACCGTTAACCCATAAGGCTACGATTGTTAACACGGCGTCAGAGGGGTTGGGCCAAATCGACCGAATATATTTTAGTTTTCTTATACATTTTTGGCTTAATTTTTGTGTTATTTTTCTTAGTGTTCGCTCAACAATCGAATACACACACTCACAGTATGAGTGCACAAAGCGCATATGAACATGACCCACCCCTGTTAGTTAATGTTATAATTTGTGCCATTTTTCCTTTAAATGATTTATGTTATTTTCTTAGATTTTATGGTTTTATGAGAATATTTGGTTATTTGATTTACTATTTAGCTGACTGAAAAATTCTGAGAAATGAAAACGATAGCGTATATTGTCAATAATTGAAGGAGCCACTTAAGTTTGTTAAATTTCTGATAAGCCATCCTCTGGTGAAAAGGAAAACACAGTCTCTTATCACAGACACTGATAACTACAACACCCCAGTGCATACGTTTCTACGTCAAATGCGGTTTGACAGTCTTTCAATCACTTCCGCTGCAAGAGCATCTTTAACCGAATTCATAAAGTTCTTCGAGTTGTGAGAAACCCATTTCTCATTATGTTGGTAAAGTTTTTCAGCGTGGAATAAGATACATCTCTGGCAGAATGTTCGAACCAAAGCTGAAAATATAATTATACAATTGCCAGGTTTAATACCGCAAACTAAATCTGTCATGGCTTAATATAAAAAGTACTCTATGGCTTAATTTTAACCTCTTTGACACTGACATTATACTGAGGAATATTTTTATTTTTACTAAAGAATGCTCAGTGCCGTAAAAAAACTAAAATCTGTTAGCATAGAGCAACAACGGCGGACCAGAGAGAAGTTAGCATGGCATTTTTTCCCAATAAAAAACTGTCTGTCATTTTTGCGGAGGTAAATCTCATAGAGATAATATAGATAAAGTGGAGAAGCCATATGCTTTTCTGCAAGTGGAACTGACGCGCTGTTAGAAAGAGAAAGAAGATGAGAGTTGCTGTCTGTCCTTCTCTAACAACAACAGAGCGCATGCGCGGTATTATTTTGTCATGACATGCGTCGTTAGAGAGATACAGATAGCAACCTTGATCTTCTCTCTCTTTCTAACGAGAATTCACATTTGCGGCTGGCTTCCCTACTCTATCTATATTATCTCTATGGTAAATCTACGCACACAAAAACAGTCTTCTGTAACTAAGAAACTCACATATAATAATTAAAACAATAAACTAACAATTTCACACACACAGATACATTATAACAATATCAATCAGTTACAGCGACAACTCAAATACTGACTCGAATAAGTCGCTTGGCCGATCCATATATTGTATGAGGGCGAGAGACATGTCGCTGCTTAAATTCAAAACTACCATAACTCAAAATAGAAGAAAATAGTGTTTTTTTATATAAATTGCCTTATAATCTATCATTATTATACCTGAATTAAAGACACCCGTTAATTTCGACCTTAAAACACGAAAAAAATACGAAATATTTGTTTTCAATTTTGACCTTTTGCGACTAACTTCAAGTCAATACCGCCATAATATTGTCAGTTGTTGTCGGGCTGCCAGCATGAATGCACTTTTTCTTGGGACAAACTACCACATGTCGAAAATCCATGTAAGTTTGATTCATATTTTATAGGTATAGTCAAAAGTACCATATTATGGTATGGTTGTTTTGAATTTAAAATTCAAAAGTACACAATTTTATTTTAAGATAAAAGAGCCACATTTTGTAATATACTTATTTTGCTTAAAATATTTATACAAATATTCAATTAATTTAAATAAAACTAATTTTACGGATTTTATCGCGTATATTAACTTATTTTATATTCCCGACGTTTCGAGCACTTTACAGCACCCATGGTCACGGGCGGGACTGAGGTGTATGACGTCCCAATGTCATAGTTAACCACGGCTACCTCCAGATTAAAAATTATTAATTTTTGTTCCGATCCACGCAGTATGAACTTACAGTATCATGAAGTCTTGCAGTTGTATGCTTGGGTTGGGATTTAATTTTATTAATTATGGGATCCCAAGCAGATGGTAGCACCCAGCCATCTTCTCTATTGAAATTAGGATGTTTCTTGATTTCAATAGCCTCGCGAATCATCCTTGGAAGGAATCGGTGTTCTTTAGCGAGGATTTGTGGTCTATCAAATCTAATGTAGTGACGGGGGCGATCCTGTACGTGTTCACAGACTGCAGACTTCCCGGAGCGTCTATTCTTCACATCAGCTATGTGTTCTTTAACACGGGTTTTTATAGATCTTTTAGTTTGTCCTATATAAGAGAGACCACATTCACAATCAAGCTTGTACACTCCTGCATCTTGCAGAGGAATATTACACTTGACTGATGGTAAAAACTGACTAATCTTCTTCGGCGGCTTGAAATATGTTTTAATGGAAGCCCGCTTCAAGATGTAGCCAATCTTGTCAGTGACACCTCTGACATATGGCAGTACAGCAGGCACTCGCTCGACTGTGGCCGGCTTCACTCGTTCACTGTGACGTAGGCGTGGGACCCGAAGCTTATTGTCGTGCAAAACTTGCTTGACGTGTTGGAGCTCGGCGGCCAGGTGTTTACTGTCACAGATCCCTCGTGCTCTCTGAAACAAAGATTTACCCACGGTAGCTAACTGTGAAGGATGGTGGTGAGAATCACCGTTTAAATATCTATCTGTATGGGTCTTTTTTCTATACACAGTGTGGCTCAAGGTGTTATCAGGATTCCGAATTACTAACACATCTAGAAAAGCTAAAGAATTGTTTGCCTCTAACTCCATTGTGAACTGAATTTTAGAATTTAAGGAGTTAAGATGGTCTAGAAATGCAGTTACTTTATCTAAAGGGAGGATTGTGAAAGTGTCGTCTACGTACCGCTTGTAGAATCTTGGGTTTACGGGAGAAGTACGCAGGGCTTTCTCCTCAAAGTCCTCCATGAATATATCGGCAACAATGGGAGATACAGGTGAGCCCATCGCCACTCCATCTACTTGCTTGTAGAACTCCTCCTTCCACAATAGGTAGCCAGATGTAAGGCAGTGTCTAAGTAATACTGCATATTCTACGGGCATGTTGTTTTGCTCTAGCCTTCTAGTAACAATCGAGATGCAGTCTTCAACAGGTAAGCATGTGAACAGAGACTGCACATCAAAACTGACCATAGTTTCATTGTCTGCCAGATGTAGGTCTTTAATCTCGCTGACAAAATGGTAGGAATCCTTTGTGTGTGCTCTTGTATGTCCCCTGAGCGGTGAGAGTATATTCGCTAAGTGTTGAGCCAATTTGTAAGTTGGTGAATCGATTTGGCTCACTACAGGACGTAGTGGAGCATTGGGCTTGTGTATTTTTGGTAACCCATACAATTTCGGTGGTTTGGCACACGTAGGTATTATCGATTTTACGTCTAGATTTAATCTTTCGGAGTGTTTCTTTATGAGATCACTAGTTGTTTTGAGTGTGTTATTTGTTGGGTCATTTTTAACCTTTTTATAAGTACTTGCATCCGACAAAAGTTCTTGTATTTTAGAATTATAATCCGACGTATCCATGACAACCGTGGCGTTTCCTTTATCTGCGCGGAGAATCGTGAGTTCTCGTTTATTGCGTAGGTTATTCAACGCTTTAAATTCGTCTTTAGGTAGATTCGGTTTTGGTGTTGAGCTTCGACGTAACATAGACGAAATGTCTTGACGTATCGCTTCCAAATCTTCCTTTCGCATATTGTTTTTATATAAACAGTCCTCGACGCTGCAAATAATTTCTTCGTACGGTAATTTTTTAGGTGTTAAAGCAAAATTAAGGCCTTTCGATAATACTCTAATTGTTGCATCATCCAGAGTTTGTTTTGACAGATTATAGACCGCGCTTAATCTATGATCCGCGTTCGTAGTCAATGGTTGCGTTTCACAAAATTCACAATGGAGTTAGAGGCAAACAATTCTTTAGCTTTTCTAGATGTGTTAGTAATTCGGAATCCTGATAACACCTTGAGCCACACTGTGTATAGAAAAAAGACCCATACAGATAGATATTTAAACGGTGATTCTCACCACCATCCTTCACAGTTAGCTACCGTGGGTAAATCTTTGTTTCAGAGAGCACGAGGGATCTGTGACAGTAAACACCTGGCCGCCGAGCTCCAACACGTCAAGCAAGTTTTGCACGACAATAAGCTTCGGGTCCCACGCCTACGTCACAGTGAACGAGTGAAGCCGGCCACAGTCGAGCGAGTGCCTGCTGTACTGCCATATGTCAGAGGTGTCACTGACAAGATTGGCTACATCTTGAAGCGGGCTTCCATTAAAACATATTTCAAGCCGCCGAAGAAGATTAGTCAGTTTTTACCATCAGTCAAGTGTAATATTCCTCTGCAAGATGCAGGAGTGTACAAGCTTGATTGTGAATGTGGTCTCTCTTATATAGGACAAACTAAAAGATCTATAAAAACCCGTGTTAAAGAACACATAGCTGATGTGAAGAATAGACGCTCCGGGAAGTCTGCAGTCTGTGAACACGTACAGGATCGCCCCCGTCACTACATTAGATTTGATAGACCACAAATCCTCGCTAAAGAACACCGATTCCTTCCAAGGATGATTCGCGAGGCTATTGAAATCAAGAAACATCCTAATTTCAATAGAGAAGATGGCTGGGTGCTACCATCTGCTTGGGATCCCATAATTAATAAAATTAAATCCCAACCCAAGCATACAACTGCAAGACTTCATGATACTGTAAGTTCATACTGCGTGGATCGGAACAAAAATTAATAATTTTTAATCTGGAGGTAGCCGTGGTTAACTATGACATTGGGACGTCATACACCTCAGTCCCGCCCGTGACCATGGGTGCTGTAAAGTGCTCGAAACGTCGGGAATATAAAATAAGTTAATATACGCGATAAAATCCGTAAAATTAGTTTTATTTAAATGTGTAGTGTTCGCGTAAATATAAGAAATTCAATTAATTTATAAACAAAACTGCTATATTTGGAATACGTTTATTTTGCATAAACTATTCGATGGAAACTTTTTAAAATTTTAAAACTAAAAGTCAGTGTTTTGGTTTAATGTTGTTTTGATACAAAATAATATTAAAAATAAATGAAATATTATACTTAAAAGTGGTATTTACTAATCGGCCCCGTTTGTAGAATGTATAGCATTATAGATTTTTTTAAAATTTTAATGCTCTGAAACGTCTTATATGTAACCTGAAGTACCTTTTACCAGACTACTCAATACTCAAAAGGAGAGTAATGTGTTCGTTTATTAGCATGATGTTATAATATTTAACATTTTTGTAGCCATTTTTCGTTTAAATTTAATAATAAAGTAAAGTTTGGGAGTCCCGTCAAACATCTAACAAAAAAGTAAGTACACAATATTATATATATGGTCTAATTCTTAAACTTCTTCCTCACTTTACTTTGGGGTCCGAAAAGCTATTTTATTGATAATAAAATAAATAAATTTCGTCTGGTGAGTGCAGGTGGCTGGAGGCCCTATTCTCCCCCCCCCCCCCCCATCAACATGGTAGCGGAATTACACAATAGACTACCCCAGGAGGGTACCAGTACCCCTGGAGAATCCCTCGCTGAGCATCCACGACCATGTTATTCCACTCCTGAGCGTTGGTGCTCAGGCTGCCCCGCGTATACCGGGGGGGGGGGGGGGGGGGGGGGGGCAAAATTCCGCTAAAAAACATAACTGTTCGGGGCAACCTGAGCAACAATACCAAGGCAACCCCTGCCACGCTATCCGTGAATTTCTGCAACATCAGGGGACTTCACTCTAACCTAAACGCCGTCCACTACCAACTCGAGACGGCGAAGCCGGCCTTGCTCTTCCTGACCGAGACGCAGGTTTCCTCTCCGGCTGATATTTCGTATCTCTCCTACCCGGGGTACAAATTGGAGCACTCCTTTGTGCTTGGGCTGGAGTTTGCGTGTATATCAGAGAGGACATCTGTTCTCGACGCCTCGACAGTCTTGAAGGTTCCGATCTGTCCATCCTTTGGCTACGCGTAGACAGCGACTACCATCCGCGCGCATACGGGTGCCTCTATAGGTCCCATAGCGGTAATGCCGAAACAGACCGACTCATCGACCACGTCCAAATGGCTACAGATTCTTTGCTACAACAGGTCCCATTCACAGAGATCGTGATCCTTGGCGATTTTAACGCCCACCATGCCGAATGGCTCGGTTCACGTTTAACCGATCATGCGGGGAGATCTGTTTAAGACTTTGCCTTGGCATATGGTCTGACACAACTGGTTACTTCGCCTACGCGGATTCCAGATGTGGAGGATCATAGACCTTTCCTGTTATACCTTCTGCTGACCTCTCATCCGGACGGATATCAGGTTTCCGTCGATGCCCTTTTTGGCTCTTCGGACCACTGTCTGATCCGGAGTATGGTGCCACTCACGCTCCCTTCGCGGTTGCGTTCTGCAGGTTGCCACCGTGTTTGGCATTACAAGTCGGCGGATTGGGACGGAATGCGGTCTTTCTTTGCATCCTACCCATGGAGGCGGGTTTGCTTCTCGCCGGATCATCCCAGCGCTGTAACTGACTCTGTTACTGATGTGGTGCCACAGGGAATGGAACTATTTATTCCATCATCTGTGGTACCCATCGGAGGCGGATCTCAGCCTTGGTTTGGTCGCTCCTGTAAAACTGCATTACGCAGTAAGCAGGAATGTTATCAAGCCTGGGCTCCAGCTTTGGCGACTCGGGATGTAAACACCAGCACACTTAAAAAGAAGTATAACTTCGCCTCCAGGTCCTTCAAAAGAGTTATTGCCAAGGCAAAGTCAGAGCACATAGGCAGATTTGACGAGAAACTAGTTCGCCTTCCTTCGGGAACCCGTGCATTCTGGTCTTCCGCAAGGCTGTCCAAGGGAACTTCTGTAAGTCACCACTACCATCTCTGCACAGGGAGGACGACTCACTGGCCCATGACGCAAAAGAGAAAGCCGACCTTTTAGGCTCCCTTTTTGCGTCCTACTCGACTCTTGATGACGGGAGGAAAACACCGCCGACCATCCCGCGGTGTGAGTGCTCCATGCCGGATGTGCTGTTTTCACAGCACTCGGTTCGCAAAGCACTTCTCTCCCTGGACATCCAGAAGTCGAGTGGGCCTGACGGAAACCCCCCAATTGTGCTGAGGACTTGTGCTTCAGAGTTGGCACCGGTCCTAACGCGTCTTTTTCGGTACTCCTACACCCAAGGCGTAGTCCCGAATTCACGGAAGACAGCTTTTGTCCACCCGATCCCTAAAAAAGGCGACCGCTCAGACCCGTCCAACTATAGGCCTATCGCGATCACCTCCTTGTTCTCCAAAATAATGGAATCCATTATTAACTGCCAGCTCATCCGGTACCATGAGGATCACCAGCTGATTAGTGACCGCCAATACGGTTTTCGTCGAGGTCGATCAGCTGGTGATCTTCTGGTCTACCTGACCCATAGATGGGCGAAGGCAGTAGAGTTCAAGGGGGAGGCGTTGGCCGTTATTCTGGACATTGCGAAGGCCTTCGATCGGGTCTGGCACAAAGCGCTTCTTTCGAAGCTTCCTTCCTATGGGCTTCCCGAGAAATTGTGCAATTGGATCACCAGCTTCCTTGCAGATCGGAGCACCAAGGTCGTTGTAGACGGTGCATGTTCTGACTACAAGCCTATTAACGCTGGTGTTCCACAAGGCTGTGTGCTATCACCAACGCTGTTTCTTCTGCATGTCAATGATATATTGCTAACTGGTAACATTCATTGCTATGCGGATGACAGCACTGGTGATGCTCTATACACCGGCCGTGCTAATATTTCTCGGGAAAACGTCTCCGAGTACCGGAAGAAACTTGTGTCTGAAGTCGAGTCTTTGCTGGACAAAGTCTCGGACTGGGGGCGACTAAATCTAGTCCAGTTTAATCCTCAGAAGACACAAGTTTGCGCGTTTACCGCTAAAAAGAACCCCTTTGTCATATCTCCTTAGTTTCAAGGCACTCCCCTGGTTGCCTCAGCTAATATCGGAATCCTCGGCGTCGACATATCGCACTCGATATGTCGACGCGACCATGAAACTGTACGTCACTACGTGCAGTTTCGTGGTCACTTGGAAGAGAAGGCCAAATTGGCCTCTTAAAAGCTTGGCGTGTTCAGCAGAGCGGGACAGTATTTCATACCGGCACACCGCCTGCATTTTTACAAGGCGCAGGTTCGGCCTCACATGGAATACTATTCCATCTCTGGGCAGGTGCTTCCCAGTGCCAGGTCCTTCCACTTGACCGCATCCAGCGCAGAGCGGCTCTAATCGTCGACGACCGAGCTCTTGCCGATCGGCTCGATTAATTGGCACTGCGAAGAGATGTTGCATCCCTTTGCATTTTCTTTCACATCTACCATGGGGAGTGCTCTGAGGAATTGTTCGGATTAATCCCAGCCACTAAATTTCACGAACGCACATCGCGGCAGAACTCCCGATACTATCCACACCATCTGGATGATTGGCGGTCCACCACTGTGCGATTTAGAAGATGTTTTCTTCCTCGCACGACTTCCTTGTGGAATCGATTACCATCAGCGATTTTTCCGGACCGATACTACTTAGGGACCTTCAAGAAAAGAGCGTACTCCTTTTTAAAAGGCCGGCAACGCATCTGCAATTCCCTCCCTGGTGTTGCAGTTGTTCATGGGCGGCGGTAGTCACTTACCATCAGGTGAGCCGCATGCTCGTTTGCTCCCTCTCCTATAAAAAAAAATAAAAAAAAATAAAGGTCTCGGGTATCGAAGGCGTGGGTAGTATTATTAATTCATATTATTATTACATTACTCATTTATTTATTTTCTTTGTTACAAATAGTTACTGCGATGAAAGTGGCAATCCAGACAGAACGCCAAGAGATCCAGGCACAGTTGCATTCAACTATAATTCTAGCACGATGCCACCTAAAAATTTACTTGAAAATATATCTCAATGTAATGATGCCGAGGATCTAAATGATGACTCCACAAATTCTATTCCAGACAGCCAGCCTGATCTCGGTTTCTCTGTACTCGTCAAAATAGATTCATTTTCTTTTCTAAATATTCCATCAAAAAAAAAAAGGCCAAATAAGTATATCGAAGAAAGTGATACTGCTATCCAATCAAACACGAGGACTGATTTTCATCAGACGATAGCGTTAAAGACCCCAACTATTCAGTTGACTCAGACGATAATACGAGTATAAACTCGGATCTTGAAGAGTATTTATTTCTTTATAACGATTGTTCATTACCGAAACCTGGACCTTCGAGGGTGAACGTTTTCCAGCGCTCAGCAATTGTTTATGAACCAGTTGAGTCCAACAGCAGTCAACAACAACAACGACCTATTTGTAATGATTCTCAGTCTGCAATATTAATTGACCCATCGAATGATGTCATAACTTATACTGATCCTTGTATAACTAATAGTGAAAGTCTCTATCAGAAACTCTACCATCTAGCGTTTATATCGAAAATCCTAGCGTTGAAGCTACTGATGAGACAGTAGTAAAAAAATCGCGGAAAAGAAAAGCGCACCCAGAATTATTGAAAAAAAAATATTGCTAAATCTCTAAAAATCAGTGGTAAATCTTACATCTCTCAATCGAAATCCAAAAAATTTGTTAGTGAGAAAAAAATGGGACAGCCATGCAATCTTAAATGTAAATTGAAATGTAGCGAAATATTCAGTACCGATATCCGTGAAAAAGTTTTTCGTGAGTTTTGGGCCTTGGGCAATTCAGAACATCAGCGGCAGTTTGTTCGAAATAATATGTCTGAAATTGTACCCAAGTACGCGTATATACGCGTGTTGGATCTACTCGGAATAATTTTAACAACACATACTATTTGCCTCTTAATAATCAGCGTACTCGTATCTGTAAACTTTTTTCATGCACACTCTTGCGATTTCAGATACATTCATAAGAACTGTTTTGAAAAAAATATTGTTAATTCTCACAAGCTGCTTTCATTGAAAATAGAGGAAAACATAATAGCCACTTCAAATTGGATGCAAGCATTATATAAACTTCTTTGACGGAAAAGTACGAAGTGCACTTAAAAGAAAAATCGCTTTCGCGAACTTAAAAAAAAGAAGACAAAAAAAGTTTCTGACAATTTTATAGTTGCTGTTTATGATTTACAGGCGGTAATGCCATGCCCCCAAGGTGAAATATCTAGCTTCTATTATATATCAAAATTGAATTTGCTAAACTTTACTATAACAGAACTTGCCACAAAATACTAGTTGTTTTGTGTGGCATGAAGTGCAAGGAGCTCGAGGTGTTAACGAAATAGGTTCATGCGTGTTTATGTATTTAAAAACCTTAAATGATAAAGCCAAAGAAGATTTTGATGTCGTCTTTTACAGCGACAATTGTTGCGGGCAGCAAAAAAATAAGTTTATGCTGGCCATGTACCAGTATGCAATAAACGAGTTGCCTAATCTTAAATTGTGATCTTAAAGTGTGACCCACAAATTTCTTATTAAGGGTCACACGCAAAATGAAGGCAATGCTGTACACTCAAATATCCAAAAAAAATATATCAAGAGCACTGAAAGCATCGCCTATCTACGTACCAGACCAGTATATAACACTTATTAAGACGTCAAAAAAAGAATGGCACTCCGTACAATGTAAAAGAACTGATGTATGAAGATTTTTACGATTTAAAACCGTTAGCTACGGGAAATTACACGATAAGTGAAGATGGAGAGAAAGTGAAATGGGCAGATATTAAAATTTTGAAAATTAACAAAGGTAACACAGATTCATTTTTATTCAAAACGTCCTATGAAGATGAAACCTTAAAATGGTACACACATTGAAAAAGTAAAATAAAACTGCAACAGTGCCAACTTTAAAGAAATTATATACCCAAAAACTGAAAGTTTCGGAGACGAAAAAGCAGGGTATCATAAAGTTAATAGAAAAAAATGTAATACCAAAATATTATGAAAGCTTTTATGCAAATCTTTAGATTTGCAGTGCTTTATAATTTTTTTTATTCAAGCTAAATTTTTAAGATTGGTACGTTATTTATAAGCTTTCATAATATTTTTAGTTGAATAGAAAAAATAGCCAATGGACAAGAATTTTCATTTAAACTAATATTATTTTTATAAATGTTATATTAATATTAATAACTATTGTGATCTTCATGGTTGTGAATAACAGTAATTATTCATAAATAGCAAGCTGTGACTATGAAAAGTAGATTAATTATAAAGATATCTCGTTACTGAATGATCTCACAAAGTTTAAAGCTTTTAGATTTATATTTTTAGTTTTTGAATGAGAATTTTTTATACTTTTGATTTATAAACACGGAACATGTTTTTAAGCGGAATTACGTACTTAGAATATATATATTACAAAATGATGCTATATTTTGATTTCCAAATAAATTTAACGACTTATGTATCCTATTTAAGAAAATAAATATATAAAACCCTGGTGTCTTTTCGACTTGTGGCTTTTATTTAATACATTTCATTGTCATTGCACCTATAATTTATATGCAAAAGTAACTTATCTGCTTCTGAATGCTTCCTTCTAAATATTAGTGAAAAATAACTAATTAAAAGTCATAAATGTTACAAATACGATGGTATGATGGTAATGATCATATTACACGTACTAATAAGACGTGATTTAGTTGAAAAATTTAAAAAAAATTATTTGAAAATTTTCAATTGGCTCTCCTGTAAAAATAATAATTTTTGGCATGTGATAGTTTTGCATTTAAGTAGAGATGTGTTAGAAAATAAATCCGAAACAAACCGTTATAAATTAAATATTTTAATAATATGATTAAAATAACTTATTTCAACGTGGTAAAGCAGCGCTTCAGCTATATTATGGTTGTAGCACGAAGGGGTGGGCTCGACTGCAATAAGACCACGCTCCCACAGAATACCAGCGGAAAATAGCAGCTTCATGCTGTTGTGTTTCGTATAGTCAGTGTAGAGAACCGGAGACCCTTGTTACAGGAAACGAAGCATTCCATTTCAATCTTAACACGTTCATGCACACACTTCAATATAGTAGCTCTATGTGATATTGCACATAATTTTTCATACAAACTAAAGCGACGTCTAATGACGCTGTGCAAATAACTGATAATATTAGTATTAATATTAATATTAGTAATTAAAACTACTGGCAATGTTTGACTTAAGAATGTTAGTTACTTTTATGAGAGACTGATGGCAGAAATAAGGAACATAAAAATTATAACTATTTGTATTAAACAGTCAATATAAATAGTTTGGCTTTATTTGAGGTAAAAATTTAAGTGGCCGAAATGACGGCGTAAGAGAATCTTGCACTTAATTTTGTCTGCGGATATAGTGGATATGTCAAAAAGAAGGACTAAATAAATTAGTGACCGTTATTGCGCATAAGTCGCTCTGATTGGCTTATTGCGCATAAGTATCGCTGATTGCCTTGTGCCTATCGTTCGCAAGCGCTGATTGGCTCTCCAGGCACATTTGTGCAATTCAATCCGTGCGCGTCCCTTCCACGTTTCGTTCATCGCTAGATTTACGTGCCGCGACTTGTACGAATATTACTCTCTTAACAGGTTGATGGCCGAAATAAAGAACAAATTATTACTATTTGTATAAAACAGTCAAAATATAAATAGTTTGGCGTTATTTAAAGTAAAAATTTAGGTACTTAAAATTATTTTTCTAATACCAAGCGCTCGTTGAGATAGCGGCGTAAGAAAATCCTGCGCTTCGTTTTGTCCGCGAATTTTGTGGATATATCAAGAAGAGAATGACTAAGGTTACTAGAAAAATGAAGTGACTTCCAGGAGATGGCATTATAATCATCTTGTTTACGGCAGGCTTAAAGACAAAAGTTCGAGACATTTGCAAGCATCGATATATATGTACTACGCACTAGATTTCACACATAGACTTAGAATATACTTCGCCAGTATATTCTAAGTCTATGATTCCACATTCCGAACATTGCCTATGTTCAACTGAACTGCACTGCCATCCGTACACTAAACTTAATATTGCGTAAATTGAAGATTTGGGAATTCCATAAGATAATTATTATTACATTTTATTTAGTAATATATTTGTTTAGATTAAAATAAGAGTATTTTATATTAAATTCTTATATTTTTTTTATATTAATATCTTATTTTATATTAAATTAAAGTTTTGCGCATGCGCGGGAGATAGTACAGCCGCGAATTGGTGATGACATAGAGTAGCACACAATTATTTGTTTGGAATGGCTTCTCTAGTACGTAGCTCGTAGTACATATAACTAAATATCTGCAAGCCTACCGAGCGTAGTGATAATCGCATCCTCTCCACAACGGGCGATACTCATATCCAACAAAAGATGTCTACAGGCTGATGACGAAAAAGTGATAGTAGTCAGTTATAGGCCTAAATTTTTTGTTTTATTCGACGATAATTCATGCCCTTTTTGGTACTTTGATCAAACGTACATTTTTATTTAAAAAACGAAAAAAATATCGTCTTGTTTATATCATCTTTTGTAGGCTATTTTATGTTTCTGATTTCAATACGCTTTAACGTACCGCTAAGACCCTTTCACTATGACTGCACATAAACCGTCTAATTCGTCTTCTTTTTGTATGAAATCTCAGAGTGAAAAACGTTTAGTTAAAAAATTATTTAACTTGGCGTCACGGATGTGTCATTTGGACCCAATAATTCATCATCATCATCATTAAAGCCCTTCACAAGTCCACTGCTGAACATAGGCCTCCCCCAAAGAATGCCACAAAGCATGCGGTCCTGAGCCTTCATCCTGAGACTTCCTGCATATCTTACCAGGTCGTCACTCCATCTATTGGGGGGACGCCCTACACTTCGTCCGCCGGTACGAGGCCGCCACTCGAGAACCTTTACCCGACAATTGTCATAAGATATTTCAATATTTATTTCAAAAATAAGTTATATACAAAGGTATAGTTTTATTTATAGTTTTAAAAATAATTTATATTTTAAAGTAAAGCTTTATGACGTTAAGAAAATGTAATGAGTAACTGTGTTATAAAAAATAAATATGTAAAAATCAACTCAATTTCCATTCCTTAATCTCACTTTACTAAGTATCGTAGAGCTACACGGGCCACCGGCGTAGACACAGGCGTTCCCTGCAAAAAGATATTTCTGCCACATCAAATTTACGAGGAGATGGTGTTACCTTTCATATAAATTTTACCTGATGGTAAGTAAAAGCTCATAGATATCTACTTTTATCCCCAATTAAGAATCTAAATGCAGATGCGTTGTCGTCTCTTAACACATTTATGCGAACAACGTATATGTACGTCACATATTTGTAGAAATGATATGGCACAACGTATTATTACGTTCAGCAATAACTCGTTTTATTGAGTACAACGTTATGGTACGGTGTCTGGCCATACTAATGTTTAAAAGTTGGGTTACTGTGCCACAACATATCGAATTCTCAAAATTGTAGTGCCACATCGAACCGATTTTTTTGGCTTCTTAGATGGCGTTCCTCCCTGATACTAAGTACCCGCTTTGTAAGCGCACAACGTCACTATACGTCGTTTCGCAAAAGAAGTTTCATTACATCAGTCGCCTTGTGCGCGTCGCGGGGCTAGTGCGTGCGCCAATTTTATGTTCACATGGAATATTGACGCTAAACGTTATCTTACTACGATATATATATTATATAAATATATTTTACTTTATTGTTATAAGTCTGAATATGTTCAAAATACATATTTTGTATTTTTTTTGTTTGTTTGAGATATATAAAATGAGCCAAAAAATGGAATATTCAATGAAAATCTATGAGATTTCTTCATTCCGGGAAACCAAGCCAGTCCCTTTTCTTAACGATGGAGAGTTTGGATCAGATGCTGATTACAGCCCAATTGGTGATAATGATGACGACAGCTCCTGTGACATTGGCATTTCGCAGTTTGAGCGGGGCAAACAGCGCATAAAGCCATTATTGCATGTCAAAAAGAGTACTTGTTCCAATTTACGATCTGCTTCTGATGTTAGATCTACATCGGATTCCGCATCAGAAAATTCTTATAGCACCACAAACGATTCAGAGTATTCTAGTTATGAAAGCATTTTTTACTTTCATAAACGAAAATGTAGTGACGTCTTAGGACGTCAGCGCCATATATTTCAATACTAATATTATCAGTTATTTGCACAGCGTCATTAGACGTCGCTTTAGTTTGTATGAAAAAATTATGTGCAATATCACATAGAGCTACTATATTGAAGTGTGTGCATGAACGTGTTAAGATTGAAATGGAATGCTTCGTTTCCTGTAACAAGGGTCTCCGGTTCTCTACACTGACTATACGAAACACAACAGCATGAAGCTGCTATTTTCCGCTGGTATTCTGTGGGAGCGTGGTCTTATTGCAGTCGAGCCCACCCCTTCGTGCTACAACCATAATATAGCTGAAGCGCTGCTTTACCACGTTGAAATAAGTTATTTTAATCATATTATTAAAATATTTAATTTATAACGGTTTGTTTCGGATTTATTTTCTAACACATCTCTACTTAAATGCAAAACTATCACATGCCAAAAATTATTATTTTTACAGGAGAGCCAATTGAAAATTTTCAAATAATTTTTTTTAAATTTTTCAACTAAATCACGTCTTATTAGTACGTGTAATATGATCATTACCATCATACCATCGTATTTGTAACATTTATGACTTTTAATTAGTTATTTTTCACTAATATTTAGAAGGAAGCATTCAGAAGCAGATAAGTTACTTTTGCATATAAATTATAGGTGCAATGACAATGAAATGTATTAAATAAAAGCCACAAGTCGAAAAGACACCAGGGTTTTATATATTTATTTTCTTAAATAGGATACATAAGTCGTTAAATTTATTTGGAAATCAAAATATAGCATCATTTTGTAATATATATATTCTAAGTACGTAATTCCGCTTAAAAACATGTTCCGTGTTTATAAATCAAAAGTATAAAAAATTCTCATTCAAAAACTAAAAATATAAATCTAAAAGCTTTAAACTTTGTGAGATCATTCAGTAACGAGATATCTTTATAATTAATCTACTTTTCATAGTCACAGCTTGCTATTTATGAATAATTACTGTTATTCACAACCATGAAGATCACAATAGTTATTAATATTAATATAACATTTATAAAAATAATATTAGTTTAAATGAAAATTCTTGTCCATTGGCTATTTTTTCTATTCAACTAAAAATATTATGAAAGCTTATAAATAACGTACCAATCTTAAAAATTTAGCTTGAATAAAAAAAATTATAAAGCACTGCAAATCTAAAGATTTGCATAAAAGCTTTCATAATATTTTGGTATTACATTTTTTTCTATTAACTTTATGATACCCTGCTTTTTCGTCTCCGAAACTTTCAGTTTTTGGGTATATAATTTCTTTAAAGTTGGCACTGTTGCAGTTTTATTTTACTTTTTCAATGTGTGTACCATTTTAAGGTTTCATCTTCATAGGACGTTTTGAATAAAAATGAATCTGTGTTACCTTTGTTAATTTTCAAAATTTTAATATCTGCCCATTTCACTTTCTCTCCATCTTCACTTATCGTGTAATTTCCCGTAGCTAACGGTTTTAAATCGTAAAAATCTTCATACATCAGTTCTTTTACATTGTACGGAGTGCCATTCTTTTTTTGACGTCTTAATAAGTGTTACATACTGGTCTGGTACGTAGATAGGCGATGCTTTCAGTGCTCTTGATATATTTTTTTTGGATATTTGAGTGTACAGCATTGCCTTCATTTTGCGTGTGACCCTTAATAAGAAATTTGTGGGTCACACTTTAAGATCACAATTTAAGATTAGGCAACTCGTTTATTGCATACTGGTACATGGCCAGCATAAACTTATTTTTTTGCTGCCCGCAACAATTGTCGCTGTAAAAGACGACATCAAAATCTTCTTTGGCTTTATCATTTAAGGTTTTTAAATACATAAACACGCATGAACCTATTTCGTTAACACCTCGAGCTCCTTGCACTTCATGCCACACAAAACAACTAGTATTTTGTGGCAAGTTCTGTTATAGTAAAGTTTAGCAAATTCAATTTTGATATATAATAGAAGCTAGATATTTCACCTTGGGGGCATGGCATTACCGCCTGTAAATCATAAACAGCAACTATAAAATTGTCAGAAACTTTTTTTGTCTTCTTTTTTTTAAGTTCGCGAAAGCGATTTTTCTTTTAAGTGCACTTCGTACTTTTCCGTCAAAGAAGTTTATATAATGCTTGCATCCAATTTGAAGTGGCTATTATGTTTTCCTCTATTTTCAATGAAAGCAGCTTGTGAGAATTAACAAGATTTTTTTCAAAACAGTTCTTATGAATGTATCTGAAATCGCAAGAGTGTGCATGAAAAAAGTTTACAGATACGAGTACGCTGATTATTAAGAGGCAAATAGTATGTGTTGTTAAAATTATTCCGAGTAGATCCAACACGCGTATATACGCGTACTTGGGTACAATTTCAGACATATTATTTCGAACAAACTGCCGCTGATGTTTTGAATTGCCCAAGGCCCAAAACTCACGAAAAACTTTTTCACGGATATCGGTACTGAATATTTCGCTACATTTCAATTTACATTTAAGATTGCATGGCTGTCCCATTTTTTTCTCACTAACAAATTTTTTGGATTTCGATTGAGAGATGTAAGATTTACCACTGATTTTTAGAGATTTAGCAATATTTTTTTTTCAATAATTCTGGGTGCGCTTTTCTTTTCCGCGATTTTTTTACTACTGTCTCATCAGTAGCTTCAACGCTAGGATTTTCGATATAAACGCTAGATGGTAGAGTTTCTGGTAGAGACTTTCACTATTAGTTATACAAGGATCAGTATAAGTTATGACATCATTCGATGGGTCAATTAATATTGCAGACTGAGAATCATTACAAATAGGTCGTTGTTGTTGTTGACTGCTGTTGGACTCAACTGGTTCATAAACAATTGCTGAGCGCTGGAAAACGTTCACCCTCGAAGGTCCAGGTTTCGGTAATGAACAATCGTTATAAAGAAATAAATACTCTTCAAGATCCGAGTTTATACTCGTATTATCGTCTGAGTCAACTGAATAGTTGGGGTCTTTAACGCTATCGTCTGATGAAAATCAGTCCTCGTGTTTGATTGGATAGCAGTATCACTTTCTTCGATATACTTATTTGGCCTTTTTTTTTGATGGAATATTTAGAAAAGAAAATGAATCTATTTTGACGAGTACAGAGAAACCGAGATCAGGCTGGCTGTCTGGAATAGAATTTGTGGAGTCATCATTTAGATCCTCGGCATCATTACATTGAGATATATTTTCAAGTAAATTTTTAGGTGGCATCGTGCTAGAATTATAGTTGAATGCAACTGTGCCTGGATCTCTTGGCGTTCTGTCTGGATTGCCACTTTCATCGCAGTAACTATTTGTAACAAAGAAAATAAATAAATGAGTAATGTAATAATAATATGAATTAATAATACTACCCACGCCTTCGATACCCGAGACCTTTATTTTTTTTTATTTTTTTTTATAGGAGAGGGAGCAAACGAGCATGCGGCTCACCTGATGGTAAGTGACTACCGCCGCCCATGAACAACTGCAACACCAGGGAGCAAGCGTGCCAAATATGGCAAAATCCTTCTATGAGACTATCAATTGGGGAGGCCTATGTTGAGCAGTGGACTTTTATAGTGTGTAATGGATGACGGCGTCAGATGAGTACCTGATTGAATTTTTGAATAAATATAATGTATATTGCATATCTGAAACGGAATATCACTATAAGGCAATCTACGGGGGTAGTTTATTTTCAGCAGTGGGCTTTTAAAGGTTCTAATGGATATAATTGAATTATGAAATATTATCATCCATGCTGCAGCAAAGTTTTTAACATTTCATGACATATTTATGTCTTAGATTAAGATAATATTTTATTACAACCAAGTAGTTTCCAGATACTTTAAGTATGATTGCCATCGGGGATTTACCATTTACTATTACCTACCTTAACTATTTAGCATTAATGATAAAATGCGATATAACCCAAAAGATGAAAATGATTTAATAACTTTAAATCTATATGCAGTTAAAAATCCAAAATCTATGGCAATCCAATCGTACTTGTGTTCAAATCGGTGCAAATCATAATGTTTATATTGGTTGAAATCATTGCAATGATGATTAGAAAAGAGAACAACAATCTTTTAAAGTCGAACATTTTTTTGCCATTTATAAATATCAATTTTTCTGATGTTTTCATAGCCTATGATCTTTATCAACGAACAAAAAGACGAGAAGAACGCTTTGCACAGGCATGTTTTGAATCTGTGGTGCTCTGTTATGTTTTGGGTAGGAATAAATTCGTTGGATCGTAAGGAGTTAGTCTTCGTCGAAAACGGTTCAGTGACTAAACACCGATACATGACGGAAATAGAAGTTCTAATTCCCCCTGCACAACACGCATTGGCCGGTCTTAGCGAAAACTCCATTCTGATGTGGTTACAACGCTCGAACCTATCAGTCTGGCGATGTGAAAGATTAAGAAAGCAGCGTATTGTAGGCTAGAAGTCGGAATTTGTCGTCTAGATGGGCCAGCTACAAGTCTCGCCCTAAATCCTATAGAGCACATCTGGGACATTTTGAAACGACGAGTTAGATAACCTTCAATAAAAAGGTATTTCATAAGATACCATAAGAGGTATACTCGCTAGCATACCCAGATTAATGGAAGCTGTACGTTCAGCAAGAGGGGATCACACTCCATACTAAATATTATCTGCTTTTACTTTATTAAATAAAAAACATACAAATAAACGTTTTTCATTTTTATGCAGCGAGCGAACAGGACATTTAACTAGCGTATTGAACTTGAAAATTATTTCTCATTAATTTAATCAAAATGTAATGATAAAACTAACAAAAATTATTCCTTGCAAATTATTTGAAAAAGTACTGAGTGTACTGACTACTTAAAATTATTGAATCACTTAATAATACCAATAAAATTGGTTCTTTGTTTAGGTGCCCATTTTATTTTCTTTTGCAAAGTGTTTATTACACTGCTACAAATGCAAGAATAAACTGGTATATATCACACTAGATAAACTTGGTTACCAATATCAGGTGTGAAACTTCTGGTACTGCGACCGCCAATCCGCCTGCGTGAATACAACTCTTCAAGTAGGTAAACTAACACATTCTTAATTAACTTCATCACAATACGTACCCGATAATATAGTAATTTTACGTCTTATTTCGTTTAACGCTAGTCAAACATTATCCAGAGTACGAACTATTTATCTTTACTTATTGTTTGGTGATAAAGGTTTCATTAATTTTCGGATTAAACGTACGTGTCAATATTGAAACGAGAAGTAGTGTACGTAAAGCCGTGAAAATAGCTGCATAGATTATGCCATAAAATTCCTTTATGTATAGGGTGGAATCCGAAGAAGGTTGTTTAATGGGCGAAAATAAGCACATAGAACTAAATTACTTTTTTTGCCTGAAAAGTATCAAAGTAATGCCTACATTGTAATTTTGTAGCACTCATAAGGTTAAATGATTATTTTTTTTTAAATAGTTTTCAATTGTAATCAAATAAAAATGGAAATATTTACTTCAAGCAGAAATAGTGATAAAACTGTTACCCGGTCACATCAATAGTCGTTAGTACATAAAATACTATTAGTTTATTAACTAATAAAGAACATTTTTAGTATGTTAAGCGAAGAATGTTCATCTATCAAAATATCATGAGCAATTTTAACGCTGTACGTTAGAGGAATTGCTAAATTCCAGCAATTCCTATACCTAATATGATTTGATGATTATTCACCGTGGCAAATGACCTTCGTGACCTTTAACAAAGCCGGCGCCCTAGTGTGACCGTACGTAACATAAAACCGGATTAAATAGGACTGAGGACGATTGTGTTTGTAAAAAAGACTTTCTGATATTGAACAAGGTGTTCTCTAGAAAAGAAGTGAAGAATCGAAATAGGCCGATAATCGGAAAATTTGAAGTATTTGCTTTTTGAGTAAAGGTATGATTTGGGCTTCTTTCCATTAAAAAGGAAATAAAGATATGGTTATAGAAAATTTAAGAGGCGTTAAAAACTCCAGCAAGTAAATCATTGTTTTTCAACTCACGTCATCACTTCCGACTGTGTTAAAATGGATAGAAAGTATGTGTCTCCTAAACATCACAATCTGCAAGTTTTCCAAACGCAAATAGAGGTAAGTCCAAGTGGGAATCGAAGAAAATTAAATAAATTTTGCAAGAAACTTAAAATAAATGCTAACTCATCAAATTTATATCGACATTTTTGGGAATCGAGCATAAATAGTAATTTTGGTTGGTGCGTAAACCTGTATGACCTTCAGTAAATACCGTTTGGTGATTCTGAGTATAAGATAAGGTACGCAACCCTCGTCGACACACTCCCAATCATTACTACGTTGTTTTTTGAATTTAAGTCTCCCATTAACACCGTATATTGAGTTTTGGAGGAATGCATGGCTCTACAGATATCCTCATACATTTCCTCCACCTCCTAATCGGGGTGTGCCGAGGTTGGTGCGTAAACCTGTATGACCTTCAGCGAATACCGTTTGGTGATTCTGAGTAAAAGGTACGCAACCCTCGTAGACACACTCCCGATCTTCACAACGTTGTTAACGAGAGACTTGTGGGCGATAAATCCAACACCTCCTTGGGACAGATGGTCGCTCTCCCGGTGATAGAAAAAGTTGCTGGATTCGAGGATTACCGTGACCTCCCCCTCTCTTCGGACCTCGGATAATCCTACGATATTCCAGCGCAACTTGTCTATCTCTTCTTCCAGCTCCAGGATCTTCCCGTCAGTCCTCAGGGTGCGTGCGTTATGACGCACAGTTGCAAGGTCGAGTCGTCGTAGGTGGCAACCGAACCTCCACCGGAGATTCTTATCACCCCCTTTAACCCCATTTAAGTATGTGACTTAGCCACACTTAATAAAAAAATAGTGAGTGTGTGGTAGCAGTTTTAGAATATCCACAACCCCGTATCGTCCCACTGATGTCGTAAGAGGTGACAGTGGGAAACAAACCTGGAGATGGGCAATAGCGTTTTCCTAATAAAAAAATGCGACTGCCAACCCGCTTACCAATCGTGACAACTACACTAAATCACTCAAGCTATGGGGGAGGTTTATGTTTAGCAGTGGGATTTTGATAAACTGTCACGGTAATGATATAAAGAAGCGCATACAAAATAATTAATAAAAATAAATATTTGTTTTTTTTTCATCTGCCCGTCCTCTACCTTGGTATTCTACCTTGGTTCTAGCAGAGAGAAAAATAAATAAGAGGTAAGTAACTTGAAACCGAAGAAACCCATATAAATAATTTACTAATGAAGTATTCCTGATGACCTCTAGACTAGATCAGGAATTTACTAACGAAGCGAAATAATGACAATGAATGTTTGTGCTTTCTGGATTAAGCGAACATGGAAACGTGTGAGATTCCGTTAGCCTCTCTTCATTTCAATGAGCTTAACGCCACATTGTTGTCGTTAAGCTTTATTGGAGTTTTCATTGATGTTTTTCTTATAAAAGGTGTAAAATATTTTGAATCTAAAATTTTATAATAAGAAAACCTTTAATCAACTTTGTGTTTTAAAAATCTGTTTGGTACAATAGCTTTAATTTTTTTTAGCCGTTATTTTTTTACACATTTCCTTTCGTTTATTCAACGCACTTTGTTTAAAAAAGAAAATACATTCTTTATTTTCCATAAATCTTTTAACGAATATGTACAGAACTGTAAACAAATTGTAACAACTGTAACTTAGAAGTCAGCATCTTTTCCTTTTAGTGATGTGACTAAAATAACTTTTAGCATGGTAGATACTTTTTACGAGGTAAAATAACTTTTTACGTTTTTTACGTGGTTTTAATTGGAACCATGCTGCAGCTATGTTATTGGTATAGTTGTAGCACAAATGGGTCTCCTCGACTGGGGAAGGACCACGCTCTCACAGAATACCAGCGTAAAATAGCAGCCTAACGCTGCTGTGTTTCGTATGCTGAGTGTAGAGAACCGGAGACCATTTTTACTGGAAACGTGGCACTCCATCTTAGTCCTCACGGGTGGCAATGCATCTGCATTTTGATTCATAATCGAGTATAGATGTAGATATCTATGGGCCACAGCAACCACTTACCATCAGGTGTACTGTGTGCTCGCTTGTCACCCTTATCCTATAAAAAACCCAATATACGATAAATAGCAGCGTAACTACGTTTGACATCAATTTCATAAACCTATTTTAGCGGGTCTTGTATTTTAACACACTTTTGTTAGCTTGTTGTGTGTAGGTATGAGTTCAAATTATTATAATTCAGTTTTCTGGGACATTTGAATAGTATGAAGCAAATGTTCAGACCTATTAAGAACCAATGACAATACAATAATTTCATAACGGTGTAATCTCACTAGGATGTTCACAGCTCATGATCAATGCGTGTTGCTTGAGTTTTATTTAATACTCTAATATTGATATGATTAAAGGACATTTATCGATTTTATTCTTGATGGACCATGTCTCTGTCAGTCTACGCGTCTGTCATTTAATAGTCTAACAGACATGAGAATTTTTAAATTAAATAAATAGTTAAATTAAGCAATTATTTACTGAAAATTTTGAGTGTGCAAGAAAAAAAAAGGAATAAAAATCGGTTGCAGTAATATCTAACAATCAACTACTGAACATAGATTTATTTTGCCATCAGCCATTTCGCGCAAATCTTCACTACATTTAGCCAAGAAGTGTTCCATATTATTACTCATGTAATAGCAGATAACGACGATATCGAACGAGAAGACATGTAATAGGACATAAAATTATTATTGTAATGTTGAAAAACAATACATCATAAATACAGCTGCCCGAAATGCACATATTTCGATATTGCATTACTTTGCAGACACTGTTAAAACCAAAAAGAATTTCTTTAAAAAAAAACAACTTATAGCCCATGCTTGTGTTTAGCATAGAGATAATATAGATAGAGTGGAGAAGCCATATGCTTTTCTGCAAGTGGAACTGACGCGCTGTTAGAAAGAGAAAGAAGATGAGTTGCTGTCTGTCCTTCTCTAACAACAACAGAGCGCATGCGCGGTATTATTTTGTCATGTTATAGGTTAGCTTGACAACATGCGTCGTTAGAGAGAGACAGATAACAATCTTGATCTTCTCTCTCTTTCTAACGAGAAGTCACATTTGCGGCTGGCTTCCCTACTCTATCTATATTATCTCTATGGTGTTTAGACGATTAAGTTTAGTTTTTATAATGAACGACAGTTGGCGCCACGAGTTGAAAGAGTTTTTAATTTAGAATACTAGTGTGACAAATATGTAGAAAAAGCAATGTGACGTTTTCAACAAATAAAATATTACAGAAAATTTATGTGCAGTGTTTAATTTAAAATAAGTAGTGGTGTAAACATTGGTCCTACGAGTTTCGGATAAAGGTAATTACAGCGACTATAGAAATTATTACATAAACAGTTTTAAGTCTAAACATATTATGTTATAAATTTCAACAATGACTTACGAAAAGTACTACAATATAAATCAGTAAAATAATACTTAGAAATTGATTTGATGATATAATTTATACACAATAGCAATGATTGATGTATGCAACGAATTATTAGAGCAAATAACTAAGTTATATACAAATTATAAAAAGACGTCTACAATTCGTCATACAATTAGTTATGTTGAAACTAGAAGTGAGTTATTACAAGATTATTGGCAAAAATTTACAACGGAATATATGGCATTAATTCGTACAGATATGAGTAAAGAGGAAAAGAAAATGTTGAAAGAATTGTACTCTCAAACGGAAGAATTATACTTAGAATTTAAAACAATTTTAAAAGTCTAAAAATCTCGTCACATAATTCTACATCAATATCTCATAGTTCACCTACTGCAAGTACTAGCCTTTCACAAACAAAGTTACCACCCATCAATCTTCTTACGTTCTATGGTAATTATCGAGATTGGCTTAATTTTAAAGATTTGTTCAGTTTATTGATACATAATGAAAAAGGACTAAGTGACATACAGAAACATCACTATTTAAGGTCAAGCTTATCAGGTGAAGCTGAGCAACTGCTTCGTCATTTAGATATCACTGCTGCTAATTACCAGAAAGCATGGGAAACATTAGTCCATCGGTATAGTAATAAGAGGATAATTGTAAACACTATATTGACACGATTAATGAATCAAAAGAAACTCATCGTAGAATGCTCAAAGGATTTAAAGGAACTCTTAGATACCACAAATGAATGTCTCAACAGTCTGGCTAATTTGGATATCGACACTACCACTTGGGATCCTATGATAGTACATATTGTCGTATCTAAATTAGATATTGAAACTCGCAAATGTTGAGAACAATCATTGGGATCTTCTACGGATCTACCTAAGTATAACGCGTTAATCTCTTATTTAGAAGGACGCTTTAGAGCGATGGAGATGGTACAAAATGTTCAGAAAAAAGAAAAAAAGGAATCATCACAGGTTAATCCACATATGACAGGTAAAACAAAACCTATTATCCGTAAGGCTTTTTCTGCCGAAGTTAATGCTGAATGTACTTATTGTAAGAAGCATCACTATATTTGTCACTGCACAGAATTTACACAATTGGATGTAGAGCAACGTAGAGCATTCGTTAAGAATAACGCACTTTGTTTCAATTGCCTAGTGAAAGGCCATTCTATCAAGTTTTGTAGACAAGATACAACTTGTAAAAAATGTAACAAAAAACACCACACTTTATTACACTCGACTACATATGCTGCTAAAACCATAATTGCAGAACCTGCGAGCACATCTGAAGAAAAAAAATATGTTGAAGACTTACCAAATGTCACGAGCTTAAGAGTCTCCGTCAATGAAAACCAAGTTGTTCTTGCTACAGCATTGATTGGTGTGAAAAACAGAAACGGTAATCTAACGCATCTGCGAGCTCTTGTAGATCAAGGCTCTCAGGCAACTTTTATTACAGAATCTGCTGTACAGCTTTTAGGTTTGAAGAAGACACGATATGGAGCAAATATTACAGGTATAGCAAACAACGCTATTAAAGCACAACATGTAGTTCAATTTGATATTCACTCAATATTAGATTCAAAGTATGTAATGCAGGTTAAAGCTCATGTACTACCGAAATTGACACCATTATTGCCTTCACGTGGATTAAGTATTTCACAATGGCCTGGTATTATGAAGCTAAAGTTAGCAGACTCACGATTACACAAGCCAGGGCCCATCGATATTTTGTTAGGAGCAGAAGTATATGCTTCAATTATACTAGAAGGTTTACACAAATATAGATCTCTCATTGCACAAAACTCACGGTTGGGATGGTTAGTGTCAGGCGCTACCCAGACACAAATTGATCGACTTGCACATACAATGTTAGTTACAACAAATCTAGTAGAGGTTGATCAATTATTACGCAAGTTTTGGGAGATAGAAGAATACAAACCACTTGAGAAACCTTTATTACAACTTGATCAACAATGTGAAGAACACTATGTAAAAACACACACAAGAAACAATAACGGGCGCTATGTAGTGCGCTTACCATTCAAAGATTCACATGAAAATAATTTAGGTGATTCAAGACAAATAGCACTCACTAGACTTTATCACATGGAGAAAAGGTTCAGACAGAAACCTAAATTTCGACAAGATTACATAGATTTTATAGACCAATACCAAAATTTAAATCACATGGAAGATGTAGATCCTAATGAAAAGCCCAATCACAAGATCTATTATCTACCACATCATGCAGTAATAAGGGAGTCTAGCACTACTACTAAGCTAAGAGTTGTCTTTGATGGCACAGCAAAACCATCTAATGGAACAGCATTGAATAATGAGTTACTAGTCGGACCACCCTTGCAACAAGACTTAAGAGATTTAATTATTCGTTGGCGCACTCACAAAATCTGTTTATTAGCTGACATAAAACAAATGTATAGACAAATATTAGTTGCGAAAGAAGACATTGACTATCAGCGTATTCTTTGGCGTAAGTCACCTCTAGATAAGATTGTAGAAAAACGTTTACTTACATTTACATATGGGACTGCTTGTGCTCCGTTTCTAGCCATTCGTACTCTTAAACAACTAGCGCAAGATGAACAACAATACAACAATATTATGAATAATGATTTCTTTATGAACGACTTACTAACCGGTGCGAATGACGAGGAACAAGCGAAGAAGCTACAGAGGAGAATTACTCAAGTGATGTTTAAAGGTAAATTTGAAATGCATAAATGGGCATCTAATAGTGCTGCAGTTTTAAGACAAATTCCAAGTTCACATAAAGTAGCTAATGAAAGTGTTAAAATAACTATGGATAATACTATCAAGGCCCTTGAAATAAGATGGAATATGCTCAAAGATGTTTTTGAACTAAAAATTGATATTACTACTCAGAAAAAACCATTCACTAAAACTGCTGTACTGTCATATATAGCAAGATGTTTTGACCCGTTAGGATTTTTAGGACCAGTTATAATAACTGCGAAAATCTTTTTACAAAAATTATGGTTAAGTGGTGTTAGTTGGACAGATGAACTTCCAACTGAACTTGCAAGTGAATGGGTTAGTTACAGAAATGAGTTGTCACAAATGGGTAAAATAGATTTAGAACGATGTATGCATATTACTGTTGATGGTTCAGAACAGTTTGAAGTTCATGGTTTCAGCGACGCATCTTGTTTAGCTTATGCGGCCGTTGTATATTTGAGAGTTTTAACTAAACAAAATGTATTTGTCTCAATTATCACTGCAAAAACTAAAGTTGCACCCGTGAGACAAGTTTCATTACCACGGTTAGAACTTTGTGGAGCAGTTCTATTAGCCAAGCTGATCAAAGAGGTAAAAGTAAGTCTCAAAGTTAATGATGAATCCATATATGCTTGGACCGATTCCACTATTGTTCTGTCTTGGCTAAGAAAGAATACTAATGTATGGAAAACTTTTATTGCAAATAGAACAACCGAGATAATAAATGTATTAAGTAGTGATCGGTGGCACCACATCAAATCGGGAGATAACCCAGCTGATTGCGCTTCGCGAGGCATTAGACCAAGTGCTTTTAAGGATTTAGATTTGTGGTGGCACGGACCAAAGTTCCTACGTCAAAGAGAAAGTATTTCCACTCCACAAGTTGATATACCAGATACTAATCTTGAAATAAAACAAACAGTGCATACTAATGTTAACATAAATTCAGAACATACTGATACAAAAACTCAAAGTGTGGAAACTATTCCTTATATTAACAGATATTCAAAATTACAAAAGCTTATTCGTGTTACAGCTTATATGTTAAGATTTATTGAGAATTGTAAAACTAAAGTTCAATCAAAAGAAAAGAAATCACAACCTACATCATTTACTCAGTATTTGACCGTTCAAGAATTAAGAAAAGCTCTAAAGGTATGTATTCGTATTTCACAAACACTTCATTTTTCAAAGGAAATGGAAATACTGAGTAAAGGAAGTAAATTACCTAAAACAAGTAAATTAGCATCTTTATCGCTATTTATTGATAAAAATAATATTTTAAGAGTCTTGGGGCGACTGCGTAATGCTCAAATCTGTGATGATGCTAAAACTCCAATATTGTTATCATCAAAATGTCATTTAACAAATTTAATTATTAGAGATTCACATCTTCAAGCATTACACGGAGGTCCTCAGCTTACACTATATATAATGTAACAAGTATTGGATAATCGGCGCAAAGAATTTAATTAAGAAACTTATTCGACAATGTCTCACTTGCTTTAAATATTCCTCTAAACCGATTAGCCAATTAATGGGTCAACTATCTTCTTCGCGTGTTACTCCAGGTAAACCTTTCCGTTGCAGTGGAGTAGATTACGCTGGCCCAGTTACTTTAAAATTGTATCCTGGCAGATGTAAAAAAACTTGTAAAGCCTATATATGTCTGTTTGTTTGCACAGTTACGAAGGCTATCCACCTTGAATTAGTGAGTGACTTAACCTCCGCTGCTTTTATCGCAGCTTTTCAACGCTTTACTTCTCGACGTGGACATTGCAGTGATTTGTGGAGCGACTGTGCAACAAACTTTATTGGTGCCTCTAAGGAACTTGATTCTATTTTTTAAAACAGAAAGTCTACTGTATGAGGGGAAATCGCTCAACTTTAGCTAATGACAACACGAACTGGCACTTTATCCCACCAGGTTCTCCACACTTTGGTGGATTATGGGAAGCTGGTGTAAAGTCTGTGAAAGGTCACTTAAAACGTGTTATTGGACAGACACTTTTAACTTTTGAAGAGTATACCACGTTCTTGGCTCAAGTAGAATCATGTGTCAATTCGCGACCATTAACTCCTGTAAGTAGTTCAGTTGATGACGCTTCTCTTATTACAACCGGACATTTTTTGATTGGAGAGGCACCTATCACTGTCCCAGAGGAAAACCTTGAAAATGTAAAATTATCTTATCTAAATCGATGGCAACTACTTCAGCGAATGTTACAAAACTTGTGGACTCGTTGGAGTTCAGAATACCTTACAACTCTTCAGCATCGTTACAAATGGTCAAATCAAAGTGATGAACCAGAAATTGGTACTGTCGTTTTAGTTAAAGATGAAAGGCTTCCTCCAGGAAAGTGGCTGTTAGGTCGTATTTTAGATAAGCATCCAGGAAAGGATGGTTTTACTAGAATAGTTACTTTGCAATTTAAAAATAATATTTTTAAAAGACCTATCACAAAAATCTGTCCTCTTCCCACAGATTTAAATTAGTTTACGCATCCTAAAACTGTATATTATGATTGAAATAGTATATTTTTTCTTGAATGTTATTTTACCATGTAAATTTTTAAGGACTATTAGTGCTTGGGCGCCGGAATGTTTAGACGATTAAGTTTAGTTTTTATAATGAACGACAGTTGGCGCCACGAGTTGAAAGAGTTTTTAATTTAGAATACTAGTGTGACAAATATGTAGAAAAAGCAATGTGACGTTTTCAACAAATAAAATATTACAGAAAATTTATGTGCAGTGTTTAATTTAAAATAAGTAGTGGTGTAAACAGCTTGTTTACTTAGGCTGAACGTTATATATCATTAAAATGACAATGATGTTGCCGACAGAATATATAAAAACTAAAATTAATTTTTGCACCATTTCGCTTATTATTACGTAGTAACCTCGATTTTTGGGAAAATGTTCAGAAAATAACCTTAAGATGCTTAATTTGACAACATGGAAGTGGAATATAGTAAAAGATATTAGGAAAAACTAATTATTCTTAATATAAATTTTATATAATCCAGTCACCTGTTTTTTCTTCTTCGATAAGATGCAAACCAGCTTTTCATTCTTAATGAAATAGATGGAAATAAACGCGAATGTCGTGAAAAAAATCTATTCCATATCATCTGACGCTTGTAAATTGTATAACACTCTAGATAAACTGGTTGACTTGATAAATATTACATTATTCGTTCCTTGGCACAAAATTTAATTCATAAGAGTTCATAAAATATTATTGGTAGAAAGAAAAATATCTATTTCACTTTCTTCAATTTATGATAATAAGTAGGTATCGCTTCTGTACGTCAACTTTATTTTTGAACTACATTTCACTGCTCTGTCGATTTAACGTATCTTGTATCGTGTATGATTTGTCGGTCCTTAACTCGCTGATATTAAAACATTCTGAATGCTCTTTACACTTTCTGAGATAAAAACTTAAAGAAATAAATATATGCATAATTTTTAACGTATTTCACAGATTTTACAAAATGGTACATTTATTTTGATGGCAGTTTGAATGCATGGTAGTTTTATAGTCCTACTGTGAGCCTTTTCCCCAATACAATAGGACTTTAATAGCTTGGTATCAGTCTACTGTTACTGGCTTATAAAGTTTAGATCGTGCCAAATGTAAATCGGTAGTCTCTGTCTGCCCCTGATCTTTTAACATTTATTTCGAACACTTTATTGTGCTAATGCCATTTTATTCAAAAACAAATAGTCTTAAATTATTAAATATGAAAATTTTATAAACAATTTTAAGATAAAATTCTAGGTAAATATAAGGTAATTAATCTTAAGTTTATATTTTAAGAGAGTGACGTGTTTCTCAAAATTGGATATTTTTCTTTTACTTTATTAAATTAAGTAGACCTTACGAAAACTATTAGCAAGAAAAATAGCTGAGAGTGTAATATTATTAGCATGATTACTCTCATATAAAATAAAGTGTAATGAAAAACAAACATTTATAGATTATTACTTGTTCGTTTTTAAAAGTGACCCACTTTAAACATTAAATTTACACACATACACACACATATATACATGTAACAAAAATGGAGGAAATCAATTAACTGTCGTTTATCTCGCGGGACATCTTTAGTATAAAAACTTATTTGTTACTTCCTCCGGTAAGGCGTTCCAGAAGAGAACAAGCTGAACTGTGAAATTTTCTGGAATACTAACTTTAAGAGCGTTAGAAGGACGAGATTAGATTCATGGGCGGAAATACATTGGGAAAGTTAAAGTTATCTTCAAGATACAGTGGAGAATTAGAATTTAAAATGGAAAAAAGTGTTAGTAAAATTCTGGAGTAGCCTTTGCCGTACTAGTGAGCCATTTAAGCTTGGAACGATAGGCAGAGAAATGGTTACTTTTTCAATATGAAAATAAATTGACTATTGTGTTTTCTAATTAGGCAAAACCTGCAATAAACTTACAGCAGGAAATGTACAGCCTAGTAGCCTTAATTATAATACCGAGAAACGCACTGCATGCACACACAGGCGGACTTTTACTCTTTACTTTGACTCTTAATGAAAAAAGGGTCCTACAACCGAATATAAACATTGTATATAAAGTTTTAAAAGAAAAAATCATATAAGAAGTATTTTCTAAAAGTAATTTATTTCAATTTGGAGCGCCACCGAGCCACTCATCCAATTAAACGCTTTATATTAGCTTGATCTGTACGTATCTCTGTTAAAGTTACAGCCTATATACGTCCCACTGCTGTGCACAGGCCTCCTCTCATATTCGAGATGGTTTTGGGCAAGAAAATGTCCGCCGCGCTGTCCCAAAGCATGTTGGCGAACTTCACATGTCTTCCTTATATATTTTTTTCTTATTTCTCAGACATACAGGTTTCCTCACGATGTTTTTCTTAACCGCTGAGCACGTGGTAAATCAGCACTTATAATTGCAATTAACAATTTCATGGGTGCGAGGATCGATCCCGAATTGTTCGCCGACTTTAAAAACAGCGAGCGCTTAGCCCCTGAGGTACGTATAATACTGTGGGCAAAAAATAGTAAAACTTTGTTCGTAATTTTAAAATTCTTCATTTATTCTGCTAAATCTATTTTTTCCTCCTCAAAGTAATCCCCCCAGCCGCAATACACTTATGCCAACGTTTTTTCCAATACTCGTAACAGTTGTTAAAGTCAATTTCCGGAATAGCCTTCAATGCGCGTAGTGATTCACGTTTAATGTCTTCAATTGACTCAAAACGGTTTCCTCGGAGCGGTCGTTTGAGTTTGCTGAACAGCCAGAAGTCGCACAGAGCTAAATCCGGTGAATACGGTGGTTGTGGAATGATATTGGTTGAATTTTTTTGCGAAAAGATCACGAGCATTCCTAGTCACGGGGAAATGGGGTGTTTGACGTTCTGATGTCAAAGTTAACCGGGATACATTTAGATTTAACTTATTTGTTTTTATTTCTTTTTGTGAGTTTTTTCAAGTCTTGTAATATAAATGATGCAAGACTCTCCTAAAATATCCTAACTTTAATCCATCTTCTTTTATCAATCTTCATCCATCGCTATAAATAAGGCCCGCCTCCATTTCATCCTTAGTGTCTGCTTTAGGGCCATCTATTAGTCTGATTCTACTCAGAACGTTGACATTCCTTACAAGGACTGTAAGGAACAAATCATCGTAAAGGCTGGATATTTTTTGGTTCTGGAATCTGACTGATTCCCGCCGAGGCTAGGCTAAAGAAAACGGCGTGACTTCGCACTATGTTTTACCTCCTATGACGATATAAAAGAAAACGACGTGATATATAAAACACGACGTGACTTCGCACTATGTTTTACCTCCTATGACTTTTATAAAGGTTTAAAGCCCCAAGAATATTTTGATGCTATTTTTCAAGAAAATCTGCTTAGCCATTTGAAGATCATCAGATCTTTTTGTTATGGTAGGGTTTAAGGTTTTAAATTTAAGTTGTTTACGATTAAGACGTTCTCTACCTTGATTCTTAATCGAGGATAGGTGTAGAGATATACTTATGAGTCATAGCCTCCACTTGCCTTCAGGTGCGTTTATCACTGTTATTCTATAAAAAATGATATGAATCAGTTTATACGAGCACTATATATAAAAGTATATATATAGTATATATACAGTAGTATATATAGTAGCTTACAGTGAATACTTTGAAAAAAATATATCGATATTTGTAATAAAGAATAAAAAATTTATAATTTTAAATTCCCTTTTCCCATGTCCCTTGTATCTTTCAAGACCATCTTATTTTTAAATTCTTCTCGCCATACCTCTATGCCGATCGTCTCATAAATTTTTGACTACCATATAGCAGGCGGTATTAAACAACGATTTTGAAGAGTATGAAAAAGGAGACTTACCCATTAAGCTTATAGTGATGATCATCTCGCTTATAGAAATAATCATTATAATTTTAAAAACTCTTTAATGCCCAAGTATTTCTTACAACTTATGTTAATTTGTTACTTTGTTTCGTTTGATTTGTTTCATTGGTTTCAATAATACAATTTTCAGACATACCCGAAACTAATGTTTCGTACATAGGCAGCAATGGATACTTTATTTTGTTTGTCATTACTCTCTTTTCTATCATTATATATCTTGAGAATATTATAACTAAAATATTATTCAAAGGTTATATAGGTATGCAGTTTATCCAATAAAACTAAAATTGCTTTGAAAACGCTGCAACCAACTTCAAATACCCTTTTAAACGTTGTAAAGCCATACTGCAGCTATATCAGTTGAATAGTTGTAGCACGAACGGGTCGGCGTGACCGGAGAAGGACCACACTACCACAGAATCCTAGCGTAAAATGGCAGCTTAATGCTGCTCTGTTTCGTATGGTGAGTGTAGAGAACTGAAGGCTCTTTTTACTGCAAAAGAGGCATTCCATCTTAGTCCTCACGGCGGACAATGCATCAGCATTTTGATTCGTAGACGAAGATAGATGTAGATGTCTATGGGTCACTTGCTCGCTTGTCACCATTATCCTATAAAAAAAGAAAACTACAGATAAAAAGCACTTGTAAGGACTAAAATGGAATGACTCCACAGCCTGTAATTAATACTGGCTCTATATCCTTCAAACCGGGACACAGCACTGCCAGCAACGATATTTACTGGCAGAAAATGGTAAGAGGGGGGTTCCTACGCATTACATACTTTTTGTATAGTTTTGATTTGTATTGTGTTTTATTTGCCTTGAAAATTTCTACCAGTTACGTAAAGGAGCACCTACAAATGTTTTGATTGAACCGATATTTATTATTTATAAACAACAAGGTTTCCTTAAAGTATTTTAGTAGGCTGTCGTATAATTCTGTTGGTTTTAATACCATAAAGTTTCTTGTTTATTTAAAACATATTTTAAAAATTAAGCACATCATCATGACAACAACTTTTTTATTTATTATAACAAAATCGCCAACAGAAAATCTTACTACATAAATATAGGGTACATATTCATGTAACTATTAAAAAATTGGCCAATTGCGTAGCGGAACGCTATACAGATTATTTCTAACGTTTTATTTGCGTGCTACGACATATACATTGCTATATTAGAAGCCACAAAGTGCAATTTGCATCTTTTATAATTACTAAAGGTTAACTAAGTGGTAGGACTTGTTTTCTGCCTAGGAGTCCGTCCGGTTATGTACCACCTGTTACCTATTTCTTCCGCCGTGCAACAAATGCGTGCACTGTTGTGTTCCAGTATAAAAGGTATAGATATAGAAAGCCAATACAAATGCAAGTTGTTAGACATTCCATCTTAGCCCTTAGAAGTGATAACGCATCTGTAGAGTTATTTGTTTGAATTTTGTTGCAGGTGTCCATGAGCTGCAGTAGCCACAAATAAAATAAAGTCCTAGTGTGATGTTTTGGTTTTAAAGTAAGCTCCAGCTCCAGCGCATCCTTCAGAACGATTATTTATTTATATAAAGTTGTACAGCCGAGAGTACTCAGTGTTGGAGGCTGCGCAAGATAAGTTAACAGTGGTAGAGCTAAGCGGTGGCTTTTGCTGTCGTACGGATGGGCCAGCTCGAACCGGGGTGGTACCACGACCTCACAGAATACCAGCGTGAAGTAGAGGTTTACCTCTGCGTTGCGCTTGGTGAGTGCAGGTGGCCGGAGGCCCATTCCCCCCCCCCCCCCCCCCGCCCATCAACATGGTAGTGGAACCCCAGGAGAGTACCAGCACCCTTGGAGAATCCCTCGCTGAGCATCCACGACCAAACTATTCCACTCTTGGGCGTGGGTGCTCAGGCTGCCCCGCGTATTCTGGGGGGGGGCGAAATTCCGCTCAATACGAAACCTGCTCGGGGCAAGCGGAGCAAGAAGACAAAGGCAACCCCTGCCACGCTTACCGTGGATTTCTGCAACATTAGGGGACTTCATTCAAAACTTAACGCCGTCCACTACCATCTGGAGATAGCTAAGCCGGCCTTGCTCTTTCTTACCGAGACACAGGTGTCCTCTCCGGCTGATACTTCGTATCTCTCCTACCCGGGGTACAAATTAGAACACTCGTTTGTGCCCCGGGCTGGAGTTTGCGTGTATGTCAGAGAGGACATCTGTTTTCGACGCCTCGGCAGTCTTGAAGGTACGGACCTGTCCATCCTATGGCTGCGCGTAGACAGCGACGACCATCCCCACGTCTACGGGTGCCTCTATAGGTCCCATAGCGGTAATGCCGACACAGACCGACTCATCGACCACGTCCAAATGGCTGCAGACTCCGTGCTACAACAGGTCCCATCCGCAGAGATCGTGATACTTGGTGATTTCAACGCCCACCACGCTGAATGGCTTGGTTCTCGTTTAACCGATCATGCAGGTAGATCTGTCTATGACTTTGCTTTGGCATATGGTCTAACACAACTGGTTACTTCGCCTACGCGGATCCCAGATGTGGAAGACCATGTACCTTCCCTGTTGGACCTTCTGCTGACCTCTCTCACTCATCTCACTCATCCGGACGGATATATATTTATTTATTTATTTATTTAAGCTTTCATGCACAAAGTTGTACATATGGCGGACTTAATGCCATAGGGCATTCTCTCCCAGTCAACCATTAGGCTAAACAGAGATATACAGACAAGAGGCGGTGCAGCAGTAATCAAAATAGAAAGCACTAAAAGAAATTGTATATACGTATATACATATAATTATAAATATACACACACATACATAGACATATATACTTAAATACCAGATATCAGGTCTCCGTCGATGCCCCTCTGGGCTCTTCGGACCATTGTCTGATCCGGAGTACGGTGCCACTCACGCTCCAATCGCAATTGCGATCTACAGCTTGCCGCCGTGTTTGGCACTATAGGTCAGCTGATTGGGACGGGATGCGGTCTTTTTTTGCATCCTACCCTTGGGGGCGGGTTTGCTTCTCGCCGGAAGATCCCAGCGTTGTTGCCGATTCTGTTGCTGATGTGCTACTTCAGGGTATGGAACTTTCTATTCCATCCTCTGTGGTGCCCATCGGAGGCAGATCCCAGCCATGGTTTGGTCGCTCCTGCAAAATAGCATCACGCTATAAGCAGGAGTGCTACCAGGCCTAGGTTGACGCATCAACGTCTCGGGATGTAAACACCAGCGCACTTAAAAAGAAGTATAATTCCGCCTCCAGGTCCTTCAAAAGCGTCATTGCCAAGGCAAGGTCTGAGCACATCGGTAGAATTGGCGAGAAGCTAGTTCGCCTTCCTTCGGGAACCCGTGCATTCTGGTCTCTCGCCAAGGCTGTCCAAGGGAACTTCTGTCAGCCATCTCTTCCATCTCTGCACAGAGAGGACGACTCACTGGCCCATGCCGCAAAGGAGAAAGCCGATCTGTTGAGCTCTCTTTTTGCGTCCAACTCGACTCTAGATGACGGGGGGAACACACCGCCGACCATCCCGCGATGTGAGTGCTCCATGCCGGATGTGCGATTTACACAGCGCTCTGTCCGCAAAGCACTCTTCTCCCTGGACGTCAGCAAGTCGAGTGGGCCCGATGGAGTCCCTCCCATTGTGCTGAAGACGTGTGCTCCGGAGTTGGCACCGGTTTTAACGCGTCTTTTCCGGTACTCCTACTCCCAAGGCGTAGTCCCGAATTCATGGAAGACAGCTTTGGTGCACCCGATCCCTAAAAAAGGCGACCGCTCAGACCCGTCCAACTATAGGCCTATCGCCATCACCTCCTTGTTCTCCAAAATAATGGAAGCCATTATAAACTGCCAGCTCATGAGGTACCTTGAGGATCACCAGCTGATTAGTGACCGCCAGTACGGTTTTCGTCGGGGTCGATCAGCTGGTGATCTTCTAGTCTACATAACTCATAGATGGGCGGAGGCAGTAGAGTCCAAGGGGGAGGCATTAGCCGTTAGTTTGGACGTAGCGAAGGCCTTTGATCGGGTCTGGCACAAAGCGCTTCTTTCGAAGCTTCCTTCCTATGGGCTTCCCGAGAAATTGTGCAAATGGATCACCAGTTTCCTTGCTGATCGGAGCATCAAGGTCGTAGTAGACGGTGAATGCTCTGATTTCAAGCCTATCAACGCTGGTGTTCCTCAAGGCTGCGTGCTATCACCAATGCTGTTTCTCCTGCATATCAATTATATGTTGCTAACTGGTAGCATTCATTGCTATGCGGACGACAGCACTGGTGATGCCTTATATACCGGCCGTGCCAATATTTCTCAGGAAAACGTCGCCGAGTACCGGGACAAACTTGCATCTGAAGTCGAGTCTTTGCTTAACAAAGTCTCGGATTGGGGCCGACTAAATCTAGTCCAGTTCAATCCCCAGAAGACACAAGTTTGCGCGTTTACCGCTAAAAAGAACCCCTTTGTCGTATCTCCTCAGTTTCAAGGCACTCCCCTTACTGCCTCAGCCAGTATCGGAATCTTTGGCGTCGACATATCGAATAGTGTGCAGTTTCGTGGTCACTTGGAAGGGAAGGCCAAATTGGCCTCTAAAAAACTTGGCGTGCTCAGCAGAGCGAGACAGTATTTCATGCCGGCACATCACTTGCAACTTTAAAAAGCGCAAGTTCGGCCTCACATGGAATACTGTTCTCATCTCTGGGCCGGGGCACCCCAGTGCCAGCTCCTTCCACTTGACCGCATCCAGCGCAGAGCGGTTCGAATCGTCGACGACCGAGTTCTTTCTGATCGGCTCGATACACTGGCACTGCGTAGAGATGTTGCATCTCTTTGCGTATTTTATCGCATTTATCACGGGGAGTGCTCTGAGGAATTGTTCGGACTAATTCCAGCCGCTCAATTTCACCATCGCACATCGCGACAAAACTCGCGTTACCATCCATACCATCTGGATGATTGGCGGTCCACCACTGTGCGATTTAGAAGAAGTTTTCTCCCTCGCACGACTTACTTGTGGAATCAATTACCACCAGCGAATTTTCCGGACCGATACGACTTAGGAACCTTCAAGAAAAGAGCTTACACCTTTCTAAAAGGTCGGCAACGCATCTGCAATTCCCCTGGTGTTGCGGTTGTTCATGGGCGGCGGTAGTCACTTACCATCAGGTGAGCCGCATGCTCGTTTGCCCCCTATTCTATAAACAAAAAAAAAAGTTGCGTACGACATTACGTAGTCATGGTAACATGAATACATTACGTAACGCATGACGTACCGTTTGATTTTACTCCCCATACTTTTTCATACCCCGGCCTATATATGAAAATCGATTCTTAAGGAGTAGACTCCAAAACATGATTGAAATATTTCTTTCAATCATCACATCACTGCGCAAGCTGATTGAGTTTGTATCCTCGCGTCGCAACTATCCAAAAATTCCAAAAATCTGGAATTAATGAATAACAGTATAATATTAAAAACACTTTAAAATGGCCAATACATTTTAGTTGGTCAATGTTGTTAAAAATCATCATCATCATCATCATTACAGCCCTTCACAAGTCCACTGCTGAACATAGGCCTCCCCCAAAGAATGCCACAAAGCACGGTCCTGAGCCACCTGCATCCATCGACTTCCTGCATGTCTTACCAGGTCGTCACTCCATCTCGTGGGGGGACGCCCTACACTTCGCCTACCGGTACGAGGCTGCCACTCGAGAACCTTTCTTCCCCATCGGTTGTCGGTTCTTCGAGCTATATGGCCGGCCCACTGCCACTTCAGCTTACTAATCCGTTGGGCTATGTCGGTTACTCTGGTTCTACTGCGGATATCCTTATTCCTAAGTTTATCACGCAGAGAAACTCCGAGCATAGCCCTCTCCATAGCTCGCTGAGCGACCTTGAGCTTCCTCATACGGCCAGCAGTGAAGGACGACGTCTCAGTACCATAGGTCATCACTGGCAACACGCATTGGTTGTACAATTTCGTTTTAAGGTTTTGAGGTATGTCTGACGAGAAGATGTGTCGTAGCTTCCCGAACGCTGCCCAGCCGAGTTGAATCCGTCGATTGACCTCTCGGTCGAAGTTGGACTTACCTAGTCGGACTATTTGTCCCAGGTAAACATATTCGTCAACAACTTCGAGCTTAGTGCTCCCAACAACTACCGGCATAGGTGTGACATGGACATTAAACATGATCTTTGTTTTGTCCATGTTCATCTTAAGACCTATCCGTTGGGAGACACTATTGAGGTCATTGAGCATAGTGCTTAGGTCCTCCAGCGATTCTGCCATAAGGACTATATCGTCGGCAAATCGAAGGTGAGTGATGTATTCGCCATTGATGTTAATACCGCATCCTTTCCAGTCCAGAAGCTTGAAAACGTCTTCCAATGCAGCGGTGAAGAGTTTCGGGGATATAACATCACCCTGTCTTACACCTCTCTGCAATTGGATGGGTTTCGTACTCTGGTTCTGTACTCGGATAGCCATCGTAGCCCTACTGTACAAACACTTCAGCACTTCGATATACCGACAGTCAACTTGGCACCGCTGAAGGGACTGCAGCACCGCCCAAATTTCGACGGAATCAAAGGCTTTCTCATAGTCCACATACGCCAGACATAGTGGCAAATTGTACTCTTCGGACTTCTGTACAATTTGCCGTAGGGTATGTATGTGGTCTATGGTGCTAAAGCCTTTTCGGAAACCGGCTTGTTCGGGAGGCTGGAAGTCGTCAAGTCTGCGCGCAAGACGATTCGTAATGACTCTCGAAAACAGCATGTAGACGCGGCTCAGAAGGGAAATCGGTCTGTAGTTCTTCAAGAGAGCGTTGTCACCTTTCTTGAAGAACAAGACCACCGCACTTCTGCTCCACGCCTCCGGTGTTATGCCACCATGGAGGACGGAATTAAAGAGCTTCTGAAGGACTTCAAGTACCGGTCTTCCACCCGCTTTCAGAAGCTCCGCTGTAATTCCATCCTCGCCTGGGGCCTTGGCGTTTTTAAGGTGCTGGAGAGCCATTCTAATCTCGCTCAGACTGACGTCCGGGATATCTTCGGAATAGTGTCGGATAAGACTCGCTCTTGGATCGTTACTCACACTTGCGTGTGGCTCCAACGATGACGTGTACAGCTGCCCATAGAACCTCTCAATCTCACTCAAAATCTCAGGTGTCCCGGAAACGATGCTGCCACATTCGGTCTTCAGCTTTGACAGTTGGCTCTTTCTGGCAGACAGATCTCTGGCAAAGACTTTGGAGCCTTGGTTCCGCTCGATCGCTTCTTCAATACGAGCTGTATTGAAGTTGCGTAAGTCCCGCCGCATGCATTTGGAGATCTGTTTGTTCAGTTGCCTGTATGCTGTCAAATCTGTTGAAGAATGTAGCCTCATCTCCCGTCTAACAGCCATGAGATTAAGAGTGTGATCGGAGAGTTTTTGTGTTCTTCTGCGGCGGGTCTTGCAGAACTTAGCTCCGACCGCATGAACAGTTTCCACGAGCTTGTCATTCATATCGTCCACTTCATTGCAGTCTTCTAGGCACTGAAAACGGTTTCGTAACTCGAGCTGAAAGGTTTCGGGACTTTGGATTAGAGCACGAGGGGGACGGAGCGTTGACTTCATCAGACGAGACCTCTCCAACTTAACATTTAGGTTCAGTGTGCCTCTAACCATTCGGTGATCGCTGCCGGTTTTCACCCTCGCGATCACTGAGACATCACTGAACAGTTGTCGTCTGGTCGTCATAATGAAGTCAATCTCATTTTTTTTGTTAAAAATAGTTAGTTTAGTTGTTAAAAATATCCTTATTAAAATTCCTTATTAAGTTCTTAAAGAGGTATGTAAGGATCGTGACACTTGGCGATCTGTTCTTTCTGGCTACCCCATCAGGGATTGTGCGTGAAGATAAGTAAGTAAGTAAGTAAGCATTTAAATTGACAAAAATATTTGTACATAAATTTCTTTTAAAATATCCATAACAACGGATAAGTAAGCTGAAGTGCCAATGGGCCAGCTATATTGCTCGAAGAACCGACAAATGACAGGAAAGAAATGTTCGCAAATGGCAGGGGTCCTCTAGACACAGGCAGGGAGGGGTGCTGTAGATAGGGCGATGACCAGATAAAAGAAGCAAGAAGTTGATTGATGCAGGTGACTCAGATCCGTGCGGAATTGTCCATTCTTCCATTCCGTTGGGGAAACTTATGTCAGTAGTGGACTGTGGAGGGCTGTAATGATGATGATGATGATCCACAAAACAATAGTATTGTATATTTTGTATACATATTATGAAATATTTAAAAATTATGGCTCCGTGGCGCAGTGGTTTAGCTATGAGTTACAGTGCTAAGGGCCGCTGGTTCGAATCCCGCACGGAACAAGAATTTGTATTTAGCCTACAAGTACAGGCGTAAGCGAGATGGTTATCTGCCATCTGTAGGAAGCCATACTTTATCATGGATATGGCCGTCATCAGATCTTAACAAAATTTATGTGAGAACACACATAAGGTACCCCCTCTATTTTATAAAAAAAAGAATCATAGATTTAAACTATTTAACGGTTTTTATTGCGTATTTAACGTACAGGAATCTTGGAATATATCGAATTACTAAAGAATTATCACTAAATATACAAAAGAATAATGCAAATATTGAGAACCTCTCATTTTTTTTGAAGTCGGTTGAAAATTTGCAGACTGGTAACCCGCCCCAACGTGGTGAGTTTGCGTAAAGCTTTTTGAAATTATTACATGACTGCTCGCTTATTCTTGTAAGACCCCACGTAAGTTAATTAGAGAAGGCTGTTAAGTGTGTCCTTGTAGTAGGTATACAAATTTCGAGAGTATATCAAAGCGATATTAGTTAGTATATATATCGCGAGTATATCAAAGTGTTTATTTACTAATTGGCTGGCTTTACATCACTTCAATTTGATATCTCTTAAAATAAAATAAACTTTTCAGTCACAGGGCTTTTTATTTATTATTTACATTAAGGTCAGTGAAATCTGTGTCACTGGAGACCGAGAAGGTCAGTGAAGTTATTAGTGGAAGTGAAAAGAGATCACAGTACGCGAGAGAGATTATGAATTAGATATTAAATGTACAGTTAGAGTATACATAAGCAAGCTATGCTTTTGTATGCTCTATGAAGGTACCATATTTAAGTAAGTTGAAAATATTTGTCAGATTCTAATATATAATATTTTTATTATAGATAACTTTAATCGACGACATGCTTAGCAGCCTGTACCAGACGTCTCTTACCTTTTTAGCTGCTGCCCGTCACTGATCTTGGTATATTACGCTTGATGTAAACGAGATGTTCACACCACTATCTAACGGAAACCATGAGATATTTCTGAAGCTTGCCATAGTTGCCCCTTATAACATCTACACCCAGTGGTGGAGACATAACCAAATCAAATAATTTATTAACGTGGTAGAGGCGTGCTGCTGCTATATTAGTACTCCGTGGCGCAGTGGCTTAGCAATGAGTTGCTGCGCTGGGGGCCGCGGGTTCGAATTCCGCACTGAACACGTATTTGTATGGCCTACGAATAATTGTTCCGGGTCTGGATGTTTGTCCTTGTGCAATATGTGTTTTTAAACTGCCTCCATGATACAGGAGAAAATCCTAGTGTGGGGGTAACGCTTTTTTTTTTAAATAAAATAAATATAGTTCTAGCAGGAATGGGTCGGCTCGACCAGAGAAGGACCACGCTCTCACAGAATACCAGCGTAAAATAGCAGCTTAACACTGCTATGTTTCGTATGGTGAGTGTACAGAACCGGAGAACCCTTTTGACTGGAAAAGAGGCATTTTATCTTAGTCCTCACGTGTGACAATGCATCTGCATTTTGATTCGAAACGAGAATATACGTATATGTCTATGGGCCAAAGCAATCACTTACCATCAGATCGAATGTGTGCTCATTTGTAAAGCTACCCTATAAAAAAAATCCATCACCTCGTTATGCCATATAGTGGCGATATAAGAGAATCCACTAATCCATATGATCCCATGGGTGTCGTAAGAAGTGACAGGGAAATGAAACAGGAGATGGACAGCAGCGTTTTCTAATAACAACTCAAAAATATATAATACTTTTACTTTTATATTTTTGACGGCTCCGTGGCGCAGTGGCTTAGCAATGAGTTGCTGCACTGGGGACCGCAGGTTCGAATCCCGCACGGAACAAGTATTTGTATGGCCTACAAATAATTGCTCCGGGTCTGGATGTTTGTCCTTGTGCAATGTGTGTTTGTAAACTGCCTTTACGATACAGGAGAAAATCCTAGTGTGGGGTTTTTAAAAAAAATTTTTTTAAAAAAACAAACAAATAAACAAACTTTATGTTCTTGAAAAATGCGTAGTCATTGATCAAAATACCTAGTTTCATTGGGTATCCGAGCCGGGGCCAGTATCTGTACACAAGTATAAATTGCCAGTTTTCGGATCTGGTCATGGTACTGTATCCTAGTCTACCTTCTATCTCATCTCAGAAGCTACACAAGGCATTATGTAAATTAGGACGACTTATGTTAGGGCGTATACTAGTGAGAATAATATCTACTTCTTACACAGTTGACAAATTTAAATAAATGAAAAGCCTTCGCATTGGACAAGAAAATGCAAACAGACATCGTATTACTAAATCTTTTTGAAATATTTATAAGGATAACAAAAATTCATAGCAGTGTTCTGTCCAAGCCGTGATACATGGGTAGCATATAAAACTACTCATAAAAATTCACATAATATTGCTGAATTGTGCGTATCTATGAGTGTGTTGGATCTTTTAATAAGTGCCCAGGAAACGGAGACATCCATTGTTAGACTACTTATACCGATCATAATGGTAAATGATGAATAAGGTACTACTAATAGTTTATTAGGCCGATAACCGTTGTGTTTTACATCAACCTATCATTTAATTTAATGTATATAATGAAATATACAAATAAAAAAATAAAAATAAAAAAAGAAAACTGCTGAAAGCGATACGCGTTAACGGTGGGAGGTGTCTGATATTGCATTTGGAAATATCATAGCTGCTCTGTGGTTTTTATATCATCGATTGGATACGATAATTATAAAATGAGAGTAATTTGTATATAAATTACGTACAAATGGTGTTTAATTTTTACGTAAATTTTGTTTATGTGAAAGTTAACCACACAAGCACCTTACACATCAATCTTCTGCTGTTGCAAAGACACAATAACATAAGAGTCAAAACTCGTGCTTTGGTTGTGAGAGTTTACATAAGCTACTTTACTATATTTTTGAGCTTAGAAAGTAGAGCCTTGTTGATTCAACATCATTACAGCCTTTCACAACTCCACTGCTGAACGGCAGCCCTCCTCTAAGAAATGCCATGAAGCGCGATCCTGAGCGGCATATAAATGTATCCTTTTGTCTATACGAGTATAAACTATTAAATAAATAAATAAAATTTATTATAAGCAATTCTGTTTAAGTTCAAAATGGTGGTTAAATGGTTTAAAACGATAAGAATTTCATGTTAACCACGTAAAATTCTGCAAACGATTACAGAGAAATTCAGCCCTCAGAAATGAAGCTAGCAGTAAAAATGCAGCAAAACCTTTAAAGTTGTACACAAAAATTTGTAGTTAATTATTTGCTAAAATCACGGTTTTATTACTCCAATTAGTTTCGTTAAAATCGAATTACTGCTATCTTAACTTTAAGTTTAATTAAGTTTAAGCAGTAAAACTTCAAATTAACCCGGCCGTAGCGGATAAATTGGGAGAATTTAAAACTTATTTGTAGCTGGAATATAGCGTAAAAAGAATTTAAAAATTTTCTCATGCAAACAAAATTTAAAATAAAAAATGTAGAAGTCAAGCTACGTTGTAACACTTGTTCTGAAGTTCCGAATTAACGAAAAATTTACTACCTGTCAGCAAATAAATCAACAACTTCTAGAAAGTCTACAACACAATAAAATCGATCGATAAGCTGTGCCAAGTAATCAATTTCTGTTTATAAGAGAGCAGATATTTCGTTGCTGGTCATTAATAGAATCGGAAGGATCTGAAGTTCTGATAATCTAGCAATTTCTATTAAGCTGTCGACCGAACTTGAAACAGGAAGTCTTACCTTCCCAAAACTTATTATTTTGCTTTAAATAAATCCGAAACAACACGTCATAAATCTAATATCATTAATAATAACTTATAAATTATAACGTATAACGTTATAACTTAAAATAACTTATAACGTGGTAAAGCCACGCTGCAGCTATATAATGGTTGTAGCACGAAAGGGTTAGTTCGACTGAAGTAGGACTACGCTCTCACAGAATACCAGCGTAACAGAGAAGCTTGATGCTGTTGTGTTTCGTATGATGAGTGTAGAGAACCGGAGATCCTTGTTACGGAAAACGAAGCATTCCATTTCAGACTTCAGAGGCGATAACGCATCTGCATTTTGAATCTTAATTTGAGATAAATCTACGGGCTACAGTTTTCACTTACCATCAGGTAAAATATATGAAAGGTAACACCATCTCCTCGTATAAATGATGTGGCAGATTTCTATTTGCAGCAAAAAATTGAACAATTCGGCATTTTTGTAGGACGTCGATTCAGCCACGCTACTATAGTTCGGCCGATCAGAGAATGCGTTCCTGACACCTATCAGTTAGTCACGACTAGTGATGGGCACAACATAACACTGAGTTCGTTACCGTTCCTCCAAAATGAACCGCCGAGTTATTTTTAAGATTATTTTCGTTTTAAATTGGCGGAATCATTTAAATTTTATATTTTAGTAATTTAGGTGGAAACCAAAAAAGGGTAATATTAATATAATAAAATTGTTTTATTTATTCTTTGTTCATCATTACAGCCCTTCACAAGTCCACTGCTGAACATAGGCCTCCCCCAAGGAATGCCACAAAGCACGGTCCCGAGCCACCTGCATCCATCGACTTCCTGCATGTCTTACCAGGTCGTCACTCCATCTTGTGGGGGGACGCCCTACACTTCGCCTACCGGTACGAGGCTGCCACTCGAGAACCTTTCTTCCCCATCGGTTGTCGGTTCTTCAAGCTATATGGCCGGCCCACTGCCACTTCAGCTTACTAATCCGTTGGGCTATGTCGGTTACTCTGGTTCTACTGCGGATATCCTCATTCCTAAGTTTATCACGCAGAAAAACTCCGAGCATAGCCCTCTCCATAGCTCGCTGAGCGACCTTGAGCTTCCTCATACGGCCAGCAGTGAAGGACCACGTCTCAGTTCCGTAAGTCATCACTGGCAACACGCACTGGTTGTACAATTTTGTTTTAAGGTTTTGAGGTATTTCTGACGAGAAGATGTGTCGTAGCTTCCCGAACGCTGCCCAGCCGAGTTGAATCCGTCGATTGACCTCTCGGTCGAAGTTGGACTTACCTAGTCGGACTATTTGTCCCAGGTAAACATACTCGTCAACAACTTCGATCTTAGTGCTCCCAACAACTACCGGCATAGGTGTGACATGGACATTAAACATAATCTTTGTTTTGTCCATGTTCATCTTAAGACCTATCCGTTGGGAGACACTATTGAGGTCATTGAGCATAGTGCTTATTTCCTCCAGCGATTCTGCCATGAGGACTATATCGTCGGCAAATCGAAGGTGAGTGATGTACTCGCCATTAATATTAATTCCGTATCCTTTCCAGCCCAGAAGCTTGAAAACGTCTTCCAATGCAGCGGTGAAGAGTTTCGGGGATATAACGTCACCCTGTCTTACACCTCTCTGCAATTGGATAGGTTTCGTACTCTGGTTCTGTACTCGGATAGCCATCGTAGCTCTACTGTACAAACACTTCAGCACTTCGATATACTGACAGTCAACTTGGCACCACTGAAGGGACTGCAGCACCGCCCAAATTTCGACGGAATCAAAGGCTATCTCATAGTCCACATACGCCAGACATAGTGGCAAATTGTACTCTTCGGACTTCTGTACAATTTTCCGTAGGGTATGTATGTGGTCTATAGTGCTAAAGCCCTTTCGGAAACCGGCTTGTTCGGGAGGCTGGAAGTCGTCAAGTCTGCGCGCGAGACGATTCGTAATAACTCTCGAAAACAGCACGTAGACGCGGCTCAGAAGGGAAATCGGTCTGTAGTTCTTCAAGAGAGCGTTGTCATCTTTCTTGAAGAACAAGACCACCTCACTTCTGCTCCACGCCTCCGGTGTAATGCCACCATGGAGGACGGAATTAAAGAGCTTCTGAAGGACTTCAAGTACCGGTCTTCCACCGTCTTTCAGAAGCTCCGCTGTAATTCCATCCTCGCCTGGGGCCTTGCCGTTTTTAAGGTGCTGGAGAGCCATTCTAATCTCGCTCAGACTGACGTCCGGGATATCTTCGGAATAGTGTCGAATAAGACTCGCTCTTGGATCGTTACTCACATTTGCGTGTGGCTCCAACGATGACGTGTGCAGCTGCCCATAGAACCTCTCAATCTCACTCAAAATCTCAGGTGCCCCGGAAACGATGCTGCCACATTCGGTCTTCAGCTTTGACAGTTGGCTCTTTCTGGCAGACAGATCTCTGGCAAAGACTTTGGAGCCTTGGTTCCGCTCGATTGCTTCTTCAATACGAGCTGTATTGAAGTAGCGTAAGTCTCGCCGCATGCATTTGGAGATCTGTCTGTTCAGTTGCCTGTATGCTGTCAAATCTGTTGAAGAATGTAGCCTCATCTCCCGTCTAACAGCCATGAAATTAAGAGTGTGATCGGAGAGTTTTTGTGTTCTTCTGCGGTGTGTCTTGCAGAACTTAGCTCCGACCGCATGGACAGTTTCCACGAGCTTGTAATTCACATCGTCCACTTCATTGCAGTCTTCTAGGCACTGAAAACGGTTTTGTAACTCGAGCTGAAAGGTTTCGGGACTTTGGATTAGAGCACGAGGGGGACGGAGCGTTGACTTCATCAGACGAGACCTCTCCAACTTAACATTTAGGTTCAGTGTGCCTCTAACCATTCGGTGATCGCTGCCGGTTTTCACCCTCGCGATCACTGAGACATCACTGAACAGTTGTCGTCTGGTCGTCATAATGAAGTCAATCTCATTTTTTGTCGAACCGTCGGGGCTCGACCAGGTCCAATTCCTGTGGGGCCGCTTCTTGAAGAAAGAGTAAATCATAAAGAGTCCCTCTTTCTCCATGAAGTCGGCCAGCTGTTGGCCCCTTGGGTTCCGTTGCCCTATTCCAAATTTCCCTACTTTCAGCTCACCGTTCTCTCTTGTGCCTAGTTTTGCATTGAAGTCTCCTATTAACACCGTATATTGGGTTTTGGAGGAATGCATGACTCTAAAGATATCCTCATACATTTCCTCCACCTCCTCATCGGGGTGTGCCGAGGTTGGTGCGTAGACCTGTATGACCTTCAGCGAATACCGTTTGGTGATTCTGAGTATAAGGTACGCAACCCTCGTCGACACACTCCCGATCTTTACAACGTTGTTAACGAGAGACTTGTGGACGATAAATCCGACACCTCCTTGGAACAGATGGTCGCCCTCCCGGTGATAGAGCGAGTTGCCGGATTCGAGGATTACCGTGTCCTCCCCCTCTCTTCGGACTTCGGATAATCCTATAATATGCCAGCGCAACTTGTCTATCTCTTCTTCCAGCTCCACGATCTTCTCGTGAGTCCTCAGGGTGCGTGCGTTGTATGTTGCCAGGTCGAGTCGTCGTAGGTGGCAACCGAACCTCCACCGGAGATTCTTAGCACCCCCCTGCCCCGCCGTTACCATGGTCACCACCGTAGCCAGGAATAGCGGGGCCGCCGGGGACTGTGGGCTGTCTGTGTGTTGTTTTGATCATTGGGGGGATATTTGCCATAGTTGCCACGCTTGGCGAGCGGGTTGGCAACCGCAGTTATTTTTTATGTAATTTTGGCTATTATCAGGAAGATGCTATTGCCCATCTCCCGCCTGTTTCCCTTTGTCGCCTTTTACGACACCCACGGGAGGATATGGGGTAGTGGATATTCTTGACCGCCACTACACGGCTGTTCTTTGTTACAAAGTTACAATCTCTATTTCCATGCAATAAAGTACATTGAATTGAATGTGCGTACAGAATATTAATCAGACTCCGATTCGCTTGAGGAGGTGGTGTCTTTATCATCATCTTCGCCTACATGTTTAATTATATTATTATCAATAACAGAATTAATCCTGATATCTCGGTCAAAATGTTCCACAATCAGTTTTTTAGTCTTCTCAACAACTTTTGCCCAGTCATCTCTTGTGACTTCCCCGCAGGCTTCTTTTAATAGGGTCATCATCTTTTTCGTGCTGAATAGCGGGGAAGTATTGTGGCGGGCGGCGTAACCTTTTATTTGAGCCCAGATTAATTCAATCGCGTTATATTGGCAATGATACGGTGGAATTCTTAGAATGCGATGACAGTACTCCAGAGCTAGTTCATCGATTTCGTATCGCAAATTTGCCGCTTTATTTTCTTTAACTAATTTAATTAGCTCTGGTTTTAGCATCTGCATATTTGCGTCAATTTATTTATTTATATTATTTATTTATTTATAATTAATTACAACGGCTTGCGCTAATGACAGTAATTAATAGGTAAAACTAATAACATCATTAACATAATTCAAAAACAAATAACAAGTCAGAGATCAAACATACTTAACAATAACTAGAGGAAATAAAATAATATAAAACAGAATAAAGTGATAACAACATACAACTTATTTACTTAACAAACATGGCTTTCACATAACATGAGACAGTTTGACATGATCACCTTGAGTGTGTCATTAAAGATGTCACATTCCGGGACTGTCTCCATTAAGGAGTTTAAAGCATCATGCATACGACACAACGGGGATTGCGCGCGCGACACAGTGCGGCAATGGGATGTGGCGAACAGCCGGTGTCGTCGAGTAGGCCTATGACGCAGGTAGTTGTTAGGCACATAAAGTGTACACAAAGTATTGTGCAGCTCTGGGGAATCTACCATGCTCCTTAAAATTTTTATGGCTATTAGGATTTGATCTCTGGCTCTACGCACTGAAAGGGAATTAAATCCTAACATTCCCAGCAAGAAAAGAGTAGGATACATGAATGGATAATATCCGTAAATCTTTTTATATAAAAAACGCAGGAAGGCTTTCTGAACCTTTTCAATCAACAATTCATATGTAGATTCGTGGGGATTCCAGACGGCTGCAGCAAATTCTAACTTACTTCTAACTAGATTGTTAAATAATAATTTGATGACAATAGGATCATTGAAATCACGGGCATTGCGTAGGATAAAACCTAGGCGCCTGTAAGATTCTGAAGCTAGGGCAGACATGTGTGCATGGAATGTCAATCCGCAGTCAAATGTCACACCAAGATCTCTAATGGTTGACACGCGCTTTATTTCAACATCTGCTAAGGTATAGGTGGCATGTGCGGGTTGTAACTTGCGGCCAAAGGTCATGACGTAACATTTGCCGGCATTAAACATCATTTTATTATCTATACTCCACTTATGGATTCGGTCGATTTCACTTTGAAGGTGTTCGGGAGTTACATCCTTATCAATCACTTGGACTAATTTCAAATCGTCAGCATATAGGAGGCATTTGGCATACTTTACTACTTTAATGAGATCGTTAACCATAATGAGAAAGAGAAGGGGGCCTAAAACTGAACCCTGGCTTACACCTGAGCGCGTATGATATGACTTCGAAATAAAGGATCCATGGCTTACATACAAACATATACATATGTTTTCTATTTGAAAGGTAATCAGCAAAAAATTTTAGAAGTTTTGGGGTAAAACCCATGCTGTATAATTTATTAAATAGAATATCGTTATCCACTACATCGAACGCCTTTTTAAAATCTAAATATAGCAAATTTACTTGTTGACCTTTATCCATGTGATGAGATATATAGTCAACGAGGGATAACAAGTTAGTCTCTACTGATCGACCCAGTCGGAAGCCATGCTGCTCCTCACAAAGCCGCGTATTTACCTGCGCGTATATTTCTTTGTGAGCAATGTTCTCAAAAAGTTTTGCTGCGCACGATAATACTGCGATAGGACGATACTCTTCAACCAAGGTCTTATTGCTTGTTTTAGGTATCGGAGTGACTTTCGATATCTTCCACTGTTCTGGGTATACGCCGGTGTTTAAAGCCAAGTTAAAAATATAGGTAAGTACAGGAGCAAGAATCTCCTTGCATCCTTTTAAGATGTAAGTTAGGACTTTATCTGGACCCACAGAACTAAGTGGTTTTAACTTATTTATTCCTGATTTTACTTGTGATAAGGTAAAAAAGCTTATGTTGATATGTCCATCGCATGACAAGGGAGTACTAAATATATTGTTGAAATCCAATATGGGACTATTGGGTAGAAACACACTAGCAAAACAATTTGCAAAGGCATCTGCAGCTTCACTATTGGAAAAACTACAGCCTTTGTAGGTCACAGTGGGCTCAAAGCCACCCTTAGTTCGAAGGCTACTAATATGATTCCAGAATTTTTTTGGATTATTCTTAATGCCATTTTCAACAGCTGCTAAATAGGCATTGTATGCTGATTCGATGCCTCCCTTGAGTTCTAACCGCAGTATGGAGAATGCTTTGTAGACGTTCTGATTATTATATCGTTTCCATTCTTTGTGGAGTTTAATTTTGCGATTTACATCTTTAATTATATCATGTGAAAACCAGACAGGATAGCGTTTCCTGTTTGAAGCTTGTCTGCTTTTCTTAGGTACGCAAAGACCAAAAATATTATATAAAACTTCATAAAATTGACCAGTCGCAGATTGCACATCTGAGGCATTAAATACACAACCCCAATCCACTGTAGACATCATCTCATATAAAAGAGAAAAGTTAGCTTTATTAAAACTCCAATCAGAAGTTGAGTCAAAGTTACTAGGCTTAATATTTTCGTTACAAGTATTTGATAAGATGTTAAGAGCAATATCCAAAGCAGGATGGTAGGAGTCCACATTAACAATGCCCCCAGTGTCTGAACTATTTACTTGCACTGCGCAACTAGAGCCCTTTATAAGGACAACATCTAATTTACCGCCAAACTTATTATAAACGTTATTCCTGCCAGACAAGGAACAAAATGAGAGGAAATAACCATAATAATTACAAACATTTTTGGAAGCACTATTTAAATTAATATCACCAATAATAAGTACGGTTCCTTTAAGGTCATTTATAAAACTCTCAACTTTAAAAATCCAATCAAAATATACAGAGTATGTAGCGCTGGGAGTTATGTACACTACACACATATAAACACTGCTCTTCCGGTAGGAAAATTTCACCCAGAGATCTTCGCCATTAAGAGTTTCAAACTCACGTACTCGGGTAGGTGTGATACCTTGCTTAGACGCTAATAGGACACCACCGCCGTAGCTGCGTCTGTCTCGGCGTATAGCATTCCATCCGCTGAGGACTAACTCAGAATCCTCGACAGAAGAGTCTAGGAATGTCTCAGTGGCTCCCAAGAGGTCATGTTCCATGAGCGACAAATTAGTTCTCCCCAAATTGAATTTGGTCTTAATGCCGCGAACATTCTGATAAAAGATGCCTAACGAGGTTATTCTTTTCCGGACTGTAAACTGGTTAGATGGCTCAGAATGCAGAATGTTGATGTAGTTATAGAAAAACCTGCGAGTTTATCTGTTGCGATTCTTTGGGTAATTCATTTAGGCTTTGATTTTCTAGGGAGCAGTCAACCTCCTGGTGCAAAGTATTCAGGTTGCCTAGATCAAGAATTAGGTCTTGCAAATCTGATGCGACAATCTTTAAACCATATTTATTTAAAGAGCCATAGCGTTTGTTGTACGTACCATGGTCATATGGTAGGTTAGGATGTGCGCGTAATTAAATGAGTTTACATCTAAATAAAGAAGGTTGTTAAAAGTTTCTATGCGACTGTTAAACATCATGTTAACATTCTTCATATACTTAAAAGTGGGTAAGCAAATTATAAAGTTTGTGTGTATAAGGTTTAACAATTTTCCTCTGAGAAACATGACAAGCTCTATGTAGTTATGGGTTGCACGAAAATCTTCCTCGCCAATAAAAATAATGCAATAGTCCAAATAATTAAAATCTTTCACTTTTCCCTCAATTCCATCTAAAGATTGACGTAGGCCACATTTAGGTTTCCGATAATGACAGATATCATAATTATTTAAACTGGTTGATTAGGCCATAGTATATAGTCTCTTAGAGGTTTCACTGCTTATGAGGCATATATTCTGTTTTCTGGACCGATATTCTGTTGTTTGCCTTGTTTTTCCTTGCGTGTTTCGATCTACTTTAGTTAAACTTGTATCTGTGTTATTGACTATTATAGTTTTTTTGACAGTTTTATTGACATTCGAAGATTGAGAGTGTTCTTTTTGTCTCGATACGGTTTTCCAGCCTTCCTTATCATACTCGTTCGGATCAAATTCACCTTCTGTGTTTACTGCACTGTGGCACTCGACTCTTTCCTCAGTTGTTATTATACAGTTATCGGCGCTCTGGCCAACCGACGACGCTGCAGGTATCAGTGATGTCACCTCGGCTCGCTGCTCTATATCGCTCAACATTGTATCCTCGCATCCATTCAATACCGACGACCGTTGTCTCAGCCCCGCTGATTTACGTACATTTTGTTTTAAGTTTACCCTCAACATTTTTCGTTATTCTTGTATATGATCACTGGAATTGTTTTTCTTGTTATTTACCGGTTCAATTAACGTAGAATCGTTTATATCATGCGAGAGATCAACTGACCCATTTTCATACAGCTGCAATTCTCCGCGCCTTACATTCATGTACTGTGGATATACATGCAGTATTGAGTCATTTCTCAACTGTAGTAACTCAGATCTGCACTCACTCAGTAGTTGCTCTTTTGTAACATAGTTACTTTAACTACATCTAGTTCACTTTGCACTTTTAGTAAGTCTTTTAGTAATTTCGTGCAATCAAGATGATCAAAAAAATAGGCGGTAATTTCTCTAACTCGCGAGCCACAAAAATAGGTATAATGTTGGGTTCAGTCGATTTAAAAAGGTTCAGTATATCGATAAGGTCTCTTCCTTCCTTTCCTTTGTCCGTACGATTTATCTTCATTTTGTCCGTAGGAATAGCTTCAAACAATAACGACTTAGCTTGTTTAATTTCTTCGCTCGTAAATGACGTTGAACATATCCTCACCAGAGTTTCCTCGTCTATTCTCGATATTTTGTTCTGAATATAGGATAAAAGCTCGTTCATCACTATATTACACGTGTTACACTTAATAGTTTTCGACATTTTGAGTATGTCTATCAAAACGGCACAAGGAGTACGCTCAGAGCACCCAGTACGGGGGTATGCATATTTAAAACGTAAATAAAAAGTCGAGTAAAGAAACCTATAATATTAAATAATTTGATAAAATATATTATACAAAAATATTTGACTTTGACAGCTTACTTTTTTATCCAACATTGCTTTGTAACCAAGCCACCATTTCTTCTTTTTATTAGCTTGGGTAGGTAGTTTCTGTATTTGAAACGAGTGATAGGAGGCATTATCCATGAATATTACAGAAGGCTCTCGTAGGCTGGGCAAAAGCACGTTCTGGAACCACTCTTTAAATGTAGTGGCATTCATTTCCTCGTGGTAGTCATTTGTGGTTTTTTATCGAAATGCCAGTAACGCATTCTCCACAAAGCCGTATATTGCAGAACCTGCGTGGCATATTATCAGACGGGCCCCATTACCCATTGGTACTTTCGACGTCGACGCTTGTGTATCATCCGTCCAAGAACGGGAAACCGTGTGATTGGCGTTTAGCCATGTCTCGTCAATGAACACGACATTATCCTAGTTATCAATATTTTTTGCATCTCTCAAAAAACATATCCGTTTTAAAATTATGTCGTATCGTTCTAATAAAATTTTTCTTTTGTCTGTTTTATTACACGAAAAACCAATATCTTTTAAGATTTTGGTTAAAGCAGTTTTACCCCCGCTAAACAGTCCAGCTTCTCTTAACGATGCCAAAAGCTTCTTCCTGTTGAGATATTCATTTCTGGAATAGTAACCATATATATGATTTCTGATTGCATCGGCGTCAAAGGTGTCAATATCTGTCACGGGTTTAGTTCTACGTTTCTTCTTCGGAGTACGTAAAATATTATCTTCCGTGCCAGTAGAGCCGAACTTTTTTTTTATTAATATTTGTTATCGTTCGTTTGCTAACTCCAAGCGCTTGAAAGACGCGTTCTTGTACTTGTTCGACAGGTAACAGGGGTCCGCCATTTTGCCGCTCCCGCTCAAAGTAATCTTGCAGCTTGATGATTAACTCACGGGCTCCACTTTTCAATGTTTGTCCACGTTTAGGCATTATTATGCACCAAAAGTAAAAAGAACGCAATACAAAACACAATCGAATTCCGATTTAGCGCCGATGTCAGTTTGAAAAGCAGAAACAGTACATTAAACGAAAGCCGGGTAATCAAATAAAAACAGATCGAATACATTTGAAGAACGTGGTCTATGCGCACGAAACGATAACAGACGACTGTTTTAGCGTCACAAAATGGCGGCCTATAACGCCATTTGGGGTTACCATTTTCAACCTAAATATAAAAATGCTACTTTCTTTCGCGCGTTCGGTTTGGTCGTAGTTTTATTTTTATATTTAATAAAAGTTATCTTATAGTCCATTATTTTCAAATTCTTAAAAAGAAAAACAAAACGTATTATTTTATAAAGTATAACTGTATAAGAACAGATTACGATACCGTTATTGCCTGTTATTGTTAGCACAGCACTACAAATATAAAGCGCTGACATAACCTTGTAATAGCGCAGTATAGATTTAGAAAAATATTGTTTACCAAGTTATTTGACACTCAGTTTGCCACAAAATTATAACATTGATTGATTATTGATATAATAATGTTGTTTTAATGCTCATCAATTGTTAAAACGGTAAACAACCAGCAAAAATATTTTTATCGTAACTGCAACGCCATTACAAAGTTACGTCGTCAGTTCAATCGCGACGTGACAGGAACGCATTCTCTGAACGGCCGAACTATAGATATAATCAAGTGAGCAATGCGGCTGCTACTAGTTTTATTGTACGCACAAGACCGCGTGGGCTTATACTTTGACAGAGAGGAACGACCGTGCCAGCGGCGTTGGCCCGTGTAGCCACGATACTTAGTAAAGTGAGATTAGGGAATGCGAATTTAGTTGATTTATAAATTATTTTTAAAGAAATTTTGTAATATCTTATCTCCAAAATCGGGTCAAAATAGCCCGCCCGAATATCCATTTAGGAATATTTTACTCCCATGATGCCGGGTTGAAGCTTTTAAGCTAAAACACTTGTCACTCTGAGGTTTCATTCAAAATGAAATTGATTTAGACCGTTCATGTGCAATCAAAGTGAAAGGGTCTTAGAGGTTTGTTAAAGCGTATTGAAATCAGAAACATAAAATAGCCTACAGAAGATGATATAAACAAGACAGTATTTTTTTTGTTTTTTAATTAAAATGTACGTTTGATCAAAGTACCAAAAAGCGGATTAATTAACGCCGAATTATACAAAAAATATAGGCCTACAACTGACTACTTTCAGTTTTTCGTCATCAGCCTGTAAACATGTTCTGCTGGAAATGAGTTTCGCCCGTTGTGGAGAGGATGCCATTATCACTACGCTTGATAAGCTTGCAGACTATCGCAGTACCAGACGTCTCGAACTTTTGTTTTTAAGTCTATCATAAACACAATGATTATAACACCATCTCACATAAGTCACTTCATTATTCTAGTGATATATCCCAGATATACGCGAACAAAATGGAGTGCAGGATTTTCTTACAACGCCATACCAGTCACCGCTTTGTATATACAATATTAATTTCAAATACTTAAATTTTCACTTACCATGAAACCAAAAGAAATATTTTTACTGTTTTATACAAACAGTAATCATTTGTTCCCTATTTCAGTCATCAACCTGTCATGAGAGTAACATTCATATAAGTTAAACACTGCGAATGGGTTCGATTGTCATTTGGACAGAGAAACAAGGCATGGCAGTAAAATAATAATTAATATTTTATTTCTCCTATTAATATGTGACTTCTGACACATTTAAACGTATTTAGCTAATGTGATAATAAATTGCAATTATACAGGAGGTAACTATTTACAAAATTTTAAACGTGACTCTTCTACCTAAGTGTCTGTCTGGTTTGCTGTCAGCCTCTGATGTTTTGAAGCAAACTTCATTCTTGCAAATTCAAAACAGCTCCAGCACCCACCTATAGCAAACAAAGTGCGCAATTTACATATTTATTCATTAATTTATTTATTCATTACAACCATTGAATAGTCCTATGCCGAACATTTTATAGGTGGTACTGCAACGTTTATATAGCTCCATCAGTATAATATAGTAAAACGGCACACAGTTACAGTTCAGGCTACACGCCTCTGAAACTCCTTGCCCGATGACATCAGGAAAACCTCCCAATCAGTTTGCTTTTAGAAAGTTATCTATAAAGTTATCATCTATTAAAGACAACGCTTCTTACATGAATCATTCATGTCATTTTTATTGTTAGACGTATATATTCGTAGTTATTTATACGTACTATTTATATATGTATGTTGATATATGTATATGTATGTTTATGTATGTATGTATATATTTGTATATATGTATAAATAGGAGATATTTCTGTAGTTTATTTATTGTATGTATTAGTAAAATGTATATATAACGTAATTAATTATCATTTTAATTTTGTTTTTATTCTATATTGCTACACCTACTTCAAACTCTCACGACTCCATGGGTTGACTGGTAGGGATTGCCTCAAAAAATTAAGTCCGCCCTTTGTATTCTTTTAGATTAAGGAATGCAATAAAGTATAAATAAGTAAAAAGTATATATCATCAAGCAACAATCATCATCATCACTACAACCCCTCACAAGTCCACTGCTGAACATAGGCCTCCCCCAAGGAATGCCACAAAACACGGTCATGAGCCACCTGCACCATCGACATCTTGCTTGTCTTACCTGGTCGTAACTCCATCTAGTGGGGGTCACCCTACACTTCGCCTACCAGTACAAGGGTGCCACTCAAGAATCTTTTTTCCCCATCGGCTGTCGGTTCTTATATGACCGGCTACTAATCCGTTGGGTTAAGTCGGTCACTATAGTTTTCTGCGAATATGCTAATTTATAAGTTTATCACGGAAGGAAACCCTGAGCATAGCCCTCTCCATAACTCGTTAGCTACCTTGAACTTCCTTATACGGTCAGCAGTGTTGGGCCATGTCTCACATCCATAAAGCATCACTGGCAACTGGCACTAGTTGTACAATAAAATCAGTAGTACTAAGTTTATATCAAAATAAATGTAGAGGACTAATAATGTAAATGCTCGTTTAAAAATTGTTGACCTAGAGAAATACCAGGATGATTCTTCGGTCTCCAATAGATGGCAGAATTAAATCTTGTTCACTCCTGAAAATATGCAGCTCAGTGACAATTACACATTCTTATAGATTAGAGAACGTGGTACGAGTATGTTAAACGTAGTAGAGCCATACAGCATTCATGACAAATTTATTTCTTGGATTAAGATAATATTTTATTTAAAACCAAGTAGTTTCCAGATACTTTAAGTACGATTACCATCGGGGACTTGTTTACTATTACCTACCTTAACTAATTAGCATTAATATTAAAATGCGATATATCCCAAAAGATAAAAATGACTTAACAACTTTAAATCTAAATGCAGTGAAAAATCCACAAATCTATGGCAGTCCAATCGTGCTTGTTTTCAAATCGGTACAAATGATAAAGTTTATATTAGTTAAAATCATTGCAGTGTTGATTAGATAAGAGAACAACTATCTTTAAAAGTCGATATCTTTTTTGCCATTTATAATTATCAATTTTTGTGATGGTTTCTTACACTATGATCTTTATCAACGAACAAAAAGACGAGAAGAAAGCTTTGCAGAGGCATGTTTTGAAGATATGGTGGGGGCTCTTTTATGATTTGGATAGGTATAAATTCGTTTCATCGTACAGAGTTAGTCTTTGTCTGAAACGGCTCAGTGACTAGACACCAATACATGACGGAAGCCGAAGTTCTAATTGCTCACGCACAACCCGCATTGGCTGCTCTTAGCGAAAACTCCATTCTTATGGATGGCAACGCTCGCACCCATCAGTCTGTCGATGTGAAAGATTAAGAAAGAAGCGTATTATAGGCTAGAGATTGGAATTTGTAGTCTGGATTGATCAGACCGAACTCTTGACCTAAATCCCATCGATCACAACGTTCTGATGCGACGAGTAAAATCAGTACAGCTGGTCCCGCAGACCATTAGAGAGATCAAGAATGTGATAACTGTTAAACGAGAAATTATTTCGCAAGAAACCATTTAAACGTGGTAGAGCCATGCTGCAGCTATATTAGTAGTATAGTTGTAGCACGTATGGGTTGGCTCGGCCGGGGAAGGACCACGCTCTTACAGAAAACCAGCGTCAAATAGCAGCATAATTATGCTGTGTTTCGTATGGTGAGTGTAGAGAACTGGAGACCTTTTTTACTGGAAAAGAAGCATTCCATCTTAGTCCTCACGGGTGACAACGCATCTGCATTTTGATTCGCAAACGAGGATTAATGTAGATGTCTACGGGCCACAGCAACCACTTACCATCAGGTGGACTGTGCGTTCGTTTGTCACCATTTCCTATTAAAAAAACCATTAGAGTTATACTTGCTAGCATGTCCAGATAAAAGCAAGCTATGATTTCAACAAGAGGGGGTCACACTCCATACTATATTTTATCTGCTTTTACTTTATTAAAGAAAAAACAACAAATAAACATTTTCCATTTTTATTTAGCGAGCAGGTACACTACTAGTGTACAATACAACCAGCATCCTTTTACAGTCCAGGATCGAGCTTCGCGCACCACAAGCTTCGCTAGTTTAAATTCTCTCTCTCTCCAAACCAACCTACATTCCTTTTTTGTTTAAGAACTCATAAGGCTAAACGAATATATTTTTTAAATAGTTTTCAATTGTAATGAAATAAATAGGGAAATAATTACTTCAAGCAGAAGTAGTGGTAAAACTGTTACCCGATTACATCAATAGCCGTTTAAAGTACATAAAATACTATTAGTTTATTAACAAATAATTAACATTTTAGTGTGTTAAAAAAACGCTGTTCATGAATCAAAATATCATGAGCAATGAAGAAATTGCTAAAATCCAGCAATTCCTATACTATGATTTGATGATTATTCACCACGGCGAATGACATTCGTGACCTTTAACAAAGCCGGCGCCCTAGTATGACCGTACGTGACCTAAAACCGGATGAAATAGGACTGGGGACGATTCTGTTTGTAAAAATGGCTTTTTTGATGTTGAACAAAGCGTTCTCAAGAAAGGAAGTGAAGAATCGAAATAGGACGGTAATCGGAAAAACATTAAGTATTTTCTTTTTGAGTAAAGGTATGATTTGGGCTTCTTTCCGTTATAAAGGAAATAAAGACATGGTTATGGAAAAATTAAGATGTAATAGGTGTTTTTAACAAGTACTCAAGCAAGTAAATTATTATTTTACGACTCACGTCATCACTTCCCACTGTGTTAGAATGGATAGAAAGTATGCCTAAACGTCAAAATCTGCAAATTTCCCGAACGCAAATAGATGTAAGTCCGGAGTGGGAATCGAAGAAAATTAAATAAACTTTGCAAGAAACTTAAAATAAATGCTAACTAATCAAATTTATATCGACATTTTTGGGAATCGAGCATAAATAGTAATAAATCTCATAAGCAGAAGGTGGTGCTCCTCGAATCTGCCCGCATTGCCCCCGGTTTCTTTCCCTATCCCCCTAACGCTCAACCGTTTGGTCTCCCCTGTCGAGGGCTTTTATCGGGTTGGGTTTTAATTAGTTATGTATTATAGGTATTATTTCTATTTTATTGATATTTATCATTTTCATTTATATATTTATACAGCCCAACCAGACGAGAAAACTATATAAATACCCCAAATTATAAGTTATTTTATTTATTTAATCTTGTTTGTTGACACCTTAATAACAAGGGTAACAAAGGGCGGACTTAATGCCTAACGGCATTCTCTACCAGTCAACCCGTGGAGTGATGAGATTTTGTGGCAGGTACAAATACATGTATATGTACATACATACATACTTAGATATACATATAATATACAAAAACTTTGCATATGTAAATATATGAACAAAATATGTATCATACATAGATAATAATTTTTATATTTATAACGTTTGTTTGACGATATCCACAATGCACTAATCTTGTCGGCCACCAAAGATGTATCTGGTTCAGATCTCAACTTCTTACCATATGTGGATACTAAAGATAGAGAGATAGCACATAATAATAGCCTTCCACTATCCACAAACTAATATACAGTATACAAAGTACTCAGAGTGAGGACGCTAAGACAAGTCAGAAAATTAGGACTTTTAGAGGTTTGCCATAAGTGACTTAGCCACGGTTAATAAAAAATTCTACTCACTCTGTGTGACTGTGTGGTGGCGGTTTTAGAATTTCCACTACCCCATATCGTGCCATTGATGCCGTAAGAGGTGTCAGTGAGAAACAAACCTGTAGATGGGCAGTAGCGTTTTCCTAATAAAAAAATGCGGCTGCCAACCCGCTTACCAAGCATGGCAACTATAGTAAATCACACAATCTATACGGGGTAGGGTTATGTTCACAGTGGGATTTTGAAAAACTGTCGCGGTATTGATATAAAGAAGCGCATGCAAAATAATTAATAAAAATAAATTTTCGTTTTTTTTTTTCATCAGCCCGTCCTCTACCTTGATATTCTACCTTGGTTCTAGTAGAGAGAAAGACAAATAAGGGGTAAGTCTTAGATTATATAAAATGTCCAGATTCCTGGAAGGCCACCGTGAATTGAAGTCAAATATAAGTAGTCAATATTGACTACTTCGTTCAATCCACGCGCCACACGCCAAGGAACGTTCCCCGCTCGTCATGAGTCGGTGGTTTGATTTTGTAAAAACGACAGTTTGTGATATGAAATCCTGTAAAAATTACACTTTAAAAAAAGAAAATTGCCTTAACATGTTACAATATTCTGTTCTTAATATACATCTTAATATACACACATACATCACTTTGTATATCTTGGTTACCGACTTTTAAATATGAAAACGAATAAATAATAATTTGACATTAATGTGACGCCACAACTGTTCAGTGTTGCCAAGGGCATGAAATCTATTTACCCATATTTTTAGCTTTTTAAAATCTCTCGAAAAAGAAACGAGGTATGACTTAAGAATTTTATTAACATGAACGATGATTGTTTTTGTGAGTGTTAGTTTGTTTCTTCAGCCTCACAGTTCTCTAAGCACTCAATCGATTTCAATGTGGTTTTTATAGTTTGTATTTTTTGAGATATGGCGAGCAATATTTTTGTCGCATTAACGGTTACTTTGTTGAAAAACTAAACCAGAAACATCCAATGTTCAGTCCACTTTCCAGAAAAAATCGGCGTTGACATGAAAATAAAGTACCAATATCGGATTTTGAGCCGTTACAGCTATAGATTGGGATGCTCCTGCTTACTACCCATTTAAATAAACCGAAAAACCATAGAATTATTACGCATAGAACTACTTACTTATACTAGTACGCGCACCGAAAGTGATGCAAGTTAAACTAACGCGAAACCGCGTAAGTTGACTCAGCGACGCGTCAGTGTTCAACGTCACGTCTTACGGAGAAGAGCTTGCGAAAAAATGTAAAAATTACCGTTTGTGTTGTAAAATATTGTCACAACGATGATGATAAACATAAAAGAAGTGATGGTATTACATTTCACATATAAGTTTATACATTTAATTCATTATAAGTACGTAAAACTAAAAAAATACTTACCTAAGCTCTCATAATGCAAATGTTGCTAGTTGTGGGGAAAAAATCACAATTTTCTTTTTAAAATATTTATTTTCTATTTGTGTTTAAAACGTTTAATCGCAACGCTCTGTGTAAAACTCAAATGTTTATATATAGATACCTACTTCTCTAAGTGTTAACATTATAATATTAACAATGGGTGCCTATTTAAAACTAATACGGAGTGATCACCTAACCGCGATTCGTCAACGCCATTTTAACACAACTATTTTATTTTAATTGCTTTTTTTTAATTGACTAAGGTTACGTTTTAGAGTATAGAATAACAACTTTTTTATTTACAACATCATGAGATTATTAATAAGAACGCCTTTACTAACCAGATGTCACTTTACACCCAAACATTAACCAGATGCTACGTTAGACCCAAACAGCCTATTTTAACCGACTTCCAAAAAGAAAGGTTATCAATATGTATGTACACTGATTTCTAAGCTTGATCAATTCGTATATACATGCTGAAATTTTAGTGGTTGTTGTTCCGCAGCCAAATTATACTGTCTCGATAGTAGAGTCAATTTATTAAATTAAAAAATATTACAATTAAAAAAGGGCAGATTTACAATAGTAATACCTCACAAGCTATTCGGGCGTCCAAACTAGTTTATGTCGTATCACTATGCTTGAGAGTTCATGTTATGAACATTTATTAGAGGCCCTTCACTGTGTAGGAATCGCGGTAGCACGTACGATAGACGTAACACTACATTACGTCCAGCGAATTTTTTTTCAGACTTTATTATAGTAATTCGGTATAAGCTAGCCTGCACGCACGACCTACTTGCGAGATATTGCTATTGGTTTGATATCGCATTCGAGTTTTGTTTTTCTCGATTGTAAATCTGCCATTTTTACATCCTAATAATTTTATTTTAATAAATCTGTTGTACGACTAAGGCAAAATCATTTTACTTCGGGAAAACAACCATTAAAATTTCAGCGTGTGTATTGGATCAATCTGTGTGTATATCCTTTCTAATAAAAAATCTAAATCGGTTTAGAAATTGTAGAATTCTGAGGTAAAAAAACATTAAAAAATACACGGAAATGATAACCTCCTCCCTTTTTGAAGTCGGTTAAAAATTAAATATTACACGATGTGCTTATTGTATTTGAGCAAATTAATTGTGTTTAATAATATTCTTAAATTTTATTACGTCTGCATTTTTAACCATTTATATATGTATAATAAAGTTATATTAGTAACATCATTATAGTGTTTATTTTATTCCATTTTATATTCTCATAAAATACGTCGTCGTACGTAATACGTAATCTTTATTATATCGATTTTTTTAGATTAATCAAAAAATAGTGATTTGCACAATTTGATTGCAAACGCCAGAAACTGGTATCACTGAATGGCGTGTATGTGTGCATGTGACGAGCGTAGGCACATTCGACTCGCGCCCACTAACATAATGACCTTGCATCATTTTAACGCTCGTGTTTTGTACTGGACTGCGTTTCTATGCGTAATAATTCTATGCCGAAAAACATTTAAACGAAAATAATCTGGAGGTAGCCGTGGTTAACTATGACATGAAATTTCACTAATGAAAGCTACACTGAAGAGCGTGGCGTTCACTCACACAGGTATTAAAATTGGCTTCACGAATGTTGCGTTTTGTACTGAACACGGAATCTGGACATTTTATATAATCTAAGGGGTAAATAAATTGAAACCGAAGAAACCCATATAAATAATTTACTGATGAAAGATGCCCCTAACAAAGCGAAATAATGACTCAGAACGTTTGTGCTTTCTGGATTAAGCGAACATGTAAACCACCGTTTTGTTTTGCTTGCAAACGTGTGAGATTTCGTTAGCCTCTCCCCATTTCAATGAGCTGAACGCGACATTGTTGTCATTAAGCTTTATTGGAATATTCATTGATGTTTCTCTTATAAAAAGGTGTAAAATATTTTGAATCTAAAATTGTATAATAAGAAAATCTTAAATAACTTTGAATTTTAAATATTTGTTTGGTACAATTGCCTTCAATTTTTTTAGCCGTTATTTTTTTTTACATTTTTCCTTTCACTTATTCAACGCACTTTATTTAAATAAACATTAATATGTAAATACATTCTTTATTTTCCATAAATCTATTAACGAATATATATAGAACTCTGTCTTCTAAACAAATTGTAACAACTGTAACTTAGAAGTCAGTATCTTTTCCTTTTAGTGATACGACTAAAATAATCAAAATACAATAAAAAGCAGCGTAACTACGTTTGAAATCAATCCTATAAACCTATTTTAGCAAGTCTTGTATTTTAACACACTTTTGTTAGCGTGTTGTGTGTAGGTATGAGTAGAAGTGAGTAGGTAGTGGAATTTACGTACTTAATTAACTTTTCACCCGTTGCCGGGACATTTTCATAAGCTGAATAAAATGTTCAGACCTGTTAAGAACCAATGAAAATACAATAATCTCATGACCGTGCAATTTCACTAGGATCTTCACAGCTTATGATCAATGCGTGTTGCAAAACTTCGCTTATTATTATGTAGTAACCCCGACTTTTGGGAAAATGTTCAGAAAATAATCTTACGATGCTTAATTTGGAAACATGGAATTGGAATATAGTAAAAGATATTAAGAAAAACTAATTATTCTTAATATAAATTTTATATAATCAAGTCACCTGTTTTTTCTTATTCGATAAGATGCAAACCAGCTTTTCAATCTTAATGAAATGGATGGAAATAAACACCAATGTCGTGAAAAAAGTCTATTCCATTTCATCTGACGCTTGTAAATTGTATAACACTGTAGATAAACTGGTTGACTTGATAAATATTACATTATTCGTTCCTCAGCACAAAATTTATTCATAACATTTCATAAAGTATTTGTAATAAAGAAGAATATATATTTCACTTTCTTCAATTTATGATAACAAGTAAGTATCGCTTGTGTATGTCAACTTTATTTTTGAGCTACATTTCACTTATCTGAATATTCATGTATGACTTGTCGGTCCTTATCTCGCTGATATTAAAACATCCTCAATGCTCTTTACACTTTCTGAGATAAAAACTTAAAGATATAAATATATGCATAATTTTTAACATATTTCACAGTTTTTACAAAATGGTACATTTATTCTGATAGCAGTTTGATTCCATTGTAGTTTTTATAGTCCTACTGTGATCCTTTTCCCCAATACAATAGGACTACAACGGCTTGGTATCAGTCTACTGTTATTCGCTTATAAACCTTGGATCGTGCCAAATGTAAATCGGTAGTCTCTGCCTGTCCCTGTGAGTAACAAGCGTGAGAGTGTATGTATGTATTAATTAAATTGTATGTCTTTTAACACTTATTCGGTACACTTTTTGTGTTAACTCCATTTTCTTCAAAAACAAATAGTCTTAAATTTTAAATAAGAAAATGTTACGAACATTTTAAGAATCAAATTCTAGGTAAATAATAATATCATAGTATATATAATATAAATAGTAATTAATCTTAAGCTTTTATTTTAAGAGAGTGACAACGTGTTTCACAAAATTGGATATTTTTCTTTTACTTTATAAGATTAAGTAGACCTTACGAAAACTATTAGCAAGAAAAATAGTTGAGAGTGTAATATTATTAGCATGATTACTCTCATAAAAAATAAAGTGTAATGAAAAACCAACATTTATAGATTATTACTTGTTTGTTTTTAAAAGTGACCCACTTTAAACATTTAATTTGCACACATACACACACACATATATATATATATATATATATATATATATATATATATATATATATATATATATATATATATATATATATATATATATATATATATGTGTGTACATATGTATATGTAACAAAAATGGAGGCAATCAATTATTTGTTGTTTATCTCTAAATAACGTTGTCACACCCATCTTTAGAACAAAAACTTATTTGTTACTTCCTCCGGTAAGGCGTTCCAGAAGAGAACAACCTGAACTGTGAAATTTTCTAGAATACTAACTTTAAGAGCGTTAGAAGGACGAGATTCACGGGCGGAAATAGATTGGGAAAGTTAAAGTTATCCTTAAGATATAGTGGAGAATTAGAATTTAAAATGGGAAAAAGTGTTAATAAAATTTTGGAGTAGCCTTTGCCGTATTAGTGAGCTATTTAAGATTAGGCAGAGAAATGGTCATTTTTTCGCTATGAAAATAAATTGATAATTGTCTTTTCTAATTAGGCAGCACCTGTAATTAGTATTAAAGCAGTAAATGTACAGCCTAATGGCCTTAATTATAATACCGAGAAGTGCACTACATGCACACACAGGCGGACTGCTAGTTAAAAAATTGTCCTACAACCGAATATAAACATTTTATAAAGTTTTAAAAGAAAAACATCAGTCTAGAAGTATTTTCTAAAAGTAATTTATTTGAATTTGGAGCGCCATCGAGCTGTTTGATCTGTACGTATCTATGTTAAAATTACAGCCCATATACGTCCCACTGCGGGGCACAGGCCTCCTCTCATACTTGAGAGGGTATCAGGGTAAGAAAAACGTCTGCCTCCCCACCCCAATGCATGTTAACGAAATTCACATGTCTTCCAAATATAGTTTTTTCTTATTTTTCAGACATGCAGGTTTCCTCACGATATTTTCCTTAACCACAGAGCACGTGGTAAATCAGCACTAAAATTGCTACGTATGTACGTATAATTGTAATGGATTATTTAAATAATTTAAAGAATGGGCTTTGTCTGCATTGACTTCCCCATTCGTGAAATGAAACCAAGAATGTATGTAATGTAAATTGTCGCAAAATTAAGTTTTATTTTTATTAAATCATACTGATCTTCTATGTGTGTGTTTCAAATGGAAATTTAGAAACATTTTTCATCATCATCATTACAGCCCTTCACAAGTCCACTGCTAAACATAGGCCTCCCCCAAAGAATGCCACAAAGCAAGGTCCTGAGCCACCTGCATCCATCGACTTCCTGCATGTCTTACCAGGTCGTCACTCCATCTCGTGGGGGGACGCCCTACACTTCGCTTACCGGTACGAGGCTGCCACTCGAGAACCTTTCTTCCCCATCGGTTGTCGGTTCTTCGAGCTATATGGCCGGCCCACTGCCACTTCAGCTTACTAATCCGTTGGGCTACGTCGGTTACTCTGGTTCTACTGCGGATATTCTCATTCCTTAGTTTATCACGCAGAGAAACTCCGAGCATAGCCCTCTCCATAAATCGCTGAGCGACCATGAGCTTCCTCATACGGCCAGCAGTGAAGGACCACGTCTCAGATCCGTAAGTCATCACTGGCAACACACACTGGTTGTACAATTTCGTTTTAAGGTTTTGAGGTATGTCTGACGAGAAGATGTGTCGTAGTTTCCCGAACGCTGCCAAGCCGAGTTGAATCCATCGATTGACCTCTCGGTCGAAGTTGGACTTACCTAGTCGGACTATTTGTCCCAGATAAACATACTCATCAACAACTTTGAGCTTAGTGCTCCCAACAACTACCGGCATAGGTGTGACATGGATATTAAACATAATCTTTGTTTTGTACATGTTCATCTTAAGACCTATCCATTGGGAAACACTATTGAGGTCATTGCGCATAGTGCTTAGGTCCTCCAGCGATTCTGCCATAAGGACTATATCGTCGGCAAATCGAAGGTGAGTGATGTACTCGCCATTGATGTTAATACCGTATCCTTTCCAGTCCAGAAGCTTGAAAACGTCTTCCAATGCAGCGGTGAAGAGTTTCGGGGATATAACATCACCCTGTCTTACACCTCTCTGCAATTGGATAGGTTTCGTACTCTGGTTCTGTACTCGGATAGCCACCGTAGCTCTACTGTACAAACACTTCAGCACTTCGATATACCGACAGTCAACTTGGCACCGCTGAAGGGACTGCAGCACCGCCCAAATTTCGACGGAATCAAAGGCTTTCTCATGGTCCACATACGCCAGACATAGTGGCAAATTGTACTCTTTGGACTTCTGTACAATTTGCCGAAGGGTATCTATGTGGTCTATGGTGCTAAAGCCCTTTCGGAAACCGGCTTGTTCGGGAGGCTGGAAGTCGTCAAGTCTGCGCGCGAGACGATTCGTAATAACTCTCGAAAACAGCACGTAGACGCGGCTCAGAAGGGAAATCGGTCTGTAGTTCTTCAAGAGAGCGTTGTCACATTTCTTGAAGAACAAGACCACCGCACTTCTGCTCCACGCCTCCGGTGTAATGCCACCATGGAGGACGGAATTAAAGAGCTTCTGAAGGACTTCAAGTACCGGTCTTCCACCCGCTTTCAGAAGCTCCGCTGTAATTCCATCCTCGCCTGGGGCCTTGCCGTTTTTAAGATGCTGGAGAGCCATTCTAATCTCGCTCAGACTGACGTCCGGGATATCTTCGGAATAGTGTCGGACAAGACTCGCTCTTGGATCGTTACTCACACTTGCGTGTGGCTCCAACGATGACGTGTACAGCTGCCCATAGAACCTCTCAATCTCACTCAAAATCTCAGGTGCCCCGGAAACGATGCTGCCACATTCGGTCTTCAGCTTTGACAGTTGGCTCTTTCTGGCCGACAGATCTCTGGCAAAGACTTTGGAGCCTTGGTTCCGCTCGATCGCTTCTTCAATACGAGCTGTATTGAAGTTGCGTAAGTCCCGCCGCATGCATTTGGAGATCTGTCTGTTCAGTTGCCTGTATGCTGTCAAATCTGTTGAAGAATGTAGCTTCATTTCCCGTCTAACAGCCATGAGATTAAGAGTGTGATCGGAGAGTTTTTGTGTTCTTCTGCGGCGGGCCTTGCAGTACTTAGCTCCGACCGCATGGACAGTTTCCACGAACTTGTCATTCATATCGTCCACTTCATTGCAGTCTTCTAGGCACTGAAAACGGTTTTGTAACTCGAGCTGAAAGGTTTCGGGACTTTGCATTAGAGCACGAGGGGGACGGAGCGTTGACTTCATCAGACGAGACCTCTCCAACTTAACATTTAGGTTCAGTGTGCCTCTCACCATTCGATGATCGCTGCCGGTTTTCACCCTGGCAATCACTGAGACATCACTGAACAGTTGTCGTCTGGTCGTCATAATGAAGTCAATCTCATTTTTGTCGAACCGTCGGGGCTCGACCAGGTCCACTTCCTGTGGGGCCGCTTCTTGAAGAAAGAGTTCATCATAAAGAGTCCCTCTTTCTCTATGAAGTCGGCCAGCTGCTGGCCCCTTGGGTTCCGTTGCCCTATTCCAAATTTCCCTACTTTCAGCTCACCGTTCTCTCTTGTGCCTAGTTTTGCATTGAGAAACATTTTATTAGATATTTATTCACACACTTAAAAACTAAAAGGAACACAGATGTTTATTTACCAATAATGTTCGATTTATTTAATCAAATTGTACCCGTATAATGCAACGCTTCATTTACTCAAGTACACTTTATGAACGACGAAGCAAACCGTTGGTTTGAATGCGTGATATGTCGACAACAAATGGGCGGACACCAGACAAGCATCGAAAAGTCCGATGATGGAACGGAAAAGGAAGAATTAAGTCATGCTAGTCCCGCACATACTGCCAGAAATGTATCCTGTAAAAAACAGAACAATTTTCCTCTGATCCGACAGATTTTTAGTCTCCCTTTTATCATGTCTAGATGATGCGATTTACGAGCAATTTAAGTATCGCGGAGCGGATCAAAGCATAATTTGGGGACGAAGCGATTGTTCTGAGATCGCGCAATGACGACAACAAAACGGTTTAAGCATAGATTATATAAAATGTTATATAATATAAGGGTTTAAGCTATTTTCACTATTTCTTCTTTAGTCTTTTTTAGATTTTGAATTTAGAGATTTCCAAGAATGCGCCAAATTGTATCTATTTATTGCAATAATCACCAAACTATTCACGCTAAGAATACGGATAGAATATAGAATATAGGGTCTGATGAGCGCAGAACGTACAACCTCGCAATTGTAATGCAGCCCTGCTTATCAGGATTGTTAGTAAGTTTAGTGTTCAGATATATGAATGCATTATTTTAGTCCACCTTCACACATGGACGCCTGGGTCAGAAGTATAATTCAGAAGAGGAGACGGTCCATTTCTGGCCCAGTCTATGTACAGTATACCGTAAAAAAGAGAAAAATTCAGGGATTTTGTTAAAAATAAAATGAGAGAATAAATCAAACTGAATAACTTACTAAAAATAATTTAAAATTAAAAATTTTGTACAGCCGACTTCAATATAGGTTATTTGAGAATTACTCAATAACCATTAGTCTGACCTTGATCAAATTCATATGGGACCACACGAGCACTATCAGCTTTCATATAAAAAAAGAATCATCGAAATCGGTTCGCCCAGTACAAAGTTATGAGGTAACACACATAAAAAAAAAACAACATACACTCGAATTGAGTACCGTCTCCTTTTTGGAAGTCGGCAGATAAAAATGCAATCCCAAGTTTTTAATGGTTTTACAAGATGACGCCCTTCCAGTCATAAAAAGACGCTGTAGTTTGTCAAATGTCATTTCTATATATATATATATATATATTTTATTCTGAGCTTAGTTGTGTAGTTGTGAACTCGTGAATGCGTTTAATTGTGGATTTCTTTGGCGATTTAGTTTTTTGTTTGGACTTTGGATCAGTTACTACTTGTTTGACTCTGCTTTTGTTTTATGGATTTTATGATTTACGTGAGATTTTGATTTCATTGATATCAGACATCTGTATTCTGTAGAATCACATTTTGAATCAGTAAGAAGGTATGTACTAAAGAAAGATGTTACCTTTAGCTATTAAACGCATTTAAATGACATGCTTCTATCTGTAATATGTTAATAGGTATTAATTTCTACAAAAGTTCATAATGGCTGCGAAATCTTAGTACGTAGTAATTATCTTTTAGTTCACCTGTTAGAACATATTGCACTGTTTAAAATGCACTTCTGCAATATAGATAGTTTGTTAAAATAAGATTGTTTTCTTTTATGAAAATGCACCAATATTTTCACAATGTTTTGCAAACGTATTACAAGAATTATCTGTCGGCACAAATCTTGAAAATGAGCTCCAGCGCCCTAATGCCAATACTATCAGTATATTGTGTGTTTAGTGTCAACGACGACTGGGTAGCAGACAAGTTGTGACCCAATTAATATCATCCCAACAAGACTCTGTTTTAATAAAAGGCCGTATAAAATCTCACCATTAACGTAACATTCATTGCTATGCAGACGACAGCACTGGTGATGTCTTATATACCGGCCGTGCCAATATTTCTCGGGAAAACTTCGCCGAGTACCGGGACAAACTTATGTCTGAAGTCGAGTCTTTGCTGAACAAAGTCTAGGATTGGGGCGACTAAATCTAGTCCAGTTCAATCCCCTAAAGATACAAGTTTGCGCGTTTACCGCTAAAAAGAACCCCTTTTGTCGTATCTCCTCAGTTTCAAGGCACTCCCCTTGCTGCCTCAGCTAGCATCGGAATCTTCGGCGTCGACATATCGAATAGTGTGCAGTTTCGTGGTCACTTGAAAGGGAAGGCCAAATTGGCCTCTATAAAACTTGGCATGCTCAGCAAAGCGAGACAGTATTTCATGCCGGCACATCGGTTGCAACTTTACAAAGCGCAAGTTCGGCCTCACATGGAATACTGTTTTCATCTCTGGGCCGGGGCACCCCAGTGCCAGCTCCTTCTATTTGACCGCATCCAGCACAGAGCGCTTCGAATCGTCGACGACCGAGTTCTTTCTGATCGGTTCGATACACTGGCACTACATAGGGATGTTGCATCCCTTTGCATTTTCTATCGAATTTACCACGGGGAGTGCTCTGAGAAATTGTTCGGATTAATTCCAGCCGCCAAATTTCAAGAACGCACATCGCGTCAAAATTCACGATACCATCCACACCATCTGGATGCTTGGCGGTCCACGACTGTGCGTTTTACTAGGAGTTTTCTTCCTCGTACAACTTCTCTGTGGAATTGTTTACCACCGGCGATTTTTCCGCACCGATATGACTTAGGGACCTTCAAGAAAAGAGCTTACACCTTCCTGAAAGGCCGGCAACGCATCTGCAATTCCTCTGGTGTTGCGGTTGTTCATGGGCGGCGGTAGTCACTTACCTTGCAGGTGAGCCGCATGCTCGTTTGCCCCCTCTTCTATAAAAAAAAACCATCACTTGTGTAGAGCTTATTATACATATATACTGTTGGCAAGACAAGGGACAGGTTGGGATGAGATGATTACAGGTTATTATTACAGTTGCACTTCTGGACAATAGACAGTGGGTTGCTGTGCTGACATAATGACCGTTGTTTGGTATTTGGGTTGGGCTCGGTATCAAAATTCCATAACCACACCGGCTTCAATTCTGGATGGCATTTTAGTAAGAAAGGATTTTGAAATAGGATAAATAAATAAAAAATTAAAAAAATTAAGTTGTTTTATTTATATTACCTTAAGTATCCAAAACATGATTGACCTAATGTTTCACTTTCTATAATTCATGGGACTGCTAACCTTTGTTATGACGTTATCCAGGCTTTAAATGTCTGTCAAGGCTCAAGGCATACTCTGACACGCTGAGGACCTGTTATATGAAAATATTTGTACGCCGGAAACGGCAGAATATTTAGTTCTTTTGTAACAACTATAATATACAATATTATAACAAATAAATTATGTTATCTGTGATTGTACCTTAGCACTTCAGCAGCTCATATACCTAGACACATATACCTGTACAGAAATTATTATTCAGGATTGTTCTGTTTATCCACCTTAAAACAGCCACTCTAAGGTAAAATAAGTTAAATATATTTTTTTATTATTAGTGCAATAAAGTAGTACACATCTCAGGGTAGATAAACGGAGTTACCAGCTATTCACATATAATCTCGGCTTTGAGCTATCTGGCACTAATTTTTTTTAAACTAACAAAACACCTAGGCCCCATTTCCTCATGTAAAACAAAAAAAGCATGAATTTCCCACTGAAGTGTGCATTAGTACTCACTAATGAATGCAAACAAAAAATTTTGTGCGTAGGCACCGTTGATTTATCTCAACAATCTTCTTGACTGGAATTAGTTAGTACTTTTTACATTTGTTTTCTCCTGAACTGCATTTATGATATGCAAATATTAACAAGAACGTTAGTTGTTTTAAGACTAAAAAGCACATACACAATCTATAATACACTTTATTCGTGTTTTGACCAAAAAATACAACTTTTTTACCCAAATTTTGTACTATTTCGATTTTAGCTATTTTACACAATAAATCTACCTGATAGGCTATAAGTGATATATTTCAGAGTTGACAGCTAACGTCAAATCAAAACGACATCAATCCGCCATTAGTGTTGCATTTTTTGGTGAGAATAAAATATTAATACCACTGAAATTAACGTGATTCGTGGATTTGAACGATCAAAATTGGCTTAATATTTTATTTCTTTTTCAACGGCTCCGTAGCGTAGTGGCTTAGCAATGAGTTGCTGTGCTGGGGGCCGCTGGTTTGAATCCCGCACGGAACAAGTATTTGTATGGCCTAAAAATAATTGTTCCGGGTCTGGATGTTTGTTCTTGTGCAATTTGTGTTTGTAAACTGCCTCCACGATACAGGAGAAAATCATAGTGGGAGGTAACATTTTTTAAAAACAAAAAAAAAACAAAAACAAAAAAAAATTATTTATTTATATACCAGTCCAAAACAATTCATACAATTTTGGACCGTCTCCTTTGACATACGCTGTCAATTTCCGTATTTTAAATTTTAGTTGGCATATTTTTCACACTATGTACTTCTTTACTAAAACAGAATGGATATTTCTTATTTCTTTTTTTTATAGGATATGGGTGACAAACGAGCACACAGTCCACCTGATGGTAAGTGGTTGCTGCGGCCCATAGACATCTACATCTATCCTCTATTACAAATCAAAATGCAGATGCGTTGTCACCCGTGAGGACTAAGATGGAATGCCTCAATTCCAGTAAAAAGGGCCTCCGGCCACCTGCACTCACCAAGCGAAACGCAGAGGTAAACCCCTACTTCACGCTGGTATTCTGTGAGGTCGTGGTACCACCCCGGTTCGAGCCGGCCCATCCGTGCGACAGCAACAGCTGCCGCGTGGCTCTACCACTGTTAAAATCTCATCGTAAAAATACAAAAATACATATTGAATAAAACTGATTTTTACGGATTTTATCGCGTTTATTTTATTATTTTTATTCCCGACGTTTCGAGTGATTTTCAGCAACCCATGGTCACGGGGGGGACTGAGATGATGTGTGAGATGAACATCTCAGTCCCCCCCGTGACCATGGGTTGCTGAAAAGCACTCGAAACGTCGGGAATAAAAATAATAAAATAAACGCGATAAAATCCGTAAAAATCAGTTTTATTCAATGTGTAGTGTTCGCGTAAATATAAGAAATCATTACAAAAATACATCTTATAAAGTTCAAGAAGCGATTACTTTAAAGTATTTTTTAACTTTGTACTTTTGCAAATCCTCTTAAATGTAATTAACTATTGCGCAAAAGCAAAATAATTCGGTTGATTAAAAACAAAATAAAACAACACTACATCGCTAATTAAACGTGTAGATTCCATCAAAACGACACTAAATCGCTATTTAAGCGTGTAGATTCCATAATGAAACCGTGTAAAACTTATATCAAATAAAAGGGCGAAGGGATCAAATGTTATAATAACATTCGATCTGTGGTTGAAACGTAACCCCACGTAATACTCAAGTTACCCAATTACTAGCCCTTAGATTATAACAAAGTAAAGGGCGAATAACATGTCTCTATCCACAAATAAACAAACAATGTTGTCAAAGACATGAGTAAAGTTGGTAAAATCAATTAGCTAAGATGCGCGTGAAAAAATTAAAATTATGTGTCTTTCTTAATTTGAAGAGCGCCTATGTTTGAAGAACGCCTATTTCCCTTCCTCAAATCGTCAATCATCACCTTCAAAACTAATCCCTAAACCACTACACTAAAAAAAACACAGATTTGTCGATAATACGACACGTGTTTACGAGTACCTTATCAGGAGAAGTGGACACTGCGCTTCTATAAGATTTAAATAGTCTTATGAGCATCAAGTGATGTTCTACTTGAGGATATCAAGATTAAAATCTCCTGTAAAAATAATATATTCTGATTGAGTTTCACTTAGTAATTTTCCATAGAGTCGAGGTACGCCGTGGGGTTTCTAACATGGCGTAAAGCGTAAAGCGTAAAGTAGCGAATAAAGAAATTTTATTTAGAATTTTTAGAATTAAACAGCTGCCATCATTGATTTTAGGTTGATATATTTGTACGAGTAAGTTTGGTATATTTTCTTTAACGTATAGGACAACACCATCATTCTGATCTGATGGTTTATTTTAGTAGAAAATGAATTATAATTGTTCATTACAGGGATAATTGTTTTTTCGTTAATCCAACACTCCGTCAGGACTATTATTGTTACGGCCAGCAGCTGCTTATCCCAGGAGTAGGGTCCCCCGCGGGCCCATAGATGGAGAACCTACAAGCAGATGCTAGTCGGGCCTGCTACAGGCCAAAGGTGAAAAGTTTCTAATTACAATAAACAATTAGGGGGGAGCGTTACATTCTAATAAGGGGAGCTTACTTATCTCTATACAAGGCGACTGGTCCCTCAGGATTCGGTCAGGTCACGTGTGGATGTATAGTGCTAGGAAATTAAGGGTCAGTGATGTATATCTGGGTGTAGCTGGTAGTGTTATTGACCTTATTAGACCGTTACCATCTGCAGCACTTCGGACCTCAGCACCTCTCCACCTCACGTCACTTTCTTCGTTAGTCACGATGAAGGTCCAGTAACTCTGTCGTACGATTAACTACCCTACAGAAGCCACTAACTCTCGTTTTTTATAACGCCTAACTCGCGAAATGAACACAGAACGTACGGATCAAAGGTCACAGTTATTTCTAGAATATCAAATACCGCACTAGTAACTAATACAGTCGAATCCACTTATACAGTTTCTGAATTAGACACTAAGTCCCGGGTGAAGCTAACAAAACAGGAATGCGCGTTACGTATGGTAAACCGTATATTTCCTAGATGCGCGTGTCGTATTCCGCTTCCGACTTCCCGACAAAAGAACGCGTGCCGCCGATCGCAGCTCTGAATTTGGACTCCTAATTTTTCTAGCGCGTTCTTGACACTCACCGTTCAACGCACTCGGCCGAACTTCATCCCGTATCGCGCCGAGCCGAGTGCCATCTAGCGTCGATGCTTGACACTAGCGCTTTGTGCGAACAAACCCCCGTCCCGGACATAAGGATTTAGGTCCGCGAGCAAACCGGTCAGCGGGACAGGGTCGCGACGGCAAGTTGCAAGACCGAATCTACAACCAACTAGGCCACCTTAAGCGCCCCATCAGATCTTGCAACCCTAACCAACGCCTCAAAAATACAGCCCCAACGTGGGCTAGCCGGAGGGTTGAACTGGATGCCCTTCCTGGACATCGCAGCACATAAATAAGCCCTATTCCTAGACAGAAGTCCGACGACCTCCTTCAAACACCTATCTGCGCTCCTATGATTAGTTCCGCAAGCCGACCGGATCAGGTCTGCAAACAGCGACGCGACACGAAGCGGCCCAGAGGGACCTCCTAAGCTTCGGTGCAGAGAGCACCCCCAAATTCCCCATGAACGTCGTCTGTGGATAGTCGAACGAAACGCACAGATAGTCCCTAGTATGAATTTTCAAACAAGTAGGCCTAACCAAGCCATCCACCATATAATCATTTACCAAATGGTGCGACAGCTGATTTCCATCTGATAATCTACAAACCAGATAGCCCTTTGGGCAGGTAGTCCTATGCTCATATTTCAACTAACTTTTCAAAAGCATCAATTGTACGAGTAAACCCGTACATTTTTATACGTTAGCGTAATTGGAGCGCGAGCTCGTGTTTGACGTCATTTTAATGCATTGTACATATTATGTTTTCTTTTATAATAAATTCAGTACCATTCGCAAGGCGTTACAGTTAACAGTGTTTTATTTTGCATCCTACAATCTCAATATTTGAGTGGTACTCCTTAACAGCATTTAATCTTGCATTGCACTGCATTACATATTTGCATATTTACGTACACATTTTGGTCCTTCGACTATTACCTTAGTGTTTAGTGTTTTGGTACAGTGGCGAATCGGTTCCTCTGGTCTCCCACAAGCGGGTCTCACCAGTCGAATTGAGAAGACGCATATATACTGTGCTGAGGACACAAATGCACTAAGTGGACCCGACGTTTGGAAGTTACAGTTCCATCACTGTTTACTTGCAGCTTACATATTCAATTAATAATTTATCATTATGCAAGCCTTACTGCAGAGACAGTTCGAAATCGTAAACGAGATCAAAAAGCTTAACACCAATTTCAAAAAAGATCCGAAGTCAAGGAATACATAGAGAAGAGAATCAAAGATTTGCATGATCTTTGGCTCGAATTCAAAAGCAACAACGAACAATTATTGACATTAGCAGACAAGACTCATGAATATTTTACAAAGGACATTTTTCTTGTGTATGAACATTTGTACAGCAAAACGCGGGAAATGATGACTGTGTATGAGTATGAATCAAAGGATGAATCGACGAAAGATAATACCACCCAGGTTGATCTTGAGAAAGCTAAAGAATTATTAAGTTTGCAGCGAACTAACTTTCGATCATTTTCGAGAATAAGTGAGAACATCGAAGAGAAATGGGAGTTAGAGTATGAGTTAAGAAACCTTCAAAGTCGTTGGAGCAACATCGAAGAAACTCATTTGAAGATTGACAGTATTCTCGAAGGTTTCGATTTAAAGTACGACAAGGAATATGAGGAGATGGAAGTCAAGTTTAAAAACATGAATAGGTTACTGAACAAAAAGTTAACATCTCAAAACTATGCACACCTCACAACACCAAAAATAGAAATACCTACGTTTTCTGGGAATTATATCCAATGGAGTACATTTTTTGACCTGTTTAAAGAAGCCGTTCACAACAATCCTTCTATCACTAAGGCACAAAAAATGCAGCACTTAAAGGGCAAGCTCAGAAGTGAAGTCGAGCGCCTAATACAACACTTGCATATATCTTCAGAAAACTATGACTCCGCGTGGAAAATTTAGTGCATCGCTATGATAATCAGCAAGTTCTCTTTACGAAGCACATTGAAACTCTTGTAAATCAACCTAACATCCAAAAACAATCATCAACAGAACTCAAACGACTTCACGATGTATCAATGGAATGCATTCATGGTGTTTTCAATATGGGGATTGACGCTTGCTCTTGGGATCCGATTCTGGTACACCTTATAGCAAAGAAATTAGATACAGCAACTTACAGTGATTATATAGAGTCAATAAAAGCCCCACGGGAACTACATGATTTGGATGAGTTTATGGCGTATTTGGAAGCCAAATTCACAGCCCTAGAGCCAATGAATAGGAAAGAGCAGACAGTCGAAACATTGACTTTTAATAAAAATAACCATGTATCAAAATTTAAACAACGTAATTACCAAAAACCTGCAATTTATGAGAATAGAGATGCATCATTCAAGAAATCGTTTTACGTAAACTCCAAATTTATACCTACTTGTCCTTTATGCAAACAAAATCACGCATTGTTTCAATGCAAAAGATTCGAAGTCATGCCACCGGAAATGAAACTACATACAATTTCGAAACTACACATATGCGAAAACTGTTTATACGTGCATAAATATGAATGCAATTCTGAAAAACGGTGCAAGGAGTGCAACAAGAAACATAACACCTTATTGCACGACGTTTACATTACAAAGGCGGCTAATAATGCAAGTTCAGCGAACATGACGACTACGGCCTCGAAGTCGCAGGGCACGAAACCCCATGTACAATCGAACCACGTGGATGGAAATGATGAAGAAATATTGCTTGCCACAATCAAGATGCAAGTAAGGGCAGCAGATGGTTCTTACATCACACTGCGCGCACTTCTGGACCAGGGATCACAAACGTCCCTTATATCCGAAAATGCAGCTCAAAGGCTGGGGCTGAAACGTCAAAACTTCAATGCATCTGTCACCGGTATCGGTACTTCGCCAAACAAAAGCCGAGGAAAAGTATTTTTGCACTGTAAATCATTATCGACCGATTATACATTCTCTACAGAAGCTTTAATAATGTCCAAAGTTATTAACTGCCTACCTGTGACGTCATTCGAGAACAAAATTGGCCACACATACAACACTTGCAATTAGCGGATCCTGAATACAATATATCGAAGCCTATTGATATTCTTTTAGACGCTAAAGTTTATACTGAAATCATCATGGACGGGTATGTTCGCGCTGTTACATTGAAAACTAAACACGGAGTCCTGAAACGGCCTATCACGAAGCTTTGCCTTTTGCCAGTACTCCCAGACCAAGATGACAAACGGTTGCGAGCGAATAGTGACCCCGGCGCTACTGGGCATACGTCAAAACGCAGTAGAAGTAGGCCAAATTATTTAATTTGTTTGCTCTTATTTATCATCGCAATTATATCGCCATCGATGCAGCAAACTTACAAAATAACTCAGTTAGAGTCGACTAAAGCGTTATATTTTGATCGAGCAGCCGATTTGCAACTTATAGAGAGACATTGGATCATAATTGTATACTACAACATGTCAACATTCTGGAAAAACATTCAAAAGGTGGAAAGATATTTAAACCATTTAAACAACATCTGTAATGAAGAAAGTACATGCACTGCCACACTGGCTCAGTTCAGACACGAGTTGGACGAGATAGAACATTACAATAATATGTTAAAATTTGCACCTCATTCCAGAGCAAGAAGAGGTTTGATTAATGGTGTGGGAAGATTGAGCAACTACTTATTTGGAATTTTGGATGACCAATTCGCTGAAAAATACTCTAAAGACATAAAATTAATCCATCAAAACGAAGTCTATCTGCAAAAATTACTTAAAAATCAAAGTACAATAATAGAAGCGGAAAATAATATAATACAGCGAAATGAATACATAATGAATAAGCAATTCACAAGAATCGAAAAACAAATAAGGAATTTTTCGACTGAAGTTAAACAAGTAAAACAGCGAGCCATAAACATATTTTATTTTACTACGCATGTTGTTACGCTTGACGTCATTTTATCAAATTTAAGAAGAATACAGGACACCCTAATTAATACTGTAACGAACATATATCACGGTAGACTCGACGTACACTTGCTTTCTCCGGCACAATTGCAAGAACAGTTAAACGTAATATCAAGACATGTTCAAGGAGAGTTTTTAGTCCCCGTCAACGTGCAAAATATTAAGGAATTATTCAAAATGCTACAAGTAAAGGCAAGAATAACCGAGGATTACGTCATAATTGAAGTGAAGGTGCCACTACTGAGTACTGACACTTATGAACTTAATAGAGTCATACCTATACCGCAAACTAGAAATTTGAACTCTATCTACGTCATACCTTCTACCAACTACATAGCATTCAATTTACGAAAAGATACCTTTATGTCGGTGATGAAAAATGATTTACAGCTCTGCATCAGATACAACGACGCCAACCTACTATGCCCCATTACTAGTCCCTTATACGAACTTAAAGTGGGTCAGTCTATATGTGACGTAAAAATGATCACGGACGACAGCAATCAAACATATTGTCGTAGATAAACAAAGGAGTGCCCCGACAGATGGATTAAATTACACTCTCGTGACACCTGGCTGTACACATGCTGCGAAGAATGCAAGATCCGCATATTATGCCCGTCTGGGCTGGCGACGAGGAGTCTGCGCGGCAGCGGCCTTATCAGTATAGGTCAAGATTGCATTCTTAAAGGAGACACGTTTTCTATACAAGGTCATCGTGACTACAGGAGTGAAATATATACAGGAAGTTTTGACATCGGGAGTATGGCTGAAGAATCCATATTGAACTCTGTCATCAACACATCGACTAATCAGCTGCCATTCGTCACTCAAAATCACAATAGTACATTTTGGAAAATCAAGGGGCAAATACAAGACTTGCTGAATCAATCTGATGAAGGGATGTCAAATGAAGACATACACCACTATGTTATGATATATACACTGTACTTCGTAGTAATCGCAGCAATAGTAACGGCAGTTATCTACGTGTATAGAAGAAAATTATATTATATCCCCACGGCGAGACCAGCCGACGCGACTCCCGCGGCCCCCGCGCCTGGTAGCCCGCCGCCGCGGCCGATCGAGCGCCGTGTACTCAGCGGTCCGCGTACACAGGATAAGATTACATCCACAATGTTTGACAAGATTATCAAGTTCGAATGTAAAATAGACGAATAATATTTTCGTACTTTTATATACTTTACAGATTTTATTCTCTTTCTTTTGTTTTAGGTTTGGCAATATGTACGAGTAAACCCGTACATTTTTATATGTTAGCGTAATTGGAGCGTTAGCTCGTGTTTGACGGCATTTTAATGCATTGTACATATTATGTTTTCTTTTATAATAAATTCAGTACCATTCGCAAGGCGTTACAGTTAACAGTGTTTTATTTTGCATCCTACAATCTCAGTATTTGAGTGGTACTCCTTAACAGCATTTAATCTTGCATTGCACTGCATTACATATTTGCATATTTACGTGCACATCAATGTTCAACTACAGATTTAATTAAAATAAAGTAATCACCGATGCACATAGGTCAACTTGAAAAATTAAACAAAACAATAAACGTAAGAGACAGCCCTATTTCTCATTTAAATATCTTAGACAGTGCCAACAAAATGTAAACCAAAAGAGAATTGACTCATATTCCCTTCGGCACAAATAGGGTTATCTAATTTCAACCTTCCTTATCACAAAGCGAAATGATTAAACACTATCACAAAACATATACATAATTTTCAAAATAGCGCGTCATTCAATTTCAAATGAATTCAAACTTTCCTTTCAGCAAACAGACGCATCAATCAAACACAATTACAACGCATATGCATAAGCATTCAAAAGGGCACACAATTTAATTTCAATTTTCCGTGCAACAACAAACGCAGTGATCAAATATTTTTTGATTTTTTGATTTGATTGACAAAACATATGCAGCAGCATTTAAAGGAGTATTTTAAATTCAATTATTTTAATCACAACCGCTACAATATGAATTTCGCGGAAAACCCAAAAGCATTTTAATTTTAATTTAAAGAATTTTTAACTAAGTGCTCGACCAAACCAAATCTAATACCCCTTGAGAGCGTGATTCAACGCTCCAGCAGGTCCTAATCTTCGCACCACCAAGTGGAGGCCACACCGCGTGAACCCGAGACTAATAAAGCGCAAACTGCCAACAGTCGCCACTCGGGCTGTACGCCCTCACTGAGGCCGTCGGCAATAGAACAGCTTGACGAGTGGACTGTTGACGGCTTAAGGCTCAGTAGAGACGGCCGTGGTGGGATCTAAGGCGGCAGCTAGCTAGGACCACCTCCATCAAATGGGGTACAGTGGTGCACCAGTCGCGGCCACTCAGCTAACGGGAGTGAGAAGGGTCCAGCGGACTGATGAGTGGCCATGAAGTTCCTCTCCGCACGCTGAGGGGGGTGCTGACACCCCCGCCCCTGGGGGTATTACCCCCCGACTGTTCGGGGGAGGGACCCCTTTTAAACCTAGGAGCCTGGTGGCTAGCCGGCGGGCGCCGAGCGTCGCCCGTCAGAGGGCGTGGCGGAGCGCCCCCGCCCGTGGGGGTCGAGGGCCTGGCAGCGCCCCGAGAGGAGACGCCGTTCGCACCCGGGCACAGTACGGCATGGTGATTGCCCTGGCAATGCAGACAGGGCCGCCGGTACGGACAGTCTTGCTGGAGGTGCCCTTCCAAACAGGAGTAGCACCAGCGGCGCTCCTTGGCGATAGTTCGCCTCGCCGGAACCGGCTTACCTAATAATTTCGGGTAAGACGTTACCCGGTGATCAGATGCTCGACAATAGGAGCAAGGGTGGGTTGACGACGACTTGCCCGGCGGATTCCACCTCTCACTGGGCACGGCTCGTAAGTCGTCAACGATGCCCGCCGCGTTCTCAATCTGCCAGCACTGCTCTTCCAAAAACCGCAGCAGGTCATAGAAGGGCGGAATATAGGAGGCCTCGTCCCCGCCGTATCTCTCCTCAAAAAGTATTCTAAGGTCGAGAGGTAGGCGGGACAGCACGATGCGGAGCAACAAAAAGGCCCATTCACCCACTGGTAAATGCAGCCGCCTCAACGTATTACAGGCCACCAAGACTGGATGCAACAGGTCCGGACGTAGTCTGGCCCGGTCACTAAGCAGCGGGAGGCTTAGAAGCTGCTTAACATGTTCGTCCGCAATTCACCGGACGTTGGCGTATCTTCTGGCTAGGAGATCCCAAGCAGTCTGGTAGGCGTCGTCCGACAAGCTCAAATGGCTGACAACGCCCAGGGCCTCCCCCTCCAGTGAGGCCAGGAGGTACGCCGTCTTCTGGCTCGGGGTCAAGTCACTCCGGGCGTCCACTAGGCCGTCGAAAAGACCAACGAAGGTCAGCCATTCGGAAAGGACCCCGGAGAACCTTGGCAAGTCCAGAGTTGGGAGTCGTCCCAACAGCTCCGGCTTAGGCTGCTTCCGAAAGGACTCGGGCAGGCCACTCGTTCGAGCTTCACGCGCCTCCTCGGCATACCTGCCTTCAGCCTCGATCAACTCGTCCGTGAGCAAAAAGAACTGCTCGTAGTCTGCGAAGCAGGAGTCCAGGACTCCCTTTTCCACATCCGAATCCTCGAGCTCAGCGTAAGCCTCCTCCACTGCAGCCCTTCGAGCATCGACCTGCTCGAACCGCTTCATCAAGTTATGGACCCTAACCGGTCGACCTATCTAAGCATGGGCGCTGGTGGCCCAGCGTAACTCAGTCCGCAGGCAACGGATTAGCATTTTGGGGGAGGACATCACTACTAAATACAAATTACAACGCGGCTCGAGCACAATTACAAAAATAACAAATAACAAATACAAAAAAAAAACCAACAGCTAACAAATGCAGTTCCTATCAAATCGAGTTAAATAGAAATTATACAAATAAGAACCGCTACTTATCAAACCAAATACAAGTTAGTACAAAAGAAAAGACACAAATCAAATTGACAAATAACAAATACTAGTGCGATCAAATCAAGTTAAATTCAAATTACGTAAATACAAATTACTACTCTTTAGTTCAAATACAAATTACAATACGAAAGATACATAAACGAAGATACACATCAACAAAAAATGATCAACAAAAAATGCCTAGCTCGGAAATCGACCCTTCGATAAGTAATCCACTACAACTATCCGACAACGATAATTAACCGATTACGTAAAAATAACCATCTACCTACATGACGCAAACTCCCGCTTGCGCACTAACCGGGCGCAGCTTTTCAAATTTACCCGCTAACAACAAAAAAGCAAGCCACCAAAGAAAGGAATTTTATTATTACGTATATAATTTAAAAAAAATATTTTTACGTATTACGGACGGGCGTGATTGTAGACACAAAATTAAACCAATCAACCCAACGCTCCCTGCCACCAAAATTGTTTAATTTTTATCAAACACTATGGTCGGTGGATCGACCGGGAATCGATCCCAGAATCGCGCTCTGCTACCAAATGTTACGACCAGCAGCTGCTTATCCCAGGAGTAGGGTCCCCCGCAGGCCCACAGATGGAGAACCTACAAGCAAATGCTGGTCGGGCCTGCTACAGGCCAAAGGTGAAATGTTTCTAATTACAATAAACAATTAGGGGGGAGCGTTACATTCTAATAAGGGGAGTTTACTTATCTCTATCCAAGGCGACTGATCCCTCAGGATTCGGTCAGGTCACGTGTGGATGTATAGTGCTAGGAAAGTAAGGGTCAGTGATGTGTATCTGGGTGTGGCTGGTAGTGTTATAGACCTTATTAGACCGTTACCATCTGCAGCACTTCGGACCTCAGCACCTCTCCACCTCACGTCACTTTCTTCGTTAGTCACGATGAAGGTCCAGTAACTCTGTCGTACGATTTACTACCCTACAGAAACCACTAACTCTCGTTTGTTATAACGCCTAACTCGCGAAATGAACACAGAACGTACGGATCAAATGTCACAGTTATTTCTAGAATATCAAATACCGCACTAGTAACTAATACGGTCGGATCCACATATACAGATTCTGAATTAGACCCTAAGTCCCAGGTGAAGCTAACAAAACAGGAATGCGCGTTACGTATGGTAAACCGTATATTTCCTAGATGCGCGTGTCGTATTCCGCTTCCGACTTCCCGACAAAAGAACGCGTGCCGCCGATCGCAGCTCTGAATTTGGACTCCTAATTTTTCTAGCGCGTTCTTGACACTCACCGTTCAACGCGCTCGGCCGAACTTCATCCCGTATCGCGCCGAGCCGAGTGCCATCTAGCGTCGATGCTTGACACTAGCGCTTTGCGCGAACAATTATATATATTGGAATTTCGAGTTCAGCTATGAATATTAAGAATGCTTCGAGGTTACGTTGAATGCTACGAATGTTAACTGTTAGAATCTTCAATGAATTACTACCTGAATTATTAAAATCATATCTAAACGTAGTGATAATATTCTCTTTGATCATATCGTTTCTAATGCATGCAAGATCATTTACGATTGTACAATTGCTGTCACCGACGGTGTCAAATTCACTAATCTATACAAACAAAAAAAATTGAAGTGTCCGTTTGTAGTGTCAAAATAACAAGTTTTTACAAAATTCATATGAAAGTATATACGGTACTTATAACAAAAATACAAATTTTAAAGTTTTTGTCTGTCTGTTTGTTCCGGCTAACGTCGGAAACGGCTGGACCGATTTCGACAGGGCTTTCACTGGCAGATAGCTGATGTTATAAGGAGTAACTTAGGTTATTTAAAAAGAGTAAGGGTTCCGCACAACATAACTAAAACCCCAAACTACACGCGTGCGAAGTCGCGAGGAACAGCTAGTTATATCTAAATTTAAACTATTGAATTTGAAAAAATAAAATTGAACTGCACAGCTCGTATACAGTATACAATAACAGAATGATGTCTGAAAAGTTGGAAAAGCAAAAAACCCTTAGCCTAGATATTGACACTCCATTTTGTGATGAAATAAAGGTAAATATAGGCATCTGAAGTAATCAATTAAAACTACAATTTAATTATACCCATAAAACACTATAAATAGAATCATAAACTTAAGTAAAATTTACCTATGATCAATCGAAATGGCCGAAAAATGCCCATTATTATAAATGCCGAATGCCATTAATTGCAGAATGACTTCTTTGAATAACTTTGCTGAAGCACATAAGTGAAGAAACCGTGCTGAAGCCATATTAAACGTTCACCTATTGAAAATTTTGCTATTAAAAAAGTAAGAATTTCCTCAGATTATCACGTCATCATCATCATCATCATTACAGCCCTTCACAAGTCCACTGCTGAACATACGCCTCCCCCAAAGAATGCCACAAAGCACGGTCCTCAGCCACCTGCATCCAGCCTACTACTGTCGCCCTACACTTCGCCTACCGGTACAAGGCGAGAACCTTTTTTCCCATCGGTTGTCGATTCTTGGAGCTATATGGCCGGGCCATTACCACTTCAGCTTACCAATCCGTTGGAGCATGTGGGTTACTCTGATTCTAATGTGGATACCCTCATTTCTAAGCTTATCACGCAGAGAAACCCCGAGCATAGCCCTCTCCATAGCTCACTGAGCGATTTTGAGCGTCCTCGTACGGCCAACAATGAACGACCAAGTCTCAGACCTATAAGTCATCACTGGTAACACGCACTGGTTGTACATGATACAAAAAGATTATCACTTAGCATTATAAAATCATATTACAATAATCAATACGTAACTTATGTTATTAACTTTAGCAGGTAAAGGGCTAGAATTCGAGTCCGTTATTCTATAATATAATAATAATGATGATAATAATAACTTTTAATTGTTTATTTTTTTTATTTTTGTGATGTGTACAGTTTCAGTGACTAAATGTCTTTCTTTCTTTGTTTCTTCCTAATGTCTTCCAGATTGAATTTCAGTCGCGGCGGCCAGCCTCAACGGAGACTAACCATCGGTGCAGGACAGGAGGTGGGATCGGTGCTCAAGTGTATGCGCAAGCACAAATGCACCCTATATTCCCTCACTCTCACAGTCCCATGGGACGGTAATCCGATACGACCGTAGAGAGATCTGGCGCAGGACCAACGGCTTTCGAGGCACATGGTTGTGACACCGCCAACTTCCTGTCTCCGGGCAGTTACTGGGAATTTCTTGGAGGAAAAACTCAATAACTGATTTTTGGCCCGACCCGGGCTTAGAACCCGTGACCCCATGATCAGCAGTGATGTTTACAACCACTAGACGAACGAGGCAGTCATTCTATAATATATAAATAGCATATAGCCATGATATATAACACAGCACAGTTATTTCAAATCTTGGTTTGTAAAATAAAAGTACGTATTGAATTACTTTCTACTTACAATACACACTTCGTAAACGATTACAGCACGAATTCGTGCGTCCCAAATTATATACATGAATCAGTGTTTTATATACATTAACCTGTCAAACCCACTTGTTCTTAACAAATTATAGTTGAGTCAGTAAATTCACATTAGTACTTACCATGATTTAAACTAAAGCAGTAAAACTAAGTTTAAATCTAGTGGATATTTAATTTGATTTAAACTAATAATGTAAATGCTCATTTAATAATGGTTGACCTAGAGAAATACCAGGATGATTCTGCAGTCTTCAATAGATAGCAGATTGATTTCTTGTTCACCCATGAAAATATGCCGCTCTGTGTGGGAGATTAGCATCCAAGAGATTGCACATTCTGATAGATGAGAGAACGTGGTACAAGTACGTCAGTTTCAAGGCACTCCCCTTCTTGCCTCAGACAGTATCGGAATCCTCGGAGTCAACATATCGAGTGACGTGCAGTTTCGTGGTCACTTGGAAGAGAAGGCCAAATTGGCCTCTAAAAAGCTTGGCGTGCTTAGCAGAACGTGACAGTATTTCATGCCGGCACACCGCCTGCAACTTTACAAGGCGCAGATTCGGCCTCACATGGAATACTGTTCCCATCTCTGGGCAGGGGCTCCCCAGTGCCAGCTCCTTCCACTTGACCGCATCCAGCGTAGAGCGGCTCGAATCGTCGACGACCGAGTCCTTTCCGATCGGCTCGATTCATTGGCACTGCGAAGAGATGTTGCATCCCTTTTTGCATTTTCTTTCGCATCTACCACGGGGAGTGCTCTGAGGAATTGTTCGGATTAATCCCAGCCGCCAAATTTTACGAACGCATATCGCGGCAGAACTCCCGATACCATCCACACCATCTGGATGATTGGCGGTCCACCACTGTGCGATTTAGAAGATGTTTTCTTCCTCGCACAACTTTCTTGTGGAATCGATTACCATCAGCAATTTTTCCGGACCGATACGACTTAGGGACCTTCAAGAAAAGAGTCTACTCCTTTTTAAAAGGCTGGCAACCTATCGGCAAGTCCCTCCCTGGTGTTGCAGTTGTTCATGAGCGGCGGTAGTCACTTACCATCAGGTGAGCCGCATGCTCGTTTGCCCTCTCTCCTATAAAAAAAAAACGTGGGAGAGACATGTTGCAGTTATGTTATAGTTGCAGCGTGAATGTGTTGGTTCGATTGGGGAAGGACCACGTTCTTAAAGAAAGCCAGCATACAATAGCAGCTTAATACTGCTGTATTTCTTATGATGAGTGTAAAGAACCGGAGACTCTTTTTATTGGAAATGAGGCTTTCCATCTTAGCCCTCAGAGGTGAGAACGTATCTGCATTTTGATTCTTTCGTCATAGCGAATGTAATCTCCGAAGGGGTTGGCAGAGTCCAAAGAGCAACTAGCTATTTGGACCACGATGTGCCAAAATATATGGGTTTTAGATTAAATTGTGTAAAAAGTGATAGGTGGCTAGCTCATCACCTACACAATCATAAAACTAATATAGATTAGTCGCCTTTTACGATATGTTAGGCAAATAACACATATAGAACATCCTTTTATTATAAGTCCCTCATAGACATGGGACAATACATAACTTAATTATATACTTATATTTACATTTACAAATATAATTCTCCACTTACGGCCTCGTCTATAGAGGAATATAAGAGTAGAATGATAAATGATTAGAGGAATGATGATCGGGCAGAAAAAATATACTTTATTTACACGCTTAATACTAATCATACATCACAACTCCATAATAATTAGGCGCTACTGATGAAATTCTCTAAGTTTGATATATAGTAATTATTATAATTCAATATGTGTACTCAACATATTATACAGTTCGTTATTTTACGTTATGTTATAACTTCTATAAAATATATTGCGTCTCAAAATAGCGATTTCGAATGCCTTTTGAACTTTATTCGATGTTCAATGAAACAAAAAAATATTAAATGAAACAAATACGGATTATTATTTTAAATGATAAATCTCACCACCATACATCACAGTCAGTTACCGTGGGAAAATCTTTGTTTCAGAGAGCACAAGGGATCTGTGACAGAAACATCTGGCCGCTGAGCTCCAGCGCATCAAGCAAGTATTGCAAGAGAACAAGCTTCGGGTCTCGCGACTACGTCACAGTGACCAAGTGAAGCCGGCCACGGTCCAGCGTGTGTCTGCTGTACTACAATAGGTCAGAGGAATCACAGACAAGATTGGCTGCGTCTTGAAGCGAGCTTCCATTAAAATCTACTACAAGCCGACGAAGAAGATTAGTAAATTTTTACCATCAGTCAAGTATAATATCTCTGTACAAGATGCAGGAGTGGTTGATTGTGAATGTGGTCTCTTATATAGGATAAAGAAAAAGATCTATAAAAACCTGTATGAAAGAACCTATAGCTGACGGGAAGCTGTCGTGAGGCGACAATAAAAAAAAGAACCTAATCTAACAACAACGAAACAACAAAAATAGAACAAAAAAATAATATATTTAAAATTTTAAGGAGATATTTACACTTTTATATAAAAAATGAAGTATGATGATGGTGATGGGCGACGTGAATTACAATTAAATAGAAAATAAAGATAAGATGAATACTGAAGAGGAGCCTGAAGATCAAAGTGGCACACCGCGCTTGGCGGTGGTGGCACGCAGCGCCTGGTCTAGGCACACGCAGCGCCTGGAGCAGGCACACGCTGCGCTTGGAGTAGGCACACGCAGCGCCCAGAGTAGGCACACGCGGCGCCTTGATTAGGCGCTCTCAGCGCCTGGAGTAAACGCTCGAAGCGCCTGGAGCAAGCACACACAGCGGCTAAAGATAGCACGAGCACTAGTAGGTGGAGGCGTAGGCGACGACTTCAGGTGAAGACAGAGGCTTGCAGGATCCCGGAGCAGTGCGGCCCCGCACTTGGAGTAGGCTAGGCGACGACTTCAGGTGAAGACAGGGGCTTGCAGGATCCCGGGGCAGTGCGGCCCGGGATAAGGCCTTTAGGAGATGCTTCAAGTTTGGAAGCTGAAGCGAGACTCCCTGTATTGACCAATGGTTCGGCTTATATACCTATTTAGAGAGAACGGGAAATTATTTAAATTAAAAGCAAATTTTTGTAAATGGCCCAGAGGAAAAGAGTACTTATGTGGAAATGTTGAAGTAAAAACATCAGACCGGTAACGAATTTGAATAAAAATTGCCATGACAACCAGATAAACAACGATGTCAAAACATGTCAATTTTTGGTTTCAGGCTCATAATTGAAAAACGGCAAGATTTAAGTAAGAAATGAGATATTATTGATATAGGAAAAAAGGTAGCGCAACAACGCGCACGAAACCCGAAATTGCGGAGTTACGGAGAACTAAATAAAAGATTGAAAAAGGTAGACTCCATTGACAGCGTGTAAATACGAAGTGAAAATGATTTGTTATGGTCTAAAAACGTTACAGGATCCTATGGAAATAAAGGTGATGCAAAGAGAAAATCAAAAACACAATGGAAAATAAATTTAAAACAGTGTAAAATGATATGTAAGTACCATAACACTACAAAGCACCGACGAAAGTCTGCAGTCTGCAGTGCATCTGAGAAGTCTGCAGTCTGTGAAGATGTTCAAGACCTGCCCCACCCTTATATTTAATAGATCACAAATCCTCGCAAAAGAGCACCGATTCCTTCGAAGGATGATTCACGAGTTTATTGAAATTAAAAGCATCCACTTGCTACCATCATCTTGGGATCCTCTAATTATTAAAATTATATCCAAATCCAAGCATATCACTGCAAGACTTTAAGATTCGGCGTAGATCGGACCAAAAACTAATATTCAAAAACTGAAGGTAGTCGGGTAGTCTAACTACGAGATCATGAGACATCGGTACGTCTAACACCTTTGTCCCCCCGTTACCATGGGTGCTGTAATTCACTCTAAACCTCGGAAATTAAAAAGTTATAATTAAACGCGGTAAAATCCGTAAAATTAGTTTAATTTAATATGTAGTATTCGTGTAAATATAAAAAAAGTATTATGGATTTTCGAGTACCTGTATCACTGAGTTTGTAAAATGGTAAAGCCAGCTTCTCGGCAGGGGAAAAATATAAATATAAATTATTTCAATTTTTGTTTGTGATATGCCCTAAAACTACATTTATATTTACCGACCATTTTTATATTGTACTAGTATCTTTCGAAAAGGACTCACTAATATGACGAATAATGATCACAGTTATAAATTTCGAATAAAAATAATAAATAAATAAATAATTATAAAACTAAGTAAACAAAATAAATTTAACTGTGTTAGAATTGATTATTCTTAAAAAGTAATATGCGAAAAAAAAACACTTCTCCGCTAACAATAAGTTCGAATATAAACAAATCAACACCAGAGATTTACGACTGAAAGAAGCTAGCGATTTAAAATTTACGGTTTCTGTATATTACGTGTGCACTCTGTATATTGTACTCACAACAAAACAAAACTAAACAGACGTTATGTGCTATACTGTACTTAATAGAATATATGTATAGGCCTTTTATATTACTTAGTTATTTTTTTCGATTATACAAATATTAATACTGCTACATTTAAAGATTTGATATAAAAATTAGTTGATTTAGATTGATTTTATATTAGTGTAAGTCATTTCATAATTAAATGTAAGACTTCTATCAAAAAAGTGAAGGAGTTGTTTTAATTACAATAACAAACAGTGAGAAAGGGCTATTTTAACCTTTTTCTGCCGACTTCCAAAAAGGAGACGGTACTCAATTCGAGTGTATGTTTTTTTTTATGTGTGTTACCTCATAACTTTGTACTGGGCGAACCGATTTCGATGATTCTTTTTTTATATGAAAGCTGATAGTTCTCGTGTGGTCCCATATGAATTTGATCAAGGTCAGACCAATGGTTATTGAGTTATTCTTAAATAACCTGTCTTGAAGTCGCTTATATTGAAGTCGGCTGTACAAAATTTTTAATTTTAAATTATAACCCTTTCCATTATGATACCCAAAATCGAAATAGTTATTTCTAGACCATAATGCTTGTACCGTGAGCATATCTCAACGTATAGATATAGATGTCTATAGGTCACAGCATGCATTTACCATCAGTTGAACAGTGTGCTTGTTTGTCAACTTTATTTTTAAAAATGTTTCACTTCTATACCATGGAGTCGTCATTTGAAAATAGAAGAATTAGAAAAAGAAAAAAATATTTCAAATGACGGTAAATGGGCGAAGATAAACGTCCAGACCAGCGGCAAAGAAGAGAAGGCGTAAATTTATTTATGTGATATATCTAATATTGCAGTCGCCAATACACCTGCAAAATTGGACGATTATGACAAATCCTCCCTAGTAAGAAAGACAAATTTCTAACAATAGGCTAATATTAGGTTCGTAAAAAAGAAGAAATACATAGATCTAAAGATTCCTTATTCTGGCACCTCTGATATTGATGAAGTACCGATCTAACACTTATTACACACGTGATAATATATATACAGGTTTATTTTTTTCAAAGAGTAGCCAAGTTTTAAAAATAAGTTCAAATATATAAATAATGATATACAGTTATTGCATTTTTTGAAAATACGAGTAAATAAGTACCTATAATATTTTTATTTTAAATTATTCCAAATTTAATGTGATTTATGGGCCACAACGTTTTTGCCTACCGATCGAGCCTTACGATTACGAATGTGTGCGTGCGTAGTTAAATCAGTTAATGCATTACCAGGCATTTTGCATTTAAATGATAAAAAGGTCAGAATATTTGAATTTTTTTGAATTAATTTTTCTTCACCCTTTGCCTATATTACTTATTCTGAACCTTCTCTGCAAATTTGGCCGGTTATTGCAAAATAACTCTGTATACAAGATTGTCGGGTATTTACCTAAGTCACCTCTTCCAATACTCACGGGATGAGATGGGGTTATCTCGTGTTACCACCATTTCGCCTATTTTTTTAGACTTTTCCACATATCTGTCTTCAAAAAAGGTTCGCAATTTGTCTGTGACGACATTAAAATGTATCAAAATTTTGACGACCTGAGACATCGTAACGTTGATATGGACATTTTTAATTCTAAATTTCAAGTTAAAGTTACAGCCTATATACGTCTCGCTGCAGCTGGGCACCTCCTCGCATTCCTGCATGGGTTTTAGGATAAGGAAATGTCCGCCGCGCTGCCCTGTCTTCAAAATATGTTTTTTCTTATTTCTCTTCTACGCAGAGAAGGAAGACATTGTGAAGATACAAGCAGGTTTCCTCGCGATGTCTTCCTTCACTGCCTAGCACGTGGTGAATCAGAATTTAAAATTGCATTTAACAATTTCATTGGCACCGGCGAGGATCGAACCCGCGTTGCTCGCGTACTGTGAAATTTACAGCGAGCGCTTAGCCCCTGAACTACCACGACTCTAATTCTAATCTAATTCTAACAACTCACAATTTAAAAGATATGTAATTGCCACGTTAAATATATAAATTTCACAAATATCATTAAATATGTTTATTTTACAGATACTATGGATTATTAGTTTTTAATATGTAATTGTTCTCATTTTTTGTTTTCAACCGACTTCAAAAAAAGGAGAAGGTTCTCATTTCGTCGGAATCTTTTTCTATGTATGTTCACCAATTATTCAAAGACCCCTGGTCCGATTTCGAAAATTCATTTTTTTTTTGTTTCAAATGGTATATTTTCCAGGTTGTCTCATTTAAATTTTATCGAAATCCGTCGAGCGGATTTAAAAAATCAACAATAAATTATTTATATTGAAGTCGGTTATACAAACATTTTAATTTTACCATTTGTAGGACTCTCTATCTGCTAGTAATTACTCTGACGTTAAATAAACGTCACTTCGTGTCATGTAATTGAAGAGTATATTTTATTACTAGTAAAAACGTATCCACAACTAAAGTACGTGTGGTCTACACGTACTTTTGTTGTGGATTCCGCATCGTTTTCTCTATTTATAAGCAACACTTTTAAACCTGATAATGGAGAAGAATTGTAAATACATCACTTAGTTCTTACAATTCAAATTCTTTGAATACAATCCGAAAATAGAAATCCGGTTTCTAACCTTCCTCCATTGATAGCAACATAAATGTTTATTTATCTCTAACTGTATTCTTACGAAACAATATCTTACTCAGCCACTGCAAATAGTTTACTCACAATTTCTTATTCAGTTACACAATGCTACAGGTAATTAATAACCGATAGAAATAATTCACTAATCTTATGAGTCCGGTGATTTACACCAAATACCTTAACGTTGTTTGACTCCTTGCTTAGAAAGTAGACTCAAGCGCGTCAACAATTTCATGCTTATTTAATACTTATTTTTTAAATGTCACACAATACTCTCATATAATAAATTGAAAAAAAAACGAGAAGATTCTTTATTGAACTGAACCGTAAACACTGAACCGGTATAAACGATTTATCTTTTTTAATGAGTCATACTTTACGGGTGTTCCCATATAAAATTAATGACAAAATTTTACTCCAAAGGGTGGAAACTTAGAGGATGAAGACTGTAATGTAACTATTTAGACAGCATTATTTTGTTACCTGTTGAAGTTTGTTTGTAGTTTTTATTAAAAGTTCAATTATTTAATAAAACAATTTAGAAAAAATCATTGTGGTTGCATAATGAAGTCGGTTTATACTTTATATTAAATGTTCAATTATTTTTATGTGTTTTACCGCCACCCTAATACGTTATAACTTAAAAATAATAATGTCCCCCAAATCGAATTTCAAACACGGCGGATAGTCTTAACGAACAGTACCGACAGTAGTTATCTACACAGAACAGTATTATAGTGTTAGTGTGTGCGCAAGCGTAGATGGACTCTCTTCTCTATTTCCTCACTCTCTTAATTCGGTGGGACGGCAAACCGACACTGCTTTTCAAGACACTGGTGCTGCTACGGAGAATTTCTTGACAAAAATTCAGTAATTAATTGTTGTTGGTCCAACTCGGTATTCGAACTTCATGTACAGCAGTCACATTATCGACCTCTAAACCAACGAAGCAGTTAATAACAAAGTAAGAATTAAGTGTCAAATAAATTAATAAATGACTTTTGCTCCACCGGAAATGAGAAGCTTTTTATGAGTAGTGACTTGAATTAGGTTTTGTTTTAGTAAAAACAACGCACGCTTTTTCCAATAACAATAGTAAGAATGCTGTTATACTTTCATGGAAAGTGAGAACATGATAGTCAAAGTAACATAGAACATAGATAACAGTAAAAACGAACTTTTAATTAAGCGTAAAAGCCGACTTCAAAGAAATAAAAATAATGATATAATTTCATATTCTGAAATTGGTGCAAAGAAGTCAGAATAAAACATAGACAGAAAAATTAAAACGCTTACTAAGTATGGAATCAGTATATCTTTTCTTTAGTTTCTTTGAGTCGGCTTTAATTTTTCATTGAAACATATTTTTTATATCACAATCGTGTAAACAGTTACACTAAAAAGTTTATCTCCTATTTGTATTTGTAATTTTATTCTCAGATTTATTTTAGATGGTACCATTCCAGAGGTCAAACATTAACTCAGAATAATTTTCTGTCCTCCTTTTGTATTTCCACATAAATGTAAAAACAATCTTTATAATACTTGTGAAATTAAAATGTAAAAAAAATAATAATTTATGAAAGTGAAAACTTGTTTCTGATGGTTTGACTAATAAAATATATTATTATTTCAGTTGCGAAACATACAGTTGCCAGACTAAGACCCAAAGCAAGAATATGCCAAGGAACAATAAGACGAGCGCGAAAGTGTGTTTCAGGAAAATATTGTAATTTGGCATCTTCGTTGGACAAATCTCTCAAATGCTTATCAAACAAACCACTCTCGATAATATGCAAAAGTTTTAATCGTAATTGCCTTAGCATAGGAAATCCTTTGTAAAAGTATATGGCAGATATAATCTTGTTAATTGGTTGTTTAAACGCATAAAGTTGAGGATTTCCATATTCGTCAATGAAGGTTAGCTTATAGCTATTATATAAATGGTAAGGAACTATAGTATACTTGTCATAGTCTCGGCTGATTGTCCTAACGCTCTGCAACATAGTTTCACATTCTTCGCTGTTTCCCTCCTCTATCTCAAGTCCCGATACGACTAAAAAATACTCCCTTATAAGAACGCTTACACATGGTTTTATATCAAAGATAGTCAGGTCTTTAGCGTTAGATATTTGATATTCGTAGCTACGGTGTGTTGTACGACTCGAGAGATTTGTTTGATAATGTATGTTGATCAAGTAAGCAAAAACAATCCAAATAAATATGAAAAACCTAAACTTTAGCTTATTACCTAACGTTGCACCGTGTTGTAAAAGGATGTGCCACATAACTAATATTGTTCCACATTTGTCTTTTATATGAAATATTGCAACGAGAACCACAAAAAATAATATGAATGTTATACCTAATAAAATCCAAACCACCGCATCAAACTCTATATAAATATTTTTCAAATTCGATACTAAGCTTGCTTTTTTGACTAAGATTATTATTCCGTCATTGTCAGAATGGTGTCCATATAAGTAGCTAAAAGCTTCTGTTCTTTTATCTATCAAAAACATTCCTCCTATTAATATGTCAACAGCACCTTTCTGAATGGAACTCAAGGGACCAGAAGCTTTCATATCATCTCCTATCACAGAAAATTCCTCAGGATTAAATTGGTAAGTATATATAACGTTGAATTGTTCCAATTCGCTTAAAGATTGCAAAACGAATTGTTCTATTCCAATAAGTTTCACTTTTCTATCATCATTATTAGGATCAATAACGTATGGGTACGCGTCATAAAAAGCTGCTTTAAATGTGCACTTTCTAAGTCCTGTTATAGGTTTGTAAAAAAATGTTTTTGATATATTTGCTTCAAGACATTTCCCGTATGATATAGTCCTAGTGAAAACGATTCCACAACCATAGTTTTCAAATGGATTGTATGTGTAGACATCCGTATTATTTGTTCCATTTATTACCAAAACTTTAAAAACGTGATAATGTACAAGAATTTTAAATACATCAATTAGTTCTGATAATTCAAGTTCTTTGAATATAATCAGAAAATAGACATCCGGTTTCCAACATTCCTGCATTGATAGGAACATAAATTTATCTTTGAAAACTCTTAAATTTTTAGCTGTTATCAAGTAGCCTTCATTTTGATATACTACTTTCTTCTTTGTTATTCGTGATATTACAGACAAATATTTCATTTCGTGAACTGCTTTTATTATTTCATTATCATAATAATTAATATCGACATACGTAACTTCTGATCCTTTATTGAACCATAATGTAATCATATTCCGAATACACGATGATAATTCCTTATTATTGTCTCGAATTAATATTTCTTGATTTTTACACAAATGTTTTAAGAGACATATGAAAATCAAAACTATAACTTTAAGTGAAATAATATTTAAATTGTTTGAATTCATACCAGCTGAAATAATATTAGGTTTGTGGCTTTACACTCATAGATTTTATGTCAATGTACACCACAGACGTATTAAATATAATACCTACACGTTGTATGGATCAAAAGCAAATGAAACGCAACATTTTTATATTTAAAATGTAAAGTTATATATTGTCACAAACGTATTATTTTCTGACTTGCGATACGTTACCTATCTCTGAAATTATGTGACTGTAGTAGGGTGATTCTTTGAAAACATGAAGAGTTAATTCAACTGGCTTAAGTTTTTACAAATTTAAGCAGATTAAAATACAAATTTTAACCATTTAGTAAGTTTAATCATATAATATAACAAATGCAATTAACAGATTATAAAATTTACTATATGCCGATAACTCAGTTAACCAGATAAACTACTAATCTATAATAATAAATAAAATTGATGTGTCTGGTTGTAATGTTAAAATAACATCATTACAGCCCTTCACAAGTCCACTGCTGAACATAGGCCTCCCCCAAAGAATGCCACAAAGCACGGTCCTGAGCCACCTGCATCCATCGACTTCCTGCATATCTTACCAGGTCGTCACTCCATCTAGTGGGGGGACGCCCTACACTTCGCTTGCCGGTACGAGGCTGCCACTCGAGAACCTTTCTTCCCCATCGGTTGTCGGTTCTTCGTGCTATATGGCCGGCCCATTGCCACTTCAGCTTACTAATCCGTTGGGCTATGTCGGTCACTTTGATTCTACTGCGGATATCCTCATTTCTGAGTTTATCACGCAGAGAAACTCCGAGCATAGCCCTCTCCATAGCTCGCTGAGCGACCTTGAGCTTCCTCATACGGCCAGCAGTGAAGGACCACGTCTCAGTTCCGTAAGTCATCACTGGCAACACGCACTGGTTGTACAATTTCGTTTTAAGGTTTTGAGGTATGTCTGACGAGAAGATGTGTCGTAGCTTCCCGAACGCTGCCCAGCCGAGTTGAATCCGTCGATTGACCTCTCGGTCGAAGTTGGACTTACCTAGTCGGACTATTTGTCCCAGGTAAACATACTCGTCAACAACTTCGAGCTTAGTGTTCCCAACAACTACCGGCATAGGTGTGACATGGACATTAAACATGATCTTTGTTTTGTCCATGTTCATCTTAAGACCTATCCGTTGGGAAACACTATTGAGGTCATTGAGCATAGTGCCCAGGTCCTCCAGCGACTCCGCCATAAGGACTATATCGTCGGCAAATCGAAGGTGAGTGATGTACTCGCCATTGATGTTGATACCGTATCCTTTCCAGTCCAGAAGCTTGAAAACGTCTTCCAATGCAGCGGTGAAGAGTTTCGGGGATATGACGTCACCCTGTCTTACACCTCTCTGCAATTGGATAGGTTTCGTACTCTGGTTCTGTACTCGGATAGCCATCGTAGCCCTACTGTACAAGCACTTCAACACTTCGATATACCGAGAGTCAACTTGGCACCGCTGAAGGGACTGCAGCACCGCCCAAATTTCGACGGAATCAAAGGCTTTCTCATAGTCCACATACGCCAGACATAGTGGCAAATTGTACTCCTCGGACTTTTGTACAGCTTTTCACTAAATGCATATGAAAGTATAAACGGTACCAATAATAAAAAGACAATTTTTAAAATGTTTTTATTTTATAGGATAGGGTGACAAACGAGCACACAGTCAGACAGATATTTTTTAAGAACTCTCGAACAGGCTTTAAATCTATCAGGCTTAAATTAGAGACATATATAATGCGTATTCTGAGTTAGACATAATTTTAAAATTCTTTTTCTTAGTTTTTTGAATTTGTCCGTGTTTAATTTTCCTTTTTTATTACTTTTGGTTCTCCATTTTCCCCCCTTATTTTTAAAATACGTAACAACACTTCTTAGTTGCTACTAGCAAAATGTAAGTGATCTGCGATCCAAAATAACGGAGGTAAGTCAAAAATTTGAATCCTAGTCTGTTTTTTTAAACGTTACCCCCACACTAGGATTTTCTCCTGTATCGTGGAGGCAGTTTACAAACACAAATTGCACAAGGGCAATCATCCAGACCCGGAATAATTATTTGTAGGCCATACAAATACTTGTTCCGTGCGGGATTCGAACCCGCGGCCCCCAGCGCAGCAACTCATTGCTAAGCCACTGCGCCACGGAGCCGAAGTGTTTCCCATTCGATTATGAAATAACTGTATGTTTGTTGGCACACTAAATTAAAAAAAATTACAGAACAGTAGTTTGGTTTCCATCTCTTATTATGTGAGGTTTTTCGCACCCTTCCGCTACTATTATAAGGTTATACGTTCATCTCGCTGGCTATTCTTGCTTTCTGTATTCTTTCACTGATTATATTTAAGCAACTTACTTTCCTGCATACCTTATCAGTTCGCCACTCCAGTAGGTGACTACCATACACTTCTCTTACTGGTACGTGTTTGTCTTCCCCTTCAGTCGTAGGTTCTTCGAGCTTATGGCCCTTTGCCAATTGCCCATAGTCGATTGGAAGTCGATGGATGTTGGCGGCTTAAGACCGTACTTTGTGGCATTCCTTGGGGAAGGCCTATGTTCAGCAGTGAAGTTATGAAAGGCTATAATGATGGTGATGATAATGAACTTACTTTCCCTTTCTTATTGAAATCACTTCACTCAACGGTCCCTAAGTATAATCCCGATTGTAGTGCTTCTCTATCATTTGATAAAATCAACCAACATTTCGCTTCTGTAAAAGCAATGTATATGTGACTTCCATTGGCTTCTATTCAAACTCCTAACATTCCTACATATAAATTGTCTCCTGTTTGTCAGGATCATGTTAAAAAATCTATTTTAGCAATTCAGTCCAAGGTGGTGGATTATGATGAGATTAATAGACATATGGTAATATTTACACTAGAGCACCTTCTTCCGGCAATTTCCCATATTATAATTATTCCCTTGATTCCAGTTAATACCGTAATCTTTGGAAAGGGATTTTATAAAGCCCCTCCTAAAAGTTACTACTCCTATTCTTCCCAATCGTTTTCGCCCAATATCTATTCTAACGTTTCTTTCCAAATGTTTAGAATCCTGTGAAACTTCTACTTTTATTTCGAAATACAACCTACTGAGTATATATCACTCTGGGTTTCGCCTTGGTCAAAGTACCAATGCTGTGTTCATTAACACCATAGATAATATTGGAAAAGGTATGGAAAAAAAATGACACGGTACTGGTACTAGTCGATTTCTTAAGCGATGACACAGGTGATTATGGAATCCTTCTTTCCATACTGTCTCATCTAAATTTTGACCCTACTGTATTGGAATGCCTTTCATCTTTTCTTCGAGGGTCGACAGCAGTCAGTCTTTATGGGGAAAATGACCTCAGCTTGGGCGGATGTGAAAGTTAATGCGCCGCAAGTCGGTATTCTTTCTCCTATATTTTTTTCAAAGTTTTATAAACTTTAATACCTCCATCTTCGATTGCTCGTACCATTACATGCTGATTACTTTTAGCTATACGTGCAAACTGCAGCCTGTGATATCCATAATAAAATTAAAAAATGAAACGATAACTTATCAGCTATCAAAGATTGGCCTACTTGGTATGGAGTTTAGGTCAATGCCTTGAAATGCCAAGCTATATTGGTGGATAGCATAAAGATGCTAGCTAAGATTAATCTTGCAGACTTACCTCCAATTTATTACAATGATACTACAATTCCGTTCAGTACCTCTGTAAAAATCTTGGACTACTATCGACAGCACGCTAAATTGGAGAAGTCAGGTTTCAGAAGTGAGTCGTAAAGTCATTAGCACGTTATGTTCTCTATATCGTTTAAAACATTTTCTTCCCACAAAATCTAAGATCATGCTTGTTCAATCGCTCACATTACCCATAATTGATTATGCAGATATGTGTAACCCGGATCTGACCCAAGATCTTCTGTACAAGCTGGAAAGCCTTCTCAATAACTGCATAAGATTTCTTTTCGGGATTCGTAAGTATGACCATATTTTGCAATATAGATCTAAGCTTAATTAACAGCTTATCTTAAGAGCAGCGCCTTCTTATCTTAACAATAAATTTCACTCATCCTTATCTCAAGATACGGTTCTTCGTTTCTTCTTCTAACAACAAAATCTGTAATCCTGTTAACTTCACCGAGTTCTATGCTAACTCCTTTATAGTTTAAGCTACACATATTTGGAGCTCTATGCCCGATGACATGAAAAAACTCCCATTAAGTGTGCTTTTAAAAAGTTGGTACTTGTACGTAATCATTTATTAAAGATAACGCTTCTTACATGATTATTCTACTATTCTATTCGACTATTCATCCATATCTCATCCGACCATCATCTATATATATATATATTTGTAAGGTTTATTTATTAATAAACTTTTTCTACACCTACTACAAATTCTCACCACTCCATGGGTTGACTGGTAGAGAATGCCTCAAATGATTAAGTCCGCCCTTTGTATTCTTTTGTTTTAAGGAACGTAATAAAATATAAATAAATAATTAAACAATATATGTATAGAAATTTGTGATTTACCCGCATGGAAAAGTGTTATTTTTCACATATGTATTTATAAGTCTGAAAAACAATAACGTTAAACAACCTAAATTACTTTTAATGGATTTTACGTCGAATTCTATATTTTTTTCAAATGTTCTACCTAATAAACACCGATATTTACATTTTTTTTTTATAGGATAAGGGTGACAAACGAGCACACAGTCCACCTGATGGTAAGTGCTTGCTGCGGCCCATAGACATCTACATCTATCCTCTATTAGAAATCAAAATGTAGATGCGTTGTCACCCGTGAGGACTAAGATGGAATGCCTCATTTCCAGTAAAAAGGGCCTCCGGCCACCTGCACTCACCAAGCGAAACGCAGAGGTAAACCTCTACTTCACGCTGGTTTTCTGTGAGGTCGTGGTACCACCCCGGTTCGAGCCGGCCCATCCGTGCGACAGCAAAAGCTGCTGCCTGGCTCTACCACTGTTAAAACATTGATAAGCTATTGCATGTTTTAATTATAGTATTCGGTTGATATTTAATTTCATTGCCTTTCAAGTAAATGTAGTGTTACAAAAGTAAAATAAAACATTATTACCTGAAAATTATTTATATCTACAAATAATAAAAGGTTGAATCAGGGCCATAGTGATTTAATTATTATTTAGAATAATAATTAACAATAATTGTGGCTGTCTTGGAAACATTGTTGAGAATGAGATGATGTTTTTTTTATAATTACCACAAACCAGTGTGTGTGTGTGTGTGTGTGTGTGTGTGTGTGTGTGTGTGTGTGTGTCTGCGTTAGTATTTAAAAATTGATTAACCTCTCTGTTTCCATGTAATTAAGATTTAGCAACCAATATAGAATTTTGTCCTTGCATTTATAAAGGGACATAGGGTAAATAAGGTTTATTTTATTACTACATTATATAAATGACTGCTAATGACGTAATATTGTCGCCAGGCTAGAGCAGTTCTATGAGAAGTCATTTTACAAATTTTATTTTTGTTGCGTTTTAAATTAGGTTTAAAATCTGTATTTTTGTGCTTACGTAGTATAACAGACATGACAAATAGTTGTCTTACAGTAAGTACAGAACATTCCTTATAAATAAGTTCAGTGCTATATCTTTGTGATTTACCCAGCATAACCTTTAATATTGCTCTCTGTGCTCGTTCTAAGGGGAGTAGAGTTGTCTTTCCAATTCCACCCCAGGTTAAAATGCAATATTGTAGTAAACTTTGAGCAAGAGCATAATAAACACATAGCAAGGTTTCAAAGTCAGCTGAATTCCTCAATTTTCTGAAAATTGGTATTAAATTTCTAATACGGCAGGTTAAGTTGCTAATATGCGCTGACCAAGATAGGCAGTAGTCTATGATGAGTCCGAGGTATCTTATTTGAGTGGAACGACTTAGTATTGGACAGTTACATTGGCATTGTTGTTCACATGTATGTGCTTTGAGATGAAATTCCACCGATGGTTGGGTACTAACACGGTGAGTGAAGGTAATATATCTCGTTTTCTTTAAATTAAGTGTCAGTAGGTTACTACTAAGCCACGACATGACCTTACCAAGCGCAAACTCTGTATAATATTGGACGTCTTTCCAATCTTTACCGTGTACAATTAAAGCTGTATCGTCAGCATACGAAATGATTTTGCAGTTAGGCAGCGTAATTTTGCATAAACTATTCACGTAAATGAGAAAGAGAGTTGGGCCCTGTACGCTGCCTTGTGGAACTCCAAACGAGACAGTTGCAGGTAAACTGGTGTGATCACCAATTTTAACTAACTGCGTTCGATTAGATAAATAAGATCTACTTACTTACTTACTTACTTATCGTCACGCACAATCCCTGACGGGGTAGCCAGAGAGAACAGATCGCCAAGTGTCACGATCCTTACATACCCCTTTCGCTTCTTTCAGATTCATCATCTTCTTCATACATGCACGTCTAGGTATCCGAGTACTCTTGACCCTCCCCTCTTCGAGCAATTTGCTCACATGGTCTTCGAAAGTTAGTCTCGGTCTACCTCGACACCTTTTAATATTAACTTTCGCGCTATATATTTTCTTCACCATTCGGTCTTCACTCATTCGCTCAACGTGCCCAAACCATCGAAGCACGCCCTTATCAATTTTTGTGATAAGGTCATCTTTCAAACCTGCCATATTGCGAATCTCTTCGTTTCGCTTTCGGTCAGCCATGGTGACGCCGCACATTTTACGAAGAGATCGCATCTCCACTGCATTCAACTTGCTTTTATGCTTCTTCTGGCATACCCAGGTTTCGCTGCCATATAACAAAGTCGGTACCAACACTGCGTTATGTATTGCAAGGCGTGCACTCTTCACTACGCCTTGCCTTTTGACTAACGCTGTCAAGGCACCATTGACTTTGTTCCCGGCAGCGACACGCCTGTCCACATCTAAATCACATCTTCCATCCCGGCTAAAAGCACTCCCCAAGTATACAATTTCATTTACCTGTTCTAGACATTCCTGATTTACCCATATTTCACACTTCGTTCTCTCTTCGTCCCTTTCAAATACCAGAACCTTAGTTTTATTAGCATTCAAACGGAGACCTTTAATTTCACATTCCTCTTTCATACACGTGACTAATGCCTGCAGTTCTGCCTCTGATGGTGCAATAAGCACTGCATCATCAGCATACAGCAGACAAGCTATGTTAGTAAATTAAATTAAATCAAATTAAATAACTTACAATATAAAAATATTAATTAAGATACTTAAGTGTCCCACCCATATGCATTCGAGTCCAATGCCTTTGAATGGGACAATCAAGCCTATCTTTAACTACCTTCAGGACGCCGTTTGAGCTCCCCCGCAATCTGCGCCAGCTGGACGATATTCGCTTCCGTATGATGCCATGAAAGTCATCAACACCCGCTTCAGCAAACATGGCAGATGCATTGCAGAACATGGGAAGGCCCATCAGCATCCTGAAGGCATTATTATATTGGACGCGAAGTGCATTATAGGCCCTTTGCGTATAGCTATACCACAGGCTGCAGGTGTAAAAGGTTTGGCAGTAAGCCTTGAAAAGAGTAATTTTGACTTCTCTAGTACACCTAGCAAACATGCGGGCAACCATATTGCATCGAACCGCCAATGCTCTCCGCTCCCTCTCTATATCACAGTTGTCTGTGAGATTCTCTGTAACAATGTGTCCTAAATATTTAAACTGTGACACCCTACTTAAGGCACCTAGATGAGTTATTTTTTTTGCATTCAGTGAAAACTTCAGTTGTTCAAGTTTTGTGATAATTAATATTTCATGCGATATGGTTTATATGGGCTACATTTTAAAGCTATGTTTCACTTTAACGTGCTATGAATTGAAAAACATAAGTAGCTTTTTTGTATTCTAATGTGTTGATAAGTGTTACAGTTTACTCCGAATATTATGTAGTCGACAAAATTAGGGTTTGATGTCGAGAGGTACGTGGAAATCTTTACAACAATGAGCAATGAGGAAGATGTCGGGACGGCTAATTGGACATGGTCAGGTGCGGCCGAGCCCTGGCTAGTTTGAGGCTATACCGCTACAGCTTGCAAATTACCGGCAGATCTTGCGGCAAAACAACTCAAGCAGTCACCAAGCACATGGTGCTTTGGCGCGGAAAGTTGACGTCTGACGCTAGCTCAATTTTCGTTGCAAGTGGTGGGCCATGTCAAGCGGATATTTATCCGGCCGAGACGTTTAAATGACTGTTGCAATTTGTGTGATGCCGTTTTCGTTATGTATGATATTTTCATACAGATCTTTTTTTATTATTGAAAAAACGTTACCCGTTTACTACGTTACGTTTGTTGCTTTTATACTTGGAATTGCAATGTATGTAGTGGCCTACGCCTCTGCATACAGTTGCCTTTTGCAATGCGTAGATTTTGCACGTTAACTCCTTCCCTTTGGAATATGTGGTGGGATCAGTCTCTCCACATAGTTGCTGTTTATGCAGTGTATGCAATGGTTTTGACAGCAATTGTGTGCCATAAGAGAATGTGTGGTGAACTTTGGCAGCCCCGAATTCTATGGTTGGCAATACATTTATCTTCATTTCTTTTAATTTTTAATTTTTCAAAACAGATTATATATCTGTTTCATGCACCTGAAACGTTTTACATCTATTTCAATCTCAAATTACTTTGGATCTTTATTTTGCAAGAACTGCGTTGGATGTGCCTACTTAAGGGCACGCTTGTGCATCTGACGTATAGTTATTTCTATGTCTTTTGTATTGACTGTTGTAAACTTCAAAATTTATATTACTACCTTGTGTAAAATCCAATATGAAAAAAGGTTTCAGGTACTAGTTAACGCTATCTTTGTGCCTATGTCAACAGCCATTGTGAGGTATGCAAATTTGGTGCCTATGCCTACAATGTTGAAATCTGGACAGCTCGCTGGTGTGAGTGCAGCGCGGTGGCTTGCTGACGCTGGTACTGCGCAGCAGCTTGCTGGCGCTGGCGCGGCGTGACAGCTCGCTGGCACGAGTGCTGTGAGACTGCTTGCTGGCGCGAACGTAGTGGAACCGCTCGCTGGAGCACAATTAGCTGGTTGGCCTGTGTCTTCAGTGTATAGTACGGTCTGTGCCGTGTGTGCAGTGTTCCTCAGAAAAAAATTGTGTTATCTAAGACGTGCGTTGAACTCTAATAGCAAGCGTTGTATACTAAAATTTGATTTGTACGATGTTTTCAATTCTGTAGAAACTTGGTTTGCATGAAATGTATTCAGGAGCTCACCAATTGTGCTCTGTTGAATAAAAATTGGTAAAGATTTGAAAACTAGACTTTATCGTTGCATGGTCAGAAAGGGGCAGGACGGGAATGTTACATTAAGCCAGTAATGTAACTTTAGCCTCCACACGAAGTGTGTGTTTGCCCCGTGGTTACTTTGAGGGTGAGTAGTTATACATGTATCATAATAGCTGACATAGTGCTTCCTTTCTGAAAGAGTAATATTTAGATACGCTAACGTTCTGCCTCTTTCTCAAAAGTAGCATGCGGACAAGCTATGGTCATACCACTGTCGCGTCTAGCTTAAGTTATGCTAACGTAGTGCCCATGGCTTAGTCAGTTATTTAAACAGACTTCAAAAAGGAGGAGGTTCTCAATTCGACTATGTTTTATATGTGTGTTCCTTAGAACCTACACACACAACTAACACAGCCTATCAAACTAGGTAAGACACATCATTTTATTTTATTACACGGATTTTGACTGAACTGAACAAACCGATCTGTAAATGATTGCGGCGGGATTTACGCAATTTTAATACAGCTCGCAATAAAGAAGCGATTGAGTGGAACTAGGGCTCCACAGTCTTGGCCAGAGATCTGTCAGAAAGAGCAAACTGTCGAAGCTGAAGACCAATTGTGGCAGCATCTTTTCCAGGACACCTGAGATTTTGAGTGAGATTGAGCGGTTCTATGGGAGCTAGAGTCATTGGAGCCACACGCAAGTGTTTTTTTTTATAGTATAAGGGTGACAAACGAGCACACAGACCACCTGATGGTAAATGGTTGCTGCGGCCCATAGACATCTACATCTATCCTCTATTACAATTCAAAATGTAGATGCGTTGTCACCCGTGAGGACTAAGATGGAATGCCTCATTTCCAGTAAAAAGGGCCTCCGGCCACCTGCACTCATCAAGCGAAACGCAGAAGTAAACCTCTACTTCACGCTGGTATTCTGTGAGGTCGTGGTACCACCCCGGTCCGAGCCGGCCCATCCGTGCGACAGCAAAAGCTGCCGCGTGGCTCTAAAAAGTAAAAATCCAAAATCAAGGCTTATCCGACACTATTGCGATAAATTCCCGGACGTCAGTCCGACGAAGATTAGAATGGCTCTCCAGTACCTTAAAAACGGCAAGTCTCCGGGCGAGAATGGAATTACAGCGTAGTTTTTGAAAACGGGTGGAAAACCGTTACTCGAATTCTTTTAGAAGCTCTTTAATTCATTCCTCCATGGCAGCACTTCTCCAGTGGCGTAGATCAGAAAGCAGAAGTGCGGTGGTCTTGCTCTTCAAGAAAGGCAACAATACTCTCTTGAAGAACTACAGACAGATTTCCCTTCTGAGCCGCGTCTGCGTGCTGTTTTCGAGAGTCATTGCAAATCATCTCGCACGCAGACTCGACGATTTCCATCTTCCCGAACAAGCCGCTTACGGAAAAGGCTATAGCACTATATACCAAATACAAACCCTTCGGCAAATTGTACAGAAGATTAAAGAGTACAATCTGCCACTTCGTCTTGCGTATGTAGACTATAAGCAACCCTTTGATTCCGTCTAAATTTGGGGAATGGTACAGTATCTTTAACGGTGCCAAGTTTACTGTCGGTGTATAGAAGTGCTGAAGTGTTTGTACAGTAGGTCTGAGTTGACTACCCAAGTACAGAACCAGAGTACAAAGCCTATCCAACTGCAGAGAGTTGTAAATCAGGGTGACGTTATATCCTCAAAACTCTGTACCGCTGCATTGGAGGATGTATTGAAGCTAAGAAAAGGTACGATATTCACATTAACCGCGAGTACATCACTCACCTTCGATTTGCCGACTATATAGTCCTTATGGCAAAATCACTGGATGACCTAAGCACTATGCTCAGTAACTTCAACAATGTCTCCCAGGAGATTTGTCTTAAGATGAAAATGGACAAAACAAAAATCATGTGTAACATTTATGTCATGCCTACGCCGGTGGTTGTTGGGAGCACTAAAATCGAAGAAACAAAAACAGAAACCTTTTTATTCAATATAGATTATAAATAATACTTATTGAAAGAATATTGGGAGCATTAAGCTCGAAGTTGTTGACGAGTATGTTTACCTAGGACAAATAGTCCGATGTAAGTACAACTTCGACCGAGAGGTCAATCGACGGATTCAACTCGGCTGGGCTGCATTCGGGAGATTACGACACATCTTCTCGTCAGACATATTCAAAAGCTCAAAAAACAAGATATGTACAACCAGTGCGCGTTGCCAGTGATGACCTATGGATCGGAGACGTGGTCCTTCACTGCTGGCCGTATGAGGAAGTTCAAGGTCGCTCAGCGAGCTATGGAAAGGGATATGCTCGGGGTTTCTCTGCGTGATAGGCTTAAAAACGAGGATATACACAGTAAAACCAGAATAACCTACGTAGCCCAATAGATTGGATGGGTGAAGTGGCAATGACTTGACCTTACAGCTCGAAATGAGTCAACTGATGGGGCGGACCACACACCAACACTACATATTCACCTAGTGCCACAAAAACAGTTACGACAACAAGGGATGAGACATAGCGAGTTCGTAGACGGGTGCGCCGCACACACCTCCACACCGCGTACACGCCGTACACTCACATCCCTGGGCGGTTCTCATCGCCCAGAACATCGAACGATACAAGTTAGCCGTCAGAGCCGGGCCCTTCACGCCCTGTTGTCCGAACAGGGGGTGACGTGCCCCGGCTATTAGATAACTCATTTACGTGTACTGTAAACTGTTCCAACAGTCGGCGTTACGCAAGCAACAAACGCAAAATAATAAAAATTCACCCCTTTTTAGCTTAATCCGATGGTCCTGTATAAGCTAAAAGGCTAACAGCACAAACATCATCAGAAACCAGAAGATCGTGTTTCTGAGAGGCTGGCCTATATTACATTGAGATGGGTAGTGTTGCTGTTGGCTTGCATACTTTAATGTTATCACGTAATTATGTCCTTCACGTTACACCAGTGTGTGATTGTCACGGGGATATCTTACGGTTGGTCGAACTGTATTTGCTCTATACTGAATGTATAATGCAGTACGTTGTCTTATTCCTGATAATAACTAATTGCTTAAGCAAGAGAACAAGTTGAACATCCGCTCTCACACTTTTATTATTTTTAACAATTAACCTGTTGAACAATTTGAAATCGTAAAGAATGTTCGTTACTACTGAATAATATTATCTTATTTAATTAATTTTGAGAATAGTTTTTAATATCAGAAATTGGATAAAGCCCTGTTATCGCTTTCATATATGTAACTTTAGAATATTCTTGGTGAAAGACTTTGACGCACCTCGTGCTTTGTTTTTCTATTTACGACATTGACGAATAATTAAAGGGTAGATTAAAATTTTAAAGTGAAATGTTTTAAGTTAAAAGTTAAATCCTTTTGTTTGATTGTATTACGTTCGTAAAAAAACTTTAATGCGCCTCGCATTGATGCATTTGTTTTTACGTTAAATGTCGTGATGAAATTTGCTGTTCTATTTACGACATTAACATAGTAAATTTTTAAAGTGAAAGGTTTTAAGCAAAAACTTTAATCTTTTTGTTCGATTTATATTAAAGGTACCCAAGTACTTTTGTTAGTCGTTGTGTTGTACGTTGAAAGAAATATTGAAAAAAGGTATCTAAATAAGTTATAATTTTGTATTTAGTGGAAATTTAAACTGCTCGAGTTATGTTATAATTTGATAGTTCATGCAATTGTACTCGTATTATTTACATTTGCTACATTTAAAGTTCAAAATGTTTAAGCGATGTACTAAAAAAATGTTTAACTTTAACATGCTATGAATTAAAAAAATAAGTTACCGTGTCACAGTTTACTCCGAATATTATGTAGTCTACTAAATTGGAGTTTGATGTCGAGAGGTTCGTGGAAGTCGCTTTAACAATGATTAATGAGGAAGACGGCGGACATGGTTAGGTGCGGCCGAACCCTGGTAAGATTGAGGCTACGCCGCTACAACCAGCAACTTCTTGGTGGATCTCGCGTCAAGGCAACTCAAGCGTGATCTATATAAATTTATAAAAAAATCTCACCCCTAAGGGTAGGAAATAAATAACTTCTTTATTTGAAATTTGAAGTCGGGTTTTGCTTTTTGTTTAAAGTTTTAATTATGTTGTGGTAACTTTATTGGATTATTAACTAGTTATTTAACGTATTTGTTACGTATACGTAATACATATTACTCGCACGTATACAAATATCATTCGTGTTACTCGAGCTCATCTCTCAAGGTCTCTTTCACCACAACACTTCCAATGTGAAAGAGGTCACAAGTGTGACCTATGGACTCTTGTGCGATACACTTTGCTGAACTTTGATATTACTATCATTACATCGACTGCCACGAGCTCCTTTAGCCAGCCCTTGAATTCGTGGTTGCAGAGAGATTGTAGCGGTAAGTCGCCAAACCCAGCAGAATATCTTATAACATATTAGTGTGATGTAAAATAATAAACACGACTTAATGCGAATGAAACTAATGATTTAAAAAATTCGACAGTAGAGCCCAACCTCTCCGCTTTGCGTCCGAGGTGTAAGGTTTCTACTATGACTATTTAAACAACATTCTAGTTATTACATAGATAATACATAAACACTCACACCTGTCAGCCAGAGGGGTAGACAGAGACTACGGACTTGCATTTGGCACAATCCTGATACACTTCTCTCGCTTCGTAGCCATCCACATACCTACGCATACATACTCGTCGGTTAAGAGAACTCTTAATTTGGCCCATTTTCAATATATCGCCAATTTGGCCGATAAACCTTCGCCTAGGGCGTCCCTTGCCGACTCCGTCGTTCACTTCTACAGCATAAATTTGCTTTTTCACTCTATCCTCATTCATTCTTTCTACATGACCAAACCACCGAAGAATTTCTTTCTTAATCCTAGTTACAACACCATCTTGCAATATCACACTTTTCTCTCATCACACAATTTCTCACTCGGTCATTCAGATTCAGGCCTACTCCTTAATGACCGTATTTCTACAGCATTTATTCTATTCTCGTGCTTCTTCTGTCACACCCAACATTCACTATCATACATTAAAGTAGGGAATAACACAACACTGTTAATTCCCATACGTGCATTTTTGGACACATTCCGACTTTTAAATATACTGTAGAGCCCCATTTACTCTATTTTCTGCATTCACTCGTCGTTCTATATCTGTTGAGGACAGCTAGAGACCCGCCGCCCCGTCGCCCCTTCGTACCCCGCTACCCCCCGCGCACCCCGCACACCGGCGCCGACCAGCGATGTCGGCGTCCAATCAGCGCGCGTGTGGCTCCATTTGTCGTCGCACGGCACTACTCACAGACTGAGGCACCTTCTAGCGAGATATAAGAAGGGCGTCTCGGTCTGTGAGCTGTTCATTTCGCTTCGGAGCGGCACTTAGGAAGAAATCTGAAGAAGACTCAAGACTCCAATTCAAGACCTCCCTCTGTACATAGTGTTAGACATAGTTATAGTTAGTCAGTGCCGAATTATTGTAAATAGTTAATACAGTATATTAAAAAGTACCATCTTTTCTTCAAGCAGTCCCCTAGTATAGCTAACCTCAGATCAGTCGTTAAGTAATCAGTCACAAATAAATATACAGTCCACTGTTCATCCATTATATTCTTGGTCCATCGCCGCCGGATTCAAGCCAGAAGAAAGAAGCAAGAAGTAAGAAGAAACAAGAAAGAAGCCAATTATAGAAGAAAGAACATAATTATAGAAGAGAGAAGATCATTATAGAAGATCTTCAAGGAAGAAAGAAGTTCGTCGACGAAGAGAGAAGATCGTCGGTACTAATTTCTTCCCTGTTTCTTGTTACGATTACGTCACATACGTCTATTGTCTGTTTCCAGACAATTTCTTGTTTCTTAACCGCGTTTACGCGGCCAGTGGTCACTCCCTAACGGTGCCAAACTGTGACCATCTGGTAACGCCCTTGTGGCGGGAACGACATCCATACGTGTGTCTTTTTAAAGACTGTACGTACGTCTTTTTGAAGACGACCGGAGGTCGCAACGTGGGACCATGAGGAAGACACGAAGCCAGAAGACACGGAACGATGATGACACGCCGGTAGGAATGCGCATATTCGAAGAAGCACCCGCGTCCCCGTCCGATTATCTCGCAATGGCACAAGCGCCCTCCGCCGCGCCCGCGCTCCAGGCCCCGCCCGCGCCCGCATCTACGCCCGCGCCCGCGCCCCCGCCGCCGCGCCCCGCTATGTCCGTGTCCACGACCGATCGTTTGGGAGAGGTTAGCACTTCCGCGCCGCGTACAGAGACACTCGCCGCGATTATTGAAGATCTTCCGTCTACAGAGATTAGTTCGATAGTACGTACCGTCGCGCCTGTAACAGACGTACATAGGCCCGCACCCCGCGCCCCGTCGGTTCGCTCCGTTCGTTCAGCCCGGTCGACGGCTAGTGCGATAGCTAAATTAAAGCAAATTGAGTATAACGCCGCGGAGGAACTAGCTGCAATTAGGAGGAAGCAATTGCAGTTGGAAGAAGATCTTATTAGGAAGAAGTACGCTAGGGACGTCGCGCAACTGCAAGAAGAAACAGATAGGGAAAGTGTCAACGAAGACGAGTTAGTTGAAAATAGGGTACGCGTTGATAGGTGGTTAGAGAACGTAGAGACTGTGCGGGGGGAGTCGCCTTCCCGCCCCTCTCAGCCCGCGCCCCGCATCGAGTTAGAGCAGACCCTACCGAACAGGGTAACCGGTTACGACCACAGTGAAGATGCCCAGGGGAGGACGGAAGCGAATAACGTTCAACCGCGCCGCATAGATTCGGTACAGAGGGAAGATGGAGTCGCCGTAGGAATGAACCAGGTGGATCGTCGTGTACGGGTTACGTCGCCGTCGCGCGTCCAACGCCGCACTCTATCGCCTACACATAGATCGCCACATCGCCACGCGGATCGTAGATCACCGTCGCCGTATAGGGATGTAGGTGTACATAGATCGCCATCGCCACATCGCCACGCGGATCGTAGATTATCGTCGCCGTATAGGGATGTAGGTGCGCATAGGACGCCAGCGCCACAACGTAGGCTAGAGAGAGATAGGGATAGAGATAGGTCGCTTACTCCGCGAGGGAAAGATAGGGGTATAGAGCGACTAGCGGAAGCTCTGGAGAATATGGTCAGAGTTAGGCCCGCTACCGCGAAGCAGACGCAGGACTTGCCTATTTTTAACGGTTCGGCCGCGGAATGGTTAGCGTTCAAAGCCGCGATGAAAGAATCCACGCGTCTATATGGATTCACAGATACGGAAAATATGGCAAGGTTAAGAAACTGTCTACGCGGTGAAGCTAGGGAGGTAGTATCGGCACTGCTGTTTACCGCGAAGGATCCAGCAGATATTATGCGAACATTAGAGCAGTGTTTCGGCCGCCCGGAAGTAATTATCGATCGAGCGTTAGAAGAATTGAAACGCCTTCCGCGCCCGGGTCAAACCGCACAGGAATTAAATGCGTTCGCAATAAAGTTGCAAAATATCGTGTGCATTTTGCAAAACGTCGACGGCAAGGGATATCTGCAAAATCCAATGCTTACTAGGGAAGTAACGAGTAAGTTAAGCCCTCACTTACGGTCGCGTTGGTGTGATTATGCGGAGCACTACGGAAGTGCAGACGAACCGGACATCGTTACACTGTCCAGGTTCATGATGAGAGAGGCTGATCGTGCGTTGAGTCATGCCTATACGTCCGTAGAGCCGACTAAGGAATCGCCCGTAAGACGAGAGGCCCCGTCGTCGAAAAGGATAGTGACACGCCGCGTAGAGAATAGGGCTCGCGACGTAAAAACGTTCACCGCACAGGAGGACACCAGTAGTGCCTCTTGTATGTGCTGCGGAGGTGAACACGTGATCGCTAAGTGTAGAAAGTTAGCGCAAATGGGTGTGGACGACCGGTGGAATTGGGTAAAGGAAGAGGGGGTGTGTTTTCTATGTTTGAATAGTAAACACCGACGGTTTAAATGTAGAGCGAAGAAATGCGGCGTCGACGGCTGCAACGCCCCCCACCATGCCCTCCTTCACACCCGCAAGACCCGCGCACCCGAGACATCGGCAAAACCGGATGAGACCGTGCTCGTCGCGTCTAACGTCGCTAGTAATGCGTCCGTATTATTGAAAGTGTGTCCCATTACGTTACGTGGACCACGCGGTAGGGAAATAGATACGTATGCGTTGCTTGACGAAGGCTCGACCATTTCGTTGATCGACGACGACTTAGCGCGCGAGTTAGGAGCGGAAGGACCGGTAAAGCCGCTGAATATTAGAGGAGTAAGCAATAGTCAGCGCGAGGCCGATAGCAGGCTAGTTAACGTAGGCATACGTGGAAAATCGCGCAGCGAGATGTACAGAATAAATGCGCGTACAGTAACAAATTTACAGATAGGTTCGCAGTCGGTAAATAAAGAGTGTTTACGGTTGAAACACTTACGCAACCTACCGAGCTCGGTTTGCTACGAGGACGCCAAACCGAGATTATTATTAGGCGCCGACAACTGGCATTTAATAATCACCCGTAATTTAAGGATAGGACGTCGAAGGCAGCCCGTAGCTGCACGTACGTTGCTAGGGTGGGCCATCCAGGGAACCGTACCGCGATCAACGTGTAGGGAAGACGGCGAGACCGTACTACACGTCGTAAGTGATAGCGGACGGTCAGATGAGGACGTCCAGGCGCTCGCCAGTCCGGGTAGGAAGATGTTACGACTGCCGAGACGCTACGCTCCCACGGGGGGAGTAATAGGGAACCCACCGCGCGACGATAAGGCGTACACGCATCGCGACGGTAGGGACAGGCCTACGATCGAAACGGCCAAGGCGAAAGTCGCCCCGATAAAGGCGCAAAGCATTCCGCGGTTAGAGTTACAGGCGAATCTAATAGGCGCGCGACTCGCGGAATTCGTGCAAGGCGAGCACAGAGTGGTAGCCGATAGGGTAGTTTATTGGACAGACTCCACTACGGCGCTCCATTGGATTCAGAACGATACGGCGCGTTACACCCCATACGTAGCACATAGATTAGGGGAGATATCGGAGAAGACGTCACCCGAGCAATGGAGGTGGATACCGACCGCAGACAACATCGCGGATCAGGCAACGCGCATTAATTATACGTACAAGGAAGAGAGCGACAAATGGTTTACGGGACCACCATTCCTGTACGAAGATGAAGATCGATGGCCTCGACGTCGGGAAGAGAAGGCAGGGGATGAAGATGACGAGCTGGAGGAAGTCGTGGCGCACCAGAGCGACACCAGGGACGCTCCACACTCGCCAGACATCAAGAGGTTCTCTTCTTATGAGAGATTGGTCAGGGCCACCGCTCGCATATTACAGTTCGTCGATGCCATGAGAGGAAAGGCGCACGGACTAACATTGGACCACATCCAGAAAGCAGAACGGATGTGGATAGAGCGAAGTCAACAAGACAGTTTTGCTGAAGACATCAGTCGACTGCAGAAAGGAAAGAACTTGGCAACCGGCAGCGCGTTGAGGAAGCTCGACCCCATATTCGAAGATGGCATACTGCGAGCTAGAGGACGGATTGACGAAGCCGATGTGGACAGCCAAATGAAGAGGCCCACCATCCTGAACGGACGCCACCAGTTTGTAAAGCTGCTTGTGGAGAAGGCGCATAAGGAAGCAAGCCACGCCAACAGGGAACGGGTAGTGAACGACCTACGCACGAGATATCACATACTTCGACTACGACCAACCGTAAGAGAAGTGGAGCGGAGATGTCTGCAGTGCAGGGTACGCAAGGCGACACCACGGCCGGCGGTTATCGGAGATCTACCACCTGAACGGTTAGGGGCATTCGCGCGACCATTCACCTACACCGGAATCGACTATTTCGGGCCTATAACGGTAACAATAGGACGTAGGCATGAAAAACGGTGGATAGCGTTATTCACTTGTTTGACGACGCGCGCGGTACATCTAGAGATAGTTTATTCCCTAACGACGGACTCGGCGATATCGGCATTGCGGCGCATGGCGGCTAGGCGTGGGTGGCCACGGGTCATCTACTCTGACAACGGAACGAATTTCCATGGGGCGGACACCGAGCTACGACGGGCAATGGAGGAGTGGGCACCCCTGCTGAAGGACTACGCGTTGACTCGGCGGACAGACTGGAAGTTCATCGCGCCGGGCGCGCCGAACCAGGGAGGCGCATGGGAGCGTCTCGTGCGCTCAGTGAAGACCGCGCTCGAAGCCACTCTACACCAGAAGAGCCCGCGGGAGGAGACGTTGGTGACGCTCCTCACCGAAGCCGAGAATACAGTGAACTCTCGACCGTTGACACACGTACCGGTCGACATCGACGAGGAAGAAGCGCTGACACCCAACCACTTCCTGCTGCTGGGACCATCGAGCCTTCCAGTAACCGCGCCGTGCACGCCTAATGATCGTCGGGCGTGGAGAGCGGCGCAAGGACTTGCCGACGAGTACTGGAAGCGCTGGATGAAGGAGTACCTGCCGACGCTGGTTGCGCGCGGGGACTCACGGGATGTGCAGCAGCGACAACTACAAGAGGGGGACCTCGTCGTGGTGGCAGACGGAAGCCTGCCAAGGAACGTGTGGCCGCGTGGAATTATAACGCGGACCTTTCCCGGACCAGACGGCGTGGTGCGCAACGTGGAGGTGCGGACCAGGGGCGGATTGCTGCGGCGGCCGGTCAGGAAGATCGCCGTCCTCCCGAAAGAAGATCAGGCTCGCGAGCTACGCCGGGGGGAGGATGTTGAGGACAGCTAGAGACCCGCCGCCCCGTCGCCCCTTCGTACCCCGCTACCCCCCGCGCACCCCGCACACCGGCGCCGACCAGCGATGTCGGCGTCCAATCAGCGCGCGTGTGGCTCCATTTGTCGTCGCACGGCACTACTCACAGACTGAGGCACCTTCTAGCGAGATATAAGAAGGGCGTCTCGGTCTGTGAGCTGTTCATTTCGCTTCGGAGCGGCACTTAGGAAGAAATCTGAAGAAGACTCAAGACTCCAATTCAAGACCTCCCTCTGTACATAGTGTTAGACATAGTTATAGTTAGTCAGTGCCGAATTATTGTAAATAGTTAATACAGTATATTAAAAAGTACCATCTTTTCTTCAAGCAGTCCCCTAGTATAGCTAACCTCAGATCAGTCGTTAAGTAATCAGTCACAAATAAATATACAGTCCACTGTTCATCCATTATAATATCATTATCATATCTACCATCCCTGCTAAATACACATCCCAAATACAGAAACTCATCTACTTGCTCGACCAACTCCCCTTCTATTCTTATTTCACATATCGTTTTTCTTTTTTATTCCCCTTTCTTTTAATGACCTGTTGATTAATGTAACCAACATTTGCAACTCAGCCGCCGACGAGGCCAATATGACTTGATCATCCGCGTACAAAAGTCATTTGACGATTAACTCTATTTTTTTTGATTAAGTGGTTAAAGTGAATATTAGTAATTTTTAATAGCATTACTAGTATTTGTAAAAAAAACTTACCCATACTTAACTCGCATTCTTCAACTAACAAATTTTCCAAACAACTGTCCATAAATAGGTTGAACAGCCACGGGGAAGCCACACAGCCCTTTCTGGTACTTTTATGGATGCCAAACAAGCACGAGCAGGCCCTGTTGATCCTGTGCACTAGAGTCCCCATAAAGAAGACTTTAAAGCCTGTATCAATCCAGCGCTCAACCCAAATGAGTTCAGTGTTTGCCATAACACATCCCTGTCCTCTCTGTTATAAGCTTTCACCAAGTCCACGAACGCACAAAAAACTTTTTGGTGTTTGTCCAAAAACGTCTCCGCGTTCATGCGCATGGAAAAGACCTGATCCGTACACCCCGTTCCCTTTCTAAAGGCCGCTTGTACATCCAAAAGAAACTGATGGAAAATTTTGGGATGTACTATATCTAATGGACATTTAAAGTAAGTTAAAGTTTACAGTCTAACAGGCTTATTTTGCAATAACTGGCCAAATTTGCAGAGAAGGTTCAGAATAAGTAATGTAGGCAAATGGTGAAGAAAACTTAATAAAAAAACTCAAACATTTTGTCCTTTTTCTACCGACTTCAAAAAGGCGATGGTACTCAATTGTTTTCTTTATGTGGGTTGTTACCTCATATATTGAAGTTGTCATGTATTGAAGTTGGTTGTACAACATTTTTAATTTTAAATTTAGCCCTTTTTACTGGAAATGAGGCATTCGATCTTAGTCCTCACGGGTGACAACGCATCTGCATTTTGATTCGCAAACGAGGATAGATGTAGATGTCTATGGGCCGCAGCAACCACTTACCACCAGGTAGACTGTGTGCGCGTTTGTCACCCTTATCCTATAAAAAAAAATATCTTTTAAATTCAAAATGTGTAGTAATGCATTATTTTAACTGATTCTACTGAGTACGCACATATTCGTCAGGGTCGATTGGTAGGCAAAAACGTTGTTGCCCATAAATCACATTCACCTTGAGATAATTTCAAATAAATGTAGATGCCTTATGTACTCGTATTTTCAAAAACTGCTATAATATGTTAACATTATTTATATATTTGAACCTTAAGTTTAAAATTTAGATACTCTTTGAAAAATAACCCTGTATATACTAGGCTCACTTCTGGGCGCCGACCTCCTCTCACTTCTGAGAGGGTTTTAGGGTAAGAAAGTGTCCGCCGCACTGCCCCCATGCGTGTTTGCGGACTTCACATGTCTTCGAAATATTTTTTTTATTTCTCAGCCATGAAGTTTTCCTTAAGATGTTTTCCTTAGCCTCCAAGCACGTGGTAAACCAGCACTTAAAATTGCAATTAACAATTTCATTGGTGCCGGCGGGGATCGAACCCAGATTGCTCGCGTACTCGGTAGCCCGGAGTTACAACGCATGGGCATTTATAATTTCACATTTTTATTTTAGCAAAGTACTTACTTTTTTACATAACTCTTTTTAACAATGAACACCATTTTGTTTTTATAAAATGGGTGATCAAATAAGTATGTTGATTTAGTAAGCAGTAAAATAACTAAACAACAACAGTCTATCAAACAAACAAAAATAAATACTAAGCACGATACAATATATCATCATCACAGTAATCCTGTCCGAGATATCATATTTCATGGATTCATCTCGAGGAATAGTGACACATTTCATAATGGATTAACGATGGCAAGAAAATATTCTCAGGATGCAATTTTGTAACTTCTAGACAAAAAGTAAATAAATAAAACAAATAGATTTTTAATACATCTAATATATGTATATATTTTATATGAGAACAACATAATTTAATAATAGAAATTGTTTATTATACAGTTACATAACTATTCCGACATAAATTATTATGTACTTCGTTTTTCTCGTTATATAATATCGTTACTTTACAGGCCCATAAATCTTTGTCCACAGTTGTTAATGATTAAAAAATCCGGCCAAGTGCGAGTCGGACTCGCGCATCGAGGGTTCCGAACAAATCCGTAGGTATATAAGTTTAAAATTATTAAAAATATATTATTATATGACGTAATTAAAAAATTATGCTTTTCGCAATTTTTCCTTTATCTGTGCTACAATACGTTGCTTCGTACCAAATTTACTAAGATTCTGAGTTCACGGGAAGTACCCTGTAGGATTTGATTCCCTTGCGAATGTCGAAAATTTGCGACATAAACGGCAGTATCTTTTGATTGCGTTGGCTTAGAAGTTTTATTTTTTCACACCTCCAAGGGACAGTATTTGATATGAATTTCAGCTTGATACCTCCACGCGTTCCTGAGAAAAAGGGTCTTGACAGACAGACAGACGGACAACAAAGTGATCCTATAAGGGTTCTGTTTTTTTTCCTTTTGAGGTACGGACCTTAAAAATATTGTTTTAGTAAGTATAAATCTTCCTTAAGGTCGTGACACTATATAAAGCATCGGATGAATGAAATCTTTTATTGATCAATTTAAGAGTGGTCTGGAATATTGTTTAGACAGAACTGATCTCAATAGTTCACAACTACCCACAGTGCCGGTCTTGTTACGAATGGCGCCGCAAAAGCTTCGGCCACACTAACTTACCGTCTACCGCCCGATTACCGCAATGATTGTGACATTAAATAACTACCTAACTTATCGCATTCATATGACAATGTACTAGGCGGAAGAAATTACATTTTACAAGATAGATGTTGAACCTGAGGTGGTGTTGTACTTTATGAGTGTCAGTTACTCTTAAATGAACTTTTTACATTTTAGCAAAGCTAAATCAAGACTTAAAAGAAGATGGTGGATAATAAAAATGCGCAGAAAGTGTAATAAGTTAACCTTTTTGCCGTTGAGCTCATGTCGCAATCTGAACAAACTGTAGTGTGGCCATTTGGCGCAAAAATTACCGCGGTAATCGCCTTTGATATGCAAAAAAGACCGTCATCGGAGCTAATGCCGACCGTCATATGCCATATTGATTGACATTGTAAAATTATGACCATAAATCGTAGTTACACCTAGGTGTTATTAAAATTTTGGCCATCATTATTGCCATATCACGATAGTGTGGCCGTAGTATATAGCATAAACATACCGCAGCAGCGAAAAACGCGGCGTAAGTAATAACTTAGCTTATTTAAATATTGTGTGTGTGTAGCTAGAACTTTTACAGACATTCAAGCACTAAACATACCAATACTAACTGATCATGGCATGGCAAGTAAGGGGAATGTAACAATATTATCATTTTTTTGTCCAAATGACAACCTCACCTACACATAGCGCATTCTGCTAACTAATAATTTAAAATTTAAAAATTTTTACAACCGTTTTCAACATAAATTATTTAGAGTAATTCAATAACTCTTAGTCAAACCTTGATCAAATTTATATGGGACCACATTAGAAGCACCAGCTTTTAAATAAAAAAAAGAATCGTCGAAATCGATTCATGCAGAAAAAAGTTATAAGGTAAGACATAAAAAACACAGTCGAATTGAGTACCTCCCCCTTTTCGAAGTCGGTAGAAAAACCACCGTACTTCCAAGCAGACAGGCAGGTGCTTAATATAGCCTAGGGATCCGCCAAGGTTCCTACCAAACTCTTACCTGTTTCTATCGCCAAGCATCACTACACTACTATCCTTGACAGTAACAAGTGGTAAAATTATTTTTTTACAACCGACTTCAACATAAATAAAATGAGAACATCATCAATGTAGTCGAAGTCAATTAAATAAGCATTATTAAGGATAGCCCAAAAAAGACTGGTTCCCTAATCAAATTTATATGAAAAAATCGTCAAAATCGGTTCAACTAGAAAAAAGTTCTGAAGTAACACATAAAAATACGGACGAATTGAGTACCTCCTCCTTTTTTTAAATCGTCTAAAAATCCATTAATCAACAATTTAAGGCGAGTGCTCAGCCCTTGACCAACCCCGGCGTCTCTCACCCGTATATACCAGGAAGATCGTAACTTCCAATAGAAGATGATATTAAAATCTCGTTTTAAAAATAAAATAAACAAACAGACATCGGCGGACAGTGTCAAACCGTGAAAAGTTAAGAATATTAATATAATATAATATAGCCTTATCCTTTTTTAATAATAATGCAAATTCTGCTGATTAATCGTGTTTTTTATGAAGCTTTTACGTGGTAGAGCCATGCTGCTATATTACTGGTATAGTTGTAGCACGAATGGGTGGCCTAGACCGGGGAAGGATCACGCTCTTGCAGAATACCAGCGTAAAATAGCAGGCTAACGCTGTTGTGTTTCGTATGGTGAGTGTAAAGAACCGGAGACCCTTTATACTAGAAACGCTGCATTCCATTTTAGTCCCCACGGGTGACAACGCATCTGCATTTTGATTTGTAGTCGAGGATAGATGTAGATGTCTATGGGTCATAGCAACCACTTACCATCAGGTGGATTGTGTGCTCGTTTGTTACCCTTATCCTATAAAAAAATACTAATTTCTGTATAAAACATGTGAAGTTAAACCTATTTGGCTATTTTCCACTACCTGTTTTCTTTGTTATCACTTAGCTATTTAAAATCACTTTTCATTTCCTGTCATACACTTTTTTCAGCAATAAAAAATATCCTAACAACTATTGTAGAAGTTGATCATAATTAACACAAGAATTCAAGGCACGTTTTTACACGTGAAAATTGAATTATCAGAATACACTAGAAACAACTTTTTATAAGATCGCTTGACTAAAAAAGTTTTACGAGGCTAGGAGCGTGTTTCGCAAAATTGGATACTTTCCTCTATTGCAGATAAGTAAGAAGGTATTGATTGTGACATTGTATCTACTAGAATATATGTTTAGAAGGTGTGTTTATGAACGAGTACACGTAGAAGCTTAAAGTTACACAACGAATGTCTCATATGGACTATATATTTTTCTCTTTAAAATACAAGAAATTTGAATTACTTCCAAATATCATCGATCTCGAACGCAGTGAAGCTCGCTTATAGATGGATGAGAGCTACAGCTGGTTGCGGAAAGACTGCTTATAATAAAATTTCACCGACTAATAATGGGTCAAATGGGAATGAACAAGAAAGGGCACGGCTTTGCAACCTAGACGCCTATTCAGTGATGCATGAACAAGATTCTTTCAAAAATGAATTCATTACAGCCTATCAAAAGTCTTCTGCTGAGCATTGGCGATGTTTGCAATATTTGCCATAGTTGCTACGCTTGGTAGGCGGATTAACAACCCAGGTTTTTTTTAAATTGTTATCAGAACGTTACTGTTGCCCATTTACTGTTTCATTTCCCTGTTTCTCTGACAACACCCACGCGATGAGAAGGGGAAAACGGAATCTCTTTCCCTGCCACAACACACCACAAGTAATTCATGATGAATAAAAAAATATATAAATCAATTATTGAGTGATTCATCATTGTAATGAAAGTGTAATTGTCGTAAATGAGCCCCAATGACTTAGGGCTGTTTTTTCAATAATCATAGAAAACGCAGTTTTTTAATTTTTGGTCGTTATAACTTTTGGACGCTGCCCATCTCCTGATTTGTTAAATATTTTAAGTAAACACTATATTAAATTATTTGCAAAAGAAAAACGGTTTCTTTCCTTATTATTTGTGATCACATGCTATGTACTACATATACACATGATTTACACATAGGAAAAGTCTATCCAAAGCGCGTTCCGTACGAACAAAGTTTGATGATATTTTGAATATGGACCAATCAATGTTAGTAAAGTTTTATAGACGCGATTTAGAAAAAAATGTTATTTGTGTCATCTTGCCACTGCTATTCATAAAAGCGGTCGAGAAAACTTGAGGTTAATTTACAACATAACTAATACTACAAATTATATATGCACTAACTATGCTATGCTATAACTGGTCATTAAAAGAAAGGGGTATGGAAGTGAACGCAAGTAAGACGAAAGTGATGTTTTTTGTAAGAGATGAAAGTAAAACATTATGTCAAATAAGAATAGAAGGGGAGTTGATTGGGCAAGTGGATGAGTTTGTATATTTGGGATGTTTATTTAGCAGGGATGGTAGATATGATAAGGATATAGAACGACGAGTGAACGCAGGAAATAGAGTGAATGGGGCTCTACACGCTACTATGAAGAGTCAGAATGTGTCAAAGAAGGCACGTATGGTAATTCATAATGCTGTGTTAGTCCCTACTTTAATTTATGGTAGTGAAAGTTGGGTCTGGCAGAAGAAGCACGAGAGAAATTAAATGCTGTATGTAGAAGAAATGCGGTCATTAAGGAGTATGCTAGGGCTGAATCTGAATGACAGGGTGAGAAATAATGTGATAAGAGAAAAGTGTGGTTTTGCAAGATGACGTTGTAACCAGGATTAAAAAAGGAATGCTTTGGTGGTTAGGTCACGTAGAAAGATTGAACGAGGAAAGAGTGACAAAGCAAATGTATGTTTCAGAAGTGAACGGCAGAGTCGGGAAGGGACGCCCTAGACGAAGATTTATCGACAAAATCGACGAGCGTGTATGCGTAGATATATGGATGTAAAGGAGGCGAGAGAGGTGTGTAAGGATCGCGCCAAATGGAAGTCCGTAGTCTCTGCCTACCCCTCTGGATGACAGGCGTGAGTGTTTGTGTGTACATATGCACTTAGTGACTTATTATGAATTAAATGTGGTTGCTGATTTAAAATAAAAACAAATGAAATATTTTTTTATGTTATGATATTTAATGGCCTTAAGGTCTGTATTGATGAAACGTTTCTCAGCTCAAGTGAACGCACTTGAGAACAGTCTTGACGTTATGATCTTATTAATAAACATACCTCATGTTGATACATGAGGTATGTTTATTAATAGTGTTGCGCGCCACTATTAATATCTTGTACATGGCAACACTAGTTACACTAGCGCCCTCTAGTATCGAGTAGCAGAACTAGGAGAGTCAAGATCCTTCCAGAAATTTCGGGACCGATATGTACTCGAACATTCTAGATGTCGCTACAGTAGAAGGTTCTGGAAACTATCTGAGACCCTTTATAAGGCCGGTATAGACCACGACCAAGGCAGTATTGAATTGGCGATATAATCGAATACTTCGAAGCGATACAACAGAACTAAAGTGATTGTGTTTTATTATTAGTGTGGTTTTAGATTGTAATTAATGTTTTATAATTAAAGTGTCAATTTCTGTAATTTAATCGGCAGTTTTTAATTGTCTCGAACCCCAAGCTCGTAACAATAGGATCACACGTGCGTCACATAGATAATAGCCTAAACCTAATTTGGGCTTTCAGCTGTGTGATGCAAAATTTAAAACACAAACACAAACAAAATTTGAAACTCGGCTCTCAAGTACACAATAGATACGTCTACTTGAGATGCTAAAATCTGAGTGCAGGCGGTCCATGACTTGAGATCGTGTAGTTTTAAAATATTTTGAGTAAAATTAATTATTACGATAATTTAGAGTACTATTACGATATTATACGGAGTTCGCGAATTCGTTTGCTAAAAATTTATTTACAGGATGCCTCGAATCCTTTTGAGTTATCATCCTTTTGAGACGCGTCATCGGTCTCCTTATTTTACAAATAAATTATAACACGAGATCAGTGATATAAGTAAACAAGTAGAGAATTTAAAATCACTACGTTTTAAACAAGTAGAAATGTTGTATTGTGTCTTTTTTGACACTGACACTGTCGCTTTAATGCGTTATTTGTATTTTACGAAGTTATTTGTACATGTTGGGTTGAGTAGTAAACATTTAGGTTGTATTTAGAAATATATACCCAACAGTTTTCACAATTTAATGCCTTTTTAAGTAGAAAACAACTTTATACATTGAAATGTAAGGGTGATATTCGAAACTTCTGTCAATGTTATATATAAACGTTCACGAGATCAAGGCCACAAGTACGCTAGTAATATATTATAATTAATAGAATCAGACGATACTTTGCGGAAATCCATTATATTAAAGTTGGTAAAAATACATTATTATATATCGAGCAAGGTAAGGTAAGGGCAAGGTCATTTTTACAAACTTTAAAGTAATATATAAGTCAATACACAGAACACTATCCCAAATACTGGTACAAAAGCTGGTCTTGGTAACTGAAATACTGTTTTATGTTACGGATGCTGATATCGTAATCAGGGTGTTTGTTTGTGCTCGTCTTTGAGGAACGTTTATAAATACATATCTAAGTATGCACTACATAATTATATACGCTAGTTTTTAAAATTTTATCATACTCACCACACTGGATAGGCAAGTTTGTCAACACAAAGTCGATACCATCCCACTGGAACCGCTGCTTCCCATTTTGATATCAGCATTTTCAAATGGATAAAATCATACTATTACAGTCTTTTGTTATCCAAGTAGTTCTTTTTTTAAATATTTTTCTGACTAACTAACAAAGAGTTGGGTCTTTTTTGATCGTAAATTACAATTATTTCAATACATGAGCGTTTTTCTCCAAATGCCAATTTCACCTGCACGCGGTATAAGTGAAAATACAATAGACCGAAAGATCGGTTGCGGGAGGAAACATGAGGTTTGTCCACCCACGGTGAACTAAGAGATTCCTAATAGCTGGCCTAAGTTATTGGGCTTAGGAGGAAGGTGTGTCCACCTGTCTTTCGCTGCCGAGGTGAACTCGCGCACAAAGAGGTATGTTGACATTACAATTCACTGCAGCACCATATTAAATGTTTTACGACAAGATTTACTTTCCACATCCCACAGCCAACTTAAATGACACTCACGGAGGAATTTAGGCTAATAGATTCTCAATTTATCATTACACCACCACCCGACAATTTATCTTTAGAGAATTTATATTACAGTTACGCTTTCCTGTTCCCATTGATGAATTACTGTTTGCGTTTAACTTTTGAGCGTAACGTGCGTGTTCATTTTCTTCTTTAATTTTTTTCTATTGAACGTAAATTCAATATCTTGATAATTTTGATCATCGTTACATGAAGTATGTACATATAAAATACTGCACGCCACAATATACGAAAAATAAAACAGACTACAGGAATAATAAGTTTGGAAATAGATAAGGCGGGACCTCATCACCTTATCACCGATATTAAGGAAAAAATGGACTATTGAACAGTGGGAGGTGGTGTGTATTATAATAATACTTACATGCTAAAACCAGAAAGTGTCTTTGAATACGATAATCGGACGATTTTTTCTTTCTTATTTAGGCGATTATCGAATGATTTATTTATTTTTACTCTTCCGATATATGAGTATTTTAAATAAGAAAAATATAATAAAAATATTTTTAATATTTTTAAGTCCCATAAAACATTACACCAATCTTGCAATATCAGTGACAGTAATTTAGGTTATTAAGTAAAGACGCGTACATTATAATTAAATAAAATATAATATTGAAATTTAATTTAATTTAAAAATATAATCGAACGAATCCGACTAGGTAAGTCCAACTTCAAGCGAGAGGTCAATCGACGAATTCCACTTGGCTGGTCAACGTTCTGTACATTAGGACATATCTTCACGTGAGGTATACCTGAAAACCTGAAAACGAGATTGTACAACCAGTGTGTTTGCAGTGATAACTTATGGATCTGAGACGTGGTCCTTCGCTGCTGGCCGTATCCTTATAGCGTCCTTACGCTCAAGGTCGCTCAGCGAGCTATGGAGATGGCTATGCTCAGGGTTTCTTTGGGTGACAAATATAGAAATGAGGATATCCGCAGTAGAACCACAGTGACCGACATAGACCCACGGATTAGTAAGCTGAGGTGAAAATGGGCCTAGTGATAGAAAATAGTTCGGGTCTGAAGGGTATAATAATTAGCCTGTAAATTGCAGGATTCCTTCTTAAACCTCAGAGGTGGCAACGCATCTGTAGCCATCTTAGTTTGAGGTTGGCTGCAGATATCTATGAACAGCAGTTGCCACGTACCATCAGGTAGATTGTGAGTCCCTTCAGTTTTATAAAGAAGTAATTACTTCAATTTTTATTTAGGTACTCTTTCGTCTGTACATTAGAAACCGTTTAGTCATTGCTTTAACTCTAATAAGAGGATAAGAAGTAAGAACACATAACATAATTTGTCTTTCTTGATATGTATTAGTTGGTTATACTTTGTCGAATTTAAAATTAGCAGTGTGGTGTAATTTAGTATCTGTAGTGTAATGTGTATACTAATTACAATTGGCCTTACTTATAATCGTTAATTATCACTTGTTTAACTTCAGTATTATTTATCTTTATATACCTGTCTTTCTCTATTGTCAATTAGTGATAACAGAAAAAGAAACTTTAAGCGTTACTAAAAGGAACGTCGATGAATAAGGTCGTATTTGATTAAACTGAATTTCATTACTGTTATGTGTTTTTAATTAGATGTACGCAGGTTTTTGCTGTAAATGTGATTTGACAGCATTGTAAGAGAATTCATTACCCCATTTTCTCCCGTTAGTGCCGTAAACCTCCTGGCTCTGGATAGATAACTGCAGCTTTTTGACGGAAAGTTTATTCCCTGCTCAGCGACGGGGAGTAGCAAGGTGCAAGATGGCTAGTACTGTCTTCGATAATTCAGCTGCCAAGCGTGGCAGACAAGACAAGTCCTCGTTATAATGAGAGATACCAATATCCAGCAGTGCAATTTTATAGGCTAATGGATAAAAATAACGTGTTGCTACAGAATAAATAACGTTCATGTGGTTCATATCAGTCGTTGCGTAATCTGTTCTAAAATTGGGATTGTTTAATATAATAAAAAACATAAACTCGATTCTATTTATTTATCCATCTTATAAGTTTATAAATGTATTCATTCGCTAGAAATTTACACAAGGTAACTAATGTAAATACCTCTTACTATACTCGTGTGATCAGTAATCGTGGTTAATTCTTATTATGATTATAATATCGAAACACTTATAAAAATACATTTTTAAAACAAATTAATAAAATACGCTAATGTTTTAGTTAATGACCTTTTATTATGTGACTTTGCCCTATTATTGACGTATACCCATCATTGCTTATTGCTAAAATAAAATACTACAAGGAATCATTCATTACAGCCTGTCAAAAATCCATTGCTGAACAAAGGCCTGGTCCACCGAATAGCCACATAATATCCTCCAGACCGTAATTCGTTCAAGGGACGAGACAGGCCGGTCAATGGAGACAAGCCATCTGCACAAGACAGGATTACAGTTCACATGTATTTTCGCAAGCGCAGGTGCTCTCTCTATTCCATCATTCTCGTAGTTCACTGGGATGGCAATACGACACAATCAGAGAGGGCTTTACGTGCTTTCCGCGGCATGGGAGTAAGGTACTACGACCAAAGACAAATGATAAAGCATAAAAATATTATTTATGAGTAGGTATCTAGTTACTTTTGACAACAAGGATCAGTATATTTAATACCTAATAAATTAATACTTACCATTACAAAAGTCCAATATTGAACCCCTATATATTTTCACATAGGCGGGTTTTTGGATTCGATTTCTAGAAAATCTCAGTACCAGCCCCCAGTCATAAAGTTGGCGGTGTTTCAACCCCATGTTTCTGACATGACAGTGAGGGAGCAGAGATAAAAAAGTGCACTTGTGCTTCCACTTATACACTATAATTCTGTCCTGAGCAGACGGCTTGTTTCCGTTAAACTGACCGGAAAGACCGAAATTCGGACTGGAGAACATTAAATCATAGCTCGAAAATTACGTCGATCTATACTCTACTGTAGCAAATGAATTCCTACCGTATTCTAACTAAAAAAGGTATTTTTTCATAACAAAAGTATGATACTTTTGTTATGAAAAAATACTTTAAGTATCTGTATAATAAATCTTCCATTTTAAAATTTATCAGTAATTATCCAGCCTTCACGATGATGATCAAGCAGTTTCAAACAAATGAGTGAAGAGTATTTCAAATTGATTTTAGCATGCCGATTGTCATTTTTAAACACGCTGTGTACACGGGATAACATTTACAAAAGATAAAATATACTTTACAAAATTAACTGTTATAATATTTTTCTTCACTCAACTATATTTCGGTTCAAGTGAATATCACGTCTCAAAACTAAGGAAAAGGATATCAACTGCCCCATTTTAATAATAATAATTATAATAACAGAATAAACAACATTATGTTTATTCTATCGTATTTGTTTATAATATATTATGCTTATATATTTTTATAATTATATAGCAGGCATCCCAATCAGATGAGAATTCTATATAAGCACCCCAATAATAATAATTATATAAATAATATTAGCAGCTAATAACTATAATACGAAAATAAAATTATAGATATGTTATAAGAGTAGGGGTGTCTGCCTGTAAACGCTACGTTTTTCTAACTATGCCAAATTCTGAACTTCGGCGTCCCAAAGGCAGTAACTTCCGGCCTAGCCTTCTAAAAGTATTGCGAAACTGTCGACTCATACTACAGTACAATACGAAGTTGACAGCGGATCCCACTAGCGCCATTAAGTCCATCACCTCGCCTGTAAAAAAAAGAAACATAACATTACATATATTTATTTTGAGAAACATTTTGACACATTTTTGTCATGTACACAATAACTAATGATAAGACAACGCTGAATGTTACTTTCAATAAATATTAATAAGTTAAATAAATTTATTTTATGTCCATTTTGTTCATAAATTCTTGACCGAAGTATTTCTTCTTCATCATCCGCGCGTAAAAGTGCACTGCTGGAAGTTCACCACCCTCAGCGGAGGGCGGATTTACCTTAATCGTCACTCTTGGTAGGTGGAATGGGAAACGTAGATACAGACGTCTCGCATCGTTGAGTAATAAGTCGCACTTTGAAACTCCAAAAAGCTACCAATCGCTTCGGCGACTGGTTCCGCCTATGGAGAATCTAAGTGAATCCCGAAAAAAGTGTAGCAATATACTTTCAATGGAGTTCAACGCCAAAAAAGATTCGAAGACAAAAAACCAAGCTAGATATCATCTCCTTATACAGCCGCCCCATCCCTTGGGAAGATTCGGCCAAATATCTAGGAGTTACGTTCGACGCCCGCATGAGTTTCGCGAAACACATAAGTGTAGTTTGCAACAGAGCCAAAACAGTGATTAGCCGTCTCCTCTCTTTTGTGAACAGGAAGAGTAAGTTATCGTTAAGCGCTCTACCTGCACAAAACCTGCTTTAGACCTATTATTTCATACGCAAGTGTAGCCTTCGCCCACACGTATAGTACGCATTTATACAAACTACAAAAAGTCCAAAACTTTTTCATCCGAAAAGCCACCGGCGCACGGTGGTATCAACGGAATTCAGATCTGCACAATGCGTGCCAACTTCCCACTATCTCCGAATACTTCAAAGAGATATTTCAGCGCTACTTTGATAGCGCCGAAACCCATTCAAACCCGCTAGTGTCAAACGTAGCCAACTACGTCGCGATACCAAACGTCGCGCGGACACTCCGTAGACCGCGTAACGTACTTATGAAACAACCACGCTCGCTAGACCCCGTCGAACCAAACGTCGCAGGCACATCCAACACTGACACTACACCCACACCAAATGGGGCAAGCACAAGTAGGATAAGGCGTCGTACCCGTAGGCGGGCACGACATTCACACTGTACACCCGAGTATGAAAAGCGGTGAAAACCGACCAGAACCGACCGAGACGAGCTAAGCAGGGGGTGCGCACACCCCCACTCGCACAGCGGTTAGATAGCTCAAGAGAGGAGACATGATTATTGGTAACAATACCAAATCATAAACCATCATCATCCTCATTCTCATTTTTATTGCCATTACCTTTTTTCAAATAAAAGCTTTTAGAAAAATTTTTTACTTTGCAAATATCCGCGTTATAAATATAAATATAAATAATATTACAACGCGGATATTTGCAAAGTAAAAAATTTTTCTAAAAGCTTTTATATAATGGATTTCCGCAAAGTAACGCCTGATTCTATTAATTTTTTCAAATAGCTCGCGACCATGTGTCAAATGAAGCTATAAGAGCCGCATAGGCTAACCAACACCAACATCTCGAAAATAGACGTTGAGTAATTTAAGTCTGGCGCAAAATATATGTTTATACAGCCATCTATCGAAAGTCATAGTCGCATTCGACACCACCCTCGAGACAAAATGGGGTGATCGATTTTGTTATCGGCACGGATGTTTACTTAAAGAAAATCAAGTAGTTCTTCTCTTGAGTAGTTTATGTATGTACTATATTATTTGAATCTAAAATAAAAAAAAATATTTTAATTAAATGCAATAAGTCGGTTAGGTTAGGATGTTGACACATCAGGTACCACTTGCACACAAATTGAAATTATATTACGACGTCACATAAAGACCATAATGCCCACCACGATGGATTTAATTGTAGACATAATATTGTGCGTTAAAAATATTGTATTTGATATCCAATGAAAGGTCTTGAAAATTTATATAGGTACATACAAGAACCAAAAAATGAAATTCAATAAATGCGGCTAATCTCGCTTCTAAAAATATAATATCATATTATCAAATTGAACTTACTACAAATATAGTAAAAAATAAATAAAGAATATGACGGGACCAGCACCATTCCACGTGCGTTGCGGTAGCCGTCGGTGCGATTAGACAGAATTCTTGTAAATAACACGTGTTCCGCACACCTGCGCCATGCACCTGCGGTGGCGCCCGTCCTGCTTGTATAAAATGGACGGAGCGGCCGCCGTTAAGACAGTCTTGGCTCTGACGTGGAACGGTACGCTTGTCGTATTCCGTTACTAGTTTATCCTAGACTCGTTGGATAATTAATTCGTGTAAACGAATTAATTATTATTCCTAACTACAAAATTAGTCTCTGTACTATACTCAATTACCTTTTCTACATCAGAAATAGGATGAAGTCCCCATTTTTGCCCACATATAATCTTCGAATAGTATGAGAATTATTACATTTGTGGAAGACTGTAATTCATTCCGCATTGATGAATCTGTTTTTATGTTAAATACCGTAATGAAATTTGCTATGCTACTTACGATATTTTCGTATCATGTAGTGTTATACTACTTACATATCACTTTACATTATTTTTCCATTCTGTTTTTGATTTTCTGCATTCACATTTTGCATCACTTTTCACGCTATCAGTTATACTACTAACATATCATTTTTTTTTTGCTGTGGCAACCCTGGTGATAAGTTGTAAAAGTAATTGGTCCCGATAAATTTTAATAATTTAAATATTGTAAATTCACCATATCCACCTCAATTGTATGTTATAGCTAATAATTACTGCCGCTTTGTATTTAATATTTAAGAAAGTTGGTACATAAATATTATAACAACAATTTGGTGTTGGAACAAAAAGTGACAGGTAACGAACATTGTTTAAAAATTATTGTAATCCTTATTTCATATCATTCCTTTTATAAATTAAAGATTGATTCTATTACTCGGGTTATTACATTCTTTGCGGGTTTCTTTTCGAATTGTTTTAACGATAATTTGATTTGAGACTTGTAAATTGGAAAATAAAAACAATAACAACTTTACATTAGCTTACTCTGCTCCTTCTGTTTTCGATCTTTGTTTTCTTTTATTATTTATAATAAATAGTAAAATGAATACTCGCAACGCCAAGACGCGCCAGATGGAGAACCAACTCCAGCTTGCGCTCCAAGAACTTAAGGCGTACAGGGAGCAGTGTGAACTGTTGCTTAAGGAAAGGGATGATAATGAAAGGGAAATAGTTAGCATAATTGCCAAAAATACAGAGTTGAAATGTGATATGGTTAAATTACATACAGAATACACAAGTGTTATAAAAGAAAGAGATCACCTACAGGGAACGGTTAATGAGTTTGACCAATGCAGCAAGGAATATGAGGAAGCTCTCAGGTTAATTGCTGCATTGAAGTTACAGTTGAATGAGGCTAATGAGCAAATAACACAATTTAAAACATATATAGATAATCTTAAAGCCTCCCAGACTCAAAGCCTGTTCTCTGAGCTTGTGCAATGTGATACTTCAAGAATGTTACAGCAATCTGCAACAATAGACTTGACTGGTGACGACTCTTCCACTTCAGGAAACACAGTAAGGATTAATTGCAGTAAAACCAAATTGAAGAAGTATATAAAAGTTAATAAATACATAAGGAAAGTACAAAAATTAATAAGAAATAAGATTAATACCAAAAATTATGTTAATGTATGTAAAGAAAAGCAAGCATTGTTATGTGAACTTAATTTGTATTCAATTGAGGTGGATAACATAAAAAAATGTTATGAGACTGAAGTAGAGTGCCTTAAATCAGAAATATTATCACTTATGAACTCCCTTCAAACTGTGTCCAATAAATATAAATCAGCCCAAAATGAAATAAAAGAACACATATTGGCTAAGGATAATCTGGTAAAGACTTGTAAATATAATGAGGAGCGGTTTGACTCCTTAGTTAAATATCAATGTGAGTGTCAGCGCTCAATACCAGATTCTTCAAAGTCAGCGTGTGCTGATAATATTATACCACCACCAAAACTCTATGACAGTGCCATAGCAGAGGATATTAAAATAATAAATAACTCAAATATTACTAAAAATAATATAATTGTTTATAGCGATGACATGGGAAAAAATCTAGGCATAACTTTAAATAACTCTTTAAAAGGACAAAAAGTTACAAATTGCTGCATGCCTGGAGCATCTTTTAGTGATATCCTAAATAAAATTATTGTTACTAAATTTTGCCCAAATAGTACAATAATAATTATTGTTGGTAGAAGAGGCAGTGTAAACAACAAACAGTTATTAAGATATATTGAACAACTTAATAACTTAAATGTACACAAAATTGTCTTGTTTACACTGCCTTATATACAGGGATTGCCACAGGAAAATAATTTAAGACATAATTTAAATATACAAATGCATAATTTAATATTTAATAATAATTTAAATTTGACATATAATTGTAATGATAATAATCATAAATTTCATGTTATTGACATAAATAATTTAATAAAAAAGTTTTGGACAAAAGATAGGTATTACCTATCCAAATATAATTTAAGACTGATAGCAAATGTGCTATCTTATTATTTACTTTTTAACTCAGCCAAGTTTTTGGCTACCAAGACTGCTTTTATTGAGCATAATCATTTGACATTTAATTTGGAATCAGTTCCAACTAATTTAAATTAGTGAATAAGACAATAGAGGCAATCTCTAGCAATAATAAGAGTTTAATTAATTTTGAATACAGCCCACAAATAAGTAATAAAAATTGTTTACACCTGGTGCATCAAAATATACAAGGCATGTTGGGCAAAGAATTGGAAGTTGAATTGTTTTTAAATAGTAACAATATACACATCCTTTGTATTACTGAACATTGGCTAAAAGATTATAATTTCATGTTTAATTTCAGAAATCACCAGGTGGTCAGTTCCTTCAATAGAGAAAAAAGTTTACGTGGTGGCTCCTTAATATTAGCAGATAAGTCATTATTATATAAAGAACGTAAGGATATTGTGAGCCTCTCTGTTGAACGAACTGTAGAAATGGCTTGTGTCGAGCTCGAGCACCTCATTGTTGTAGGTGTTTACAGACCCCCATGTGCTAGTTATGACCATTTTGAAAGGATTGTGGAAGAAGTTTTACTCAAACTTAGTAAACAGAACAAGTCTGTTGTAATATGTGGAGACTTTAATATCAATCTCCTTGAAACTTCTTACATTAGTATTAAGTTTAGCTCATTGCTTAAATCGTATAATCTTGTAAATTTGTTCTTAGAACCAACACGTATTGCTGGGCCTAGTGCGACCTGTATAGATAACATTTTTACAGATGTTAAGCCCTTGCATAAAGCAATTATTCAAAATTTAAGTTCAGATCACTGTGGACAGTTAGTATCACTACCTTACATACACAAAAAACAGAAAAATAAGAAAGTTGTGTTTGTTCCAATAAATGAACATCGCTTGGAGAAGTTTAGAAGTAATATAATAAAAAGACTTCCATCACTTTCGTTTAAAAATAGTGCTAATCATATGTATGCTACATTATTTAAAATTATAAGTTGTGAATTTAGTAGAATATTTACTTCTAAAACTTTCTCTTTTAACAGTCGCAAATCATTTAATGAATGGGCGACAGTAGGAATTTATAAAAGTAGGCGAAGGTTATACGAGCTTTATGATGAAAGATCATATAATAGTAGTGTTATATTTAGAGATTATGTAAAAACATATTCTAAAATATTTAAAAAAGTGTGCTCCACTGCTAAGGCTTTACATTTAAGCAACAAAATTAAAACTGCATCCGACAAAATTAAAATGACCTGGAGAATAATAAATAGTGAAACGGGCAAGGTCAAACCGCGCAACTCGGATTTTCAATTGAATATTAACAATAATTTAACGCGATCTGATCAAGAAGTTGCTATGGCTTTTGAGAAACATTTTACTGATGTTCCTTTTTTGACAACAAAATCATTAAATTCTTCTCCTACTGTCGCCGAATCATTGCTCAAACAAAATGTAAAGGCTTGTTCTAATACTTTTAAATTCCATAGAGTACTGCCAAAAGATATCGTTAAATATTTTAAAGCTATTGATGTTAAGAAAACGGCAGATTTATGGGGGATAGTAAAGTCATACCTATATTTAAATCTGGTAGTACAATAGACCCCGCCAATTTTAGACCAATTTCTGTACTACCAACATTAAGTAAAATTTTTGAAAAAATTATTTTAGATCAGATGTTAAGTTTCTTTAATATTAATAAATTGCTACATAAAAATCAATTCGGTTTTACAAGGGGTCGCTCGACAACTGACGCTGGAGTTGAGCTTATTAAACATATTTTTTGTGCATGGGAGAATTCAGAGGATGCTTTGGGTATATTTTGTGACCTTTCCAAGGCCTTCGACTGTGTTCACCATGAGACATTAATCAGGAAGCTACAGTACTATGGTGTCAAGAACACAGCGCTTAAACTTATTATTTCATATTTAAGTAATAGAAAGCAGAAGGTTATTATCAATGGTAAAAGTTCTTCCGGGTCACCTGTACTAATGGGTGTTCCTCAGGGCTCGATTCTCGGCCCATTCCTGTTTCTGGTGTATATTAATGACTTACCTCACCTTGTAGGGGATAGTCATGATATAGTATTATTTGCTGATGATACTTCCTTGATTTTTAAACTTAAACGTCAATCATTTAAATGTGACGAAGTGAATAATGCTATATCAAAATTAGTGCATTGGTTTAACGTTAATAATCTGCATTTGAACGGAAATAAAACTAATTGTGTTAAATTTACAACAACGAATGTTAAAAATCTGAATACCAATGTGTTTTTAAATGGGGAGGAATTGAGCCCTGTTGTATCCACTGTTTTTCTTGGCATCACTCTTGACGCAAAGCTTCAGTGGGGCCCCCATATATCCAAATTAGCAAGCAGACTAAGTTCTGCAGCCTATGCTGTAAAAAAAGATTAGAGGTCTCACTAGTGTCGAGACAGCTAGATTAGTTTATTTTAGTTATTTCCATAGCATAATGTCTTATGGGATCTTGCTATGGGGAAATGCGGCTGATTCAGAAACTATTTTTGTTTTACAGAAGAGGGCCATTAGAGCTATTTACAATCTAAAACCGAGAGAGTCTCTTATAGATAAATTTAAAGAAATTAATATATTAACTTTGGCCTCTCAGTATATTTACGAAAATTTAATGTATGTTCACAAAAACAAAGATAGTTTTAGTAAAAAAAGTGATATACATTCTGTAAACACTAGGAACAAACACAAGCTAGTGATGCCAGTTTCTCGACTCCACAGAGTCAGTAATTCATTCTTGGGGCAATGTATATGCTATTACAACAAGGTCCCGGAAAGTGTACAGGTTCTCTCTATTACCAAGTTTAAATGTTTTATTAAGCTGAAACTGTATAAAAAGGGTTATTATAGTATAAATGAATACATGGTTGATAATAACCCCTGGGAATGAGGTGGTCGCTTCCAAGCAGTTTCTAAAATCAATTTTTTTAAAAAAAAATTTTTGTAAATAGTTCGTAATCATTTATATTGTAAAATTTATTTAAAAAAAATGTCCCGCTGAATGAACCAGTGGTAAAGTAAAAAATGACTTTCAATAAGAATTACACATGTAATGTATATTGAATAAAAATTATTCTATTCTATCATTTTACACTATTTTTCCATTCTGTTTTTGATTTTTTGCATTTATATTTTGCATCACCTTTATTTCCATAGGATCCTGTAACGCTTTTACACAATAACAAATCATTTTCACTTCGTATCTTCACACTATGAGCACCTTTTAAAATCGCTGTCAATGGAGTCTTACCTTTTTCGGTCTTTTATTGAGTTCTCTGTAACTCTACAATTTCAGGCTATGTGCGCGCTGCCGCGCATTAGTTTTTCCTATATGAATAATATCTCATTTCTTACTTGAATGTAATGATTTTTCAATTATATTCCTAAAAACCAAAAATTTTATATTTGACAGCCATTGTTTATATGGTTGTTATGGTAACTTTTATTCAAATTCATCACTACTGTGTTGTTCCTAATTTAATATTTTCACATAAATACTCTATGGCTTGTCGTGAAGCGACAATTAAAAGAGAAGGAAAACCTAACCTACGATCAGCAAAACAACCAAATAGACCAAGACAAATAATATATTTAAGATTCGAAAATATTTACAATTTTATATATCAAAAATGGAGTATGAATATGAGGATGGATGATGTGATTTACAAATTATATTTAAAAAAAAAGGTAATAAAAAAAAGATTTATGTCGTAGCTGAGTCCGAAGATCCCAAGCGTGCTCTCAGCGCCTGGAACGAGCACGCACGGCGTAGATGGGTAGGCGTGGGCGTCTCTAGGCGACGACCTCAGGTGAAGGCGGCGATTGCAGGATCGGCGACTTCAGCCCAGACAGGAGCTTGCAGGATCCTCAGCGACTTCAGACAGCGCAGTGGCCTGCAGGATCCGGTGACTGCAGGCGGAACAGAGGTTTGTAGGTTCCGGTGATTTCGGGCGGAACAGAGGTTTGTAGGTTCCGGCGACTCCAGGTAGAGTAGAGACTTGTGGGATCTCGGCGACTTCAGGCAGAGCAACGTTTTGTAGGATCCGGCGACTTCAGGCAGAGCAACGGATCGTAGAGTCCAGTGGCTTCAGGCAGGATAGAGGCTTGCAGGATCCCGGAGCTGAGCGGCCCCGGGATAAGGCCTTTAGAAGATGCTTCCGATACGAGAACTGAAGCAAGACTCCTTTCTTCACCGATTGTTCGGCTTTTATATCTTTCTAGAGAGAACGGAAAAATTATTTAAATTAAAAGGAAATTTATTGTAAATGACCTAGAGCAAAAGAGTATTTATGTGAAAATATCGAGATAAAACATCATATCGGTAACGAATTTGAATAAAAATTGCCATGACAACGGTATAAATAGTAGTTGTCATAAAAACCAATTTTTGGTTTTTGGACTTTTATTAAGAAATTATTACATTTAAGTATGAAATGAGATATTATTCAAATAGGAAAAACTGATGCGCGACAGCGCGCCGAAGCCTGAATTTGTAGAGTTACAGAGAATTCAGTAAAAGACCAAAAAAAAGGTAAGGCTTCGTTGACAGCTAGTTTAAAAGTACTAAATAGTGTGAAAATACGCAGTAAAATGATATGTTATTGTGTAAAAACGTTACAGGATCCTATATAAATAAAGGTGATGCAAAATATAAATGCAGAGAATCAAAAACAGAATGAAAAAATAGTATAAAGTGATGCAAAACATGAATGCAGAATATCAAAACAGAATGGAGAATTAGTGTACAATGAAATGTAAGTTGCATAACACTACATTTTCCCCCCGACCCTGGAAAATTTTTGACTCAGCAAAAATTTTGACATGTACATTCTAAAATAAACCATAAAAACACAGCTTTGCAGAAACAGGCATCAACAGGCAAAATCAGCTATACTATCTCTTACATTCATCATCTGCATTCAGGTAAGGGTGGAGTTCACATTCAATGACTACCACTCAAAAAGTGTGTTTTCAAAACGACGTTAAGGCTTATTTAAGGAGTAGTCAACCGCTCCTGTGTGGGAAAAAAAAATTAGTCGAAGAAACACCACTCTTAGAAGTGTGTTTTCAAAAGGACATTCAGGCTTATTTAAGGAGTTGTCAACCGCTCCTAAGTGAAGATAAAAATTAAGGGAGTAGTCAGCTGCTCCCAAGTGAAGATAAAGGTAAAGAAATACCTCAAGTAAGCTTTAGTCGCTATGACTTAAGTAAAGATTAAGAACGGCCAGAGCGGTAGGGCTCAAAGCCAGAGATCAGCAACATCACCAACGAGATGTGTCTGAAATAAAAATAAAAAGTGACGATTAACCAACGAAAGTTCGAGGTCCTAAAGCAAGATGTGTTGAAGAACACTGGATCATCAAACAAACAAACAAATTAAAAGAAATAAAAATAATAAGGTGAAAATGATGGTGATATTTATACATATATACAAATTAATAGTAAATAAAAGTTAAGAAAATTTATGATTTTACATCTTTAATGTGCCACTTGCCTCTAACTCCATTAGGGTCTTCAAGCACATAGACTAGTGGTGACAGTTTAGCTATCACTTTGCACTTGATGAACTTAGGGGCAAGTTTAGCATTAAAGTATGCGCCGGCATCGCTTAAAACATGGTTTTTACGCCAAACAGTGTCTCCCACAGTGAATTCTTTAAAAGACCGACGAAGATCATAGCGAGCGCTATTTTTAGCGTGAATTATGTGAAGTTTAGTTTGAACTTTGTGAAATATAGATGAGAGGAGACCAGCATTAGACGCGTAAATATCACGAGGCATAAATACCAATTCCTCGAGGTTCTGAGTTGGAGTATAGAAGGAACCACAAGGTATTGTTTTCCTACCAAAGACTAAAAAATTTGGAGTAAAACCAGTAGCTACATTTGTAGCGCTGTTCATTGCGTACTGAATCTTAGCAAGATGGTTGTCCCAGGATCTATGATCGTCTCCTACTAGAGATGCTAGAGCTGTAATAATTGTGCTATTAAACTTCTCCGTAGGATTAACCTGAGGACAATATAAAGCTGTGTGAAAAATACAAGGAACATTATAAGAATTTAAAAATGAGTGGAATTCTCGCGACTGAAATTGAACAGCGTTGTCCATTATAATAGTTTGAGGAATGCCATGAACTAGAAAAACTGAATTTTCCAAAACATTAATAATATTAGCTGAAGTAGCACGTTTAAGGGGAAAAATCATAGTATATTTAGTAAAATTGCAGTTAATCACTAGAATATACTGATTTCGTCTTCGAGTCATTGGCAATGGACCCATAAGATCTAAGGATATAGTTTGAAAAGGTCTGGAGCAAAGTTTGGGTTTACACATAAGACCATAGGGAGAATGATTAGGGTGTTTGTAGGTTAAGCAGGTTTCACAAGTCGAGATTAATTCAGCAATGTCCTTAAACATACCAGGCCAATAGTATTTTAATGATATTTTCTTGAATGTTTTGAAGATACCAAGATGGAGTTCTGAAGGGGAACCATGGTTAGCTTCAATAAGTGCCTGTCTATCTTGAGGTAGTGGAACTTCTTTCCAAATAAAGTCATCGTTTAGACGATCGGGAGAATGGATACAGCGGTAAAGTTTGTTATCCCTGATAGTGTAGTTGAGATATGCGTCTGGATTGTTGGAACATCCGAGAAAAATTTTGTTGTAGTGTTCAAGTCTACGATCAGGTGGTTCTTCAATCGTAATGGGATGTACGCCTTGAGGTGAAGTTTCTCGTGTATTAGGACGTTCTTGATTTTTATGTCTTGATAATAAATCTGGAACAACGTTATCCTTTCCTTTTTTATGTTTTATGACAAAGTTAAAGCATGATAAGCGTAAAGTCCAGCGAGCAAGTCTTCCTGATGGGTTTGATAAATTCTGAAACCATTTAAGCGCAGCAAGATCAGTATATATTGTAAATTCTTTACCATTGTCTAGGTAACATCGCCAATGTTCTAATGCAGTTATTACAGCCAATGTTTCTCTTTCAGTAGTTGAGTAGTTCCGTTGATTTTTATTTAGTGCTTTACTCATGTAAGCAATCACGACTTCTTTATCATCTTGTTGTTGGGTAAGCATTGCTCCTATGCCATAATTTGATGCATCACAATGTACAGAGAAGGGTAGTTCGAAGTTAGGGCAAGCAAGGACAGGAGCAGTTACCAAGGCTTCTTTAAGTTTCTGGAAAGCAGCTGCAGCTTGTGAATTCCATAAAAATTTAGGAGCGTTCTTCCCGGAACAGGTTAGTTGGTTGAGTGGAGAGGCAATAGTGCTAAAGTTTGGAATGAATCTTCTGAACCAGCTGCAGGTGCCTATGAATCTTCGTACTTCTTTTCTGCAAGTAGGTACAGGATATTCTAAAATAGCTTTTATTTTATCTGGATCTGCACGTAAACCATACTCGTCCACAAGAAAACCAAGGTATTTCAGTTCTTTCTTGAAGAATTGACTCTTCTCAAAGTTAATAGTTAGATTGGCATATGATAGTTTTTCATGAACTTTCATGAGAAGCGATATGTGTTCATCAAAAGTCTCACTAATAATAACAATGTCGTCCAGATAGCAAAATACCTTGTTCTCAAATTCAGGAGTAAACAGCATATCCATTAATCTTTGTAGAGTTGCAGGTGAGTTGGTGAGGCCAAAAGGCATTACTTTAAATCTAAACATACCTCTTCCAGGTACATAAAAGGCAGTTTTATCTTTATCCGCAGGATTCAAGGGAATTTCCCAAAATGCTTTTGCAATGTCAATGCTTGATAAGTATTTGGCATTCTTCAGGTTGTCCAAAATTTCGCTTATTAGTGGCAACTTATAAGCATCACGACGTGTAATTGAGTTAAGCTTCCTGCTGTCAACACAGAAACGCCATTCACCATTCTTCTTCGGAGTGATGAGAACTGGAGATAACCAAGGACTTTCGCATTGTTCAATGACCTTCCATCCCAGCATCTTGTCAACTTCATTAATTAACGCCTTTTGTTTTTCAGGAGACAGTCTATAACATCTTTGTTTGATTGGAAGAGAATCACCAGTATCAATCTTGTGGGTGATTAAATGTGTGCTTCCCAGGATACCTTTTTCCTCAAAAGAAATTGTTTTGAAGCGTTGGATGATGTCGTTAGCGATGTTCTTTTGGTTAGGAGTTAAATGCTCATAAGGTAAAACTTTAGTATCTTTAGTTTCGATAGCAGAACATTTAGATTCTGTAAAGTTAAGAGAAGATAAAACACTAGGTAAAAGATTAAATTTTCTCCAAAAGTCAATACCTAATATTAGCGAAGGAAATATTTCAGGGAAAACATAAGCTTTAATTAAATGAGTTTGATTATTAAAATGAACAGGTAAGTCAAAATAACCCAAGGAATTAATTTTTTGATTATTAGCAGTAGAGACAGTAATAAGATCTGACTTGAAAAGTTTGCAGCCCAGTTTAAGAATTTCCAAATGAGAATTATTACCCAGAATAGTTACTGAACTGCCAGAATCTAGTAAACCAGATAAGGTTAAGTTATAAATTTTGACATTAACGAATGGACGATTAAGATCTTGTTCCTTGGAGTAGAGTGTAGAAGAGATTTTGTAACAAGAAAAGAAGTTTTGAATTGTTTTAATCCAATTAGTCCAATCGTCGTTATCAAAGTTTAAGTTACTTTTCAAGTCAGTAGTTAGTTTTTTGAACTAGTATAAGGTTTGGGAGAACAAGTAGGGCAATCTGCAGTTTTAAAACCTTTAAGACCACATTTGAAACAAATCACGAATCGTGGTTGAGTACAGGTGTTTAAAGAATGACCTTGTTTACGACAGCGAACACAAAAGGAGCTTTCTTGAGGAGCTTTGGTTTGAGAGAGACTATTAACTTGCCTAGAAGGGTATTTGTAGGATGAAGTGAATTTATTCATGAGGGGAGGAGAAGGTCTTGAGTTATTAGAAGAATTTGAAGAGTCAACTGAACTTGAAGTGGAATGCTTGTAGTTGAATTCAGAAATAAGAGGACTTTGTTGTACATTTGGTTCTTTAAATTGTTTGTCTCTGTCTAGTAATTTTTCATAGTTTTGGCAAGTAGCCAAAAGAGAGTCGATAGAGTCAATGTCTTTTAGAGCTACGAAGACAGAATAACATGGGCGAATATTCCTCAAAATAATCTCCAATTGTTCTGTTTCAGAAAGTTTCTTTGAAAGACGAGAAAACATTCCAGACATGATGGAAATATAGATGACAATAGGTTCATCTCGACCTTGAGTTCGATTCCTAATCGCTTCTAAAAGTTTGTGATCATAATCAAAACCACCAAAGTCTTTGATTAATAATGAAGAAAGTTCGTTCCACGTTAAGTTTGGATTCTGATTATATTTAAATCTGAACCAATGAAGAGCATTGTCAGTGAAAATTTCAAACGCTTGTGAAATCAACAAGTCTTTGGACAAGCCACGAGCTATACAGTATTCCTCCAGTTTTTGAAGAAAGGATCTTGGACAGCTTTTACCATTGAAGGTGTGTCTTTTCAAATCTTTGAAGACGTTGGATGGAGAAAAAGATTGAGGTGGTGGTGGAGGATACGGGGTATGGACCTGAATAGAAGTTTGAGAAACAAGAGGGAGTTCCGTGACAGTCGGGTCAACCGTAACAGTCGGGTCATCAGGAGGGTCAAGTGATGGAACGTCATTTTCAGTTGAAGGTGGAGTCAAGGATTCGAATTGTTTAGCCATAGCGTCATATTTCATCTTCAAAGTCTCGAAATTAGCTTTAAAGTCTGGATATAAGTCAGTATCTATTCGCTCTAATCTGTAAAAAACATGGTTAATAAAAGTTTCTATTAGTCGTAAATATTTGGTTTCACCTTGTAAAAATTTTTTAATTTTACAGTCCAGATAGGTCAATGTAGAATCAATTTGAGACAAGTCATCCTCGATCGGAATTGGAGAAGTCAGAATATCTTCAGGGTGAGAATTCGCAACTAAACGTAAAACTTGTTTTTTTAGAAGCAAAACAGTATTAGCTGGTTCCTCACATCTAATCTTCACTTCGTATTCAAGTTCGGCCTTGTTAAGGAATTCGTACTTAATAACCCTTTTCATTGTTATAATTACGTGTAAAGTTAAGTTTAAGAAATAAAAATATTATTAAAAATCGTACCTCTAAGTTATCTAGAATAAAAAATATTATAGTGATGAATGTAACTTAGAGTGATGAATGTAAATGAAGTGTTATTTGTAGGCCTAAATATAATCCAAATAAGTTGAAAAACTAGAAGAAGTTTTGTTTTAGAATTTTGAAGGTATAAAAAGGATGTGTAAATGAATGATGAATAGTAAGTTAAGAACAAAAGGGAAAGCAATTAAATCAAAAGGAACTAGACAAGGCGCAGTAAAGGTGAAGAATTAAGAGAGAAAGAGGACTTTTACGTTGGGCGCCAAACTGTCGTGAAGCGACAATTAAAAGAGAAGGAAAACCTAACCTACGATCAGCAAAACAACCAAATAGACCAAGACAAATAATATATTTAAGATTCGAAAATATTTACAATTTTATATATCAAAAATGGAGTATGAATATGAGGATGGATGATGTGATTTACAAATTATATTTAAAAAAAAGGTAATAAAAAAAAGATTTATGTCGTAGCTGAGTCCGAAGATCCCAAGCGTGCTCTCAGCGCCTGGAACGAGCACGCACGGCGTAGATGGGTAGGCGTGGGTGTCTCTAGGCGACGACCTCAGGTGAAGGCGGCGATTGCAGGATCGGCGACTTCAGCCCAGACAGGAGCTTGCAGGATCCTCAACGACTTCAGACAGCGCAGTGGCCTGCAGGATCCGGTGACTGCAGGCGGAACAGAGGTTTGTAGGTTCCGGTGATTTCGGGCGGAACAGAGGTTTGTAGGTTCCGGCGACTCCAGGTAGAGTAGAGACTTGTGGGATCTCGGCGACTTCAGGCAGAGCAACGTTTTGTAGGATCCGGCGACTTCAGGCAGAGCAACGGATCGTAGAGTCCAGTGGCTTCAGGCAGGATAGAGGCTTGCAGGATCCCGTAGCTGAGCGGCCCCGGGATAAGGCCTTTAGAAGATGCTTCCGATACGAGAACTGAAGCAAGACTCCTTTCTTCACCGATTGTTCGGCTTTTATATCTTTTTAGAGAGAACGGAAAAATTATTTAAATTAAAAGGAAATTTATTGTAAATGACCTAGAGCAAAAGAGTATTTATGTGAAAATATCGAGATAAAACATCATATCGGTAACGAATTTGAATAAAAATTGCCATGACAACGGTATAAATAGTAGTTGTCATAAAAACCAATTTTTGGTTTTTGGACTTTTATTAAGAAATTATTACATTTAAGTATGAAATGAGATATTATTCAAATAGGAAAAACTGATGCGCGACAGCGCGCCGAAGCCTGAATTTGTAGAGTTACAGAGAATTCAGTAAAAGACCAAAAAAAAGGTAAGGCTTCGTTGACAGTTAGTTTAAAAGTACTAAATAGTGTGAAAATACGCAGTAAAATGATATGTTATTGTGTAAAAACGTTACAGGATCCTATATAAATAAAGGTGATGCAAAATATAAATGCAGAGAATCAAAAACAGAATGAAAAAAATAGTATAAAGTGATGCAAAACATGAATGCAGAATATCAAAACAGAATGGAGAATTAGTGTACAATGAAATGTAAGTTGCATAACACTACAGGCTATAGGTCATTTACAATAAATTTCCTTTTAATTTAAATAATTTCTCGTTCTCTCTAAAAAGGTATAAAAGCCGAACAATTGGAGAATACAAAAAAAGTCTCGCTTCAGTTCTCAAAGGAGAAACATCTACTAAAGGCCTTATCCCGGGGCCACATTGCCCCGGGATCCTGCAAGCATCCATCTACACGTGAAGTCGTCGGCGCATCCTGCAGGCCAGTCGTCGGCTGACGTTGAGAAGATCCTCAGCTCTGTGGGTATTGAGGCACTGAATCCGAGATACTGAAGAAGGTCATCTCGGAACTCAATGGCAAGAGTGAAGAACTGATCGCGCAGGGTCGTGAGAAGTTGTCGACCATGCCCGTTGGTGGAGCAGCGCCCGTGGCCGCGGTCGCCGCTGCTGCAGCGCCGGCAGCTGAGAAGAAGAAGGAAGAGAGAGTCCAAGAAGGAAGAATCTGAGTCTGACGATGAAGATATGGGCTTCGGTCTCTTCGACTAAAGCTTGCTTAAATTAATTTTTTTTTCTCTTTTCTTCACCTTTACTGCGCATTGTCCATTCCCTTTTAATTTAATTGCTTTCTCTTTCGTTCTTAACTCATTCATCATTCATTTTTTATACAAAATTGTTTTTGAAAGCTGAAACGAGACGAATCATAACTTTTCTAAGCATTTATTAACTGTTTATTTGTATATATGTATAAATACTTTTCTCTGACTACTCCCTTAATTTTCTTTATCTTTATCTTCACTTGGGAGCGGCTGTCTACTCCCTTAATTCTCTTTACCTTTATCTTCACTTGGGAGCAGCTGACTACTCCCTTAATTTTTATCTTCACTTAGGAGCGGTTGACAACTCCTTAAATAAGCCTGAATGTCCTTTCGAAAACACACTTTTAGAGTGGTGTCTCTTCGACTAATTTTTTTTTTCACGCAGGAGCGGTTGACTACTCCTTAAATAAGCCTTAATGTCGTTTCGAAAACACACTTTTAGAGTGGTAGTCATTGAATGTGAACTCCACCCTTACCTGAATGCAGATGATGAATGTAAGAGATAGTATATCTGATTTTGCCTGTTGATGTCTGTTTCTTCAAAGCTGTGTTTTTATGGTTTATTTTAGAATGTACATGTCAAAATTTTTGCTGAGTCAAAAATTTTCCAGGGTCGGGGGGAAAATGTAGTGTTATACTACTTACATATCACTTTACATTATTTTTCCATTCTGTTTTTGATTTTCTGCATTCACATTTTGCATCACTTTTCACGCTATCAGTTATATACTACTAACATATAATTTTGGACTATTTTTCCATTCTGTTTTTGATTTTTTGCATTTATATTTTGCATCACCTTTATTTCCATAGGATCCTGTAACGTTTTTACACAATAACAAATCATTTTCACTTCGTATCTACACACTATGAGCACCTTTTAAAATCGCTGTCAATGGAGTCTTACCTTTTTCGGTCTTTTATTGAGTTCTCTGTAACTCTACAATTTCAGGCTTCATGCGCGCTGCCGCGCATTAGTTTTTCCTATATGAATAATATCTCATTTCTTACTTAAATGTAATGATTTTTCAATTATATTCCCAAAAACCAAAAATTTTATATTTGACAGCCATTGTTTATATGGTTGTTATGGTAACTTTTATTCAAATTCGTCACTGCTGTGTTGTTCCTAATTTAATATTTTCACATAAATACTCTATGGCTATAGGTCATTTACAATAAATTTCCTTTTAATTTAAATCATTTCTCGTTCTCTCTAAAAAGGTATAAAAGCCGAACAATTGGAGAATACAAAAAAGTCTCGCTTCAGTTCTCAAAGGAGAAACATCTACTAAAGGCCTTATCCCGGGGCCGCATTGCCCTGGGATCCTGCAAGCCTCCATCTACACGTGAACTCATTCGTTAGATTATTGTGCTTTAATTAAAGATTTTAGTCTTAGGAAAAGCCGCAAACATCAATTTTAAAATTTATGATCTCTGTATTTGTTAATTTTGTAAATTTTTCAATGTAAAATATTTTAAAACTCAAATTTTATTTATTTATATAACCTTAGTATTTCTCCTCAAACATGACAAATATTTAAACCAAACAACCAGACCTACTTTCGCATCACATACTCACGAAGGACAATAGGCCTCGCAAAGACCTGCCGCCCGGGGCCTCGCAATGGGTAAGGCCGCCTCTGGTCGACAAGATTGGGGTTTGATGTCGAGGGATTCGTAGAAGTCTCTACAACAATGATCAATGAGGAAGATGTTGTGACGGCTAATCGAACATGGTCAGGTACGGCCGAGCGCTGGTAAGATTGAGCCTACACCGCTACAGTCAGTAACTTATCGGCTGATCTTACGGCAGGGCAATTCAAGCGGCCGCCGAACAAATGGTGCTTTGGCGCTGTAAATGGACGTCTAAGGTCGGCTTTCGTAGATTTTGCGCAGTTACCTTCTTCCCTTTGAAATGTTGTGGTATTTGCCTCTACACATAGTTTCTGTTATTTTTTGCAAGAGAATATGTGATGAATTTTGGAAGCTCGGAATTCCATGGTTCGCAATACATTTATCTCGATTTCTTTTAATTTTACAAAGCAGTGCAACGATTCGCTAGAGCTAGTACGGCTACGGCGCGACGGCTCGCTGGCGCGATTTTGGCACGAACGCAGCAGAACGAAAAGCTGGAGTGCGTTTGCCTGAAGTTAGCCATATCGGCGCGTTCATGACTTAAATGAAGTCTGGGATGGTCGATCGTTGTAATATTTAACAAGAGTTAATATCTGTTAGCAGGTGGTGATAACTGATAGACTGTATGCTGTTCACTGTCAACCGCACGAGGACGTGCGACAGACAGAGGTAGCCGTGTCCGTGCATCTAGAAAATACTAGAGACGTTGCAACACACTAGCGAAGTAATTATCCTGGAGCAGGAAAGGAACATGAAGTTGCAGGGAGGCTGGTCTGTGCTGCACTGGGATGTGTTGTGTTGCTGTTGGTTTACATACTTAGGTGTTATCATATCACTACGTCCCTCACGATACACTTTTGTGTGATTGTGAGAGGGACATGTTTGCGGTATGGTTGGTCTGTAACTGTTCTATACTGAATTGAAAAAAAAGAGAGTAAGAAAAAAAAGTGGTTCTTACTATCATTGCAGGGCGTTTGCCGGTCCAATGATATAGCTACAGGGAATAGTGATTCCGGACTAGCAAATAGTACTTGAAAAAAAAAAGAGAGTAAGAAAAAAAATAGTTCTTACTATCATTGCAGGGCTTTGTGCCGGTCCAATGATATAGCTATAGGGAATAGTGATTCCGGACTAGCGAAAACAGTACTTGAAAAAAAAGAGAGAAAATAGAAAAGCTACAGACTAATTATTCCGATCTCGCATAAAGTTGATTAAAAGTTTTGTGGGGCTTACTGCCGGAACAAAACTGATTGTCACCCAAGTCTGAAGGGTCAATATAGACCAGACCAGACGCTGTTATGTCAGAATAGTCAAACGATGTTTTTTTGTCTACAGATAACTAAAATTGTGATAGAGCGCGTGCGAGGACGCACGCATGTCAGTATGGCAGTGACGGGACCAGCACCATTCCACGTGCGTTGCGGTAGCCGTCGGTGCGATTAGACAGAATTCTTGTAAATAACATGTGTTCCGCACACATGCACCATGCACCTGCGGTGGCGCCCGTCCTGCTTTTATAAAATGGACGGAGCGGCCGCCGTTAAGACAGTCTTGGCTCTGACGTGGAACGGTACGCTTGTCGTATTCCGTTACTAGTTTATCCTCGACTCGTTGGATAATTAATTCGTGTAAACGAATTAATTATTATTTCTAACTACAAAATTAGTCTCTGTACTATACTCAATTACCCTTTCTACAAATACAATAATGAGGAACTTATATAAAGAAGATAGTGACTATAGTAACTACGGCTATAAGAGAATAAATATTTATTTTAATTATGGCAATTTCGATGGTCTAATATTATTCCGTGATTGTTTCTCATTGTTGATAAAAAAAACGACAACCTTTTTATGTTTATACCTTTTTAGTGGGATTTTTTATCGAATTTCTTTATTTGTTTCACTTTCATTTTATATCGACTTACCAAAGGCATAGTAGCATTCCTGAAATAGGTGAGGCGCTATAGCAGTCAGAAGCCCAAACAATGCTTGTGGCAACTCTGTAGCTAGAAATAAGCCCAGCAGTGCAACCAACATTCGTGTGGTACGATCTGTTCTTCCACCGCCGCCACCACCACCTCTTTTTCCTCCAGAATCTTCATTGAGCCGCATTTTCTCGCCCTGTTATAATTTTTATTTAAATATAAGTTATGTAATTTATAATATGTTGAATTTTGAGGGACCTAAAATCATTATTAGGCCAAAATATACAGTTTTTACACCGACTTTGTCATTTTAATACCATATATATATATATATATATATATATATATATATATATATATATATATATATATATATATATATATATATATATATTATACATACATTATATATTTTAATTGATTTTCTAATTATGATTTACATACCAATATCATTAACAATGAGGGAAAGACGCAAGCAGGTGCCATTATGAATATCATAATCATGGTGGCATAGGTATTTTATATGTATATTTTGCGCCGTAGATATGATAACAATTTCATCAACCAAATCATATATCCGGTCCAAAATCATATATCTAGTCATCTAAATACCGTAATGAAATGCTTGGGTCCAATAGTTGACCGTTAGACACCGATGACGATCCTAACTAATCTACTAATTTTTCTTTTATATTTTCAGTTAAAAAAATACTTTTACGAAATACTACCTAACCAACAAATAAAATTATTTAGTAAAACGAAAATATATTTATTACATTTGACGCCTTAAAAAAATTATAAGCGTAAAAAAATTAAGAAAACTTTATTTTCGCTCTACTTGATACCTTATTACAACTACTAGTTCAATATAAAAATAAAAATAATACTGAACACAATATCGATAAACAGAATAAGCCATGATCTACATTATGTTTCTTTTGGTAATTTATATAGATAGCATTTTTTTCGTAATCATAATCTACTTTTACTTTTACTACTTTATCACGGTTGTAGCATGAATAAGTCCGCTCGAGCGGAGAAGGACCACGCACTCACATATTACCAGCGTTTAATAGCAGCTTAATGCTGCTGTATTTCGTATGGGGATTGTAGAGTACTAAAGAGCCTTTTCACTAGAAACGAGTCAAACCATCTTAATCTTCAGAGGCGACAAGGCATATGTAGATGTCTCTAGGCCAAAGCATCCATTTACCGTCGGATGAACGTGTGCTTCTTTCTCACCCTTATGCCCAAATACTCAAACACTACTCAATTTTAAGATGCCGCTAAGTCTTGTGTTGTCTCTATCACTTTCAGTCAAAGTGACTGTGACACCACGAGCTTTAGTCTATAAACATAAACTACCCAAAGAAGAAGCCATCGTTATCAACATCATAATGCAAATTTCTTCTTTTTTTTGTATTTATTATGAATTGAATTGAATAGCTGCATAGGAATATACATTATTTTCAATATTAGCTAATTTATAGCCGAACTACCATGCTTAGTGGGGTTATTATAAACTAGTTGGCTTAATTTCGCGTAAAGAAAGAAAATGATGTGTCCTGCCCAGCTTTAAGGGGACCTCCCACCCTCCCTCAATCGTTCGTACTATACCAGTCGCCCTCAACCCCAGCACTGCCATCCCCAGCACTACCATCCCCAGCACCACCACAACTAGGCACGACACACCACTCTCGATAGTACGACACGTGTTTCGCCTATACAGGAGGCAAAGGCCTCCTCAGGTGAAGTAGATTCTGCGGAGGCTGGCCGCTAAGTGGCTTAGCATTTCCGCAAAGTAACGCCTGATTCTATTAATTATACCATGCTTAGGACAAATAGCGTGGATCATCGGTTCTCTGTGCCTTTAGCAATATAAATTATCTTTGTTGTAAAAAAATATCATGGCTGTACAATCATCATCATCATCATCGTTACAGCCTATTACAAGTCCACCGCTGATAGGCATAGGATAGGTTCCCCAAGGAGTATGCTATAGCAATTTTTTTTAATAAAAACATTATGTAATTTTTCATCAGAAAGGGGCCATTCATTAATTACGTAGAGATGATTTTAGAGATTTTGGACGTCACCCCTACCCACATGTAAGGGTACATAAGACCCCTCCCCCTCTCCCTTTTCTTATGTAAGATTCTATCTTGTTTTTCAAAATAATAAAAGGTTGTTAGAAAAAGATCAGTTACACTAAAACTCACAGTTTGACGACGTAAATCAAAGATTACGCGGATAAAATAAAGATTACTTATTAATACGCGGAAAGAGTGTACTTATATTAATATTATATATTATCTAAAACATTTGAAATGGATAAAAATTATCACATTTAAGATTTTAAAATTTTAATAGACACTAACAATTTGTAAAATAAGATGTAAATCGAAGTGTACATTTAGAATGAAGAAAATCATTCGGCATTCGAAATGGAACTAGATTTTTAATATTAAGTTTCGACTTAATAAATATTTTGTAAGATTGGGTTTTACCCCCTCTCCCCAGATAAGGGCATGTAGAACATTTTTAAACCGTACCGTAATTAAAGAATGGCCCCAAATATGTAAAAGAGAAACACAAATTAAATAACATTATTTGATGTTTGGAAACAGACCTAAATTGTATTCGACACTTATTTTCATAATCACATTTTCTGTCTATTTTTCACACAATTTTAACAAAATATATCTAATTACCTCATTTGTTGAGATCGCTGACTTTTTCAGAAGCTTTTGCCTTCTTCGATCACTGGATTTCATTTTCAAAATAAGACACACACTTAAAATTGATAACACGATACAGGGGATAAGTTTTAGGAAAACACTGTAGATCCAAAATATTGCTGTCAATAAATTTTCGTTACTGGTCATGGATATTGCGTATTTTGGATCATAACTCTGTGATATATTTGTAATCTCATTGACGTCGACTGTTTTATTTGTATCATTGCCTCCAGTATCAGAGATTTCTTTTATATTCATAGCAAAATAAATAGGAAGACACATTATTGGACACACGACATACGCCACAGCTATAGCAATGTTCGTATTTTGCTTATTACAGATAATTTTATTCTTCTGTGGAAACTTGATAGCGATATACCGCCACACGGCAAGTGTAATTGTTAACCAGATTGAAATTGTATGAAAAGTTTGACTGAAAATTGAGTGAAAATAGACAAATACTGCCCAGCCGTATGAATTTCGATGCAATTCTGGTCCGATATTCGTATAGATATGTAGGGCTAATGGAATATAATCGAGCATTACTAAGAGATCAGCCACAGCTAGAGCAGTAAGGATGGAGTTGGTTGATGAAACCATCTCTTTGCGGCTAAGTACCGCAATGTTGACGGAGTTCGCAGCGGAGCCAAGTAGACAAATAATAAGTGCAACATAACCATGAACTTTCACATAAATCCGTCTGAACTCTTGACCACCAGGAACGCAGTAGGCCACCATGATGCTAGCACCTGTAATTTCCTCTTCTTGTGTTGGTATATAATACAAAGCTATGTTTTCTGACCATTAATGGCGAATATATACTCGGCCCTCTTCTTGTAAGCTCGTGTACATTTTCTGAAAACAAAGATGATTTATTTTAAATCAAATATAAAATGCATATGAAATAATAAGTATAACATTATATAGTCGATACTAAGTTTATTATAATTAACCCTTCACAAACTATCATATCTATATAAAATTAAATTAAAACATAGACACATCAACAGAAGTTTGTTATCGCTAGCAAAAGCTGATATATTATTGTTTAGGCCAAAAATGGTCATTTTGAGTCGCCACCCAATCGCGTTCGAGCTGGCGCGTCACCCGATAGTATGTAGGTGAGGTAAACGCCACCAGGTGGGGCGGCCGTGTGCGGCTTGCAGTGGCTCGACGCGTGGGCGAAGAGACAGTAGCTCGTTGGCCGCGATGGGGTGAATCCGCGTATCTCGGTTATCGTGGCAGAAGTTCACGCGACCGGTGTAGGATCCAGATGGTTAGATTTAGTGCGTGTTACTTCGCTACGTAATTGGGTTTCGTGAAAACCGCCTTGGATTAGGCTGACTAGGGTTTAAGTTCTTGACAAGAGGCTTGTATTGTGTTGGACTGATTGAAGTAACTTCTTTGAAAGTAATTGTGCAAATTATATAGTGATTGCGTGTAGAAGTGCCTTTTGCAATATTTAACTTGCTCGGGTGACGAGGAATTTCGCCCGCGCGCGCGGAGTAGATATATACGGATACGGTAGAGATATACGGTCTAGGATTCGAACCGCGCATTCCTTGTTCGAGAGCATCTCTCGGTTGATTGTCTGGAAATCATTGTAATTGTGCCGTCGCGTTAAGTGCCCTTTTTTGTGTGTGGGCTGTTTTGTTAGTTTTACGTATCAACTAGGCGTATTTTGAATTCTTATCGCGGCGTGGTGTTTGATGTCAAACGAAGGAACTTAGTTGTGTTTAACGCTGAACCGTGTGACTCATGAAGAGATCGCGTTAGTTCCCTATTTATAATTTGGCGATAAGTAAATCCGAGACATTGAATGTTGAACTTTGAACTACTGTCCGTTACTATAATCGGGCGAGTTTAAGTTAGTCAAATGTACAATGAAGTTAATAGACTGAACTAGTGACAATGAAGAAAGAAATGGTCCAGCGGGGAAGCCTGCTGGAGTGATGCATCATTGTGGGGCAGCTTGAAACTCGGCCGCTGCCGGTCACCTCAGCTAGGCCAAGTCTCAGACACATACACATCACTAAATACTACTTGCCATGCACCTTACACCCACTTACGGCCTGACTAAGCCTTTACAATTCAAAATGTAGATGCGTTGTCATCCGTGAGGACTAAGATGGAATACCTCATTTCCAGTAAAAAGGGCCTCCGACCACCTGCACTCACCAAGCGAAACGTAGAGGTAAACCTCTACTTCACGCTGCTATTCTGTGAGGTCGTGGTACCACCCCGGTTCGAGCCGGCCCATCCGTGCGACAGCAAAAGCTGCCGCGTGGCTCTAACACTACTATATTTTCCTAGCATTATCCCATATAGTTTAGTATGATAGGACATTTTTCCATGTGGCCATGTGGGCCCGACCTGCAGCTGCTCGTTGAATCTTCCGCTCATGGGCCCCGGGATATTCGACATTTTCAGGGGCAGCTGTAGGCCGTAACAATTATCAAAATTTTACTTTATCAAGAAAATGTGCTTACGTTATATATTTTTACATAGAAATAAACTGTTTTAAATTAAAAAATAAAACTTTATTTATTTTTTAATAACAAAAATTGAGTAACTCAATCCTAATGTAATTGTAACAGTTTGATGGAAAGAAAAAGACTGTTTAACCAAACTTATACAACAGTTTATTAATAGAAGAATTTTTATTTAATACAATATAACTCATCCTCTGGCTCGTACATATGCGGAGATCCTGCTGGGCATGCTGAGGATCAAGCTATCCAGCATTTCTTGCGGTAACCTGTCCCATTCTTGAATAGCGACTTTCCTGATCTCTGGCAGTCTGGGGAGGTGCATGACGGTTCCAAAGAACTCGCTTAAGAGATTCGCGTACTCTATTGGGTGTAAGTAAGGCGTACCAGCAGGCCAGTCTAACCTTGTGATGTCGTGTTCTCGTAGAGTAGTAGCATTGTATATATATATATATACATACATACGTATATATACACATATGTATAGCACCCCAAAAGGACATCGATTTCCCGCCTTGCTGAACTGTTGGAGTAGCAAATCTTGTCCTATCATAATCTTCAGGTCTTCTCGGTTATCTCGATGAGTCAGTTCGTCAACGACGAGTGAGTTTTGCCAAATGTTTTCACCCTCTGACTTGCTGACGAGGTCGTGAATTCAGAAATGCTTGCCAAGACCCCCGTGCTTGTAGTCCAGCTTGGTGTAACCAACTCCGAATGGTCTGAGTGCTAACTTCAAGTCCAGAAGCGGCCCGCACTTCTGCTTTTATTGTAGTGGCGTTGATTGTAGGGTCAAGATCTGCCAGGAATCCGATATAACGCTTCTGGTCAGCAGTCAGAACAATCGGGCAACCACTGCGGGGGGTTGGTGAGCTAAATTATCCATGCCGTATGCCGTGGTATCTATGTTGCGTAGGCAACACATAGGATTGTGATACAGCAACTCTGCGTGCTATTTCCCTCGTGGATTATCCTTCTACCCTCAAAGTTACTAATACTGCTCGTAAAACTTCAGATCATCCTCTTGGCATTTTTTTCAATCACAACTTTCCTCGAAAAAATTTTTAATTCGTTAAAATTGACTAAGTCAAATTAAGCTTGGATTTAATTTCTTTTTATATGGAAAAACAATTGAATTTGATTTATCGTTTAATATTCTAACTCTATATTTTAAGTAGATAATCTAGAAAGAAGAAGAAATTATAATATGGTCTCATCATCATCATCATTACAGCCCTTCACAAGTCCACTGCTCCCCCAAGGAATGTCACAAAGCACGGTCCTGAGCCACCTGCATCCATCGACTTCTTGCATGTCTTACCAGGTCATCACTCCATCTAGTGGGGGGTTGCCCTACACTTCGCCTACCGGTACGAGGCTGCCACTCGAAAAGTTTTCTTAGCCATCGGTTGTCGGCTTATCGAGCTATATGGCCGACCTATTGGCACTTCAGCTTACTAATCCGTTAGGCTACGTAGATCGCTCTGGTTCTACTGCGGATATCCTCATTTCTAAGTTTATCACGCAGAAGAAACCACAAGTATAGCCCTTTTCATAGTGCGCTGAGTGACCTTGAGCTTCCCAATAAGGCCAGCAGTGAAGGACTACGTCTCAGTTCCATAAGTCATCACAGGCAACAAGCACTGGTTTTACAGTCTCATTTTCAATTTTTGAGGTATATCTGACGAGAAGATGTGTCGTGATTTCCCAAACGCTGCCCAGCCGAGTTGCATCCGTCGCTTGATCTTTCGGTCGAATTTGGACTTACCTAGTCGGACTATTTCGACAGTCAAGAATTTCAAACTTAGTGCACCCCACAACTACCGGTATAGGTGTGACACGGACGTTATACATGATCTTTGTTTTGTCCATGTTTATCTTAAGACCTATCCGTTGGGAGGCACTATTGAGTTCATTGAGCATTGCTTAGGTCCTCCAGCGATTCTGCCATAAGGACTATGTCGTCGGCAAATCGAAGGTGTATTGTATTGTATTCGCCATTGATGTTAATACCGTATCCTTTCCAGTCCAGTAGCTTGAAATTCCTTCCAATGTAGCAGTGAAGAATTTCGGAGATATAACGTCACCCCGTCTTACACCTCTCTTCAGTTGGATAGGTTTCGTACTCTGCTTCTGTACTCGAACAGACATCGAAGCCCTACTGTACTAACACTTCAGCACTTCGATATACCGACAGTCAACTTGGCACCGCTGAAATGACTGCAGCACTCCCCGATTTTCGACGGAATCAAAGACTTTGTCATAGTCCACATACGCAAGACATAGTGGCAAATTGTACTCTTCGGTAATTCAGAAATTGTAAAATGGTCTATGATGCTAAAGACTTTTCAGTAACCGGCTTGTTCGAGAGGCTGGATATCGTCAACTCTGCGTGCGAGATTTATTTATTTATTACGATTACCAACAGAAATTACAACAGTAATACAAAGATCATTTTCTTAACAAATTCAACACATTATAATTGTATTTCTTTTTATGGGTAATCAAAACATGCATTGATTATTTTGTAAGGAATAAAAACTGAATTACATCATTGAATAAATACAAATTATTAAAAAGAAATAGAATTATTTGACAATATTACAAATATCTTCATTGTCATATTATATTATATTAATTAAACTATAAAAATCAAAAACAGTTCCAATGTTATAATTAATAATAAGTTAATTCGTTAATACATAGAAATTGATTAATTTTGATCTGAAGGTGGATATACTATCGCAATTAATATCGACGCCAGAAATCTTCGAGGATAGTTCTTTATAAGTGCGAGCCAGTCTGGCTAGAGGGGAATACTTTCCCAAGTTAGACCTATAAAGGTATACATTGAAAAAGGCGTGCGGATTTCTAGGCATTCTTGATGGCACTTTGAAGTTAAATAATTGAACTATTGCTGGACAATCAATACTATTATTGAGCGCTTTGTATAGGAACATCATGTCTGAGATACTTCTACGCGATTGTAGTGATGTGATGTTAAATTGTGCCAACTGTCTTTCGTAGGAATCATTAGTTTGACAGCTATTCAAACGGTACGCAAGATGACGCAGCAGTCGCTTTTGTATTCTTTCGATTCTAATGCTATGGATTTTGTAGTGCGGATTCCAAATTTGACTGCAGTATTCTAATTTACTTCTAACCAGACTACTGTAAAGTTTGATTGTAGTAGAGGACTGCTTGAACTCTTTGGAATTCCTCAATACAAAACCCAGTGACTTAGTAGCTGAGGTGATTATGTTATCAATATGGTTGGTAAATTTTAATTCGCTATCTAGTATAACACCTAAATCACGTATCGCTCGAACTGCAATTAGTTTTTTCAATATCAATATAGTATTGACTCTGTATATAATTATGTTTTATGGTAAACCTAATAAGTTGACATTTTTTGGCATTGAGAAACATTTGGTTGTTATTACACCATTGAATAAGGCTGTTGAGATCATCTTGTAGTAATTTGACGTCAGAGTTGCTTCTAATAGTTTTAACTATTTTGAGATCATCAGCAAATAGGTAGACCTTAGAGTGTTGAAATATTGAAACAATGTCATTTATAAAGATGTTAAAAAATACTGGACCTAAGTTCGAACCTTGCGGTACACCGGAGTAGGCAATATATGGCTGCGAGGAGTACCCATCAATCACCACGGTCGAAGATCTACTTTGAAGGTATGATGCACAACAGTTTAATAATGTCCCAGTAATACCAAAAGCTCTCAGTTTATTGACAAGTAGTGTGTGATTTACTTTGTCAAAGGCCTTGGAGAAGTCTGTGTATATAGCATCCACTTGTCGTTTATTATCAAAGTTCTCAATTAAATCCGTGACATATAAGAACAGATTTGTGACAGTAGATCTACCAGACAAAAAACCATGTTGCTGCCAGTTTATACGTCATCCTAGATTCTTGAAAAATGATTCATAGACTAAGATCTCAAAGACCTTTGACATTGTAGATAATATGGATATAGGTCTATAATTAGTAACACTCGTAGGATTTTCACTTTTAAAAATTAATTATTTGAGGGCACAAAATCATTTTTTAATTGAAATTATAGTATAGATTGTTTTAACAGTCTACATTATTATGGGACGAACGACGACTAATATTAACATGAAAGTAACCTAGTCTGTCTGTTACGTTCTTACGAATAAAAAACATCACTGCCCTTTACAAGTTCACTGCTGAACATAGGCCTCCCTCCGTCACTTCATTAGTGAAGAGCCGCCCTACACTTCGCTTCCATCACAAAGCTGCCATTCAAAAACTGAAAGAACGGCTAAACAAATGAACCGAAAATTAGATACGCAAAAGTTGTAACCCTAAGAAAGTACAAAGGCTACTTTTTTGAATCCACCCCCGAAAGCAGGGGTTTTCAAAGTGGGGGGCGCGCCACCCAGGGGGGGGCGCAGATACCTGTAAAGGGGGGCACGAGCTAGATGCGTAGTTAGGGACCTTACGACCGAGAAGCGTCCGTAGGAAGGTGCAGTGTATGTACACCGAAAAAATTGGTGAAACAATCTTTTGGACCAAATATTTCACAATTTATCCCAAAATAGTAGAAGAAGCCCTTCAATCATATTTACCCATTTCCTGTACATATTTGAGCGCAAGGAGATTTTCTGCTGTTGTAGCAAACTTTCCACTTTTCGGGGAAAATGCCAGAGCTCAAGGAGGTATTGAATATAATAGTTAACGGAGCAACCAAAGAATTTGCTCACCTATATATAAATATAGGCGGAATACCGTCTGGACCAGCACTTTTTGATGTATCTAACCTTTTCAGCCTTTTCTCAATTTCTCGTTTAGATACGTAAATATTGCCTATATATTTTTTTGTTTTGGAGACTGGCTGTGTGTCAAAATTTTTATTAATATCATCCTTAATAAAAACCGATGAGAAATGACTCCCAAACAAATCATATATTTCTTGCCTACTATTTGCATCACGATCATTCAGAGACATTTTATTAGGATAATTTGAGCCTTTACGACGCATGTTCTTCATATGTGTCCAAAAATACCTCGGATTATTGCTAATAGCTTCCTCGGTGTGTTCAATATAATTATAATAACATTGTTTTATTAGTTTATCGCAATCCTTCCTTAGGTAAGAGAATTCAATGTTATCTAATGGATTATTAAACAGTTTAATTTTATTATGACATTTGTGTTTCCGTTTGATGAGTTTAATTAGAGCGGATGTGAACCAGATAGGATAAGATTTTGAAGATTTGCACGATTTAGGGACGAATCTGTCTATTGCTACCTGCAGGATTTCATAGAATTTCGATATCATTTCATTTACATTATTTAGTACGCCTAAATTTTGTATCCAATCAACATTGTTTAAGAATGCTATAATGGAATCAAAATCTGTTCTTTCAAAATTGTGGAAAGATTTATTCTTAGTTGCGGGAAAATTAACTGATAAGTTGATTTTAAAGAAAAATTCTAATGGTGAACGTAAAATGTCTACGTTGCGTATAGGATACTGACTTTCGACCACATTGATGTTTACATTAGACAAAACTAGATCTAGTATCTTTCCGCTTGCGTTTTTGTTAGTGTTATATTGATTCAGATCGTGCAAAGTGAAAAAATCTATTAAGCTACTTTTAAGAAGACAGTTAGAGTAGTTACTTGGGTATGCGCACTGACCGTTAATGACTGGTTGAAGTGCCCACGTGATAGAATTCATATTGAAGTCACCAAGCAGGAAAATTGAGTTATTAGCCGTGCCTAAATTATTATTATTTATGGTATCCGTACTATTATTAATAAATGTTTCTAATGTGTTACGATCAACTGGTGGGGGGATATATACTGCATACACATGAAACCATCCGTTAGATTACTTGTTTTAAGTTCAATCGTGACCCATAAGTCTTCACCGAGACTTTCCCATCTAATTTGCCTGCGCGAGTTTATTCCGTCCTTTTTTACTGCTATCGAAACTCTGTTACCAATTTTCTTATGACTAGAAAGAGGAGATGTTTCGCGATCTCGTCTATATATGTGGTATCTATCGTCGAAGATCTCAGCATCATACACACTATCGCTGAGCCAAGTCTTAGTTAAAACAATTATATCATAGTTTGAATTAAGAACTTGGTTATTTACATATGTTAAGTTAAAGCAAAGTCCTCGGACATTTAGATAATAACATTTTAATGAATCGAATTTAAAAATATAATTAGTATACCAACACATGTTTAAGATTATTATCAGTAAGCTACGATAAATTTAGAAGAGATTCAGAATTTTTAATAAGTTTATAGTCCGATAATTTGCTTTTCCTCATAAAAACGCGACCATTCTTAATCCAGACTAATTTGTATTTAAGTTCCTTAGCTTTGATACGTGCTTCTGCATGCAAGGCCTTTGTGGCTGGTGATAGGTGTTCAGCAACATATATAGGACATTTCTTACCTCCAATTCCTAAGTGGCTGGTATTAAGTTTGTCCTCGTTGAATTTTGCTTGTTTATTAAAAGCTATTGTTGCTGCAAGAAAAGTATCTCGGATCCTTGGGCTACTGAATTTGACTATTACGGAGCGTGGTCGAGGGCTCTCCTTGTTAAGCTTAATTATTCGGCTACAGCTCTGTATGTCAGTGTCAGATAAGTACATTTAATTGTTGCGGCCAGTTGTTTTACTGTCGACACAATATTTTCGGATCGATGTTCGGGAATGCATTGAATTTCTAGGTTATTGGCTCTAGATTGGTTTTCAAGTAATGTAAGTGTAGCTTTTAAGGTCATCAATTGTGGTCTGTAAAATTTTATTATCATGTTGTAGTAACTTAATCACTTCGTTTTTAGCTGATAGGTCTTTTTTAATACTTTCGTATTGTTCTTCGAGAAAATTGATTGAAGCCAGGACTTCATTAGTTTTTGAGGTAAATTCATCTAATATGCTTTTCTTAAATACATCTAGCAGCGATTTCATTTCTTCTCTGACTATGGACCGAACGTCATCATGATCTAGTCCAGCCGTAGTAGGTCCCATTATTTTTCGTTCGTTGTCCTTTACGCGACGAGTGACGTTGAAACTTTGATTAGCGTGTTCCTCTAAATTCGTGTAAGTTAGTGAGCTTCTAATTATAGTGTTGTCGCTCTTTGGTCTGGTGCAGATCGGACATAGCCATGTACTCTTATAATTCTCAGTTAATTTATTGTAACATGTTTTAGATGTCGAAATACATTTGTAGTGATATCGATTTTTGCATGTGCTACACGACATTATTTCTGTGGAATTTGGGAATCTATGACAAGATTCAAACTTACTTTTGGAAGACATGACTAGCTAGTAAATATTTATAGTTTATCCAATTTGCGTTAACAAAAGTGGGGAAATACAGCTTCTAATGTTGAGTTGACACTGTCAAGTGGTATGAGGCGGTAGGCTGAATTGAGATCGCTTTCCTCACAATCACAATCGTACTATTACTTTTTGCACTCAAAAAATTAATCACTAAATGTATATTTGTTATAAGTTTAATTATCTTGCTTAACAAAAATACACAACACAATTTTGGTTTAATAGAGATTATATATAAATTATATTTATATGATATTATTATAATAAATAGTTATTTTATGTACATAAAATATTTCAAATAAAAACAGTTGTCACCTGTCACCTTTCTTTTTCCTTTTTTTTATGATTCGTAATGAAAAACTCTCGAAAACAGCAATTAGACGTTAGTTCTTCAAGAAAGCGTTGGCCCCTTTCTTGAAAAATAAGACCACTGCACTTCTACTCCACGCCTCCTGTGCAGTGTCACCATGGAGGACAGAATTAAAGAGCTTCTGAAGGACTTCAAGTACTGGTTTTCTACCCGCTTCCAGAAGCTTTGCTGTTAGTCCTTGCCTGGGTGCTGGGGAGCCATTCTAATCTCTCTTAGACTGACTTCCGGGATATCATCGGAATTGTATCTGATAAGACTTGCTCTTGGATCGTTTACTCACACTTTCGTGTGGCTCCAACGATGAAGTGTACAGCTGCTCATAGAACCTAATAATCTCACTTAAAATCTCAGGTGTCCCGGAAACGACGCTGCCACATTCGGTCTTCAACTTTAACAGTTGGCTCTTTCTGACAGACAGATCTATGGCAAAGAATTTGGAGTCCTGGTTCCGCTTGATCGCTTCTTCAATACGAGCAGTATTGAAGTTGCGTAAGTCCCGCCGCATGCATTTGGAGATCTGTTTGTTCAGTTGTTGTATGCTGTCATATCTGCTTAAGACTTCAGCTTCATTTCTCGTCTAAAAGCCACGAAATTAAGAGTATGATTGGAGTGTTTTTGTATTCTTATGCAGCAGGTCACAGTTTTCATGATCTTGACGTTTATATCGTCCACTACATTGCAATATTCGAGGCTCTGAAATCGGTTTTGTAACTCGAGCTGAAAGATTTCTGAACTTTGGATTAGAGCACGAGGGGAACGGAGCGTTGACTTCATTAGATGCACCTCTCCAAAGTAACGTTTAGGTTCAGTGTACCTCTAACCATTCGGTGATTACTAACAGTTTTCCCGCTCGCGATCACTGAGTTATCACTGAACAGTTGCCGTCTAGTCGTTATAATGAAATGAATTAAATTTTTTGTTGAACCAGGGCTCGACCAGGACCACTTCCTGTGGGGCCGCTTGTGAAAGAAAGAGATCATCTTAGAAAGTCCCTCTTTCTCCATGAAGACGGCCAGCTGCTGGCTTCTTGGTTTTTGCTGCCCTATTCCAAATTTCCCTATCCTCAGCTCGACCTCTATATTGTGCCTGTCTAGTGGGTATTGGAGGAAAAGCCATACTTTAGAGATGTCCTCATACATTTCCTCCACCTCCACCTACGTGCGTGTGTGCGTGCGTGCGTGAGTGTGTGCGTGAGTGCGTGAGTGCATGCGTGCGTGAGTGTGTGCGTGAGTGCGTGAGTGCATGCATGCGTGCGTGCAGGCGTGCGTGCGTGAGTGCGTGCGTGCGTGTGTGTGTTCGTGCGTGTTTTTGAGTGTGTGTGTGTGTGTGTGTGTGTGTGTGTGTGTGTGTGTCTGTGTCTGTGTCTGTGTGTGTGTGTCTGTGTGTTGTGTGTCTGTGTGTCTGTGTGTGTGTGTGTGTGTGTGTGTGTGTGTGTGTGTGTGTGTGTGTGTGTCTGTATGTGTGTGTGTGTGTGTGTGTGTGTGTATCTGTGTGTGTGTGTGTGTGTGTGTGTGTGTGTGTGTGTGTTTGTGCGTGCGTTCGTGCGTGCGTGCGTATGTGTGTGTGTGAGTAATATGTATCTATATTAAGAGAATATGGATGGCGGGACAATACTTTGTCAGCTATTACTTAGTACTTATTTTGTAAACTCCCTATGTGCGTTTTGCGTTATGTCAAAAAAAGTGGTTAAGTGTGTTAATGATGTACCATATAAAAAGTCTTCTAGAAAGTATATTTACGTGGTAGAGCCATACTGCAGCTTTATTATGGTTGTAGCACGAATGAGTCGGATTGACAGGGGATGGACCACGCTCTCACAAAATACCAGCGTAAAATAGCAGCTTAATACTGCTGTTCGTAAGATCAGCGTAGATAACTGGAGATAATTTTTACTGGATACGGGTAATAACGCATATGCATCTTGATTCTTATTTCAGGATAAATGTATATGTCTATGGGCCACAGTATCCACTTACCATCAAGTGAACTGTGTGCTCGTTTGTTGCGCTTGTTATATACATACAGTTAATATGAAAAACGACTTTTCATTACTTGTTTGTATATATAAGAAAGTTTATAGAAAGTTTTTGTTCTATAAACAGAAGTTTATAACAATGGGTCTAAAAGCAACATTAACTAACAATCGAAACCTCAGCATTGTTTTGCGAGCATGAACTAAACTAAACTGTATTGTATTTATACGGTTCTATTGAACTTCTAAAGAAACTTTGAAACTCGATGTAATCCTATAATCTTCATAATTTATAACAATTATGACGACAGTTATTGATGGTATAACTTTCGGGAAATTCAGGCAATTAATCTGTCTTGGTATGCATATTCCTGTGTATAAGAATAAAAATATATACTGTGTATGTCTGTAGATAAGAAATAACTGCCTTGAGCTCAGTAAATTTTTGTCTATGTGACAATCCAAAGTTTAGCCCGCACAAGATGGACTCATCTTGTGCGGGCTAAACTTTGGATCGACTGAGCCGATAATGATGGAACTTTAAGAACAGATAAAGAGTAATGTCTAATTTAGGCTAAATTTCATAAAAAACCTAAGAGATTTCTTTTATGAAATCGAAAAATTGGTAAAATAAATGGTCGTTGATGATTACCGAAAATATTAATGATGATAAGCCAGTTTTCGAAAAGGCTTTAGTGCCATAGAATACATAACCGTCGCCAAATTGTACATAAGACCAAAGAGTACAATTTACCACTTTATCTTGCGTATGTGGACTATATGAAAGCCTCTGATTCTGTCAAAAGGAGATACATGAAATTGAGTGCTTGACATCGTTCGTAACAGCTATACAAAATATATAGGTAAGAAGACGATAAATTATAAGCTTGGTTTTGGTTTTGGTTGGTTGGTTTTTATTTCTGTAGTGCTTGGGACAATCATAGCCATCAAAAACATAGCTTGTAAAAAAAAAACAAGTTTTGCAACTCAGTTCTTCTACCGTAAAAAGTTGTGAGATCCATGTAATACCATGTCGGTTCATTTATTCAGTCCCTACTTAAGGGTGGTTGTCTTAAGTTATTACGTAATTATCTAACTTAACAATATCTTATAGTGACCATACCAATATTAAAAATATTTTATGTTTTATATGAATAGATTTGATTGCGGATTTATTTCGGCAACTTTTGTGTATCATTTAATGCTTTTATTTTTTTTATTTTAAAGCAAAAAATGTTAGTAAAAAAGTAAATCTTATAAAATTAGTTGAAAATTGATTAATTTCTTAAAATAAAATTGAGGGGAATTTGTGGGGAATCTGTTGAAGTTTTGTCCTTAAATTCGGGAATTTGACATGAATTTTCGGGGAATTTGACAAATTAGTATTGCAGCGAAATTTAGTTTGCCGGCGACATAAGAATTAGAGGCGGCTATCACTATAAAACTTGCAAGTAATATATACTAATATAATAAAGCGAAAGAGTTTTTTTGTTTTTTTGTTTGTTTAAACGCGCTAATCTCTGGAACTACCAGTTCGATTTATATAATTCTTTTTGTATATTATAGCTAGATTCAAGGTTAATAGTAAAGGCTATCTAGCATTAAGCTATATTACTCAGCTAGCCTTAAATATGCATATTTGTCATAAATATGCATATTAAAATATCATTAAATAAGCAAGACATAAGAAAAAGCACTCCCGAAATTATTTATCCGCGTACGATGGTGTTATCGTTAGGGATACGTAAATACAATGTTCTAGAAAAATATAGATCTTTACTCCGTCTAAAAAAAAGTCCGGGATATTATATGTCTATGTCTTATACATAAGACATAATTCGGTATTTTGTGACAAAAAAAATATTGAAAATTTAAAAGTGATTTATGAGCGTTATTATTAGGCATGGGCTATTTATCCTTACGAACGAAAGTTACTTCATCGTCAAGACAATTTTATGAAGATAAACTTTGTTCTTTATACCATGTTATTTGGACGCATAGTTTAAGAGATAATGTAAAATTAAAATATTTCAATACTTGGCTGGGCGTCCGAACGACGCTTAAACCCTGGCCGTTATAAAATGCTTGAACTAGGTCATATCGCGCACCTCGGATACGTGATGACGCGGGTGTAACCGCGGGGCACAGCTAGTTTTCAATAATTTTGACGTACCTCTTTTTAAATTCAAAGTATTGGTCGGATTAAATACGGAAAGTCAATGAAAATAAAGTAAAAGTATTATTTTTTTACATTAATTCTGATAGATTAATTAACTGTCAGGCATAATTGCAATTGATTTTAACTATTAAAGTTATTTTATTTTTATAGTAAAGGGTGACAAACGAACACACAGTCCACCTGATGGTAAGTGGTTGCTGCGGCCCATAGACATCTACATCTATCCTCTATTACAAATCAAAATGCAGATGCGTTGTCACCCGTGAGGACTAAGATGGAATGCCTCATGTCCAGTAAAGAGGGTCTCCGGTTTTCTACACTCACCATACGAAACAGCAACGTCAAGCTGCTATTTCACGCTGGTATTCTATGAGCGTGTGGTCCTTTCTCGGTCGAGCCGACCCATTCGTGCTACAACTATACTACTAATATAGCTGCAGCATGGCTCTACCACGTTGATGGTATTCAATACCATTGCATTTCTATTATCTTATACAAAATCAAAGATAACGATGAAATAGTGCTTATAATTGTGTGAGTACTGAGTACTCAATTAGGTACGTTTATTAATTTAAATATAATTTTTATAATAAAGAACTGCTTGTTGCGTCAGGGTACAATTGATTGTGTAATTGTATTAAAAATGACAACCATAACTTCCAAATTCCATATGAAGACTAGTTGTAGGGATAAATAAACTTATAAATAAAATAAACGTCGGCAATCTCGTAACGGTTTAACAGTCTGTGGAAATGCTCAGTGTTAGGCAGTTACTAATGCCTCGTGCGCATTTGTCTTGGTGCAATTGATTATCAATTTTAGTTTTTGAGACAGTCACGTGCACGTGAGCGACAGTTCAATCCTTTTGTATATTACATTCTTCTTGTTATTACTTGTTGTTACATCTTGTTTTTCTTGTTTTGTTTGAATAATGCCTAACGCGTAGGTACGTTTATAGTGTTCGTGAATTGATGTGTCTTGGCGAATCTCAAAAGGCCACGTAGGAATTAGATCGCTAAGCTGATTCATACCTATTTTTTTTAAATTACTTAGTACTGAACTCATCTGAGTACTTTTATAACTGAATACATCAGAATAATAAACATACCTCCACGATGGATAAATAAGCATGACTCTAGCCTTGTTAATATTTCATTTAAGTATTTTTTTAATAGCGGGGAATCGAACCAGGTATTTGGTTTATTTAACCTGTGAATAAAGTGGCTAGGTGGAGACAAGCACAATTACAAAATAGTAGGTTAAGTAGATAAGTTAGGTATTTAGACAAGTGTGTTGTAAGTTATTAGGTATGGTATCATCGCTAGATGCGGACAACGCGAATTCGGCGTCCACGCGCACATTGACCCCTAGTCAGCTGATTGTAATTTCACTTCTGGTTTCTTGTTTAAGTATTTACATGACTATTATTGTCAATTATCGTTTCATTTAGCTGGACTAACACGATGGAGCGTGAATAAAGTTAATAAGGCATTGTGAAAAGATGTTTTTTCTCCTCGGGATCGAATTTCCTTGTTGCTCATCATCAAAGATATACTTAGTAATATCGTCTGTCTTTGTTTTCGGAAACATTTCAAAAACACCCGGTATTATAAGGAACAATCACGATATAGTTTTATTTGCTGATGATACCTCTTTTATTTTCAAACTCAAACGACAATCAATTAATTTGACAATGTAAATAATACTCTATCGAAATTAGTACATTGGTTTAACGTCAACAATTTGCTCTTAAACTGCAATAAATGTATTAAATTTACAATACTGCGTGCTCTTAATTGGGGAAGAGTTGAGTCTTGTGGATACCACTGTTTTTTTTGGTATTAATATTGACGCAAAGATTTAACGGGGCCGCCATATATCCAAATTAGCAGGCAGACTTAGTTCTGCAGCATATGTTGTAAGAAAGATTAGAAGTCTCACCAATATTGAGACAGTTAGATTAGTTAATTTTAGTTACTTTCATAGAGTGATGTCTTATGGAATTTTGCTATGGGGTAATGCAACTGATATTGAAGCCATATTTGTTTTGCAAAAGGGAGTCGTACGGGCGATTTAAAACCTAAATTGTAAAGAGTCCCGTGAAGAAAATTTTAAAGAAATAAACCTATTAACTTTGGCATTGCAATATATTTATAAAAATGTAATGTATGTACATAACAACATAAATAGCTTTGATAAGAATAAAAATGTTCATACTTTAAACACTAGGAACAAACATAAGCTTGTATTATCAGTTACACGAAATTAGTAATTCATTTATGGGGCAACGTATACGCTTTTACAACAAAATCCCAGAAAATTGACAAAAGTTCTCAATAAATAAGTTTAAATGTTTTATTAAAGAAAAATTGTACAAAAAGGGTTATTATAATATCAAAGAATACATAAATGAAAAAAATACTGGGAATGAGCTGATCGCCACCATGCTGGTTCTACTAAAATTTGTACAAACAAAATTATTATTAAGTGAAGTATATTTTTAAAAAAGCCCCACTGGGTTTCTTGCTGGTTCTTCCCAGAACAGAGGTATTTTTCGAACCAGTGGTAAAAAAAATACTTTCAATAAGTATTATCTAATAATCTATATTGAATAAAAATTATTCTATTCTATTCTATTCTGTCGTTATATTATCTATTAAGGAAAGAAGATTAAATGCATTGTGGAATATAGTTCAGTGTCATAGTCGTGACATCGTTTAATGCTTAATGCCTATGACGTTTTTTAATTTTGAACACAAATACTGCTATACTCATTGAGTTATATGTACTACGTACTAGAGAAGCCATTCCAAACAAAATTGTGTCCTACTCTACGTCTTCGCGCATGCGCGGGAGTAGTAGTCTCGCATGCGCGAAGACTTTAATTTGATATAAAATAAGATATTAATATAAAATAATACATACATAATACATATATAAACACTCACGCCTGTCACCCAGAGGGGTAGGCAGAGACTACGGTCTTCCACTTGGCGCGATCCTGACACACCTCTCTCGCTTCCTTTACATCCATATATCTACGCATACACGCTCATTGATTAAAGGTACTCCTAATCTGACCCATTTTAAATGTATCGCCAATTTGTTCGATAAAACTTAGTCTCACTCTTTCCTCGTTCATTCTTTCTACATGACCAAACCACCGAAGCATTCCTTTCTTAATCCTTGTCACAACGTCATCTAAAATAAATATAAGAATTTAATATAAAATATCTTAATTTAATCTAAACAAACATATTTCTAAATAAATTGTATTTAATAATAATAATTTAATTGAATTCACAAATCTTCAATTTACGCAATATTTAGTTTAGTGTAGGGATTGCACTACAGTTCAGTTGAACATGGTCAATGTTCGGAATGGCTTCTCTAGTACGTAGTACATATTACTCAATGGTTATACTTTAACCTTTTATAATATTTAGGTAAACATTTTTTATGAGAACCGTGTAGCTTACAAGCGCTCACCTTAAAATTTCACAGTACAAAAGCAAATCATATTTGAGTCCCCCCGGGAGCAATGAAATTTTTTATTGCAATTTTAAATGGCGATTTATCAAGTGGTATATGCCCGGGGGTAAAGGAGAACATCGTGATAAGAACCTGGATATCTGCTAATTTAAAAAAAAGTCTCAGACATCGGACAGCGCAGCGGACACTTTTGTCCCAAAGCACTCCGTGTAATGAGAAGTGATGTATGCCCGGCCGTTTATGCCTATGTATTAATGATACCATTAAACTGTTTATTTAATTTTATCGGACAAAAGATGACAACGCTTGGTGGGCTTAGTTATAGATATTCCATGCATTTGAACTCAACGGTTTACTTTGTCTTTCGTAATACGTACAGAAAATGAACGTTTATCTTTTCATCCGATTACAATCTGAGGCCCAAAACAAGAGTAGGCTTTCGCTACAATAAGACAGTGGAATTTACCATCTAGTTAACCACCAGCTGGCCTACAACCAATTCAACCTATTCTTGCAACGGCTTATGATTATAAGAATAAACTCGCATTATATATTTTCAAAAACGTGACAAATTAAGAGTGTTTTAAGACTTCAATCATAAGACAATGAATTGGATCGAATGTCTGCTAGTAAACGATATTTGATCTATATCATTGGTATTGGAATATCTGCTAGTAAAGGACATTTGATCCAAATCATTGGCATTGTTCTTAAATAAAGACAACGAAATTACACTTTGTTTAAAAAAGAAAAAATAGTTAAAATTTAACAAAACAAGACTTAATATAACTGTGTAGCGGTGGTGTGAGAATATCAACTATCCCATATCGTGCCGTAGATGTTGTAAAAGGCGACAGAGGGAAACAAACAAGGAATGGGAATAGTGTTATACTAATAACAGCTAAAAATTAAAAAAAAACTGCGGTCACCAACCCACTTGCCAGGAGTAGCATCTATGGCATACCAAAAGGCAATCTATGGAGGCCTACGTTCAGAAGCAAACTTTTGTGGTGGTGTAACGGTAGTAATTTACTTTCACCAGCACACCTTACAATATTGATAATATATGCTAATTTAGGAATACTTTAGGAGACTGCAAAATAAAAGCCTCTGGAGAAAAAATATAATATAATGAAGATTTATTTATTTTTGAATGGTGCTTTATAGTGTGGCGGCGCTGTCGTCGCGCCACAAGTGAATCACATCGAAGCATAAATCGCGCTAACAAAGTTCCGAAATTAAAGCAATATATATATAGAATAGCTCCGAACTATCACTCGGAGCCTTGTTCGCACCTCGCGCAGAACACCTTGCCCGGCGGTAGATCTCCCCTTTTCCTTCCATCCGCCATAGTGGTGACCAACCGACGTAATCAGAACACGTAACCAATAACCTTCGGAAACAACAACTTCCAAAACCTTCGTCATCGTCCTCAAGTACCCCATTAATTCGCTCCCAAGCTGATATTGTCTGCAGTCTTCACATTCTGCAAGCCATCTAGCTTTACAAAGGTCCATCGCAGCACTGGAATAATAATGCCTCCTGTTCCTTCAAGCTATTCTCTGCGCTACAGTGTTCGGCACAGCTCTGAGCCTTACTGCTCGCCTCTACTTCACAGCACTCTCGCAGATTACTTGCCTTCTTCTCGACTCACCGCAGACTACAAGGCAATCCCTGGCACTTGCTTCGGCTTATTGTTCTCACCGGCATCACTTGCAAGTGCGTAGTACGCCATGCATAACACACCGGCATATCGTTCGCACCGGCGTCACTTGCCCTTACACACACAGCATGCATTCCCCACCGGCATTAAGGACGCACCGGCAATCCGACTGCACTATCGACCTCCGGTCTGAGCAGAGGGGTGATGTGGCGGTGCTGTCGTCGCACCACAAACGAAACACATCGAAGCCTAAATCGCGGTTACAAAGTTCCAAAATTAAAGCAATATATATATAGAATAGCTCGGAACTACCACTCGGAGCGTTGGCCGCTCCCCGGGCAAAACACCTTGCCCGGCGGGAGATCTCCCCTTTTCCTTCCACCGGCTACAATAGAACAGCTTTTATTGGACATTCCACACGATTATCTTAAAAATATTCATTTTTGTTTCCTATGTTACTCCCCAAAATAATCGCTTAAACGAGCAAGTACAGTACCTAGCACTTTTAACTTTAACATTATTACTCATTAATTTAATCAAAATGTTATGATAAAACTGACAAAAACTATTCCCTGCTAATTATTTTTTTTTGGTTTGCGACATTATTATTAAGTGGCGAAGCTTGCGAAGTCACTTATTGATTTCACGATGTCTGTCCGTCTGTCCGTCTGTCCGTCTTCTCCGTCTGTCCGTCTGTCCGTCCGTCTGTCCGTCTGTCCCACGATTATCTCGAGAACGGTTTCGAATTTTCAAATTCTGTTTTCAGCAATCGATTACTGATCACCCAGGCATCTGAACCTCCTATTTTGAATTTATTTTTTCCGTTAGAAACCGCTACAAAGCTGATTGCTTCGCCACTTTGCTATGCTGTTAGCTTGCTAGGTTTTTTTCCATGTAAATATTTGTAAAATGAAGCAATTTTCCGATCCTCCTTGTCTGTTTTATTTTGAAATTTTAAAAATTAAATACGTTTTTTTGTTCGTTTTTTCTTTTATAAAGTAAAATCAGATAAAAGTTTAGTATGGAATGTGATCCCCTCTTGATGAAATCATAGCTTGCATTCATCTGGCATGGTAGCGCTTATATCTCTTATAGTTTCTTGCGAAATATGTTCTCTCTCCGCGGTTATCACATTCTTTACCTCTTTGATTGTCTTCGGAGCTGGCTGTACTGATCTCACTGGTCGCTTCAGAATGTCGCAGACATGCTCTATAGACTCATACATGCGACCAATTCTAACCTCTAACCTAAACGCTTCCACATCGCCAGAACGGTGGCCGTGAGGGTTATCGTCCATAAAAATTGAGTTTTTGCCAAGAGCAGTCAATACAACTTGTGCATGAGAACTTCCGTTATGTATCGGTGCCACGAATCCTCCATACAATGCAACGAATTTATTCCTGCCCTTAAGGTGTGATTTCTTCAAAATATGCGTTCTCTGCGTACAAAGTGTTCTCCTCGCTTTTGTAGCACTTGCCGACGTCGATCTTCACCGTACAAAGATAGCCTGGCTTCTTGAGTGCATGGCACATAATTTCGAGCGATACTAAGCCTGGCAACTTGGAACTCAAGGAGTAAATTAAGACCGCTGACTGGGCAATGACTGCGTTCATATATTAGCAGCGAGAAGCGTCGTCCTGACCGTCCATAGACTAATTTGCACTTTTCTTACTTCCTTCAGGTTATTTTTAAATTATTAACTAAAATTTTCTGTGTAAGTAAGCCAAGCGAAATGTAAACATAAATTGTTAATGCTAAATGGTTACCCACGATACAGGATTACCTAGTTTGTTTATCAATGGATAGTTCAATGAGTTGTTGTTGTTTTTTGTCAAATAACCATTTGATATTTTTCATTTATTTTTTCATTCTCGACGTTATATATTAAAATTTGCGATTTCTCAACGCGAAAAACTATTGTTGTATGGTTCTGTACATGGATTTCTTCTAGAACTAGGTCTTCTCTTGACACAACCGGTCTCTTGAAAACGCTGGCAGGTTCTTTTGACTGTCGAACGATTCATATTTAGAAACAAGTGAAGCATTGACTACTACCCTCTTCAAGCAGCGCTTTAATTTTGCTGGCTTTTATAACTTTATCTACCATTTTCAAGACCTAACAACAATAACAATACTTTAAAATTTCAAGAAAATGAGACAGTTTAATAAAAATAGAATAAAAGTTATTTGGATTTAAATTAACTTTGGGAATTTCCGCTACAAAATGTAAAAAGTTACTTTTTTACAAAAATTCGAATTTGGAACGTACTTTTTCAAACACCATGGCACTTTTATAACCGGCCAGTAACATGTTCAAACGATTAAACCCTTTTTCGTATTAATTTTTTTCAGGACAATAATCAAAACCAACTTTTTTTGCAAATGAGTGTAATAATTTACGCAATAATAATTAAAATCGATAGATATTATGTTCTTGATGTGAATGGAACAGTATTTAGTGGACGTTGAATAATATTAATAGCATATATTATATCTATTGCAATCCGATATGAACCACGTAAAAAATTTGCTGTGATTATGCATGTGTGAAAATGGTGTATTTTTATTACCGGATGAAACGTCGGGAGTTAAAAATAGGGCAGTAAAATCCGCAATAGTGTTATTCAATTTTTACTATCGATTCCGTTTTATCTTAGGTCAGTAGTCAAGCTTAAGTCTTAGACAATGTTGACCTTTGACAGCTTCGACAGCAACTTTGTGATCTGGGTCGAACTATTTAGTTTGCTACAACTTTTAATGTATTCCTATTACGAGTTCTCACACTTCGAATACCAGACTAAACTGTCTTGTGGTGAACATATTTCCTAATTATATTGTCTTACTAACCAGCCTGAGGTACTTCTCGAGTTTCTTTTTAACAGTTTTTTTTTAAACTGGACTCCTGATTTTATGTGGGCCTTCTTCTGATTTCTGCGATAACAGTGCTATTAGCGTTTTGGCTTTTACATCTTCATCGAATTCAGAGCTCGCGGCCTCTAGCTATAAAAAGGGGAAGGGGGCGATGATTTATCCAAGGTTATTTGCGTAACGGTGTCTACCTATTACAATTTTTCGTTATACAGGTGAGTTATCTAGCCGCTGTTCGAATTAGGGTGTCGGGCCGGGGCCCTCTGGCGGCTAACTCATTTCGGTGTGTACGCGGTATGGAGGGGTGTGCGGCGCGTCAATCTGCGGATATGCTGCGTCCCATCCGTTGCCCTATTGGTTATTGAGACACTGTGTGTGACGGGCTGATGACGGCGACATTGTCGTCGGAGTCTAGTGGGGGTTCAATTAAAACGTTACTGGGTCTCTGGAGAGTGGCCGTAACGTTTGGAGTCGGAAAGTTGGTTGCTGCTTTTACGACTATCGGATTGGGATGTGTCTTGACGCTCTCGAAATTGCGCTGAGACATTTCCTTGAAATACTCAGAGATCGTCGGAAGTTGGCAATCCCTGTATAGATCGGAGTCTGGCTGGTACCACCGAGCTCCAATGTTCTTGCAAATGAAACTATTTTGGACGACTTGTAGAGGTCGTAATTTTAGGCACGTGGATGAAAGCTACGCTTGCGTATGACATGATAGGTCTTACGCAAATTTTATAGAAATGGAGCTTGTCTCTTAGGTACAGTTTACTCTTGCTGTTCACTGGCGGATGGAGGTGGCTACTAGCAACGAATTTGGCTCGGGGTCAATGAGACCCCTAAATATTTATTTTAGGCGTTGATTGCCAGGAGATCTGCCGGCCAAATAAGCCGATCGTAGCTATTGATTTTTTCGAATTTAAGTTAGAAGAGTTCCTTTGGAAATATATTGCTACACTTTTTTTAGTATTCACTACTATTGTGCATAAGTGAAACCATTTGCCTAAGCGATCGGCCGCTCTTTGGAATATCTCGGTGAGAAATTGCTTATTGTAGTAGGCGATGAAGTGCCGTGTCATCGGCGAAGAGGGCGGTGTAATCAATATATAATAGTTATACTTGGTCCTTCTTAAAGACACCGATATTGAGGGTTCGGTGATTGCTTGTGTGATAGAAGCCTTCCAGAATGTGCTCAGTTAGACAATGAATCTGCTTTATGAAGGAGTATTCAGCTCTAAAGTAGAACTGCTCCTCGGAAAAAGCTGAAAGACCTGTTTACGAAACAAATCAATACAAGTCACTTGAAAATTTTCCTCTGTGTGCTGAGGAGACTGTTTGGTCTGTAACTGGAGGATAAGGTTGCGCGGTTTCCCCGGTTACGGAATTCCTATAACGTCTGGCTCTTAACAGGCATCCGGGAAGAAACAGCTGGAGAGAAGAGCATTGAAAATGCTTGCTAGGATGCATACAAATGCGGCGGAGAGCAATTTTAGCACCCTGTTGCTAATACCGTCGGCGCTGGGTGCTGATTTATTTTGTATAAGTTAGGTAGTTAGAAAACCAGTCAATTACATACTGAAGTATTTCATCCTAGTCCTCAAGGGGGACATCGTATGTATAGATTTTTGTTTGAGGATGGTTGCAGATGTCCATGAGCTGCACTTGTAGTCACTATAATATATTTAAGATACTCATTAAAATTTTATCTAGTTAAGACATTTTTTTTTAGAAAATAAGTAGCAAAAGTCACGATCCCATAATTTAGTTTACATATTGTAAACTAAAATAACAAAATGCACTCCCGTTGTCTCCAGAATAATATCTTATCTATATTGCATATATTTATATTGGATGATCCTTATCAAATTTTTTCACGTATCTAATAGAAAAAGAAAAAACGGTAAAGCAAAACCATATTAATGTCACAGATGTCTAATGGGATGATGGAGGACCTGATATTTGGGTTTATGATGAAAAATGTTGACCCAAAATTGAATATTGATTTAGAAACTAAAAATTATATTTCAGGGACATCATTAACGAAAACGGATCAAAAAAATTTCACACTCTAGCGTGTTGAGTTTCATTGTCAAAGGCCCATTGAGTGGAGTACATAGATATTGTATAACTTCAAAGAAAACTTTGAGGCCGTAAAAATTGTCACTTTAGACCGCTTTTCGGAATCTATCTTAAAAACTAAACTAGTAAGATACAGACATATGTTGTATTTAACAACAAATAGGGAAAAAACGATGTAGTTTGTAAGTTGTGAGTAAAAAAAACTAACATATTTTTATAGAAAAAAAACCTAATTGGTCGTTATAAATAATATTCAAATAGAGCTAAACCCATCTCGTACTGTACTGGTTTTTGTTTTACAGAATACTATAAACAAATATCTTTACAAGAAGCACTTGGAAAACTCGAAAAGAATTTAAAGTACGTCTTCGTATACTCACCTTCTTCAGCAAATATTCTAAGCTATCTATTTCTTTTTTTCATTCAACGTTACCATTTTTCTTTAAGCCTCACACATGATACTTATTATTTTAAACGAAACATTAAGTATACTAATAGTATTAGATTGAAAGTGCTGTTTGTATTTTTTAATCCCACGTCCAAATTCTAAAAGTTATGATAATGTAACACACATTGAGTTATATGTACTACGTACTAGAGAAGCCGTTTCAAACAAAAACTGTATCCTACTCTACTTTGATATAAGATAAGATATTTTTATAAAATAAATATAAGAATTTAATATAAAATATCTTAATTACATCTAAACAAACATGTTATATTTCTAAATAAAATGTAATAATAATTATTTTATGGAATTTACAAATCTTCAATTTACGCAATATTTAGTTTGTACGGATTGCAGTACAGTTCAGTTGAACATAGTCAATGTTCGGAATGGCTTCTCTAGTACGTAGTACATATAACTCAATGGTTACACATAAGAAAAGATAAAATGATATTATAACTGTTTGTTTGTTACAATAATGTTTATTTTCAATGATTATTCTTATATAGCAGCACTGTCAGCCGATGAAACAATACAAGCAGACACGTAGTTTACGTTACATCATAATCATCATCAGTCATCGTCATCATTATCATCAGCTCCTCTTAATATAGCTCGTGGCCTGACCGATAAAGTTGTAAAAGCCAACTAGCTTACAGCACTAACATCGCAGAAAATGCAGCTGCGGCTAAAGTATATCATTTTTCTACATTAGTAGCTTTTTTTCCAAAATTTATAATTTTAAGCAATTTTCAAAGAAAAAGAATTGATGTTATAGCCCATTTCCCAACGCGCTAACTTACATTATGTATCTTGTGAATCCTTGCAAAATATTCGAGTATTGCTAACACATCTTAAATTTTTGAACTGATGTTAATAAAAATAATTTAATTGCCTAATTATAATATTTAAATTGTAAATAACAGTACACTTAGTTTCACTTTGCACGGTTTTCGTTCTTTGAATGACAGTGAATTCCTAAAAATAGAACTACAAAGTGCAAAGGGGGAGCTAATTAGCAACACTGCAGTTAGATAGAATTTTGAATAGTAATTTTTATTTATTGGTGTAAAATATGTTATGTATTTACATTGTTTTCATTACCAGGGTATCACCTCCCTTTTTAAAGTACGTCCTACGTATCTAACAAAATGTATTTTATTAAATTTGATATGAACATACTCAATTTTTGGAGCCTATCACGCTATTATATTGAAAAATTCACCTTGTTTTCTAAGAAAACAATACATTTATTTAATTTATATATTTTATAACATCGTTGCCTACACATTTCTGCAATCTGGAGAGAAGATTATTTATGTCTTTTCGATAGAATTCTGAGCATCTGAACTTTACAAAGTCTATAAAAACACCATACCATCTAAAGTGGTTATGATGAAAGATTTGTTTTCATAAGCCACTTACTAATATACGATTACTCGTTACACATCTGTCATGTCTTTGTCGCATAGATTGCTTCATAGAAATGATTTTGCCATAGTTGCTACGCTTGGCAGGTGGGTTGGCAAACACAGTTTTTTATTATTTTGAGTTGTTACCAGAAAGATGCTGCTGCCCAGCTTCAGTTTCAGTTTCCCTCTGTCGAGTCTTACGACACCCACGGAACGATATGTGATAGTGGATATTCTTCTTCAATCAATTCTTCTCCACTAATATTAAACTTAGGTCATTGTTTAAATCATATGGTCTTTTTAATTTATTTTTACAGTCAACACGTATTATTGAATGTAGTGCAACATGTATAGATAACATTTTTTACAAATGTTAAGCCGTTGCATAAATGTATAATTCAAAAATTGAGTTCTGATCACTGTGGACAGTTAGTTTCGTTACCTTATGTACACAAGAAGCCATTAAATGAGAAAATTGAGTTTGATCCAGTAAATACACGTCGCTTGGAAAAGTTTAGAAGTAACATAGTAAAGAAACTTCCATCACTTTCATACCAAAATTATCCTAAATTTTTGTATGGAACATTAGCTTATTTGCAATCAATTTCATAATATTTTTACTTCTAAAAGACTTCTTTCCTTGAACAGTCGGAAGACATTCAATGAATGGGAGACAGTAGGAGTCCATAAGAGCAGACAAAAATTATATGAATTTTCGCATGAAAGGTCATAAAACCCTAACGTCAAATTTAGGGAATATGTAAAAAAATATTCAAAAATATTTTAAAAGTGTGCTCCACAGCCAAGTCTTTGCATTTGGGCAACAAAATTAAGACTGCTTCTAATAAAATTAAAATGACATGGAGTATAATTAATAGTGAAACGGGTAAGGCCAAATCTTGCAATTCAAACTACCGGTTTAGTTTTAAAAACAAATAAACTGAATCAAATCAGGATGTTGCAATGGATTTTGAGAAATATTTTACTGATATTCCGATATTAACTACTAAGTCACTGAATTCTTCTCTTGCCGTCGTCGAATCATTACTTAAAAAAATGTAAATGCGTGTACAAAGTATTTTACATTTCATAAAATATCATCAAAAGATATTTTAAAATATTTTAATACTATTGATATTAAGAAAACTGCGAAATGTGGGAGATTTCCGTGAATTATTGCGTCTATGATAGATATAATCGCGCCTCATCTAGCTATTATTTTTAATACTAGTATCGAATATGGTATGTTTCCTGATTTAATGAAGTATAGTAAAGTAATACCTTTATTCAAATCTGGTAGTACCTTAGACCTCGCCAATTTTAAACCAATTTCTGTACTGCCAATACTTAGTAAGATTTTTGAAAAAATTATTCTTGATAAAATGTAAAAAGAAATTAATGTTAATAGTTTACTTCATTAAAATCAATACGGTTTCACATGGGGTCGCTCAACAACTGATGCTTATTGAATATATGTTCAATGCATGGGAGAATTCACAGGATGCTTTGAGTATATTTTGTGACCTATCCAAAGCCTTTGATTGTGTTCACCATGAAACATTAATCAGAAAACTACAACACTAGGAAGTAAGAAGTAATGCTCTTAAATTAATTGTTTCATATTTAAGTAACAGAACGCAAAAAGCTATCATTAATAGTATGAGCTCTTCCGTGTCGATAGTACAAATGGGCGTGCCTCAAGGCTCAATTCTCGGCCCCTTTCTGTTTCTTGTATATATTAATGACTTACCTTACATAGTAGGGGATAACTAAAATATATTATTATTTGCTGATGACAATAATTCATTAACTTTCAAATTAAAACGGCAATTATTAAAATATGACGAAGAAATGATGATATATCTAAATTAGTAAATTGATTTAATGTTAATAACTTGCATTTAAACGGCACTAAAACGAAATGTATGAAATTCATGGCTCCAAATATCAAACAATTAAATATATTTGTAATTTTAAATGGGGAGGAACTGAGTCTTGTCGATACTACCATTTATCTTGGACTAACACTTGACGTGAAGCTTCAATGGAGCCCCCATATATCAAAAGTAGCAAGCAGATTTAGTTCTGTAGCATATGCTGTAAAAAAGATTAAAAAACTTACCAGTGTGGAAACAGCTAGACTTGTTTACTGTAGCTATGTCCATAGCATAATGACGTATGGTATCTTGCTATGGGGACACGCGACTGACACTAAAATTATATTTGTTTTACAGAAAAGGGCCAAAAGAGCAATCTATTATTTAATATGTAAAGAGTCGATCCGACAAAATTTTAAGGAAATCGATATAATAACTTTGGCCTCTCAATACATTCTTATAAATGTAATAAAAACAAACACAAAAATAAAGGTAGTTATACAAAAGTAAGGGATATTAATTCTGTAAATACTTGAAACAGGCAAAAGCTAGTAGTACTCGACTCCACCGAGTCAGTAATTCATTCTTGGGGTGATGTATACGCTTTTACAACAAAATCCGAGAAAATATACAAAATATATGAAACTCGTAATATTAAAGAATTTATGGACGATAATAACTCCTGGGAATGAAGTGATCCCTACCAAGCTATATTTAATTTGTTTTGTGTGGTTAATTGTGATTACATGATTGTAAGCTTTATTTAAAATAAAAAGTCCCGCTGGGTTTCTTGCTGGTTCTTTCCAGGACAGAGGTTTTTTTCCACTACACGGTGACTAACAACATTTTATTTCCTTGCAGGAAATTATTGCAAACGCGAAAAACGAAAGGTAATCTATTGTGGCTACATCTGGCAAGTACGAAAGATGATGTCTGATTTCTAACTACAGATGTTGTAATATTAAAACGAGCAGCATAAGATATTGGGTTATCATGAAGATATAATTGATGAATTTGAGAGTTTCACCAACATTTTTCGATGTTTTTCGCAATAAACTACTATTATTGATACAACAGTTATCAAAAAGACACCATTAAATGACCACCAAACAGTTGCCATTACTTTTTTATGGGTGAGCTTCGCTTTAGGGCATTTTCTTGAGTTTAGCATTATTTCCTTTTGTCGCATTCGACTATCGTAGAGAATCCACTTTTCATTACGTCAGAATTCTGTCTTAAATCCCTTAATTTCTCTACGTACTCATTAACACAAGGCAAGCTTTAACACGTGCTCTTCTATTAGCATCAGTTAATTCACGAGGCACGCATTTTTTTATTCTTTTTATTTTTACCAAATTGGTTGAATTGACTAATTCCTTGGTTGTTTGATGAGAATTAGCTTCCATCTTTACATTTCATTATCTACCTTAATTTCTGGCTTCGTGATTTATTCTACAAGTCGAAGCTTTCACTACGAAAGCGATAAAATCAAAAACACACAGTGCGATCGTTAGTCGTATCCTTTTCAAACGCAACATTGATATTGCGAGCTGTCTCTGCTGCGCTAGAGCCTTCGACTCGTAATCGAAAATTACTCTAGTTTTTGAGGTCTCCGTGTTTAAATCCAAACTCAAATAATATTGATAAAATAATCGAAATTCAAATCATAGAATGTTATAAAATGCTTACATTTAGGATCCCGGATCTTGGACTATGCAAGTTTTATTATATTTTTAATTTTAGTTCAAAGTGGCCACTTTATTGAAACGACAACATAAATTCTAATATTATTAATTTACATTATAATACATGATTTCAACGCTATTTTAAGAAGTTGTAAATTGGTTTTAATTTATTTAATAATAATGACCTCCAGACCGAATTTCGGTCAAAGCGGCAAGTATCCACGGAGACTAGCCATCGGCGCAGGACAGGATTATATTGCCCACGTGTATGCGCAAGCACAGGTGCACTCTCTATTCCCTCACTCTCACAATCCGAAGGGACGGTAAACCGACACGACAGGAGAGAGATCAGGCGCAGGACCAACGGCTTTACGTGCATTCCGAGGCACGAGGGTAAGACACCGCCAATTTCCAGACTCCTGGCTTCTACTGGGAATTTCTTGATGGAAAAACTCAATAACTGATTTTTTGGGCCCGACCCGGGATTCGAACTCGGGACCTCATGGTCAGCAGTCTGACCACTACAAGCACTAGACCAACGAGGTAATCCAGTAGTAATTTATTTAATATGTATATTATGTAGTAAAAATTCCTGAAAAATTTATTAATTTAATTAAAATATTTTAGAAAAGTCTTGGATGTGTAGAGTTTGTATTAGATTTTACAGCAGTTTTTAATATTCTCCACTTTTTAACGCTTATTAACTGTTTAAAATCTTCTTACTTATGCATAAATTATTTTTCGTAATATGAAAGGGGGTGATGGCCAAGCTCCAGGCGTAGGCTTACGGGGTGTCACTTAAGGAAAATTTAAATGATGCCAACGATAAAAGCCCAAAAAATCTAATAAATAGCTATTACTGAATACTTCTGTTTAAAATATTACGAACACTGTAGTTTACAAAATTCTGAGAGAATCTTCACAATAACTATAATTTAAAATGATACATATTTGATATTTTATAATGACTACATATTTGTGCCATTTGCTACAAAAACTCTCAGTCCGTGGAGTCCACGTGGTCCAGTTTGTAAAGGAACTGTTTCCGCTACTGCTGTTTGCTGCTGGTGATAAGAGGGCTGGTTATTTTCTCGCTAAAAGGCTAAGTATAATCATTCAGCGAAGAAACGCAGCCAGCGTTCTTAGCACGATAACATTCCCATGATAATTTAAATTTTTAGTTTTAGTTTTTCTTTATTACAGTTTTTTAATATTGTGTGTAACCATTTAGTTAGATTTAATTAAGTTTGCAAAATTTAACAAAAATATAAAAGACTTTATACTTTTCAACATATGTTATGATCTGTTTTGTCTTATATAATTTGTATTAATATACAAATTACCACAATAGGAAATAAAAATTTTAAATTAACATTTATTATTCAACGTTTTCTTACGTTGTCAGTTGTAAGGAAACGTTTTTACTTACAACGTATAGCAAGGGCTGTCGTATAGTCGCGTAAGAGAATACACTACCCCATACCATCCGTGGGTGTCGCAAGAGATAACAACTCAAAATAATTGATAAAACTGCAGTTTCTAACCCGTCTTCCTATGAAGTATGAAGTGTAAATATTTCCCTTTGCAAGTTATGCAGGGGCTGGATGACGTTTTGAAACACTAATTTATTAATTAAAAGATGTTTAATCGGCCAACAGAACTCGCTTAAAACTAACTTAAAATTCTATGCTTAAAATAATTGCATGAGAACCCACGCAAAAACTCAGCAGTTTACGTTTGTCCACGCAGCATCTGCCTATGATCTGCATTCAGAACATTCTGTTGACGCGGACATCTTGGTAGATCTCGCCCGTAACAAACTGATATTGTTACGGTGTCTCTAATATTTGAGTCTTACGTTCGGGTAAGCTATGATGAAATGCAATGAATGAACGTATACCAAGTAGTGGTTTTCGATAACTATTTGTTACACGCTTGATCCGTGTGTTACTATGTACGTATTTCAATTTTGTTATTCAGTTTAAACAAACTTCCAGACGTCTGAACGAAATTCTGCTAACGTATTAAACCGACAACAAATTCCATGGCTATGATCTAACAATCTCTCTAGGAGCATCAATCACATCTCATGGTCAATGCGTGATATTTAAGTGTTTTCAATCTCTTATTTTTTGTGAATATTCATTAGATTTAATTTTAAAATTTCTTATGGTGAACTTTATTATTATTACTCTGTTGTTTGAATCACAATAATATAAATAACATAGAAAGGAAGGTATGATATTTTTTTTATCAAAAATATCAACATACCATATGATCGAATATTTTAACACATATTTAAACCTCGACGAAAAAGAGGAGTGTTATATGTCAAGCTTGTGTATCTGTGTATAAATATGTGTGTCTGTGTATCTGTGTGTCAATCTGTAGCATCGTAGCTCCCAAACGAATGAATCGATTTAGATTTTTTTGTTTGTAAGTTAATTCTTAGTTATGATTCAAGAAAATCTTTTCAGCTGTTTGAAGATTATCAGCTCCTCTTGTTTCGGGGGATTCTATAAATTTTAATTTAATTTAAAATTTGTTTTAAAATACATAATTTAAGCCGAAAATAATGTTAAAAGGCCAAAATGCGATTAAGTTACAAATTCTAATAAATAAATATTTGTTTAGAACGAAAAGAAACCTTTAAACAAAACTATTTTAAAATATGATTTGTTTAACAAATACCTAAATCATAATATGATATCTTAAATTAATCTTATTCACAACATTAAAACATTGTGCAACAATACAATAAATCTTCAAAAGAGTTCTATGGTCAGCAAGGTTATAATGATTATGATGATGATTGATGAGGAATATGGTAATAAAAACTAGCAACTGATTTCATTATATAAAGTGTATATTAATTTCTACTAATTAAACCCCTGGGAATGAGGTGATCACTGCTGTTTCTAAATGCTTGCATACATAATTATATAAAATATTATATTGTAATTTTTTTAATGTCCCGCTGGGTTTCTACCGGGTTCTTTCCAGGACAGAGGGTTTTTTCCGGACCGGTAAAACTTAAACGACTTTATAAAAATGATTCTATTCTACTCTATTCTATTTTAAAGCTCATAAAATTATAAAAAAGAGCTGTTGTTTTAATAATCTATGTTAAACAGCTCTAACAGTCATTAAAATCTCATAAAGATTTATTTAATGTTTTGTGTTCAAACATCGGTATCATAAAATGCAAAAAAAGAAAGGAAAATATAAATATAGTACCATACTCTCGCAATATTAAAAAATAACACATTTTAAATTTGCGTAATTCGTTCACTGGTTTTGTTAAAGTATTTAAATATTCATTCATTCATTCAGCAGCCTGTAAAGTAAACAGCTGAACATGTCTATGTCTTGCCCCAAAATTGAGCGTGAGCTGCCCATTGGGAGGATTTTGCCATGTTGCCACTCTTGGCATGCGGGTTGGCAACCGCAGTTTTTTATTATTTTGAGTTGTTATTAGAAAATTCTGCTACCCATGTCCTGTTTTATTTTCCGTGGATATTCTTACACCGCCACGGTTAATAATAAAATATTAATTAACCTGTATTGTTAAAACCTTCTTTAGGTTATCATTTTCACACCCTTTTTCTTTTAATTTGTTGTTTAAAAGTTCTCCAATTGTCAGATTTTCGATAAAAAATTGACATCCGTGTAGTACTGCTTTTACTTTAAGAATATTTACGTAAAATAGTTGTAAATTACTTACTTTACAAAAACAAATGGATTAAATGTATTTGTTTCACCAATAGCACTCAAAGAGTCATCGCAAAGCACTAAAATTTAGTAGGTATAACTTTCATTTTTAAAATATATTGTTATACTAATATAGAATATTTGCGCGATCAAACCCAGCGGGCACTTGAACGCCATTCGGACGGCGTGTTACACCTAAGCCGCACTCATTGTGACTGGGTAACGTAGCGCCTCAATTGAAATGTCCGCCTAAAACCGAACAAGCGCTCCGTTACGAAAAGCCACCTTGTATGCTCAGGGCTTTATCGCTCGGAGGGTGAGATGCCTATAACAACTTTGTAACGAACTAACTTACTTAATTTCAACTGATGCTCGGCCACGTTGAATGATATATCAGTTTTATTAGAAGACGGCTCACGTCGGTCTGTGAAGTTCTGAGACCAAAACCTCTTAATAATATTTTCACAGCTGTTAATAAGTACCTAGCTTAAAAGACAGCTTAAATATAATCGGTTTTCTTACAAAACGTAAAAGAAAGTCTTAATTATGAAAGAAGTCTTCGCGAAGTTGGACATTTATCAAGTTAATTTAGATTCTAGTTCGCAAATTTTCCACGAGACATTAATTCAGAGACTCAAGTTTAAATCTGAGACTAGTAAATATAAACTACTTTTTGTAATAAAACAGACTGATTCGGAGTTCCTGACTTATATCAGTATATATAAATAAAAGTAGAAAAAATAATAATATTGGTGTCATAAAAACTAATAATTTCCTAGTAAAAGTTACGAAACCGCAAGCATTAATGATTTTAATTTCTCCTCGTTTATTAGTCGTAACATATCAGTTGTATAATGATACGGATATGACTGAATGACAATGAGGAAATTACAATACGCGCGAAATTGTTATTTCGGCCAAAGCAAATCAATGTAACGAATTGCCGACTGTCGTCGACTTCTACATTTAAAATTTAAAAATCTACCTCAGTCCGATTTCAAAATTCTAAATATTTACATGAATGGAAATCTACAAATAACATATTATCTGCCGTATTAGCGAACCGTGCAAGGTTTTTTACGATTGTTTTCATTTCATTCCTTAACGTTAAAGGCCTACTGCGAGTTTCGCACAGTTGAGAGTAAGAGCAGGCTCTAGGAACATCGCGTTTGTCAGTACGAGTCTCAAGAACCATTTTTCATATGGGATATAACCATAATTAAAATTACAAGAATTGTCCTTTATTATTGGTAGCTCAAAGCGATCATCGTGCTATGTAGTTTTCTCCCTCTTCAGACCGCTCCTGCTAGCCCACGCCACTCCCATTGTAGAAAGGATTGCTATAGAAGCCGCTTGGCAGAAGATTTACGACATAACACACATTTTTATACGTGGCTGCAGCTATATTAGTAGTATAGCTGTAGCACGAATGGGTCGGCTCGACCGGGGAAGGTCCACGCTGTCGTAGAATACCAGCGTAAAATAGCAGTTTAACACTGCTGTGTTTCGTATGGTGAGTGTAGAGAACCGGAGACCCTTTTTACTAGAAAAGAGGCATTCCATCTTAGTCCTCAGGTGTGACAACGCATCTGCATTTTGATTCGCAAACGAGGATAGATGTAGATATCTATGGGCCACAAACAAACCACTTACCATCAGGTGGACTGTATGCTCGTTTGTCACCCTAGCCTATAAAAAAAATAACCATCTTGCACCTTAGAAGCTCCGTCACGGGTCGGTGTATTTTACGTTTGGCGTTAATGTCATAGAGTTAGCGCAATCCCTCGAGAGCCATTAGATACTAGAATGTTTGGCATTTTTCGTGGTCGGCTTTTACGACACCTAATAAACGAAATGGAACAATAGATTATCTTATGCCGTCAACACACGATATCGTAAGACACATTTATCACTATAAAATATTTCATTTATAATTTTAGGTACAAATGTAGCACATTAGAAATGCACATTAAAATATCAATTTGAACGCTAAGGTCTGATGGTTTCACTTATATCATTATTTATAACACCAGCATTGTCACCTCTGAGCACTAAAATTAAACGCTTCACATATAATATATATATGTAGATATATATATCTATATATATATATATATATATATATATATATATATATATATATATATATATATATATACAACATGTAACAAAAAATTTTTAAATTTACTACTGATTGGTGGCAGCTTTCGATATGTGGCGTTATAATTATATAATATTAATTAATAATATTTTAATTACGTAAGACGTTGATATACGTCAGTACAGACAAAACGGTGATGAGGAGCAATATCAAAGTACGACACATCCGGTACTGCGAACGCCATCTGCTACCCAATTGTGGCAATTAAGGCAAACAAAAACCAATGAAGAATCATCATCATCATTACAGCTCTTTACAAGTCCACTGCTGAACATAGGCCTCCCCCAAGGAATGCCACTAACCACGGTCCTGAGCCACCTGCATCCATCGACTTCCTGCATGTCTTACCAGGACGTCACTCTATCTATTGAACCGTCGCCCTACACTTCGCCCACAGGAACGAGCCTGCCCCTCGAGAACCTTTTTTCCCCATCGGTTGTCGGTTCTTCAACCTAAATGGCCAGGCCATTGCCACTACAGCTTACTAATCCGTTGGGCTATGTCGGTCACTCTTGTTCTACTGCGGATATCCTCATTTCTAAGTTTATCATGCAGAGAAACCCCGAGCATAGCCCTCTGCATAGCTCGTGAACGACCACGTCTCAGATCCATAATTACCACTGGCAACACGCACTGGTTGTACCATCACGTTTTCAGGTTTTGAGGTATACCTGACAAGAAGATGTGTCGTAATTTTCGAAACGCTGCCCAGCCGAGTTGAATCCGTCGATTGACCTCTCCATCGAAGTTGGACTTACCTAGTCGGACTATTTATCACAGGTAAACATACTCGTCAACAATATCAAGCTTAGTGCTCCCAACAACTACCGGCTTAGGCGTGACATGGACGTTACACATTATCTTTGTTTTGTCCATGTTCATCTTAAGACCTATCAGTTGCGAGGCACTATTGAGGTCGTTGAGCATAGTCCTTATGTCCTCCAGCGATTCTGCCATAAGGACTATATCGACGGCAAATCGAAGGTGAGTGATGTACTCGCCATTGATGTTAATACCATATCCTTTCCAGTCCAGTACCAGTGCAAACGTCTTCCAATGCAGCGGTAAAGAGTTTCGGGGACATAACGTTAACCTGTCTTACACCGCTCTGCATTTGGATAGGTTTCGTACTGTGGTTGAGTACTCGGATAGCCATCGTAGCCCTACTGTACAAGCACTTCAGACATTTTGTAGCGCTTACCGTCCATTATAGCCTTTAAAAGTCCACTGCTGAACATAGACCTCCCGCATAGATAGCTTCATATTTGGGACTATGCCATAGTTGCCACGCTTGGAATGCAAATTGGCAACCGCAGTTTTTTATTACTTTGAGTAATATCAGGAAGATATTGCTGACAATCTCCTGTTTCAGTTTCCCTCTGTCGCCTCTTATGACACTAACAGGACGATATGGAGTAGTGGTTATTCTTGCACCGTCACCACTAAATGGTTTGTAAAATGTACTTGTTATATATTAGACTTTAATTTAATTATAATATACTAGCGCTAAAATTGTTTGTTGGCGAGTAGTCGTTATGAACATGTAAAAAATGTTCGAAGTCATTTAGCACATACTTGCTTGCTGTCTTTACGAGTAAAGTTCACTTGGAAGCAAAGGTTTCTCGCAAAACAATTTCGTTTAGATTTACTGTGAGCTTCGCTGGAGAACATGTGGATTTTCGAATGCATTGTACACTTGCATCGTTTGCATAGTAATTTGAAACATTTCACTTTGTACGTTTTGGCTTTGTTGTTTTTAAACGGACACTGGAAACTAATTTCAAGCAAAGAAGTCTACAGATTGGCCTTGAAGCAATATTATTGAATACATAACGACCTATATTAATACTAGCTCTCTATACTCTTAAAAACCCTCTCAGAAATGAGAGGAGGCCTGTGTCCAGCAGTGGGACGTAAGTAGGCTGCAACTTTACTTTTCTGCCGACTTCCAAAAAGGAGACGGTACTCAATTCGAGTGTATGTTTTTTTTTATGTTTGTTACCTCATAACTTTGTACTGGGCGAACCGATTTGGATGATTCTTTTTTTATATGAAAGCTGATAGTTCTTTTGTGATCCCATATAAATTTGATCAAGGTCAGACCAATGGTTATTGATTTATAAGTTATAAGTAGAGTTATTCTTAAATAACCTATATTGAAGTCGGCTGTACAAAATTTTTAATTTTTAATTATTACTTTTATACTCTTAATAACGGAAAATAGCAGTGCGCACATTGCTGCTTCGTTGCAGAAATAGATAAGAAATAGGTACAGTCCTACCGTTTAAAATTTCTGTTATCTGTTTTTTTTTTAATTATATTGCCAAAATAAAAACATTACAAAGTTTTATTTGTTAATAAATGTACCATTAGTACCAATACTAATTAATAATGGATAAACCATAGCAATAAAACCGTGTGTGGTTTCTGTTGGAGGGCTTAAAATTTTTAATTTTTGTCTATGAGTTTGTTTTTTATATTTTGAATAAATAAATGAAAAATATAGTATCCATTCCGTCATCACACTATATGTAAATTTATGAGTAATACAGAAATGTTCAATATATGAAATACCTTTTTTTTATTGGTCTGAGTGAAATACGATCATAACCTAATATTTTCGTTGTCATCCAATCGTAGACTAAAAATTATTATTTATTCAACATTTAATTTTGTTTATTTTAGATCTTTGAGCTCAGAAGCTCCTAACACAATCAATGAAATAATTGTCAATCTCAATTTTAAGTTATTTAAAAAGTGTTCTGAAAGATCGTAAATATTTCAAGGATATAATATAATAATGAAATCCGCCAACTAGCATCGAGGCAACACAAACAGCGAACTAAGAATAAGAATGCCTGTACTCAGCAGTGGGACGTAGCATTTACAGCTTTCTATACTTTCTCTATTTTACTTTGATTTAACCCAAAATTCAACAAAATAACTACAGCGTAATCCTTTATGCTCTTAAAAATAATCGGAAAGAAAAAAAATCTATAATATAAATAATACATCACTATTATATATATAACAAATCGCTTGGGATTTAGAAGTACAGTCAAATACGAACATTCTCATACTACACTCACGGCACGAAAAGTAATGGATTCTCTTTTGTTAAATTGTATTTATGAAATACGTATTTTGGAATTCAACATTTTTAACTTGTAACATTTACAATATTTCGAAAATTTTATTCTGCTTGCTAAAAATAAATTCTTAAAACTTAACTAACTAATAGTTAAGTTTAAGATTTCATAAGTAAAATTTTAAGAATTTAGCGCTTAAAAAAGCATTTAAATAAGTAAGAAAATGAATTACGGTAAAATCTCGTTGGTACTATGCTAGTAAACACAAAAGAACAAGGATATGTAGATTGACAACTGGACAGCTTGATTTTGTAATTTTGATTTTGAAGTGGAGAAGGGCACAGCGGCTCAAAATTCAGGTGGGATAGGCTTAGCTCGTATGCTTTAAATAAAGTCAACATAATTTACATTCATTTCAATATTATGAACTAGGTATGTCCTTGTTGCGGACAAAAGTGATTCGGAGTTATATCTTATCAAAAATGTTACTACAATTAAAGACGTGGCAGCTTTTGTGCGCAAGCACACTGGTGCACTATTTCCCTAACTCTTATATTCTAATGAATTGATTGCCTCGTTGGTCTAGTGTTTGTAGTAGTGCGACTGCTGACCATGAGGTCCCGAGTTCGAATCCCAAGTTCGAATCCCGAGTTGGGCCAAAAAAATCAGTTATTGAGTTTTTCCATCAAGAAATTCTCAGTAGCTGCCCGGAGTCAGGAAGTTGGCGGTGTCTCACCCGCGTGCCTCGGAAAGCACGTAAAGCCGTTGGTCTTTCACCTGATCTCTCTCCGGTTGTGTCGGTTTACCGTACCATCGGACTATGAGAGTGAGGGAATAGAGAGTGCACCTGTGCTTGCGCAATCACTTGGGTACTATAATCCTGTCCTGCGCCGATGCCTAGTCTCCGTTAAGACCGCCGTGACCAAAATTCGGTCTAGAGTATATTACTATATTCTAGTGGGACGAAAACCCGACACCGGAGAGATATCAGGCGCAAGATCAACGACGACTAATCCAACGAAGCAGTCAAAAATTATAACTAGATTGTCATCGAAATAGTTAATATTTAAAACTTCTATTTTGCACCACTAGGGGATGATTTTTTTCTTCTTTGTGTATATAACCTATTCATTCAAAAATAATCATTTAAATCAGTTTAGTCGTTTCCGATAAATCGATGAATATACGCGTCGAACATAAGAAAAAAAACATCGACGCGCATGTTTTTTTTAACGCGCATTAACCTCTTCGACTCTTCTTTTTATTAACTCCGTTAAAATGAATTATGGTCGACGTAAATTTTATATTAGTAGTTTCCAAGTAAATTTCAATTCAATAGTTATTCAATTCAGCGAGAAACTATTATGACAAATTAAAATACAGTAGAGACAGAAAATAAGCGAAGCCGACTTAATCATATAAACATTTATTTAAATCGAAAACACGTACCGATTACATCGTTCCAAAGTATTAGAGAGTTTTTCTAGAATATTTCCGAAGACTAAAGTAAAATACAAGTATATATTTTGTACAAGGTGCCTAAGTAGAAACAGGGTAAATACGTGTTGCAACATTCGAGAGCGTTTTTTTTTTATTGATAATAAGTACCTGTTTAAAAATTTAATTCGTGCAAACACCGCTACTTGGCAGTGGAAATAGATAAGCCCTAGGCAGAAAAGAAATGCTACCCTATAGTAAAATTATTTTGTACGTGCAATCGGGGTCATAAATCATAGCTTGGCCTGAGCCCGGCTAGGGCGGTGAGCATGTTGCGCGGGCGCAACGCTATTATCGATAACAACAAATGAATCATCGTAGATTACAAATCATCGTAAGATATAAGTTATTATCTTTATATTTATATTTTTTTAATGTAACTTGTTACATTCCAAACATTTGTACTTTTATTTTTTTTAATACATAGATACCCAATTAATAATTTATTCCTATTTTAATAAATACGTTGTTTTATCTAATTTTTTTTCATTTTTATCACCTACCCACTTAATGACAAAACTAAATACACTATCGATAACGCTTATCGATAACAATAATACGCATCACTATGCTCGCCCCTAAGGCCCGTGAGTGGGAGAGAGAGCGAAATAATCCGATGATTTATAAACCAAACTGCACGGAGAAAATAATTCTAGTATAGTACTTAATTATAAGTTTATGGTAAAAAGATGATAATCCTTATAATTTTAAATAAAATAAGAATTTAAGATTTTGCAGGAATATTATCAAGCCTGCTCTTATCATACTTATATTGCGCATTCTTTACATATTTAACTTTTCCAACGTTAAAAATAGGCGTGTTTATCTATCTCTCTATATTCAGAGATGTTAATGCTGTTAGCCTTTTTGGGTTTTACAGCTTCGTCTGACTCAGGGTTATCTCAAAAACCCTGTCCGAGTGGGGAAATGCGGACCCCCATCTGTGACTGCTTAGCTCGTGTTGATGGCGGTGGGAACCGCCCAGGTATATGCGGGTGTATGCTGTGTGCGCGGAGTAGGCGCGTTTAAGCATTTAAGTGCTACGTTCAATATCATTATCATCATTATTACAACATAATTCACATCATGATAATGGTAAGTGGTTGCTGTAGCCCATAGACATCTACATCTATCTTCGATTACGAATCAAAATGCAGATGCGTTGTCACCCATGAGGACTAAGATGGAATGCCTCGTTTCCACTAGAAAGGGTTTCCGGTTCTCTACACTCGCCATACGAAACACAGCAGCGTTAAGCTGCTATTTTACACTGGTATTCTGCGAAAGTGTGGTCCTTTCGCTTATCGAGCTGACCCATTTTTGCTACAACTATAGTATAGCTGCAGCATGGCTCTACCACGTAAAAACTATAACAGTTATAAAAGCCCATCATATAATAAAATATAATCAGCAAATAATTCACCTTTAGAAAATTCCTTGAGAAAGGTCAATTCATCAGCCTAGTCGCGTAAATTTTATACCTATACAAATAAATAAAATTGAAGTGCCTGTCTGTAATGTCAAAATTACAGCTTTTTACTAAATTCATATGAAAGTATATACGGATTTTTAAAGTTTTGTCTGTCTGTCCGTCTTTCTGTCCGTCTGTCTTTCTGTTTGTTCCGACTAATATCCGAAACTGCTAAACCGATTTTGACGGGATTTTCACTGGCAGATAGCTGATGTCACAAGGAATAACTTAGGCTACTTTTATTTTAGAAAAAGAGTTAAGAGTTCCGCGCAAAAAATTAATACCCCAAATAACACACGGGTGAAGTCGCGGGGAACAGCTAGTTTTTAATATTTAACTACAGACGGAGGAAGTTCGTTACAAAATTATTTAAATTAAGATGTTTTCATACGTTTATTTAAAATTATGATGTGACTTAGAAGACTGCCAGTATAGCATATTCAATAGCTTCAAAGGAAAACTTTTGCTTTCATATTTAGCGTCGTGATAATTCAGGTGCTCGTCGTAAATATGACAATACTGGCAACCCGAGTCCTATCCTCGCCACGATAAAATTGTAATTAATTATCTATATATAACTATACATCTCTCTTACAAAGCAATAAGGACCGTGGCCGAGCTCACTTGACTACTCTAGCGCCATCTATTATCTATCTACGGAAGCGGTTGCGATGTATATCGATATGAAAATTTGACGCGCTAAATACATCGTTCTTTATTTAATACATTTCCATAGATGTCGCTACATGGTACCGCTAAGTAAGATTGACGAAGTCATTGGGCTCTAGTAATATAACAAGTCAGTAGAATAGGCGTGTCTAATACAATAATATTTTCTGGATTTGATGTTAAGTTAATGTTAATGTAGTTTAGTTAATGTTGTTAGTGTGGTGTTAATAAAGTGTAAAGTTTTAATATAGGTTTTTTATTTTGAATTTGAATCTCAGTAGATTTTGATAAATCTCAAAAATTTAGTTTTAATAAAATGTTTTTATTGAGATAACATTTAAACGAATGTATCGTTTGATTCCAAATTTTAAGCGGCACTTAACCTCAAAAACAATATTAATTGCAAAACCGCATCAAAATCAGTTCATTCGTTCAAAAGAAATCGACAACGATTTCTCTTGAATTTTCCTTGAAAATTTTATGACGAATAGGTGAACTTTGGTGCGCTTTGCACTCGAAATTAACGGCAAGTTGCAGAGGTGGCTTGTAGGGCCAATCGTATTTGTTTGTCGTAAAACTCGCTGCGTCCTGTGCCCAATAGTGGGATTTATGCTGCTACTTTTTTACTTTTAATGGGGCTATTATGCGGTTTTTATTTCATTCATTTTTCGATTGAAGATGTTTCATTTTTGTTTTCATTCTATACTTAATATCAAGGGCTGCGAAAATAAAAAGAACTCATCATCGTCATTATTACAGCCCATCAAAAGTCCACTGATGATGATAAACTTCCCCCAAAGTTTCTCAAATAGGTCGAATATTTGCCGTAGTGGTTCAGTGGTTCAGTACAGTCATTCTGCGCTTGGGTTCTGTAGACTCCGGACGTGTCCCCGTTAGGTAGGGGGGCCAATAGGGATGTCAATTGTTCGGCCACTTGGCCAGAAATTGTTACGCCAGGCCTATGTGCGTCAAGTGCCTAGGTGATCACGGCACCACTGACTGCCCCCGCACGCCCGTGACAGTTTAACCCCCGAGCTGCGTCAATTGCCGCGAAGGGGGACACCCAGCAAATTATTGCGGGTGTTCCAAAGCGTCGCGAAGGAAGTAGCGTGGAGGTAAAATCCGTTCCGGACGCACGGGTCAAGCCAGTGTGTCTGGATCTTGGCTGCCTGCCCCCAAACCCACACCGTCCACGGTGCCCACCTAATCGCCTCAAATTGCCACCAAGCCCGCCCCAGTCGCCGGGGTGGCTGAGCTAGGTGGTAGCCCTTCCGCGCCTCCCACCCCAATACCCAACGCTTGGGCGAAACCACCGGCACTTGTCGCCTCACGGCCAGTGCCGCCTCCCCAGGCCACAAAATCAAAGTCCATCCCACGAGGCTCATCCTCCTTCGCCGTTGACTTCTCGCTAGTCTGCAGCTTCATCAGCAACATCAACGTTGCTGAGTTATCCTCCTTGCCCTGCAAACGGAGCCACCTTACCACCACAAGCTTAAGGCTACGATTGAGCACATAGGACTTATCGACGCAATTTGGCCTTTCCGGTGCGCCTAATCACCTTATATAAATATCAGGATGGCAGCACAAATCTCGGTGGAACTAAACCCCGCTCTCTGATCGGATCTGGTCGCATTATTTAACTCGAACGGCCTCAGAGTCCAAAAAAACGAGATCGCGCTCTTCCTGTACAACCACGATATATACGTAATGTTAGTGCAAAATACTTTTTTGAAACCTAGCCATCGCGATCCTTCGATATAATTTGCGCCTGAGACTCCAATCTGCTACCCATTCGCTATCAATCACCAATCGGACGTCTTTGACGTAGCGATACTCAAAGATGTCCGTTTGTCGATATCATCTATTAAAACAATATCAGAACTCGACTCGGACCATAGACCAGTCCTATTGCAGCTGAGCCAGCTCGCAGGTGAGGTCCTTCAGACCAAAACCATTGTTAAATAGCGTAAGCTCGAGGTCAAGCTCGAGCTACGACCTCCCAGCACTTAGACAAAATCCCAGATAAGATAGACTCGCCTGAGGAGGCCAATGCGGCGATTAGCGCCCTATCGACCCACGTCACTTTTACAGTTGAATAATGCTCTCGTAAGGTTCGTGTGTCGAGCAATAGTATTTATATATATAATATAAGTTCATTTTTAAGTTTATCAGTAGTTTTTTTCCTTGATTTACTCAATTGTTCATTTTATTTTGTCCCCTATTAACTTAACTTAACTCAACTTATCTTCACGCACAATCCCTGACGGGGTAGCCAGAGAGAACAGATCGTCAAGTGTCACGATCCTTACATACCTCTTTCGCTTCTTTCAGATTCATTATCTTCTTCATACATGCACGTCTAGGTATCCGAGTACTCTTGACCCTCCCCTCTTCGAGCAGTTTGCTCACATGGTCTTCGAAAGTTAGTCTCGGTCTACCTCGACACCTTTTAATATTAACTTTCGCGCTATATATTTTCTTCACCATTCGGTCTTCACTCATTCTCTCAACGTGCCCAAACCATCGAAGCACGCCCCTATGAATTTTTGTGATAAGGTCATCTTTCAAACCTGCCATATTGCGAATCTCTTCGTTTCGCTTTCGGTCGGCCATGGTAACGCCGCACATTTTACGAAGAGATCGCATCTCCACTGCATTCAACTTGCTTTTATGCTTCTTCTGGCATACCCAGGTTTCGCTGCCATATAACAAAGTCGGTACCAACACTGCGTTATGTATTGCAAGGCGTGCACTCTTCACTACGCCTTGCCTTTTGACTAACGCAGTCAGGGCACCATTGACTTTGTTCTCAGCAGCGACACGCCTGTCCACATCTAAATCACATCTTCCATTCCGGCTAAAAGCACTCCCCAAGTATACAATTTCATTTACCTGTTCTAGACATTCCTGATTTACCCATATTTCAGACTTCGTTCTCTCTTCGTCCCTTTCAAATACCAGAACCTTAGTTTTATTAGCATTCAAACGGAGACCTTTAATTTCACATTCCTCTTTCATACACGTGACTAATAACTGCAGTTCTGCCTCTGATGGTGCAATAAGCACTGCATCATCAGCATACAGCAGAAAATTTACTTTAATGTCACCCAATTTCACACCCAAACAGCTATCTTTCTGCTTCTGTAAACAGCTGTCGAGATACAGTATGAACAGCCAGGAAGACATGACACAACCCTGTTTTACGCCCGTTTGGACGCTAAACATGGGTGACAGGTCATGCCCTACCCGCACACAGGCTTTACAGTCACAGTAAAGTGACTGCACAGCCCTTAGCAATCGACCATCCACACCGTACCCCGGCAACAGTTCCCACATTTTCTTCCTTACAACCTTATCAAATGCTTTCTCAAGATCCACAAAACACAGAAAATCTTCTGGTTAGCAGCCAGAAGCTTTTACGTGATCATGCGTAGAGAAAACATTTGATCCGTGCATCCTCTTCCAGGTCTAAATCCGCATTGTGCCTCCCATAGAAATCTTTCCGATTTCTCTTGCATCCTACGTGTTAAAACCTTCGAGTAAACTTTACTTGCTAAACTGGTCAAGCTGATCGCCCGATAGCACCCGCAGTCAAAATGTGAACCTTTACCTTTATATAAAGGCACAATGACTGCGGATCGCCAATCATCCGGGACATCCCCTGTCCGCCAGCACAAATTGCACAGCAGATAAAAGCTGTCCCAGACGCGAGGCCCACCATACTTGACCATTTCAGCAGTAACTCTGTCTAGTCCCGCAGCCTTACCACATTTCAAGCTTCGAATCGCACGTTCAATCTCTTTCATACTGATGACCTCAGTGTCATCGAGGTCCGGGTCTGGCGTACCAGTCACGGCGTCATCCCCGGATCCCTCACTAAGATCATCACACGCATACATTTCTCTATAAAATTCGCTCCATCGCTGCATGACGTCCGATTTTTCTGTGAGGACGTCATTAGTTCCCGAAAGCACTTTGTTTATTCTTAAGGCCGTCGCACCACTTCAGGTCCTTCCAACCTCTTTCCAGAAGAGTTTGGAGTTCTCCTTAAAGTTGTGCGACAACCTTTCGTCCGCTTCCATTCTACACCTTTCACGCATTTCCTCAATCAATGTTTTCGTGTGAACTTTCTGCAGCTTATATCTTTCTTTCATCTTCTCTCTCATATCCTTATCATTACTAGAGGCCAAGTAGTCTAACCATGCTTTCTTCTTCTTCTCTACAGCTTCTTTCACTTCATCATTCCACCATGCATCTCTTCTTTTACTACTGCCTCTTTTTATTGTTCCACACACTTCCGCTGCACTTACCATTCCATCCCTAAGGTTCTGCCATCTTCTTTCCACACATTCATTTCTGCCATCGATGGTGTGTAGTGTTATGCTACTTACATTTCTTTGTACACTATTTCTTCATTCTGTTTTGATATTCTGCATTCATGTTTTGCATCACTTTATACTATTTTTCCATTCTGTTTTTGATTTTCTGCATTTATATTTAGCATCACCTTTATTTCCATAGGATCCTGTAACGTTTTTACACAATAACATATCATTTTACTGCATATTTTCACATTATTTAGTACTTTTAAAATAGCTGTCAATGAAGTCTTACCTTTTTCGGTCTTTTATTGAATTATCTGTAACTCTACAATTTCAGGCTTCATGTATGCTGCCGTGCATTGGTTTTTCCTATGTGAATAATATCTCATTTCTTACTTAAATGTAATCATTTTCCAATTATATTCCTAAAAACCAAAAATTTTATATTTGACAGCCGTTATTTATTTCGTTGTTATGGTAACTTTTATTCAAATTCGTCTCTGGTATGATGTTCTTTCTACATAAATACTCTTTGGCTGTAGGTCATTTACAATAAATTTCCTTTTAATTTAAATAATTTCTCGTTCTCTCTAAAAAGGTATAAAAGCCGAACAATTGGAGAATACGGGACAGTCTCGCTTCAGTTCTCAATCGAGAAACATCTACTAAAGGCCTTATCCCGGGGCCGCTTTGCCCCGGGGTCCTGCAAGCCTCCATCTACATCCGGCGCATCCTGAAGTCGTGGGCGCATCCTGCAAACCAAGCTCCGGGGTCCTGCAAGCCTCCATCTACATCCGGCGCATCCTGAAGTCGTCGGCGCATCCTGCAAACCAGGCGCTGGGATCCTGCAAGCCTCCATCTACACGTGAAGTAGAATAGAATAGAATAGAATAGAATAATTTTTTAATTCAATATTGATTATTACATTTATTCTTATTGAAAGTCATTTTTTATTTACCACTGGTTCGGAAAATACCTCTGTCCTGGGAAGAACCAGCAAGAAACCCAGCGGGACTTTTTTTTTCAAACATATTTCACTTAACAATAATTTCATTTATACAATTTTTAAATGATTTTTAATAGAACCAGCATGGTGGCGATCACCTTATTCCCAGGGGTTATTTTCATTCATGTATTCCTTGATATTATAATAACCCTTTTTGTACAGTTTTTCTTTAATAAAACTTTTAAACTTGTTTATTGATAAACTTTGAATATGTTCTGGGATTTTGTTTTAAAAGCGTATACATTGCCCCATAAATGAATTACTGATTCTGTGGAGTCTAGTAACTGGTATTACAAGCTTATGTTTGTTCCTAGTGTTTAAAGAATGCACATCCTTATTCTTATTAAAGCTATTTATGTTTTTATGTACATACATTAGATTTTCATAAATATATTGCGATGCCAAAGTTAATATGTTTATTTCTTTAAATTTTTGTCTTTACAATTTAGGTTATAAATCGCCCGAACGGCTCTCTTTTGCAAAACAAATATAGCTTCAATATCAGTCGCATTACCCCATAGCAAAATTCCATAAGACATTACGCTATGAAAGTAACTAAAATACACTAATCTAGCTGTCTCAACATCTGCGAGACTTCTAATCTTTCTTACAGCATATGCTGCAGAACTAAGTCTGCTTGCTAATTTAGATATATGGGGGCCCCATTGAAGTTTCGCGTCAATAGTAATACCGAGAAAAACAGTGGTATCCACAAGACTCAACTCCTCCCCATTTAATAGCACATTGGTATTCGAATGTTTTACATTAGGTATTGTAAATTTAATACACTTTGTCTTATTGCCGTTCAAGAGCATATTGATGGCGTTAAACCAATGTACTAATTTCGATAGAGCATTATTTACATCGTCATAATTAATTAACTGCCGTTTGAGTTTGAAAATTAAAGAGGTATCGTCAGCAAATAATACTATATCGTGATTGTCCCCTACAAGATAAGGTAAGTCATTAATATAGATTAAAAACAGGAATGGGCCAAGAATCGAGCCCTGAGGAACGCCCATTGATACTACCGATCCGGAAGAACCTTTACCATTTATCACGACTTTTTGAGTTCCGTTACTTAAATATGAAGTAATAAGTCTAAGCGCCAAATTTTTTACACCGTAATGTTGTAGTTTCCTGATTAATGTTTCATGATGAACACAATCGAAAGCCTTGGAAAGATCACAGAAAACACCTAAGGCATCCTGTGAATTCTCCCAGGCATTAAAAATATATTTCATAAGCTCAACGCCAGCATCAGACGTCGAGCGACCCCTTATAAATCCAAATTGGTTTTTATGAAGTAATTTATTTGTATTTAAAAAAATTAACAATTGATCTAAAATAATTTTTTCAAAAATTTTACTAAGAGTTGGTAGTACAGAAATAGGTCTAAAATTAGCGGGGTCCAATGTACTACCAGATTTAAATAAAGGTATTACTTTACTATACTTCATTACATCAGGAAACACACCAGAATCGATACAAGTATTAAAAATAATAGCAAGATGAGGTGCAATTAAATCTATTATGGACGCAATAACTGTCACGGAAATCCCCCACAAATCTGCGGTTTTCTTTACATCAATGGTTTTGAAGTATTTTACAATATCTTGCGGTAATACTTTTTCAAATCTAAATTCTTTTAAACAGATATTAACATTCTGTTTGAGTAATGACTCGGCGACAGTTGGAGAAGAATTCAAAGACTCTGTTGTCAAAATAGGAATATCAGTGAAATATTTCTCAAACACCGCTGCGACTTCTTGATTTGATTTAGTCAATTCATTGTTAATTTTTAATTGATAGTTTGAGTTACGAGGTTTTTCATTACCGGTTTCGCTGTTAATTATACTCCACGTCATTTGTTTTTATTCTTAGCCGTCTTAATTTTGTTGCTAATATGTAACGATTTGGCTGAGGAGCAAACTTTTTTAAACATTTTAGAATAATTTTTGACATATTCTTTAAAAGCATCAGAAGGATTATATGATCTTTCATGGTAAAGGTCATATAACCTTCGTCTGCTTTTATGAATTCCCACTGTCGCCCACTCATTAAATACCTTGCGACTGTTTCCGGAGAATGTTTTAGAAGTAAATGTTTTTTTTAAATTCATTGCTTATAAGGGTAAATAATTCTCCATATAAAAGTCGTCGGCAGTCTGCTTCAAGCACGGGGCCACGCTACCTTCGGGCACGCTACGACTGCTTGCTCCAGGCGCTGAGTGCACCTACTGCCCGCGCTACCTCTGGGCGCGGCGACTACTTCTCCAAGTACTCAGCGCACCTACCCCAGGCGCTACGTGCGCCGGCTCCGGACGCTGCGTGTGCCCAGTCCAGGCACTGCGTGCCGTCGCCGCTGAGAAACCTCAAGCTCTGCGTGTGCCTATTTCTACAAAAGCAGCGAGGCTCCAGGCTCCACTATAAAACTATATTGTCCCATTCTCCTATCTTTATTTTTTTTTTAAACCTAATTGTAATCTCATTTCATCCATCATCTTCATATTTCATTTTTTTTATAAAATTGTAAATACTCTTTTAAAAAAAAACTTTAAATATATTATTTTCTTGGTCTACTTTTGTTGTTTTGCTGTTCTTAGGTTAGGTTCTTTCTCTTTTAATTGTCGCTTTACGACAGTTTGGCGCCCAACGTAAAAGTCCTCTTTCTCTCTTAATTCTTCACCTTTACTGCGCCTTGTCTATTCCCTTTTGATTTAATTGCTTTCCCTTTCGTTCTTAACTCATTATTCATCATTCATTTACACATCCTTTTCATACCTTCAAAATTCTAAAACAAAACTTCTTCTAGTTTTTCAACTTATCTGGATTATATTTAGACCTACATATAACACTTCATTTACATTCATCACTCTAAGTTACATTCATCACTCTAATATTTTTATTCTAGGTAACTTAAAGAGGTACAATTTTTAATAATATTTTTATTTCTTAAACTTAACTTTACACTTATTTATAACAATGAAAAGGGTTATTAAGTACGAATTCCTTAACAAGGCCGAACTTGAATACGAAGTGAAGATTAGATGTGAGGAACCAGCTAATACTGTTTTGCTTCTAAAAAAACAAGTTTTACGTTTAGTTGCGAATTCTCACCCTGAAGTATTCTGACTTCTCCAATTCCGATCGAGGATGACTTGTCTCAAATTGATTCTACTTTGACCTATCTGGACTGTAAAATTAAAAAATTTTTACAAGGTGAAACCAAATACTTACGACTAATAGAAACTTTTATTAACCATGTTTTTTACAGATTAGAGCGAATAGATACTGACTTATATCCAGACTTTAAAGCTAATTTCGATACTTTGAAGATGAAATTTGACGCTATTGCTAAACAATTCGAATCCTTGACTCCACCTTCAACTGAAAATGACTCTTCATCACTTGACCCTCCTGTTGACCCGACTGTCATGGAACCTCCTCTTGTTTCTCAAACTTCTGTTATGATCCATACCCCGTATCCTTCACCACCACCTCAATCTTTTTCTCCAATGAACGTCTTCAAAGATCTGAAAAGACACACCTTCAATGGTAAAAGCTGTCCAAGATCCTTTCTTCAAAAACTTGAAGAATACTGCTTAGCTCGTGGCTTGTCCAAAGACTTGTTGATTTCTCAAGCGTTCGAAATTTTCACCGGCAATGCTCTTCATTGGTTCACATTTAAATATAATCAGAATCCAAACTTAACTTGGAACGAACTTTCCTCTTTATTAATTAAAGACTTTGGTGGTTTTGACTATGATCATAAACTTCTAGAAGCGATTAGGAATCGAACTCAAGGCCGTGATGAACCTATCGTCATCTATATTTCCATTATGTCTGGAATGTTTTCTCGTCTTTCGAAGAAACTTTCTGAAACAGAACAATTGGAGATTATTTTGAGGAATATTCGCCCATGCTATTCAGTTTTCGTAGCCCTAAAAGACATTGACTCTATCGACTCTCTTCTGGCTACTTGCCAAAATTATGAAAAGTTCCTAGACAGAGACAAACAATTTAAAGAAACAAATGTACAACAAAATCCTCTTATTTCTGAATTCAACTACAAACATTCCACTTCAAGTTCAGTTGACTCTCCAAATTCTTCCAATAACTCACGACCTTCTCCTCCCTTAATGAATAAATTCACTTCACCCTACAAATACTCTTCTAGACAAATTAATAGTCTCTCTCAAACTAAAGCCCCTCAAGAAAGCTCCTTTTGTGTTCGCTGTCGCAAACAAGGTCATTTTTTGAATACTTGTACTCAACCACGATTCGTGATTTGTTTCAAATGTGGTCTTAAAGGTTTTAAAACTGCAGATTGCCCTATTTGTTCTCCCAAACCACATACTAGTTCAAAAAAACTAACTGCTGACTTGAAAAGTAACTTAAACTTTGATAAAGACGATTGGACTAGTTGGATTAAAACAATTCAAAACTTCTTTTCTTGTTACAAAATCTCTTCTACACTCTACTCCAAAGAACAAGATCTTAATCGTCCATTCGTTAATGTAAAAATTTACGACTTAACTTTATCTGGTTTACTAGATTCTGGCAGCTCAGTAACTATTCTGGGTAATAATTCTCATTTAGAAATTCTTAAACTGGGCTGTAAACTTTTCAAGTCAGATCTTATTACTGTCTCTACTGCTAATAATCAAAAAATTAATTCCTTGGGTTATTTTGATTTACCTGTTCATTTCAATAATCAAACTCATTTAATTAAAGCTTATGTTTTTCCTGAAATATTTCCTTCGCTAATACTAGGTATTGACTTTTGGAGAAAATTTAATCTTTTACCTAGTGTTTTATCTTCTCTTAACTTTACAGAATCTAAAAGTTTTACCTTATGAGCATTTAACTCCTAACCAAAAGAACATCGCTAACGGCATCATCCGACGCTTCAAGACAATTTCTTTTGAGGAAAAAGGTATCCTGGGAAGCACACATTTAATCACCCACAAGATTGATACTGGTGATTCTCTTCCAATCAAACAAAGATGTTATAGACTGTCTCCTGAAAAACAAAAGGCGTTAATTAATGAAGTTGACAAGATGCTGGGATGGAAGGTCATTGAACAATGCGAAAGTCCTTGGTTATCTCCAGTTCTCATCACTCCGAAGAAGAATGGTGAATGGCGTTTCTGTGTTGACAGCAGGAAGCTTAACTCAATAACACGTCGTGATGCTTATAAGTTGCCACTAATAAGCGAAATTTTGGACAACCTGAAGAATGCCAAATACTTATCAAGCATTGACATTGCGAAAGCATTTTGGGAAATTCCCTTGAATCCTGCGGATAAAGATAAAACTGCATTTTATGTACCTGGAAGAGGTATGTTTTGATTCAAAGTAATGCCTTTTGGCCTCACCAACTCACCTGCAACTCTACAAAGATTAATGGATATGCTGTTTACTCCTGAATTTGAGAACAAGGTATTTTGCTATCTGGATGACATTGTTATTATTAGTGAGACTTTTGATGAACACATATCGCTTCTCATGAAAGTTCATGAAAAACTTTCATATGCTAATCTAACTATTAACTTTGAGAAGAGTCAATTCTTCAAGAAAGAACTGAAATACCTTGGCTTTCTAGTGGACGAGTATGGTCTACGTGCGGATCCAGATAAAATAAAAGCTATTTTAGAATATCCTGTACCTACTTGCAGAAAAGAAGTACGAAAATTCATAGGCACCTGCAGCTGGTTCAGAAGATTCATTCCAAACTTTAGCACTATTGCCTCTCCACTCAACCAACTAACCTGTTCCGGGAAGAACGCTCCTAAATTTTTATGGAATTCACAAGCTGCAGCTGCTTTCCAGAAACTTAAAGAAGCTTTGGTAACTGCTCCTGTCCTTGCTTGCCCTAACTTTGAACTACCTTTCTCTGTACATTGTGATGCATCAAATTATGACATAGGAGCAATGCTTACTCAACATCAAGATGATAAAGTAGTCGTGATTGCTTACATGAGTAAAGCACTAAACAAAAATCAACAGAACTACTCAACTACTGAAAGAGAAACATTGGCTGTAATAACTGCATTAGAACATTGGCGATGTTACCTAGACAATGGTAAAGAATTTACAATATATACTGATCATGCTGCACTTAAATGGTTTCAGAATTTATCAAATCCATCAGGAAGACTTGCTCGCTGGACTTTACGCTTATCATGCTTTAACTTTGTCATAAAACATAAAAAAGGAAAGGATAACGTTGTTCCAGATTTATTATCAAGACATAAGAATCAAGATCGTCCTGATACACGAGAAGCTTCACCTCAAGGCGTACATCCCATTACGATTGAAGAACCACCTGATCGTAGACTTGAACACTACAACAAATTTTTTCTCGGATGCTCCAACAACCCAGACGCATATCCCGACTACACTATCAGGGATAACAAACTTTACCGCTGTATCCATTCTCCCGATCGTCTAAACGATGACTTTATTTGGAAAGAAGTTCCACTACCTCAAGATAGACATGCACTTATTGAAGCTAACCATGGTTCCCCTTCAGAACTCCATCTTGGTATCTTCAAGACATTCAAGAAAATATCTTTAAAATACTATTGGCCTGGTATGTTTAAGGACATTGCCGAATTAATCTCGACTTGTGAAACCTGCTTAACCTACAAGCACCCTAATCATTCTCCCTATGGCCTTATGGGTAAACCCAAACTTTGCTCCAGACCTTTTCAAACTATATCCTTAGATCTTATGGGTCCATTGCCTATGACTCGAAGACGAAATCAGTATATTCTAGTAATTAACTGCAATTTTACTAAATATACTATGATTTTTCCCCTTAAACGTGCTACTTCAGCTAATATTATTAATGTTTTGGAAAATTCAATTTTTCTAGTTCATGGCATTCCTCAAACTATTATAATGGACAACGCTGTTCAATTTCAGTCGCGAGAATTCCACTCATTTTTAAATTCTTATAATGTTCCTTGTATTTTTCACACAGCTTTATATTGTCCTCAGGTTAATCCTACGGAGAAGTTTAATAGTACAATTATTACAGCTCTAGCATCTCTAGTAGGAGACGATCATAGATCCTGGGACAACCACCTTGCTAAGATTCAGTACGCAATGAACAGCGCTACAAATGTAGCTACTGGTTTTACTCCAAATTTTTTAGTCTTTGGTAGGGAAACAATACCTTGTGGTTCCTTCTATACTCCAACTCAGAACCTCGAGGAGTTGGTATTTATGCCTCGTGATATTACTATACTCTCATCTATATTTCACAAAGTTCAAACTAAACTTCACATAGCTCACGCTAAAAATAGCGCTCGCTATGATCTTCGCCGGTCTTTTAAAGAACTTAATGTGGGAGACACTGTTTGGCGTAAAAACCATGTTTTAAGCGATGCCGGCGCATACTTTAATGCTAAACTTGCCCCTAAGTTCATCAAGTGCAAAGTGATAGCTAAACTGTCACCACTAGTCTATGTGCTTGAAGACCCTAATGGAGTTAGAGGCAAGTGGCACATCAAAGATGTAAAATCATAAATTTTCTTAACTTTTATTTACTGTTAATTTGTTTATATGTATAAATTTCACCATCATTTTCACCTTATTATTTTTATTTTTATTTGTTTGTTTGTTTGATGATCCAGTGTTCTTCAACACATCTTGCTTTAAGACCTCGAATGTTGGTTGGATTAATCTTCACTTTTTATGTTTGTTTCAGACACATCTCGTTGGTGATGTTGCATAAGTCATAGCGACTAATGCTTGCTTAAGATTAAGTTCTTTATCTTTATCTTCACTTGGGAGCAGCTGACTATTCTCTTAATGTTCTTTATCTTTATCTTCACTTAGGAGCGGTTGACAACTCTTTAAATAAGCCTGAATGTCCTTTTGAAAACACACTTTTAGAGTGGTGTCTCTTCGACTAATTTATTTTTTTTTCCACACAGGAGCGGTTGACTACTCCCTAAATAAGCCTTAATGTCGTTTCGAAAACACACTTTTAGAGTGGTAGTCATTGAATGTGAACTCCACCCTTACCTGAATGCAGATGATGAATGTAAGAGATAGTATATCTGATTTTGACTGGTGATGTCTGTTTCTGCAAAGCTGTGTTTTTATGGTTTATTCAAGATCAAAAATTTTCCAGGGTCGGGGGGAAAATGTAGTGTTATGCTACTTACATTTCTTTGTACACTATTTCTCCATTCTGTTTTTGATTTTCTGCATTCATGTTTTGCATCACTTCTTACTATTTTTCTATTCTGATTTTGATTTTCTGCATTTATATTTTGCATCACCTTTATTTCTATAGGATTCTGTAACGTTTTTACACAATAACATATCATTTTACTTCGTATTTTCACACTATTTAGCACTTTTAAAATAGCTGTCAATGAAGTCTTACCTTTTTCGGTCTTTTATTGAATTCTCTGTAACTCTACAATTTCAGGCTTCGCGCACGCTGCCATGCATTAGTTTTTCCTATATGAATAATATCTCATTTCTTACTTAAATGTAATAGTTTCTTACTAACAGTCCTAAAACTAAAAATTGCTCAATTTGACAACCATTGTTTATGTGGTTGTTATGGTAACTTTTATTCAAATTCGTCTCTGGTATGATGTCCTTCCTACATAAATACTCTTTGGCTGTAGGTCATTTACAATAAATTTCGTTTTAATTTAAATAATTTCTCGTTCTCTCTAAAAAGGTATAAAAGCCGAACAATTGGAGAATACGGGACAGTCTCGCTTCAGTTCTCAATCGAGAAACATCTACTAAAGGCCTTATCCCGGGGCCGCTTTGCCCCGGGATCCTGCAAGCCTCCATCTACATCCGGCGCATCCTGAAGTCGTCGGCGCATCCTGCAAACCAGGCGCCGGGATCCTGCAAGCCTCCATCTACATCCGGCGCATCATGAAGTCGTCGGCGCATCCTGCAAACCAGGCGCCGGGATCCTGCAAGCCTCCATCTACACGTGAAGTCGTCGGCAGTCTGCTTCAAGCGCGGGGCCACGCTACCTTCGGGCACGCTACGACTGCTTGCTCCAGGCGCTGAGTGCACCTACTGCCCGCGCTACCTCTGGGCACGGCGACTACTTCTCCAAGTACTCAGCGCACCTACCCCAGGCGCTACGTGCGCCGGCTCCGGACGCTGCGTGTGCCCAGTCCAGGCACTGCGGGCCGTCGCCGCTGAGAAACCTCAAGCTCTGCGTGTGCCTATTTCTACAAAAGCAGCGAGGCTCCAGGCTCCACTATAAAACTATATTGTCCCATTCTCCTATCTTTATTTTTTTTAAAACCTAATTGTAATCTCATTTCATCCATCATCTTCATATTTCATTTTTTTTATAAAATTGTAAATACTCTTTTAAAAAAAAACTTTAAATATATTATTTTCTTGGTCTACTTTTGTTGTTTTGCTGTTCCTAGGTTAGGTTCTTTCTCTTTTAATTGTCGCTTTACGACAGGTGTCAAGCTTTTCGGCTACCCTCGCATGATATTTGTCCCTAGTATCCGCTTCCTGAAGCTTCCAGCTTCGGATGCGACAGACTGACTGTGGTTCTGTCACTGCCGTCCGGTAGCGCCAACCCGCGAACAGACCCCTAAATCTAGTAACCACTAGATAGTGATCCGTTCCCAGGTCAGCACCCCTGAACACTCGCGTATCCATCACCTGTTTTCGCAGTCGGTCATCCACCAGAAACAAATCGATCATACTTCTCTCATTCTTTCTTTCTCTAGTATACATATGGATTTTCTTGTGATTAAATATAGTGTTTGTCACAAGAAGACCCTTTTCCTTACATACCGCCAGTATAAGCTTGCCAGCATCATTAACCCTTTTCTCGCCTAACTTTCCAAGCACCGACTCGTACCCTGGTCGAGCGGTACCAACCCATCCATTCAAATCACCACACACAACAATTCATTCGTTTCCACTAGCCAAATCTAGAACTTCTCTTACATTCTCCCAAAACTCCTCCAGCTCAGCCCTGGACGATGAAGATACCGGCGCATAAACAGCCAAAAGGAATAACTTCGTAAGTCCCAATTTAAAGCGAACCCAGAGAAGTCTTGAGTTCACAACCTTATATTCAGTCATAACATCGACCAACCGAGACGACAGCAGTACCCCCACTCCCTGGCGGGCGCTCTCGCTCTCCGGGACTCCCGACCATAGAGCTAACGCCCCGCTAGGGAGCTCTTCAGTACCACTGCCCTTCCGTTTGGTCTCCGACATACACACGACATCTAATTCTCTTTCTTTCATTATTTCAATCAACTCATTCGTCTTATCTTTCATGCCTCCTCTAACGTTCCACGTGCCAACTCTGCACTCTGTCCTCCACCTTGTCCCCTATTAATACATAATATATAATTTCCAAATATAATATATAATTTCCACAGGTCTCGGGTTGACTGGGAGAGAATGCCTAAAGGCATTAAGTCCGCCCATTGTAATCCTTTTATTAAGGAGCAATAAAGTGTAAATAAATAAATAATCACCTAGTGCCACAAACACTGTTAGAACAAGCACGGATGGGACGCAGCGGGTCCGCAGACGCGTACACATCGTACACCCGCGTCCCTGGGCTTGTTCGGCCGGCCGTTAGATAACTCATCCATGTTATGTTAAAGTGATCACTGAACTGAATACAATATTATCCCACTCCCCCATGATTATCGATTTTAGTGTAACGTCACGTCCGCAATGTTGCACTAAAATAAATAATCATGCCCCCCCGTTTATAGCTTTGAGTTCCATAAAGCTTTAAGAGCCGTATAGGCTAACAGCATTAAAATCACAGAAACTAGACTATTTGCCGTAGTTGCCACACTTGGCAGACGAGTTGGCAACTGCACTGCTGCCCATCTCCTATATATTTCTACTTCCGTTCATGAATGTAGTTATTCTCACGTTCAATGTGGATAGAACTACATTATGGGGATATAACATCACCCTGTCTTACACCTCTCTGCAATTGGTAGGTTTCGTACTCTGGGTCTGCACTCGGATAGCCATCGTAGGCCTACTGTACATGCACTTCAGCACTTCGATATACCGACAGTCAACTTGGCACCGCTGAAGGGACTGCAGCACCGCCCAAATTTCGACGGAATCAAAGGCTTTCTCATAGTCCACATACGCCAGACATAGTGGCAAATTGTACTCCTCGGACTTTTGTACAATTTGCCGAAGAGTATATATGTGGTCTATGGTGCTTAAGCCCTTTCGGAAACCGGCTTGTTCGGGAGGCTGGAAGTCGTTGAGTCAGCGCGCGAGACGATTCGTAATGACTCTCGAAATGAACACGTAGACGCGCCTCAGAAGGGAATCGGTCTGTAGTTCTTCAAGAGAGCGTTGTCACCTTTCTTGAAGAACAAGACCACCGCACTTCTGCTCCACGCCTCCAGTGTAATGCCATGCGGAATGGAGGACGGTATTAAAGAGCTTCTGAAGGACTTCAAGTACCGGTCTTCCACCCGCATTCAGAAGCTCCGCTGTAATTCCATCCTCGCCTTGAGCTTTGCCGTTTTTAATGTGCTGGAGAGCCATTCTAATCTCGCTCAGACTGACGTCCGGGATATCTTCAGAATAGTGTCGGATAAGACTCGCTCTTTGCTCGTTACTCACACTTGCGTGTGGCTCCAACGATGACGTGTACAGCTGCCCATAGAACCTTTCAATCTCACTCAAAATCTCGGGTGTCCCGGAAACGATGCTGCCACACTCGGTCTTCAGCTTTGGCAGTTGGCTCTTTCTGGCAGACAGATCTCTGGCAAAGACTTTGGAGCCTTGGTCCCGCTCGATCGCTCCTTCAATACAAGCTGTATTGAAGTTGCATAAGTCCCGCCGTATGTATTTGGAAATCTGTCTGTTCAGTTGCCTCAATGCTGTGAAATCTGTTGAAGAATATAGCTTCATCTCCCGTCTAACAGCCATGAGATTGAGAGTGTGATCGGAGAGTTTTTGTGTTCTTCTGCGTCGGGTCTTGCAGAACTTAGCTCCGACCGCATGGACAGTATCCACGAGCTTGTCATTCATATCGTCCACTTCATTACAGTCTTATAGGCACTAAAAACGGTTTTGTAACTCGAGTTAAAACGTTTCGGGACTTTGGAACAGATCACGAGGGGGACGGATCGCCCTACCTACCTACCGGAAATAGCAGAACAATGTCTGCCGGGCCAGCTAGTATATTTGTAAATTAATAGCCATGAAGAAAATTACCTACAATTTCACTTTGAATCAGACTGCTAAACAATGATTGCGCGATTACGAAATTTAAAGGAAGCTTCAACAGTGGATCAAGCTCTGGTTACCCACGTCAATAAAATTTGAATCAAAAGCCCCATCATGAGTTACTTCAGTTTTAACAATGAAATAAAAGTCTAAAATCTCTTTTTTATTACGTGAGATACGTGACTTGAAGTCGTTAATAATACCAGAGTTAACTTTACTTGATTGACTACATTAAAAAGTACGACAACAACTTTTTCATGTTGTATTATGAAATATTATGGGTTCTATTTTTAAATAAAATGTCAATTATCTTATTGGAAGTAAGGACTTTAAAAATGAGTTGGGGGAGTGACTCGAACTTTAGACCTAGTCAGTTTGAACAGACTATCATGTAAAGGATATCATGGGAGTCATGGTTGAATAGGGGCATTGATGAAAGTTCTCATTACACTCCTAGGGGGTCAAAATGGCCAAAACCAAAAAAAATAATTTCTTATTTCGGCTATAATTAAAGGCTGTCGTGTGTTACATTGAGATGGGTAGTGATACTGTTGGCTCGCATACTTTGGTGTTATCATGTTGTTGGGTCCTGATAGTAAGCCGGGTTTTTTACCGAGTAGCGTTCTTTTATTTAAATTATTTTCATCAAACATCAGAAGTGGAATAGTTTCTTACATCAGAAGTGGGATAAAGATCCCTGATACCATCCATATAATCTTTGAATAGTGTGAGGTTATTACGTTTGTGAGAGACTACGATGCGACTCGCGTATCATATTATCGTCTTTGTTTTACGTACCATCTTGAAGACTATCAATTTTTGTTCGAAACTTATAGAATCAAACAGATGACGTCATTACAAAAAAAAATTTCTCGAAAGAAAATACTATTTTGATTTATTACACTAAAATGTTCTCTATAAATTAGGATTGTAAAATTTATTTGCTATAAAATTAATCTTTTATCTTATATTATATGCCAAACTTGTGGTTGAGAATTATCTAATTAGTTAAATAATTTCATCATCATCATCACTACAGCCCTTCACAAGTCTACTGCTGAACATAGGCCTTCCCCAAAGAATGCCACAAAGCACGGTCCTAAGCCACCTGCATCCATCGACTTCCTGCATGAGTTACCAGATCGTCACTGCATCTAGTGGGAGGGACGTCCTATACTTCGCCTGCCGGTACGAGACTGTTACTCCTCATATCTTTCATCCCCATCGGTTGTCGATTCTTTGAGCTACATGGCTGGCCCATTGCCACTTCAGCTTATTAATGCATTGGGCTATGTCGGTGACTCTGGTTCTACTGTGGATATCCTCGTTTTTAAGTCTATCACGCAAAGAAACCCCGAGCATAGCTCTCTCCATAGCTGACTGAGCAACCTCAAGCTTCCTCATGCGGCCAGCAGTGAAGTGGGGAAAGGCTTTTTTTTATAGAAGAGGGGTCAAACTAGCGTGCGGCTCACCTGATGGTAAGTGACTACCACCGCCTATGAACAACCGCAACACCAGGGGAATTGCAGATGCGTTGCCGGCCTCAGAGGGGAAATCCTTTTGTCGTTCCTCAAGAAAGCGTTGCCGCCTCTCTCGCCACCATGGAGGACGCAATGAAAGAGCTTGTAAAGGACTTCATATACTGGTTTTCCAACCGCTTTCAGAATTTCCGCTGTAATTCCATCCTCAACCAGTGCCTTGCTGATTTTAAGGCGATGAAAAGGCATTCTAAACTCGATCAGACTGACATCTCGGGTATCATCGGAATAGTGTCAGATAAGACTTGCTCTAAGATCATTACTCATACTTACGCGTGACTCCAACAATGACGTGTATAGCTGACCGTTGAACATTTTAACCTTTCTTCATATTTCCGGTGTCCCGGAAACGATGCTACTACATTCAGTCTTCAGCTTCGACAGTTGGCCCTTTCTGGCAGACAGATCTCTGAAAGACTTTTGGGTCTTAGTTCCGCCCGATCGCCTCTTCAGCTGTATTGATGTTGCGCAAGTCTCGCCGCGTACATTAGAAGATCTATCTGTTCAGTTGCCTGTATGCTGTCATCTCTTCTGAAGACTGCAGCTTCATTTCCCGTCTAATAGCCTTGAGATTATGAGTGTGGTTGGAGAGTTTTTGGGTTCTTTTACGACAGGTCTTGCAGAACTTAATTCCGCCCGCATGGACAGTTACCACGAGCTTGTCATGCATATCGTCCACTGTATTGCAGTCTTTGATTCGATCTGTAGTGGCACTATGGTCGCTGGCCTCCCGCAAGCGGGTCTCACCAGCTTGATTGAGGTGTATACTACGGTAAGAGTTACAGTCACACGTATCTGAAACCAACTGTTTACAACATCGTTCTCAAACTATGGAGAACCTACTTCAACAACATAGAACAACTGGAGTACCATCAAGGTATGATGAGTTAATTAGCCAACAACGTACTAATTTCCGAGCGCTCTCCAGGGTGATTAAAAACATCGACACCAAAGAGTTGACAGAAAAGTGGGAAATTTATGAGCAACTCAATTCACTGCAGTGTCGCTGGAAACTGATCGACGAGCTCCACTGGCAAATCGATAACCTGACTTCTGGCGGTGATGTGGGCTAAGAAGTAGAGTTTTCTGCATACGAAACCTTGTACGAAACCACCAAAAGGGGTTTGAATCGTAAGCTCAACTCGGTATCTCAACAGCATCAGCAAGTTCCTACAATTGAGATTCCTTGTTTCTCTGGTAATTATACCCAGTGGCCTACATACATGGACCTTACTGTGAAGCCATCCACAACAATTACATGTTGACAAAAACGCAAAAGATACAGCATCTTACAGTATCAGCTGATAATTACGACACCTGTTGGGAGATACTGAGCCATAGGTACAACAACCGACAACTTTTGTTTACAAAACATATACAAACCCTTATGGGACAACCGGCGTTGCAAACACAGAATACATACGAGCTAAAGAAGCTACATGACACAAGTGTCGAGACCATATATGCTATTCACAATCTGGGCATTGACACAACTACTTGGGATCCGATCCTGGTGCACATTCTTACTGGCAAGTTGGACTTCGACACGTATGCAGCCTACACGGAGATCAGAAAGGCTTCGAGAGAGCTACCTTCCTTGGATGAGCTGATAAACTTTTTGGAAAACAAGTTTACTGAACTTGAACCTATTCAAAAGAAGAGACAAACATCTAACAAGTCAAACAATTCAACCATGAAGGAGGTAACAATTAAATTGAGCTTGAAGAACTTTATTAACAACACCAATAGGCGTAGTTTTCCTCGAAAATATCATACAAACACAGAATAAAATAGCCCCTTGTGTAAAAACAATCATCTTTTACTCTACTGCAAGTCGTATCAAGACATGTCACCGGAAGACAAAATGAGGTCAATTTCGCAACTGCATATTTGTCGCAATTGCCTGTACTCACACAACGACAATAAATGCAACTCCAACAAAAAATGCCGCGTATGCAAGAATGCACATCGCACAACATTGCACGGTATTTACCGCAAGGTTGAAATCGCGGTCTCAAACAAAGTGATACCTAACTACAAGCCGCATACGTCACAGCAAAAGGCAAACCACGTGGCTGGAAATTATAACGAAGTCCTACTAGGGACCGTTCAACTTCAATTTAACGTTCAAGTTCAATTAAACAGTGGTAGAGCCACGCGGCAGCTTTTGCTGTCGCACGGATGGGCCGGCTCGAACCGGGGTGGTACCACGACCTCACAGAAAACCAGCGTAAAGTAGAGATTTACCTCTGCGTTTCGCTTGGTGAGTGCAGGTGGCCGGAGGCCCTTTTTACTGGAAATAAGGCATTCCATCTTGGTCCTCACGGGTGGCAGCGCATATGCATTTTGATTTGTAATGGGGGATAGATGTAGATGTCTATGGGCCGCAGCAACCACTTACCATCAGGTGGACTGTGTGCTCGTTTGTCACCCTCTTCCTATAAAAAAAAAACTAGAGGTGATGGCAGCTGATGGATCGACTGTTCAATTGCGATGCCTTCTCGACCAAGGGTCACAGATAAATCTAATAACTGAGAATTCTGCTCAACGGCTGGGACTGCAAAGACAAAATTGAAATGCCACAGTCTCAGGCATAGGGACGTCACTACACCGTAGCATCGGAACCGTACAGTTAAACTGTGAGTCTTTGTACGGAGGCCATTCATTTACACTCGAAGCGATGGTAATGGCCAACATGCTCAGCAACCTGCTTAATTACGCCTTCGAAAAATAAGACCGGCCACATATTCAAAACATACAACTGGCAGATCCCAACTACAACATCTCGATACCAGTGGACGTTCTGTTAGACGTTGGAGTGTATACTAACATAGTAATGAGTGTTATGCTGCGAGGACCCACACACGCACTCATGGCTCAACAGACAAATGTGGGCTGGATACTGCTGGGCTATCAAAACCTTCAACTGCCACGTGCTCATTAATCTTGACGATATATCTCGATTTTGGGGGATTGAGGAAATAGTTGAAACCAATCATAATCTAACATTAGAGGAAGAATACTGTGAATCTGTTTATTCAACCACAACAAGAAGACAAGAAGTCGGACGATATGCAGTCAGACTTCCAATGAAAACAAACTACCTTGGGCATTTCTAAGCCACAGGCAGTCGCACAATTTCGATAGTTAGAAAAACGACTAGCCAAACAGGAAATATTTTCTACTTCATACAAGAAGTTTATTGCAGAATATTTACAACTCGGCCACATGAAGCCATGTACTGAACAGCATGAGCCAAGCTACTTCTTACCTCATCACAGCGTGCAAAAGCTGGACACAACAACTACAAAACTGCGCGTAGTCTTCAACGCCTCTGCCAAGACAAGTACAGGACAAAACTTGAACGATCTCATGGAGTGCGGGCCTAACCTCCAACAAGACCTACAATCTATGATTCTGCGATGGTGAGCCTTTAAATGCTCTAGACTGCAGACATTGAGAAGTTTTGCCGTCAAGTACTGATACACGATGAAGACTAACATCTGCAAAAAATTGTATGGCGTGACTCTGCTACAGATCTCATCAAAGAATACCAACTGTGCACTGTAACATATGGCACCAAAGCTTCACCATTTTTGGCAATGCGCACCATAATACAGCACGTAATGGACGATGGACACCGCTACCAGCCGCGGCTGAGACCCTTACTCACCATTTGTATGTGGATCACCTACTTGGTGGCACCAACGAAAATCTTAGAAGCACAAAATGCTCCAAAGCAATTGATTGAGATGTTTAAGGAAGGCGGATTCAATCTTCGCAAATGGACTAGTAATCACCCCAGATTGGTTCAAACTTTACCTGAACAACTCATAAGCCAAAATATATTTAAATTCAAGGATGCAGAGACTAAGAGAACACTCGGCTTGACCTGGAATCCACACACTGATCAGTTTACATTCAAGGTGCCACTTAGTTACACACGTGACGTCACTACGAAACGGACATTACTCTCGGAACTATCAAAATTATATGACCCACTTGGTTGGCAGTCTCCGGTAACAATAAAGGCAAAACTCATATTTTAACAAGCTTGGACTGCTTCAAGAAATCGGGATGAACCCTTCCCGGAAGATATACAACAAGAATGGTCAACTTTTCAACAAGAATTGCCCACTATTAATAGCATCGCTTTACAACGCTGAATTGATAACACTAAACAACCAATCGTGTTACACGGGTTGAGGGACGCCTCCGAGAAAGGCTACAGCTGCGTTATCCACTGTAAATCTATTGATGAGGAAGGGCAACAAATTATTAAGCTGGTGGCGGGAAAAACTAAGCTCGCACCATTAAGAAAACCGCCATTTTTACTACGCCTTGAACTATACGGTGCCTTACTACTGTCTCGACTTATGAAAAAGGTGCTAAAGTGGATAAACTCACAGGCTGTTACTATACATGGTTGGATAGATTCTATGATCGTGATGGGTTGGTTACAAGGGGGGCCTTCAAAATGGACTACATTTGTGGCTAATCTCGTAACACAGATCACCGGCATCATGCCATCGGGATGCTGGAGGCTCGTCAAGTCGGAACATAACGCAGCAGATTGTGCCAGCAGAAGCCTAGCTCCACTACAACTGGCGAATCATCATTTATGGTGGGGACCTACTTGGCTAAAGGACAACGATCTACCACTTCAAGAAACATCTCACACAACTGTTGAAGAGAAAAAGTTCAAACAAGTTTGCGTGTCACAAAGGTCGATGCCATTAATAGAAGAACTTTTAAACAAATACAGCTGTATGGTGCGCGTAACTCGAATCCTAAGTTGGATACTTCGGTTTGTGAACAATGCAGGTGACGTCAACAATGCCATGTGGTCATTGTACTTACCAACAAGTGACCGGAAAACTCACATAATGCAATTATCAAGGCTATACAAACTAATCGGTTCCCCGACGACATTGCACAACTCAATAAACATCATAAAGTGCGAATAACAAGCACCCGTTCCTGGACGAGCACAAAATTTTACGTGTAGGAGAGCGACTGGAAAATAGCAACTTAGGTCAAGAACAGAAACATCCAATTATCTTACTTTACAAACGACAAATCAACGGAGTCACTTATCCACCAAGCGCACAAGACGACCCTGCATGGTGGAGCCAGACTAACCCTATCATATGTACGCAACAGATATTGGATTATCAGCGGTTTGAGAGCAGTGAAGAAACCTTCACACACATCAGTGTAGATTTCACTGGGCATGTGGAGGTAAAGGCTAACAAGGGCAGAAGAATAAAGATAATGAAGGCCTACGTAGCGGCAATCGTGTGTCTGTGCACAAAGGCTCTTCACCTCGAACTTGTCTCCGATCTCAGCACAGTGGCTTTTCTGAACGCCTTGAAACAAAAGTGTGCCCGCCGAGGAAAGCTTCATCACATGTACAGTGACAACGGCACCAACTTCGTGGGCACAGATAGAACATTAGAAAAAAATCAAAAGGAAACATTACAATGTTACATAACCAATGACGTCCTAACTAACCTGTCAAAGTGGGGCATTAAATGGCGTTTTAATGCTCCTCCTTGGCCTACTGCTGGTGGGCTCTACGAAGCTGCAGTTAAAATCCTGAAACATCACCTCAAACGAGTACTTGGGGATCCAAAACTTACGTTCGAGGAATTTCTCACACTTTTGGCACAGATTTAAGGATGTCTCAACTCTCGCCCACTGGTGGCGTTGTCAGAGAATATCGAAGACCTTGACTGCTTGACACCGGCTCACTTCCTGATCGGCGAGCCTTCTCTTGAACCACCACTATCCTCTGAGGGTAATGACATGACCTTCACTACAAGATGGCAACTTACTGAGAAAATGTACAAGGACTTCTGGAGAAAGTGGTCCACTGACTATCTCCAAACTCTACAAACTCGAAGCAAGTGGCACTTTCCTACAAAAAACTTAACAGTTGGGGACGTCGTTATCGTCAGAGAAGACAACATTCCTCCTGTCAAATGGATCTTGCGACTGTTATTGGAAACTCACCCAGGTGCGGAAGGCCGGGTACGAGTCGTCACTCTGAAAACTAAAACAAGTCATATTAAGCGACCGATTACAAAATTGTCACGCCTTCCGTTGGAGCCGTCATCTTATACAACTGCATCTTCTGATGTTGACACTAGCAAGCCTGCTAGAAATACACAAGGAAAACGTAGAAACAACAACGGCAAAAAACTCTTCAACAACCCTTTTTAAACTGAAAAACGCATACAAGTCAGCCATGACAATGCTTTGTACATAACAGCTACCGCTCTGGCCGTGAACTCAACCATTTCAAACATACGACAAATACAACAGCAACTCCTAGACCTAGCAACTGACGTGAGAGACGGGAGAATTGACACCAATCTCATTAAGACGGCTCCGTGGCGCAGTGGCTTAGCAATGAGTTCCAGCGCTTGGGGCTGCGGGTTCGAATCCCGCACGGAACAAGTATTTGTATGGCCTACAAATAATTGTTCCGGGTCTGGATGTTTGTCCTTGTGCAATTTATGTTTGTAAACTGCCTCCACGATACAGGAGAAAATCCTAGTGTGGGGGTAACGTTTTTTAAAAAAAATAAAATAAAAAATAAAAAAATTTGAAGAGCAGCTCAACATGATCTCCGGTCAGTTACCAAGTGACTTTTCACTACCCTGTGCACGCGAAGCCTGTACAAGCTGGCGCGAGTACACGTGCACTTAACAAGTGCATTAGGTATGCATATACGAAGTGAAGCCTCCGCTAATAAACAACGAACAATATGAACATAACCGCTATATTCCTATTCCGCAAATAACTGGACATACAGATAAAACTATAGTACTCACTTCTGAATACCTCGATGTAAACCGTGATACCGATGTTTCATAGCCGAAAAGTAATTTCAACAACCGTTTGGAGTATCACAAATAAAAGCGTTTTCGTTCGATTGCTTCGTTTCTGAAAAATTTAACGAAAGAAAGGTTTCTCTCTCTAAACTCTCTTACTAACATATTTTGTTGTATTTTGTTTTTTGTTGTATATTGTATTTTGTTGTAACAGGTATCCTTAAGATGCAATAGTTAAGTGTGTAATAAAGAATAAAGGCCGTCTTTCTTTTCTAAGGGGGTTTCAAAACCAGAAATAGCGCTGGCCCAAAAAATGTGGCTGGTCTTAATTTACAAATAGAAATATATTGTATCAATAATTGTAATAAAGAGTGTACAATAAAAATATTATAATTACAGATTTAAATAAACGTAGTTTTAATTTATATATTCTTTAGATTAAATGTTAACTTTGTGGTCACTATGTCAAAAATAATAATATAAGGTATATCCAGCGGTTGCTTGCGACACAATACGAGATCAGCGCTGTGGTTACTCTGTTTATAACTAAAGCGGTTGCTTTTTCGTTGCTTCAATTGAGAGTGAATTTTGTTTGCTTTTTTTATAGGATAAGGGTAACAAACGAGCACTCAGTCCACCTGACGGTAAGTGGTTTCTGTGGCCCATAGACATTTACATCTCTCCTCGATTACGAATCAAAATGCAGATGCGTTGTCGCCCGTGAGGACGAAGATCGATTGCTTCGTTTCCAGTAAAAAGGGTTTCCGGTTCTCTCCACTCACCATACGAAACACAGCAGCGTTAAGCTTCCATTTTACGCTGGTATTCTGTGAGAGCGTGATCCTTCCCCGATCGAGCCGACTCATTCGTGCTACAACTTTACTACTAATATAGCTGCAGTGACATTTTAGTTTTTCGTAAATGCAATCAGAATAATAATACCGACTACTACCAGAGATGAATCCTAAAGAATGGTTTCGTCAACATCTGATGAGCATGTCATCTCCTGTTGTTCAGTGTTTGAGTGTCCACACAGATACAACCTTTTAGCCAAAACTCTACAACAGCTCGCTTTGAATTACGGTCTCGTTAATCAGGCAAAAACTGCCTAATTATTTTTTACTAGATAGTAGAACTATTTTATTGCCAGGAGTCTGTCTGGGTAGATATCTCTACTTCAGACTCTTACCTATCGCCAGTGCTTGCTTTGCTGTGTTTCGCTTCCGTTCCGTTCTGTGAGGCATTCCATCTTAGTTCTCTGAGGTGATAACGCATTTGCAGGCTTGTTTCTTTAAATTTGGCAGGCGCCCATGGACTGCAGTAACCACTTACCATCAGCTGGACTGTAAGGTCGTATGCAGTGGCGTAGCGTGCCTTCGAGGGGCCCTGTATCAAAATTTGTTGGGGGGCCCCAATGAAGAGTAAAGATTTCATAAAAGGAACAAAAACGCTTGCATTGAATTCAAATTATTATATATTGATTTTAAGTTATTCATCATCATCGTTACAGCCCTTCATAAGTCCAAGGAATGAAAAAACGAATAAAGGAATAAAAAACATATACATAAAAATGGTCTTCAGTTCTCTATGTACACATAAATTATCGTCAATTATCACGACAACGGCAAAAGTACTAATTCCACTAGTTCATCATCATCATCATCATCATAACAGCCCTTCATAAGTCCATTAAAGAGCATAGGCCTCACCCAAGGAATGCCACAAAGCACGGTCCTGAACCACCTGCATCCATCGACTTCCTGCATGTCTTACCAGGTCGTCACTCCATATAGTGGGGGGACGCCCTACACTTCATCCGCCGGTACGAGGCCGCCACTCGAGAACCTTTTTCCCTATCGGTTGCCGGTTCTTCGAGCTATATGTCCGGCCCATGGCCACTTCAGCTTACTAATTCGTTGGGCCATGTCGGTGACTCTGGTTCTACTGCGCATATCCTCATTTCTAAGTTTATCACGCAGAGAAACTCCGAGCATAGCCCTCTCCATAGCTCGCTGAGCAACCTTGAGCTTCCTCATCCGGCCAGCAGTGAAGGACCACGTCTCAGTTCCGTATGTCATCACTGGCAACACGCACTGGTTGCACAATTTCGTTTTCAAGTTTTGAGGTATACCTGACTAGAAGATGTGCCGTTATTTCCCGAACGCTACCCAGTCGAGTCGAATCCCTCGATTGACCTCTCGGTCGAAGTTGGACTTACTTAGTCGGACTATTTGTCCCAGGTAAACATAAACGTCAACAACTTCGAGCTTAGAGCTACCAACAACTACCGACATAGGTGTGACATGGACATTAAACATGATCTTTGTTTTGTCCATGTTCATCTTAAGACCTATCCGTTGGGAAAAACTATTGAGGTCATTAAGCATAGTGCTTAGGTCCTCCAGCGATTCTGCCATAAGGACTATATCGTCGGCAAATCGAAGGTGAGTGATGTACTCGCCATTGATGTTAACACCGTATCCTTACCAGTCCAGAAGCTTGAAAACGTCTTCCAATGCAGCGGTGAAGAGTATCGGGGATATAACGTCACCCTGTCTTGCACCTCTCTGCAATTGGATAGGTTTCGTACTCTGGTTCTGTACTCGGATAGCCATCGTAGCCCTACTGTACAAGCACTTCAGCACTTCGATATACCGACAGTCAACTTGGCATCGCTGAAGGGACTGCAGCACCGCCCGAATTTCGACGTAATTTTGATTGAAAGTCTTTGGGCTTTCTCATAGTCCACATACGCCAGAAATAGTGGTAAATTGTACTCCTCGGACTTCTGTACAATTTGCCGAAGGGTATGTATGTGGTATATGGTGCTAAAGCCTTTTTGGAAACCGGCTTGTTCGGGAGTAATGACTCTCGAAAACAGCATGTAGACGCGGCTCAAAAGGGAACTCGGTCTGTAGTTCTTCAAGAGAGCGTTGTCACCTTTCCGGAGTAGTGCCACCATGGAGGACGGAATTAAAGAGCTTCTGAAGGACATCAAGTATCGGTTTTCCACCCGCTTTCAGAAGCTCCACTGTAATTCCATCCAGCCTGGGATCTTGCCGTTTTTAAGATGCTGGAGAGCCATTCTAATCTCGCTCAGACTGACGTCCGAGATATCATCGGAATAGTGTCGGATAAGACTCGCTCTTGGATCGTTACTCACACTTACGTGTGGCTCCAACGATGATGTGTACAGCTGCCAATAGAACCTCTCAATCTCACTCAAAACCTCAGGTGTCCCGGAAACGACGCTGCCATACTCGGTCTTCAGCTTCGACAGTTGGCTCTTTCTGGCAGACAGATCTCTTGCAAAGACTTGGGAGCCCTGGTTCTGCTCGATCTTTTCTTTAATACGAGCAGAATTAAAGTTGCACAAGTCCCGCCGCATGCATTTGGAGATCTGTATGTTCAGTTGCCTGTACGCTGTCAAATCTACTGAAGACTGCAGCTATATACCCCGTCTAAAAGCCATTGAGATTAGAGTGTGATCGGAGACTTTTTGTTTCTTCTGCGGCGGGTCTTGCAAAACTTAGCTCAGACCGCATGGACAGTTTCCACGAGCTTGTCATTCATATCGTCCATTGTATTGCAATCTTCTAGGCACTGAAAACGGTTTCGTAGCTCGAGCTGAAAGGTTTCTGGACTTTGGATTAGAGCACGAGAAGGACGGAGCGTTGACTTCATTAGACGTGACTTCTCCAACTTAACGTTTAGGTTCAGTGTGCCTCTCACCATTCGGTGATCGCTGCCGGTTTTCACCCTCGCGATCACTGAGACATCACTGAATAGTTGTCGTCTGGTCGTCATAATAAAGTTAATCTCATTTTTTGTCGAACCGTCGTGGCTCGACCAGGTCCACTTCCTGTGGGGCCGCTTCTGGAAGAAAGAGTTCATCATAAAGAGTCCTTCTTTCTCCATGAAGTTCGCCAGCTGCTGGCCCTTTGGGTTCCGTTGCCCTATTCCGAATTTCCCTACTTTCAGCTCACCGTTCTCTCTTGTGCCTAGTTTTGCGTTGAAGTCTCCCATTAACACCGTATAGTGGGTTTTGGAGGAATGCATTGTTCTAGAGATATCCTCATACATTTCTTCCACCTCCTCATCGGCGTGTACCGAGGTTGATGCGTAAACCTGTATAACCTTCAGCGATTACCGTTCGGTGATTCTGAGTATAAGGTCCGCAACCCTCGTCGACACACTCCCAATCTTTACAACGTTGTTAACGAGAGACTTGTGGACGATAAATCCGACACCTCCTTGGGACAGATGGTCGCCCTCCTGGTGATAGAACAAATTGCCGGATTCGAGGATTACCGTGACCTCCCCCTCTCTTCAGACTTCGGATAATCCTATGACATTCCAGTGCAACTTGTCTATCTCTTCTTCTAGCTCCAGGACCTTCTCGTCAGTCCTCAGGGTGCGTGAGTTATAAGTTGCCATGTCGAGTCGTCGTAGGTGGCAACAGAACCTCCACCGGAGACTCTTAGCACCCCCTGCCTCGCTGTTACCATGGTCGCCACCTTAGCCAGGAATAGCGGGGCTGCCGGGGACTGGGGGCCATCTCTTCGTTACTTTCATGGGGGTATATTGCCATAGTTGCCACGCTTGGCGAGCGGGTTGGCAAGCGCAGTTTTTTTATTGTTGTTTTGCTGTTATCAGAAAGATGCTGCTGCCCATCCTCTGCCTCAGTTTCCGTCTGTCGCCTTTTACGACACCCACGGGAAGATATGGGGTTGTGAGTATTCTTACCCGCCACTACACGGGCTTATGAGTTATTACTTACAATAAATACTCCTAGGAACTAAGCTAGCCAAACAATTTAATTTTCGTGCCTTTTGTTCGGCGAACATAGCTGAAGACGATTTCAGTTTTACTAAATTCTTTACTTCTTTAGAGAATAGTGATAGCCTTTCCTGTCCCATTAGAAGTCCTTGGAGTTTTTGCTTACACACGTTGGGGGCCCCTGTAGCCCGGGGGCCCCGTATCATTGATACGGCTGATACGGCGGTAGCTACGCCCCTGGTCGTATGCCTCTTCAGTTTTATATTAAAAAAAAATATTCGAAGTACTCGGCGGAGGCCGTGTTCGAAAGGACCCTCGGCAGACTCCACTAGGTTTTAGCCGTTATCACGAATAGGACTATTCTTGCAAATGAACTTCCTATTGTAGTGATATAACGGGGAGAGTCGTGAGTATTTTTAATTGACATTACCATTCCGTATGATGAGAAACACGTAAAAAGCGAAACAGATAAGAAGTCTCTTCCGCCGATGGCTACCGTCTGGTTAAGGCTTATTTATTCTTCTTCTTCTTGTGTAGCAGCCCGTAAAGATCCAATGCTAGAATAGGGCAGAGTACCTCTTTCCTTACATTATTTCCATCCAAGGTGCTCCATGTAAGGAGCATTTTCCCATATCGTCAGCTTGGCAGACGGATTAACGCGCATAGCGAGCGGAACGCCTTTGATGTTACTAGCCGTCATTGATCTAGATATTTGACGTTTACGCTGTTTGTTTATACCGCTATCTAACGGAAGCCATAAGATATTTCTGGCATATCTTAACTCACCTCTAATAACACTAGAAGAAATGGGGTAATGGTTTCCCTTACGCTGCTACCACACGGCACGAGTTTTATTTATGTTATGTAAAAATAAAAATAAAATAAAATAATTTATTTTTCTTAACAAAACTATGTATTGTGTTACATTAATATTCTAATTTACTTTATCTTATTTATTATAATTTTATTTATATGTACATCGGCACCCGAAAGACACCTATAATAGACAAAAAGCAGTATAATAGCGGCCATTTACAAACATAAACAGTATATTATAACTTAATAGTACTGAAAACGAGCCATTCCATTTGCGTCCTCGTTTCGATTCGTGATCAAAGACAGACATAGATGTCTATGTGCCACAGCATCTACTGAGTGGTGGATTGTGTGGTCGTTTGTTACTTATTCTATAAAACTAAATATTTAAAAAAATGTATTATCTTCCATCTAAGGTGCGACTTGATCAGTATAAATGATAAAGAAAATCTTTTTTAGGGTTCCGTACCCAAAGGGTAACCAACGGGACTCTATTACTAAGCCTCCGCTGTCCGCCCGTCCGTTTGTCCTTCTGTCTGTCAGTCAGAGGGCTGTATCTCATGATCCGTAATAGGTAGACAGTTGAAATTTTCACAGAATGTGTATATTTGCTGCCGCTTTTACAAGAAATTATAAGAATTAAAATAAATTAAAAATTAAGGGGAGCACTTCCCCTACTACAAACCTGTATTACAATGATACGGAACCCTTCATTGTAATCATGCGCGAGTCCGACTCGCACTTGCCCTGTTATTTGTTCATACTTCCTTAAAGTTATTCATAAAAATGATATCTTCCCATAACGGAATCCCAAAATGTGTCATATTATTTACCAAAACGTGCAAAATATAGCTTTATATTTTCATAATTAGGTATGGTAACTGCTATAATGAATATCTGTAATTTAATCATTACGCGTTTTCGAATTTAAACGGTTCGAATCTTGTGAACAGAGACACAATTATGTACTACATATTATATTTCAAAAGGTTTTATGAGGGAATTGTACTATCGATTAATATTATTTATCGTTATTTATTAATGATTTCATAGAAAAATACTTAAAATTACTTCCGGTAAAATTTTCGAAAATCACATTAGCCAAATGGATTTACTAACAACGTCACTAAACATTACAGTGTCGTAAGATAAGGTAGCGTAAGTCAATTAATCACCCCAGAGGCAATTGTGGGAAATTCCAGAAAGATATACAAAGATTAGTGATTTAGGAAAATTCTTGCTACTATGTAAGGCCCATGTGAATCAGTGAGCTAATAAGCGCTGTTAAAGCTGACATGTTTTCATTATGCTTTCTTATATTTACGCGAACGCTACGCTAAATCAAATAAACTTTACGGATTTTATCGGTTTTAATTTTAACTTTTTCATTCCCGACGTTTTGGATGCACACATGGTCACGGGGGATGAAGGTGTTTGACCAAAAACAAAATGTATATTTAAACACTGAAGGTAGCCGGATTAACTATATCCACTGTAATATGCTGGCTCGCAGGTTTGCCAGGTGTTCAAAGAAAGTCAAACAACATTGTTTAGGGCCTTCTGGCAATCATTTTATCCCTGCAGCCTGTGGGCCAACTGTACGCAGCGGTTCGTGAACGCTCTGAGGGTTCAGTATTACAATGCCTTCAGGGTGTTGATGGGGCTGCCTCGCTATTGTAGAGCATCAGCGATGTTTGCACATTCACAAGTGGATGGCTAGTATGCCATAATTAGAAAAAGAGCAGCACCGTTGATGCGCAGAGTGGCAGACAGTCCTAACGGCTACCTGAGGATCATTACTGAACATATTGAGAGTCCTATCTGGAGGCACTGGATTCGCCTACATATACGGTAATTTATTATTTTATTTTATTTTATTTCATAAGCACACTTACAATATACATATTACACTTTAACACTAGATTATATAAAATGTAACACGCTCACTGATATGTAAAAAAAATAACAAGTGTACATAATATTTACCAACAAAAATACTTGTAAACACTGAGAAGGAAAAAGAGTAAAAAAATAAAAATATATATATATACGAGTATCTTTTTTTTCAATGTAAATGCGAAAAAATTACATTTCGCACATATGCGAACCATAGGAGCTTGCTAACCAAGATGTGTTTTAGTGAAAGGTATGTGAAATGATTTTCGAGAAGTATTGCAACATTGATATCTAATTGGTACTGATAGAAGAACCTGTTCAAGCAGCTTACTGCACTTGACTTTGGAATTAATTATTTTATTCAAGAAACAGATCAAGTATCTCCCGCCTGCTTCGGAGAGACATCATTTTAAATTCAACCAATCTTTGATTGTAGGGCTGTCCAGTTTCATGGAATGCAAGGTGCCTTGTAAAAGCGCATCGTACGTTTTCAATGTGTTGGGAATGTATGTGATAGTAAGGATTCCAAATGACACCGGCAAACTCGAGGCAACTTCTCACAAACACGTTGCAAAATAATTTTAGTCCTGCGGGTAAATCCTTTTGTGTATTTTTAAAATATATAATAGGGTGTTTCTGTTATTATTAACTTAGTTTTTAAGTTTAATTTTATTACTAACACTCTATGGACAACCTAGTCTGAAATAAATTATTAATTAATTAATAACATCGGGAGTTCTAACACCTCAGAACCCCCCCCCCCCCCTCCCGTGACCATAGGTGCTGTAAAAAAATGTTGAAATGTTTTGCTTATATTGTCAAGCATAGCATAATATGACGTTAAATGTTAGCCTGACTTTTCGTTAAAATACTTTAATATCTTTATTTTACGAGTCTTATCAAATAAATTCTTTGAATAATTAATTATTTTCTTTTTAAAAGAATTGTAGAAAAATATACTTTATTAATATTATGTTCACCGTCATGCCCTTACATAAACCTTAAATCATAAAAAAGTGCTCACTGTATGAAACAGTAAACAATAAATATTTTATTACAAAAACAAGGTCCCATGGACGTGACTGCGCAAACATAAATTACGAGTATGTCGTAGTCCATATGGTGGGTGATTGACAGCCTCAAAATATTTAAAAAAATAAAACTGATTACACATAAAAGATATATATTTTTCAACAGTGGTAGAGCCACGCGGCAGCTTTTGCTGTCGCACGGATGGGCCGGCTCAAGCCGGGGTGGTACCACGACCTCACAGAAGACCAGCGTGAAGTAGAGGTTTACCTCTGCGTTTCGCTTGGTGAGTGCAGGTGGCCGGAGGCCCTTTTTACTGGAAATGAGGCGTTCCATATTAGTCCTCACGGGTGACAACGCATCTACATTTTGATTTGTAATAGAGGATTGATGTAGATTTCTATGGGCCGCAGCAGCCACTTGCCATCAGGTAGACTGTGTGCTCGTTTGTCACCCTTATCCTATAAAAAAAAATATTTTTAAGGGGAACCTATTTTAAACAGGCACATCTGGCCGGGCCTTCCTTGGGCCAGGCAAATGGGTCCCTCCTTTCGTGAGGAAGGGGGAGAGCTATGCAAGCGTCTACCATAACCTGAACCATAATTTTCAAAAAGTCGCCGTTCGTGACGTAGTATATGTTAAATGGTTGTCATGGCTACCATGTGCTATAAGAGCTAACGATTCTAGAGCTGTGCGATTAATAAACTTCTTGTTAACATTATATAAAGATATAGGTAGATACAAAAAAAATCTTTACCTTCAATGACTAAATTACAAGTAAAAGTTTATTTTGGCATAAGTATAAAATAACTATTCTTATAAACTTTTCTTTATCAATCGAGCTCAAACTAAAACTAATTTACACAAATGAACATTAAACATAATGATTTCTTATATTTACGCGAACACTACACTTCCAATAAAACTACTTTTACGGATTCTATCGCGTTTAATTAACTTATTTGAATTAAATTCCCGACGTTTCGGGTGCCTTACAGCACCCATGGTCACGGGGGACTGAGGTGATTGACGTCCCGATGTCAGAGTTAACCCGGAGTACCTTCAGCTTTTTAATTATTAATATTGGTCCAATCTACGCAAAAATGAACTTACTGTGTCTTCAAGTCTTGTTGTATGTTTGGGTTTAGTTTTAATTTTATTAATTACAGGATCCCAAGCAGGTGGGTTGTACCCAGCCTCCCTATCCATTGAAATTAGGATGTTTTTTAATTTCAATAGCCTCACGTATCATCCTTGGCCGGAATCGATGTTCTTTCCCTAGAATTTGTGGTTTATCAAATCTAATGTAATGGCGGGGGCCGTCTAGGATATGATCACAAACTGCAAACATCCCGGAACGGATTGAAATTTAATAAAAATAAGTTAATTAATCGCGATAGAATCCATAAAAGTAGTTATATTCAATGAACAAAAACAATAATATCACGAAAGTCATTTCAGAATCTTCAATTCGATTTTCAATCGTAGCGTTTACGACAAATTTTTGCATGCCAATTGCGACTCAAATCCAGCAATGGATCGTTTTACTGAAAGTAGTTAAAATATGCAGTTGACTGTAATTCTTCACTCTAGAACACATGATTGATTGTTTTGCGAACAAACTTATTTGTTTTATAAATCACAAAATAAAAAACTTCAAGACAAGTAAATAGTTGTTTTTCTTCGTCAGTAAAGTCCACTCAAGGAGAGAACCTCTCATGTTGCAGAGAGGATTTGAAAAAAATCGCAAAATACCAGATGTTTCGCATTTTTGACGCTGCTCCCTCTCACTAGTGTAAGTATTTTATTTTCAGCGTCTATTGTACGTGTTAAAGCCATGCTGCAGCATATTATGGCCGCAGTACGAAATTGTCTGCTTGGCTGGGGAAGGACCGCGTTCGCACAGATCATGCTGCTGTGCTTCGCATAGTGAGTGACGAAAACCGAAGTTACCGGAGATTGTTGAAGAATTAAACATTCTCCAACAATCTTACTAGTAAAAAAGGGTTTTTACTCGTAAGTAAACTTTTATGAATGTATACTTACATAAATTATCTTCCTTAGCCACAAGTTTCCCAAAATGTTACGTTATGTTACTGAATAATTAATAAATGTACCTACCATTCAGCAATGAACAGTAGACAAAAGGTCTTTATCTTAAGTCCTTTACAGAGAAACATTATACCAGTATCATTTGTCAATACGTTTCAAATCAAGGGCCCAATTTGCTATAATTAATATTCTCAGACGACTACATTTATAGTCTGATTTTATATAAAATATTTAGAAGCACTCTGCTGCTTATTAAATATTAATTTTCATGATATCGATTAGTGGTACATAGCCTTTCTCAAATTGATATTAAACTTAATGAAAGCACGTAAAGGTTATACCGTTACCGTAACAGCCTATTAAAGTCCATTGCTCAACATAGGCCTCCCCATAGATTGTCTCATAGGGAGAATATTTGCCATAGTTGCGACGCCTGGAAAACGGGTTGGTAACCGAGCTTTTTGTTTTTAGTCATTATCAGGAAGATACTGCTGCCCATCTCCTGAGCCAGATTTGTTTCCCTCTGTCGCCTCTTACGACACCCACGGGATGATATTGGGTAGTGGATATTTGTACACTGCTACTAAATGGTAAATTAAAATATTGAATTAATCTCAATCATATTTTTAGACCATTATATTAATTATTCATCTATTTATTTTTTACAGCCTTTCAAAAGCCCCCTGCTGGACATAGGCCTCCCCAAAGATTGCCTCGTAGGCAACGAAGACGCTTTTCCCCATTTATTTGTCAGATTCTGTTCACGGACTTAAAGAAAGTTTAATTGTAATAATAACCTACGAGTAAAAGAACTATGGTCGAAACTCTAAACCAGCCTTTTCTTATAATATCGTTTTTAACTCTAGTTATAACTACATACAGATATATATACAATACAGAAACAAAAGTTAAAAATTACATTTTCCTAAGAAATTATCGTCCCGCTATGAAATCTGTCAAATATTTTACCTCACTGTAAAGTGGCGCCGCCCTGGTGGCAGAAAAAGTCGTGGATGTCCTCATTAATATTTATTGGTACTGCAGCCAGATTCGTATCTGCTCGAGTGTAACTAATGATAATATGTGGTGCAATTTTTTATGCATTGTCACGTAGCGTATGCTACGAACATTAAATTAAACAAGTCCGCTTCTTCGCAGCGTTCACTCCAAATAAAATTAGAATTAAGTTAAATAGAATTTCCCTTGTACACAGTTTTTAACCAAGAAATTAGTGGTATAAAATTATGATTCTTATATTTACGGGAATACTACATATTAAATGAAACTAATTTTAAGGATTTTATCGCGTTTTATTTAAACTTTTTAATTAACGTTTCGAGCTCTTTACAGTATGCTAAGTGGGGGGGGGGGGCTGAAGAGTGTTAGCTATCTTCAACTTTTAAATACTGTGAAACCTGAATAACTGGGACCTTAAGGGACCCGCAAATTTGTCTCAGTTAAAGAGGTATTCCACTTACCCAGTGTCTCAGATATCCAGGTATAAATAAATATCCCTCTTATTTACAGAGGGTTCCAGTAATAGAGGTGAGAATAGAGGTAATTTCAGTTATAGAGGTGCGATTATTAAATAAAATAACGTATTTTGTAAACATAGTACATAAACATCCGGACGATAGCAAAACCAAACTAAAACTGGAGATCACTTGCGAGTAGAATACGAATTAGTAAACAAAACGGTAAACAAAATATAGTATAGATGCCGGTGTTGAGCTGATTAAATATATCTATAATGCATGGGAGAATTCACAGGATGCTTTGGGTATATTTTGTGACCTATCCAAGGCCGTCGATTGTGTTCACCATGCAACATTAATCAGGAAACTTCAACACTACGGTGTAAGAAGTGATGCTCTTAAATTAATTATTTCATATTTAAGTAAGAGAACGCAAAAAAATGTCATGAATAATATGAGCTCTTCTGGATCGATGGTACAAATGGGCGTGCCTCAAGGCTCAATTCTCGGCCCCTTTCTGTTTCTTGTATACATTAATGACTTACCTTACATAATAGGGGATAACCATGATATAGTATTATTTGCAGATGACACTTCTTTAATTTTTAAATTAAGTCGACAATTACTAAAATATGACGAAGTAAATAATGCTATATCTAAATCAGTAATTTGGTTCAATGTTAATAATTTGCATTTAAATGGCACTAAAACGAAATGTATGAAATTCATGACTCCAAATGTCAAACAATTAAATACTAATGTAATTTTAAATGGGGAGAAACTGAGTCTTGTAGATTTTTCTTGGAATCACACTAGACGCAAAGCTACAATGGAGCCCCCATATATCAAAACTAGCAAGCAGACTTAGTTCTGCAGCATATGCTGTAAAAAAGATTAGAAGTCTAACCAGTGTTGAAACAGCTAGACTAGTTTACTTTAGCTATTTCCATAGCATAATATCGTATGGTATTTTGCTATGGGGACACGCAGCTGACACTGAAATTATATTTGTTTTACAGAAGAGGGCCATAAGAGCAATTTATGACTTAAAGGCTAAAGAGTCGCTGCGACAAAAATTTAAGGAAATTAATATATTAACTTTGGCCTCTTAATACATTTATGAAAATGAAAGGTACGTTCACAAAAATAAAAGTAGTTTTACAAAAAATAAGTGATATTCATTCTGTAAATACTAGGAACAGACACAAGCTAGTAGTACTAGTTACTCGACTCCATCGAGTCAGTTATTCATTCTTGGGGCGATGTATACGCTTTTACAACAAAATTCCAGAAAATATACAAAATTAGACCTTAAAGTTTAAAAACTTTATTAAACTAAGTTTGTATAAAAGGGGTTATTATAATATTAAGGAATTAATGGATGATAATAATTCATGGAAATGAGGTGATCGCTACCAAGCTATTTCTAATTTGTTGTGTTGTTAATTTGTGTAACATCTTGATTGTAAGCTGTTATTTGAAGAAAAAAAAGACCCGCTGGGTTTCTTGCTGGTTCTTCCCAGGACAGAGATATTTGTTCGAACCAGTCGTAATCAAACAAAAGAGTGACTTTCAATAAGTATTATTTATAATCTATATTGAATAAAAAAGTTTCTGTTTCTGTTTGTGTTTCTATAGGGACGTTATTTTTTGTGATAAAGGACTTACCCCTCTATCCTTAGCCAACGAGCAATGGCAAGACCCGGCAGTACTGAGCATTTCCGACCGCCTCCGACCGATGAGCCTCTCGTAGATACAGCTGCATCCCTCCACTGGCTAAGTTTTGGTGACCTCTTCGGGGAAACCGAGAGTTTCGTCTGTGCAATACAGGATCAGGTTTTTAAGGCCAACAACTATCAGAAATACATCCTAAAGGATGGCGCCGTCGACATCTGTCGAGCTTGTCGCCATCCCGGTGAGTCACTTAGGCATGTCATCGCCAGTTGTTCGGCGCTTTCTTACTCTGAGTATTTGCACAGACACAACCTAGTAGCCAGGATTCTACACCAGGAGCTCGCTCTAAAATACGGTCTCGTGGATCGGAAACTGCCACATTATAAATACTTGCCGGAAGCCGTGCTCGAAAATGACCGCACCAGACTCTACTGGGACCGGACCATCATCACAGACAGGACTATTCTATTCTTGCGAATAAGCCTGATATTGTGCTGATGGACCGGGCACAGTCAAGGATATTTTTGGTCGACATTACCATTCCTTATGACGAGTACCTCGTGAAAGCCGAAACAGATAAGCTGACAAAATATCTGGACCTGGCTCACGAGGTGACCGTCATATGGGGTGGTCTGCCGGCCGAAATTATTCCTGGGGTCGTTTCTGCGAACGGCTTAATCCCAGTCAGCCTCTCGGGTCATCTGAGGCGACTATGACTCCATGACGGACCGCTCCAAGCTCAAATGCAGAAGGCGGTGCTCCTCGATACTGCCCGCATCGTCCGCCGGTTTCTTTCCCTTTCCCCCTAACCCTCGGCCGTTTGGTCTCCCCTGCCGAGAGCTTCCATCTGGTTGGGTTTTTATTTATTTATGTATTTTTTATGTATTTATTTTATTTTGTTGATATTTATGTATTTTTATCATTTTACAATTATATATTTATACCGCCCAACCAGATGATAAAACTACATAGATTTCTATCAAGACTAGAGAATCTTGGCGTGAGGGGTCTTCCATTGGCGTGGTTTAGAGATTACCTATCAGATAGGAGCCAAATGGTCCGGGTCGGTAACTACATCAGTAGCAGTGCGGAATGTACCTACGGCATTCCACAGGGTAGTACACTTGGTCCAAGCCTGTTCCTGGCTTACATCAACCCGTTGTGTGAACAAAATGTTTGTGGTGGTGAGGTGGAAATGTATGCTGATTATACAATACTACTTTATCAAGGTTCCAACTGGAAAATAGTGAAAGAACGAGCGTAATGTGGATTATCAGCAGTGACGACTTGGCTTGAGAACAATTTACTTACGATAAATGTGTCTAAAACAAATTACATCTGTTTTTCAAAACAAAAAAATTCTGCTCCACAAAACGATTATAGCATAAAAATTCACACTTACCCGTGTAATAGAAACACTACGGAGATTCGTGACTGTAAATGTGCTGTATTAGAAAGAACGAACACTTTAAAATACTTAGGCATTCATGTTGATGACACACTAAGTTGGAAGTTTCATATTCAAAATGTAGCCAAGAGAGTTTGGAAACTTATTTTTCTTTTTAAAAAATTACGCGTGATTGCTAACAAAGACCTAATGTTACAAATTTATAATTCGCTTTGTCATAGCTTAATTTCCTACTGTGTTTGTAATTGGGGAGGAACACATAAAAGACATATGATTGAATTGGAACGCGCACAGAGAAGTTTGTTAAAGGTTATTATGTGTTTACCCTACAAGCATCCTACCACATTAGTATATAAAAAGTTTAAAGTATTAAGTATACGTAAGACCTATGTTTTTCACAACATAATGAGATATCATTGTGTTACTGCGCCAACCGTTCCAACAACAGAAAAGAGGGTTAATAATTATCCCATTCCCACTTTTAGAACGCCTTATGCTAGGAAATTTTATGATTTTCAGGCCCCACACTTATATAATAAGTTAAACAAATTAATAAAAGTAAGGAAACTTAACAACAAACAAATAAAAGATTTACTTTTGTCGTGGCTGAATGAACATGATTATGACAGCTGAGAAAATCTATTGAATGTAAATACTTAATAATTGATTAAACATATATATATATATATATATATATATATATATTAGCTCGTACAGACACTTTCTCACGTTATCGACACTACTTCACAAATTATAACATACACAAAACACTTACATACACAAAACACATACATACACCCACAGATTTGTCATATTACTTAGTCAATACCACATATTATCATCCTTTTTTTAATATATTTAATTTTTTAATGTTTATCTTTAATTTAATTTAATAATTTATTTAAACTTGTCAATTTTAAATAAAATAAAGTAGAATATAATTAAGTATAATTAAATTAAATTGAAATTTATAATTAATGCTAATATTGTTTGTGCATAATGTATGGAAGGGGCTAGCTCCTGACATACAGGATTCCTAGTTCAGGAGCTAGGGCTCAATCGGAACAAGTGTAACATTTATTTGAGTTCTAATAAATTTATTATTATTATTTTTTTTTCTCAGCTGAAAGCTGGTAATTAAATGGCGATTACGGGTTGAAACCAAGTAAGCGTCCGTTGTAATAGGGGATAAACTACTTTACTGTCTTCCTGCATGAATTTTCGATCGATGCGACATGTATTTAAGATAGCTGCTTTTTGTAAATTAATGTAAGAGTTCGGCGATATATCTAGCATTTTCAAACTATGATAAGTGTTTCGGGATTATTCCGGTGGTAGAAAGTACTATGGGCATTATAAAAACTTTTTTCATCTTCCACATTTTTGTTATTACTTCTTTCAGTTCTGGGTATTTATTTATTTTTTCGGTTATAGTTTTAATTAAATTATGCGTATTTGGTACGGCTATGTCAATTATATACCCTGTTTTATTTATTTTATCTTGGAGTGTTAAATCCGATCTATTATGATGGATGGTTTTGTCTGTGAGAATAGCACGGCCGTGGTACATTTTATAATTTATATTTTCAAGTACGGCCGTTGATGTGTATTTGTAATGGTAATGTAATGCTAATTTCTGGTGTATTATATTTATCTGGTTGTGTCGGTGTGTGTAATCTGTCTGCGTGAGTGATGGGCAAGCTCCTATAATATGCTGAATGGTCTCGGGCTGTTTGTGACATTTTCGACATTTATCATCTGATATTGTTGGATCTCTAATTATATATTATTATTATTTTAGGGGTATCTATATAGTTTTCTCATCTGGTTGGGCTGTATAAATATATAATTGTAAATGAAAATGATAAACATACATAAATATCAACAAAATAAAATAAATACATAAAAATACATAAATAAATAAAAACCCAACCAGATGAATGTGAGGAGCACTACACCCATGAACGGGAGTAGAAAATGTTCAACCTGTTGAGCTGCGGTTGCCAACCCGCCTACCAAGCGTGGCAACTATAGCAAATATCCAGCTACTTGACAATTTATGGGGTAGGCCTATATTCATTTCAGTGGACTTTTGATAAGTTGACGATAATGAGTTCTACTCATCTTTGCAAGCCTTAATATTTACGGCAGAGTGAAAACAAAAAGTAACATGCCCCAAAACACGAATGAAATAAATACTGCATACACTATTGCCCCATGAAAAGTAAAAAAGCAGCAGCTTACATACATGTAACTACTGGGTACAGATCGCAGAGTTTTTGGCCAAAAAAAGTGTTCGCTGCGCTGATTCCAACGCGGGATGAATGTAATAAATGATTCAATTATTTGCATCGTATATTTCAGTGGCATTGTAAGTATTATTTCATTTTACCAATGACTTCCCATTTTAGTTTATTTAGAAGAAAGTAGGTGGCGCTAATATTAGATGAAATAATGAAATCCAAAACTATACCATCTAGTAATTTCAGCAATAGAAGCGAAAATTTACTTATATATCAATAAGGAATAAAGTGATGTCAATTCTCTTAAAATTTCTGTTAAAAAATACGCTATCAGCGCCGCTAGCGGTAAAAAACGATTTAATGATATCGTCATATGCCCATATTATGAAATAGCAACGTTGTGTTCAGTTATTAATATCTTCAAACGATTTCTATTCATTTATTTAGTCAAGCTATAGTGTCAACAAATAGTGTTAAATATCATGAAATGACCACACCATTTCACGAAATGATCAATTCCACGACCTGGCCACGACATATATAAAAATCTCTTTAATAAAACTATAATGATAATGAAAATTTTGCAACAATTGCAGACAGACCAGTTTTAATCACTTTACATATATATTATATTATAATTAGCGCTGAGACAAAAGGAGATATCGACAAATTAAAGAACTCTGAGAAGCTCGTATCTTCTGACCTTACCATGGAAGAGCCGACTAAACGACGTCCGAGGATTGCAATTGTTGGTGTCCCTGTAGCCCTCACGGATAAAGAAGTGTTTGAGTGCATCTTCGAACAAAATATTGCCGATAAATTTCCCAATGCCACGCGTGAGTCCTTCCTGGCAACAGTCAAACTGAGCCATAAATCAGGTAAGAAAAACCTTTCTACCTGTAATTACATTGTCGAAGTGCCACCTAGCATCAGGAAGGCCCTTATCAATCAGGGACAAATATATATTAATTGGACCTCATGCCCAGTCAGAGACTTTACAATAGTAACAAGATGCTTCAACTGCCAGCAGTTTGGTCATTCAGCCAAATTTTGTCGGGAAAGTAGCCCTACATGTAACTACTGTGGAGAGCTCGGGCATTCCTTTAAGGAATGTAATAACAAAACGCATGCCCCCGTTTGCGCGACGTGTAAACGTTTTAAAAGAAAATGCGACCACAAAACTGGCGATGAAAGCTGTCCAGCACGTAAATTCGCAGAGGACAAATATATCAACTCCATAGACTATGTGGGCGCCTAAGAGCGCCGCGTATTATATTATTTACTTAGCTCTTAAACCTAGTGTTTATCTTATATATTTTATTTAGTTTATCTTTAAGATTAAGTATGGCGAATCAATTACTCAATGACCTAGACAACATTTCTGTGTCTGACGCTAAAACATGTAATGTTGATGACTGTAAACACTTCCTTCCACGTCTTGAAAATAAGTTAATCTTACTTACACAAAATATTAGAAGCATAAATCGGAATATAACCGGGTTTGAAGTCTTGTTGCATAGACTGGATATAAATTGTGATATTATTGTCCTTACAGAATGTTGGCTGTCAAACCTAACACCCCACCTACCGATTCTAAATGGCTATTCTTTACACAAAACCGAGAAAAACATTAATCAAAATGACGGTTTAGTAATCTATGTTAGTAATAATTTAAAAGTAACTGTCACAGAACCTACATTCCAGGATAGTAATTGCTTAATCATTCGAATTAATTCCCAGACGATTGTTATCGCAATTTACAGACCTCCTTCACAAAATATTGATAGATTTCTAGAGTCCCTTGATATTACCCTAAACAAACTTAGCACGTATAAAAATATAATCCTAACCGGTGACATAAATATTAACATTACCCCTGGGAAAACAGATAACCATGCACATAACTACCTAAATATTTGCTCTTTTCATGGACTCTTACCAACACATTACCACCCTACACATCAAAGCGGCTCTTGCTTAGACCATTTTGTGGTTAAATCAAATAAACCTTCTTTAACATTAGTTACTAATTCCTCGCTTATTGATCATCAAACAATTTTACTAACATTACAATTAACCTTACCTAGAAAAAACTGCATACGCAACTACACTAAAGTCCATATGACGAACCTTGAAAATGACATTCGTAGCATTAATTTTGACTTTGTTTATTGCTCTGACGATGCAAATACGACCTTGAGTTACTTTATAAATTCTTTCCAATACGCAATAATGAATAATACATCAACAATAAAACTGTCACGTAAGTATTATAATATTAAACCTTGGATAACACCTGGTCTCGTCCGCTGTATAAGAAATAGAGACAAACTTCATTTAAAATCTAAACTTTCTCCTGATAATTTAATACTTTCTGCTACTTATAAAAGATATAGGAATTTTTGCAATAAGCTATTAAAAAACCTCAAAATACAATATGATAAAAATGTTTTACAAAAGGCCGGTAAAAACAGTAAACTTGTATGGAAGTTCATTAAAAATAATACCTTTAGTTCAAAAAATCTTGGACCCCCACTTGATCTACTGTCACTAGACAAAAGCCCAAACGAAGCAACCAATAAAGTAAATAATTATTTTATTAATGTTGGCAAAAATATAGCAGAGACAACTTTAAAATTAAGCAGCACTCGTAATCCAATTTTTATGCCCACATCCTTTTCTAAGTTAAAATCTTTTGTATTGTTAAATACCGATATTGATGAGGTTTTAAGTATAATATCTGGCTTGAAAGAAGATTGTGCAGTTGGATGGGACAATATACCTAATCGCATACTCAAAAGATTTAAACATTTACTGGCCGCCCCGTTAACACATATCTTTCAATTATGCCTATCAAATGGAATTTTCCCGAAAGTGCTTAAAAAAGCAGTGGTTTCTCCTATTTACAAAGCTGGTGATAAAAACTTAGTTAATAACTATAGGCCGATTTCAGTTTTATCTGGTTTATCTAAAATTTTAGAAAAGATCATAAATACCAGGTTAATGCAATACCTGGAAACTAATAACTTGCTGTCAGACAGACAATTTGGTTTTAGGCCTAAGAGGTCATGTAATGATGCCTTGCACCAATTGACTGATTATGTCACAAGTAATCTTGACAATGGTATGCACTCAATTGGGATCTTTTTAGACCTTGCTAAAGCATTTGATACTATATCTTGCCCTATACTATTGCAGAAGCTTGAAACACTTGGCATAAGGGGAACTCAACTACAAATCTTTTCCGATTACCTCAGTGATCGCTTTCAGTGTGTAAAAATCGGTGAGTATACAAGTACTGAATTACAAAACAGCTCTTTTGGTATCCCACAGGGCAGTATCCTGGGGCCTACATTGTTCCTAATTTATATAAATGATTTATGCAATCTTCAACTTCAAAATGGTGTCATAATGTCGTATGCGGATGATACAGCCCTGTTATTCTCAGCTAAATCACGAGATGAGGTTTATAAATACGCTCAGCAAGGCTTTAATATAGTATCTAATTGGCTTCTTAATAATCTCCTACGTTTAAACGCTGATAAAACACAATATATGTTATTTTTAATGAGAAATAATAACTTACCTACTCACCTAAATATTTACGCTCATCATTGTAACTCGTATGATGACACTGCATGTGCATGTCCCGCATTAACAAAAAAAGACAATATAAAATATCTAGGTATCACGCTTGACACAAATTTAAATTTCCGCAAGCACATTGATTTACTTTGTGCTAGAGTTCGTAAATTAATATATATTTTTAAATATCTTCGTAATATCGCTGACTTCAAATTGATAAGGCAGGTCTATTTGGCTTTGTGTCAATCCATACTCACTTATGGCATTACTTCCTGGGGTGGTGCTTCTAAAACAATATTGCTCCCACTAGAACGTGCTCAGAGAGCAGTTCTGAAGGTAGCCACTTTCCGTCCATTCATGTTTCCTACACATCAACTGTACTTGGCATGTAGTGTACTAACTGTCCGTCAGTTGTTTATCCTCAACATCATATTAAAACAGCATACCGAACTTCCATTTAAATCCATAGACAGGAGAAGAATGGACTTAGTTTGTGTAAACCCTCAAACCAAACACGCATTTGTGAACAAATTTTACGTATTTTTAGGACCCTTTCTATATAACAAGCTCAACAAGTCACTAAAGGTATATAGTCTAAGTTATAAGAACTGTAATATAAGTGTAAGGGAATATCTAAATAAATTAAATTACGAAGACACAGAGAAGTTGTTAGAAATTCTAAAATAGTTTGCATTAATTGTACGTAACAATAATTGTTATTTAGTTATTTTATTTATTATATAATATAGTTTAATTATTTAAATATCTAGTGTCCTACATTATTAAACCGATTGTATAAGTGATGTCTGAAACACAGGTACTCAACCTAGTTCAGGCAGGTAGCTAATATTATAAACTTGACTTTTCTATTTTTCTTTTGTATATTCTACATTATTAAGCTACACATAGTTTTAATTTTATCATAATATTTTATTTTTGTTAGACTTATTGTTACTTTATTTAATTGTAATTATATTTGCTCCTGTATGTAAACATGTGTAATTGGAAATGAAATAAATATTTAATTTATTTATTTATTAGTAATTGAAATAAATACCTTATCAATTTTCATATTTTTGATATACGTCACCATTATCTATTGAAATTACACTTTTAAAATAAAATAACACAAATACTAAAAAACTAAACGTTAGAGTTTTTTAATAATTTATAAATCTAATCTTCTAATCATATAAATGTAAGTTATTTATATTATTTTATTTATTAATAACTATATTTTAAACTTTATTTACAAATATGGTTTATTTGAAAAACACCCATCATTCCGCCTATAACTAAGATATAATAGCAAAATTAACATCTAAAGGAAATAGAATACACAACCTTCCTTTTTTGAAGTTCCGTAATCGGATAAAAAGTACCCTATAAGTTGACCCGGGTTACTTACTACCTTTATACAAAATTTCATCTAAATCGGTTCAGTAGTTTTTGCGTGAATCCGGAATACACAGACAGACAGACAGATAGACAGAAAGACAGACAGACAGACAAAAATTCTAAAAACCACTAATTTAGCTTCAGAACCCTTTATTTAGTCCCCTGGACTTGTTTTTTCAAGAATATATTAGAATTACAGACACGACTTTTCTACAGATTTATTGTATGTATAGATTCGCGTATGTCTATCGGAACACTTTGCACGTGACGCACATTCACCACCACTTCACTAGCACTGTCACTATCTGCTGGGTGTGCAGCCCCCTCAAGCTTCCGCTGGTCGTGCGACGAACTTATAGAGGGTCCCGCCGGCGTCGCAGCGCGTAGGCAACACCTCACTCTTAACCGTTGAAACGCGAAGTCACCGCTCACAAGCAACAGTGAGCCGGTAATGATATACCCGAGCGCATAGTGGTGTACATCGTGAATGCTTAGTTCACCACGAGACTGTTCCTTTAGTTCCGCAATTTGCATATTAAGTACACGCCATTTTTGATCTTGCTCGTCTGCTCGTAATTGTGTGTTAAGTCGAATGCTAGATGTGTTAATCAATTTGTTTAAAATTGACATCTCTGGGAATTCCACGTCTTCGCTGATATTAATTTTATTGATGAAATTATTGTGTGCGAAAATTGTAAAGTCCGTTCCTTTCATGTAACACATAGAGCCAAGATAGTAGGATTCCATTGCCTCTCAGTTGTTGTGACGACACTCTGTCTGGGCAGATAATGCGCACTGCGCATTCTTCGCAACACGCGAGCAGCCAGCTGTTATCGGCATGTAACTTAACCCAGCTCTCTCGGCAACTTGATACTTCTGACGAACAAGGTGATATGCTCGTGCCACTGTTAATTAACTTAATGTCGCATATGGATTGTTTAATGTTTATATCTAGGGAACATAATAATAATTTTTCCTCAGACAAATGACGGCAAGATGAAAGATCGAATTCTGATAAAAATATAACTGAGTCTCTCCTGATATTGAAGCCAATATAAGGAAAGTTGGAAATAATATTGTAATAATGTTTGTTCCGTTTTTGTGGTACACCGATAATTTTTTCTAATTCATAGATGTCACCCCCTAATAAGGGTGTCTTTATTTCTATGATTAAATACTTGTCGGTGATTCTCGGTTAAACAACAAAGAGGCCGAGAATTAAGACATGCTTGCACCTGATGCAATAAGGTACTAAATTCTTCGAAGGTCAAGTTTTGATCCCCTATTACTCTTTTGATATGGTACTTGAGACTCTTCACGGCGGCCTCCCATAATCCTCCAGCATTTGGATAGGATGGAGCGTTAAAATGCCAGCTAATATCCATGTTTGCAATGTTATCAAAAAAGTCCTTGTTGATAGTTTCCATGATATTCCGATATTCCCGCTTCAAAACTGTTGGCACCTACAAAGTTTGTTCCATTAGCGCTATATACGTGACTGGGAACCCCTCCACGAGAACAGAACTGTAAGAATGCTGCTAAGAATGCTGAAGTAGTTAAATCTGATACGAGCTCCAAATGAACCGATTTGCTGCAGGAACAAACGAAAATTGCAATATAACCCTTTGAAGTGCGTATAGAACGACCCTTGCTCATCTTCAGTTCCACATACCCCTCATTAAGAATATGATTAATGTCGTTGCTAAATTCATAGGATTGCGTGATTTTGATAATGATGGTTAAATCTCTATTTAGCTCCACAGGTGCTAATGTTAATGACCTGCTTATCACGCAGTTATTTGATGCGACGCGCCGGACTCGAGTGCGCGCGATGAAATGTAATACCCATGCTATTGTTCTTATAATATGGGTGAGTGAACTGCAATTTTTTTGTTGATTAATAGACGATTTGATAGATAATCCGGTGACGGATGCTTCCAAGTCACGGAGATGATGCTGTTGCCAAGTGCTCCGGTATCCTAATGCATTATATGCGTCTTCTCAATCTCGTCGGTGAGACCCGCTTGTGGGAGGCCGAGTCGACCGATTCGCTATTGCACTTCAGACACAGAAACACAAAGGCAAAAAATGCTTTTAGTGATTGATAGAGTGATGATTACCAATCATTGCCGTTGGTTATGATGTATGCTGTAGCACGAACTTGTTCACTGCGCAATTGCTTGAAAAAGTCACGTGTCGTTTTTACTGAAGACACGTTGTCGAACCGCGTGGTCCCGCTTATATCTTACCGGCACTAGATCAATGCTCTAAGAACCAAAAAGATGTACGGAACACCTTTAAATGATATATGATATAAGAAAAAAATATTTTATTTAAACTTGATAATGATATTGATACAAAATTGATAATGATATAGAACGCATCCGCCGTGTTCGGAATGCAACCGTACGTCCTGGTCTTTCCTCTGTCAAAGGCTGATAGTTTCGTAGATGCGCTCTAATGCTGTCAAATCTCTCCTTCAGACTTTCACGTTCATGATCTATTCTTGGTCCGCTTGGTACATCCGCTTGGTACCATAAAGATATACGGAACACCTTTAAATGATATATGATATAAGAAAAAATGATATTATTAAAACTTTATAATGATATTGGTACAACATTGATAATGATAGAGAACGCGTCTCGTTCATGATCTTTTCTTGCTCCGCTTGGTACATCCGCTTGGTACCATAAAAATGTACGGAACACCTTTAAATGATATATGATATAAGAAAAAATGATTTTATTTAAACTTAATAATGATATTGATATAAAATTGATAATGATATAGAACGCGTCCGCCGTGTTCGGAATGAAAACGTGATTTAAATTTATTTTCCAAAAAATTTAAAAATTCTGCTAAAGTTGTCCATTTCTTCCGGTATAATTTTTTCCGATACCCCTCTAAGTTTACTTTCTAAAAACTTCATTTTCTGGGCGTTTGACAAGGTTCGATTTGTATGAAGTGCTTCGCAAAACAAATCCTTAAATGTTACCCACTGATGATATTGATATAGTCCGAAGTCTTCCTATCAGACCCGTCCTTATTGAAATCGGTATACAAATTTTAATTGCTGTTGATAGCTGCTGCTGCGTAGTGAGGACATCGTTGTCAGACATCATGATATAATGATAAGTAAAATGGAAAGATCTTACTTGATATGATGCTGCTTGCTGATTGTGCTGAGGTAGTTGGCGCGTTCGTGCTGTAGTGGTGGTGAGTACTCAGTGGAGATGCTGATACGCTGATACGATACAATCTGCTACTGCTGGGCGCCGCTCCAAAACTCGCAACGCCCTCGAATCTGCTTGATACTTGATGCTTGGTTACACCGATGGCCAGAGCATATTGATAATGATAAGGAGCTGCACACTTATTAGTACAGACCGAAAGGCTATTGCACACGTCACTTAGTGCACTATGTCGCAATAGGTCACTGAGCGGAAACACTTTTGCCGGTCGTTAAAACCTGAATTTTAATTCCCGCTACGGTGCTCGAAGGGCCAAAAAAATAAATGCTTGTACTTGCTTGTGACATCCTTCTGCTTGGTGAATGCTTGCTTGTTTTGCTTGGTTTGCTTGGTGAATGTTGGGAGTTCTTGCTTGGTGTACTTGATGAATGCTTGCTTGGTTTGCTTGGTGAATGCTTGCTTGGTTTACTTGGTGAATGTTTGGAGTGCTTGCTTGGTGTATTTGATGAATGCTTGCTTGGTTTGCTTGGTGAATGCTTGATATTGTTACTGGTTCTCAGTGTATTTGTAGACTCAGTACACGTAGAGTGCCGTCTCAATTGGGCTGGTGAGACCCGCTGGTGGGAGACCAACCGAACCGATCGCACTGCACTTGAGATCCACAAAACACTGATAAGTTTGCTCGAAGGACCAAAAAAAATGTAGGGAGTAACTACATTTTTATTATTTAAAATGATAATTTAATATGATATTGATAATGATAACATGATAACGACTGCTTGATATGAATGCTTGAAGTGCACTGCTCGCCGAGTACAGGGCGTTAAAGTGCTGTGTTATTAAGACTGCTAAGTTAACAAATTAAATACATTTAGGTCTTTGTGAAATATGTACGTTTCACCGTACATCAGGCTTATTCGCAAGAATAGTCCTGTCTGCGATGATGGCCCGGTCTCAGTAGAGCCTGGCCCGGTCATTTTCGAGCACGGCTTCCGGCAAGTACTTATAATATGGCAGTTTCCGATCCACGAGACCGTATTTCAGAGCGAGCTCCTGGTGTAGAATTCTGGCTACTAGATTGTGTCTGTGCAAATACTCAGAGTTAGAAAGCGCCGAAAAACCGGAGATGACATGCCTAAGTGACTCACCTGTATGGCGACAAGCTCGACAGATGTCGACGGCGCCATCCTTTAGGATGTATTTCCGATAGTTGTTGGTCTTAATAACCTGATCCTCTATTGCACAGACAAAACCCTCAGTTTCCCCGAAGAGGTCACCAAAACGTAGCCAGTGGAGGGAGGCAACTGTATCTACGAAAGGCTCATGTAGAGCCTTGCAGAACCTCCCGTGGACCTCCTTCTCCTTCCATACGGTCTCCCGGTCGGAAATGCTCAGTACTGCCGGGTCTTGCCATTGCTCGTTGGCTAAGGATAGAGGGGTAAGTCCTTTATCACAAAAAATAACGTCCCTATAGAATGGATCATCCGCTTTCGTCAGAAAATAATTACGGAGGCTGCACACTTCGCGATTATGCATGGTAAGCGCGTTTAAAAAGCCGCGCCCACCGTGGTTCCGCGGCAAGTACAGCCTCATTACCGACGATCTCTCGACTTATTATTATTCTACGACTTATTATTATTATTACGGGGTATCTATAAAGTTTTCTCATCTGGTTGGGAAATATAAATATATACTCGTAATTGTAAATAAACATGGTAAACGTACATAAATATCAATAAAATAAAATAAATACATAAAAAATACATAAATATATAAAAACCCAACCAGATGGAAGCCCTCGGCAGAGGAGACCAGACGGCCGAGGGTTAGGGGGAAAGGGAAAGAAACCGGCGGACTATGCGGGCGATATCGATGAGCACCGCCTTCTGCATTTCAGCTTGGAGCGGTCCGTCACAGAGTCCCAGTCGCCTCAGATGACCCAAGAGGCTGAGTGGAATTAACCCATTTGCAGAGACGACTACAGGTATAATTTCGGCCGGCAATCCACCCCACATGTCGGTCACCTCGTGAGCCAGGTCCAGATATTTAGTAAGCTTATCTATTTCGGCTTTCACGAGGTTCTCGTCATAAGGAATGGTAATGTCGACCAAAAATATCCTTGACTGTGCCCGGTCCATCAGCACAATATCAGGCTTATTCGCAAGAATAGTCCTGTCTGTGATGATGGCCCAGTCCCAGTAGAGCCTGGCGCGGTCATTTTCGAGCACGGCTTCCGGCAAGTACTTATAATACGGCAATTTCCGATCCACGAGACCGTACTTCAGAGCGAGCTCCTGGTGTAGAATCCTGGCTACTAAGTTGTGCCTGTGCAAATACTCAGAGTTAGAAAGCGCCGAACAACCGGAGATGACATGCCTAAGTGATTCACCGGGATGGCGACAAGCTCGACAGACGTCAGCGGTGCCATCCTTTAGAATGTATCTCCGATAATTGTTGGTCTTAATAACCTGATCTTGTATCGCACAGACAAAACCCTCGATTTCCCCAAAGAGGTCAAAGAAGCGTAGCCAGTGGAGGGAGGCAACTGTATCTACGAAAGGCTCATGTGGAGCCTTGTTGAACCTCCGTGGAGCTCCTTCTCCTTCCATACGGTCTCCCGGTCGGAAATGCTCTGTACTGCCGGGTCTTGCCATTGCTCGTTGGCTAAGGATAGAGGGGTAAGTCCTTTATCACAAGAAATAACGTCCCTATAGTATGGATCATTCGCTCTCGTCAGAAAGTAATTACGGAGGCTGCACACTTCGTGATTATGCATGGTAAGCGCGCTTAAAAAGCCGCGCCCACCATGCTTCCGCGGCAAGTACAGCCTCATTACTGACGATCTCGGATGATGCATCCTGTGCGACGTCATTATAGTGCGGACTTTTCTGTCCAGAGCGTTCAGTTCGTTCTTCGTCCACCTGAGCATGCCAAAGGTATACATGAGAACAGGCATGATCCAACCGTTATATGCGTGCGTCTTATTCACACCGGACAAAAGGCTGTTAAGCACTTTGGTCAAGCGTGCATAAAACACATCGCGACTGACTGTTTCATACCCGCCTCATCTACACCGATGTTCTGTGAATGTGATGTGTGTGTTATTATTATTATTATTATAGATACCCCTAAAATAATAATAATAAAATTTATATTGTATGGCAATACATGTTTACAACAAATTGCCTGTTTGTTTAAAAAAAATGAATATAGGAATAGGAAACTTTTTATTATATATTATTTATTTTATTATTATATCAATTTCTTTTAAATAAATGTTATTACTCTATAAATGACTTCTTAAATGATAAATTTGACTTGAATTGTAATTATTGAAATTAATCTCGATTTAATTTATTTACATGTTTTAACTAAAAAATATTATGAATATAATATATGAACTACTAAGTTTCCTTAGGTATAGCTGTAAGTATATTTATTTTATATAATAATTAATGTCTTGGTTTTCTATTAAATTCTAACATAATCTGTCTGAAAATATTTGTACGCAGGAAACTGCAGAATATTTAGTATCTGAATTACTCTGTATCAACTCAAATGTACCTTTACCATTCTAACAAATAAATCATCTTATCTTATCATCTTATCTTATCTTTATCAACTATAGAGGTAATTATGACGATAAAATCGAAGAACTAATCTCAGATATAGAGGTTTGTTTTGTCCCACTAGCAGAGGTAATTCAGTGCTAAAGTGTCGGGACTTAAGCATGAGTTCCAGCTATAGAGGTTTCTCACTTATCCAGGTCCCACTTTCACTGAAGAATAAGCTTACAGTATCTTAAAGTCCTCATATACTTGGGCTGTAATAAATTTTTTATTAAGTATGGGATCCCAAGCATATGATATACCCAGCCAGGTATTATAAAAGCAAGTATATTACTACCTGGAGCAGCTAAAGGAGAGAGTAGTTTGATTTTCTTCATTTGTAATTTTTCATATATTTTATCATTTAAATTTAAAAAAAGTTAGAATTCACCTCAAAATTAGAATTTACTTAATCCAATAATAAGTCCCTGCTTCAGACTTCAAAAGTAACGGGTTTTCAGCTGTATGTTCAAGAGTATCCAACGCCTAAAACTTGGTCGTTCTATCAGAAAATAATAAACAGTACAATTTGATTTAAGGAACAATTTAACTTTAAATCCTTCCATTTACTGCCAGCATGGGCAACTTCAAGTAACGTCCTTAAATCAGCCAATTTTGTTGTTATTCTACTCTTCAGTTGTTATTTTACTCTTCTAATGTTAATGCTCTTCGCTTATTAATTAGTGAGTAATAAACTGGCGAACTTGCAGTACTTTTTAACTATTTGAACGACTATTAATCTACTTCATTGTAATTTTTGTACCAAAACAAAATCACTTTATGAAAATTAAACATTCAGTTTTTATAAAGCGAGGACTGTGTGAAGACATAAACGCAAATGATAATAAGTGGCTCAATAAAAAATCATAAACACGACACTAAAATATTACTCAAACGTAGTAGTACCTTAAAGAGATTCATATTAACCGATAAAAACTTATATCAAAAGAAAAGGCTTTTTAATTTTATGAACTGTTAATTACACATAAGTTTTCGTTTAGAGCATTGTTTAGGTATTGAACCAGGATACAACTACTTGCTGAGCACTTGACATTGTCAAACATAATCTATTTTTCGTCGCAGGTAACAGTGCGGTTTAAAATTCCTTCGTTTGTGTACCGGTTGAGCAGTGTAAGGCACGTCTCGACGCATACTTCACGCTGGCGTTGTATTGAGTTCGTGGGGCACCCATTTGTCAAGCTACTTTACCTTGCTGATTTGACGCAAATGGACTAATATCGTTTTGATGCTAACGTCAAAAGCTGCTGCTAACACAGCCATAGATTGAGTATCATCAGCTATAATTCGTCATTGCTTATCAAAGTTTTATGGCGACCACAGAGTTAAAATGAAATTAATTTGAAATTAGAATTCTTAGCCAAACAAAAAATTATTATGATTTGAAATGGCCAGTAGTATAGAACGGCAATTTCATAGGTAAACCTATTAGTTATATCATAAGCAATTCAAAAACCTCGCTAAAAAAATTATAGATAGAAATTTCTTGAAATAATGGCTTAGTGTTAGGTTGTAAGAAAAATTATTGCAACTATAACACGGGCGAAGTCGCGGGCTATGATAATTATAAAATGTAATAATATCAGTCGTGGCCGTGGTAGCTATTGTCGTAAAATATGATTATTGTGTGTGTGTGCGAGCATGCGAGCGTGCGTGCGTGCGTGCGTGCCTGCTTGCGCGCGTGCGTGCGTGCGTGCGGGCGTGCGATCGTGCGTGCGTGCGTTGGTGCGTACGTGCGTGCGTGTAAGTGTGTGTAAGTGTGTGTAAATGTGTGTAAGTGTGTGTAAGTGTGTGTGTGTGTGTGTGTGTGTGTGTGTGTGTGTGTGTGAGTGTGTGCGTGTGTGTGTGCGTGCGTGCGTGAGTGCGTGCGTGTGGCATATGTGTGTGTGCGTGAGTGTGTGTGTGTGTGTGTGTGTTTGCGTGCGTATTCGTGTGCGTATGCGTGTGCGTGTGCGTGCGAGTGCGCGTGCGCGTGCGCGAGCGCGTGCGCGTGCTCGATCGTGCGTGCGTGCGTATGAGTGCGTGTGCGCGAGCGCGTGCGCGTTAGTGTGTGCGTGCGTGCGTACCTACGTGCGTGCGTGCGTGCGTACGTGTGTGTGTGCGTGCGTGCGTGCGTGCCTGCGTGCGTGAGTGCGTGCGTGCGTGCATGCGTGCGGGCGTGCGTGCGTGCGTGCGTGTTTACGTGCGTGCGTGCGTGCGTGTGTGTGTGTGTGTGTGTGTGTGTGTGTGTACGCAAGCACAGATGCATTCTCTAATCCCACACTCTCATTATCCGATACTATAGCACTCCGACACAAATGGACAGGGACCAGGCGTAGGACCAACGACTTTACATGCTTATCGAGGCACGGGGATAAAACATCGCCAACTTCGTGACTCCGGGCTACCACAGATTTTCTTAACAGAATAACTAAATAACTGTTTTTACTTCCGATCTGCGATTCAAACCCTTATGATCAGCAGGTGCGTTTACGACCACTAAATCAACGAGGACTCAGTCGAAATAGGTAACAACTTTTTGTACCATAGTTTAACAAATAAATGTATTCTATTCCATTATTTTTATCCGTGTAGTGGCGGGCAAGAATACTCACTACCCCATATCTTCCCGCGGGTGTCGTAAAAGGCGACAGAAGGAAACTGAGGCAGAGGATGAGCAGCAGCATCTTACTGATAACAGCAAAATAACAGTAAAAAACTGCGGTTGCCAACCCGCTCGCCAAGCGCGACAACTATGGCAATATGGGGTATATTGCCATAGTTGTCGCGCTTGGCGATAAGCATATTTGGCCATAAGCAATGACATTAAAAACGGCCCGCAATCCCCAGCGGCCCCGCTATTCCTGGCTACGGTGGCGACCATGGTAACGGCGGGGCAAGGGGTGCTAAGAATCTCCGGTGGAGGTTCGGTTGCCACCTACGACGACTCGACCTGGCAACTTACAACGCACGCACCCTAAGGACTGACGAGAAGATCCTGGAGCTGGAAGAAGAGATAGACAAGTTGTGCCGGAATATCATAGGATTATCCGAGGTCCGAAAAAAGGGGTAGGACACGATAATCCTCGAATCCGGCAACTTGTTCTATCACCGGGAGGGTGACCATCTGTCACAAGGTGTCGGATTTATCGTCCACAAGTCTCTCGTTAAAAACGTTGTAAAGATTGGGAGTGTGTCGACGAGGGTTGGCGTACCTTATACTATACCGTATTCGCTGAAGGTCATACAGGTTTACGCATCAACCTCGGCAATCCCCGATGAGGAGGTAAAGGAAATGCGTGAGGATATCTCTAGAGTCATGCATTCCTCCAAAACCCACTATACGGTGTTAATGGGAAACTTCAATGCAAAACTAGACACAAGAGAGAATGGTGAGCTAAAAGTAGGGAAATTCGGAATAGGGCAACGGAACTGAAGGGGCCAGCAGCTGGCCGACTTCATGGATAAAGAGGGACTCTTTATGATGAACATGTAGCGGGTGAAAGAAAAGTGGAGATCTCCCACCGGGCAAGGTGTTCTGCCCGGGGAGCGGCCAACGCTCCGATTGATAGTTCGGAGCTATTTTATATATGCTGCTTTGACTTCGGAACTTTGTTAGTGCGATTAATTTTTTGATGTGTTTCGCTTGTGGCGCACGACAGCGCCGCCACAAACTCTTTCTTCCAGAAGCGGCCCCACAGAAAGTGGACCTGGGCGAGCCCCAACGGTTCGACAAAAAATGGGATTGACTTCATTATGACAACCAGACGATCACTGTTCAGAGATGTCTCAGTGATCGCAAAGGTGAAAACCGGCAGCGATCACCGAATGGTGAGAGACACAATGAACCGTAATGTTAAGTTGGAGAGGTCACGTCTAATGAAGTCAACGCTCCGTCCCCCTCGTGTTTCTAATCCAAAGTCCCGAAACCTTTCAGCTCGAGCTACGAAATCGTTTTCAGTGCCTAAAAGATTGCAATGCAGTGGACGATATGAATGACAAGCTCGTGGAAACTGTCCATGCAGTCGGAGCAAAGTTTTGCAAGACCCGCCGCAGAAGAACACAAAAACTCCCCGATCACACTCTTAATCTCATGGCTGTTAGACGGGATATGAAGCTGCAGTCTTCAGTAGATTTGACAGCATACAGGCAACTGATCAGACAGATCTCCAAATGCATGCGGCGGGACTTATGCAACTTTAATACTGCTCGTATTGAAGAAGCAATCAAAAGGAACCAGGGCTCCAAAGTGTTTGCTAGAGATCTATCTGCTAGACAGAGCCAACTGTAGAAGCTGAAGACAGAGTGTGGCAGCGTCGTTTCAATGATACCTGAGATTTTGAGTGAGATTGAGAGGTTCTATAGGCAGCTGTACACATCATCGTTGGAGCCACACGTAAGTGTGAGGAACGATCCAAGAGCGAGTCTTATCCGATATTGTTCCGATGATATTCCGAACCTTAATCTGAACGAGATTAGAATGGCTTTCTAGTACCATTAAAACGGCAAAGTCTCCAGGCGAGGATGGAATTACAGCGGAGCTTCTGAAAGCGGATGGAAAACCGGTACTTAAAGTCCTTCAGAAACTCTTTAATTCCGTCCTACATGGTGGCATTTCACCGGAGGCGTGGAGCAAATGTGCGGTGGTCTTGTTCTTCAAGAAAGGTGACAATGCTCTCTTGAAGAACTACAGACCGATTTCCATTCTGAGCCGCGTCTACGTGGTGTTTTCGAGAGTCATTACGAATCGTCTCGCGCGCATACTTGACGACTTTCAGCCTCGCTAACAAGCCGGTTTCCGAAAAAGCTTTAACATCGTAGACCACATACATATCCTTCGGCAAATTGTAAATAAGTCAGAGGAGTACAATTTGCCACTATGTCTGGCCAAGTGCCAAGTTGACTGTCGGTATATCGAAGTGCTGAAGTGCTTGTACAGTAGGGCTACGATGGCTATCCGAGTACAGAACCAGTGTACGAAACCTATCCAATTGCAGAGAGGTGTAAGACAGGGTGACGTTATATCCCCGAAACTCCTCACCGCTGCATTGGAAGGCGTTTTCAAGCTTTTGACCTGGAAAGGATACGGTATTAACATCAATGGCGAGTACATCACTAACCTTCGATTTGCCAACGATATAGTGCTTATGGCAGAATCGCTGGAGGACCTATGCACTGTGCTCAATGACCTCAATAGTGTTTCCTAACGGATAGATCTTTAGATGAACATGGACAAAACAAAGATCATGTTTAATGTCCATGTCACACCTATGCCGGTAGTTTTTGGGAGCACTAAGCTACTAGGTAACTACTAGGTAAGTCCAACATCGACCGAGAGGTCAATCGACGAATTCAACTCGGTTTGGCAGCGTTCGGGAAATTACGGCACATCTTCTCGTGAGGTATACCTCAAAACTTGAAAACGAGACTGTACAACCAGTGCGTGTTGCCAGTGATGACCTATGAAACAGACGTGGTCCTTCACTGCTGGCTGGTTGAGGAAGCTCAAGGTCGCTCAGCGAGTTGTGGTGAGGGCTATGCTCGGAGTTTCTCTGCGTGATAAACTTAGAAATGAGGATATCCGCAGTAGAACCAGAGTAATCGACATAGCCCAACTGATTAGTAAGCTGAAGGGGCAATGGGCCGGCCATATATCTCGAAGAACCGACAACCGATGGAGAAAAAAGATTCTCAAGTGGCGGCCTCGTACGGGCGGACGAAGTGTAGGGTGTCCCCTCACTAGATGGAGTGACGACCTGGAAAGATAAGTAGGAAGTCGATGGATACAGGTGGCTCAGGACCGTGCTTTGTGACATTCCTCGGGGGAGGCTTGTGTTCAGCAGTGGACTTGTGCCTTGTGTTATTATATTCTATTCCATACCATTTTTTAACGTCGTAGAGCTATAAGTGTAGCAACAAAAATTTTGCGTTACTCTTAAATAAAACAATTTATAATTAAACGTATTTATTTATTTATTTAACAATTTATGTACACACAAAATAATGTTACAATGAAGAAAAACAAAAGATAATTTTGTATAAAGGCACTGCTTATTTCATATTGAAATTTCTTCCAGCAGGCCTGATACTGGATAAATTAAAAGAGAAGCTCAATTAGTGTGCACGGTCATAATAAAATTTTATAATAATAATATACTTAACATAAAGTAAAGATAATAAAAACATATATCCATGTAAATACACATATAACTAAATACCACTATAAATACATACTATATATATATATATATATATATATATATATATATATATATATATATATATATATATATATATATATATATGTATATATATATATATATATATACATTACATATATAAATATAATAATATATTATATATATAATCATTGGGACGACAAAGAATGATAGTGCCCTTTGACTCGCCTTTTAAACACGGACACTGTTTGAGCCTCTCGAATTGCAGCAGGAAGAGAATTCCATAACCTAACTGCATGTACTGTAAAAGAGTGAGAATAGGACTTAGTTCTAGAGGAAGGGAAATTTAGGAGGGTTTTTAAATGTGATCTGCAAACTGCATCGGGGGAGTGCGCAAAGTGGAATCGATCACGTAGATAGGGTTATGATGTTGGATTGTATAGTATGTTAAAGAGGAAGCATAGGATTCGGGCATTCCTGCGAAGTCGGATTGGGAGACACTTTAGCTGTTTGCGATAGGAGGAGACGTGGTCATACTTTTTTAGCCCGAAAATATAACGAATACATAAGTTTTGCAAGCGCTCAAGTTTGTTTAATTGCTCCTCAGTCGCATCCAAATAACAGACATCAGCATAACAAATAATCGGGAAAATAAGTGTTTGGACAAGAGAAATCTTCGTTGATAACGGCAGAAAATGTTGAAGGCATTTTAAGGAATGAAAATTATAATTGATTTTCCTGCTAATATCTGTGATATGTGCATTCCATGTCAACTTGCAATCCATGATGATGCCCAGATTCTTAACCGTTTCTGAAATGCTTAGTGTAATGACATTAATTTGCAGAGTTGGCAGTGAAGGAAAGTCAAGTAATTTACGAGTAAACCTGGTGCCTATAATCATTGCTTGTGATTTTTTAGGGTTTATAACAAGTCCGTATGATCTAGACCACTCATCGATTTTATTTAGATCGTTATTTATTTCAAATAATGCTGAATTTGCTTCAGTCACTAGAAAATGACGATACAGCTGCAAATCGTCTGCATAGAGATGGAAGTTTGAAGATATCACCTGGGTGATACAGTTGATAAAGATGGAAAAGAGTAAAAGAGAAAGGACGCCACCTTGAGGTACACCCGTGGCTAGATTGCACAACTTAGATAAAGTTTCATTGATACGAATACACTAAGAGCGGCCACGGAGGTAGGAATCAAACCATTGAATAGTTGAAGGAGACACATTAATAGAATTAAGAATGCTAAGAAGTATATCAAAATCAATAGAATTGAAGGCACTACTAAAATCTAGCAGCACAAGTACCGTTAAATATTTTTGGTCAATACCGCACCGGATATCATCCGTTACCTTGAGGAGAGCAGTAGTTGTACTGTGACCAGGTCTAAAACCGGATTGAAAAGTACTTAAGAAATAGTTACGGTTAAGAAACTTGGCCAATTGTGTGTGGACAATATGTTCAGGCACCTTTGAAAGAAATGGTAAAATGGAGATAGGGCTAGGAGGATATATATATGGAGGATAGGGTAATGTGTGATTCGAAACTTTGGGTATAGGAATAATATGAGCTAACTTCCATGACGACGGAAAGCAACAAGAAGATAAAGAGAAATTAAAGATATAATAATAATAGGGAGCAGAAAGGAAAGAATCAACGTAATCATTTTAGAGCATATGTTATCATTTCCCATAGCAGTAGATGTAATTGCAAGGACGGATCGCATAGTATCATCTTCAGTAAGAGAAGTGAAATTAAATGAGGAATAATGGCAAATTGGGCATTTGGTAATTCAAGTAGGGTTCTGGCTTTGGTGAATGATGAAACTATGACAGGAGGATTGGCAAAACGTTCGTTGAGACTATCCAAGTTAATTTCACTTCCCACACTAGCAGAATATTTTCCGACACCGACAGATCTCAGAAAATTCCAGGGTTTTGCAGTATCGCAACTTGTGAGGGTATCATAAAAATAGCTCCTTTAAGCATCTCTACACAAACGATTGCAGCGATTTCATACTGTTTTAAAGCTGATTAAATTGCGTTCAAGGGGATATCCCTTATACCTTCTTTTAGCTTTATCTCTACGCGCCATCAGGTCTTTTATATCAGCTGTGATCCACGGTGCAGGGTTGTGCCTTATATTCACACGTTTTACTGGTGCATGGTGATTATATAAATCTAAAATTAGAGAATTGAAGTTAATCACTTTGTCCTCAATGTAAGAACAATCAATAACCGGTGTACAGTCAATTAAACTAGCATCGCTCCTCAACGTCTCCAAGTTAATGCCCTTATAACTTCTAAGATATCGAACATGTGGCTTGCGCTTAGGGGTACGTACACGGTAAGATAAGTAAATGAGATAGTGATACAAAATGAGGCACATATTTGTCCGTGGTTAGCAACACTATTTAAAGGCGACACAATAATCAGATCTAGAAGAGATGCAGTACAATTGAGAAAGTGATGGGTGGCAGATAGAGGCAAGATTTCTAGGTTATAAGATGACATAAGAGATTTCAATTTATAAGTACGTAAATCATTTTTAATTATACATGTGTTGAAATCCCCCATCAAGATAACAAGGCTATATACAGGACAGAAATTATTAAGAAGTGTATCTAATGTATCAAATTAATTGATATTAAGGTTAGGACTATACAATACTCCAAGGAAAATTTTTGTATGATAAAGTATGATTTCAAGGAACAAATGTTCCGCAGATTCCGAGTAAGTTGATGGAGATACGCTAATAACCCTGTAAGGTATTTCCGAACGTAAATAGATAGCAACACGTCCACCACCTTTGCCTACCCTATCGTTACGAATAAGAACGAAACCAGGTAATGAATATTGAATAAAAGGGAGGGAAGGCTTGAGAAATGATTAAGAAATTAGAAGAGCATCTAGATGAGTACTGTCAATGGATGCGAGAAGGTCAGAATAATGGCAAAAGCTGTTAGATGAAGTCGAACATGAGAAAAAGCTATCATTATTATCTGTATCGTTATCTGTATACATATTTAAAAAAAAGAAAAAAAACTTATATATTTACTGCTTCTCAAAGTAAATTCCTATACATTTTAAACGCTTTATCATTTGCTCAAACAATTTTTAAAACATAAGGACTATTGGTGAGGGCATGTTTTTCACGTTCTGATTGAAATCTATCACGGCCAGTTCTGGCTCAGTAATTGTTCTTCAATTAGTCACCTGACAATAACCACATTTTCTTAGTGATCGCAGTTGAGGATCGAACTTCACGAATTTCATCATGGTGAGAAACTCGGCTGAGATCAAATTCTGCATACCAATACCTTACGGTGCTCAAATACGGTGCTTCCCTCCGAAAAGAATTTCGAAGACGAGCAGTGCAATGTTGTGGAAAGAGTGAACTTTTAAAATCATAAAAAATCATCGTCCTAAAATTTTTTCGCGTAAATTTCGTTTTTACTACGGGAGACAAACTTCAAACTATGATGAAACAAACAATTGACACGCGACTTCGCAGCAATAAATATTTTAATCAATATAATACAAGTTTCTAATATTTAAAAAATATATCATTCGCAATTCAAACCTTTATGAGCGACCAGGAGCACAGAACTTTCAGTAGATATACCCTTAAGTAGCACAGCTGCCCATTATAGCCGCTGCAGTCATTAATCTATAAATAGCAATAATATTGATGACTTGTATCGTGTACCCTATGTATTTATCGCAAGATAAAAATAAAAATATAGATATATACATATTCTGGGAATGTATGATATATCTAGCGAATTTTAATGACAACTTGAGTATAAGCGTCTACCATACCTCAACTGACATTTTCAAAGAAGTCGCCGTTCGTGACTGTGGTAGCATTGGTGGTTTGTGGCGTGGTAACGTTAAGAGAATGTATAATATTAAAAAAAATCTTTACCTTTAGTGATTAATTTACAAGTAAAGGTTTATAGTGGCATAAGTATAAAATAACTATTCTTATAAACTTTTATTTATTTTGGATCGAGCTCGAACATCTTATTTAATTAGATGAAGAAAAAACATAACAATAATTTCAAAATCACAAACGTCATTTTTGATTCTTCAATTTGATTGTAATCGTCACTCAAATGCATCAATTGATTATTTTAGAGAAACTAGCCCGAATATGTAGTTGACTGTAATTCATTCTAGCCTACATGAGAGTTGCGAACTAGCTTTGCTGTTTTATAAAACACATATTAAAATCCTCAAGACAAGTAAATAGTTGTTTTTCTTCATCGTCTGCAAAGTCCACTGAAGGACATTGGTCTCTCCTGCTACAGAGAGGATTTGCCAAAACGCCACACGCTGGCGAAATGACTATCACAAAATACTAAACTTTCGCACCTTTGACGATGCTCCCTCTTACTAGTCTAAATATTTTATTTTCTGGTTTTATTGTTTACGTTCTAGAGCCATGCTGCACCATATTATGCCTGCAGTACGAAATGGTCTGCTTGACTGGAAAAAGACCATGGTCGCACAGAACCTACGTTACCGAAAACCCTTTTTTTTACTGGTAAGTAAACATTTTGTCTTAGTTCTCAGAGGTGACAACGCATTGGCATTTTGACTCTTAGTTTATGATATTTTAACGTCTACAGGCTACAGCATCCACTTATCGTCAGGTGGACAGTGTGCACTTTGTAATCCTTACTTCTAAAAGTAAATACGTCTAGCATAGGTACATGCCGGTAAAGTTGTACCTCCATCTCTCGGAAGCCAGGAAGGTCTTTCTCGCATTTTCAAGTCAATTCTTTTATATCACTCACGACTTACGTGGTAGAGCCCGGCTGAAGCTATATTATGTCTGTAGCACAAATGTTTCGACTCGACCGGGAAATGACGACGCTCCCACAGAATCTAGCTTAAAATAGCAGCTTAATTCTACTGTGTTTCGTATGGTGAGTGTAGAGAACTAGATTTATTTTTTACTGGAAACAAGGCGTTTCATCTTAGTCCTCTGGTGGCAACGCAACTACATTCTTACTCGAGGTTAGATGTAGATGTACCACTATGGGATACAGCATTCCCTTACCATCAGGTGGACTATATGCTCGTTTGTCGCCCTCATTGTATTAAAAAAACAAGAAATTATATAATAGATTTTCTTCTCATCACTTGGGAAAAAATAATCGATTTACGATAATTAATAATAATGGCATTAAATTCTTAACTACATTAATAAACTAACAGTGTAGTTAACAGTGGTAGAGCCACGCGGCAGCTTTTGCTGTCGCACGGATGGGCTGGCTCGAACCGGGGTGGTACCACGACCTCACAGAAAACCAGCGTGAAGTAGAGGTTCACCTCTGCGTTTCGCTTGGTGAGTGCAGGTGGCCGGAGGCCCTTTTTACTGGGAATGAGGCATTCCATCTTAGTCCTCTACATTTTGAATTGTAATAGAGGATAGATGTAGATGTCTATGGGCCGCAGCAACCACTTACCATCAGGTGGACTGTGTGCTCGTTTATCACCCTTATCCTATAAAAAAAAACGTTCTACAGTTTCATTTTTATTATAAGAGCATACTGATCTAATGAATGTATACTTACATAAATTACCTTTCTTAGCAACAAATTTCCCGAAACGTTACGTTCACTTTCAGCATAATTAATAAATGGACCTACCATCCAACAACGAACAGTAGACAAAAGGTATTTATCATAAGTTCTTTACAGAGAAACATTATATCAGTATCATTTCCCGTCACGTTTCAAATCAAAGGCTCAATTTGTTATAATTAATATTCCCTGAGGACCACAGCTATAGTCGTATTTTATATAAAATATTTGTAAGCAATCTGCTGCTTATTAAATATTAATTTTCTTGATATCGATCAGTTGTATACAGCCTACAGATTCTTATTAAGCTTAATGAAAGCACGTAACCGTTACCGTTACCGTTATAGCCTATTAAGCTCAACACAGGCCTCCCTCATAGATTGCCTCATAGGAAGGATATTTGCCATAGTTGCTATGCTTGACAAGCACTTTTGCAACCGCAGCTTTTTATTTTTAGAAGACGCTGCTGCCCATCTCCTGAACCTGATTTGTTTCCCTCTGTCGCTTCTTATGACACCCACGGGATTATATAGAGTAGTGGACATTCTTTCACAGCTACTACAGGGTAAATTAAGATATTGAATTTATTTCAATCATATTTTTATACAATAATATCAATTATTCGCCTATTTATTTTTATAGCCTTTCGAAAGCACCCTGCCTGAACAATACGAGTATTTGGTATTACTTATAAAATTTTTATGTAATTTTTTTTGATATATTCAAATTCAAATTTGATTTATTTTTGAATACAGGTAATGAGACGAAGGCCTTCGATCGGGTCTGGCACAGAGCGCTTCTTTCGAAGCTTCCTTCCTATGGGCTTCCCGAGAAATTGTGCAATGGTTACCTTGCTGATCCGAGCATCAAGGTCGTAGTAGACGGTACATGCTCTGATTTCCAGCCTATCAACGCTGGTGTTCCACAAGACTGCGTGCTATCACCAACGCTGTTTCTCCTGCATATCAATGATATGTTGCAAACTGGTAACATTCACTGCTATGCAGGCGACAGCACTGGTGATGCCTTATATACCGGCCGTGCCAATATTTCTCGGGAAAACGTCGCCGAATAACGAGACAAACTTGTGTCTGAAGTCGAGTCTTTGCTGAACAAAGTCTCGGATTGGGGGCGACTAAATCTAGTCCAGTTCAATCCCCAGAAGACACAAAAAAGAACCCCTTTGTCATATCTCCTCAGTTTCAAGGCACTCCCCCCTTGCTACCTCAGCTAGTATCGGAATCCTCGGCGTCGACATATCGAATTGTATGCAGTTTCGTGGTCACTTGGAAGGGAGGGGCAAATTGGCCTCTAAAAAGCTTGGCGTGCTCAGCAGAGTGAGACAGTATTTCATGCCGGCACATCGCTTGCAACTTTACAAAGCGCAAGTTCGGCTTTACATGGAATATTGTTCTCATCTCTGGGCCGGGGCAACCCAGTGCCAGCTCCTTCCACTTACTGCATCCAGCGCAGAGTGGTTCAAATCGTCGACGACCGAGTTCTTTCTGATCGGCTCGCTACACTGGCACTGCGTAGGGATGTTACATCCCTTTGTATTTTCTATCAAATTTACCATGGGGAGTGCTCTGAGGAATTGTTCGGATTAATTCCAAATTTCACGAACGCACATCGCGTCAAAATTCACGATTCCATCCTCACCATCTGGATGCTTGGCGATCTACGACTGTGCGTTTTACTAGGAATTTTCTTCCTCGTACAACTTCTCTGAGGAATTGTTTACCACCCGCGATTTTTCCGGACCGATACGTTTTAAGGACTTTTAAGAAAAGAGCTTACCACCTTTGTAAAAGGCCGGCAACGCATCTGCAATTCCCCTGGTGTTGCGGTTGTTTATGGGTGGTGGTAGTCACTTACCATCAAGTGAGCCGCATGCTCGTTTGCCCCCTCTTCTATAAAAAAAATCCAAAGTGCCATTCCGGCATATGTACCTACAATAGGAGGCTATAGTTTTTGCTCGCTGAAACTTCATTGTCATTACAACGTAAGTTAAGCTACTGTCAATATCATAATATTAGATTTCCCGCCCGTTGTTTGCTATTGAATAGATCATCAGTGAATAATTATTGTTTGTGAATAATTTGTTTAATATAGACAACAAACAACAAGAAAACTCAATAAATGTGGATAATCAACTACAAGGTTAGAATATTGGCAGTTCCATAAAATAGGCAGTTTGTTAGTTTCATCATTCCAGTGTTCTAAGATTTTTTTTTGTTGACATATAGAAATCTTTGATTCCGATATACAAAAATATCTATTTCAAGACTCTGGTTCAGATTACCAGCCATCTGGACGTAATTCGAGAACTTCTTCTAGAGATTTGCTTGGTAACTTGAGGGACGAAAACCAATTGTATATATAAAAATAATTAAACAATATAAATTCCGATATTATTGATATATAAAGTAAACCTAAAAAAAGAGTAAGACAACCTAGCAAATGGAAGAAGAATATGAAAAAGGAAAAGGGTTCAAGAGGTGAGGACTATATTAATGTTAAAGGTGTTATAGTGCCACCAAAACAAAGTGATACTGCCCGTAAATGTAAGTGCAATCAAAAATGTCATGAAAAATTATGCCTAATTAGCAAAGTAATTTTTTCAACAGCTTTTACTTCTTATCTTATCTCTTTTGTTTAATTAAGGTGATGCCAAAAAGACATGTCATATTTCTATTAATCGTACGGCTTCTGTTAAATCCAGGCGTTTAAATTCTAGGGTGTATGAAGTTCTCAATGATGATGGCTTGCATATTACGGTGTGCAAAGAATTTTCAAACACATTTTTGGGGTCAGTGATTGCAGATTGTCTAGAGTTTTGAAAAATAAATTAATAACTCCTACGCCTCCTATTGATCAAACAGGGAAACTTGTGCCTTCAAATAAAACTCCAGAGCACAAAATGCAATCAGCCCAGGATTTTATCAATAGATTGCATAAAAGCACTAATCGAATGTTTTAGCGCCTGAGACTAAGGAACCTACATCTTTTAAAGGCTGAATCTACAAGAAATAATTTTTAAAACACAGATTATAAAACATGCACACTAGTTCATGAAACTTGTTGAGGGCAGAGTTCTGACTCATATCTACGTATACCTCAGACCAAGTTATGTTTTTCAAGCATTCCTTGAATTTGAAAATGTTTTCGCAACTATAGTCCTTTCTAAGTACCGTGTATGTTTTTGGTTTTTTTTTTTGCACAGGGAAACAATACTTGAGCTGTATTGTGGTCGGAAGTTAGTACCGTAGCGTGAGCGTCTATAATATTACTTAGCATGTGGTCTATGCATGAGTTTTTGCGTATTGGTACATTCATATTTTTTCCTCTATAGGTTATTAAGTATTTATTAATTTTGCAAATTTATATATATATATATGTATATATATATATATATATATATATATATATATATATATATATATATATATATATATATATATATATATATATAAGTTTCAATAAAATTCTCCAGATATATCATATATTTTGAGATATTTGTATATATCTATATCGTTATTTTTATCTTGCGATGTATCCATACTGTACAAGATACACGTAATCAATATTATCGCTATTTATAGATTAATGATAGCGGCTATAATACACCTGTGCTACAAAGGGCATACTGAAAGTTCTGTGCTCCTGGCCGATCATAAAGGTTTGAATTTCGAATTATTTTTTTAAATATAAGAAACTCATATCTATTAAATTATTTTTTGCTGGCAAGTCGCGGGTCAATTTGTTTTATCACAAGTTGAAGTTTGTCAACCATAGCAAAAAATGGAATTAACGCGAGAAGATTTTATGGCGATGATTTTATATGATATTAAAATTTCACTCAATCCAAAGTATTGCACTGCTCGTCTTCGAAATACATTTGGGAGGGAAGCAGCTTATTTGAGCACCTTAAGGCATGGTTATGAAGAGTAAGGTAAGGTATGTGGCCGAGTTTATTATCATGATGAAATTCGTGGAGGTCGATGCTCAACTACGATTACTGAGGTTATTGTCAAGTAACTAATTGAAGAAAACCGGCGCTTCATCACCTATGGGAAGATTCAAGGACATTTTGGTATTAGTATGAGCCAGATTCAAAAAAAATTACTACAACATTTAAAAGTTAGAAAACTTTGTTGTCGCTGTATTTATTCATTTTATTTATTTATTATTTATTGTAAACTTTATTACATGTAACAATGGGCGGATTTAATGCCTATCGGTATTCTCTGCCAGTCAAACCGTAACGTGGTGATCTATTGTGGCAGGTGTAAACTTAGTGATCTCTAAATATTTATATATATTTAGTTATAAACTATATAACACGCATATAAACAATTTCTGTACAATGAATTCACAATGTATTCACTCGCCCCGGAATAAAAAACGTGCTCGAGTGGATTGGTTTAATAGAATGTTATTAAAATAGGATCACGGACGTGGAATAGCTGTGTGTGACATTGTGAAAGAAGATGAAACAGTTTCGTATAGAATTAGGGTGACACACAGTTCACCTTATGGTAAGTGGCCCATAGACTATATTTACCCTTCATTAAGATTCAAAATTCAGATACCTTGTCACCCCTGAGGACTAAGATGGAATGCCTTGCATCAAGTAAAAGGGGTCTCCGGTTCTTTGCACTCACAATACGAAACACAACAGCATTAAGCTGCTATTTTGCTATGTAAGAAGCGTGGGCAAAAAATGATTGCTTTTTTTCTCCCAAAGTGCCCTGTTTGCACGATCCCATTTGACGAGCAAAAGACAATTGATGCTGAGTGGTACAACGATATTTATTTACGCGGTGTCTTTGAAAAAGTTAGGGAAAAACGACTAAGAAGTTGCATCGTTTTGCACCATGACAATGCTTTAGCGGACACCGCGAACGTGGAGCTCGTGACCTATCCCCTACGCAGGTTTATAGACTATGGTTCAAACCTTGTAAAATGTGATTTGTTTATTTTACCAAAAATCAAATATTGGATGATAGGTTTGATATTTACTAAGCTAGGTGTCGCCGTGATAGCTTTGCCTGTTCATACGACTGATCCCTGTCCAGTTATGACGGATTACTGTTGAACCGGACAATGAGAGTGTGGGAATAGAGAATACATCTGTGCTTGCGCATACACACGCGCACTTTAATCGTATTTTACGCACATGGCTAGTCTCCTTTAAGAATAGACGCCACGACTGAAATTAGTCATTGCTCGCGACTCAGTCCGCGTTATATTTGCAATAATTTTTGCGACAGCCTAACATTGTGTCATTATTTCAAGGAATTGCTGTCTACCATTTCATTCGCAAAGTTTTCAAATTGTTTATATTAAAGTATTTAAACTTTATATTTAACCTATTTTTTTTTCATAAGTTGTAAATATAAAACGAATTTCTTTAATAAACTTAAGTTTTTCTCGTTTTACGTTTAAGTACCATTTTAGTGTCGTGTTTATGATTTTTTTATTGAACCACTTATTATTTCCTTGTCCTTCTCTGAATGTACAATTTTCATAAAATGATTTTGTTTTGGTACAATAATTACAATGAAGTAGATTAATAGTCCTTCAAGTAGTTAGAAAGTACTGCAAGTTTGCCAGTTTATTACTCACGAATTAATAAACGAAGAGCTTTAACTTTAGAAGAGTAAAATAACAACTGAAGAGTGGAATAACAACAAAATTCGCTAATTTAAGGACGTAACTTGAAGTTGCCCACGCCGGCAGTAAATGGAAGGATTTAAAGTTAAATTGTTCTTTAAATCAAATTGCACTATTTATTATTTTCTGATAAAACGTGCAACTTTTAGGGGTCGGATACGCTGAAAAGCTGAAAACTCGTCACTTTTGGAGTCTCGACGAATTTTTATACCACTACTTTCTTGGTGAAATCTAATTATTAATAATTTAAGTGAAAATATTGTGATATTAGGAGATTTAAATGGAAGGTTTGGGGTGAGGAGGCTTAGTTATGAAAGGATATTGGGAACGTTTGGTGATGAAAGTATAAATGAGAATGGTGAAAGCCTCCTCACCGTATGTGTGGAAAAGAATATTTTTGTGACGAACACTTCCTTTCGTCATAAGAAGATTCACACGTATACATGGGAAAGAGGTGATAATAGAAGTATGATCAATTTCATAATTGTTGATGAAAGAATGAGAAGCGCGGTGGTAGATACAAGGGTTTACCGGGGCTCTAACGTAGGGACGGACCATTACTTGGTCTTATGCCGAATTAATGGACTTTTCAGACGTTGAAGGCATCGGAAATCTGTGTCTACCACTGCGTTACAGCGTATAAGAACAGAGAGGTTACAAGATGAAGGTATGAAAGAGAATTTCAAATGTAGATTGAGAGAAAATATAAGTGGTATGGCTGAATTGTGTATGAATGATTTAGACTTGGAGACTGTGTGGAATAATGTCAAGAAAGGTTTAGTGGATGCAGCTACCGAAGTATGTGGTGTAAGTAAGAGAACGAATGAAAGGAAAAATAACACGTTATGGTGGGATGATGATGTACGGATGGAAGTAGAAGCAAAGAAGAAAGCATGGCTAGATTTACTAGCAACCAAGGCTAGTAATTCTAGCAGTATGAATGATGATATTGAAAGGAAAAAGGCAGTCTTTAGACATCTAAATAAGAGAGTAAAAGAAGTAGTTGAAACGAAAAAGCAAGAAAGAGCGGATAAGAATGATAGAAGAATATCGGATAACTTCCAGACAAACATTAAAATGTTCTGGAAACTCGTAAGAACTGCCAGGGGACATTCTAAGCAGCCTAAAATGAATGCCATACGAGAACAGAATGGCTGTATTATGAATTCTGAACGAAGTTTTGAGTTTCAGAAGATGGAAGGAATACTTTGAAAGCGTGTTTATGAGTGATGACACTTTTGAATTAAATGAAATAGAAATTCAGAAAGAAGAGGAAATAGATAGAGATACATATAAGTATAGATGAAATAATGAAATCAATGAAAAGTATGAAAGCAGGTAAGGCAGCCGGATATGATAGATTATCTCTCGATATGCTAAGGGCTGGAAACGGAGTGGTGGCAGACCTGCTATACACCTTGTTTAATTTATGTTAGGAACTTAAGCGGGTACCGGCAGACTGGTGCAAAGCCGTGATAGTCCCAATATATAAAAAAAGGATCACAGCAGGACTGTAAAAACTACCGTGGTATCAGCCTTCTTAGCATTCTGGGAAAACTGTATGCTAAGGTAATAATTGAAAGAGTTATGAAAGAAACTGATGGAAAAATTTGGGATGTGCAAGCGGGATTTAAAAAGGGAATGGGATGTACGGATCAGGTCTTTTCCATGCGCATGGTCGCGGAGAAGTTTTTGGCCAAAAACCTAAAGTTTTTTGTGCGTTCATGGACTTGGAGAAGGCTTATGACAGAGTGGACAGAGATATGTTATGGCAAACACTGAACTCATTTGGGTTGATCGCTGGGTTGATACAGGCATTGAAGTCTCTGTATAGGGACTCTAGTGCTTGTGTCAGGATTAACGGGGACTACTTGGACTGGTTTGGCATCCATAAAGGTGTCAGACAAGGCTGTGTGGCTTCCCCGTGGCTGTTCAACCTATTTATGAACAGTTGTTTGGAAAATTTGAAAGTAGAAGGATGCGGGTTAAGAATGGGTGAGTTAACCGTCAAATTCCTTTTATGCGCCGATGATCAAGTCATACTTGCCTCGTCGGCGGCCAAGTTGCTAATGATGGTTACATTAATGAACAGGACATTAAAAGAAAAGGGAATGAAAGTGAACGCAAGTAAGACGAAAGTTATGGTTTTTGAAAGAGAAGAATGTAAACGATATGTGAAATAAAAATAGAAGGGGAGTTGGTCGAGCAAGTAGATGAGTTTGTGTATTTAGGATGTGTGTTAAGCAGGGATGGTAGATATGATAAGGATATAGAACGACGAGTGAATGCAGGAAATAGAATGAATGGGGCTCTACACCCTATTGTGAAAAGTCAGAATGTGTCCAAAAAGGCACGTATGGCAATTCACAATGCTGTGTTAGTACCTACTTTAATGTATGGTAGTGAAAGTTGGGTGTGGCAGAAGAAGCACGAGAGTAGAATAAATGCTGTGGAAATGCGGTCATTAAGGAGTATGTTAGAGATGAATATGAATGACAGAGTGAGAAATTGTTTAATAAGAGAAGAGTGTGGTTTGCAAGATGATGTTGTGACCAGGATTAAGAAAGGAATGCTTCGGTAGTTTGGTCATGTAGAAAGAATGAATGAGGAAAGAGTGACAAAGCAAATTTATGTTACAGAGGTGAACGGCAGGGTCGGGAAGGGTCGCCCTAGGCGAAAGTTTATCGACCAAATTGGCGATATATTGAAAATGGGCCAAATCTGAGCAGCTGATGTTGAACTCAAGAAGTCTATTCAGAACTTGGATCAAGGGGCTTTGAAAAGTGTGGCTGCAAATTATTCTAATGTTTGGTCATTCAGCCCTCCAGCCAGTCGTCAATGGGGTTGGGCCTCATAAAAAACTTTTTGGTTTTTGGCCAAAAACTTCTCCGTGACCATGCGCATGGAAAAGACCTGATCCGTACATCCCATTCCCTTTCTAAATCCCGCTTGCACATCTCAAATTTTTCCATCAGTTTCTTTCATAGCTCTTTCAATTAGTACCTCAGCATACAGTTTTCCCACAATACTAAGAAGGCTAATACCACGGTAGTATTTGCAGTCCTGCTGTGATCCTTTTCTTTTATATATTGGGACTATCACGGCTTTGCACCAGTCGCCCGGTACCCGCTTAAGTTCCTAACATAAATTAAACAAGGTGTACAGCAGGTCTGCCACCACTCCTTCTCCAGCCCTTAGCATATCGAGTGATACTCTATCATATCCGACTGCCTTGCCTGCTTTCATACTTTTCATTGCTTTCATTATTTCATCTTTACTTATATGTATCTCTATCTATTTCCTCTTCTTTCGGAATTTCTATTTCATTTAATTCAAAAGTCTCACCACTCATAAACACGCTTTCAAAGTATTCCTTCCATCTTCTGAAACTCAAAACTTCGTTCAGAATTCAGAACACAGCCATTCTGGTCTCGTAACGCATTCATTTTAGGCTGTTTAGAATGTCCCCTGGCAGTTCTTACGAGTTTCCAGAATATTTTAATGTTTGCCTGGAAGTTATCCGATATTTTTCTATCATTCTCATCCATTCTATCTTGCTTTTTCCTTTCAACTACTTCTTTTACTCTCTTATTTAGATGTCTAAAGACTGCCTTTTTCCTTTCAATATCATCATTCATACTGCTAGAATTACTAGCCTTGGTTGCTAGTAAATCTAGCCATGCTTTCTTCTTTCCTTCAACTTCCATCAGTACGTCATCATCCCACCATAACGTGTAATTTTTCCTTTCATTCGTTCTCTTACTTACACCACATACTTCGGTAGCTGCATCCACTAAACTTTTCTTGACATTATACCACACAGTCTCCAAGTCTAAATCATTCATACACAATTCAATTTTTAACAGTGGTAGAGCCAGGCGGCAACTTTTGTTGTCGCATGGATGGGCCGGCTCGAACCGGGGTGGTACCACGACCTCACAGAATACCAGCGTGAAGTAGAGGTTTACCTCTGCGTTTCGCTTGGTGAGTGCAGGTGGCCGGAGGCCCTTTTTACTGGAAATAAGGCATTCCATCCTAGTCCTCACGGGTGAAAACGCATCTGCATTTTAATCTGTAACAGAGGATAGATGTAGATGTCTATGGGCCGCAGCAACCACTTACCATCAGGTGGACTGTGTGCTCGTTTTTCACCCTTATCCTATAAAAAAAAAAAATTCAGCCATACCACTTATATTTTCTCTCAATCTAAATTTGAAATTCTCTTTCATACCTTCATCTTGTAACCTCTCTGTTCTTATACGCTGTAACGCAGTGGTAGACACAGATTTCCGATGCCTCCAACGTCTGAAAAGACCATTAATTCGGCATAAGACCAAGTAATGGTCCGTCCCTACGTTAGAGCCCCGGTAAACCCTTGTATCTACCACCGCGCTTCTCATTCTTTCATCAACAATTATGAAATTGATCATACTTCTATCATCACCTCTTATCCATGTATACGTGTGAATCTTCTTATGACGAAAGAAAGTGTTCGTCACAAAAATATTCTTTTCCACACATACGGTGAGGAGGCTTTCACCGTTCTCATTTATACTTTCATCACCAAATGTTCCCAATATCCTTTCATAGCTAAGCCTCCTCACCCCAAACCTTCCATTAAAATCTCCTAATATCACAATATTTTCACTTAAACTATTAATAATTAGATTTCACCAAGAAAGTAGTGGTATAAAAATTCGTCAAGACTCCAAAAGTGACGTTCAGCTTTTCAGCGTATCCGACCCCTAAAAGTTGCACGTTTTATCAGAAAATAATAAATAGTACAATTTGATTTAAAGAACAATTTAACTTTAAATCCTTCCATTTACTGCCGGCGTGGGCAACTTCAAGTTACGTCCTTAAATCAGCGAATTTTGTTGTTATTCCACTTTTCAGTTGTTATTTTATTCTTCTAAAGTTAAAGCTCTTCGTTTATTAATTAGTGACTAATAAACTGGCAAACTTGCAGTACTTTTTAACTATTTGAACGACTATTAATCTACTTCATTGTAATTATTGTACCAAAACAAAATCATTTTATGAAAATTGTACATTCAGAGAAGGACAAGGAAATAATAAGTGGCTCAATAAAAAAATCATAAACACGACACTAAAATGGTACTTAAACGTAAAACGAGAAAAACTTAAGTTTATTTAAAGAAATTCGTTTTACATTTACAACTTTAAAAAAAAATTGGTTAAATATAAAGTTTAAATATTTTAATGTAAACAATTTGAAAACTTTGCGAAAGAAATGGTAGACAGCAATTCCTTGAAATAATGACACAATGTTAGGCTGTCGCAAAAATTATTGCAAATATAACGCGGACTGAGTCGCGAGCAATGACTAATTTCAGTCGTGGCGTCTATTCTTAACGGAGACTAGCCATGTGCGTAAAATACTATTAGAGTGCCCGTGTGTACGCGCGAGCACAGGTGTATTCTCTATTCCCACACTCTCATTGTCCGGTATAACAGCAATCCGTCATAACGGGACAGGGATCAGTCGTATGAACAATGGCTTTACGTGCTTTTCGAGGCACGGGGATGAAACACGACCAACTTCGCAACTCCGGGCTACCACTGAGATTTTCTTGACGGAAAAACTAAATAACTATTTCTTGGTCCGATCTAGGATTTGAACCCTCATTATAAGCAGATGCGTTTACAATCACTAATCCAACAAGGAATCAGTCAAAATGTAATGCTACATTGATATCAACTTTTTTACCATAATTTAACAAATAAATTCATTCAATTTCATTTTTTTTATAGAATAAGGGTGACAAACGAGCACACAGTCCACCTGATGGTAAGTGGTTGCTGTGGCCCGTAGACATCTACGTCTATCTTCGTTTGCGAATTAAAATGCAGGTGCGTTATCACCCGTGAGGACTAAAATAGAATGCCTCTTTTCCAGTAAAAAGGGTCTCCGGTTCTCTACACTCATCATACGAAACACAGCAGCATGGTATTCTGTGAGAGCGTAGTCCTTCCCCAGTCGAGACGATCCATTCGTGCTACAACTATACTATTAATATAACTGCAGCATGGCTCTACCACGTATAAAAAATTCCACAAAACACAAAAATTTCACGTATTCTGTTCTACGGTATTCTGTTCTATTATATTCCATTCTATTCTAGTCTATTCCAGATTTTGTGGTAAATCTAAACATGAGGTACAATACAAATTCTGCGTTACACATAAATAAAACAATATTTTCCAATACATTTTAAACACTTTATCATTTGCTCAAATTAGTTTTGAAAACACAAGGACCATTGTTCTGAGGGCATGTTATTCACTTGATGATTGAAAGCTATCACGGCGACTTCTGGCTTAGTAAATGTCAAACCTATCATCCAATCTTTGATTTTCGGTAAAATAAAGAAATCACATTTTACAAGGTCTGAACCACAGTCTATAAATCTGCGTAGGGAATAGGTCAAGAGCTCAACGTTCGCGGTGTCCGCTAAAGCAATGTCATGGTGCAATACGATGCAACTTCTTAGTCGTTTTTCCCTAACTTTTTCAAAGACACCGCGTAAATAAATGTCGTTGTACCACTCAGCATCAATTGTCTTTTGCTCGTCAAATGGGATCGTGCAAACAGGACATTTGGGAGAAAAAACGCAATCATTATTGCCCACGCTTCTTATCTGTCTTAATTTTGCTTAATGTCTTAATGTTCCTGTTGCCTTCAAACACCCATATAGAAGACTGTTGCTACCTTTCCGGAATGTATCAATATATCCATTGACCGAGGAAGGACCCCGCTCTCACAGAATACCAGCGTAAAATAGCAGCTTAATGCTGTTGTGTTTCGTATTGTGAGTGTAAAGAACCGGAGACCCCTTTTACTGGATGCAAGGCATTCCATCTTAGTCCTCAGGGGTGAAAACGCATCTGCATTTTGAATCTTAATGGAGGGTAAATATAGATGTCTATGGCCCACAGAACCCACTTACCATAAGGTGGACTGTGTGCTCATTTATTACCCTTATTCTATAAAAAAATAGTTCCGTTAACAGAGTATATGTGGCTTGGCTAGCCAAGCCTTCCTGCCATACATACGAAGGGCCAATATTACACCCCCCCCCCCCCCCCCCGTATTCCTGACTACGTTGCGACCATGTTTCATCTTCTGTCACAATGTCACACACAGCTATTGCACGTCCGTGAAACTATTTTTATAACATTTTATTAAACCAACCCACTCGAGCAGTTTTTTATTCCGGGGTGAGTGAATATATTTTGAATTCAATGTAGATAAATTGTTATATATAAATATTTAGAGATCATTAAGTTTACATCTGCCTTAATAGATCACCACGCTACGGGTTTACTGGCGGAGAATACCGATAGGCATTAAATCTGCCCATTGTTACCTTAATTGTACGGTTTTACAATAAAGAATAAATAAATAAAATGAATGAATACAGCGACAGCAAAGTTTTCTAACTTTTAAATGTCCTCGAATCTTTCCATAGGTGATGATGCGCCGGTTTTCTTCAATTAGTCGCTTGAAAATAACCTCAGTGATCGCAGTTTAGGATCGAACTCACGATGAGAAACGAATTTCATCATGATGAGAAACCCAGCCACGATCAAATTCTGCATACCAATGCCTTACGGTGCTCAAATGAGGTGCTTCCCTCCCAAAAGCATTTTGAAGACGAGCAGTGCAATATTGAACTTGAGTGAACTTTTAAAATCATATAAAATCATCGCCCTAAAATCTTTTCGCATTAATACCGTTTTTTGCTACGGACGACAAACTTCAACTTGTGATAAAAAAAAGAGAATATAATCACTACGTTTAAGGTGAAAGCATTTTCTTGCGTTTTTTGCAAAGACATTTAAGTAGTCAAAGACATTTAAGTAGTAGTAGTATATATTTTAAATCTCTTTGGTTTTTTGGAATTTGTAGGTGAGGGTCAGGTTGGATCTTTAATAAAATATGATTCGCGACCGTAACGAGTATGTGTTTATAGAATAATTATCATTAAAATCACCAATACAACCCTCTAAGTACATATAATCCCTTTGAATGAGTTTTTCTGGAAATGCCATACATTGGAATTATACAAACATAGACGATTGTATTGATGATTACACCCTACACTACCGACATCAAGATATGGCATTTAGTTTTGACAAACAGTGCTGACAACATTATCGAATTACAATAGTGCTGTAAATGTCTATCCTCGAATAATTTAATCGATATAATCTTTATCGATATATCGTTTATCGATATTTTTACACAATAAAAGTTAGATCTCTATACTGAATTATTTATGAGAAATAAATTTTTTAACGTGGGGATTGAGTAAACATGCCGATGAGGATAAGAAATCAATGTATTTTACATACAGCAATTTGTAATTATATCTCTACAATTAGGTACAAAAATATGTATAAAGAAAATATAAAATAAGAAACGCACTATTATACTCATAATTAATTAAGTAAAAAATAAATAACGACTCCGTAGCGCAGTGGCTAAACGTTTGGCTGCGGCATTGCAGGACCGAGGTTTCGTTCCCGCACCGAACAAGTGTTATTATGCTGTAAAATAAATAGTCTGCGTCTGGATGCTTGTTTTCAACGTTAGTTTTTTTTAAAGGGTAAAAATATTGGGTTTTTAACGCTGATTGGATTAAATTGCTTTATGTGTAACAGATATTATGTACAAATCGCTAGGCTTCTTCACAGATATACCTATGTACATACTACTCGCAGAGATGGTTTACTAATTGTCGCTTTAAAAATGAGTGCTCATTATAGCTAATGTTTGTAGATGAATCTATAAAAAAATTATTTATAACCAGGTAATTACAAATAACTTTGAGTTTATTTATATAATCGAATTCTTACCAAAATTTGACTTTAGAGGGATATTATCTTTTGCTACATGTAAATGAAACCTAATTAACATACACATTATTGTGGAAGTTAAAATTAAGTCCACTGATGAAATAACAGTTCGTTTTAGGTTTCGTTTTTCGGTTCAAATGCAATGTTTGCTAAATATCTTTTAACATGTGAATCTATTCAATTGGTGCATGTGCCAGCTATTTCACCCATTGCTTGCATCTGAAAAAATAATATAAATAAAATCACATTTTTATTGAACAAATAGAATGTTAGTAGTCACAATTGATAATGTAGTTTTTAAGTATAGTGCGTTTGGATTGCTATGCCATCGAACCATCAGATTTAGGAAATTGTGTGTTTGTATTTGTGCACACAATCGTACACTATAAAAACCTGTCCTACGCAGATGGCTAGCCCAAAAAAGTACTCGCGTTAAATATCATATTACTATTAAAGTTGAAATCACCACATACCTTTCATTATCTACGGGAAATATTGCTACGAATAGCCTTTTCTTGTTATCATTTTTTCGCTTCTTGCTCCATTTATTTGGAAAGTTTTATAATGCATATTTAATTTCTTAACAATTCTGTAAATGAACAACGGCTCTTATAGCAAATTAAAAGCAATCTTAATAAATAAAATATATACAAATATAATTGTTTGATTTGTCATTTGAACCTATTTGCTTTAACAATGTCGTTAATAGACATATTACGAAAAGCAGAAAGAAGAGTTAACCGTCATTAAAATTTGACCCCTGTAGTAGGTACATATAATTTTTACTATGGAAGTTGCACCAGCCTGGCGGCCAGGAGCACAGAACTTTCAGTATGCCGCTACAGTCATTAACCTATAAATAGCGATAATATTGATTACGTGTGACAGCAAATAAAACAATTTATGTTACAGCATATCACTTTTATTTCATCCGTTTATAACTCACAATTTATTTATCGTACAAATAATCACTTTTACTTAGTACCTTCACTATATCTTTACACAAAAACAGTCAAGTCTCTTAAGTCTAAATACCTTAGAACTGAATGCCCAGCTTGGGTCGTGACGGCCATTTTTATCCTTCTTTCGTTAGGAGTCAAATCAGAAACTATTACAATAAAAATCTTACCGGAAATTCAAAGCCACAAAAGCGGAAATCCGATTTACATTTATTAAAGCTAGATGTATATTTCAAGAGATAACTACATTAAAATAAGGGTCACTCAATATTAACTTAATTGTTCTTTATACTTAATTGCTAACAATCGGCCTTTCCTGACATTTTCACGTCCCGTGAAAGGAAAGTATAAAATGTATTATCATATTAAGTTAATATTATTTGTAATTTTACAGTTTATTTTAAATTAATGAAATTACAACGCAAAGAATATTGAAGTCCAATTCATGTCTTCAATATTCACCTGCATGAGACCCCTTCATGTTCTCAACAGATAAGAAAGAAGTAAAGAATACTGGAGCCCCATTCATGTCTTCAATATTCACCTACATGAGACCCCTTCATGTCCTCGACAGGCAAGAAGTAAGTAAAGAATACTGAAGCCCCATTCATGTCTTCAATATTCACCTGCATGAGACCCCTTCATGTTCTCAACAGGTAAAAAAAGTAAGGAGTACTGAAGCCCCATTCATGTCTTCAATATTCACCTGCATGACACCCCTTTATGATCTCAACAGGCAAGAAATAAGTAAAGAATACTGAAGCCCCATTTATGTCTTCAATATTCACCTGCATGAGACTGCTTCATGTTCTTAGCAGGCAAGAAATGAGTAAAGAATACTGAAGCGCCCCATTCATGTCTTCAATATTATTTTTTCTAATAAATGATGAATTTAATATAATGTACTATGATAAACAAAAACAATTATAAACAAATATCAGTATTGTTTTTTTTACAGCTAAAATTATTTAAAAAGTAACTAACTATATCAAAAAATATTATTTATTTCTAATCATTACATAAAGGAAGAAAATGATCCTTGCAACACTAATAACAAATTATTTGTAATCATATACTTATTCATTCATCGGTATGTTACGGCCTGCAACTACCTATCCCAGGAGTAGGATCTTCCGCGGCCCATTAACGGAAGAACCCACAAGCAGGTGCAGGTCGAGCCTCCTACAGGCTAAAGGTGGAAAGTTTCTAATTACAATAAATAATCAGGGGGGAGCGTTCTATTCTATTAAACGGAGCTTACTTACCTCTATCCAAGGCGACTGGTCCCTTAGTATTCGGTCAGGTCGCATGTGGTTGTATAGTGCTAGGAAATTAAGGGTCAGTGATGTGTATCTGGGTGTGGCTGGTAGTGTTATTGACCTTATTAGACCGTTACCATCTGCAGCTCCGTCCACAGTCACTTTCTTTGTTTTCTACGATGACAGTCCAGTAACTCTGTCGTACGATTAACTACCTTACAGAAGCCACGTTTCGCGTGGCCACAGCCATTTCTAGAATATCAAATACCGCACTAGCTGTTATTGTCGAATGCACTTATACAGATTCTGAGTTAGATACAATAAGTCCCGGGTGAAGCTAACAAGAAAAGAATGCGCGTTACGTATCCTAAACCGTATATTTCCTAGCTGCGCGTGTCGTATTCCGCTTCCGACTTCCCGACAAAAAAACAGCGTGCCGCCTATCGCAGCCGAATTTGAACTGACTTGCCCTTGCGTGTCCTAGACACGACGGGACGTCAAAACCGGTATCGTCGAGGCGCGCGCGCCCTCTGACGTCAATTCTTGACATTAGCGCTTGGCGCGAACAGGTATTATTATTTGAACTTTGAGTATCAGACTCATAGTTTCGTTGATAAACCAACCAACGATGAATTTTATCAACGGAAAATATACCACTAAAACGTCTACCCTTGCGTGATATTGGTGTATCTTCGACTACATATCTATCGTTATCGAGAACCTTACATATACGACAAGGACCGCGAACTTTAGAAATTAATTTTCTGCTTTTACCTGTTGAAGGAATCTCTTTCTCTATTCTAACCAAATCACCTACAACAAACTTTAAGATTATCCGCTTCTTATCAAAACGTTTGTTTTGTTTAGTGAATTTTAATTCGTTGCGATATTTCGTTCCTAATACTGTCAATATTATTAGTATTTTGTGCATTTTCATTATCGGAATCACTTAACCCTTAAATGCATGATTTTATTTTTAGACCGAGAAAAAATATATTTTGGAGCCATGAATATGCTGATTCAGGGAAAAATAATAAAAAAAATTGTAAATATTTTTTTCATAGCTATTTTTATTAAAAACCATATGTTGCAGAACTAAAACACCATGCACTCACTAGACAATAACTACATATGAAAATTTTTAAAATACATTTAAAATTTTTGGTCGTGGTAAGACAAAGAGCTACTCCACACTTCTCACACCTTGTTTGCGTGTATCCCTTGCATCCAGGCATTTTGCATCTGCTGCGAACACAATTACCAGGCCAGTGAACAACATTATCAGTTCTTATGTCCTTAGGAGGAATATGTTGAGCTGGTCCTCTCCTTTTCTTTGCTTGTATTTCCATTTCAACACTGTTGCTGGTACTTGGCCATCCTCTTTTGTTGCAGAGTTCAAATGAGTTTTTTACTTTGGCTAATACCTCAGCTAGTTCCAGTCTATAGTGACATAAGTTTAGAACTGATGAATTGGCTTCAGTTGTTTTTAAATCTTTATACACAAGCCAAGAATTTATTACCGTCATGTCCAATAAGTGGTAAAAGATACGAAGATACCACTTTCGGCTTCTCATTGCAATTCGGTACCTCCCAATAAAGCTATCCATTAGGTCCACTCCGCCCATATGGGCATTATATTCCTTTATTATATGTGGGAATGAAATTTTAATTCTAGTCTTATTTGCCTTGTCAAACCTTTCTACTTGGCCCACAGGTTCAGCTCCAACATACGAAGATAGAAAAGTTACAACTTTATTGTCCTTCCAAGTAACTGCTGTCAAATCAATACCGTCAAATTCAGTCATCTACTCTTCATAAGTTCCACGAGGAACAGATTTCTTCATCATTGTTTTTTTGTCCGGCAGTTTGCAGTTCACTAGCCTGTTAGATTGGACAGTACCTAGGCTATAGATTCATTGTTTGGCAAGATAGGTAACTAAAGGTACAGAGGTGTAAAAATTATCAAAATAAATTATATGATTTATATGCCTTGGGACACCTCTAGCAAGCCGGACTACAACATTTCCCACTGGCCCAAAATCTGGTTCATCTGGAAGCCGTTTATTCTCTTGGCCAGTATATATTTCAAATTTATGAGCATAACCTTTCACGCTGCACATCACATATAATTTAAACCCCCACTTATGGGGTTTATTAGGTAAATACTGCTTCATGAAGTGTGCCACTTTCGTGGCACACATCTGTTCATCAATTGAGAGTCTTTGTTCCATAGGAACTAAAGCAAATTTTTCATTTAGATGGCTAATTATAGGCCTTATCTTATGGAGCCTATCATGTTGTGGGTGTTCCTTGGGTAAATGTTTCTCGTTATTGTTGAAATGTAGAAATCTACGAATAGTCTCAAATCTGTTGACAGTCATTATGTCCTTGATTGGTTGAAATCCTACAGTATTTGACCAGTATAGCCGTACATTGGCATATTTTATAACAGACATGTATTTTAGTATCGCCATAAACTTTCTTAGCTCAGTTTCAGACAAATTTAATGATTTAGTCACATTTTTTTGAACGGAATACAAATTAGACTCTTCCACAATCCTTTGAACTATTTCTGATGTAATAAAATGTGAAAAAAGACTATAGGGAGTACCAGTAGTAGCCTCATCCTTCAGTTCTGGTGGGTATGTAGTGTCTCCATGAAAAGCTGTCTGGTCAGAATTCAAAACAAATTTTTTTACCTTCCATACGAGTCCTCTCATAGTTGCTCGGCGACTAGATTGACTTGTTGAGGGGAATGGAACCTGTGGCACTTGATCATTTGCTGTAGCTTCATTTATCAATGGCGGGTCTCCTGCCATGAATGGATCATTATCGGGGTCATCATTTTCCTCTTCTAATGGACTCTCAAGATCGTGAAACAAATAGTCTCGATTTTCATAAAAATTCTCATGACCTTCTGTATCCGACTCCTTAAGATCATCTTCCGACCTCTCTCCATCATTTATTAGAGCTAAATACTCTTCTATTTGCTTTTGATTCAAGTTTGGTATCTGAAAACCAATAAAAGTGATAGTTTGAATCTAAACAGGGACATTTTCTAGTAAATGCATATTGTTGCAGATTTACAACAACAAAATAAACAAAATTTCCGAACACACCAAAAGTTTTTTTTATAACTTATAAATTGTACTGAAAAGAAGATGAATTATTACGTAAAATAACTAATTTTGTTTGAACTTACCTTCGAAAATCAAATAATTACACTGCAAAGCAAGTACACAATTTTCATCCGCTCCAAAATTACGATCGGCTTTGATTTGTCAATGTCAAGTTTAAATTTGACAGTCGTGAAGAAAAGTGTGTTGCCATTCGATTAAATATATAACCATGATAGTGATAATCCTGCAACAGCATGCAATGAACTCATACTAATAATTTTATGGTCGTTTGAATGGTATGTTGCAGTTTTACAACTTTATGCATTTAAGGGTTAAGACATAAATCTGCACCAAAGAATCACTGGTTCCTATTGTTTTAATACCAAATAAAGCTTCTGAATGAGTTTTACCAATTGTTTTATTTATTGTATTATTTAATCCCCACTGAATGTTACTTACATGTTCAGGCTTACCAAAATTTGACGCCGTTAAAGAAGCTAATACTGTGAGGTTATACCGTCCTTTTTGCCCATTAGCACGAGGAGTGGCAACAGCATTCAGCACGTGCTTGACACCTAACGAGTCTAAATATTCGTTGAACCGTTTAGATGTTTACAAACTATAAATTGTGTATAAAGTAGAGGGAAATAAAACTTACCTATTTATGTTTTGCGCAATGAGTCCGAAATACCGAGTTATCTTAGTTCGATATTATCCCACTACTGATTTGATAGCAAATAATACAATTTATGTTACAGCATATCACTTTTATTTCATCCGTTTATAACTCACAATTTATTTATCGTACAAATAATCACTTTTACTTAGTACCTTCACTATATCTTTACACAAAAACAGTCAAGTCTCTTAAGTCTAAATACCTTAGAACTGAATGACCAGCTTGGGTCGTGACCTCCATTTTTATCCTTCTTTCGTTAGGAGTCAAATCCGAAACTATTATAATAAAAATCTTACCGGAAATTCAAAGCCACAAAAGCGGAAAACTTGATTTACATTTATTAAAGATAGATGTATATTTCAAGAGATAACTACATTAAAATTATTTGTGCCTAGAAGAAGAAACAATTATGGAAAGAATAGCCCCATATCACTTGTTGTATCCAAATATAATCGACTTTTTAAAAAGGCAAGCATAGATATAGATATTTTTTCAGACAGTGTTAGCCAATTTCTAGTGAATGTTGAAAAGCACATGGAGTAACTCGATACAAACACTCATCCTAAATGATAATAAAATTAAATAGTCATACTTAATATAACTTTATTCTATATTTTTACTTAAAAAAAATATGTATTTTCTTCTAACAAAACTTAAATCTCACACATAAATTTTTAGTACTGTTTTAAATAAAGTAATTGCATTAACCTTAAAGTGTTGTACTCACGTATAATTTAAGTACATATATATAATGTTATAACTAAATGTAGTCGAAATGTTTTCATATGTACTTAGTTGGTAAGTCTAAATAAATAAAAAAAAAAATTAGGGCCATTCAATATATTATACTTAATTGTTCTTTATATTTAATTGCTAACACGTATATGTATCTTGTACCGTATGGATTCATTGCAAGATAAAAATAACGATATATACAAATATCTAGAAATATATGATATACCTGGTGAATTTTATTGGCAACTTGGATAATAATATATATATACATATATATATATATATATATATATATATATATATATATATATATATATATATATATAAGTTTGCAAAATGAACTTATTTTCTTACGAATTGATTCAAATTTAATCAATTAATCACTTACTTACTAGCAATTCCAAAGATATAATTTGCCTTAACGTAATTATCTACCCTTTGAACAGTACATTCACTAATAATTAAAGCAGTTTTCAGATGACCATTACAGAATTTCGATTTACAATATCTCTTAATAATGTATTTAGCCATCAAAGGCTTTAATATTTTGTTGAATAAAGTATTCCTCAGTAACGATTAATATGTTTTCAATTTCAATATGATACTTAAGATCTAAACAAAAATAACGAAAATATAAAAGTGAATAAAGAGATGTCAGTTTATTAGTTTTCTGTACTAGTTATATTGTTAATTATGTAGTCGTGGGTGTGTTACTAAGGCAACAGAAACTAACAAGGAATGAGTAGAAGCGTCTTCCTTCCATAACAGATCTACGGTTGCCAAGCCGTCAGCAAAGCGTAGCAACTGTGGCAAATATCGCCCTACGATACAATTTATGGGCCTATGTTCAACAGTAAAAATGTTATATAGCCTTTATTAATTAGTGAGTGAATGTGAAAAATGATAACGAGGTTCTGGTAAAAATTCCAAATGGCAAGGTTCACTTTTGCGCTATAACTTATGAAAAAACGCTAGCACGTAGTCTTAGGAACACTTGAATAGAATAGAATAGAATAATTTTAATTCAGTATTGATGCTTGTTGAGTATATATAAGTATATATATATATATATATATATATATATATATATATATATATATATATATATATAATACTTAGTTTTTTTTTTATTTACCGCTGGTTCGGAAAATACCTCTGTCCTATGAAAAACCGGCACGAAACCCAGCAATATTATATTTTTAAGCATATATTAATTACTATAGTAATATATGTTTAAAAAATATTACATATATAAATACATACATACATATATAAATTATTTTTTTAGTGTTGGGGACACTTAGTAAAACCAAGTTTATTTTGGCAGTAAGTACAGTTAGTACTGCAACACGGCAGCTTGAATAAGGAAGACCGTGAAGTGGCGGTGTAAGAATATTTATTACCCCATATCGTCCCGTGGGTGTCGTAAGAGGCGACAGAGGTAAACTAAAACAATAGATGAGCTGCAGCGTCTTCCTAAACACAACTAAAAAAATTAACTAATGCGGTTGCCAACACGGCTGCCAAGCGTAGCAACTATGACCAAATCTGGCAATCTATGGGGAGGCCTGTGTTCAACTGTGGACTTATACAACGTGTAACTAAAACCCTGTGGTTCCTTTTAAGTGCGTTATCAGAGTCAGTATTCAAACGTAAAGAAATAACTTTTTTTCAAAAAACTTGAACATTTAAAAAATTAATTTTAATTATAAAAAATTTATTTGCAAATTTTATGTGGTTTTATTACCCGTATCTGACACGATCATCGGTGAGCGTCGGGGTCTTTCACAATCCTCTTATTCTCCGTATAATGCAGAGGTAATAAAACTACATACAATTCGAGTTTTTTTTTAAAATATTTTTTTTAATGTTCAAGTTTTTTGGAAAAAAGTTATTTCTTTACGTTTGAATACTGCCTCTGATAACGCACTTAACGGGAACCACAGGGTTTTTTGTTGCATGTTGTATAGGCTGTACCATTACATACTGTTCAATAACAGTGAAAAACCACGCTCTCACAGAATATCAGTGATGATGACATGGCCAGGATCATGTTGTAGGTAAATTTTGGATAGTTTTATAATAATTATACATTAATTCGGATGACATAATAACGGAATCCTTTACGTGTTAGTCATTAGAGAATGACAGTGAAAATGAAGATTAAATTGAATTAAAACAAATTTTTCCAAAGGATGCGTTTAATATATTATCTTACTTCTTATTCTTTTTAATTGTTAAGATCTTCTTAAGACTCAGGATACATATAAATAATCATAGCATCATATATCATCATATATACAGTCCCAAAATTCAACGATAAGCCAACACCAGAGGATAAACCTGCCCCGGACTAATCGGGGAAAAAAAGAAAAAAAATATATCCCAATTATATTTTATGTTATATAAAAAAATGAAATTCTTCAGAAATTGAGACCGTTTATGATATTTTTCACTACCATGACCACAATTTTTTAAATATTTTTTTCTTTTTTTTTATAGGCAACCTGAATAGTACTGCTATCTACCACAATTCTTAAAAACTCCAGAATAACTCTTGTTTTATCACGAAAATTAATGAAACTTATTTTATTCTCTAAATTTTTTGAAGACTTTTACTTTTAACCAAATTTAACTTATCGTGGTGTAAAAAAAAAGTATGAACACTAGTATGGCAAGTTTTTTTAAAAATTGACGCAACTAACTAACATTCCAAAATGGTATAATACTCTAGGAAAACAAGTTATAAAAAAATATGGGCCTATTATTTCTAAACAGGGGCCAAATTCCTTAAATTGTAATTGTCAGTAATCACTTTTACTACATGCCCAAAATGGGTTCCTGTTACAATTTCTAGGAATTGGAATGGGGCATTAATACCTTCGATGTTAGAGAGAGATAGATAGATAGAGATATTTACGTTAAAAAGAGACAACAACAGGGCAGGTAGAGAAGCTGTTATTATTCTTAGCAAGTCGGTTCAGTACGCTCTGCTCCTTTGTTTACTGCGCACCGTTCCCAATTCAACTTACGTGGCCCTCGTACATACTATCGACTTTTGGCTTGGCTTTTTGGACTCGACTTAATTATTTTTTCTTCTTCTTTAATTAATATTTATAATTAATTATTAATTCGACTTCGTCATACATACATATATTAGGATTAAGTCAAATTTTAAATTTTAGTCTGATACCAGCTACGAAATATGTTATGTTACTATGTGTTTACAATAATAGTAATGAAATGCAATTTGAGATATCCCGATTATTTTATGTAAAAAATTGTATATAATATACTAGCTGTGCCCCGCGGTTTCACCCGCGTCATCACGTGTCCGAGGTGCGTGACATGACCTAGTTCAAGCATTTTATAACGGCTAGGGTTTAAGCATCGTTCGCGCGTCCAGCCAAGTATTGAATTATTTTAATTTTACATTATCTCTTAAACTATGCGCCCAAATAACATGGTATAAAGAACAAAGTTTATCTTCATAAAATTATCTTGATGATGAAGTAACTTTTGTTCGTAAGGATAAATAGGCCATGCCTAATAATAACGCTCATATATCACTTTTAAATTTTCAATATTTTTTTGTCACAAAATACCAAATTATGGCTTATGTATAAGAAATAGACATATGGTATCACGGATTTTTTTTTTTAGAAGCAGTAAAGGTCTATATTTTTCTAGAACATTGTATTTACGTATCCCTAACGATAACACCAGCGTACGCGGATAAATCATTTCGGGAGTGCTTTTTCTTCCGACTTGCTTAACAAATATCCATATTTAAGGCTAGCTGAGTAATATAGCTTAATGCTAAATAGTCTATACTATTCCACATGAATTTGGCTATAATATACAAAAAGAATTTTTCAAATCGAACAGGTAGTTCCAGAGATTAGCGTGTTTAAACAAACAAAAAAACAAAAAAAAACTCTTCCGCTTTATTATATTAGTATTACAAAAAGAATTTTTCAAATCGGATAGGTAGTTCCAGAGATTAGCTCGTTTAAACAAACAACAAACAAAAAAGCTCTTCCGCTTTATTATATTAGTATAGATACAGTTTTATTTTTGAAACAAGCCAAATTTTAAACTTAAGTTCAAACTACCTACTTTGAACCTTCTGTGCGAATTTGGCCGGTTATTGCAAAATAACCCTGTACAATTTTTGTTAGTTAGTGTATCCATAATAGACATATCGGAGTTTTGATTGTTTTGATAATATGTATGTATATGACGGGACCAGCACCACTGCACGTGCGGCGCGGTAGCCGTCGGTGCAGTTAGACAGAATTCTTGTAAATAACACGTGTTCCGCACACCTGCACCATTGCACCTGCAGTGGCGCTCGTTTTGCTTGTATAAAACGGACGGCGCGGCCGCCGTTAGGACAGTCTTGGCTCTGACGTGGAACGGTACGCTTGTCGTATTCCGTTACTAGTTTATCCTCGACTCGTTGGATCATTAATTCGTGTAAACGAATTAATTATTATTCCTAACTACAAAATTAGACTCTGTACTATACTCAATTACCCTTTCTACATCAGAAGTAGGATAAAGTCCCCATTTTTGCCCACATTTAATCTTCGAATAGTATGAGGATTATTACATTTGTGGAAGACTGTAATGCATTCCGCATTGATGAATCTGTTTTTATGTTAAATACCGTAATGAAATTTGCTATGCTACTTACGATATTTTCGTATCATTAAAGTGAAGAGAAAAGATAAAGTAAAATTATTTAAGCCAATTTTTCTTAATTTGTTCGATTTGTATTAAAATTACCCCGCAAGTATTTTCATTATTTCTTGATGTACCTAAATATGTTAACAAGTGTCGAAAGAAGTTGGAGGCTTTCTAATTAACTTATTCAAGTTATGTTGTAATTTGATAGTTCACGCGAAACATGAATAGAATAGAATAGAATAGAATAATTTTTATTCAATATACATTACATGTGTAATTCTTATTGAAAGTCATTTTTTACTTTACCACTGGTTCGAAAAAATACCCTGTCCTGGGAAGAACCAGCAAGAAACCCAGCGGGACATTTTTTTTAAATAAATTTTACAATATAAATGATTACGAACTATTTACAAAATTGATTTTAGAAACTGCTTGGAAGCGACCACCTCATTCCCAGGGGTTATTATCAACCATGTATTCATTTATACTATAATAACCCTTTTTATACAGTTTCAGCTTAATAAAACATTTAAACTTGGTAATAGAGAGAACCTGTACACTTTCCGGGACCTTGTTGTAATAGCATATACATTGCCCCAAGAATGAATTACTGACTCTGTGGAGTCGAGAAACTGGCATCAATAGCTTGTGTTTGTTCCTAGTGTTTACAGAATGTATATCACTTTTTTTACTAAAACTATCTTTGTTTTTGTGAACATACATTAAATTTTCGTAAATATACTGAGAGGCCAAAGTTAATATATTAATTTCTTTAAATTTATCTCTAAGAGACTCTCTCGGTTTTAGATTGTAAATAGCTCTAATGGCCCTCTTCTGTAAAACAAAAATAGTTTCTGAATCAGCCGCATTTCCCCATAGCAAGATCCCATAAGACATTATGCTATGGAAATAACTAAAATAAACTAATCTAGCTGTCTCGACACTAGTGAGACCTCTAATCTTTTTTACAGCATAGGCTGCAGAACTTAGTCTGCTTGCTAATTTGGATATATGGGGGCCCCACTGAAGCTTTGCGTCAAGAGTGATGCCAAGAAAAACAGTGGATACAACAGGGCTCAATTCCTCCCCATTTAAAAACACATTGGTATTCAGATTTTTAACATTCGTTGTTGTAAATTTAACACAATTAGTTTTATTTCCGTTCAAATGCAGATTATTAACGTTAAACCAATGCACTAATTTTGATATAGCATTATTCACTTCGTCACATTTAAATGATTGACGTTTAAGTTTAAAAATCAAGGAAGTATCATCAGCAAATAATACTATATTATGACTATCCCCTACAAGGTGAGGTAAGTCATTAATATACACCAGAAACAGGAATGGGCCGAGAATCGAGCCCTGAGGAACACCCATTAGTACAGGTGACCCGGAAGAACTTTTACCATTGATAATAACCTTCTGCTTTCTATTACTTAAATATGAAATAATAAGTTTAAGCGCTGTGTTCTTGACACCATAGTACTGTAGCTTCCTGATTAATGTCTCATGGTGAACACAGTCGAAGGCCTTGGAAAGATCACAAAATATACCCAAAGCATCCTCTGAATTCTCCCATGCACAAAAAATATGTTTAATAAGCTCAACTCCAGCGTCAGTTGTCGAGCGACCCCTTGTAAAACCGAATTGATTTTTATGTAGCAATTTATTAATATTAAAGAAACTTAACATCTGATCTAAAATAATTTTTTTTGATTTTTTCATGATTACCATTTGCTATATTTTGAAGTACAAAACGTTTAAGGGATGTACCAAAATAAAGGATTAACTTTAACACGCTATGAATTGAAAATAATAAGTGACATTTTTGTGTTCTAATGTGTTGATCAGTGTTGCAGTTTGCTCCGAATATTGTGTCATCGACAAGATTGGGGTTTGATGTCGAGGGATTCGTAGAAGTCTCTACAACAATGATCAATGAGGAAGATGTTGTGACTGCTAATCGAACATGATCAGGTACGGCCGAGCGCTGGTAAGATTGAGCCTACACCGCTACAGACTGTAACTTATCGGCTGATCATACGGCAGGGCAATTTAAGCGGCCGCCGAACAAATGGTGCTTTGGCGCTGTAAATGGAAGTCTGAGGTCGGCTTTCGTAGATTTTGCGCAGTTGCCTCCTTCCCTTTGAAATATGTTGTGGTATTTGCCTCTACACATAGTTTCCGTTTTTTTTTTGCAATGTTTTCAAATGTCATACAGTTGCCGTCTCTTAAGAGAATATGTGATGAATTTTGGAAGCTTGGAATTCAATGGTTCGTAATACATTTATCTCGATTTCTTTTAATTTTACAAAGCAGTGCAACGATTCGCCAGCGCTAGTGCGGCTACGGCGCGACGGCTCGCTGGCGCGATTGTGGCACGAACGCAGCAGAACGAAAAGCTGGAGTGCGTTTGCCTGAAGGTAGCCATATCGGCGCGTTCATGACTTAAATGAAGTCTGGGATGGTCGACCGTTGTAATATTTAACAAGAGTTAATATCTGTTAGCAGGTGGTGATAACTGATAGACCGTATGCTATTCACTGTCAACCCCACGAGGACGTGCGACAGTCAGAGGTAGCCGTGTCTGTGCATCTAGAAAATACTAGAGACGTTGCAACACTCTAGCGAAGTAATTATTCTTGTGCAGGAAAGGAACATAGAGTTGCAGGGAGGCTGGTCTGTGATGCACTGGGATGTGTCGTGTTGCTGTTGGTTTACATACTTAGGTGTTAGCATGTCACTTCGACCCTCACGATACACTTTTGTGTGATTGTGACAGGGACATGTTTGCGGTATGGTTGGTCTGTACCTGTTCTATTCTGAATTGAAAAAAAAAGAGTAATATCATTGCAGGGCGTTTGCCGGTCCAATGATATAGCTACAGGGAATAATGATTCCGGACTAGCAAATAGTACTTGAAAAAAAAAGAGTAAGAAAAAACATAGTTCTTACTATCATTGCAGGGCTTTGTGCCGGTCCAATGATATGGCTATAGGAAATAGTGATTTCGGACTAGCAAAAACAGTACTTGAAATAAAAAAAGAGAAAATAGAAAAGCTACAGACTAATCATTCCGATCTCGCATAAAGTTGATTAAAGTTTTGTAGGGCTTACTGCCGGAACAAAACTGATTGTCACCCAAGTCTGAAGGGTCAATATAGACCGGACCAGACGCTGTTATGTCAGGATAGTCGAACGATGCTTTTTGTCTACAGATAACTAAAATTGTGATGGAGCGCGTGCGAGGACGCACGCATGTCAGTATGGCCGTGACGGGACAAGCACCATTGCACGTGCGGCGCGGTAGCCGTCGGTGCAGTTAGACAGAATTCTTGTAAATAACACGTGTTCCGCACACCTGCACCATTGCACCTGCAGTGGCGCTCGTTTTGCTTGTATAAAACGGACGGCGCGGCCGCCGTTAGGACAGTCTTGGCTCTGACGTGGAACGGTATGCTTGTCGTATTCCGTTACTAGTTTATCTTCGACTCGTTGAATAATTAATTCGTGTAAACGAATTAATTATTATTCCTAACTACAAAATTAGTCTCTGTACTATACTCAATTACCCTTTCTACATATATTTATTTAAAAATTACTAATATTTAATATAATTTTTTATGTGATATTTTTGTCGTATTGTTGAACTAGCCTCTTTGAACCGCCTTTAAAGTTTGACTTGGAATTCTAAATTTAAATAAATTTTATATTTATGTATATTAATAATCCTTTCTAAGTCATTTTTAATATTCCTATTTTAAAAATCATGGACATATTTTTATATATTTATATTTGAATATGAGTCCCGACGTATAAACAAAGCGTGTTATACGACACAAAACCACACGAGTAAAGAAATCGTACCGTACAGAGGCAAAGCTTCACCGCGCTATGATAATAACACTACTACAAGCTTGAGACACGTGTGTGCGTGAGCACAGGCGGCTCGGCACGTACAGAGAGAAACCGCTTTAAACCGTTTTAGCCTGTGCTCAAACACAGGGTTGTGTAAAGAATAATAAGTGTAAAATTTTATTTTTTACAGAATAATTCGTATCAAATGAAACATAAAAGTGTAAATATGGTTTACGTATATTTAAATCTTATCGAAGTTACCGCTGATTTTATAAATAAAATTAATAATTTGACTGATTTTTTAAACTCAAGTACACTGTGATTTCCTAATAAAAAACATAAAAGCTTTTCGATGCGATAGTTATCAAATTGAACTTTTAGAAGAAATGCTCACATTTATCAAAACATTAAAATCAATAAAAAGTGACAGGCAGAAAGACGTTACAAATAGCATGAATTTCATTCCCGGATTTCAAGTCTCTATAAAATCTTTAATAAAAGTTCATGAAGAATTAAAATCAGAAGAAATTTAATTAATTTATATTTACGATACGTCTCAATAAAGATTGTCTCGAAAATTTCTTTGGAAAAGTCAGACAGGCGGGTGGTAACTGCCAGGAGCAACATGTCATCTAGTTAGTATTGGCTTCAATAAGATGTTTATAGCCAATATCTTACGGAAACCACAAAATATTAGGTACTTACATATGAAATTGGCGTTATATACGGGAGGAATATGAAGTCATTTTATTTGTAATATATATTTAATGAATTGATAGACCACAACTTTTTTCTTGACTGACCACAAATCCTCGCAAAAGAACACCGATTCCTACCACGGATGATTCGCGGGGCTATTGAAATTAAAAAACATCCTAATTTCAATAGAGAAGATGGATGGGTGCTGCCATCTGCTTGGGATCCTATAATTAATAAAATTAAATCCAAACCCAAGCATACCACTGCAAGATTTTAAGATACTGTAAGCTCATTCTGCGTAGATTGGACCCAAAATTAATATTCAAAAACTGAAGGTAGCCGGGCTAACCATGATATCGGGACGTCAAACTCCTCAGTGCTCCCTCCCCGTGACCACGGGTGCTGTAAAGCACCCGAAACGTCGGAAATTAAAAAGTTAAATTAAACGCGATTAAATATATTTAATTAATCAAAGTACGCACCGTTTTTATCTATTCACTTTTGCCATCTCATAGGTAGTACATTGATCTCTTTACTAAAAAACCATGGGGGCGAGAATCAATAAAGTCGAAAATTAAAAAGTTAAATTAAACGCGATAAAATATATTTAATTAATCAAAGTACGCACCGTTTTTATCTATTCACTTTTGCCATCTCATAGGTAGTACATTGATCTCTTTACTAAATCGCGCATTTTAAACAGTGCAATATGTTTTAACAGGTGAACTGAAAGATAATTACATCATATTAAGATTTAGCAGCCATTATGAACTTATGTAGAAATTAATAATTATTAACAGACTACAGATAGAAACATGTCATTCAAATGCGTTTAATAGCTTAAGGAAACATCTTTGTTTAGTACATACCTGCTTACTGATTCAAAATGTGATTCTACAGAATACAGATGTCCGATATCAACGAAATCAAAGTCTCACGTAAATCATTAAGTCCATAAAACAAAAGCAGAGTCAAACAAGTAGTAACTGATCCAAATTCCAAACAAAAAAACAATACGACAAAGAAATCCACAATTAAACGCATTCACGAGTTTAGAACTACACAACCAAGCTCGGAATAAATAAAAATATCATTTGCCAGAAATGACCTTTGACAAATAACCGTGTCTTTTTTAACTTTTTTATGACTGGAAGGGCACCATCTTTTAAAACCATCAAAAACTTGGGATTGCCTTTTTATTTTTAGCAAGTTATTTAATTTAATTTATTCTCTCATTTTATTTTTAACAAAATCCCTGAATTTTTCTCTTTTTTACGGTATACTGTACATAGACTGGGCCAGAAATGGACCGTCTCCTTTGGGCGGTGCTGCAGTCCCTTCAGCGTTGCCAAGTTGACTGTCGGTATATGGAAGTGCTGAAGTGTTTGTACAGTATGGCTACGATGGCTATTCGAATACATAATCAGAATACGGAACGTATCCAACTGCAGAGAGACAGCGTGACGTTATTTTCCCGAAACTCTTCACCGCTGCATTGGAAGACGTTTTCAAGCTACTGGACTGGAAAGGATACGGTATTAACATCAGTGGCTAGTACATCACTCACCTTCGATTTGCTGACAATATAGTCCTTATGGCAGAATCGCTGGAGGACCTAAGCACTACGCTCAATGACCTCAATAGTGTCTCCTAACTGATAAGCCTTAAGATGAATATGGACAAAACAAAAGTCATGTGTAACGTCCATGTCACACCTATGCCGGTAGTTATTGGGGCCATTAAGTTCGAAGTTGTTGACGAGTATGTTTACCTGGGACAAATAGTCCGACTAGGTAAGTCCAACTATGACCAAGAGGGCAATCGTCGGATTCAAATCGGCTGGGCAGCTTTCGGGAAATTACGGCATATCTTCTCGTCAGGTATACCTCAAAACTTAAAAACTAGACTGTACAACCAGTGCGTGTTGCCAGTGATGACCTATGAAACTGAAACGTGGTCCTTCTTTGCTCGCCGTATGAGGAAGCTCAAAGTCGCTCAGTGAGCTATGGAGACGGCTATGCTCAGCATTTCTCTGCGTGATAAACTTAGAAATGAGGATATTCGCAGTAGACCCAGAGTTACCGACATAGCCCAAAGGATTAGTAAGCTGAAGTGACAATGGGCTGGTCATATAGCTCGAAGAACCGACAACCGATGGAGAAAAAAGTTTCACGAATGGCAGCCTCGTAACGGCGGACGAAGTGTAGGACATCCCCCTACTAGATAGAGTAACGACCTAGTAAGACATGCAGGAAGTCGATGGATGCGGATGACTCAGGACCGTGCTTCGTGGCATTCCGTGAAGGTGGCCTATGTTCAGCAGTGGACTTGTGAAGGGCTGTAATGATCATGATGATAATGATGAAATAAAGAAGAGTTTCGGTTAGGTAACTCACGAACTGATTAACGACAGAGTTAATGGCAAAATTAGCGGAGCTAAAACTAGATACCCTGCACCACCATATTAAAGTGGAAGTTTATTAAGGCACAATCTAGAATCCTGCAGTAATAAACTCCCTTTTTTTTCGAAGTTTAGGTAACTTTTGATCAGGCGAAAACTTAAATAATGAATTAGAATGACGGATTCTCTTAAGCCGCAATCGAATAGAATTTGTTTTGGCATTGTTGGACAATGTTTAATTTATTTAATTACTTAATAAACTCGTTCAGCTTTTTGCATAAACGCAATGTTCGAAAATATTATAGACATAATACACAGCATTTTCCCCCGAAACACTATATAAAACAAACCACAATAAACTATCATTTAACGATTATTTTATTCATTTAGATTCCTTCGGTATAATAGGTATATCCATTCGCATCAATTATTCTACGCACTGTAATTTCTATTGTCCACAATAAACAAAGATCGTACACAATTAGGCATCTATTGTTTTCATATAGTAACCACACTGTTTATTATACCCCGTCTTTCGTTAGTGTTTGTGTTAGTACTGTTGTAGTTTACTTATTAATACGCCATCAAAATTATATGTCAGTTAATATAAGAAGGGTATTAAATAACATAATATGTATTTAAAACGGATGCTGTAGATTCACAATAAGAATTACCTAAATATAGTTTGCTTGTCGTTTTACTGTGTACGTCGCGGTAAAGTTATTTACTACGCTAATTTCAAAAAATTCTACTAATTTCAACTATGAATTACAAAAGTTTCTAAAGCCATTCATAGAAATTTCAAAAAAACGACGTCCACGGTAAAAGTTTGTTCCCCCAGGGGCGGGTGGTCGTCGCCCCCTAGTAGTGTTCTACTAAGGTCAATGACCGCCTGCAGGCGAAGAAGCTCGAAGACACCCGAAAAGGCGACGAATCGATACGTAACGTCGGCGCAGTGACTTGAATCGCTACGGGGATTGCTGCGGGCTACGAAACTTGTTCGTTGCCCACTCATCTACGACTCGTAGCACATCATAGTTTCTCTGAAGCGCGTTGCTTGCCTCTGCGCGTTTTTAGAAATAACTAACTTGAACATAATATTACATCTGCTACATACATAAAAAAAAATGATTTGTTTGGCCTGTCATAAAATTACCCGACCCGAGGAACAGTTGAGTTGCTCTGCGTGCAAGGGATGCTATCACTACAAATGTTACAACATATCATCCGCATATTACAAAGATAATTTACCAGCTTTAAAAAGGAATTGGAAATGCCATTCCTGCAATCGGATCACGCGACGCAAGGAGGACAGCACACCGGTTCGTAGACAACTCTCTCCACTATCCACTACTGCTGCGGATGACACGAACATGTCATGCGGCGAGGTTCTGGGGACCTCCGAGGGGGAGGTAAATGACAGCCAATTAGATAGAAATTCTACTACGACCTCCAACCCTCCCGCTGCGGCAATAGCATATGACCAGTTTGGCGCGCTGCTTGATTGTAAGCTATCCAAGATAAGTATTGATATAAGAGAGGACATTACCCACCTCCGTGAATGTCTCGACGCCTTGAACACCAAACTGGCCGACTATGATCGGCGAATAAAGTCTCTTGAGTCCGTAGAAAAAGAAAATAATATCCTTAAGGCCACCGTTGCCGATCTGCAGTCTCGTTTAAACAGCCAAGAACAGATTGCCTTAGGAAATGAGCTGGAAATATCGGGTCTGGAAGAAACACCAAATGAAAACCCAACTCACTTGGTATTAACTGTCGCCACAAAACTGGGCATTGAGCTTCAGGACATGGACTTAAATTACGCACATCGAGCTGGTCCCATAAACAAAAACCAAAAGACTAACGTGGGTGGGAACCGTAAACTTCAGCGTTCCTTGGTGGTTGCTTTCACCCGACGAGCTAAACGTGATGAATTTCTTAAACACGCGAAAGCTAGAAAAAATCTAAAGAGTAAAGACATTCTGAATCATGGGCCTGAAAATATGATCTACGTAAATGAGCGTCTTACTGGTGAAAATCGACGGTTATTTCGTACTGCGAGAACATTCGCCGTCGAACAAGGTTACAGGTTTTGCTGGCTACGAAACGGATCCATATTTATTAGGAAAGGGGATGTCAAGGAAGGGAGCCCCGCAATCCGTATTAAGTCCGAAAGTGATCTCAGCCACCTGCTCTCTGCCCAAACCAAACCGGATACGGCAACCACTTAATAAACGTTACCTGAGCCTCAGGAGCCTAGTCCTTTATCATTGTAAGCGCAATAACACACACATTCTAACACACCTACACATATTCTTCCCCAATGTACTTTCCTCAAAATTTTTCATGGTTAATTGTACCCCTTCTTCTGTTTATATGGCACTCTCCACTTTAATGCCAAAATACCCCAATCAATTTTACACGATCTTCCCATGGCTTCCCTAGGATTGTTAGATGCCATAGATAATTCATCTGAGATAAAGTGCCATAACATAACCGTCCCAGAGGATTGTAAAGACGTTCTGTCTAGATTTTCATTTAGGATTTTAAGCATGAACATAAGAAGCATGCGTAAAAACTTTGATTCCCTTCTAGTAACCCTAAAAAGATTAGATCTTGATTTTGATGTTATTGTCTTCAGCGAGTGCTGGCTTGATGAGTATGCGACGGTTCCTCTATTGCAAGGCTTTACATCTTTTCACTCTAGGAAGTATATTAATAGGGCAGGAGGAGTCGCTATCTACATAAAAGATAGGTGGACAGCAAAATTTTCCGAGCTGAAAGTTGACGAGGGTAATTGTATTCTCGCAGAAGTTGCAAATCATTTCTCAGTAGTTGCCGCTTACAGGTCACCTGGTTACACTAACCCAGAAACATTTATTCGCTCTCTTGACGCTAACTTAAAAACGGTAACTCCCTCTCCTTGTCTTATTTTCGCTGGTGACATAAACATAAATATTATTGGGTCCGCAGGTGACAAAAATTTGCACACTGAGTACTTAGATGTATTAGCAGAGTATGGACTTTCCCCCGCCATAACCAAACCAACTCGGGTCAAAACCTGCATAGATCACATTTTTGTACCCGTAAGATCTAATGCGGAGTCCGTAGTGTATCTCAATGATGTTACTGACCATGATATCACTATGGCAGGCATAATGTTAAAGACACAAAAACCAAAAAGACCAAAACCTATTCGATCAAGAGTTATAGTTGACATAGACTCAATAAGATCAGAGCTGGAGGAAACGAACTGGTCCCCAGTAATGAACTGCAGCTCTCTTGACGAGTCTGTGAGTCATTTCACTAAGACGGTATCAGAGACAATATTGAGATACTCGAAAACTTGTGTAATAAGCCGATCTAGAACCATCTTACACCCTTGGATGACTCCTGGTCTAATCAGATGCTCTAAGCACCGTGACAAGCTTCATATTAAATATCGTAAGGACCCAAACAACCTTACTAAAAACTTGTATATACGCGTTATAGAAATTTTTACATAGGTCTAATCAGAAAACTAAAATGTGATTACAACAATAAAGAAATAAATAAAAATAAATGTGCTCCAAAAAAACTCTGGGCTACTATTAACCGCATAACTGGCAAAGACACTATTTCAAGTTCTCCTCTGGCTCTCATCAACTCAAGACCCTCTGTAAAGGAATCTCTTGATGTTTGCAACTCTTACTTTGCCTCTGTAGGTAATAAGCTAGCATACTCTATCATGAGGAAATTAAATGAGACTCAGGAGTCCCTTGCCGAAAAAGTTCACATTCCTGTTCAACCCGTTGGTTCATTTTTCATGGATCCTACAGACGAACAGGAAGTTTTGAGTCTCATCCGGTCTCTCGATTCAGGTAGTGCCCCGGGTATGGACGGCATCACTAACAAACTTTTAAAATCAGTAGCCCACGCAATTGCGGAGCCCTTGGCTGCGATATTTAACTTAAGTATCTCGTCAGGAGTCTTTCCAAGCCAGTGGAAAGTAGCGGCAGTTATCCCCATACACAAGAATGGAGCTAAGGACGATCCCTGTAATTATCGTCCCATATCACTGATGGGTAGTTACCCTAAGCTCCTGGAACGCGTTGTTCATAAGCGGCTGACTAACTACCTTGAAAAGAATAGTATACTCTCGGACCGTCAGTTTGGTTTCCGTCAGGGAAAATCGACTGAGGATGCAGTTAGTCTTATCACAGATATGGTTGTAACTCATCTCGATCAGGGTCGATCCTGTGTCGGTGTTTTTCTCGATCTGGCTAAAGCATTCGACACGGTATCGATCCCCATCCTACTTAGGAAACTAAGTGCTCTTGGTATTCGTGGTCTGGCTTTAAACTGGTTTTCCAGCTATTTGTCGGATAGAAAGCAATGTGTCCGAATAGGCGATCAAACAAGCGATCTTAGATCTGTAGATTTTGGCGTTCCTCAGGGTAGCATTTTGGGGCCGACTCTTTTTATTTCATACATTAACGATATTATGTCAATTGAACTCGAAAATAGTGAAGTTGTATGTTATGCTGACGATACATCCATAATATTTTATGGTAAATCTTGGCACGACGCCTACCTTTCGGCTGTCTCCGGGTTGCATAAATTACAAAAATGGTTAAATTACAACATCTTAACATTGAACACCTCAAAAACGCAGTTAATTTGTTTTCATAAAACTGCAGTGTCTGAACCGCCGCCGTCACTTTTCAATAGCCTTAAAGTACATAATAACAACTGTAGTTTTGGCTCCGTGAGCTCTCCTAATTGTAACTGTGACCAGATAAATAGGGTCGGCTCCCTTAAATATTTGGGCATCATAATAGATGAGAACCTCAACTTCAAATGTCATATATCAGCGACATCAGCAAGGATCCGTAAGCTTATATACACAATGCGACTATTGAGAGATTCTACTGATGGCAGCATTTTAAAGTCAGTCTACCTTGCACTATGTCAGTCCGTACTTAGCTATTGCATACTGGCGTGGGGTGGCATAGCCTCCTCTACGTTGCTAGTGCTGGAAAGGGCCCAGAGGGCAGTTTTGAAGATAGCTATGGGTAAACCAAGGCGTTATCATACGTCAGATCTCTTTAGAGAAGCCCAAGTTTTAAGTGTCCGTAGATTGTATATTCTGAGGGTGTTTACATTTATGCACAGGGAAGCTTCGAAACTGCCGACATTTGATACTTTAATAAATAAAAGAGTGTTTAAGATCCCCACAACCTTGGTTAAAACATCTTTCGCTCATCATTTCAGACTGCTCCTATTCCCACGCATCTACAACAAATTAGTCAATTTATACGGCTTAAAGCGATCCCAACATTACGAGGCTAAAACAAAAATGATGAACTATTTATTGACTTGGGACTATGAGGAAACTGAAGAAATATTGATGACCCTTAAATAGGCGTTGAAACGGTAGTGGACAGCAATGACGTTAGCCCTGCCGTCTGATCCCAAGAATTTAATCATAGGGCTACCACACACACACACACACACACACACACACGCACGCACGCACGCACGCACGCACGCACGCACGCACGCACGCACGCACGCACGCACGCACGCACGCACGCACGCACGCACGCACGCACGCACGCACGCACGCACGCACGCACGCACGCACGCACGCACGCACGCACGCACGCACGCACGCACGCACGCACGCACGCACGCACGCACGCACGCACGCACGCACGCACGCACGCACGCACGCACGCACGCACGCACGCACGCACGCACGCACGCACGCACGCACGCACGCACGCACGCACGCACGCACGCACGCACGCACGCACGCACGCACGCACGCACGCACGCACGCACGCACGCACGCACGCACGCACGCACGCACGCACGCACGCACGCACGCACGCACGCACGCACGCACGCACGCACGCACGCACGCACGCACGCACGCACGCACGCACGCACGCACGCACGCACGCACGCACGCACGCACGCACGCACGCACGCACGCACGCACGCACGCACGCACGCACGCACGCACGCACGCACGCACGCACGCACGCACGCACGCACGCACGCACGCACGCACGCACGCACGCACGCACGCACGCACGCACGCACGCACGCACGCACGCACGCACGCACGCACGCACGCACGCACGCACGCACGCACGCACGCACGCACGCACGCACGCACGCACGCACGCACGCACGCACGCACGCACGCACGCACGCACGCACGCACGCACGCACGCACGCACGCACGCACGCACGCACGCACGCACGCACGCACGCACGCACGCACGCACGCACGCACGCACGCACGCACGCACGCACGCACGCACGCACGCACGCACGCACGCACGCACGCACGCACGCACGCACGCACGCACGCACGCACGCACGCACGCACGCACGCACGCACGCACGCACGCACGCACGCACGCACGCACGCACGCACGCACGCACGCACGCACGCACGCACGCACGCACGCACGCACGCACGCACGCACGCACGCACGCACGCACGCACGCACGCACGCACGCACGCACGCACGCACGCACGCACGCACGCACGCACGCACGCACGCACGCACGCACGCACGCACGCACGCACGCACGCACGCACGCACGCACGCACGCACGCACGCACGCACGCACGCACGCACGCACGCACGCACGCACGCACGCACGCACGCACGCACGCACGCACGCACGCACGCACGCACGCACGCACGCACGCACGCACGCACGCACGCACGCACGCACGCACGCACGCACGCACGCACGCACGCACGCACGCACGCACGCACGCACGCACGCACGCACGCACGCACGCACGCACGCACGCACGCACGCACGCACGCACGCACGCACGCACGCACGCACGCACGCACGCACGCACGCACGCACGCACGCACGCACGCACGCACGCACGCACGCACGCACGCACGCACGCACGCACGCACGCACGCACGCACGCACGCACGCACGCACGCACGCACGCACGCACGCACGCACGCACGCACGCACGCACGCACGCACGCACGCACGCACGCACGCACGCACGCACGCACGCACGCACGCACGCACGCACGCACGCACGCACGCACGCACGCACGCACGCACGCACGCACGCACGCACGCACGCACGCACGCACGCACGCACGCACGCACGCACGCACGCACGCACGCACGCACGCACGCACGCACGCACGCACGCACGCACGCACGCACGCACGCACGCACGCACGCACGCACGCACGCACGCACGCACGCACGCACGCACGCACGCACGCACGCACGCACGCACGCACGCACGCACGCACGCACGCACGCACGCACGCACGCACGCACGCACGCACGCACGCACGCACGCACGCACGCACGCACGCACGCACGCACGCACGCACGCACGCACGCACGCACGCACGCACGCACGCACGCACGCACGCACGCACGCACGCACGCACGCACGCACGCACGCACGCACGCACGCACGCACGCACGCACGCACGCACGCACGCACGCACGCACGCACGCACGCACGCACGCACGCACGCACGCACGCACGCACGCACGCACGCACGCACGCACGCACGCACGCACGCACGCACGCACGCACGCACGCACGCACGCACGCACGCACGCACGCACGCACGCACGCACGCACGCACGCACGCACGCACGCACGCACGCACGCACGCACGCACGCACGCACGCACGCACGCACGCACGCACGCACGCACGCACGCACGCACGCACGCACGCACGCACGCACGCACGCACGCACGCACGCACGCACGCACGCACGCACGCACGCACGCACGCACGCACGCACGCACGCACGCACGCACGCACGCACGCACGCACGCACGCACGCACGCACGCACGCACGCACGCACGCACGCACGCACGCACGCACGCACGCACGCACGCACGCACGCACGCACGCACGCACGCACGCACGCACGCACGCACGCACGCACGCACGCACGCACGCACGCACGCACGCACGCACGCACGCACGCACGCACGCACGCACGCACGCACGCACGCACGCACGCACGCACGCACGCACGCACGCACGCACGCACGCACGCACGCACGCACGCACGCACGCACGCACGCACGCACGCACGCACGCACGCACGCACGCACGCACGCACGCACGCACGCACGCACGCACGCACGCACGCACGCACGCACGCACGCACGCACGCACGCACGCACGCACGCACGCACGCACGCACGCACGCACGCACGCACGCACGCACGCACGCACGCACGCACGCACGCACGCACGCACGCACGCACGCACGCACGCACGCACGCACGCACGCACGCACGCACGCACGCACGCACGCACGCACGCACGCACGCACGCACGCACGCACGCACGCACGCACGCACGCACGCACGCACGCACGCACGCACGCACGCACGCACGCACGCACGCACACACACACACACACACACACACACACACACACACACACACACACACACACACACACACACACACACACACACACACACACACACACACACACACACACACACACACACACACACACACACACACACACTCACACTCACACTCACACTCACACTCACACTCACACTCACACTCACACTCACACTCACACTCACACTCACACTCACACTCACACTCACACTCACACTCACACTCACACTCACACTCACACTCACACTCACACTCACACTCACACTCACACTCACACTCACACTCACACTCACACTCACACTCACACTCACACTCACACTCACACTCACACTCACACTCACACTCACACTCACACTCACACTCACACTCACACTCACACTCACACTCATACACACTCACCCTCCTTTAAATTAGAATATGCTTGTTATTTATGTCTGTAATTTTTCATAATTTTTAAGTCGTATTTTTATTTTATTTCTTTTTTATTTTTATATTATTTTTTTTTTTGCTTAGCTACGCATAATTGTTTTACGTAATTTCGACAAATAGCCACTTTGTTCTATTGTAAAATCTTTTGTTTGACCCCCACGAGACAGGCCATGCCTAGTGTGGGAGTCACAGAACTTTTCTGTATTTTGGCTAAGTGTTTCTGGTAAATAAATAAATTTATTATTATTATTATTAAAATGTTATAAATAAATGAAAAAAAAAGTTACCGTGCTATGCAAGGCAAGATATGTTTAGTCCAGAAGCGTAAGTGAGAACTTTAAAATTATGATTTCTTCATGAATATATAAAGTCTTTTTCCTATAATATTTAGAGATAATATATATAATATAAGCTATAATATGTTTTGTTGGTCATAATTTTCTTGGTAACTGCGGATGTTAACTACAACTAAACCAAAAGCTATTACCTCAGCCAACGACCAAACAATAAACAAGTTTATTGTCCTATATAAAACGCCTTTGCAGTCTTATTACAATGACTGTTTTAACTATTGCAGTAACTAATCTATTAAAATTATATATTATTGTAATAAATACAATTTTGTACGTTAATTTAACTACAATTTACTTTTACTACTTTGTGTATATCAATTACAACAGGTTAATTTTTAAAAAAACATTCAGATATTTAAAAAGTAATTACTTATATAACACCAACATTTAAAATAAAATCCATTGAACTACATTAACACATATGTATTATTTACGCGCTTTTCATGTTTTACTATGTGGGCGTAAGAGAATCCATTACACAACTTTGTCCCAAGGGTGTCGTAAAAGTTGACTATAGAAAAAGTCTAGAAATATATGCTTATAGTCTTATAATCTGTAAGGTGACGGAATATTTACAAAAAAAAAATCGTACCTAAAAAGATTGACAACTGTTAAGATGTTGGTAAGTAAATAGTACTAATCGTCAATCTGTCTGCCAAATCCGAACCTGAGATAGAGACTTTTTTATCAGACCAGGATCGAAAGTTCGTATTTCGACCCTACCAGACCCTACTTTCAGGGACGAAAGTGCCACATTGCCTCCCGATTCAATGATTTATTAATTTAGTACGTATGCGTCAAAGAACAATGGCCAAATTTCAATAGGAGCTGGACTTGACTTTTATTTTTCATGTCCCAAAACAAACTATAGCTAGATTGGTTTGTTTTTATGTTGTAGACACCATCCCGTTTTAAAATCATATCTACATAGCCACAAGTTTAATAATAATGACAACAATACTTTTGGGAATAAACAACTACCTTTTATCCGACTGCTACGTAGCATAAAAGTGTAGTAAGCGATAATTGAGGACGGTAATTAGCAATCTCGTTTCCATTTATTTCGATTTCTTTCAGATCATTATCATCAGTATCACAATCCACAACAACGAGTGAAGCAAATAAGGTGATGCGAATTATTGCCGGGTGACAATTAATAGCGTCGACCGATGACCACAGATTATGTATCTTGTCGATGACAAATGACGTTTCGTTGTTCGTAATTTAACAAAACGCTTAGCTTATGAAGCTACATAATTATTTTTATGACATGAATCCAGTACATAATAAATCAGTATAGTAGTTGATTTGATGCCTACATACTAATTGAATTGAATTACAATTAATAACTATTCATAAAAACGTAAATAATTATAGTGTTTGAATACAAAGTCCTTTCGTACGCATAAAGAATTGTCATTATGTCCATTCCAGTGCGTTCTGAAACCATTATTTTAAATAATTTCGGAACAGTTACAATAACAAAAATAAATGTATAACTTTTTTGTGGCCACTTAGAGAGATATTTTTTGCGTATTTTAAGACCTTAAAAAATAGGGGTATTTTTCATAAATATGGCATATAGTGACGCCATCGTTTCGGCGTCTGGTACGATTTAACCAACCTTCTTTCTAGTTCTATTTTTTAAACGTCAAAAGTAAAGTAGGTGAGGGTAATATGGTCACCTTAACCTTTGCCGCCCTATAAAACCAAAACGAGGAGGAGGACAGAGACAAAAACACAGAGTCGTGTACTATAACTAATACATTAAGAACTGTATAATAAGAAGAAAAGAGCAAACAAGCTTTGGCAATAATTAGGAACACTTAAAAAAATTAACTACACTACCCTATACTAAAATCGACTAAAATATTTACTATAAAGTCGAACCATCCATGCAAACAAGGCTGTTAGTTTTTGAGTTATGAGAAAGTCAAAGACATCGCAATGCGCGGTCTTATAACAAATACACGGGTTGCAATGTTATACTTTCCTCCCTAGTGGCGTAATATACTATTCTTTTATCATAAAAGAAAATTTTCTTTCCCATGGCGAGTGTTATCTCCCATGTTGAAGGTGATTTACATACACTAATTGATCATGAACAAGCATCCAGACTCGGAACAATTATTTGTAAGCCATGCCGAAACTTTTTCCGTGCGAAATTCGAACCCGCAAAACAGCACAGCGCTTTAACCAAACGCTTAGCCACTGCGTTACCGAATAGAATAATATGTCTTATAATAATAATTAATTATTTTGTCTATATCATAACTTATATCTATCTAAAACAGTGGAATGTCAAAGAGACTCAAATATTATTAATCACTTTCGACACCATCACAATGATCATGTTACGAGAGTTCGGCGTGCATATGACATTTGCGCCAGCCACCCAGGAGTTACCGCTATTTTGCAATGTGATTATAATTATACTAATATTTTTAATAATTAAAGGTTTCTAATAATCATAGACATGCCATGTGTAATAAAATTGAATTATATTTAGTTGTTTTCCTTGTGAAGTATTCGCGTAAATATGGAAAATCATAACTTGTAAGTGCGTTTATATTGCATCTAACACAGTTTATGTTTACATGTTTTAGAGCCATGGTACATCTATATTAATTGTTAAGTTGTGTGGGTTGATCGAAAATGATCCAAGCCATTCGGTTGGATCGACCGGGGAAGGACCACGCTCTCACAGAATACGAGCGTAAAATAGCTGCGCAATGCTGCTGTGTTTCGTATGGTGAGTATAGAGAACTGCAGACTCTTTTTCTTTGTCCTTTTTATTTTTCAACGAAGACACGACAGTACTTAGACTTTTCCGTAACCGTAACCCTCTCAGAAATAAGAAGAGATCTGTGCCTAATTTACTTAATTAAAAGATTTTTTTCAGTACCGTTGGCTAATAATAGTGATTTCTTTGATTTCAAATGTACGAGCAAGGTATCATTGACAGTTCAAACGCTTGTTCTGGAATAATTTTCTCCCGATGCTGGAGTACTTAGTACTTAGTGAGTTTTCCGTTTCGTTCCGTTCCTTCAAATTACTACTTTTTCCTTTTCCTGTTATTATTTATTAATTTTATACGCATTCTATCAAAAATTAAGGATGACAAGCGAGCACACAGTCCACCTGATGGTATGTGGTTGCTGCGGCCCACAGACATCTACATCTATCCTCGATTACAAATCAAAATGCAGATGCGTTGCCACCCCTGAGGAGTAAGATGGAATGCCTCATTTCCAGTAAAAAGGGTTTTTGGTTCTCTACACTCACCATACGAAACACAGCAGAGTTAAGATGCTATTTTGCGCTGGTATTCTATGAGAGCTTGATCCTTCCCCGGTCGAGCCGACCTATTCGTGCTACAGCTATACTACTAATATAGCTGCTGCATGGCTCTACCACGTAAAAGTTATTATGCTGTGTACACTTTTTTGGATCGTAGTTTAGATCAACACAATAAAACTTTTAATTAAAAACTGTATATAACTCTCTGTCTGTTTATGTACCTTATTCAAGAAAATAAAAATATAATTACGTATTATTTGTATTATGTTTATAATATGTACTTAGTATGTAGTTATATTTATCACGCTTAATATATTATGTGAATATAGATATTTTAACGTAGTTGTTTGCGCTTTGCACCCATAATATTTACACCCATAACACCTGCTTACATGGTAAGCCTTACCATGGAGGTAGACTGATAGATAATGCCTTGTTCGACTAAGTCCCTTTTTTATAATTGGTGTGTAAATAAATGAATGAATGTTATAATAAATTATTTACTTTAGATAATTATCCTCATTGAGATACATTTATTTGTAATAATAAAGTCGTGTGACATAGTTGTAGCTATAACGCTACGCCAACACTACTATTCCACCTTCACAGTTCAATGAGTTCATGCGTTATTTATGGCTTTAATATATCTTATTTCACACGTAACATCACATTGACAGCCTTGATGCGGGTAGAGATACTGCTTAATAAATAAGCATAAAAACCTCCTTATAGATTTTTGATCAATTTGAATTTGTACCTTTACATAAATGAAAGTTAATGTTTACTTATTTTAACGTGCAATGATGTCGTTTATGATAATTACTTTTTTTAACTAAAATTATGAATTATTATACTGGTGGATGGTAGTATCCTTGGCACCAGATGTCATCAAATTCTATATATATATATATATATATATGTAAATTGCTATCGCGGATAAAATTAACAAGCCATCTGTGTAGCACTATTCTGGCTCCTCCTCTGCAAGTAGTTTTCTTTATTTTATAATACACCCGTTAAGTTAACTATCACTTTTTATTTACACTAAATTTTCTTTATTTTAATTAAGATTTTTTTCAAGTTAGTTTTTGTGTATGTGTGTTATGTATAACCAAGCACACTTTCGTCGGCTTGACTGGAGAAATACAAAAATTGCACAATTTTCCTAAGTAAAATAGCATAATGATGTTGTGTTTTATATGGGGAGTGAGGAAACTAAGAGCTAGCTATTTCCATAGTATAATGTCATATAGAATCTTGCTATGGGGTAATGTGACTGACAAACTATCTTTGTTTTGCAGAAGAGAGCCACAGAAGCAATTTATAACCTAGATCCGAAGGTATCAATTAGAGAAATTTTTTAAGAAATAAATATATTAACTTTGGCCTCTCAATATATTTACGAAAATTTAACGTATGTACACAAAGACAAAACTGGTTTGATTAAAAATAGTGATGTACATACTGTAAATACTATAAATAGGAACAAGCACAAGTTAGTTAGCACTAGTTACTCGACTCCAAAGAGTAAGTAATTCCTTCATGAGACAGTGTATACGCTTTTACAACAAAGTCCCAGAAAATATGCGGGCCTTATCAATCAAAGGTTTTAAAATTTTTATTAACCAAAAACTATTTGGTAAAGTTTATTATACTACTAAAGAGTACATGATTGATAATAACCCCTGGGAATGAGGTGATCGCTACCATGCTGTTTCTAAATGTATTCATATTAATTAAAATAATATATTTTTAATTAATTTTATTATATAAAAGTCCCGCTTGGTTTTTTTCTGGTTCTTCCCAAGGCAGACGTTTTTTTCCGAACCAGTACTAAAAGTAAAAAAATAGTAGTTTCAATAAGAATTACATGTAATCTATATTGAATAAAAATTATTATATTCTATTCTATTATAACAAAAGACTGTCGGCCATTTTCCATTCCGTTAGGTGGGTAGGCACGAAAAAGTGCATCTGTGTCGCAATCACTTACGCATTTACTCTCAATATACACTCTTAATATATCTCGCAAAATTCAATGCTTTTTGAACACTTAGATAAATTACGGTGCTATTGTACAACAACTGCACGTAGGCGGAGAAGGCAATAAGAGTGGTCGTTACTGCACTGCAATTTGAACGACAGCATGAAATGGACAGCACAAACATGGCCAATGCTACAAAGTCAAAATCAAACAAAAACATCAGTGCTTGGTAGACATGGCATTGGTAAAACGAATAGCAACGGACAAAAATATTGTCAGCTCTGTGTGCCCAGTATGAATTGACCACTAAGAATAAGTATAAAGATGTATCCGCGATCTAAGCACAGGCACTTGATACATAACGCAATAATCCGGTGATAAGTTATCTCCCAAGTGCATATCAACTGCGTAGTTCGCGGCGCCAACTATTTGACGAACACATAGATCTTGCAGAAAAAATTAACAGCCTATTAACATTAATCTTGATAAAGTGACTAGTTTTGACGTTCAAGAGGCAGACGTGTGGAGTGTGAATGAATCGCTAAAAAACGCTAAATGCCAAAGACGATGAACTAGTATCGAATTCAGAATTCCCTTCGTCATCTTAACAAAAAACGGCCCAGGAAGTACTTGGCCCTAAAAATCATATCAACGGACTCATCAAGTTATTCAAAATTACATAATTTTTGCCATAGATAAACACCGCGTTCTAAGGCACTAAGATACTCGTAATAACACACAAAACTGTTCTATAAATATTTTCTTCTTCTTTTATCTTTAGATAAGTCAACAACACTTAATAAAAAGAGATCATTTTTTGCCGGAGAAGCTGGTGCTTGTGCAGCTTAAGTGTGGCGTAGAATAAACTCATAAACTTATCTGGCAATTGTTGGAGCGTGTTAAAATTTTCTCGAAAAATTATGCAAAGAAATATAATATTTCTCAGAAACGATTTTATGTTAAATTTACGTACTAGCTACGCCCGCAACTTCTTTCGCGTGGTATTAGTACTTTTGTTATGACAAGTGACAATGATTTATTTGTACAATATGTTACCATTAATATTCAAAAATTCCATTACAACATTTAAGAGGCCTTAGAAACAAAACTAACAAATTTTTAGTAAATATTCTACAAAATAATTAAAAATCTTCGTATTTACGGAATACTAGCTGATTTTTTTTATAGAATTAGGATGACAAATAAGCACACAGTCCACCTAATGGTAAGTGGTTGCTGTGGCCCATAGACATCTACATTTATCCTCGTTTGCGAATCAAAATGCAGATGCGTTGCCACCCCTGAGGAGTAAGATGGAATGCCTCTTTTCCAGTAAAAAGGGTCTCCGGTTCTCTACACTCACCATACAAAACACAGCAGCGTTATGCTGCTATTTTACGCTGGTATTCTGTGAGAGCGTGTCCTTCCCCGGTCGAGCCGACCCATTCGTGCTACAACTATACCAGTAATATAGCTGCAGCATGGCTCTACCACGTAAAAAATACATAAATAGTAGTGAAACAGAAAAATAGATAATAGATATTTCAAGTATCGTAATTTAAATTTGTAATTTTTAAAAAGTTAAAATGCAATAGTCATTTACTAACCCGTGCGGTTAAATAATGGGAATGAAAAAGGCGTCGCGTTTTTTTTTACAGAATAAGGGTGACAAACGAGCACACAGTCCACCTGATGGTAAGTGGTTGCTGCGGCCCATAGATATCTACATCTATCCTCGATTACTAATCAAAGTGTAGATGCGTTGTCACCCTTGAGGACTAAGATGGAATGCCTCGTTTCCAGTAAAAAGGGCCTCCGGCCACCTGCACTCACCAAGCGAAACGCAGAGGTAAACCGCTACTTCACGCTGGTTTTCTGTGAGGTCGTGGTACCACCCCGGTTCGAACCGGCCCATCCGTGCGACAGCAAAAGCTGCCGCGTGGCTCTACCACTGTTAATTCCTGCACTGCGTCCATTCACCTCTCGCTCGCACACTGTCACTATCTATACTCACACCCGCCGGTAAAGACTGCAAAAAAATAGTGTTTTTAGTATGTTCTATAACTTCACTCCAACTTGTCATTGGAATCAATGATAACAAAATGCCATAAACTAAAAAAAAAACAGTCCGGTTTTTCTAACTTGTGAGCTAAGACGCGTTCTGATAGATTTCTTCATAACTTTTGTTGATGTTGTTTGTTGATATTTTTTTTATAAAATATTTATGCCATTAAGACATGAATAATCATTTTTAAAATTTTCGTTTGTTTGTTTGTCCGAGCTAATCTTCAGAATGGCTGACCTGATTGCGATAAAACTTTACGAACGAATAAGATACCAGGAGTGATCTAGATTAAATTTTATTTGATAAATTTGGAGACGTTATTAAAATAGAAATATTGATGAGATAAAATAAATTTTCTTTAATAATTATCTTAAGTCTAAATAACGCCACATTAATAGATTGAAATCTATCCGGGCGAAGGCAAAGCGAGTCGCTAATTATAATTGTTATTTTAAAATAAATGTACCTACTTGGATATAAACAATTCTTTTCAAATTTTTTCCATTAATAGAAAATTTACATTTAACCGAACAATGTAAGTTATAATGATATTATATTGTTATTAGCAGATTTTCGCTATTGGTACTGTGCATGCTGACGGTAAGGGCTCGATTAGCCGCCATTTCTAATCTCATTCTTTATTCGAACGGGCTGTACGTACACGTACTTCGCGTCCGCACTTCATAATTACTAAACATTGGCTCGAAACATGAAATGGACCTTAGAAAGTTTTGCAAATTTATTTCTATTTACAAATTTAACTTGTTAGTTGTAATCACGACTAAGAAATGCGAATGTGAAAAATTTACACTACACATCGAAACACATTAGACCGCTGAAAGGTTTTCACTGTAAAGGCATTTTCTATTCTTAGCCAAAGTCTTCTATACAATATACTACAAGACCGAATGTGCTGTCTTCATATATTGTTCACTAAGTTGCAGTAACTTTTCCGTAACCCTTTTAGTCAACTGCGAGCGGACGAGAAGACTAGTTCTTTGTTTTGCAACCGCGAACGTTGTTTTTGATAATCTAACGCTGATTTTGTTAACTGTGGCGAAGTAAAATAAAAGGCTGTCGTTATTTTTTTTTTTTTATATTTTTGTCAATATGATTTGAAGTTTATTTCAGATACGTATGTGTTGAAAATGGAACTGCATGGCATTTAATTACCATGCGAGCTGCCCACCCGAGTCTGCGCCTGCACGAAACACAGCTTTGATACAGTTTTTATTGTGAATTGCCGGTCTAATAGTACACATAGACTTCTTTGTCCTTAGCAATTTCACGATTATTATGGAGTTTTGGAGATCAAGGATTCAAGGATTACGATTGCACTGTATTTTACAATTGCAGTACAAACCTTCGAAAAAACTTCTGCTGGCAATTTCGAGAAGTTTTTTAGTTTGAGCTTCTTTCCGATTTGATACACCCGTATTCAAGCCGGCACGATTTAAGGCGGAAAAAAATATTACACGTGGTAATCACGGAGATTTTATCACGCCGACCTCTGCTTCGTAGCTGAGCTCGACGCGCCGACTTCTACTTCGTCGCTAATTCCTGAACTCCAGAGCCTTTTCATTAAATCTATTGTCGTTTTGGTCTCAAGATTAGTGTTACAAAATTAAATATCGAGGCGATGCCGATGGACTTAAATGGCAACTCGCAATCATTAAATGTTTTCCTTAACGAGTCAAAGCACGCGTCCTAGTAAGAGAAAAACAATTTATTTAAAATAATTGCTATAAATCACTGTGCCGTAACGTAAATAACTGTTGTTAGCTTTAAATTAGTTGACGGAGTGGCCCCGCACAACTGGTTGTTAAATAACATAAATCCAAACTTTAGGGAGCCAGTCCATAACATAGCAACGGTCACTCAAGGGCAAGAATTTTTAAAATAAAAGAAAAGTATAATATAATATATTATATGTGTTATTTATGGGTATACAAGATATGAAAATATAATTTTTAATCACTGGACCATTCAGTATAGTTTACGACGTCATTTTCAGGTATAACAAATGTGAATTGATTTCATGCATTTTCAATAACATAAATATAATCCCTTATTATTATAATTACTAAATAAGGCGTAGAAATAAATAATCCCGAAATGGTTTCAGATTCACCATGTTTTACGATTTTTTTTCGTTGTAAATTAACATTTTCAGTGGTACCGGCCAGGATTAAACTACGGTTGAAATCGTTCTATGAAATTTGAGGCGCTACCTCGATGTAAAATGATGTCTGTAAAAAATAGAACCAAAAAACCAACGTTTGAAATACTAAATAAATATATAGGTATTTCCATAATATCTTCAGATAAAGAGTGTAATACGAGTATACTGTTATTAGCTTGGGGTTCGAACAATTAAAAACTGCCGAGTAAACAACCAAAATTTACACAAAATTAACACTAATTACAACTTAAAACCACACTATTAATAGAACACAATAGTACTACTGATCACTTTCGTTCGTTCGCAGTTGTATCGCTTCGAAGTATTCGCTTGTACTCGTATTGCCAACTCAACACTGACCCCGGTCGCGGTCTATACCGGCTTTATATAAGGCCTCAGATAGTTCCAGAATCTTCTACTGTAGAAACATCTAGAATGTTCGAGTACATACCGGGTCTGATTGACTAGGTGTCGATAGCTCTAGAAAGTTCTTCCATGGTAATTTCTAGAAGGATCTTGACTCTCCTAGTTCTGCTACTCGATACTAGAAGGCGCTAGTGGTAACTAGTGTCGCCATGTACCAGTCATTAGTGGTGGCGCTCAACACTGCCCTCCTAAGACATCCTCGTCCCGAGCATTGTCGGGCCCATAATAACGCACTAGTCGATCCACATGGACGATCTTAGGAGTACCTCTTGCGCCTTTTTGTATCCGGTAGGTTACGTCATTGATCCTTGTCACAATGTTACGAAGCTTAGGAGATTTCCCTTAGCTGCGAACTAAATTGTGCAACCACACTAGTGAACCTTCGCCGAACACTTTGTTGTTCATTTAGCGGTTATATCGGGTTTTAATTTTTTCAGACATTTGCTGGCCTGATTGTCTGACGTGCTCATAAATGTCATTCATTTTCTTCCGCAAGTCACTTGCATAATCGCTTATACAGCGTGGGGCATCAGGTGGTATTCCGGTGATCAGGTCTGCAGGCAGCCGTAATTCTCTCCCAAAGTTTGCGAAAGCTGGTGTCACTGATGTACTTTTGTGAACAGCGCTTCGATATGACAACAAAAACGGTTGTATGTGCCTGTCCCAGTCTCGTTGCCGTTTTTCCACAACTTTTGCTAGATACCTCTCCAATGTCTAATTAAATCGTGCTACCATTCCATTAGATTGTGGGTGGTAAGAATTTATTCTTGTTTTATGAGTACCCATAACTCGGCAAGTTTCCTGGAATATTTGAAACTCAAAATTCCTTCCTTGATCGATGTGAATCTCTAAAGGTATTCCAAAACGACAGAAGATTTCATGAACTATTTTATCTGCAACTGTTGAAGCTTCTTGATTTGGAATGGCGAAGACTTCTGGCCACTTAGTGAAGTAATCCATCACAACCATAAATACTTGTTACCACTTTCACTTTCCGGAAACTGCCCCGCAACGTCAAGAGATATTCTCTCCCATGGTGCATCAACATTGGACAATTTCAATTCACCTCTACTACGAGTCTGAGGTCCCTTTACAGCCGCATAATTTGTACACTTGCGACACCAGTCCTCGACGTCGTCACGACAGTGGACCCAGTAAAACTGTTCTCGGATCATCAATAGAGTTCATTTAACTCCCAGATGGCCTCCTGAACAACCATTATGGTACAGCTGTAGAACATCCGGTTCTTTAGCTTTAGGGACGACCATTTGCAAATGACAGCTGTCTCCCCGACCATTTTCCCATATACTGTACAGGACTCCATCATGAATCAACAAGCTGTCCCATTGGGTCCAATAGCTTTTCGTGGTCGAACTAATCGCTGAAACGTCACTCCACTTGGGCTTAGGAGAACTGGCCTTCATCAATTCCAGAATCTGCTTGATGTCCGAATCTTCCCGCAGTGCATGTTGTAGGCTGTCCTTCCACTAATTGCTGAGCTGGTTTGTTCTGAGCATCCTGACAGATACCACTTCCTTACCCTCTTATCTAGTACAATATAATAATAATAATAATAATAATTTATTGATCCCAAAAACACTTTACATAAAACAAAACCTTATAAAATTTATTTAACTAAGACTTAATACAACTCAATACTATAATTATGGTATCTTTAGCAACTGTGCTAGGTCAAAGACCTGTGTTACAGCTGCTAAGCTCTCCCCTTTTAATACATTCGAAATAGAATAACAAACAGCTCATAAAAAAAAAACACATTTTATACGACGATTCATAAACGATGTAAAGTGGGTAGACGTAAAACAATTAGTTAAGTAAAAAATCCGACAAATGGTTCAATAACATTATGGCTATATGTACTAAAAGATTAGTTGTGTGGTACAAGAGCAAGGCAGAAGCGACATGTTATAAATATATCACACACTTATTGATATTCAAATATTATAGCAAACTTTTACAAGAACTTATTCTAGATTCCACATAAAAGTAATTGTTACAACTAGTGAGTTGTGACTCAAATAATATTACATTTCCTTGAAAACAAAATAAAAAAAAACAAAAGGATAATAAGTAAAATGTTTTATAGTATGTAATAATTTATTAATCCTATCCAATATTATAAGCTTAAACTATGTGTAAAACTAATGGGTAGATGCGAGTGTGTAGTAAATAAGTGTGTGTGTTTGTGAGTGTGTCATTACGTGTGTATGTGTATGTGCGTGTGAGAAAGAAAGTGTGAGTGTGTGATATTTCCTTAAGAGTTTGTGTTTTACTTATCTATATTTAATAATTTTTCAGTTTCCTCATAAGATAAAGACATTAAAAACTTAGTTAGAGCTTGCTTACATTTAAAACGCGATAGCGTATATATCGTTATAATATTGCTAATTTTTTTATAAAGGTAAGGACCCAAAAAGTTTATTTGTCTTTGAGCATAAGACGAGTGAAATTTGTCTGGTAGTATAATTCGATCTTTTCTTCTTAACTGTTGAAATAAATTTAAGTTACAATTATAATTCTTATGTGTTTTAAGAACAGATTTTAAAATAAATAGCTGTCGGACTGTAAGCACATTTACTTCCGAGAACAACTTGCTTGTGGGAAACTTAAAAGGCTTAGAAAGCATAACTTTCAGCACAGCTCTCTGAGATCTTTCAATGCGCAAGATATAAGTTTTGTAAGTACCTCCCCAAGCAGTAATACAGTATGACAATAGCGAATGGCAGAGAGCATTATATATGGTTTTGAGTAGTTCAATTGGAATATGTCTTAAACGTTTAAACACTGGTATAAGTTTTCTAATATTACTTTTTAATTTAATTATATGCTCTTGCCAGTTTAAGAGGTAATCAACAGTAACACCTAAGTATCTAATGGATTTCACTCTCTCTATGGTCTGACAGTTACATAAAAGTGATGAAGAGTTACCACACATATGTGCTTTAAGAGAATAAGAGTCAAGTTCATGTTGACCTACTGAAGATTTTATAAAAGTAAGATACTTCGTCTTATCAATGTTCAGGGTTAGCAAATTCTTTCTCAACCATGACATAACTTCTTCGAGACCTATCTGAGCTAAATCAATGCATTCATGCCAGGAGGGTGCATGAAACAGAAGAACCGTATCATCAGCATAGGCAACAATTTTACAACCGCGCATTTTAAGCCCACATAGATCATTCACATATATTAGGAACAAGGTAGGGCCAAGTATGCTACCTTGAGGTACACCATAATTAATATTAGTTTTTTCACTTGTTAGGCTTCCAATTCTTACAAGTTGAGTTCTATTTGATAGGTAACTTGTAAACAACTTCAGAGATATACCCCTGATACCTAGTTTTTCCATCTTAGCTAACAGTATCGGCACAGAGACAGTATCGAACGCTTTTGCGAGGTCCAAGAATATTCCAATACATTTATTATTACTGTCAACATGTCTTACAATTAACTCTGTTAGAGATAAAACTGCATCTTCAGTAGATTTTCCATTTACAAAACCAAATTGATTTTCAGAAAGTAAGTTATATTTAGAAAAATATGATTTTAAACGATTATTAAATAGACGTTCTAATACTTTAGATAGGGCTGGTAGAATTGAAATGGGACGATAGTTACTGATACTGTCTCTGTCTCCGCCTTTATGTATAGGACTTATCAAAGCAACTTTGAACTGATCAGGAAACACACCTAATTCAAGACTAAGGTTACAAATGTGCACAATAGAGGGAATTATCAAGTGCTTAGTAGATTTAAGCAACTGATTGGAAATTCCATCGTAGCCTGGCGCAGAATTATGTTTAAGATTACTCAGTAAACACTCGACTTCAAGTGGATCGGTGGGTCTTAAGCCCAAAGATTGAGACTGATTTATTAAATTCGAATCCGCTTTTGTTGACTCATTCCTTAAGTAATTTATTGAAATTTCGTCTGCCAGTTTCTTTCCAATATTGGCAAAGTAATTATTAATGTAGTTAATTGATTCTACTGGACTGGCTTTTAGGCTAAGAAGATTAGTATTTAAAGGTGTAATATTACTATTTAATTTAGCTATATTTTTAACGATTTTCCACTTTATTTTATTATCATTTCCAGCTTTATATAATTCATTGTTATCAAAATCCGCCCTGACTTTTTTTAATAATTCGTTACAAAAATTTCTATAGCGTTTATAAGTAGTTGTAAGCTTTATGTTATAAGGATGACTTATGACATCACGATGTAGTTTGTCTCTATGTCTAATGCACCTTAGTAGCCCTTGTGTAAGCCAGGGAACTTTTATTCTCTTTCGAGCGGGGACGGTCTTCATTGTGGTATGTACGTCTATAGCTCTTTGTAGCTCCTTTACTAGCATATTTGTAGCGATATTAACATCAGTACAATTTAATATAGCGTTAAGAATTTCCAAATTCAATTCAGATGCAACTTTTTCATAGTCAATAAATTTGTATAGTTTTGATTCACTTAGAGGAGTTATATGATTTTCGAGACAAAATAGAACAGTATAGTGATCCGTTACAGTAGAAGAAATTATTAAAGTTATTGCCTTTAAGCGAGATTTTAAAAATACGTGATCCAGGCATGAGTTTAATCTCGTTGGCAGTGAATGTGTTGACAGTAATCCATGATAAGCCATTAAATCGAGATATTCGTCACATTCGGGGTTCGAATTTGTAGTGCTTATATTTATGTTCATGTCACCCGTAACTATAATATTAGTGAATTTATTCAACGGTTCTAGTATGTCATTAATAGCCTGCAAAAAGTTTTCATATGAACGATATGAAGGTGGACGATAGATAGCAATAATTGCAGTTTCGTTTCCGATCTTAATAATCAGACAGTTGCCTTCAAAAGCGGGGGGTTCAACTACAGTTGCCATTATGTCATTTTTTATATAAACCACAACTCCTTCATTTTGTGACTTATTATTTTTAGTACCATATGCGGTATAATTATTTAGCGTCGGTAAATGATTAATTCCTCTGAGCCAACACTCTGTTAAAACAATAATATTAATATCAAGCTTCAAACAAGCCAAGAGTATTTCAACTTGTGGTAGGTTATGCCCGATGCTGCGAATATTCTGACACATAATTATAAGCTTCTTGCCAGAATTGTCTAAAAGTTTGTGAGCAAGACGTACATCACATTGATACACTTTTGACACATGATAATTATCCAATTCGGTAGTAAGATTTTTTATATTTATTTTACTTATATTTGTTACAACAAGAGCAAACTTTAAAACCTATTATTTAAGAATAATGTTATACGAACCACAAGCTCTAAATCTAAAGTAACACAAAGAGGAAATATCAGAAGAAATTAAACTAGTTCTTTGTTCAGCGATAGGTAATAGTGGCCTAACAGCGTTATAAAATTGTATTTTTTGAAGTGTATAACAATTATGTGTGTTGTAGATCGAAGGTGTAGTGTGTGCAACAAGCTTAGTATGATATGCGTGTAAGACACAAAATTCGGTTAGTATTACCTTAAATGCTAATATTATGATAAGTATATATGCTAAAAAATTTAACCTGCAGGTAGTATAGTGATAAAAACGACATTGGAATATTCTTCTTAATTCATGAGCTGTTTCGAAGCTCGTCCAAATGTTTGTCATTTTTAATGAGAATATGGGGTGCACCCTCTTTTTTACGAAGAAAAATTTTGCCATAAGAATGCCAGCAATAGTCATAACCGTTTGTTTTAGCATAGTCTCTAGCATGTAAAAAAAGACTTCTTGTTTTTGCTGTAAGATTTTCAGAGACATATATCTGAGCTGTTGGATATCCGAGATGCAACAACTGAGTGTTAAGTTTGCCGGGATGTTCTTTATTAAACTTCTTTGCTTTCTTAATAAATTCTTCTTTACGAAAAGTGGTGCAAAACTTTACCAATATTGGAGGACTAATATTTGATTTTATATTAACCCTATATGCGTCGTGGATTTCAGATGTTAGGACATCAACATCAAGAGCTTTACCAATGGATTGTGTTAGACCACGTAAATCATGTTTTGTCTCGCCTTGTTTTTTTGGTATGTTCCTTATTTCAATAGTTGTACTTCTACTACCCTTATCAAACGCCTCCAGCCTTTCTTCCAGTTCCTTGATGTAATTCTTATTTTCTTTTCTTTCTTTCTCCAGCTCATTTATTTTTACTTTTAAATCTTCAAAATTTCCCGACATGAATTCAATAGTTTTACATATATCTGAGGTTTGTTGTTTGAGCAAGTTCATTTCATCGTGTAATGTGCTAAACTTTGAGTTAATTAGTTCAAACAATTCCTTTTTTATGGTATTTAAAGAATCGCTCAAATGCTCTTCAACAATGCTTGCAATCTTCAGGACAAGGTCTATTGACAATGCATCTGCGTTGTCTTGAGATTTCCCGCTACGCTGGGCGGTGTTGTTAGCCGCACTACCCTCTTGAGATTGATCACCTTTCCTTTCTACAGTTCGCTTAGGGCAGCTGGATCGAATACAGAGCCGTAGCACCTAGGGCTGTATCCTTTATTGCGGTCGCGAACTGTAAGTACTACAACTTCCCTAATGCGATGGGAACAACGATCCTGCTACACGGCTTCCACCTCCAGTGCATAAGTCAAGTCGTCCTTAAGCGTCTCGTGGTGCTTGAGCCATACAGTAGCTCTGACTTTAAGGTCGCGGATGCCGTCGATGAATGTCTGCACCAGGTTCCCTTCAATGAGCACATGTACAGACTGGTATGCTTTTCGAACCAGCTTTTCCACCTCAAGAGCCCACTGCTGCAGGTTTTCGTTGCTGTGTTGCACGCGACCTTTGAGTTGCGCATGAAAGTCGTGTTCCAGGTGAGCGTCGGCATATCTCGCCTTCAATATCTCAAGGAGCTGCTCGTAAGTCACTTCCTTACCGAGAGCTTACAGAACAGTTAAGGCCTGGTCGCGTAGGCCTAGGGTGAGAACAGTCATGACCTGACTTTTATTCCAGCCGTTCGCCTTCATGACAGCCTCAAACTGGATTTTGTAGGCCGACCAAGAAGTCCCGTCGAACGACGGCACTTTGTACCCACGTAGTGAAGGTGATGTAGCTATCACGGGAGCTGTAATTCCATCCCAAGTATAATGCCGTCCAGCGTTTTCTTCACGTCAACCATCACTTTGTCAACTCGAGAGACTCTAAAGAGATAAGGGAGGTGAAAGTTAGAATTTTTAAGCACGACAACGGCCTGTCGGAAGCTGAAACCCGAATCGACCAAGTGAATAATCGAGTTGACAAAGTGATGGTTGACGTGAAGAAAACGCTGGACGGCATTATACTTGGAATGGGATATCACGCTACCTTCGGGCTTTCCCGAAGGTCCTTCATGGGGAGCATCTCCTCTTCTTTATCGCGCTTTAGAGCAGCTCAATGCTCTTTCAAATGACAGGCCTGTTCCTCCTGTCCGCGCTGCAGCTGCTCTTCCTACCGCCGGGCCTGTTCCTCTTGTCAGCGGGCCTTTTCCTCCTGTCTGCGAGCATGTTTCTTCCGCCGGCGGGCCTGTTCCTCCTGTCGGCAAAATTGCTTCTGCAGCATCATCATCAAAGCACCTAAATCAGGTGCTGTAGATGCAGGAGCTGCTAACGGGCCGGCCTCTGTGGTCAGCAGTTGGCACTCTGACGTCTGCAGCGTTGCACCACTAAATCGCCTCTGGTCCGTCTCTTGCTAGCGTTGACTTCGGGTACGGATACCCTGCGGTCATCCTTAGATAAAATCAGCATGATTTGATCCGACTTCTGACACCAAGTGTTACGAGCTTGGGGTTCAAGACAATTCAAAAACTGCCGAGTGAATTCCAAAATTGACACCAATTACAGAACACTAATTACCTGTGGTGTATCTATTTATTTACACACACATTATAAATATCTATTTACATATGTATATAAATAACTCATTATACAGTTACGTTTATCATACACAATCTATAGTATTCATATATATATTTTATTTACTACGCAGTACATACTTATTTATTATCACCTAGATTAGTATTTTATATTATCAAGTCTCGTACGTGGAAGGCACCGAACCGGTTCCCCGGTCGGTCGACCGGCCGCGGTGCATAGTTTATGAGAAGACTCGCCAGTTAGCAACGAGGCCTTTATACGCGTAAGCGCATGTCGCTCCTTGCTCCGTCGCTCGATTTTTAACATACAAATTTGATCCGCAAATATAAGTAGTGAAAGACTGTTATCCCATAAGTTAATTTTATTATTGAACTATTTTAATATTATAATATCGTATCAATTTACTATCGTTCTCTTCTCCTTGTTATCTTAATAATTGTGTGTGTGTATCTAACAAACACACAATTGTAATAAGCTAAATTATTCGGAATCTGTGAACATTATTCAAATTACCTAGTAGTTATACGAACCTTACATCTTACATTACCACACTGGTGACCCCTAAGGAACACTAAAATGAGTGATAGCAGTGATTCGGTAAAAACCGCGGGATCAACGGCAAAGACTGAGAAAGTGACCATGCGGCATGCTCAACATGTGCGCGTCCCTACAGACGACGAACGTAACAAAATGACGGATGCACGTAAAATTAACATAAAGGTGCCTCCATTTTCTCCAGACGACCCGGAGATTTGGTTCGCACTATTAGAAGGCCAATTTGAGAATGCTAATATAAGTGACGATGCTACAAAATTTACTAATGTAGTAATAAATTTAGATATTATATACGCTAAAGCGGTGAAAGATATCATCATAAATCCTCCGGCGTATAACCGCTACAACAAGATAAAGACGGAGCTATTCAGGAGAAGAAGGTATAGCAGTTACTTACGCACGAAGAGCTCGGGGATCGGAAACCTTCACAGTTTCTTCGGCATCTGATGGACCTAGCGGGACCTTCTGTGCTAGAAGAATTTATTAGAACTATATGGAGTAATCGTCTCCCACACAATATTCAGACGGTACTAGCATCTCAACCGACCCATTCCTTGGAGCAATAGGCTGACCTTGCAGACCGCATACAGGAAATCACAACACCTGTAACGTAGCCGTCGTGTCTTCTAGCGCTGCAGTGGCTCAACCTGCCAGTGAATTCGCTGAGCTGAAGAAGATGGTGGAACGTCTCGCGCTAAAGCTAGATAAGCACACGCGCTCAAACAGAAAATACAGCAACAGATCCAGACCACAACGAAGTTGATCGACCTCACGTCATCGTACACGGTCTAACTCCAACTATAGGAAGTATCCTTTATGCCGGTACCACCCAAAGCATGGTGCAAATGCTCGGTGGTGTGTTAAGCCTTGCGACTATCAAACGGCGGGAAACGACGCGGGCAATCGCTAATGGCGACGGACGACTGCCCAGCCTCGACGAGTCGCCTTTTCGTCAAGGACCACGTGACGAAGACAGAGTTCCTGGTGGACACCGGCAGCGACCTCTGTGTGTTCCCCACGACGCACTAAAGGAGCGACGACAGTAGGCGAACTACCAGCTTTCAGCAGCGAATGGAAGTATAATTAACACATATGGTTATATTAATCTTAAACTTAATTTAGGTTTACGTAGAGATTTTCCATAGCAGTTTATAGTAGCTGATGTCACAAAAGCGATCATAGGTGTTGATTTTTTTTCACATTATAATCTTGTTGTAGGTGTTCGCAAAAACGCCTAATAGATAATACTACCTCTTTGTCTGTAAATTCAATTGCTAATGTTGTTTGTAATGCTTATTCTGTCAAGGTGCTGACTGGCGATTCTAAGTACCACGTGATCCTAAATAAATATCCGGAAATCACAAGACCTTCAGGTACACCGCTCACGCCAACACATCACACTAAGCACCACATCCACACCACATCAAGACCACCTATCTCTTGTTCACCTCGTAGGCTGGCACCCGATAAGTTGCCGATTGCCAAACGAGAGTTTGACATCATGTTAAACAATGGCACAGCACGCCCATCGGAAAGTCCGTGGTCGTCACCCCTTCATTTGGTGCCAAAAAAGGATAACGGGTGGCGTCCATGCGGTGATTACCGACGACTTAACACAAGGACCATACCGGACGGGTATCCCATCCATCATATCCATGACTTTGCCCACGCTATTTCTGGTTGCAAGATCGTTTCAACTATTAAAAAAGTGTAAAAGCCTACAATCAGATTCCCGTTTTTGTGGAGGACGTTGCAAAAACAACAATCACTACACCCTTTGGCCTGTATCAATTCCCATTCATGGGTTTCGGTTTGCGCAACTTTGGGCAAACTTTCCAAAGGTTTGTTGATGAGATGACCAGAGGCCTCGATTTCTGCTACTGTTTTCTCGACGATTTCCTTGTCTTTTCGAAAACAGAAGCAGAACATCGAGACCACCTTCACCAGCTGTTTAACCGAATGAAGGAATACGGTATCCTCATAAACTCGTCAAAATGTGTCTTCGGAGCTAGCGAGGTGTCATTCTTAGGACACCATATCTCAGAAGCCGGTTCTAAGCCTTTGAACTCAAAATTCGAGGCTATACAAAATTTTCCACCTCCGAAAACCATACGCCAGCTAAGGAGATTCCTGGGCATGGTTAATTTTTAAAGGCGCTTTCTACCAAATGCTGCTAGGATTCAGCTGCCACTGAATGCTTTACTTTCCGGTTTGGTCAAGGCGTCTCAACCGATTGATCTCACCGAGGAAGCATAGCTTCCTTCAATGAGTGCAAGAACAGCCTTTCCCAAGCTGCACTACTCGCACACCCTGACTGCAACGCCAAACTTTCTCTAGGAACAGATGCATCAGATTTAGCTATGGGTGCAGTTTTGCAGCAGTTTAAGGATGACTTTTGGCAACCTCTTGCTTTCTTTTCGCACAAGCTGAGTCCTTCTCAAATGAAGTACTCGCCATATGACCGTGAATTTTGGCGATATATGATAGCATAAAATACTTTCGGCACATGCTAGAGGCCAGGCACTTTGTGGCATATACTGACCATAAACCGCTCAGTTACGCTTTTCATGATAGGAAAGTCAAGTGTTCGCCTTGTCAGTACCGCTACCTCGATTACATCTCGCAGTTCACGACAGACATCCGCCACATTTCGGGCAAGGATAATGTCATGGCTGACCCCTTATCTCGAATCGAGGAACTGCAGATGCCAATCGATCTAGATCTACTTGCCATATCCCAAGCCTCTGATGCGGAACTAACTGATATCTTGAGCAGTGAATCATCACTTTCACTGCATATAGAACAGTTTAAGCTTCCGAACTGTAGCTCGGAACTATATTGTGACGTGAGCACACCGTCACCTAGACCATTTGTGACAAAGCCCTTCCGTAAACAACTCTTCGACAGTCTTCATAACCTCAGCTACCCAGGCGTCAGCGCGTCAACCAAACTTGTAGCGGAGCGATTCGTTTGGCCTAGGATGCGTAAAGACTGCCGAGAGTGGTCACGGAACTGTCTGGCGTGTCAACGTGCAAATGTGCATCGCCACGTGTCATCTCCCTTAGACACGTTCGATCTACCCAAGGCACGATTTTCTTTTATCCATGTGGATATAATAGGCCCTCTACCCCCATCACAGGGAAATCGATACTGCCTCACCATCGTGTATCGTATCACACGCTGGCCCGAAGTCTCGCCAATGGTCGATATGACAGCTGAGACCGTTGGAAAGGCTCTGATATCGTGGATATCAAGATTCGGATGTCCAACAGATATCGTAACGGATCGCGGTCGACAGTTTGAATCCACCCTTTTTCATTATTTAGGAAAAATGATTGGATTCAAACATCGAAAAACTACCGCGTATCACCCAGCGTGTAACGGTATGGTGGAACGGTTTTACCGGCAGCTAAAGGCAGCAATAATGTGTCACGCAGACAGCAACTGGGTAGACACATTACCTTTAGTACTGTTGGGTATTAGGTCCTCTTATAAAGAAGAGCTAAAAGCTTCATCGGCAGAGTTGGTATACGGAGAGCCTTTACGTCTTCCAGGGAAGTTTTTCCAACCGGTTGCTCTGGATAACACCGATGTATCAGATTTTACCACTCGCCTTCGACAGCTCACCCAGAAGCTATCACCGACACCTGCCACACGTCACAGTAAAAACAACATCTTTATACATAAAGATTTAAAAGTTTTAACGCACGTATTTTTGCGAGACGATGCCTTAAGAGGTGCATTGCAACCTCCATATTCTGGCCCTTACGAAGTGGTTGAACACGGGGATAAAACGTTTAAAATATGGGTAACAGGGAAAGCTGTAACAGTATCGACAGACCGTCTTAAACCAGCCTATATACTGACAGACCCCTCACCTAATTCTATCCCTACTTTTTATCCTCAACCTTTCCCTAAAGGGACAAATGTCCCTAAACCGTCAGAACTAACCGATCCAGCACCAACACCTGTCAAGGAAAACGGAAAACGTACACGTTTGGGGCGTGTTGTACGTTTCCCTGATTTTATCGCCCGTAGTGACGGTCTCCGGGGGGGAGTGATGTGGTGTATATATTTATCTACACACACATTAAAATATCTATTTACATATGTATATAAATAACTCATTATACAGTTACGTTTATCATACACAATCTATAGTATTCATATATCTATTTTATTTACTACGCACTGCATACTTATTTATTATCACCTAGATTAAGTATTTTATATTATCAAGTCTCGTTCGTGGAAGGCACTCTCGTAGAACCGGTTCCTCGGTCGGTCGACCGGCTGCGGTGCATAGTTTATGAGAAGACTCGCCAGTTAGCAATTTTATACGCATAAGCGCATGTCGCTCCTTGCTCCGTCGCTCGATTGTTAAAATACAAATTTGATCCGTAAATATAAGTAGTGAAAGACGGTTATCCTATAAGTTAATTTTATTATTGAACTATTTTAATATTATAATATATTGGTAAATCCAATTTGGCACACCTTAAGCGCATTAAAAAAAATACGTATAACATGATTATACGGAATTTTTAAAGTAGTTTAAATACATTTCGACAGCACTATCAGCTTCAACACCCTCGAAAACCATGAAAATGACACCCATGATAAAAAAAATTATACCTATTGCAGCCGCCATCTTGTATTTACATTTCGACAGCACTATCGGCTTCAACACTCTCGAAAACCATGAAACTGACACCCAAGATGAAAAAATTGGTACCTACTTTAGCGGTCATCTTTGATTTACATTTCGACAGCACTATCGGCTTTAACACCCTCGAAAACCATGAAAATGACACCCAAGATGAAAAACTTGATATCTATTGCAGCCGCCATCTTGGATTTACATTTCGACAGCACTATCAGCTTCAACACCCTCGAAAACCATGAAAATGACACCCATGATGAAAAAATTTATACCTAATTCAGCCGCCATCTTGGATTTACATTTCGACAGCACTATCAGCTTCAACACCCTCGAAAACCATGAAAATGACACCCATGATGAAAAAATGTATACCTATTGCAGCAGCCATCTTGGATTTACATTTCGACAGCACTATCGGCTACAACACCCTCGAAAACCATGAAAATGACACCCAAGATGAATAAATTGATATATTTTGCAGCCGCCATCTTGGATTTACATTTCGACAGCACTATCGGCTTCAGCACCCTCGAAAACCATGGAAATGACACCCATGATGTAAAAATTGATACCTGTTGCGGCCGCCATCTTGGATTTACATTTCGACAACCCTATCGGTTTCAACACCCTCGAAAACCATGAAAATATCACCCATGACAAAAAAAAATATACTACTTACTTTTAGTACGTACTACTATTATTTATTATGTGCGTTTAAATATTGTAATAAAAAAAATTCTTATTATTATTATAATCAAGTATTTAAGAAATTTTGTTATTCGAATATTGTGTATTTGTATTTGTACAGCGATCTTTTTGAGCCGCTGCAAAAAACCGAAACAATGTCCACTCACGACGGCGACTGAAGACGAAGCCGAACTAAACCAAAGAGTATAGTAATATATTATAAGGAAGAAGAGAGCCCTCTTGCGAGTAAAACTGGTGCTCCTTGGAAATAGCGCCACCTGATGATTGTTACGCCAACTCTAATATTTACATGTGTGTGTGTGTATATACCAATTCACTCACACAAGAGCACTCTGTGAATGTGTGCGTGTGTATATGTACAATGCTCTTTGCCTACCCTCACATTCAATATTCTATATATTTTAAACTTATATTACTATTTCCATTCCAACTTTCTACGAATGTAGAAATTACATTCTACATTCGTAAAAAATTGAAATGGAAATAGTAATAAATGAATATAATAGGTACATATTGGAATTTATAAAAATTTAATAACGCAAAGCTTAAGAGTAAGATTTAAGTTAACAATTAGCTATGCATTCATACATAAGTAGAAAATTGGAATGGCACACGGTTCATTTGACCAAACAGAAATAAAACAATTATTTTTATAGAGATTTAAATATATTATTAACAGTTATTAGATACACAGAAATAAACTTGGGCACTCAATTTTAGATGATTATGGAAGCATCTTAGAACGCACCGTTTTCAGCAACCCATTATTATTCGTAAAACATTTTCATTAAGTAAAACGACTCTAATAAATCACCATAAACTAAATATTTACTGGCTAGTAACACCACACTTAAGTAATTGTTCTACGAAATACGAAATTAACTAAATCGACATCAAACTTTTGAATTTGGCTTAGAAAAGTTAAACAAAACGAACTCGATTCACTTTGAAAATGGTTTGAAACATTCCCGTTTAAAATAATATCTAATTGATGAAAAATTTACTTTGAAACCTTTTCTTTTTTAATTTCATAAAAATATGTAATAATTTAGGGTATTTTTTACGCAACAGCAGAGCAGATACAGAATACAGATACATTTATATTTTCGGCTACAGAGCTAGTAGTACAGTCTAATCATTTCAATCGAACATAAATATATTCAGAACGTATAATTTATATGTACTTTATAAATCATGGATTAAACAACTTTTATTTGTCATCCATACATATTGCAAAATATATAGTTTATAATTTATAATATAAGTAAAAATAATTTTAATGGACAGGTGACAAAAATTTTTAAAACCATCTAGTGAGTATTAAACTAACTAAACTAAGGAAATTATGACCCGTATCATACACTTGATGGCGTTACTTTCTATGACCAAATGCATTATTATGGAACTGTACGCCCCCTGAACTAAATTACTCTGTGGCTGTAGCTTCTCATTTACAGAAATAATTTGTATACGAGGCTACCAAATCAACGAAAATTTCGCCATTTTGGAGCCGAAAAAAATTAATTATAGCTAAACAAAACAAAACTACACTGCCATTTACATTCAGTGGCTTCCTACATGATAGATGAAGAGATTGAAAAATAGATTGAGTTAAACAATTAATATTTTCAAAAGTTATTGTGTTTACAAGCCACAGGGACATGATAAATCCACACCATAAGCCACTAAAACCATTTTTTTTATTTAAAAATACAATTAATCTATTTAAAAAAATTATGAATAAGTTCAACAATCATTTATCTTTCTAACAATGTGCTTTCTATATCATTTATATGTATAGTATGATTGCTAGATACGATTTTATTCGATAAAATGTTGGAATCTTAATTTTTAGGCGATAGTAGAACATACTTTGCGCTTTCGCTTAAGGTATGCAATATCGTATCAATTTACTATCATTCTCTTCTCCTTCTTATCTTAATAATTGTGTATGTGTATCTATTGTAATAAACTAAATTATTCGGAATCTGTGAACATTATTTAAATTACCTAGTAGTTATACGAACATTACATCTTGCTTTACCACATACCTATAAGTTAAAACTACACTAATAACAAAACACAATTGTACTACTGATCACTTTGGTTCGCAGTTGTATCGCTTCGAAGTATTCGCTTGTATCGCCAACTCAACACTGACCGCGGTCGCGGTCTTATATAGGGTCTCAGATAGTTCCAGAATCTTCTACTGTAGAAACATCTAGAATGTTCTTTTTTCTTTTTTTTTTCTTTTTATTTAAAAAACGTTACCCCCACACTAGGATTTTCTCCTGTATCGTGGAGGCAGTTTACAAACACAAATTGCACAAGGATAAACATCTAGACCCGGAAAAATTATTTGTAGGCCATACAAATACTTGTTCCGTGCGGGATTCGAATCCGCGCCCCCCAGCGCAAGCAACTCACTGCTAAGCCACTGCGCCACGGAGCCGTTCGAATCCATACCGATCCCGACTAACTAGGTGTCGATAGTTCTAGAAAGTTCTTCCACAAAAAATTCTAGAAGGATCTTGACTCTCCTAGTTCTGCTATTCGATACTAAAAGGCGCTAGTGGTAACTAGTGTCGCCATGTACCAGTCATTAGTGGTGGCGCGCAACAATAATAAGCGTGCCTTTTTATTGGATTGAAAGTGTTCAATATGGTTATAGTTTTAAAGCACTTAAAGTTATTTCGCTTTCATGTAAACCTTGAAAATATTTTATCATTAACCAACTCTAAATGTTAATTGCATTTATTATAACTTTGATGTTACTGTAGCATTCCTGATTGAATAAATAATTGCCTAACTTTTATTATTGACTCAAATTGAAATAATAAAAAATACTTGTAAAAATATTTCCATCATTTAGAATCAATGTGATTTTGATAGGATTGCATAAAATATATGTGACACTACCAGTGGCGTAGCGTGCCTTCGAGGGGCCCTGTATCAAAATTTGTTGGGGGGCCCCAATGAAGAGTAAAGATTTCATAAAAGGAACAAAAACGCTTGCATTGAATTCAAATTATTATATATTGATTTTAAGTTATTCATCATCATCGTTACAGCCCTTCATAAGTCCAAGGAATGAAAAAACGAATAAAGGAATAAAAAACATATACATAAAAATGGTCTTCAGTTCTCTATGTACACATAAATTATCGTCAATTATCACGACAACGGCAAAAGTACTAATTCCACTAGTTCATCATCATCATCATCATCATAACAGCCCTTCATAAGTCCATTAAAGAGCATAGGCCTCACCCAAGGAATGCCACAAAGCACGGTCCTGAACCACCTGCATCCATCGACTTCCTGCATGTCTTACCAGGTCGTCACTCCATATAGTGGGGGGACGCCCTACACTTCATCCGCCGGTACGAGGCCGCCACTCGAGAACCTTTTTCCCTATCGGTTGCCGGTTCTTCGAGCTATATGTCCGGCCCATGGCCACTTCAGCTTACTAATTCGTTGGGCCATGTCGGTGACTCTGGTTCTACTGCGCATATCCTCATTTCTAAGTTTATCACGCAGAGAAACTCCGAGCATAGCCCTCTCCATAGCTCGCTGAGCAACCTTGAGCTTCCTCATCCGGCCAGCAGTGAAGGACCACGTCTCAGTTCCGTATGTCATCACTGGCAACACGCACTGGTTGCACAATTTCGTTTTCAAGTTTTGAGGTATACCTGACTAGAAGATGTGCCGTTATTTCCCGAACGCTACCCAGTCGAGTCGAATCCCTCGATTGACCTCTCGGTCGAAGTTGGACTTACTTAGTCGGACTATTTGTCCCAGGTAAACATAAACGTCAACAACTTCGAGCTTAGAGCTACCAACAACTACCGACATAGGTGTGACATGGACATTAAACATGATCTTTGTTTTGTCCATGTTCATCTTAAGACCTATCCGTTGGGAAAAACTATTGAGGTCATTAAGCATAGTGCTTAGGTCCTCCAGCGATTCTGCCATAAGGACTATATCGTCGGCAAATCGAAGGTGAGTGATGTACTCGCCATTGATGTTAACACCGTATCCTTACCAGTCCAGAAGCTTGAAAACGTCTTCCAATGCAGCGGTGAAGAGTATCGGGGATATAACGTCACCCTGTCTTGCACCTCTCTGCAATTGGATAGGTTTCGTACTCTGGTTCTGTACTCGGATAGCCATCGTAGCCCTACTGTACAAGCACTTCAGCACTTCGATATACCGACAGTCAACTTGGCATCGCTGAAGGGACTGCAGCACCGCCCGAATTTCGACGTAATTTTGATTGAAAGTCTTTGGGCTTTCTCATAGTCCACATACGCCAGAAATAGTGGTAAATTGTACTCCTCGGACTTCTGTACAATTTGCCGAAGGGTATGTATGTGGTATATGGTGCTAAAGCCTTTTTGGAAACCGGCTTGTTCGGGAGTAATGACTCTCGAAAACAGCATGTAGACGCGGCTCAAAAGGGAACTCGGTCTGTAGTTCTTCAAGAGAGCGTTGTCACCTTTCCGGAGTAGTGCCACCATGGAGGACGGAATTAAAGAGCTTCTGAAGGACATCAAGTATCGGTTTTCCACCCGCTTTCAGAAGCTCCACTGTAATTCCATCCAGCCTGGGATCTTGCCGTTTTTAAGATGCTGGAGAGCCATTCTAATCTCGCTCAGACTGACGTCCGAGATATCATCGGAATAGTGTCGGATAAGACTCGCTCTTGGATCGTTACTCACACTTACGTGTGGCTCCAACGATGATGTGTACAGCTGCCAATAGAACCTCTCAATCTCACTCAAAACCTCAGGTGTCCCGGAAACGACGCTGCCATACTCGGTCTTCAGCTTCGACAGTTGGCTCTTTCTGGCAGACAGATCTCTTGCAAAGACTTGGGAGCCCTGGTTCTGCTCGATCTTTTCTTTAATACGAGCAGAATTAAAGTTGCACAAGTCCCGCCGCATGCATTTGGAGATCTGTATGTTCAGTTGCCTGTACGCTGTCAAATCTACTGAAGACTGCAGCTATATACCCCGTCTAAAAGCCATTGAGATTAGAGTGTGATCGGAGACTTTTTGTTTCTTCTGCGGCGGGTCTTGCAAAACTTAGCTCAGACCGCATGGACAGTTTCCACGAGCTTGTCATTCATATCGTCCATTGTATTGCAATCTTCTAGGCACTGAAAACGGTTTCGTAGCTCGAGCTGAAAGGTTTCTGGACTTTGGATTAGAGCACGAGAAGGACGGAGCGTTGACTTCATTAGACGTGACTTCTCCAACTTAACGTTTAGGTTCAGTGTGCCTCTCACCATTCGGTGATCGCTGCCGGTTTTCACCCTCGCGATCACTGAGACATCACTGAATAGTTGTCGTCTGGTCGTCATAATAAAGTTAATCTCATTTTTTGTCGAACCGTCGTGGCTCGACCAGGTCCACTTCCTGTGGGGCCGCTTCTGGAAGAAAGAGTTCATCATAAAGAGTCCTTCTTTCTCCATGAAGTTCGCCAGCTGCTGGCCCTTTGGGTTCCGTTGCCCTATTCCGAATTTCCCTACTTTCAGCTCACCGTTCTCTCTTGTGCCTAGTTTTGCGTTGAAGTCTCCCATTAACACCGTATAGTGGGTTTTGGAGGAATGCATTGTTCTAGAGATATCCTCATACATTTCTTCCACCTCCTCATCGGCGTGTACCGAGGTTGATGCGTAAACCTGTATAACCTTCAGCGATTACCGTTCGGTGATTCTGAGTATAAGGTCCGCAACCCTCGTCGACACACTCCCAATCTTTACAACGTTGTTAACGAGAGACTTGTGGACGATAAATCCGACACCTCCTTGGGACAGATGGTCGCCCTCCTGGTGATAGAACAAATTGCCGGATTCGAGGATTACCGTGACCTCCCCCTCTCTTCAGACTTCGGATAATCCTATGACATTCCAGTGCAACTTGTCTATCTCTTCTTCTAGCTCCAGGACCTTCTCGTCAGTCCTCAGGGTGCGTGCGTTATAAGTTGCCATGTCGAGTCGTCGTAGGTGGCAACAGAACCTCCACCGGAGACTCTTAGCACCCCCTGCCTCGCTGTTACCATGGTCGCCACCTTAGCCAGGAATAGCGGGGCTGCCGGGGACTGGGGGCCATCTCTTCGTTACTTTCATGGGGGTATATTGCCATAGTTGCCACGCTTGGCGAGCGGGTTGGCAAGCGCAGTTTTTTTATTGTTGTTTTGCTGTTATCAGAAAGATGCTGCTGCCCATCCTCTGCCTCAGTTTCCGTCTGTCGCCTTTTACGACACCCACGGGAAGATATGGGATTGTGAGTATTCTTACCCGCCACTACACGGGCTTATGAGTTATTACTTACAATAAATACTCCTAGGAACTAAGCTAGCCAAACAATTTAATTTTCGTGCCTTTTGTTCGGCGAACATAGCTGAAGACGATTTCAGTTTTACTAAATTCTTTACTTCTTTAGAGAATAGTGATAGCCTTTCCTGTCCCATTAGAAGTCCTTGGAGTTTTTGCTTACACACGTTGGGGGCCCCTGTAGCCCGGGGGCCCCGTATCATTGATACGGCTGATACGGCGGTAGCTACGCCCCTGGACACTACATTTATTACCTTTGATTAAAAATATACCATCGAACATAAATATCGTCACCCGGGCGATGCTTGCGATGCGGGCTTAAATAGCACCATAACGGTGTGTGTGTTTGTGTTTGTGTTTGTGTGTGTGTTTGTGTGTGTGTGTGTGTGTGTGTGTGCGTGTGTGTGTGTGTTTGTGTGTATGTGCTTGTGTTTGTGTTTGTAAAAAATATAAACAAATGACTAAATTCAAAAGGTTTCTAAAGTATAATCTCTTGAAACTCCTCTGCCTTCTAAATAATTTATTAACGGCATTTTAACAGAAGTAAATCTTTAAAAGATACGTTTATAGAAAAATCGGCAAATATAAAAAGAATAACCTCTATGTCATACAACATGTTTTGCGAAGTATCCATGGTCCTACCTAAATGCGACGATGGCGGAACATATTAGGGTTTTAGTCAGTGGAAGTCCGACGTAACCTGTCCGTTTTTTTTTTAGATTCATAAGAAATCCTTTTCAGTGAATATAAATAAAACGGTGTTTCCATACCGAATCAGAACTGAAGAGTGCTAGAACAATTGAAATGCTAAAAGGCACTACGAGGAAAACAAACGAGGGATTGTGAGCGAAGACGTGCTCTGCTTTTGCACGACAACTGCTTACTGCAAAGACTGCTGTCCTAAAAATGGGTTATTGAAATTTTTTAAACACTACCTGATTTTCTAATTGCGATAATTATTTATTTCAGAAATAAAAAAGAGAGTTTTAGAAGAAAAAATTGTTATAGACCAAATCAAAGAACAATTTCTGCCAAATTTGAGGAGAAAAACAAACCAGCCAAGAGGAATAATGTTTATCTTTTAGCTATATATTTTTCTTTAATATTAGGTATGTTACAGGCAAGGGCGCCGCCAAAGGGGGTCAAGGGAGAGCAACCCCTAGAGACTCGAAAAATTTAATCAAATGCCAACTCATTTATTGTACGATTTACTCGATGCGATCTGAAACGCACACCGGTGCGAAAGTAAACACATTTTTCTATTTATTCCGTGCCGTCAAAGTAGTTTGTGTATGTACACTCTAACGCAATGAACGACCAATGACATAGAGCGACTAGAGAATTTGATTCTTCAGTCCTGAAAATTTCGGAATTAAATATTACAAAACCAGGATTTTTGGAAATTATACTGATTATGATACTGGATTTATTTGTGTTTATGCCGCAAAACAGAGATTATGTCAAAAGATATTTTTATTAATTTGTTGATGTATATAGCGTTATTTTAAAATAATTATATACTTATCTATTGAATTAAGAAGTCATTATGCGAATGTTTACTAAAACTTGTAAATAAAAAATTAATACTTAATTCCTGCTCTTGTAGTTTTTAATATAATATAATAAGTTATAGATATTTATTGGCGGTTTTCTGCAACTGCACTAAATATAACTAAAAGCTTTGTACCAGTAGAGCGTAGCTTGCAATATTATTTAAGAAACATTCGAGACATTTTATAATATAAAAGTTGTAAGATCACAGACGCAATTACCGAATTCTTTCAGAAGCTCATCAATAGAAGTATAGTAACACAAGTGAGAAACCTAAATAGCCCAGCGGATTAGTAAACTGAATTGGCAATGGGCTGGCCATATAGCCCGAAGAACCGACAACCGATGGGGAAGAAAGGTTTTCGAGTGGCAGCCTCGTATCGGTAGGAAAAGTGGAGGGCGGATCCCCACTAGATGAAGTGACGACCTGGTAAGACATGCAGGATGTCAATGGATGCAGGTGGCAGAGGACCATGCGGGGAGGCCTATGCTCAGCAGTGGACTGGCGAAGGACTGTAATGATGATGACGGTGAAGTGAGCTAGGGTTTAGTAACTCAGCGCAGCAATTGTTTCCATGCGGCATCGTGTGGTCTGTCAAACTGTATATTTACAGACTGTGAGGTTTTCCATCTTAGTCCTCGGAGAGGACAATTGACAACACATCTGTGGCCTTCTTTGTTTGAAGTTGCCTGCAGGTGTCCATGTACTACAGCAGCCACTTACGATCAAGTAGACTGTAAGATCTTTTTTTTAAAAAACCTTACCCCTACACTGCCGTGGAGGCGTGCGCCGAGCCGCGGTAGCTCAGATGGTTAGCGCTCGCTGTAAGATTCACAGTACTCGAGCAATCCGGGTTCGATCCCCGCCGGCACCAATGAATTTTAAGTGCTGATTTACCACGTGCTCGGAAGTGAAGTGAGGAAACCTGCATGTGTCTGAGAAATAAGAAAAAAATTCTCAGTCATGTGAAGTTCGTCAACACGCATTGGGGCAGCACGGCGGACATTTCCTTGCCCTAAAACCCCCTCAGAAATAAGAGGAGGCCCGTGCCCAGCAGTGGGACGTAAATAGGCTGCAACTTTACCCCTACACTAGGATTTTCTCCTGTGTGGTGGAGGCAGTTTACAAACGTAAATTGCACGAGGACAAACATCCAGACCCAGAACAATTATTTGTAGGCCATACTTATAATTTTAACAGTGGTAGAGCTAAGCGGCAGCTTTTGCTGTCGCACGGATGGGCCGGCTCGAACCGGGGTGGTACCACGATCTCACAGAATACCGGCGTGAAGTAGAGGTTTACCTCTGGGTTCCGCTTGGTGAGTGCAGGTGGCCGGAGGCACAATCCCCCCCCCCCCCGTCAACATGGTAGTGAATTGAACAGAAGACTACCCCAGGAGGGTACCAGCACCCTTGGAGAATCCCTCGCTGAGCATCCACGACCAAACCACTCCACTCCTGGGCGTGGGTGCTCAGGCTGCCCCGCGTATTCTGGGGAGAGCGAAATTCCGCTCGCGACTAATACTGCTCGGGGCAAGCTGAGCAATAAGACCAAGGCGACCCCTTTCACGCTATCCGTGAATTATTGCAATATCAGGGGACTTCATTCCAACCTTAACGCTGTCCATTACCATCTAGAGACGGTGAAGCCGGCCTTGCCCTTTTTAACCGAGACTCAGGTGTCCTCTCCTGCTGATACTTCATATCTCTCTTACCCGGGGTACAAATTTGAACACTCCTTTGTGCCCCGGGCTGGAGTTTGCGTATACGTCAGGGAGGACATCTGTTTTCGATGCCTCGGCAGTCTTGAAGGTACGGACCTGTCCATCCTATGGCTGCGCATAGACAGCGACGACCATCCCCGCGTCTACGGGTGACTCTATAGGTCCCATAGCGGTAATGCCGACACAGACCGACTCATCGACCACGTCCAAATGGCTGCAGACTCCGTGCTACAACAGGTCCCATCCGCAGAGATCGAGATACTCGGTGATTTTAACGCCCACCACGCTGAATGGCTTGGTTCTCGTTTAACCGATCATGCGGGTAGATCTGTCTATGACTTTGCTTTGACATATGGTCTAACACAACTGGTTACTTCGCCTACGCGGATCCCAGATGTGGAGGATCATGTACCTTCCCTGTTGGACCTTCTGCTGACCTCTCATCCGGACGGATATCAGGTCTCCGTCGATGCCCCACTGGGCTCTTCGGACCATTGTCTGATCCGGAGTACGGTGCCACTCACGCTCCCATCGCAGTTGCGATCTGCAGCTTGACGCCGTGTTTGGCACTATAGGTCGGCCGATTGGGACGGGATGCGGTCTTTTTTTGCATCCTACCCTTGGGGGCGAGTTTGCTTCTCGCCGGAAGATCCCAGCGTTGTTGCCGATTCTATTGCTGATGTGGTACTTCAGGGTATGGAACTTTTTATTCCATCCTCTGTGGTGCTCATTGGAGGCAGATCCCAGCCATGTTTTGGTCGCTCCTGTAGAATAGCATCACGCTATAAGCAGGAGTGCTACCGGGCCTGTTCAGCCCAGGCCCGGTAGCACTTAAAAAGAAGTATAATTCCGCCTCCAGGTCCTTCAAAAGTATTATTGCCAAGGCAAAGTCAGAGCACATTGGCAGAATTGGCGAGAAACTAGTTCGCCTCCCTTCGGGAACACGTGCATTCTGGTCTCTCGCCAAGGCTGTCCAAGGGAATTTCTGTAAGCCATCACTACCAGCGGTGTGAGTGCTCCATGCGGGAATGTGCTGTTTACACAGCGCTTGGTGTGTAAAGCACTCCTCTCCCTGGACGTCAACAAGTCGAGTGGGCCTGATAGAGTCCCACCTATTGTGCTGAAGACGTGTGCTCCGGAGTTGGCACCGGTTTTAACGCGTCTTTTTCGGTACTCCTACTCCCTAGGCGTAGTCTCGGACTCATGGAAGATAGTTTTGGTGCACCCGATCCCTAAAAAAGGCGACCGCTCAGATCCGTCTAACTACAGGCCTATCGCTATCACCTCCTTGTTCTCCAAAGTAATGGAAACGATTATTAACAGCCAGCTCATGCGGTACCTTGAGGATCACCAGCTGATTAGTGACCGCCAGTATGGTTTCCGTCGAGGTCGCTCAGCTGGTGATCTTCTGGTCTACCTGACCCATAGATAAGCGGAGGCAGTGGAGTCCAAGGGGGAGGCGTTGGCCGTTAGTTTGGACATAGCGAAGGCTTTCGATCGGGTTTGGCATAAAGCGCTTCTTTCGAAGCTGCCTTCCTATGGGCTTCCCGAGAAATTGTGCAATTGGATCACCAGCTTTCTTGCAGATCGGAGCATCAAGGTCGTAGTAGACGGTGCATGCTCCGATTACAAGCCCATTAACGCTGGTGTTCCACAAGGCTGCGTGCTATCACCAACGCTGTTTCTTCTGCATATCAATGATATGTTGCAAACCAGTAACATTCATTGCTATGCAGACGACAGCACTGGTGATGCTTTATACACCGGCCGTGCCAATATTTCTCGGGAAAACGTCGCCGAGTACCGGAACAAACTTGTGTCTGAAGTCGAGACTTTGTTGAACAGTCTCAGACTGGGGGCGACTAAATCTAGTCCAGTTCAATCCCCAGAAGACACAAGTTTGCGCGTTTACCGCTAAAAAGATTCCCTTTGTCGTTTCTCCTCAGTTTCAAGGCACTCCCCTTGTTGCCTCAGCCAGTATCGGAATTATCGGTGTCGACATATCCAGTGACATGCAGTTTCGTGGTCACTTGGAAGAGAAGGCCAAATTGGCCTCTAAAAAGCTTGGCGTGCTCAGCAAAGCGGGACAGTATTTTATGCGGGCACACCGCTTGCAACTTTACAAGGCGCAAGTTCGGCCTCACATGGAATACTGTTCCCATCTTTGAGGTATTCGCAACAGACTAGGGTTTTCTACCGGGAAGTCACAAACGATGACCTATAAGGGCAAGTTTAAACGTGGACCAATTATAAAGATGGACGGTGCAACGATCACGAGTGTTTCACAGGCAAGAGCCCTAGGAATAATTTTGGACGAGGCTAGGTCCTATGTGCAGCATGCATTATATATCGGCGAGAAGGCCGCTCTTGCTTCGGGAAGATGTCGCGACTGTCTTCATCGACCTGGGGCATAAGATTTCACGCCCTTAGAGTCCTATATTCAGGGACCTATGTGGCAACGTTAACATATGCTGCTGCCGTATGGTACCAACGCTCGTCCCTTTATGTAATCAGAAGCGTACTGATGAGGACGCAAAGACCAGCTTTGATTCTTCTCACGAAGGCTTACAGGACGGCTAGCAGCGCAGTGCTACCGGTGTTGGCGGGCGTATTGCCTGCCGACCTGGAAGTTTTTCGTGCGGGACGAGTCGACGAGGAGGGGACGGGTTTGGTCGATAAGGAGCGCAGGAGGAAGAAGAGGGAGATGATGGCTGCTGTCGTTGCCATTTGGCAGGACCGGTGGGATTCAAGCCAAGATGGCAGGGATCTATACAAGTTTTTCCCGGACATCGCAGAGCGTCTAATCTTCAGGTGGGTCGAGCCCGATTATGCAGTATCGCAGATTCTTGTTGGTCACGGGTGTTTCAACGAGCGTCTCCTAAAATTCAACCTTAGGAACTCTGGCTTATGCCCCTGCGGCTCAGCACTGGAGAGTCGTGACCATGCTCTCTGGGATTGCGATCTGTATATTGAAGAGAGGAACGCATTATTGGACAGCCTACAAAGAACAGAAATAGGACCAGTATACTTCCGGGACCTAGTGTGCTGCGAATCCAACTTTAAGGAGTTTAGGAGATTTGCGCATGCATGGCATCACAAAAGGAAACAGTATGAGAACTGAAAATATGTCCAGATAGCTGCGAACCCAGAGTGTCGTCGCTGTGGAGTCACGCCCCAGAAGGGGGAGAAGTGAAATGTAGAGAAAAGCGACGGAACAGAGAGATTTGTAGGGAGTCAAGTAAGCGCACGTGGGAAAGAGCCACGAGCAAGTACCGTGTGCGTCTCCCGTGATTCGGTCCGTATGCCGCAAGGCGGGAAGGACCATGGGATGGTGGAGGGAATGGTTGTTCCCATCTCTGGGCAGGGGCCCCCCAGTGCCAACTCCTTCCACTTGACCGCATCCAGCGCAGAGCGGTTCGAATCGTCGACGACCGAGTTCTTTCCGATCGGCTTGACTCACTGGCACTGCGTAGGGAGGTTGCATCTCTTTGCGTATTTTATCGCATCTACCACGGGGAGTGCTCTGAGGAATTGTTCGGACTAATTCCAGCCGCTCAATTTCACCATCGCACATCGCGACAGAACTTGCGATACCATCCATATCATCTAGATGATTGGCGGTCCACCACTGTGCGATTCAGAAGAAGTTTTCTACCTCGCACAACTTCCTTGTGGAATTGATTACCACCAGCGATTTTTCCGGACCGATACGACTTAGGGACCTTCAAGAAAAGAGCCTACTCCTTTTTAAAAGGCCGGCAACGCATCTGCGATTCCCCTGGTGTTGCAGTTGTTCATGGGCGGCGGTAGTCACTTACCATCAGGTGAGCCGCATGCTCGTTTGCCCCCTCTCCTATAAAAAAAATACAAATACTTTATCCGTACGGGATTCGAACCCGCGGCCCCCAGCGCAACAACTCATTGCTAACCAACTGCGCCACGGAGCCATCTAAGGGGAGGCTTGTGCCCAGCAGTGGGACGTATATGTATAGGTTGTAACTTTCATTTTTTAGTTCGTCACTTCAGTTTTATATAAAAAGTACATTGTTGTTGTGAAAATAATTTGTGTTTAAATAATGGCTCCGTAGCGCAGTGGCTTAGCAATAAGTTGTAGCACTGGAGCCGCGGGTTTAAATCGCACACGGATCAAATATTTGTATGGCCTACAAATAATTGTTTCGGTCTGGATGTTTGTACTTGTGCAATTTATGTTCGTAAACTGTCTCCACGATACAGGAGAAAATCCTAGTGTTGGGGAGTAACGACATTAAAGAAAAGGACAAAAAAACCGGTGCTTATTAGAAATGAATCTGAAGAATTTAAAACTCGTCCAAAATTCTTCTTCTAGTCTCTACAGAAGTCCAAACCATGACCGTAACTGTATCAATATATAAAATAAATCCCTTTTAAAAATAAACTATCGACGCGCCCCGGCTTCGCCTGTGTGGGATTTATCAATGTGGTGTTATTTAGACTTAAGATAATTATCAAGGAAATTTTTGAATAAAATATGACCTAGGTCACTCCTGTCATTGCTATATGTCTGTTCGTGAAGTTTTATTACAATCGGTATAGGCAGAAAAAATTAAATAAACAAAAAACCGGCCAAGTGCGAGTCGGACCCACACAATGAGGGTTCCGTACCATAGTAATACACCTTTCTACTAGGGGACCGCCTTTTAATTTTTAATTTATTTTATTTTTTATTATAGCGGCAACAGAAATACACATTCTGTGATAATTTCAACTTATTACGTATCATGAGATACAGCCCGCTGACAGACAGACGGACGTGCGGACGGGCGGACGGACGGACGGACGGAAAACGTTGGCTTAATAATAGGGTCTCGTTGGTTACCCTTTGGGTACGGTAACCCTAAAAATGGTTATGAATGTCTTCATGGCATGCAAATAACAACCTCAACTCAAAATAAGGCACATGTTTCAATATTACAGCCATACGCTTCAACGGACGCTTCGCTGTGACGGACACGGGGACATTCACAACACAACATGAGCCAACTAACCAGGGTACAGTTCCATAGTAAAGCATTTCGCCCTAGAAAGTAACGCCATCAAGTGTATGATACGGGTCATAACTTCCTCAGTTTAGTTAGTTTAATACTCACTAGATGGCTTTAATATATTTTAAAATTATTCTCATTAAAATTATTTTTACTTATCTTATAAATTATAAACTATATATTTTGTAATATGCATAACAAATTTTTAACAGTGGTAGAGCCAGGCGGCAGCTTTTGCTGTCGCACGGATGGGCCGGCTCGAACCGGGGTGGTACCACGACCTCACAGAATACCAGCGTGAAGTAGAGGTTTGGAAGAGAGTGAAGGCCTGTTTGCAGGTGGCCGGAGGCCCTTTTTACTGGAAATGAGGCATTCCATCCTAGTCCTCACGGGTGAAAACGCATCTGCATTTTGATTTGTAATAGAGGATAGATGTAGATGTCTATGGGGCGCAGCAACCACTTACCATCAGGTGGACTGTGTGCTTGTTTTTCGCCCTTATCCTATAAAAAAATTTGTGTAATCCATGATTTATAAAGTATAAATTATACGTTCCAATTATTTTTATGTTCGATTGAAATGATTAGTCTGTACTACAAGCTCTGTAGCCGAAAATATAAATGTATCTGTATGTGTGGCTGTTGTGAAAAAAATAACCTAAATTATTACATATTTTTATGAAATTAAAAAAAGAAAAAGTTTCAAAGTTAATTTTTCATCAATAAGATATTATTTTAAACGGGAATGTTTGAAATCATTTTCAAATTGAATGGAGTTCGTTTTGTTTAACTTTTTAAGCGTAATTCAAAAGTTTGATGTCGGTTTAGTTTAGTTCGTATTTCGTAGAATAATTACATAAGTGTGGTGTAACTAGATAGTAAATATTTAGTTTATGGTGATTTATTAGTGTCGTTTTACATAATGAAAATGTTTTACGAATAATAATGGGTTACTGAAATCGGTGTGTTCTAAGATGCTTCCACAATCATCTAAAATTGAGTGCCCAAGTTTATTTCTATGTATCTAATAACTGTTGATAATATTTTTAAATCTCTATGAAAACAATCGTTTTATTTCTATAAAACTACTAACCGTGTGCCATTCCAATTTTCTATTTATGTATCAATGCATAGCTAATTGTTAACTTTAATCTTACTCTTAAGGTTTGTGTGTTACAAAATTTTTAAAATTCATATATTATATATATTTATTACTATTTCCGTTTCAATTTTTAACGAATGTAGAATGTAATTTTTACATTCGTAGATAATTGGAATGGAAATAGTAATATAAGTTTAAAATATATAGAATATTGAATGTGAGGGTAGGCAAAGAGCATTATACATATACACACGCACACATTCACAGAGTGCTCTCATGTGAGTGAATTGGTATATACACACACACATATAAATATTATAGTTAGCGCAGTGGCGTAGCGTGCCTTGGATGGGCCCTGTATCAAAATTTGTTGAGGGGCCCCATTAAAGAGTAGGGGGATGAAGTTGTTCACGTCCGCAGGAATTGCCGCACGCACCCTGCACGTGTCCCCTGGGTGGCGCTAAACGAACAACAAACTACTATCTGCTGTACTGTTGCGCTATAATCTTGCAACCTCACAGCACTATCACAGTCGTTCAAATAATATTGTATCATTTAATTACCTACTTGAAATGCCTCAATGCGATCAGCTCTCCTCGGAGAGCCACCGGACTAGAGATATTGGACCTATTACCCGAATCTGCCAACTTAATATAGAAAGTTTTAGTCAAGCTAAATGCGAAGTAAGATTAATAATTATTTATTAAGAAATAATGCGAAGATGAAGAATTCTATTAGAAAATGACATAGACGTACTCCTTTTACAAGAAACACACTAGATATGAACAGGATCTATATAAACATGGTGCTATCCCGGGATACTACCTTGCTCATTCAATATGTATCGTGTATGTTTAATATGTAATATGGCATCGCCACTTATGTTAAAGACGGTATTAAACATGTCGCTGCGGAGACTTGCCTTGTGGTCCGGATGTATTTGCCTCTGCAATAAAGATCAATAACCTTACAATTGTAAACGTATACAAACCACCGAACTATTCATGGACTACCAACCTCCCCGCTTTCCCACACCCATGCCTATATGCCGGCGACTTCAATAGTCATCACACGACCTGGCGATATAACAAAAATGATGCAAATTTGTTCACCACCTCGTGCAATGGGCGGAGAACAACAACCTACACCTGGTATTTAAGAGGACTACAGGAGCTAAACGCAAGTTTTATATTGCCTTAAAGTATATCATCCAATGCAGTAAACTAAACCAGAAAAATATATGATATTTTTTAGTATATATGCTAGTTAGATAGTGTGATGAAAACATGATACTACTAATTTGATACGATAGAAAAAAATCACAAAGATACCTCTAAAAAAAATTTTTAACGAGTAAAAACCATGCAATCTTTTCAATTTTTTGTCATATTATTCTACAAGCAACATATTAACGTAATAGTGTTTTTATTTTTAATAAAATTAATAGATTTTCTTTAAATCGCATTTTCTTATTTCTGAAATAATATGTATGGATGTGTGCGTAAACGCCTGTGTACCGACACTGCCATAGATAAAGATATATGTAGCAAGCTAGACACTGCTGGCCGAGGCCCGATGCTATACAGATGTGTCGCTCTCTTTGCCGTATTATTTACGTAAAGATTGTTTAATGTATGTGTATAATTTTATTTTTAAATTCATTTTTTCATGTTCATAAATATTCTTCTTTTCATAAATATTCTTGTTTCCATAAATATTCCTATTTCGTGTAAATATAAAATATTTTAAGTTAAGATTAATTTAAATTAAGTTAATAATTATAATTGGTAAATATGGGAAATAAAAGTGAAACCCGTTACCCGCCCAACATATGAACGAAAAAAGGTAAGAACATTTTATTATTACTAAATATTTATTTAAATTAAAATTAATAAAATTATTATTTAAATATTTAACTTATGATTTGGAAACGTAGTGTATACCTGAGTACCTGGGTTCGATTTTAGGAATATGAAGTTAAATTTCTTTTTTCTTTTTTATTTAAAGTATTACATATTTAGACAAATTTATTAAATACTTTTATAAATTATAACTAAAAAAAACCTATTTATTTTTATAACAATAAACCTATATTTGCAGTTTGCACTCGAGAGTGACCGGGTTGGATTCCAGGAATTTGAAGTCAAATTTTATTTTTTATTCAAATATTATGTATTTAGATAAATTTATTAAAATTTTATAAATAATAACTAAAAAAATATATTTATTTTCATAACAATAAACCTTTGAATTTAGGAAACGTAGTGTATTACAGTAGTGCATTTTGTAGAATAATGGATTTGCAGTTTGCACTCGAGAGTACCTGGGTTCGGTTCCAGCAAAATGAAGTTACATTTTCTGTTTTCTTTTTTATTTAAAGTATTACATATTTAGACAAATTTATTAAATACTTTTATAAATAATAACTAAAAAAAAAGCTATTTATTTTTATAACAATAAACCATATTTGCAGTTTGCACTCGAGAGTGCCCGGGTTCGATTCCAGGAATATATAGTCAAATTTTCTTTTTATTTTTTATTTTAAGTATTACATGTGTAGATAAATTTATTAATTACTTTTATAAATAATAACCAAAAAAGCTTTTGAAATGTAATTATTTTTTTACAGGAGAAAAAAAGTTGAAAATATTAACACGAAAGTTAGTATTTCCAATGTGTAAGTAGGTACCTTAAACTATCCTAAGCTATAATAACAATAAAAAAAACTAAATATACCTAATATTTTTGTTAAAAGACCGCGGGTTATTGATAAATTAACACCATAGAACCATAATATTTAGAATTGACATATCTACATAATTTGAAATATTAAATTTTTTGCAGATTGGAAACAGTACCACAGGAAAATCATCATTGTGAAGGTATTGATATAAGTAAATATTATCCATCGAAGCGTGTACTGGAAGACGCCTATAGTACACAGGTAATATTCATAACATCAGCTGCACGTTGTAATGTGACATGCCTAGCCACAAACGCACACACATGCACACACACTCACACACAGACACACATACATGGGCATATATTTCTCAATTTTATATTTAATAATTTGAGAACTAGATTTTGTTATCATTGTAGCACTTACAACTGTAAGTATGTACTTATTATATACTTACTATTACGAGGATTGAGATTGTTACTCCTTAACGCAGGTTATTCCGTAACCTAACTTTGAATATAATATGTTATAGTTAGTACAAACGATGTAATGTCCTACCCATGTACTACAATCACTTTTATATAAATAAAGTTTATTACTATTCTTATATAAATAAAAATAATTTAAGTTTCATCGAATCAGTTTTATTTCAAAATCACCCACATCCTTAAATTTTCAAGTAACATTAAATTAAAATAAAAAATAATTTCGTTGACCCATCTATTTCTTTGTTAGATCTTTATCTGACCTACGTTTCGTCTATTATAACCATGACGCAAATACAAAGACTTTGTATTTGCTTCATGATTATTACACTCCGGCGTAACTTCGCTAAGTCGTTAGTGTTAAACCTCACTGGCGCTAGATGGCGCTCACATGGATTGTGTAAATGTGTGCGTGAATCATTCAAGGTCACTTGGCTCTTGTAGTCCTCTTAATGCCAAGGATAGAGGATCGTTCAGGTCAGCAAGATGGAAACGGGATTATAATCCAGACTTAACGTTTACTACCTGTGACATCAATCGAACCCCATTACAAACCACACGAAGAATTCTCTCAGACTTCCCGAACAGCCAACACCGACCGGTGCTTGTGGAGATTGGTATTAAGGTTCCCTTAACAAACTCCGTGCCTTTGCCTCGACGGAACTTCCACAAAGCAGACTGGCCCAAATTCAGCGCTGACATGGATGCTGCTATCAGATGGATATCTCCCTGTGCCGAAAACTACAAGAGATTCACTAAACTTATCATAGCAACAGCAAAAAAGAGCAATCTCCGAGGCTACCGCAAGGTGCACATCCCTTGCTGAAAACTATTTGATGAGTGTACGCGCACGGGTAACTATGAAATATGTTATGACTTTCTGAAATCCCTCGACGAAGGGCGTTGAAATAGGTGGCTCGATACTGTGGAGTCAATGGATTTTAAGACTTCCAACAGGAAAGCTTGGGGGGTGCTCAATGGGTTGGCAGGTAAGACTGGAACAAACTCCCGTGGCGGATCTGCTCCACTAGCCAATGCGATTGCAAACAGAATAGTTGAGGTGTCCCGAATCAAAGGAAGGAAAGATGATACCCGGGCGACACGACAGTGCGCTGAACAGCTCAAGGCGCCGCTACCAATTGACTACCAGCTGTCACAAGAATTCTCCCAAGATGAAACCGATCGCACCTTGAAACTATTGCCCCCTAATAAAGCTGCTGGTTTCGATGGAGTCTACAATGAGTTTCTAAAGCACCTGGGTCCGAAATGCAGGAAATGGCTGAGAGTTCTACCGTCCTATAGCCCTTCTGAGCTGTGTCTACAAACTTCTGGAGAGACTAATCTACAACCGCATTATGCCCTTTCATTGATAAGGTGGTTCCAGTGAAACAAGCTGGCTTCCGTTGTGGCCGCACCTGTACCGACCAGGTGTTGTCCCTCACAACCCACATTAAAGAAAGGTTTCAAAAGAAACTAAAGACGGCTGCTGTTTTAATAGGCCTGTCAGCGGCATACGACACAGTTTGGCGGCAAGGATTGGTCTATAAGGTCATGAAAGCGGTACCATGTAGAAAAATGGTGGGGCTGTTAAATAGCATGCTTAGCAACCGTGAGTTCATGGTTTTCCTTGGCGACAGTGAAAGTTGTACCAAAGAGCTGAACAATGGATTACCACAGGGTTCAGTTTTGACTCCGCTGATGACATAACACTAGTTTCCCAACACTAAACCTTCAAATCCGCCGAAGGTAACCTTAACGAGGACTTAAGCATACTAGACAAATACTTTAGGAAATGGAGACTAGTACCAAACACTGCCAAAACCGAAGTAACTGCGTTTCACTTGACTAAACAAATGGCAAAATACGAGCCCACTGTTGAGTTTGCTGGAGCCATGTTACACTACAACCCCACTCCAAGATACCTGGGCGTGACTCTCGATCGGAGTCTCACGTACGCTCCGCACATGGACAAATTATCCAAAAAGCTCCAGACCAGAAACAACATCTTGCACAGGCTAGCGGGCACCACTTGGGGGGCCAGCGCCGATGTGCTACGTACAACCGGTCTCAGTTTGGTGTACTCAACAGCAGAGTACTGTGCACCAGTATGGTCAAATAGTGCACATGTGCTGCATGTGGACACTCAGCTGAAGCAGACCATGAGATGCATATCTGGAACCTCAAAATGTACCCCCCTCCAGTGGCTCTCCGTGCTAAGCCATATAAGCCCACCCCATTTGAGAACACAACAAATACCACAACGAGAGTCGCAGAAGATCTACGGAAATCCCAACCTGCCAGCTCACGCGGAGTTTACTGATCCGCCAACCCACCGTCTGAAGTCACTTCACCCACCACACCAGACCGCATGTGAACTCGTGTCCAGCGGATTTAACACATCTGCTGAGTGGTTGCAGTAATGAAACGTAAAACCCCCTGATAGCATGGGAGTTACCATCAACCCTACACTTAAACCTGCTGGTTTTGCGCTCCCAAGAAGGGAATGGTGCCAACTGAGTAGGGTACGAACCGGATGCGGGCGAAGCAATGTCTTCATGTCCATGTGCGGGTGGAGGGAATCACCGGGGTGTAAGTGTGGAGCTGCTGTCCAGGATGTTGAGCATATAGCTAGAGACTGCCCACTCACAAGGTACCACGGCTGCCCAACAGACCTGTTCTCTCTCGAAAACGACGCTATCCCATGGATTCAGCAATTAAAAGATAGAATAACTTTATGATTTTGATTTTTAATTTTAATTTAATTGTGAACGATTGTAAGAATGCCATACGAATTAATAAATAATAGAAAAGTAAAGATTTCATAAGAGGAACAAAAACACTTGAATTGAATTGAAATTATTATATATTGATTATAAGTTATTACTTACAATTAATACTTCTAGGAACTAACCTAGCCAAACAATACTAACATAGCTGAAGACGATTCGGCGGCATTCATAGCTGAAGACCTTTCAGGTTTTTTAAATTCTTTGCTTCTATAAATAATAGTGATAGCCTTTCCTGTCCCGTAGAAGTCCTTGGAATTTTTGGTTACACACGTTCGGGGCCCCGTATCATTGATACGGCTGATACGCCGGTAGCTACGCCCCTGAGTTAGCGTAACAATCATCAGGTGGCGCTTTTTCCAAGGAGCACCAGTTTCACTCGCAAGAGGGCTCTCTTCCTCCTTATATATTACTATACTCTTTGCGACTAACGATATTTAAGACATCTGGTCAGATAACGTCTTATTACTGGAGTCTTATCACAGTACGCGAGCAACCCGGGCTCCGAGTTCGATCCCCGCCGGCATCAATGATATTGTTAATTGAAATTTTAAGTGCTGTGCTATTTAAGTGATGACCTGCATATATGAGAAATAAGAAAAAATATTTCGAAGACATGTGAAGTTCGCCTATACGCATTGAGGCAGCGCGGCGGACGTTTCCTCGGGCTAAAACCCTCTCAGAAATGAGAGGAGGCTTGTGCCCAGCAGTGGGACGTATATAGGATGTAACTTTAAATTTTAACTTTAACTGGAAGCTTTTTAGATGCACACTTTCACAAGTTAATACATTCAGATTCGTTTTCATGTTTAGGTGGCTGACAACACCGACAAGACCAACAACAAGAACTACAAATTATTAGTAATTATAATTTACAGTATTAAATTCAAAACAACTTCGTTAAATAATAGAAGCACCTTAGTAGAAGTATATTTCATGTGATATAAAAAGAAAAAGAAAATACAATGGTAATAAAATCGTTTCATGTCAAACTATTTACTCGAACAAAGAAGAGAACCAATAGATTCTATTTGAGTAACTTCCGGAGGAAGTCAAATGAATTTATCAAAGGAGCCTGAGTTCAATTTAATTTACTTGAAAGTACTAAACGCAATATAGTGTTAAAATAAAAGACATCAGAATGTAATACTACGCCAAGTTTTATTTGTTGTCCGAAAGGAGTTGTTTTGAGTATTCTAACCATTTATTAATTTTGAACAGTAGGACATACAAATTAATCAAGAAGGGAATGGAAAATGGAAGGACGTAGATGTGCTCCGCTTAGTTTCGCCCTTCGTGCATACTTTGCAAATATATTCTTTGTAAACATACTTTATAGACAAGAAATTTTAAAATACCTAAATATTCAAAATAAAATTCTCTCGTACTGGTAATGCTGGTCACCATCACTAGCCTGTGAAATGTCGGTTCATTATTTTTAAACAAATTTTCGCCACAAGTTGGCTTCCAGAGGTCAATTTACATTTATGTAAAGTTGAAGAAAAATCCATTCCCATACCCATACACGTAGTTATTTAAAACTACGTCTACTATTATCATTATCAGCATCATCATTACGCACAAGTTCACAGCTGAACATAGGCCTCCCTAAAGTAATATCACAAATTCAGTATATAACCCACTTTATAGCTCGCTAAGTGACCTTAAGATGCCTCAAATAGTCAGAAGGGAAGGACCATATTTAGGTCATCACTGGCAACACGCATTGATTGGACAATAGTTTTATCATTTACTCAGAAAGCCATCGTAGCCCTTTTGTTTTAATACGTCATAACTTCGATATACCGATGGTAATTCTCGCAGCCATCGGGCCTTACTTAGGGCATTCTAACAGAGTTTCTAGTAGTATTCACCAGCCTTCTATACAGTTTGCCGAGGGTTGAAAAATGAACCCCGTTATCGTCCGAAAACTTTGGTTGACAATGACGCATTAAAGGAGATTGTGGAAGCTGATGATGAACAGCTTTCCACATTAGCATCAAAACAAAATTGGTCCTTTTGCATCAAATTGGCAAGGTAAAAAGTTTGACAAATGGGTGCCCCACGAACTCAATGATCGTCAGAGCAAAGTAAGCGTCGAGACGTACCTTGAACTGCTCAACAGGCACATAAACGAAGGAATTTTGATCCGCATTGTTACTTAGCGATAGTCAAACAGGATCCATTTCTGTTTGACAATCACAAGCGTTCAGCAAGTTGGTTTGAGACTGGTTCAGCACTTAAACAATGCCCTAAACGAAAACTTACCCCTAGAAAAGTGATGGTCACTGTTTGATGGTCTAGCGCCGGTGTGAATCATTACAGCTTCTTACCAAACGTGAAAAGCATTACAACAGATGTGTACTATGAAGAACTAAACACAATAATGGAGAAGCTCGCACGCCTCGCAAGCTTTGGTCAATCGCTCCTCCCCGCTGCTCCTTCACGACAACGCGCGACTTCATACTGCACTAGAGATGGTCTCCAAGTTACAATAGCTGGAGTTAAAAGCTCTCCATAATCTGCCGTACTCCTCAGACCTTGCGCCTAGAGATTTCTACTTTTTACAGAATCTGAATAACCTTTTGGCGGGATAAAAATTCAATACCCGAAAGGCAGTACAAAATGCTTTTGAAAAATTTGTCCGCCTCCCGTCCAGCTGATTTCTTCTTCTCTTCTGACATCAATAAACTGTACCGATTACATGGGTGACTACTTTGATTAATAGAAATAAAAAAAAATTACGTTAACTTATTTCATACAGAACGGCAATTTCATAGGTAAAGGCCTAATATTAGAAACCGTGACTAGTAAGGTACACAATACGCAACCCTCATCGATACACTTTCGATATGATTTCGTAATTGATAAGAATCTACAAGGTGTTTTTTATATTCCATAACTCTAGGGTATGATTGAGACCATATCAAAGAATCAACTGGCATATGGTTTTAGCCCAAGGAAATGTCCGCCGCGCTGCCTCAATGCGTATTGGCGAACTTCACATGTCTTCGAAATATTTTTTCTTATTTCTCATATATGCAGGTTTCCTCATGATGTTTTTCTGCACCGTCGAGCACATGGTAAATCAGCACTTAAAATTTCAATTAACAATATCATTGATGCCGGCGGGGATCGAACTCGGAACCCGGGTAATGCTCGCGTACTGTGATAAGACTCCAGTAATAAGACGTTATCTGACCAGATGTCTTAAATATCGTTAGTCTCAAAGAGTATAGTAACATATAAGGAAGAAGAGAGCACTCTTGCGAGTAAAACTGGTGCTCCTTGGAAAAAGCGCCACCTGATGATTGTTACGCTAACTATAATATTCATATGTGTGTGTGTATATACCAATTCACTCACATGAGAGCACTCTGTGAATGTGTGCGTGTGTATATGTATAATGCTCTTTGCCTACCCTCACATTCAATATTCTATATATTTTAAACTTAAATTACTATTTCCATTCCAATTTTCTACGAATGTAAAAATTCCGTGGACGACGTTAGAGAATGCTAGAAAAGTAATAATAATGATCTTGGATTGGACACATTATTACATATTTACTTTTTAAAATATGAAATAAAATATCATTGAAATGTAATTGTGACGTAATATTATGTTATATTATATTAAATTAACACATATGCAAAATAAATAACAATTAAAAAAAATTGTACTCTATATAATTAACAATTCAATCTAAAAAACAATTACTTGTTACAAACTGATCATTCTACCTACGTATAATCTATGTTGACAAAAACAGCGCATGCGCGACTCTGCTATCTCCCGTGCGTGCGCGAAGACATAGAGTAGCGCACATTTTTCTTTCGAATAGCTTCTCTAGTACGTAGTACATTATAACTCAATGCTTCCATGTGATCCAAAACGATATAATGGACGGCGTGTCACCCTTAGCTTAATTTTTCTTGTTACAAACTACTTTATATTTTACTATAGAAATAACAAATAATGCTCAAGTAAACATTATCCATTTTTAATACCAACCTCTTCCAAAGTTCTAAGTAGCTAGTAAAACACCTATTATAATTCTACAATAAAACAATTAATTACTATAATATTATAAAACAATAGCCTAATACTATGCAGTACTTTAGAACGCGATTATACCCATGCGCAGACACTCCCTCCACTGCATGGCATTGGCAACGCTGCCATATTGCACTGAAATTTAGTTTGCCGGTGACATAAGAATTAGAGGCGGCAATCACACCACAGAGACCACACGATGATGCCCCGCCTGCACTAGAAGACGCAACACCGAGCCCAAATCTGCCTCGAAATGAATGGAGCACAATTTGAGCCGCATCTCATAAGACCATGGAGGATTTAGAGCGGTAAGCTGTTTCATACTTATTTTTTTTAAAATAACTTAGTACTGAACTCATCTGAATAGGTACATAACTGAATACATCAGAATAATAAACATACCTACACGATGAATAAAAACGCATGACTCTAACCTTGTTAACATTTCATTTAAGTATTCTTTTCATTATCGGGGAGTCGAACCAGTTATTTAGGTTATTTAACCTGTGAATTCGAATTAAAGTGGCTAGGTGGAGACAGGCACAGTGGCAAAGTAGTGGGTTAAGTAGATAAGTTAGGTATTTAGACAAGTGTTGTATATTATTAGGTATTGTGGTATGGCACGCTAGTTGGGGACCGCGCTAATTCGGAGTTCGCGCGTACATTGACCTCTAGTCTACTGATTGTAATTCAGTAATTCCACTGTTGGTTTTATGTTTCAGTATTTTCATGATTTTTTTAATGAAATTATCGTTTCATTTAGCTGTATGATGGAGCATGATGTTTTTTTTCATCAGGATCGATTTTATATTTCACCCATCATCAAAGTTATAGTTGGTACTGTCGTCTGTCTTCGTTTTCGGGAGCGTTTCAAAAATACCCTGTATATTAGATAAAACACTTTCCCTCGATTTTTCAATAGTTTTTCTGTCCGCCAAAATGAGTGAAACTAACAAATAAATTCGATACGTTCTGAAGTTTTATTAAAAAAGGGAAAATGCGACTCAAGCCGCAAAAAACTTTTGTGACGTTTGTGGACCTACTGCGAGTGTCAGTAAAAGTAGCACAAAGTTGGCTCAAGCATTTTCAGTCCAGGAATTTTGATGTTTTAGTGCCTAGGCGACTGCAATTCAATGGATGATATGAATGACAAGCTCGTGAAAACTGTCCATGCGGTCAGAGCTAAGTTCTGCAAAACCCGCGGCAGAAGAGCACAAGAACTCTACAATCACACTCTTAACCTCATGGCTGTTAGACGGGAAATGAAGCTGCAGTCTTCAACAGATTTGACAGCATACAGGCAACTGAACACACAGTATTGAAGAAGCAATCGAGCGAAACTAAGGCTCCAAAATCTTTGCCAGAGATTTGTCTGCCAGAAAGAGCCAAATGTCGAAGCTGAAGACCGAATGTGGCAGCATCGTTTCCGGGGCACCTGATATTTTGAGTGAGATGATGAGAGATTCAATGGGCAGCTGAAAACGTAATCGTTGGAGCCACACGCAAGTGTGAGTAATGATCCAAGAGCAAGTCTTATCGGGCACTATTCCAATGATATCTAAAATGTCAGTCTGAGTGACATTAGAATAGCTCTCCAGCACCTTAAAAACGGCAAGGCCTCAGGCGGGGATGGAATTACAGTGGACTTTCTGCAAGCGGGTGGAGAACCAGTACTTGAAGTCATTTAGAAGGTCTTTAATTCCGTCCTCCATGGTGGGACTACTCCGGAGGCATGAAGCAGAAGTGCGGTGGTCTTGTTCTTTAAGAAAGGCGACAACGCACTCTTTAAGAACTACAGACCAATTTCCCTTCTGAGCCGTGTCTACGTGGTGTTTTCGAGAGTCTTTACGAAATACTTCATTACGAAATTCGAGCCTGCGTGGTCGACGACTTCCAGCCCCCCGAACAAGCCGGTTTCCGAAAAGGCTTTAGTACCATAGACCACACACATACCTTTCGGCAAATTTTACAGAAGACCGCAGAGTACAATCTGCCACTTTGCCTTGCGTATGTCGACTATGAGAAAGCCTTTGATTCCGTCGAAATTTGGGCGGTGCTGCAGTTCCTTCAGCGGTGCCAAGTTAACTGTCGGTATATCGAAGTGCTGAAGTGCTCGTACAGTAGGGCTACGATGGCTATCAAAGTACAGAACCAGAGTACGAAACCTATCCAATTGCAGAAAGGTATAAGACAGGGTGAAGTTATATCCCCGAAACACTTCAACTCTGCATTGGAAGACATTTTCAAGCAACTGGACTGGAAAGTATGCGGTATTAACATCAATGGCGAGTACATTACTCACCTTTGATTTGCCGACGATATAGTCCTCATGGCAAATCATGTTTACTAACCTTGTGACACCGATGCCGGTAGTTGTTGGGAGCACTAAGCTCGAAGTTGTTGACGAGTATGTTTACCTAAGACAAATAGTCCGACTAGATAAGTCCAACATCGATCGAAAGGTCAATCGACGGATTCAATTCGACTGGGCAGCGTTCGGGAAATTACGACACATCTTCTCGTCAGGTATACCTCAAATACCTGAAAGCGAGATTATACAACCAGTACGTGTTGCCAGTGATGACTTATGAATCTGAGACATGGTCCCTCACTGCTGACTGTATGAGGACGCTCAAGGTCGCCCGGCAAGCTATGGGAGGGCTATGCTCGGGGTTTATCTGCGTGATAAACTTAGATATGAGGATATCCGCAGTAGAACCAGAGTGACCGACATAGCCCAATGGATTAGTAAGCTGAAGTGGCAATGGGCCGGCCTTTTATCTCGAAAACCGACAACCGATGAGGAAGAAAGGTTCTCGAGTGGCAGCCTCGTACCGGCAGGCGAAGTGTAGGACGTCCTCCCACTAGATGGAGTGATAACCTGGTAAGACATGCAGGAAGTCGATGGATGGAGGCGGCTCCATCCATCGACTTCCTGCATCGGCTTTGTGGCATTCCTTGGGGAAGGTTTATATTCAGCAGTGGACTTGTGAAGGGCTGTAATGATGATAATGATGATGATGATTGTACATACTCATCCTTTGCTGGTAAGGGGACACCCTTACCGCCATAGTCCTCCAAGGTCCTTCAAGTAATAATTAATCAAGATTACGTTCCTACTGTTGCAGATTATCTCTCTGCTGTATTTCGGTTAAGAAGAATAATACTGAACCTTATACAAACTTCATACTTCGATTGAATATCCGTGTCAATGTAATAAAATATACTATTGACAAATTATTACAATGTCATCTTCGTGCTCTTTCTAAGAATCGTAAATATTGAAAAATCGTTTAAACACAACAGAAGTAAATAAGTTTTAAACTTAAGACAAAATTTAGAAAATATCATGTTAACAGATTACAACATACATATTTAGGTATTATAATTATTTATTCGTGCAATTGTTTTTTTATTGTGATGCTATTACTAGTTCGTTATCAAAGGTAATATAATGTCTGGATACCTCTGGGGCGTAGCACATCTTGTCAATGATCCCTCCAATGAATTATTGGAAGCTATTCAAAACAAAATTTTCAAAAATAAACAAAGTCACTTAGATAAAGAAGTATGTGACAAGCAGCAACAGGTTTACGATGATCTGATATGTATTTCATCTGCAGCAACAAAAAATGAAACTGGTGTTGACACATCTGATTTTTTATCCTATATCGATCGAAACGGAAACCTCGAACGACGATCTCAATGCGTTCAAGTTAGTAATGAATTACCGAAACAAAGGCAAATATCAGTCCAGTGTCATCGTTCCGCATACTCCATCTGTAAGAGTACTAGCATTCAAAAGATAAGTTGTTCAGACCGCGGCTGTGGCTCCCATTGCGTTGTAATCATGAAAGATGAGAAGGTTAGTCCACGTAAGCAAAAGATTTGTCAAGCACACAATCAAACTCTATTACTGCTCCAAAACTGGGCACGAATTAAAATAGGTTTGAACAAAGAGATACGAAACACATTTTTTAATTCATGTAAAGTGCATATCACAAGCATTCTCAATTTTCTTAAAATGGAAAAGATAGAAAGCTTTTCACAGTATCCTTACACAGAACAAGACGAATTGCAATTATTCAGACGTTCTAGTATTTACGAGATAGAAACATTATTAACTCACAGGTGAGTTATTACTAACAAGTATACCCAAGGAGTACACCTATAAATCTAAGTTGTAAGAAGGACATTTTAAATTGTTGTGTAAATAATTTATGGGCCTACCTATTCCTATCTGAATTTAGATAAATTAGAAAAGTCAGTGTTTAGGGCCGAATAAATGATTTATACACTATAATTATAATTGTGTTTTACATGGCAAAGTTATAGTAAGTATATGATAACTTTATTATTTATTTATGTCAATGTAATATTAGGATAAATTACTAGTAACATTACTTTACATGAAAATAAAACTTATAAAATGTTTTATTTTTTTTATTTAAATAGACATATCCACTACTGAACATAGGCCACCCCCAAGGAATGCCACAAAGCACGGCCCTCAGCCACCTGCATCCATCGATTTCTTGTATGTCTTACAAGTCGTCACTCCATCTAAATGTCACTCCAGTTTAAAAACTATACTTCACTATAAATATAATCTATAGAAAAGTCGTAGGTTAAAGTTAAAGTCGTACTTTTAATATTTCCTGGGAGAAAACAAATGTTCGTAGTTAAATAAACAATGCTGTAACCAAACTTTCTTATTTGTAGATAATACACAAGGAGTATACGGTAATACAACATGAGGAAATACATCAAGATAGCGTTAATTATTAAAAATGGTAAAAGTGTGAAGAGCGGATGTTCAACTTGTTCTCTCGCTTAAGCAATTAATCATTATCAGTAATAAGACAGCGTAAGGCACTATACGTAGTAGAGGCATGCTGCAGCTATATTAATAGTTTAGTTGTAGCACGAATGGGTCGGCTCTACCGGGGAAGGACCACGCTCTCACAGAATACCAGCGTAAAATAGCAGTTTAATGCTGCTGCGTTTCGTATGGTGAGTGTAGAGAACCGGAGAACCTTTTAACTGGAAAAGAGGCATTCCATCTTAGTCCTCACGGCTTAGTACATACAAATTAGCAATCTGTTTAGCAATACAAATTAAATGGATGAATTATGTAAAATGCGTTGTCTTCAATAGATGATTACGGACCCATTTTTTAAAAGCATACTTATTGGGTGCTTTTCTGATGTCATCGGGCAAGGAGTTCCAAAGGCGTGTAGCCTGAATTGTGAAGGAGTTACCATAGAACTCGGTGAAGTGAACAGGAATACAGATTTTGTTGTTAGAAGAAGAACGTAGGACCCTATCATGAGATGAGGAGAGATGTGAAATTTACTTTTAAGAGGATTGTGAAGCTGTAAATTTTCATACAAAAAGCGATAACGTTCCCCCCCCCCCCCCCGTAAATATCGTCCAATTTCAATAATTTTTGGATATGTTGTAGATATGACAAAAAACTAGGCCCGTACGTTTTTATTTTAAAGAAATATTGTATACAATATAAGTTATTAGCATCTAAATATCTATATTTTTGACTTAAAAACTTCCTCCAGCGTTTTTATTTTTTTTAATTAAACTAAACTGATTACTAAAAAAGTAAAACGTACAGGCCTAGATTAAAGTGTACTGAATTGAATAAGACCAAAATTGTCTTATTTTGTAAAGTTTTAGGGGGGTAAAAACGTTATCGCCGGAAACAATATTTCAAAAAGAAAATGTAGGCAATTGCCTTCAAGACTTGCAACTCTCTCTATCGCACGATACGGGTCGGGGGGCAGGGGCATATTGTAGTGATGTTAGGGGTGGTGGGGTGTGAATACCAGTATTTTACGATTATGTTGTAAAAATAAAAGTTATATTTGTAAAATGAGCCGTGGTAGCTCAGATGGTTAGTGCTCGCTATAAGTTTCACAGTAGGTACGCAAGGAACCCGGGTTCGATCAACTAAAACTGACAAATTAAAAAAACTATATATTTCGAAGCCATGTGAAGTTCGCCAACACGCATTGGGGCAGCGCGACGGACCTTTCCTTGCCCTAAAACCCTCTCAGAAATGAGAGGAGGCCTGTGCCCAACAGTGGGACATGTATATAGACTGTAACTTTTAGAGGTGTTATCGATATTATTATCGCCTAGGGAAGAGAAAATAATATCGATAACCTAGAAAGATGAAAAAGTTAATGTCTGTGATTATTCAGTGTTTATCGATTATTTAGTTATTAATTTAGTCTTTATTGAATAAGGACATTAAATTAAAAATATTTCGAGTTTACAATAAAAAGCAAATAAATAAAAAGTAGCAACTTGAAGAAATTATTATTGTTTATTATTACATATTACTTAATTACACTCTTTCTCGAACTGCCATTTCTCTAGGAACTCGAGGGTCAATCATTTCTGGTAATAAACATTAAAAATGAAATGAGTAAAGTCTCGGCTGCATTTTTGTTGCCCAAAAATGATCATAGTTTCTTAAATTAAGTACGAAAACATGAAAAAGTTGTGTCCATACTACGAAAAATCAAAATTGCCTACCAGTGATATGTAATTATCCCTGGACCTGATAATAGTAATCATGGTTTCTTTTTTCTTTTTGTCCTTCTCGTATCAAACGAAATTTGATCTGTTTTTAGTTATGGCCTCCAAATGTAGCATATTAGAATCAGAAATAAGACATTTTCATTTAGAGAATCATGTCCAATAAACCCATCGGGAGTTGTCGACAGTCGAAGACGTGTGATGTATTATATATATATATATATATATATATATATATATATATATATATATATATATATAGATGTTTTCTTCCTCGCACGACTTCCTTGTGGAATCGATTACCACCAGCGATTTTTCCGGACCGATACGACTTAGGGACTTAGAAAAGAGCGTACTCCTTTTTAAAAGGCCGGCAACGCATCTGCAATTCCCTCCCTGGTGTTGCAGTTGTTCATGGGCGGCGGTAGTCACTTACCATCAGATGAGCCGCATGCTCGTTTGCCCCCTATCCTATAAAAAAAAAATATATATATATATATATATATATATATATATATATATATATATATATACATGACTTATTATTATTGTATTCTTTTTGATTCTCTTTGTCAGATTCGATTCCTTCGCCAACTGAAGTACACCGTCGTTGCACATTACTGTCTGGTAATTATTTGTCTATCTCGGAGTCACTGAAAAATAAATAGAAGCATAATAGTTTAAATTATATTTTACGGCTAACTAACGCGGGCGAATTCGTGGGTGAAAAGCTAGTTTACCTATATAATTCGGTTCATCGTTTAAATTTCTGTGAGAGCGTAGTCGTTCCCCGGTCGAGCCTACCCACTCATGCTACAACTATACTACTAATATAGCTGCAGCATGGCTATACTACGTATGGAAATTTTACTAATCAAATCTTTGTATCTCGAAAATTTTAGCATTTTCCTTGGAATCATCGGAATTCCACAGTAACAGTGATATGAACAACTTCTTCTAACGGACTAATATTATTACTGGACAAGTGTTAAAATTAAAAATTTTGTACAACAGATTTCAATAAAACTCAATTACAACATAATATATATGTAATGGATGAAATGATTTCCATAAAATTTGTATGACACCAACTGTGAACAAGAAAAGAATAGGTAAGTATTCAAAATCGGTCCGGAGAAATCGGTGAACATATTTATTTTATTTATTTATTTATTTACTCTTTATTGTACACCAGAAAACAAAACAAAAACGAATACAATTAAATCTAAATTAGAAAAATGTACAAAAGGCGGTCTTATCACTCTGAAAGTGATTTCTTCCAGACAACCTTAGTGTAGAGAACAGATGTAAACAATAGTTAAAAATAGAGGGGGACGTACAAAAAAAAATATGAAAATACATACAAATAAAGGCAAGTGAAGATTACGTATGATATTATATAATAGATTAAATGAAAAGAGTACAAAAAAAGGAAAAGTGATTTATCTAATAGCGTTCTAAGTATTTAACAAGACTTTTGAAAGAATGAAGAGATTGAGCACGACGAATGTGGAGAGGTAAAGAGTTCCACAAACGTACAGCAGTTACAGTAAAGGATTTCTTAAAAAAGGAGGAAGAGTGCGAAGGAGTAGAGAGAGAAAGATTGACAGAGGATCGAAGGAACCGATTATGGGTAAGGGAAAGATACTGGAAACGGTCTTTTAAATAATGAGGAGTGGAAGGATTGAACAGCACGCTATACAAAGTGGAGAGAATGTGAGTATTCCTGCGAAGGCGGATCGGGAGCCATTTGAGCTGATTGCGAAATTCAGAGATATGATCATATTTGCGAAGCCCAAATATGAATCTAATACATAAATTTTGAATGCGCTCAAGCTTATTAAGCTGCTCCTCGGTAATGTCAAGATAGCATATGTCAGCATAGTCAAGGATAGGTAGAAGTAGAGACTGGGCGAGCGTAACTTTAGTTACTGTGGGAAGAAAATTACGTAGTCTACGTAAAGAGCTTAATGCAGCAAACATTTTTCTACTAACCTCATTAATCTGTGAGGTCCAAGACATACAAGAGTCGACATAACAACGTCGTTATAACAACATATAAAAATAAAACAAATATACATACAGCCGAATATAGAACCCCCTCCGTTTTTGTAGTCAAATCAACATCAGCTATCCCATACTTTTATATTTTGTGGAATAAATTTCGGTCTATCTCCTACCTGTCAACCAATGTACATACAATAGTATGTAAGGTGGTAAGGTACGCGATCAAAGTAAGTATAATTTATTATAAGTAAGTAAGTAAGTAAGTACGCCTACTTACCTGTTGCCCGTTCTTTCGATTTACGAAGCAAATTGCATATTTTTAGTTTTGTCTCTAATCTTTCTCCTCTATTCTAAAATGTATAAAATTATTTTAGTTGATTGAATGTAATACACATCTTATAATCACTCACATAGTATATAGTTAGATACTTACATAAAAAAATAACAGCCCACTTCTATAAGTTATATGTAGTAAGTCCCCACGTCTACATAGACTATGCAATATAATAAAATTGCAAAGTAACACAAACAAATTCATTATGTAACCTTCCGTAAATGTACGCAAATATAGGCTATGAATGAATGAACGCTCCTCCTGTTGGTATCGTAGTGTGCGTAAGAATTAGTGTAATATGTTGTATTTGTGTTCTTCACGCCCGGAGCCCTTCGGGAGGCAAACCGTGCGTTATGAAACAGATAGCATTTTTGAAAATACCTACTCGCGTCGCGTATCGGCACTTCACAATCCTCTTAACATAAGAAGGCGAAGATGGGTCATTTAAAATGGAAAAAAGAACAAGCAATATTCTAAGTAATCACAAATGTTACACTTTGTATATGTAATTAATACTTACCTTGTAGTCATACAATATGGAAGAGCGATAACTTCCTGATAGTACAAGTACAAGTATTTATTATATACTTAAAAGGAATGTTATCAAAATGTGTTGATAAACCTGGTATGTTACAGAAATAAAGCATTTTGTTTGTTTCTTTGTTGCTCAACACATAAACCTTACGAGAGCATTGTTCAACAGTAGAAGTGAGGTGGGCCGATAGGGCGCTATTCGCTTCGTTGGCCTCCTTAGGCGAGTCTATCTTGTCCGGGATATTGTTTAAGTGTTGGGAGGTCGTAGACTCGTGTTTGACCTCAAGCTTATGCCAGTCCACGATGGTTTTGGTCAGAAGGACCTCAACTGCGGGCTGGCCCAGCTGCTATAAGACTGGTCTATGATACGATGGTAAGTGGCGGATCGCCTGAGAGAGCTACCTTACATATAGAAACTTCTATATTGGTTAACGGGGGGGCTTTGATTGGCACGCAGTGCAAGGACTTTTTGTAGTAGATCAAGGTGCCGCCTCTAGGGCTGGTCAACCCATCATTTCTAACTAAGGTGTAGTTTGCGAGCTTAGGATCGCGATGGCTAGATTTCAAAAAAGTATCTTGCACTAAGATTACGTCTACATCGTGGTTGCGCAGGAAGAGCGCCATCTCGTCTTTTTGGTCTCTGAGGTCGTTGGCGTTAAAAAACACGACAGTCAGATTGCGTAGTTTAATTCTACCGAAATTTTGTGCTGCCTTTCTGATATTTAGAAGAGGTGATTAGGCGCACTGGAAAGACCAGATTGCGTCGATAAGTCCTATGTGCTCAATCGTAGCTTGGACCTTGTCCTGAGGTGAGGTGGAGTAGCGGTAGCGGAGGAGGGGGGCCAAGTTAGGCTCGGCCTAACTTGGCCTTTTGCCCTGGACGCCTAGTGCTATAGAAACATCACTCGAATATAATATTATGGGTGATGCTGAAGTCGCTATATCTCATCGTTCCCCCCATTCTTTTGTTTCCCGTTCTTACGAAACAAAGGAGACAATTTCTTTTTGTATGGAGAATGGACCCACCAGGAATTTTAGGGAATTTTAATGAAATGTATGTAGATTTATTCCTTATAATCTTATAATTCTGAGAAATTAACAATTTAAATATAAATATCACAATAACCTTAAAACAAACTAAAAGCGATTTTCTAGTAGTTTTCACAGATTTTATGAATTAGAGTAGTGTATATAGAATAGAATATCTTAATAGTTAAAGGTATTAAACGAATTTGTAGGTATATTCAACAATGGGTGTGACAAACGTTTTTTACTTTCCATGTCAAATAAATCTACAAAATAATACGAGAAAAACTGTGTTTTTTCTTTTTTCATATGTTAAAAATTGGCTGAGATATTAAGGATCAAATTGCGTGTTTTCGAACGAAGACTTTTAAAAACGCGGGCGGGCGCTCACTAGCCGATGACGTCACACTCCTGCTCATACAATCGCGCTCTCGTCTGCATGCGGCTGCATAGTAAAACTCAGAGTTTTAAAGTTCTCTGTGGTAAAAATGGAAAAATAAATACTGTATTATGCCTCAGTACTTCAATTCAAGTATTAAAACACCTGATGAGGAATGAGGAAAACGTGGATGACAGCCATAAAAAGAGTCGATTCAATAGGCCTTAAAACTAAAGCGCACTGCTGTGAAGACCATGTTTACATCTTTCCTTTGCTAGCTGCACAATCTAGGTACTTTAAAATTGATGGAATATCCCTTTAGCACTTCCGGCAAAACATCTTAGAGTATTATAGTTGAATTATCTTAGCAAAACATAGTGCACAGACAAGCAAACGTGCTGTGGAGACTATTTTTTATAAGTATTAATTGATTAGTGAATATACATCACAAACACCATTACAGTAATTAAATAAATATGATTAAAGAGAAAATCAATAACGGATATTATTTAAAAACATCTTAGATATTATGTTTTTTAATGATCGTCTTAAAATGAAATGATGGTTTTAGTATAATATACTGCAAATTAAGTACAGATTGTAAACTTTAGGTTAAAGTAAAGTAAAGTTGCAGCCTATTTACCTTCCACTGCTGGGCATAGGCCTCCTCTCATTTCTGAAAGGGTTTTAGGGCAAGGATATGTACGCCGCGCCGCCCCAATGCGTGTTGACGAACTTCACATGTCTTCGAAATATTTTTTTTTCTTATTTCTCAGACATGCAGGTTTCCTCACGATGTTTTCCTTCACCGTCAAGCACGTAGTAAATCAGCACTTAAAATTGCAATTAACAATTTCATTGGTGCCGGCGGGGATCGAACCCGGGTTGCTCGAGTATTGTGAAGCTTACAATGAGCGCTAACCATCTGAGCTACTACGGCTATTTAGGTAAAGTGTAAATAAGTCTACTGATGCGATACTTAGATTAGTTTTGAGTATTTTCTGCCGACTTCCAAAAAGGAGACGGTACTCAATTCGGGTGTATGTTTTTTTTATGTGTGTTACCTCATAACTTTGTACTGGGCGAACCGATTTCGATTATTCTTTATTTATGTGAAAGCTGATAGTTCTCGTGTGGTCCCATATGAATTGATGATCAAGGTCAGACCAATGGTTATTGAGTTATTCCTAAATAACCTATATTGAAGTCGCTTATATATAAGTCGGCTGTACAAAATTTTTAATTTTAAATTATGTAATCACTTAGATATTGGCAACCCGTACCTTCTAAGTCAAATCCATACAACTGCAAAATAATGGAATTGTATTTTTTGCCAAAAAAATATAAATTAATTAAGTTGCTCTTTAATGTACGCAAAAAAGCGCCTCTTACTTTTAGAAAATAGGTTTAAATTAACATCTCGCTACCATCGATCCCTAATTAAAAACTAGATACCTACACAATCAGTGACAAAAAATGTCCTTACCAAATGAGCGCCCACTCGGATATTTAGATGAGCTTTTAATTTGTACGTAACTTTGTGAATACGACTTTAATCAATGCATTTAAAGTTGAATTTACATTAATGTAGTTTTATTTCAACTAGAATCACGTCAAAACTATTGGAGACTGTTTTTAGAGAACTTTTGCATGAGATTGTGTATCTAGTTCTTTATTAGTGATCGATACCCGCTACCGCTAAATTTTCACATTGGCGCATTTAATAAGGATTTCAAAATGGTATAACACTTGTAAAATTATTTGTGAAATTATGGATTTTTTTTTTAAAAACCCCAATTGTAAATTAATTTTCCTTGCCTGTCTTAAATGCTTTTGTATACCCCAAGGCTTTCCTCAAGCCTGTTACTTAAGGTGACACTAGTCGAAGGGGTTTTACTCCGCTGTTTGACAGTGTACATCCAGTTAAACATGATATCGTTTTGTCTCATTATTAAATTTGTCTGTACGGAAACAGAATAGGAAAATAAAATGTTATTAAAAAGTTACGAGCTACCAAAGATTCGTTTTTATTGCCAATTTTAACACAACTTTGGGCGTAAATTAGTAATAAAAGAAATGTAAAATTTCCAAAACAAAGTCGGTACCGACACAGCTCAATTATCGAACAATTCAATAAATGTTATTTGTAATTGATTTATGCAGTGGTTTTTTCATAAAACCACTTCTTCCAAAGACCTTTTCGTATTTTTTTACGCGCGCATGTTACTATGAATTATCGTGCATCTCACTGAATAATGTTCACAGAACATATATACCCCTAAAGGGGATAATGTTTCCCCCGGTGCGGTGCGGGAGGACGACGCTACACACACATGCACGGGCGGTGACGCGCGCTTATTCGAGTTTTATTCGAAACGAAAAGTTTTGCTATTTTGCATTTTGGACGCCAAAGACAAAAGACGGCATGGAAATTTATATAATTGAAAGAGGTGATGCGTTTTGGACGACAAACAAAATTTTAAAATTTTCGTCTGTAATATAATATAATTATAAAAGTAAAAAAGTAAAGTATATACTATACTACTATATACGATGACTATTATATAAAATTGCAACAATTTCATTGGTGCCGACGGGGACCGAATTTATTAATTTTTTAAAATAACGTTACCCCCACACTAGGATTTTCTCCTGTATCGTGGAGGCAGTTTACAAACATTTATCAACATTTAATTTGTAGGCCATACAAATACTTGTTCCGTGCGGGATTCGAACCCGCGGCTCCCAGTGCAACAATTCATTGCTAAGCCACTGCGCCACGGAGCTGTCAAATAACCGTTATTCCGTTTATTAGATACCGTTTATTCAGGTATTTCATTCCCGTGGGATAATTTTCGAGTTACACACGTTCGAAGCCGAATTCTTGAGTGACTGCTGCATGATCACTCGGGGAAAACTAAACATAATAAAATAAGCAATCTATATTAGGTATATAGAGCCACAGCGCCTAATAATTTCGCGGTTTCACCCGCGTCATCACGTGTCCGAGATGCGTGGCATGACATGACACCTAGTTCAAGCATTTTATAATTGCAATCAAATATTTTATTTGATAGTAATGTATGGAAAAATTGTCATAATTAATGGAGTGCTTTTATTTTATCTGTAGGCATATTATGCGCGGTTTTTTTTTCAGTTTTAAAGAAAAACGTACACGATACACGACATTAATTTGCTATCAACCTCTTATACCTTATTAATCAATTAAACTTTCAAAATACCGTAGCAACGTGAAATGAAAGAGTTTAGAAATAAAGATGTACCTAACTAATCATTGTTACGCTCACCCGGGAGATAGATAAAAGTACTCAATTAATTTTGAATTTATTTTAGCTACTAGCTGTTCCCCGCGACTTCGTCCGCGTTTAGTTTAGGGTGGTAATTTTGTTGCACGGACACCTAATAATTTTTCTAAAATTTAAGCAGTCTAAGTTACTTCCTATAACATGAGCTATCTACTAGTGAAAGTCCCGTCAAAATTGGACCAGCCGTTTTGGAAATTAACTGGAACAAACAGACTGACAGACATACAAAAATGTTAAAAATTGTGTTAATGATTCATTCAACATGAATCTGGCTATAATATTAGTTATACTTAGTTCTGCAGCATATGCTGTAAAAAAGATTAGAAGTCTAACTAGTGTTGAAACAGCTAGACTAGTTTACTTTAGCTATTTCCACAGCATAATGTCGTATGGTATTTTGCTGTGGGGACACGCAGCTGACACTGAAATTATATTTGTTTTGCAGAAGAGGGCCATAAGAGCAATTTATGATTTAAAGCCTAAAGAGTCGCTGCGACAAAAATTTAAGGAAATTAATATATTAACTTTGGCCTCTCAATACATTTATGAAAATGTAATGTACGTACACAAAAATAAAAGTAGTTTTACAAAAATAAGTGATATTCATTCTGTAAATACTAGGAACAGATACAAGCTAGTAGTACCAGTTACCCGACTCCATCGAGTCAGTAATTCATTCTTGGGGCGATGTATACGCTTTTACAACAAAATTCCAGAAAATATACAAAATTTGACCTGCTCAAAGTTCAAAAACTTTATTAAACTAAGTTTGTATAAAAAGGGTTATTATAATATTAAAGAATTTATAGATGATAATAACCCCTGGAAGTGAGGTGATCGCTCCCAAGCTATTTCTAATTTGTTGTGTTGTTAATTTGTGTAACATACATGATTGTAAGCTGTTATTTAAAAAAACAAGTCCCGCTGGGTTTCTTGCTGGTTCTTCCCAGGACAGAGGTTTTTTTCGAACCAGTGGTAATTATACAAAAGAGTGACTTTCAATAAGTATTATTTATAATCTATATTGAATAAAAAAGTTTCTGATTCTGTTTCTGTTTCTGTTTCTGTATCCAAAAAGATTTTTCAAATCGGACTGGTAGTTACAGAGATTAGCACGTTTAAACAAACAAAAACACTCTTCTGCTTTATTATATTAGTATAGATGTTGCATCGTGTTCGTGTAACTTCGTTTTTGTTGAAACGTTGAAACGGTTCGGAACGCCGTACGAACAAGACCTGCGTGAATATTAGTGTCGATATGCTCATCACTGACACTATCTCTGTCGGGCACGATGCCAGGTGAGACAGCGTGCTTTTTGGCCGCGCCCGCCAACGAGTTCCAGCCCGCGACTTGTGCCACCTTAAGATTCTAGTTTAAGTGAAACGGAGGGAACGAGTTGACGAAGTGTGAGCGAGACAGAAATCCACTTTTCAAGTAGTCCAAAATCACCACGAGTCATAGTAGTATTGACTCCGGTGTATTTGCTTTAAAATTAGGATTATTTTTCTATTTTAAGAAAGTTTTAAATAAATTAATTAAACATCGATTATTTGAATGCTAAAATTTAAACTCACAAAATGTCTTAAATTAAACAACAAAATGCCTTAATTAATTGAGCAAATGCTGAAACTGCCTTCCTTCACTCGCAATGCACGCTCGGCATCTTCTTAAAAAGGATCGTGTTATCAGACGAGCGAATCTACCATTATTTACAAAATTCAGCCGCTTCAGTTAGTCTTTGCCGTAGCAAAAGAGTATAATAAGTATATACAGGAAGTAGCTCAGCTACATTTCCACTCAGGCTCAGGTCCCGACATTTTATTACACCCATTTAGTCGGAGCTATGGTCAGACAAGGACATGTTTTTAGATAAATGTAGAAATAACGTAGAGTAATTTTCCCAATTAATTTTACTATGTATAATCTTAAAATAGAAAAAATATCAACAATTAAAATATTGAATTATTTGCATGAAGGTCAAGTGAGCGCTAGAGAAACTTCGATTGCAAGACGTGCCGAGAAATAAAATGAGTTCAGAAATTAATTATCAATTACCTTGTGGTGGCTGTGCATGAATATCCATATTATGATCTCGTAGATTCCGTACGAGACTTGGGAATAGGGATTATTTTTGAATAACCGTGAACATCGTTCCGGTCACGAAAAAGTCATAGTGAAAAATCATCGTGACTTTGTCACGTTAGATCGTCGTGACTTTATATATGCATTTTAGATTTATTTAAAAGTTAAACATAATGATTTCTTATATTTATGCGAACACTACACATTGAATAAAACTACTTTTACGGATTCTATCGCGTTTAATTATTTTTATTAATTCCCGACGTTTCGGGTGCTTTACAGCACCCATGGTCACGGGGGATTGAAGTGATTGACGTCCCGATGTCGGAGATTAATTTTGGTCCGATCAACGCAGAATGAACTTACTGTGCCTTGAAGTCTTGCAGTGGTTGCAGGTGAAATTAGGATTTTTTTTTAATTTCAATAGCCACACGTATCTTCCTTGGCAGGAATCGAACTTCTTTCGCGAGAATTTGTAGTTTATCAAATCTAATGTAATGATGGAAGCCGTCTAGGATATTTTAGAGTTTCAGATAGTTAGTTAATTAAACGCGATAGAATCCGTAAAAGTAGTTTTATCCAATCAAAAGTTAAAGTTAAAGTGACAGACTTATACGTCCCACTGCTGGGCAAAGGCCTCCTCTCATTTCTGAGAGGGTTTTAGGGTAAGGAAATGTCCGCTGCGGTGCCCCAATGCGTGTTGGTGAACATCACGTGACGCAATAGTCGATTATTTATTTCCTTCATTACTATTATTTTCAAAATATACGAATTTTATCTAATCTAGCCGGTAAGTCGGTCGGGATGACGGTTTTTCTAAAAAAGATCGATTTCAAATGGATTTGAATCTAAATCTAATTCTCAAATAAATCGAGATTTAAAAGATCAATTAAAATTGATTTTTTTTATTTACTTTTCTAGATTGTATTAGAGGTGGTCGCCGCGCTGCAATGCACCCGGCGCCGCCGGCGCCGAGAATCCAAAAATTCGCGCCGATAATTTTAATTCAAAATTTTCTGTTTTCACAAACTTCAAATTTCGTGAAGCAGTTGAAGTTTTATGTGCGTAAAAGTTTGTTTGTCTGTTTCACTCAACTTGGCTCTAGTGTTTCGCTCAGAATTAAAAGAGATTTTAAATTCAATCTCTAATGAAGAAATAGCTGTGATGATTATCGTTAAAAAATAAGATGCTCGAGAAATTTGACCACAGGTTTCCTTTAACAAAGAATGTAGTATTGGCATCTCTTCTTGATCCGAGATTTTCAGGATTAAAAGAAATCGATTCATAATTATTAGAAACTAGCTTTTGCCCGCGGCTTCGCTCGCCCAGGAAATCTACCTAAGGAAGTACCTAGGGGTTACTATTTATTTTTCCTATTCATGCTGAAAGTACTTCTTTATATACTACATTAGAGGTTCTGCCTTCAGATGCTAACACGGCCAAGTTGTTAGATGAGCTCACTCTCGAGCAGGCCACGTAAAACTAGCCGTGCTAAGATCAATTCCTGCTGTTTTCAGTGACTGATCCTGAGTCTTATTGATCGTCATTGCGAAACAGACCTTAAGGGGGAATTGCAATCTTTTAAACTCGAATGGGTACTCCGTTGGTATAAGTGGTATCCGCGGTATATTCACAGATTCACCTCGAGCACAGCCAGTAAATGTAATGGCCTCTACCACGTTTTTATGTAAGGTTTTCACACACAACCTGGTCCCATTGCACAACTTAGGCGGATTGAGATTTCTCAGTAGCATTACTGGAACTCCCACTTTGAGGATAAGTGTGTGAGACGGCAGATCAGGTGGGTTGAGTGTATTTAGGAACTCCACAGGATAGTGTATAGCATCATCCGTATGCACAACCGTGTCCACAGATTTGTACTGATATTCTTCACCTTCGAACGACTTCAACAAAATGTCATTAATGACGGAAGCCTGGTCGTTCATAGGTGTAGGTTCTTAGGTGTTAGAATCGCACGTTCGCACAGCCACTCTGTGGATTTGCTGTGTAAGTTGTGGACATCTGGATATATTCGGGTTATTAGGTCGTCAACGGTCGGCACAACTAAGACAAGATCTGGTGGCATTGTAATTTTGCCCTCAGTTTCCGGATATTCTCCTTTTCCTATTTTAAGGAGGAGATCTGAGAATTGTCCAGCGCAAGCATCGCCCTTCAAGTACACTCGCATGTTTTTTTAAGGTAGAGTATTTTGACTAGGGGCCAAAGATTTGAGGCCTTAATGCAAGTCTTAACTTCGTCAGCTCTAGTTCTCCTCGGCACTATCGGCAGAGTCTGACGGAAGTCTCCAGCTAACAACACGGTAACTCCACCCATCATGTCATCGTTCCCTCTGATATCTTTTAGAGTTCTGGTTAGTGCTTCGAAACCCCCTTTATGCGCCATCGTGCTTTCGTCCCAAACTAAGTTTACAATCGCGCAGCACTTGGGCCGCATTATTCTGTTTTGAAATGTTGCAGAGTGGATTTTTGACATGGATAAGATTTAACGGGAGCTTGAAGGCAGCTTGAGCTCTCTTGCCTCCCTCCAACAATGTTGCTGCGATTCTTGACGATGCAACAGCTAAGGCGATGCCACGATTACTCCTTACTTTTTCCAATAGCAAATTGATAAGAAAGGTTTTTCCAGTGCCACCAGGAGCATCCAGAAAAAATATTTTTCCAATTTATTTCTCAATATTGCCAAGGATCTGCTGATAAACTTAAAGCTGTTCATCCGTCTGTAACTCCTCATTAGAGAACACCTCTTCTATCAGAATACCGAGGTCATAATTGCTCTCCCTCAGATATTCTCGATTACCGAAAGTTACTGCAGATCTTTTTGGCCGAGGCAATCCATATTGTGCCAAATTTTATCCTGCTTGAGCTAACACTGCATCCTCGATCAATATCAAGTATCTGTTGTACACTTCGTCTATGAGCAGTAGTGCACTTCTTCTTCTTGCAATTCTCTCTCCAGTTGCCGTTTAATGTCTTCCGAGAGACCGTCTTTGTATTTCTCCCAAAGGCTTAACGATCAGAGAATCGACAGAAAATTAACATTATTGTGAATAGCTCTCGCAGCTTTAAAGGAGAATTGCATAATGCAGCTTCCTCTAAAGTAGTGTCCCAATGCTTGTAGTCTTCGAGCAATCCAAGTCACAGTCTTTAAGTCTTCAAAAGATTTCGGTCCTCTAACCTCATGGAGCAGCGCGCGTAGGTGGTAGCACTCGGTGTTGTTTGGATAAATGGTGTAGACCCTACCCAGAACGTGCTCTTTTCTCACTCCGGACCAGCCCGTGTTGTTTGGATAAATGGTGTAGACCCTACCCAGAACGTGCTCTTTTCTCACTCCGGACCAGCCCTCTACAACTTGCCCTCTTTTCCTTCTAGAAAATTTATTTTTGTTCCAGACAAAGTAAGAAGGGACTTTAGAGTACAGCAGTGTCTTGGCATAATTGTCCGTTTTGCAGATTTCAAAAAACGCTAGCAGCGTTGTCTGAGGTGGACTCTTTATTTTTTCTGACAGTTTATTAGAGGTAAAGTATACACGTTGCTCGTTTTCAAGGTGAACAGCGAGATGTACGACGGGAGGGAACCTTTCATGAATGGGAAAGCTCAAGATCCTCGAAACTGCTTCGGAACTACTTATGTACCGGCCGCTTTCGTACATTTTCACCTCATCTTTCTCATTCTCTATAGTAAAGGCTACTTGATCACTACCCTTGTTCACGTATTTACAAATATACTTGATAGACTTAACAGAGGTGCAGTACTCCACATTAATATAAGAATTGAAAGTACGAACAGGACAGGATTGCAAGGCACCGCTCCGCGGTTGTCCAACTCAATTTCTTTATTTTTTATTGTGTAACCACCGTCAGCTGGAGACAACCTCCTGTATTGTATCCATCGTCTCCTGTCTGTGTCTCCTTGAGAAGTGGTCGAGGATACCTCTTACTGCAGCTACCATCTTTCATGCAAGGCGATTTGTGGTTTAAACTACCGCAAGGGTCATGTATCATGTTGGCCTTCACAATATTGTAGAGGAGGGGGTCTTGCTCAGGTTCGAGTATTTCAGCTCTTCACATTGTCAATCTTATCTGGGGTGATACGCTGCTCTAGCCATAGTAAGATGTCAATATGGGATAGACCCCGTTTTGCCATTCCACCGAGTATATAAAGCAATGGATCGTCCCAAATAGATTGTCTTTGGTTAGAAGAGCCATCATATTTTTCACCTTAAGGTGGAATACCCTGGCTATAATGTCATGGCGATCATGTGACTTTTATTAATACACTGAAGACACAGGCCAACCAGATAAACGCGCTCCAGCGAACTGTCACGTCGCACCAGCGCCAGCGAGCTGCTCCGGCGCACCAGCGCCAGCGAGCTGTTCCAGCGCACCAGCGCCAGCGAGCTGTCTTAGCGCACCAGCGCCAGCGAGATGTCTAGGCGCACAAGCGCCAGCGAGCTGTCTCGGCGCACCAGCGCCAGCGAGCTGTCTCGGCGCACCAGCGCCAGCGAGCTGTCTCGGCGCACCAGCGCCAGCGAGCTGTCTCGGCGCACCAGCGCCAGCGAGCTGTCTCGGCGCACCAGCGCCAGCGAGCTGTCTCGGCGCACCAGCGCCAGCGAGCTGTCTCGGCGCACCAGCGCCAGCGAGCTGTCTCGGCGCACCAGCGCCAGCGAGCTGTCTCGGCGCACCAGCGCCAGCGAGCTGTCTCGGCGCACCAGCGCCAGCGAGCTGTCTCGGCGCACCAGCGCCAACGAGCTGTCTCGGCGCACTAGCGCCAGCGAGCTGTCTCGGCGCACCAGCGCCAGCGAGCTGTCACGTCGCACCAGAGCCACCGAGCCGTTCCGGCGCACCAGCGCCAGCGAGCTGTTTCGGCGCACCAGCGCCAGCGAGCTGTTACGGCGCACCAGCGCCAGCGAGCTGTTTCGGCGCACCAGCGCCAGCGAGCTGTCTGGGCGCACCAGCGCCAGCGAGTCACTGCGTCCCATCAGCGCCAGCAAGCCGCTGCACCGCATCAGCGCCAGCTAGCCGCTGCGCTGCATCAGCGCCAGCAAACCGCTGCGCTGCATCAACGCCAGCAAACCGCTGCGCTGCATCAGCGCCAGCAAAACCGCTGCACTGCAATCAACGCCAGCAAGCCGCTGCGCTGCAATCAGCGCCAGCAAGCTGCTGCGCTGCAATCAGCGCCAGCAAGCCGCTGCGCTGCATCAGCGCCAGCCATCCACTGCGCTACACTCGCACCAGCGAGCTGTCCAAACTTCAACATTGTAGGTATAGGCATCAAGTTTGCATGCCTCACAGTGGCTGTTAACATAAGCACAAAGTTAGCGTTAACTAGTACCTGAAACCTGTTTCATATTGGACTTTACTCAAGGTAATTTTAATGTAAAATTTGAAGTACACAACAGTAAAAGCAAGAGACATTTAAACAACTACGTCAGATAAGCATGTACTTAAGTATATCCAACACAGGTCTCGCAAAATGGTATTCAAAGTAATTTAAGATTGAAACAGATGTAAAAAGTTTTAGGTGCATGAAACAAATAAATAATCTGCTTTGCAAAATTAAAAATTAAAACAAATGAAGACAAATGTATTGTGAACCATAGAATTCGAGGCTTCGAAAGTTCACCACACATTCTCTTAAGAAACGGTAACTGTGTGGACATGGCACTAACAAACCATTGCACACATTGCAAAAACGGCAGCTGTGTGGAGAGACTAATCCTACCACATATTCCAAAAGGAAGGAGGCAACTGCTCAAGATCTACACATTTCAAAAGGCAACTGCATGCAGAGGCGTTGGCCACTACACACATTGCAAACATAAAGAGCAACTGTATGAACATATCACACATCAAATTGTAACAGTCATTTAACCGTCTCTACGATAAATATCCGCGTGACAAGGCTTACCACTCGCAACGAAAACTGAGCAAGCGTCAGACGTCCATTTGCCGCGCCAAAGCACCATGTGCTTGGCGGCTGTTTGAGTTATCTTGCCTCAAGATCCGTCGACAAGTTGTAGGCTGTAGCGATGTAGCCTTAAGCTTACCAGGGCTTGACCGCACCTGACCATGTTCAATTAACCGTCACGACATCTTCCTCGTTGATCATTGTTATAGCGACTTCTACAAACCTCTCGACATCAAACCCCAATTTTGTGGACTACATAATATTCGGAATAAACTGTCACACTTATCAACATGTTAGAATACAAAAAGACTACTTATTTTTTCAATTCACAGCACGTTAAAGTTAAACATTTATTAATAGTTACATAACTATAAGTTTTGAACTTTAAAATGTATGGGCTACATTATTTCGTGGGCTACGTATTTTCATATCATTTCACAAAAAAATCAAAACTTTTCACTGGATGTAAACTAAAACTCAATTATTAACACATCTTTTCAATATTTCTTTCAACATTTCTTAACATATTTGGGTACGTTAAAAAACAATGAAAGTACTAGAGGGTACTTTTAATATAAATCTAACAAAAAGATTTAACTTTTGGGTTAAAACATATCACTTTATACTTTTAATTTACACTTTAATAATACGTCAATGTTGAAAATAGGACAGCAAATTTTATAACGACATTTCACATAAAAACAAAGGCAACAACGGAAGGCGCATTATAGTCTTTCACGAATGTAATAAACCCTCACATTATTCAAAGATTATGCGGACGGTAACAGGGATTTTTATCCCACTTCTGATGTAAGAAATTTCAATGTAAAGCTACAGGAAAAGGCTTTAATACCACTTCTGATGTAAGAAACTGTTCCACTTCTGATGTTAGAAATTATTCTCAAAAGTATTTAAATAAAAGAATACCACTCGGTAACAAACCCTGCTTACTATCAGGACCCCAATTACATGTTAACACCAAAGTATGCAAAGCAACAGCTACACCACTCCTCTCGATGTAACACAGGGCAGCCTCTCAGCAACACGATCTTCCTTGCTTACACTAGAAGAACTACTACACGAATAGAACCATATCACTTGTCTTATTTGGACAGAATCTCAGTGTAGAAGTAATGTTTTAGCCCAACGGGCATAATAACGATATGAGACTCGTAGAATTACAGACTGTTCCTTTTAGTCGCCTGTGCGATACTTTATACTGCTAAAACAAGTGAGAGATTACCATTCTACCTTCATTTGTTCATAATTTCTTTTTTTACCCTTATTTCCTACAATAGATATATAGGTAGGCAATGAATCAGTTCATTCACTGCAAATGTAACTTTGTAATCCTATATATTTATATGTGATTACAAAGTTATTTATGCAGTTAGTGTATGTTGAAAACTGGACTGAAATTTGAAAAGGTTTTAATTTTTCTTTAATTTATATACTAAACAATAATTACATTCCAAATTTGAAGCTTCTATGTCTGCTAGAAGTGCCTTAGAGTTTAGATAATCGGTCAGTCATTGAGTCAGTGAGTTGCAAAATTAAGAAACTTTGACTAGTTATAATTCTTAAACTACTAGTTCAAATGTAATTAAATTTGAAATATACCGAGTTTATACTATGCCTACTTGGTTACTGAAAATTCAGACTTCTAGTTTTATTCACAACGAAGTCATAGGGTTTCGAAAATGGCCTGAACTGCTTTGAGAAAAGGATGGTACGGCTGTGCCGCTTCTTTGCTCGACTTGACGGGGGCACTGCCGTGCCCCCAGAAACGCAAAATGAATTTTGAATATCGGTTGATATTTACCCGAGATATTAAATATTCAATTCTAATTTAAAATAAATTCAATTATTCCCACCCATTAAGAAATTTCTGCCTTTTCTAGGAAATTTGCCTCAGCAACCGGATTTCAGTCGCTTCCCTGACAGTATTTAAGCAGCGCGAGAAGACGGGCCTACTCTCACTCGCATGAGGCTTCATCTGTTTCCCACAGACGGTGACCCTCTTGTCATCCCCCACCAATTTGGTTTCCGAGCGAAACATTCTTGTCCCCAACAAGTTCATCGTATTGTGGATTATATCCTCAGCGGTTTTATCCTCGTCGTCACAAGACCATCGCGGTCTTTTTCGACATTGCAAAAGCATTTCAAGATTGTGCGTTCATCTTAATTTAACGCGTGAGTGATTGGTATAGTGCGCGCAAGATAAATCTGCGCGCGGCCAATGGCGTACTTAATGTTGCCCTCTTACCTAATATTTTTTCCTTGGATTATATAATTATATCAAATTTCATAAATGACCGATATGGTTACCAAAGCTCAGCTAAAAAAACTGTAATATTCAGCTTAAACTTACAAATACCTAATAAATTAGTTTTAAACCCGATATTTATTGCTTAAGATCCGCATAATAAATATATTTCTTGAATGCAATTTTCCTAAGTTTGACATATATTTATATTACTCTATAGTAAGACTTACTTTAATATAAATTATTAGTTAAAAATCATTTCAAAACTTAATTTATACGAGCGCGTTTGAAACAAATAATATTATAGTTAAAAAAAACTAAAAAACACGCTTAACTTTTACTTTTGGTATTTTTCTCAGTAAACCCTTTGATTTCATACCTATATCATGGGAATGCATAAAAAATTAATAGTCCTCCATCTTTGGGAATCCACCATATTGGATTTAGAATGACGTCATTTATCTAACCATGCATTGTCATCCAAACTAAGCGTGTATGCATAATTTCCGAAATTTTTGGTCGAAAATTTGGTAAAATTTTTCAAAATTTTTGTTCTTACATAATTACAAGTAAGAAGATATTAGCCTGTTAGACATTATTATTACTAAGATAGATTAATGAACACTCATATTTTGTCTATAATGAATTTTTGAAAAAGGGTATTTTGAAACAGAACTGAAATAGCATTATAATATTTAGATTTTATTATAATGCTATTTTAGTTCTGTAGTAAACGATTAAATAGCACTATTTATTTATTTTATTTATTTATTCTTTTTTACATCTACCTTATAATAAGGGATATAAAGGGCGGACTTAATGCCTTGTGGCATTCTCTACCAGTCAACCCTGGATGATTTGAGATGCTGTGGTACCTACCACAAGTGGCAACACCACTCATAAATAATTACTAAATATTTTTAAACTATACAAACTGAATATTATCTACTTTGTAATAAAGAGAAAAAATTAATAGTGAATATATAAACGGATAAAATATACTTATATATACAAAATATAAACGGATATAATATACTTATATATATACAAAATCTCTAAATAAATATAAAATAATATAACACAAAAATAAAAATAAAATAACATGACGCATATTAAAATATATATTATACAAAATATCAATTATAAAACGAAAGAGGGAGAAAAACAAAAATCGGATAAATCAGGTGGTATTATTCCTGTTAAAGAATTCTCGAACTAGTCTTTTAAAATATTGTTTGTTACTGGTTTTTTTATATGAAATGGCAAGGCATTCCAGAGCAGTATGGACTGCACAGTAAAAGAGGAATTAAAGAAACCACTCTTATGTGGTGGAATACGAATTTTAAGACTATTTTGGGAACGGGGAACTCTATCATGAGTAGAATATTGGTGCTGAAAGTTATCCTTAAGATAAGAAGGAGAATTTGGGTCATTTAAAATTGAATATAGTACTTGTAAAATTCGGGAGCTACGCCTTTGACGAATAGAAAGCCATTTAAGCTTGTAACGGTACTGAGAAACATGGTCATACTTACGTAAGCCGAAAATGAACCTAATGCAATTGTTGAGAAGGCGCTCCAACTTATCGAGAAGATATTGAGATAGATCTGGGTAACACACATCCGCATAATCAATAATGGGTAATATCAAAGTCTGGACAAGTAGAAGTTTAGTTTTAAAAGGCAGAAAGTTTTTGAGACGGCAAAGAGAACGTAAGGTGGCAGTAACTTATTACTACTACTACGGCTTATTTCAGCAACTTGAACTCCCCAGCTTAAGGTATGGTCTATATGTAAGCCAAGATTTTTAACAGATTTACAAAATGGCAGCAATGTTCCATTGTAAAATACGGGAGAAAGATCATTGTTATTAATCTTGGCTAATATTCTGCTACTACCTATAACCATTACCTTACATTTGGAAGGGTTAACCGAAACACCATGTCTGTACGACCAATCTTTTATGGCATCAAGGTTGTATTATATATCAGGAACGAAATGTAAAGTCCATGGACACTTTGTAAGTCTTTTCTTAAATACCTGACGCAGTCTCAGAATATATTCTGCTATCCAATGTCTCTACTTTTTATTAAAACTTTTCGTTTGGAATGGCACTTTTTCTATTTATAGCAACGATCACTAATACTTTTTTTATTAGTGATCGATGATTTATAGTCTTTAAAATACTCCTCAACGATGGTGTTCAAATGATGTTCTGTCATATTTAAAATCAATATTAGCTTTCAATCCCAAATAAAGTTTACTTATGGTAGAAATCCTTTCTACACTATGCAAGACAGTTGAATTAAATGCCTTATAGCGCACATATCAAAATCTTCTAAATCATATCATCCTCCGGTTCCTAGTTTTTCCCGGCGTCACAATTTTAGAAGATGAAGCAGTTGTTACATTACCCTCTTGAGTTATTTGGGTGACAGTGCGTTCAGAAACGCCTAAACAAAATAAAAACAATGCTTTTTATGCATTATAAATACATAATGATTTCCTATATTTACAAGAACACTACACATTTAAATAAAACTAAACACATAGCTGATGTGAAAAATAGACGCTCTGGGAAGTCTGCAGTCTGTGAACACGTACAGGATCGCCCCCGTCACTACATTAGATTTGATAGACCGCAAATCCTCGCTAAAGTACACCGATTCCTTCCAAGGACAATTCGCGAGGCTATTGAAATTAAAAAACATCCTAATTTCAATAGTAAAGATGGCTGAGTGTTACCATCTGCTTGGGATCCCATAATTAACCCTCTGTGGGGCAAGATATCCAATTTTAAAACTAAGTGGTGAAAAATGTTAATTGAAACAAATAAATATACACGTGTTCCGGGAAAAATCTTTTTATTTTTATTTATTTGAGAAAATCAAATTTAAAGGGAGTGTGACATTTATGTCACACTGCATCATAAAGGTAACTTAACTTAACTCAACAGTGGTAGAGCTTAGCGGTGGCTTTTGCTGCCGCACGGATGGGCCAGCTCGAACCGGGGTGGTACCACGACCTCACAGAATACCAGCGTGAAGTAGAGGTTTACCTCTGCGTTGCGCTTGGTGAGTGCAGGTGGCCGGAGGCCCAATTCCCCCCCCCCCCCCATCAACATGGTAGTGGAATTAAATAAAAGACTACCCCAGGAGGGTACCAGCACCCCTGGAGAATCCCTCGCTGAGCATCCACGACCAAACTACTCCACTCCGGGGCGTGGGTGCTCAGGCTGCCCCGCGTATTCTGGGGGGGGGGAGGGGGCGAAATTCCGCTCAAGACGAAACCTGCTCGGGGCAAACGGAGCAAGAAGACAAAGGCAACCCCTGCCACGCTTACCGTGGATTTCTGCAATATCAGGGGACTTCATTCAAACCTTAACGCCGTCCACTACCATCTGGAGATAGCTAAGCCGGCCTTGCTCTTTCTTACCGAGACACAGGTGTCCTCTCCGGCTGATACTTCGTATCTCTCCTACCCGGGGTACAAATTAGAACACTCGTTTGTGCCCCGAGCTGGAGTTTGCGTGTATGTCAGAGAGGACATCTGTTTTCGACGCCTCGGCAGTCTTGAAGGTACGGACCTGTCCATCCTATGGCTGCGCGTAGACAGCGACGACCATCCCCGCGTCTACGGGTGCCTCTATAGGTCCCATAGCGGTAATGCCGACACAGACTGACTCATCGACCACGTCCAAATGGCTGCAGACTCCGTGCTACAACAGGTCCCATCCGCAGAGATCGTGATACTCGGTGATTTCAACGCCCACCACGCTGAATGGCTTGGTTCTCGTTTAACCGATCATGTGGGTAGATCTGTCTATGACTTTGCTTTGGCATATAGTCTGACACAACTGGTTACTTCGCCTACGCGGATCCCAGATGTGGAAGACCATGTACCTTCCCTGTTGGACCTTCTGCTGACCTCTCATCCGGACGGATATCAGGTCTCCGTCGATGCCCCTCTGGGCTCTTCGGACCATTGTCTGATCCGGAGTACGGTGCCACTCACGCTCCAATCGCAGTTGCGATCTTCAGCTTGCCGCCGTGTTTGGCACTATAGGTCAGCTGATTGGGACGGGATGCGGTCTTTTTTTGCATCCTACCCTTGCGGGCGTGTTTGCTTCTCGCCGGAAGATCCCAGCGTTGTTGCCGATTCTGTTGCTGATGTGGTACTTCAGGGTATGGAACTTTTTATTCCATCCTCTGTGGTGCCCATCGGAGGCAGATCCCAGCCATGGTTTGGTCGCTCCTGCAAAATAGCATCACGCTATAAGCAGGAGTGCTACCAGGCCTTGGCTGACGCATCAACGTCTCGGGATGTAAACACCAGCGCACTTAAAAAGAAGTATAACTCCGCCTCCAGGTCCTTCAAAAGCGTCATTGCCAAGGCAAGGTCTGAGAACATCGGCAGAATTGGCGAGAAGCTAGTTCGCCTTCCTTCAGGAACCCGTGCATTCTGGTCTCTCGCCAAGGCTGTCCAAGGGAACTTCTGTCAGCCATCTCTTCCATCTCTGCACAGGGAGGACGACTCACTGGCCCATGCCGCAAAGGAGAAAGCCGATCTGTTGAGCTCTCTTTTTGCGTCCAACTCGACTCTAGATGACGGGGGAAACACACCGCCGACCATCCCGCGATGTGAGTGCTCCATGCCGGATGTGCGATTTACACAGCGGTCCGCAAAGCACTCTTCTCCCTGGACGTCAGCAAGTCGAGTGGGCCCGATGGAGTCCCTCCCATTGTGCTGAAGACGTGTGCTCCGGAGTTGGCACCGGTTTTAACGCGTCTTTTCCGGTACTCCTACTCCCAAGGCGTAGTCCCGAATTCATGGAAGACAGCTTTGGTGCACCCGATCCCTAAAAAAGGCGACCGCTCAGACCCGTCCAACTACAGGCCTATCGCCATCATCGTGATCTTCTAGTCTACTTAACTCATAGATGGGCGGAGGCAGTAGAGTCCAAGGGGGAGGCATTAGCCGTTAGTTTGGACGTAGCGAAGGCCTTTGATCGGGTCTGGCACAAAGCGCTTCTTTCGAAGCTTCCTTCCTATGGGCTTCCCGAGAAATTGTGCAAATGGATCACCAGTTTCCTTGCTGATCGGAGCATCAAGGTCGTAGTAGACGGTGAATGCTCTGATTTCAAGCCTATCAACGCTGGTGTTCCACAAGGCTGCGTGCTATCACCAACGCTGTTTTTCCTGCATATCAATGATATGTTGCTAACTGGTAGCATTCATTGCTATGCGGACGACAGCACTGGTGATGCCTCATATACCGGCCGTGCCAATATTTCTCGGGAAAACGTCGCCGAGTACCGGGACAAACTTGTGTATGAAGTCGAGTCTTTGCTTAACAAAGTCTCGGATTGGGGCCGACTAAATCTAGTCCAGTTCAATCCCCAGAAGACACAAGTTTGCGCGTTTACCGCTAAAAAGAACCCCTTTGTCGTATCTCCTCAGTTTCAAGGCACTCCCCTTACTGCCTCAGCCAGTATCGGAATCCTTGGCGTCGACATATCAAATAGTGTGCAGTTTCGTGGTCACTTGGAAGGGAAGGCCAAATTGGCCTCTAAAAAGCTTGGCGTGCTCAGCAGAGCGAGACAGTATTTCATGCCGGCACATCGCTTGCAACTTTACAAAGCGCAAGTTCGGCCCCACATGGAATACTGTTCTCATCTCTGGACCGGGGCACCCCAGTGCCAGCTCCTTCCACTTGACCGCATCCAGCGCAGAGTGGTTCGAATCGTCGACGACCGAGTTCTTTCTGATCGGCTCGATACACTGGCACTGCGTAGAGATGTTGCATCTCTTTGCGTATTTTATCGCATTTATCACGGGGAGTGCTCTGAGGAATTGTTCGGACTAATTCCAGCCGCTCAATTTCACCATCTCACATCGCGACAAAACTCGCGTTACCATCCATACCATCTGGATGATTGGCGGTCCACCACTGTGCGATTTAGAAGAAGTTTTCTCCCTCGCACGACTTCCTTGTGGAATCAATTACCACCAGCGAATTTTCCGGACCGATACGACTTAGGAACCTTCAAGAAAAGAGCTTACACCTTTCTAAAAGGTCGGCAACGCATCTGCAATTCCCCTGGTGTTGCGGTTGTTCATGGGCGGCGGTAGTCACTTACCATCATGTGAGCCGCATGCTCGTTTGCCCCCTATTCTATAAAAAAAAAACTTAGGTGAAATTGTTTGAAACAATTGTTATGTTTATTGTAGCACAAAGCAACGCCACACTTCTCGCATATTGTTTGCGAGACACCAGAGCATTTAGGAAAGGAGATTAAGTTGATTCCATACAAACTTGGGCCCGGCGTGAACAAACTTAAAATATGTGTTAGTTTGAAGATTTAAATATTTGCTACTTATATCCAAAAATCATATTTTTGCTGAGCCTGGGGTTTTTCGTTTTTATTTTAATTTATGATTTGTAGGTTATGCAGTAAAATCACTCGTTCTTGTGATAGGCTGTTTGAATAAATTGAAAAAACACGAAAGAATGCAGTTTTGTAGTTATTATTATATAAAGTAAAATAAAACTCAACCTATTTTAATTGTTTAACTATTTTTTGCAATTATCAATAAAATGTCTAAAAAAATAGCCGGAGGCTGTACATTGTTCTATTCCTCTCAAAACTTAAGTATCACATTATTTTCATTATATTGGCGCAACACACTACTGTCCTGTGATCCGAGAGAAAATCCAAAAGTCAAGTTAAATAAATCCACGAAAGTAAAAACACGAAATCTATCCAAAAAAAACAGCTGCAATGCCAAATGCGCATGCCGCAAAACAAGCTGAAACTTGAAGTTACCAAATTAAGTCTCCTTCGGAATATGCAATAATCAATAACCATATAGCCTATTCAGTCGTGTAGGATAATATTCAAATGTTTTTTTAATTTAATGACATAGCCTATTCAATCGTTTTCTAAATATATTATTTTATTCAATATTAATAACTACAGATTCGCGTCTATGTTTCATTATTATGATTTTTGTTTGGTAAAGAAGGTTATTTTATTAAAAAAATAGCCTTCATTATCTATTGCCATAGACAGAACAGAAAGATATTTAAAAACGTTTCGTTTTTGCTAAAGCAAAAGCATTAGCTTTCTATTTCAGTTTTAAAAAAAATGTTTTTATGATTTTCCCAAGGACTACAGAAATAAAAATAATTTATTTATGCTTATAATTTATCGTTATATTACCTACATATTTTTGTATAACTGTTACGAACGTTGTCAACAACCCAATTTCATACATCTCCTTTGCAGCGAATTCTCTTTCCTGTCCAAACAGGCCACTGTCCTGTCTGATCCTGCCTGATTGCCACTGGAGGAACATGTTATGCTGGACCTTTGTGTCGTTTTGATTGAAGTTCGTTTTCGATAGATCGACGGTTCTTTATCTTCGATGGTACACTAAGCTTACATAAAGTTGTAGCAGCTTGAAGCCGAAAATCAGCCGAGTTCAAATGTTTTTCCTGCAATCCCTTAGCCTTATGAATTCTTTTGTAAAGAAGCCATGCATTTGCCATACTCAAGTCCAATAAATGATAAAACATTCTAACCTGCCACCTTTTGCTACGAAGCCGTATTTTGTAGCATCCCATGATGCTATCAATAAGGTCTACGCCGCCACGCGATTATATTCTCCAACAATATTTGGACGATCAATTGTTATGTACTGCTTGGTCTTCTTGTCATACCTCCTCACCTGTGCTTTTGGCATTTCTCCGACAAAACTGGATGCTAAATTTACTACTTTGTTATCTTTCCAGGCTACGGTTGCTACATCCACACCGTTGACATCAGCAACATACTCAACAGAATAGCCTCTGTCTTTTTTGGACATTTCTTTGTCTGTAGGTAATTTGCAATCTGGAATCCTGTTTCGGCATATTGTACCAAGACTCAGTATACCGTTTTGTGACAAGTATTCTAGCAGTGGCAAGCTTGTAAAATAATTGTCAAAATATAATCTGTAATTTTGGTTGCGAGGTATTTCTCTTGATAGACGCACGATAACATTTGAGGAAGCACCAAGATCAGATTCGTTGGGCAGTACCACATTTTCTGAGCCAGGTTCGGGTTCTATTTTATACGCAAATCCAGATACTCCACTGAGAACGTAAATCTCATAACAACATTTGTGAGGCTTTTTCGGGTTATATCTTTTCAAGTTATTTCTAGCTTTCGTAGAGCATATTTGCTCATCGACGCAAAGATATTGTTCTAAAGGGATTTCAGAAAAAGATTGGTTTAATTTTTGTACAACTGGTCTAAGTTTGAACAGTCTGTCGAATTCCGGATGTTCGCGAGGCAAGTTTTGCAAATTGTCATTAAAATGTATAAATTGTCGAATCTTTTCAAACATCTTTACCGGCATTATTTCTTGAATTATAGGAGTTCCAATGGTGCTACTCCAATAATGGGTAACTCGATGAAGCTAACCAAAGACATGATGTACACTATGCCAATAAATAGCTGGATGTCTGTTGTGGAAACCCGAAAATTATTATTGGGATCCTTTTGCACAATATATAAATTAGTTTGAGTTGCTATAAAATCAATTAAATCTTTAGAAAACAAGGACAAGAAAATCTGGATCGGCGTGTCAAGCTCTAGAACATTTGTTGGTAAGTTTTCGTTTCCCAGAAAACGTAACTGATGCTCATTCAAAAGCAGGCTTTTCATTTTCCATCGCAGGTAGAGTTTTAGTGGCTTTCTAGGTTGTACCACAGATTGGGTTTGTTGCGATCTAGTTGGCACAGCAGAACAGTGGTAGAGCTAAGCGGTGGCTTTTGCTGTCGCACGGATGGGCCAGCTCGAACCGGGGTGGTACCACGACCTCACAGAATACCAGCGTGAAGTAGACCAACTCACCAAGCACTCACCAAGCAGCAAAGGCAAAAAAAAGCAGCAAGCAGAGGTTTACCTCTGCGTTGCGCTTGGTGAGTGCAGGTGGCCGGAGGCCCAATTCCCCCCCCCCCCCACCCCCCATCAACATGGTAGTGGAATTAAATAAAAGACTACCCCAGGAGGGTACCAGCACCCCTGGAGAATCCCTCGCTGAGCATCCACGACCAAACTACTCCACTCCTGGGCGTGGGTGCTCAGGCTACCCCGCGTTTTCTGGGGGGGGGGGGGGCGAAATTCCGCTCAAGACGAAACCTGCTCGGGGCAAACGGAGCAAGAAGACAAAGGCAACCCCTGCCACGCTTACCGTGGATTTCTGCAATATCAGGGGACTTCATTCAAACCTTAACGCCGTCCACTACCATCTGGAGATAGCTAAGCCGGCCTTGCTCTTTCTTACCGAGACACAGGTGTCCTCTCCGGCTGATACTTCGTATCTCTCCTACCCGGGGTACAAATTAGAACACTCGTTTGTGCCCCGAGCTGGAGTTTGCGTGTATGTCAGAGAGGACATCTGTTTTCGACGCCTCGGCAGTCTTGAAGGTACGGACCTGTCCATCCTATGGCTGCGCGTAGACAGCGACGACCATCCCCGCGTCTACGGGTGCCTCTATAGGTCCCATAGCGGTAATGCCGACACAGACCGACTCATCGACCACGTCCAAATGGCTGCAGACTCCGTGCTACAACAGGTCCCATCCGCAGAGATCGTGATACTCGGTGATTTCAACGCCCACCACGCTGAATGGCTTGGTTCTCGTTTAACCGATCATGTGGGTAGATCTGTCTATGACTTTGCTTTGGCATATAGTCTGACACAACTGGTTACTTCGCCTACGCGGATCCCAGATGTGGAAGACCATGTACCTTCCCTGTTGGACCTTCTGCTGACCTCTCATCCGGACGGATATCAGGTCTCCGTCGATGCCCCTCTGGGCTCTTCGGACCATTGTCTGATCCGGAGTACGGTGCCACTCACGCTCCAATCGCAGTTGCGATCTACAGCTTGCCGCCGTGTTTGGCACTATAGGTCAGCTGATTGGGACGGGATGCGGTCTTTTTTTGCATCCTACCCTTGCGGGTGTGTTTGCTTCTCGCCGGAAGATCCCAGCGTTGTTGCCGATTCTGTTGCTGATGTGGTACTTCAGGGTATGGAACTTTTTATTCCATCCTCTGTGGTGCCCATCGGAGGCAGATCCCAGCCATGGTTTGGTCGCTCCTGCAAAATAGCATCACGCTATAAGCAGGAGTGCTACCAGGCCTGGGCTGACGCATCAACGTCTCGGGATGTAAACACCAGCGCACTTAAAAAGAAGTATAACTCCGCCTCCAGGTCCTTCAAAAGCGTCATTGCCAAGGCAAGGTCTGAGCACATCGGCAGAATTGGCGAGAAGCTAGTTCGCCTTCCTTCGGGAACCCGTGCATTCTGGTCTCTCGCCAAGGCTGTCCAAGGGAACTTCTGTCAGCCATCTCTTCCATCTCTGCACAGGGAGGACGACTCACTGGCCCATGCCGCAAAGGAGAAAGCCGATCTGTTGAGCTCTCTTTTTGCGTCCAACTCGACTCTAGATGACGGGGGAAACACACCGCCGACCATCCCGCGATGTGAGTGCTCCATGCCGGATGTGCGATTTACACAGCGGTCCGCAAAGCACTCTTCTCCCTGGACGTCAGCAAGTCGAGTGGGCCCGATGGAGTCCCTCCCATTGTGCTGAAGACGTGTGCTCCGGAGTTGGCACCGGTTTTAACGCGTCTTTTCCGGTACTCCTACTCCCAAGGCGTAGTCCCGAATTCATGGAAGACAGCTTTGGTGCACCCGATCCCTAAAAAAGGCGACCGCTCAGACCCGTCCAACTACAGGCCTATCGCCATCATCGTGATCTTCTAGTCTACTTAACTCATAGATGGGCGGAGGCAGTAGAGTCCAAGGGGGAGGCATTAGCCGTTAGTTTGGACGTAGCGAAGGCCTTTGATCGGGTCTGGCACAAAGCGCTTCTTTCGAAGCTTCCTTCCTATGGGCTTCCCGAGAAATTGTGCAAATGGATCACCAGTTTCCTTGCTGATCGGAGCATCAAGGTCGTAGTAGACGGTGAATGCTCTGATTTCAAGCCTATCAACGCTGGTGTTCCACAAGGCTGCGTGCTATCACCAACGCTGTTTCTCCTGCATATCAATGATATGTTGCTAACTGGCAGCATTCATTGCTATGCGGACGACAGCACTGGTGATGCCTTATATACCGGCCGTGCCAATATTTCTCGGGAAAACGTCGCCGAGTACCGGGACAAACTTGTGTCTGAAGTCGAGTCTTTGCTTAACAAAGTCTCGGATTGGGGGCGACTAAATCTAGTCCAGTTCAATCCCCAGAAGACACAAGTTTGCGCGTTTACCGCTAAAAAGAACCCCTTTGTCGTATCTCCTCAGTTTCAAGGCACTCCCCTTACTGCCTCAGCCAGTATTGGAATCCTTGGCGTCGACATATCGAATAGTGTGCAGTTTCGTGGTCACTTGGAAGGGAAGGCCAAATTGGCCTCTAAAAAGCTTGGCGTGCTCAGCAGAGCGGGACAGTATTTCATGCCGGCACATCGCTTGCAACTTTACAAAGCGCAAGTTCGGCCCCACATGGAATACTGTTCTCATCTCTGGGCCGGGGCACCCCAGTGCCAGCTCCTTCCACTTGACCGCATCCAGCGTAGAGCGGTTCGAATCGTCGACGACCGAGTTATTTCTGATCGGCTCGATACAGTGGCACTGCGTAGAGATGTTGCATCTCTTTGCGTATTTTATCGCATTTAACACGGGGAGTGCTCTGAGGAATTGTTCGGACTAATTCCAGCCGCTCAATTTCACCATCGCACATCGCGACAAAACTCGCGTTACCATCCATACCATCTGGATGATTGGCGGTCCACGACTGTGCGATTTAGAAGAAGTTTTCTCCCTCGCACGACTTCCTTGTGGAATCAATTACCACCAGCGAATTTTCCGGACCGATACGACTTAGGAACCTTCAAGAAAAGAGCTTACACCTTTCTAAAAGGTCGGCAACGCATCTGCAATTCCCCTGGTGTTGCGGTTGTTCATGGGCGGCGGTAGTCACTTACCATCAGGTGAGCCGCATGCTCGTTTGCCCCCTATTCTATAAAAAAAAAAAAAAGAAGTAGATGGAGACGGATCAGGTTGATTATCTTCTAAACTATGAATGATCTCTTCAAGGTTCACTTCATCATCTTCATTTTCATCGCCAGAAAACTGCTCTTGTTCCATCTCATCCTCAGCTCGATAATCAGGATCTGCAACACTGTCATCGTCATCTTCCATACCATCTTCACTGTCTTCGTTTATTTCATTCAATAATTTGGCTATTTCGTCAGCCGGAAGAGGTCGAAAAGTAATTCTAAAAAGAAAGCAAATGAACCATGTAATGAGCCGCTTCATAAAAAAAATTACCCACGTTAGGCAATGTGCCATTTCTGGTACAAACAAGCCAGACAGTCAAACTCAACGAAGGCATTCAAATACATAAAAACCCACAATACACCACAAAGTATATGTACTCACCTTGTATATTTTCGAAATCTACACAGTATTTATCGCCTTTTTCTATTTTTTACAGATTTTTAATCATTTGTAAAAAACAAGCAGGTAGTTTAGAACGCGCGGTCGACAAACAAGTGTTGTCACGCGGCACTAACGGCATCTACATTATTTGTGTTAAACTAAGTCGATACATCGGTTTGTTACAGTCATGTTACAGTGTCGCGAAATGGACTCGAAATAATATTTTAATTTTAAATGACAAATAATCGGTTTGTGACAGAAATGTCACACGGCGCTACAGAGGGTTAATAAAATTAAATCCCAACCCAAGCATACAACTGCAAGACTTCATGATACTGTAAGTTCATACTGCGTAGATCGGAACAAAAATTAATAATTTTTAATCTAGAGGTAGCCGTGGTTAACTATGACATTGGGACGTCATACAACTCAGTCCTCCCCGTCCTCCCCGTGACCATGGGTGCTGTAAAGTGCTTGAAACGTCGGGAATATAAAATAAGTTATATACGCGATAAAATCCGTAAAATTAGTTTTATTTATAAATACATGATATTAATGAAACAAGGAAACTAAAAACGAATAACAAAATAAAAACAATGCTTTATAAATACATGATATTAATGAAACAAGGATAACTAAAACCGAATAACGAACCAAAAAAAATTGGGAAGTTTCATTATTACGGCAGGCTTAAAAATTACTTTTCAAATATGTAACGCGGGCTCTAACTTTGGAAAACGATACTGTAAGCTCGTTATTGTCTCGTTCTTCTTCACAAGCACGTTTGACCCTGAATATAATACCCCTGCCAGCACTTTTAATCACTTTCGGCATAAAGATGACGGTTATTTACTGCATAAAAAGAAGGAAAACACTGCACCTAACAGACTCTCTTGACGCTCGCCATAAACAATAAGATGGCGGCACACGGTTAGTTCCATAGACTTTGTATTCCAAGTTCCAACTTCTTCGGTTCGACAACTTCGGTGATGATTCTTCTTTTATATGAAAGCTGATAGTTCTCGTGTGGTCCCATATGAATTTTATCAAGGTCAGACTAATGGTTATTGAGTTATTCTTAAATAACCTATACTGAAGTCGCTTATATTGAAGTCGGCTGTACAAAATTTTTAATTTTTAATTATAGATTTATGGGTAGAATTATTGTATTTTTTGCTAAAGATTTTTTATTTACTTAATCTCTCTAAATCCAAATTTAATAGGTTTTTACAATTTCTTTATTTTGCATAAATTAAAACGTTATTAATTGTTTTTTATTAAAATAATAAAACTTAGGGTACGGAATTAAACAATATTAACAGGAATAGAAAATTCGAAGTCGTCTTCTTCTTCGAATTCGAAATCTCGACGTGTAGATGACTGCAGAGAAGTTGTTGCATATAGGACATTGGAGACAATTTTATTTGCCATTTGTTTCGTGGGTTCACATCCCTTTTCAAGACGTTTTGCGCTGTCTGAAGCGATAACCAAATTATTAATTGTGTTTGTCATAACTTTGTTCCGGCTTTTCGTTTTAATAAGATTTATCTTGCTAAAGATGCGCTCGCAATCTGCATTGGCGTGAGGGATCCATAAAGCGTCAAGAGCGAACTGTGCGAGAACAGTAAATTATTTTTGGCCGCAAAGATTTTCAAAATTTAACAATTTAGACCAAAACAGTCGACTTCTTTTTCTCGAGTTATGTCGTCAGGTAGACATCTTAGGGGGAGATTTCGCCACTGGTCATCTAAGGATTACAATAAACTGCCATCGCCTGTTGCAGTATTATGAGTAATTATTCTGGGCAATATTGTAGTCATCGGCATAATGGAAGGGTTATTCTGTCTGTGGTCGCTCGAAAGAGCTAACTTAGGATTTAAAGAGCTTATTTCCGACAACACTTTATTGAAAAAGCGTTCCAGCGTTTTTTTTTTATTTCAGAAGCAGCTACCATGAGAAAGTTCCTACATCTATTGCTGAAATCTGTTATTCCGGTAGGATTTCTTTGGAAGTCTTCATTACTAAGATGAGTTAATACACCTACTCCTAGAAATAATTGTTATATAAGGAGAAATTGCGATTGATTCGTGGGATCTATATTACCCAGGAGTGTTTTTGAGACATAATAATTTTTCATATAACAAAGTAATATTTCTGTGTATAGCTCTTCTACTTTTTCATTTAATTCAAAACCTGGGGCGCTCTATCAGACTTTTTTCTTTTTTTAATGTTTGACAATGGGAAAGGCAAAAGGAGCGCAGTCCATACAGTACATTACATACAGTACAGTAGCCTAATAAGGCAAGGTTGATGCTACAGATTTTGGTATAAATACGTGATACGTTCGTTCATACATTTTAGAGTTGCGTGCTCTAGTATTGAACTTATATTGTGTAAAAATAGAATATTGTATAAAAGCGTACAATAATGAAAAACTATGTTTTATGGTACAATTTAGTTTCGTATATCAAATTATTGTAAGAATCCAATAATTATTGTACCTACATTTCCCAACACTGTCTTGCACGCACTCTAGCACTATTTACTCAGTCGCCATCTTTCTTTTAGTTTGATCGGTTGCTATCTGTGTACTCTTTAGATTTTTAATAATTTAATCTTAGTTTTAAAAATGCTGAAAGTGGTAAAAAGTCCTAAAAGGCAAACCATTCTTCAAGTTTACGCATTTTGTGAAAAAGAAAAGGCTGAAAATAAGGTGATTGTTCCATTGCAACAAGTTCGTGCAAAAGTTGCCGCTATGACCGGTATTTTTATAGGGTGACCAGTTACAATGATTTTTTTAAAGTATAAGAGTGACAAACGAGCACACAATCCACCTGATGGTAAGTGGTTGCTATGGCCCATAGACATCTACATTTATCCTCGATTAAAAATCAAAATGCAGATGCGTTGTCACCATAGAGTATTAAACTAACAGGAGACGACATTGGAGAGCGTTCCTCGCTGTCAAAAGTACGAGAGCGCGGATCATTCCCGTTATATAAAACTAGTTGCGCCGCGTACGGCGTCAGTTACCAAGTAGTCGTAAGCGCGAGTTGACCTCCAGAAAAATGCCGAGTTGCAGTGTGTTTTCTTGTAAAAAAAGATCACAGATCTCAAATTTACAAATAGTCTTAAATTCATCAATATTATTGTGATCTATTTGCAAATCTATATTATTTCAAACAACATTAATAATCTTTAATTGTTTTTAACGAAATGAAAACATCAATTTAAATTGTTTTATTGTATATAAAACATTTTTAATAGATATTTTCGTTTCATTATGTTACGTTATGAAAAGAAAAGAAGGGGAATTTCGAGTATATAAAATCATCATCAGGACAATAATAGTGATGTTCACTGTAATCTTTAGTGTCGATGTTTTTATTTGCCTATAAGTAATACCTTGATATATAATACCAAGGTGTTATTTAAAACTCTTTTTTGTACAATGTTTAAAAAAGATCTTTGGTTTTACAGTTTTCCAAAAGATCCTTACAGGCGCCAAGTTTGGATAAAAGCATGTGGCAATTATATATCCTGGATACCTAAACGAACAAGCACTATTTGTTCCGAGCATTTTGACCAATCGGTTTTCGTAATCCAATCAAATAATAAAAGGAAACTAAATGAAACTGCTGTATCGACTTTGAAATTATTGGAAGTAAGTTTATTATTTTGCTACAGGTTTATTTTACATTATGATGGATAAAATTTAAAACATGTAACAAATCAAAATGGAAGGTTTAGTGAACGATATTTATTCATTTTAAAATGTTATTTACAAGTTTATCGGCTTAGATGGTGTCAACCAAATTGTTGTTTTCAGATGAGACACGAATTATTAGCGCTTAAATAAATAAATAAGGACAAACAAATAATCTCAGTGTCATATTTATAATCTATTATCTATTATTATAAAATATATACAGAGTACTACACTTTTATACTGTAGAACACAAAATATTACCACTTTTTACGAAGACATTAATTATTTTTTAATCCTAAGTAAAATGACGAAAAAAGTATGTTTGGTTAAGCGTAAACTTCGGACAAGAGATAACAAATCTTTATTTTTTTTAAATTGCTCCATTCCGTTGCTGTGTAAAGGAAGGACAAAAACAAATAAACAAAACCTCACACTTTCCCATTTATAATATTATATTAGTATGGATTGTCAAGAATGATAGATAAACTTTTGAAACCGGTTTACAATCGGCTTTTTGAGATTGGAACTATACACTCCCGCTCTCTTTCTCGCTCTAGTAACTAACGTTTCTGAGTGACCAAAAAGGATAGAAGCATAGGAAAGTGCGATTCCATGCTGCCAAATGTAGTTCAACCCTAAGCCTTAAAACGGTTTAACTCTATAGGTTGGGTAAAATCTGTAAAATTAGACCGTTTAAAACCCCTGTACAGATAACCTTTTCGGTTGATCATGACATTAAAAAATGGTAAAAACATTTCATAGACTAGGCATATTATATATTTTTAAGCATTCAGGAACATTATTTCGATAATGATTACGTTCCACATAACATTGAACTGGCAAACTTGGTGATGGAAAAATATGCAAGCACTAGAATTAGCTACCTCGCAAAAAAGAGTGATCCCAAAAAGTGTATTCGTCACATATGTACCAAACTTATTCACTTTAAAAACCAGTAAAAATATAATATAATACTTTTTCAATTTGTTTTAATTTTGATAATTTTGTTTAATTATTTTGTACCTTATGTTATTTATTTATTTATTCAGTACAAAGTATAGTTATTTAATAACATCCGACAGTACAAATAAACTTACAAAAATTTTCCATGTACCGCCAATTTGTAACTTCGATCATGTTCAATCGGTTCGCGTTGCGACAACTTATTTAATGACGTATATAAATGGTGTGACAAAATAGCAAGATTTTTTTTAACTAGGTGTGTACCAAAGTAAAATATGGTTAGTATTAAATGAAAATTAGTAATTGGGGTAATAATGTTATAATTGTGTGTATCTATGTACCTAGTCAGGTCATAAATTTTGCCACATGATTAATATAAAATAATTGAAACAAGTTTATTCATTATGTAACCATTTATATACCAAAATGAACTTAACAAAACATAGATTCTTATGACACTAAAGTTTATTCAAAATGACCTCCGTGATTTTGAATACAGGCCTTCAATCTGCGCGGCCAGTCGTTTATCGCAACACGAACGAGGTCCATGTCAATATCGGCGGCTGCCTTAATCAAGGATGTCTTGAGTCACTCCAAATTGGGATGAGGCTTTGAGCACGCCTTTTCCTCCAAGTGTTGCCATATCTTGTAATCTAACGGATTCAAATCTGGACTGGAGAAGGGCCAGTCTTCGTGCCGGATGAAGTTGATTTCACGCGCCGCCAGCCAGTCTTGTGTGCTCTTCGCTCTATGAGCTGGCGCCGAATCTTGTTGGAATACCCAGTGCCTGTTATTGAACATGGTATGAGAAACAGGTTCCACAAGGTTCGTCAGGACTGTATTTTGATACAACACTGCATTCGTTTTTACACCTTCCTCACAAAAATGTACCTCTGTTAAGCCCCAATAAGAAACTCCCAACCATACCATGAGCGAGGATGGAAAACGACCTCATGGGACACGCGGAATACGGTTGCTTGCTTCTTCACTACTGTATGCGTACACTAAGGTGTTGTTTGTTGTAGCTCTCTTCTACGGTAAAAAATTTTTCATCCGAAAAAAGAATTTCCCGATATTTTTTTCGCACGTACCTTCAACAAAGCGCGGCATCTCTTCAGTCTCAGGTCCATTAGACGAGCATTCAAACGATGTCCTGTTTTTCTTCGATATGCCCGAAGCCCTAAGCCTTCATTTAACACCCTTTTCACCGTGCTTCTGCTTAACCCCATCTGAAGGGCCAACAGTTTCTGCTTACGTTTGGGATTTCTTTGAATTCGCGCCTTCACAGCTTTTATCACTGCTGGAGACCTAACAGACCGAGGGCGACCACTTCTTGACCTGTCATCTACACTAGAGTCTTCATTGTACCGTTTGATGGTACGATAAACGAATCTTTTGGTTATATTCAAATTTTTCAGTATGTCGAAAATTTGAATTGGCGCGTAACCACAAAGATGCAACGCAATAACTACAACACGGTCTTCTTTAAGCGTCCACTCCATATTTAAAAATGAGTAAAATTCTAAAAAGTAAAAAGTATACACTTTCATTTTCATGAACAATTCGAAATTTGAATTCAATAAACTTTTTTGTGGCCAGCATTCTAAAAGAAAAGTTTTTACTGTGTGACAATACTTATGACCTGACTGTGTATATATTTATTAGTAATTTTTTTTATTTATGTATATTATATTGATGTGTGTTAGTGGATATAATTTTATATTTTAGTTTAAATTATTATTAGGTATCATTAACAATTTGTCGATAAAATACTGTTTAAGCATATATTTAATATTTTTTTCAGTAAGTTTATTTTTTATTGGTTTGGGGATTTGGTTCAAAAGAGCGGGAATTTGATATTGTAATCTAAATTTTCCGTACATGTTTTTGTATTTTGGGATAATCATATATGTATTAAGGGCTTGTCGAGTAAGTTTTGTATAAATACGGTTAATTTTTAATTCTTCCTTGCCATAATATTAAAAAATAAAAAAAATTGTATTTTTTTAATTTACTTTGAATGTAATAATATTACACATTAAACATTTGTTAATTTTTATTTTATTTAATTTGCTAATGTAACTTGCATAAAATTTAATCGACATATCCATATCGACAAGGCCCTCGCACTAGTTGTTTATGTCTTTTTTTTTATAGGATAGGGGTGACCAACGAGCAACACAGTCCACCTGATGGTAAGTGGTTGCTGTGGCCCATAGACATCTACATCTATCCTCGTTTGCGAATCAAAATGCAGATGCGTTGTCACCCGTGAGGACTAACATGGAATGCCCCATTTCTAGTAAAAAGGTCTTATGCACTGCAACGATGATACATTTATGAGAGATTTTCAAGGTTGTGTGCGTTTTGCTTAATCGTGTGCTCATATTATGCTGTTTGCGTGCGTAACGACGTGGCCCAATGTTTACGATTTCCTTAGTGTGCGTTACCTCGCCTCCCGCTAGAAGTGACAGACTTTTTGTTTGGAACTTTATGCGCATGGCGTCTCCTGTTAGTTGAATACTCTAAGGTTGTCACCCGTGAGGACTAAGATGGAATGCTTCGGTTTCCAGCAAAAAGGGTCTCCGGTTCTCTACACTCACCATACGAAATACAGCAGCATTAAGCTGCTATTTTACGCTGGTATTCTGTGAGAGCGTGGTCCTACCCCGGCCCGACCGGGGTAGGGGGCCGACCCATTTGTGTTACAACTATACCAAAAAGATAGCTGCAGCATGGTTCTAGCACGTAATAAAAGACAATTGTCAATATTATGTTTCAAATGAGTCAAATTTAGACTAGCCTTTACCGTACCGCATCGTAGTGGGTCATATTTTAAATATGTTTATCTATTTCGCTAGATGATAGTAAAATATTTGTATGTAAGTAAGTAAGTATATTATGGATATCTTAGTAACGTCACTTACGTTACTAAAATATTAAAATTTTATAAACTACTAAAATAAAATTGCATTTGTTTAATGATTACAGATGTATCCGAATCTACTGTAACTCGAATTTTAAGACAAGAAAGACGGACCAGTTCAGTTTCAAATTTGGGTGTCCCTGGTCCTTCAAAAGTAACAACACCTGAAAAAAAACGACCAAATCGTGATAAGAAGATCAAGATCGATGAATTCGATGCTTGTGCAATTCGACAAAAAATTATGTCATTTTACGCTCTACGAAAAGAAATTCCTACGTTAAACAAATTACTTATCGAATTGCGAGATGAAATAAATTTAGAAGTTGGGCGTACTACACTATGGAAAATATTAAAACGACTCGGATATAAATATAAAAAGTGTCAATCCAAACGAATAATGTTAGTGGAGTGAACAGATATAGCTGACTGGCGATTTAATTTATTGAATGAAATCAAAAAATATCGAGAAGAGGAACGGACTATTGTCTATTTAGACGAAACATTTATTCATTCCTAATATGGGGTGCAAAAATGTTGGCAGTCAGAGTCTGAAGAAGGTGTATTGGTCAGAGATTCTGGTGCAGGTAGACGATGGATAATTGCACACATTGGAACTACAGATGGCTTCATTAATAATGCGTTACTGCTATTCAAGTCATAAACAAAATATTCCGACTACCATGACGACATGTTTTGGCAAATTTTTACCAAACCTGCCACCTAATTGCGTGATTGTAATGGACAATGCACCATATCATACTGTACAAATGAATAAAATCCCTAATATGGCGAGCTTCAAAGCAGATATGTTAGAGTGGCTTCAAAACAAGGGGCTGTTGTTTTCACCTAATTTGATAAAAAAATTATTTATTCGAATTAATGAAAAAAAATAAACCAGAGATAGAAACATAAAAACAAAAACAGAAACATATATTTTTGACACAGAAATATCAAAAAAGTCTAGATTTGGATATATATATATATATATATATATATATATATATATATATATATATATATATATATATATATATGACGGGACCATCACCATTGCACGTGCGGCGCGGTAGCCGTCGGTGCAGTTAGACAGAATTCTTGTAAAAGACACGTGTACCGCACACCTGCGGCATTGCACCTGCGGTGCCGCCCGTCCTGCTTGTATAAAACGGACGGAGCGGCCACCGTTAAGACAGTCTTGGCTCTGACGTGGAACGGTACGCTTGTCGTATTCCGTTACTAGTTTATACTCGACTCGTTGGATAATTAATTCGTGTAAACGAATTAATTATTATTCCTAACTACAAAATTAGTCTCTGTACTATACTCAATTACCCTTTCTACATCAGAAGTAGGATAAAGTCCCCATTTTTGCCCACATATAATCTTCGAATAATATGAGGATTATTACATTTGTGGAAGACTGTAATGCATTCCGCATTGATGAATCTGTTTTTATGTTAAATACCGTAATGAAATTTGCTATGCTACTTACGATATTTTCGTATCATTAAAGTGTAGAGAAAAGATAAAGTGAAATTATTTAAGCCAATTTTTTTTAATTTGTTCGATTTGTATTAAAAGTACCCCGCAAGTATTTTCATTATTTCTTGATGTACCTAAATATGTTAACAAATGTCGAAAGAAGTTGGAGGCCACCATAACTTATTCAAGTTATGATGTAATTTGATAGTTCACGCGAAACATGATTATCATTTGCTATTTTTTGATGTTCAAAACGTTTAAGGGTGTACCAAAATAAAGGATTAACTTTAACACGCTATGAATTGAAAATAATAAGTGACATTTTCTGCCGACTTCCAAAAAGGAGACGGTACTCAATTCGGGTGTATGTTTTTTTTTTTATGTGTGTTACCTCATAACTTTGTACTGGGCGAACCGATTTCGATGATTCTTTTTTTATATGAAAGCTGATAGTTCTCGTGTGGTCCCATATGAATTTTATCAAGGTCAGGCCAATGGTTATTGAGTTATTCTTAAATAACCTATATTGAAGTCGCTTATATTGAAGTCGGCTGTACAAAATTTTTAATTTTAAATTATTGTGTTCTAATGTGTTGATCAGTGTTGCAGTTTGCTCCGAATATTGTGTCGTCGACAAGATTGGGGTTTGATGTCGAGGGATTCGTAGAAGTCTCTACAACAATAATCAATGAGGAAGATGTTGTGACGGCTAATCGAACATGGTCAGGTACGGCCGAGCGCTAGTAAGATTGATCCTACACCGCTACAGTCAGTAACTTATCGGCTGATCTTACGGCAGGGCAATTCAAGCGGCCGCCGAACAAATGGTGCTTTGGCGCTGTAAATGAACGTCTAAGGTCGGCAATCGTAGATTTTGCGCAGTTGCCTCCTTCCCTTTGAAATATGTTGTGGTATTTGCCTCTACACATAGTTTCTGTTTTTTTTTTTGCAATGTTTTCAAATGTTATACAGTTGCGGGTTCTTAAGAGAATATGTGATGAATTTTGAAAGCTCGGAATTCCATGGTTCGCGCAATACATTTATCTCGATTTCTTTTAATTTTACAAAGCAGTGCAATGATTCGCTAGCGCTAGTACGGCTACGGTGCAACGGCTCGCTGGCGCGATTGTGGGACGAACGCAGCAGAACAAGAAGCTGGAGTGCGTTTGCCTGGAGTTAGCCATATCGGCGCGTTCATGACTTAAATGAAGTCTGGGATGGTCGACCGTTCTAATATTTAACAAGAGTTAATATCTGTTAGTAGGTGGTGATTACTGATAGACCGTATTCTGTTCACTGTCAACCGCACGGGGACGCGCGACAGTCAGATGTAGCCTTGTCTGTGTGTCTAGAAAATACAGAGAGGTTGTATCACTCTAGCGGAGTAATTCTTCTAGTCCAAGAAAGGAAGATGGTGTCGCTGAGAGGTTGGTTTGTTCTGCACTGGGATGTGTCGTGTTGCTGTTGGTTTACATACTTAGGTGTTATCATGTCACTACGTCCCTCACGATACACTTTTGTGTGATTGTGACAGGTACATGTTTGTGGTATGGTTGGTCTGTACCTGTTCTATACTGAATTGAAAAAAAAAGAGAGTAAGAAAAAATATTGGTAAATCCAATTGGGCATACCTTAAGCGCATTAAAAAAATTACGTATAACATGATTATACGGAATTATTAAAGTAGTTTAAATACATTTCTACAGCACTATCGGCTTCAACACCCTCGAAAACCATGAAAATGACACCCACGATGAAAAATTGATACCTATTGCAGCCGCCATCTTGAATTTACATTTCGACAGCACTATCGGCTTTAACACTCTTGAAAACCATGAAAATGACACCCGAGATGAAAAAATTGGTACCAACTTCAGCCGCCATTTTGGATTTACATTTCGATAGCACTATCGGATTCAACACCCTTGAAAACCATGAAAATGACACCCAAGATGAAAAACTTGATATCTATTGCAGCCGCCACCTTGGATTTACATTTCGACAGCACTATCGGCATCAGCACCCCCGAAAACCATGAAACTGACACCAATGATGAAAAAATTTATATCTATTGCAGCCGCCATCTTGGATTTACATTTCGACAGCACTATCGGCTTCAACACTCTTGAAAACCATGAACATGACACCCGAGATGAAAAAATTGGTACCTATTGCAGCCGCCATCTTGGATTTACATTTCGAAAGCACTATCGGTTTCAACACCCTTGAAAACCATGAAAATGACACCCAAGATGAAAAAATTGATATATTTTGCAGCCGCCATCTTGGATTTACATTTTGACAGCACTATCGGTTTCAACACCCTCGAAAACCATGAAAATGACACCTATGATGAAAAATTTTATACCAATTGCAGCCTCGACCTTGGATTTACATTTCGACAGCACTATCGGCTTCAGCACCCTCGAAAACCATGGAAATGACACCCATGATGAAAAAATTGATACCTATTGCGGCCGCCATCTTTGATTTACATTTCGACAACCCTATCGGTTTCGACACCCTCGAAAAGCATGAAAATGTCACCCATGACACAAAAATTATACTACTTACTTTTAGTACGTACTACTATTATTTATTCTGTGCTTTTAAATATTGTAATAAAAAAATCTCTTATTATTATTATAATCAAGTATTTAAGAAATTTGTTTATTCCAATATTGTGTATTTGTACAGCGATCTTTTTGAGCCGCTGAAAACAACCGAAACAATGTCCACTCACGACTGCGACTGAAGCCGAACTAAACTTAATACAAAGGTACTCTGTGAACTAAACTACTCTGTGGCTGTAGATCCCCATTTACAGAAACAATTTATATACAAGGCAACCAAATCAACGAAAATTTCGCCATTTTGGAGCCGAAAAAAATTAATTATTTCTAAATAAAACAAAATTACACTGCCATTTACATTCAGTGGCTTCCCACATGATAGATGAAGAAATTAAAAAATAGATTGAGTTAAACAATTGATATTTTCAAAAGTTATAGTGTTTACAAGCCACAGGGACTTGATAAATCCACACCATAAGCCACTAAAACCCTTTTTTTATTTAAAAATAGCAATTAATCGATTTAAAAAAATTATAAGTTCAACAATCATTTATCTTTCTAACAATGTGCTTTTTATATCATTTATATGTATAATATGATTGCTAGATACGATTTAATTCGATAAAATGTTGGAATTTTAATTTTTAGGCGATAGTAGAACATTACCTTGCGCTTTCGCTTAAGGTATGCAAAGTGGTTCTTACTATCATTGCAGGGCGTTTGCCGGTCCAATGATATAGCTACAGGGAATAGTGATTCCGGACTAGCAAATAGTACTTGAAAGCAAAAAGCGTAAGAAAAAAAATAGTTCTTACTATCATTGCAGGGCTTTGTGCCTGTCCAATGATATGGCTATAGGGAATAGTGATTCCGGACTAGCAAATAGTACTTGAAAGCAAAAAGCGTAAGAAAAAAAATAGTTCTTACTATCATTGCAGGGCTTTGTGCCTGTCCAATGATATGGCTATAGGGAATAGTGATTCCGGACTACCGAAAACAGTACTTGGAAAAAAAAATCGAAAATAGAAAAGCTACAGACTAATCATTCCGATCTCGCATAAAGTTGATTAAAGTTTTGTAGGGCTTACTGCCGGATCAAAACTGATTGTCACCCAAGTCTGAAGGGTCAATATAGACCGGACCAAAAGCTGTTATGTCAGGATAGTCGAACGATGTTTTTTTCTCTACAGATAACTAAAATTGTGATGGAGCGCGTGCGAGGACGCACGCATGTCAGTATAGCCGTGACGGGACCAGCACCATTGCACGTGCGGCGCGGTAGCCGTCGGTGTAGTTAGACAGAATTCTTGTAAAAGACACGTGTACCGCACACCTGCGGCATTGCACCTGCGGTGCCGCCCGTCCGGCTTGTATAAAACGGACGGAGCGGCCACCGTTAAGACAGTCTTGGCTCTGACGTGGAACGGTACGCTTGTCGTATTCCGTTACTAGTTTACCCTCGACTCGTTGGATAATTAATTCGTGTAAACGAATTAATTATTATTCCTAACTACAAAATTAGTCTCAGTACTATACTCAATTACCCTTTCTACATCAGAAGTAGGATAAAGTCCCCATTTTTGCCCACATATAATCTTCGAATAATATGAGGATTATTACATTTGTGGAAGACTGTAATGCATTCCGCATTGATGAATCTGTTTTTATGTTAAATACCGTAATGAAATTTGCTATGCTACTTACGATATTTTCGTATCATTAAAGTGTAGAGAAAAGATAAAGTGAAATTATTTAAGCCAATTTTTTTTAATTTGTTCGATTTGTATTAAAAGTACCCCGCAAGTATTTTCATTATTTCTTGATGTACCTAAATATGTTAACAAATGTCGAAAGAAGTTGGAGGCCACCATAACTTATTCAAGTTATGTTGTAATTTGATAGTTCACGCGAAACATGATTATCATTTGCTATTTTTTGAAGTTACGTTACTAGTTTATCCTCGACTCGTTGGATAATTAATTCGTGTAAACGAATTAATTATTATTCCTAACTACAAAATTAGTCTCTGTACTATACTCAATTACCCTTTGAACATTTATATATATATTCGTTCGTTAATCTCTTTAATTGTAAATAAAATATTTCGTTTCAATTTCTGAAATATCTGAATAAATGAAGTGACGCATGACGTAACATTCGTAGATAGAGCGTTGACCAGATAAAGCATTCGCGTATGCTTTTGAGATAGAAATAGGCGAGAGGTACTTTACCTGGGCTTCCAGATATTGTTCCATTTCCGCCGAACTGGTTTATTTATATTCACAGCACTTAAATTAATATAAAAAACTTATTTGTTACCAAAATACATTCTGTGACTAAAAACTACGAGCGGAAACGGCGTAAAAACAGAATCATCATTCCGAATTCAACGGCGCATCGAAGATTTTACTGGACATTCAATAAACTCTTTGGATTTCGACGACACTAAGTGAAAACGCTACTAGCACAAAGTGTGATTTCGCTAATAAGTAGGAATATGTACTTAAATATTAATTAATTATCAAAACTTTCCTCGTGTCGAGTTTTATGTTGTTTTTACAAAAAAAATGCAATAATTTTTTAACATACCAGTCCATCACAAGTTCAGTGCTGAACACAGACCTCCGAAGGAAAAGGTTTCCAGGTTTTGGTTTCCTCGGAGTCGACATATCGAGTGACGTGCAGTTTCGTGGTCACTTGGAAGAGAAGGCCAAATTGGCCTCTAAAAAGCTTGGCGTGCTCAGCAGAGCGGGACAGTATTTCATGCCGGCACACCGCCTGCAACTTTACAAGGCGCAGGTTCGGCATCACATCGAATACTATTCCCATCTCTGGGCAGGGGCTCCCCAGTGCCAGCTCCTTCCACTTGACCGCATCCAGCGCAGAGCGGCTCGAATCGTCGATGAGCGAGTCCTTTCCGATCGGCTCGATTCATTGGCACTGCGAAGTGATGTAGCATCCCTTTGCATTTTTTTTCGCATTTACCACGGGGAGTGTTCTGAGGAATTGTTAGGATTAATCGCAGCCGCCAAATTTCACGAACGCACATCGCGGCAGAACATCCGATACCATCCACACCATATGGATGATTGGCGGTCCACCACTGTGCGATTTAGAAGATATTTTCTTCCTCGCACGACGCACTTCCTTGTGGAATCGATTACCATCAGCGATTTTTCCGGACCGATACGACTTAAGGACCTTCAAGAAAAGAGCCTACTCTTTTTAAAAATCCAGCAAGGCATCTGCAATTCCCCTGGTTCCCCCGGTGTTGCAGTTGTTCATGGGCGGCGGTAATCACTTACCATCAAGTGAGCCGCATGCCCGTTTGCCCCCTCTTCTATAAAAAAAAATAGGTTTTGTAGTGCAGAACACGATTCTGAGCCAACTCCCGCGATTTCCTGCATGTCTTACTAAGTTAATGGCTTGTGTGCAGCAGGTTGTGGCGTACAAGAGAATTTGTCTATACACGGAATGATACTACCCCGCGTCGTAAGCAATAATAAAAAAGGGGATGGGGCAGCAGCACTTTCCTGATGAAAACTTAAAATAATACAAAACTGCCAACCTATGACAAACTAAAAAAATAACTATGGCAAAAGTCATCCTATGAGGATATCTAGGGAAGGCCTTTTTAGGTGACTTACTTATGGTTAGGTGACTTAATCATGTTACCTAATGGTTAAGGTGGTAAAATGTTTTAGTGAATATACGTTGTAAAGCATTAATAAAAGGTTTGTTTTTGTAATATGTTGGTATATAAAATAAAAACGAATGTTTTATAATATTCTATTTTAATTTACCATGCAGTGTAAGATTATCTGCTACCTCATATCATTCCATGGGTGGTGTATGAGGCGACATAAGGAAACAAGAAAGAAGATAAACAGCACCATTTTCCTGATAACAGCTAAATATAGTAAAACAGTGGTTGCCAACCCGCTTGCCAAACGTTGCAACCAAAGAGAATATAATCACTACGTTTAGTTGCAACTATGGCAATTAACTATGTTCATGTTTATGTTCAGCAGTGGACTTTTGATAGACTGTAAAGATATATATTGTATTTAAATGAAAATATATTGAAATTTAAAAAGGAAAAAGAACTAAATTTTGTGTACTTCCACAATTTTGAATTTTGAATTTTACATTCAAAGATGTTTTATAGGTCCAGATACCGTGTATGCGCGCCAAAAACGCTTCCATTTCAAAGGCACCAATACTGGTGTATTCGTTCGATCGTTCCGCCATTACGCCAGCGACGTTCACTGTGAACGTACGTCACGCACCGGCGTTTTTAATTTTGTGCTGTGAAATCATGTAAAAAATACTCTTGGATAAAAGATAATGATAAGAACATCACTTTTCATAAGTAACTATACAATTTTATGGTGTATTTCTTTGTAAAAGAATACGAAAGCTAAATGTCAATACAAGTAATGATACCGCGCAATAATATTCGAGTGTTGCCTAGTCTATGAAATGTTTTTACCATTTTTAATGTCATGATCAACCGAAAAGGTTATCTGTATAGGGGTTTTAAATGGTCTAATTTTACAGATTTTACCTAACCTATAGAGTTAAACCGTTTTAAGGCTTAGGGTTGAACTATATCTGGCAGCACGGAATCGCACTTTCCTGTGCTTCTATCCTTTTTGATCACTCAGAACCATTATTTACTAGAGCGAGAAAGAGAGTGCGAGTGTATAGTTCCACCCTCAAAAAGCCGATTGTAAACCAGTTTCAAAAGTTTATCTATCATTCTTGACAATCCATACTAATATAATATTATAAATGTGAAAGTGTGATTATTTGTTTTTGTCCTTCCTTCACGCAGCAACGGAACGGAACAATTTAAAAAAATAAACATTTGCTATCTCTTGGCCGAAGTTTACGCTTAACCAAACTTACTTTTTTCATCATTTTACTTAAGATTGAAAAATGGATTCTGCTGTCAGAGTGATTGGTTGTCACACGTGCTTTTTCGTTATCTAGATTATTGATTACTTTTTGGCAATTTTGTGCAAGGCTTTACAATTTTTTTTGTGTTGTCTGTGATTGTTTTGTTCGTATTGTCCAAATTAACAGGTGAGTAGTAGAAATATTAATATAGTGTATGTAGAATAGTGTGGTAATGATGGATGTAGATGGAGAGGAACCAGAACCCCCGGATAAATCTGGGAATTCTGGCGTTGCCAAACGAAAACCCGAGGACTCATTAATCAATAACATTCCCAGGAAAAAAACTGAGCAAGACGTCAACCCATCTTCCTTACGACAAAATGTGTATGTCCACCCTGATTTCCAGGAAAAAAAAAGTACGTAGATAGTGATAAAGGACCTTTCGTTATCCACTTAACCCGAGCAGAACCTGACCCAGCGGCTGGTTATACCATTAGACCCGTGAAAATAGGTCATATACTTTCACAAAACAAAGTAGCAAATATAGAAAAGCAGGGTATCAAAAATGAAGGCCGCAACAGAGTATCAATTGCATTCAAGACTGCCTCAGATGCTAACAATTTTATTGATTCTCAATTCCTGATACAACATAAACTTGCCGCAACTATTCCCACCTTCAACGTAACTCGTATGGGTGTGGTTAGGGGAATCCCAACTGACATTTCAATGGAGGAATTAGTTGCAGAGTCAGAGCTCCCCTCTGGGAGAGGGGAAATTATTAAAGCCAGAAGGCTCCACAGAAAAGTTAAAAAGGGTGATGAAGTGGAGTGGGTTCCAACCCAAACTATTGTCCTCACCTTCTCCGGTCAAGTGCTTCCTTCACATTTATACTGTTTTTATTCATCAATCCCAGTAGAAACCTACCTCCTCCCCACCATTCAATGAATGAAATGCTGTCGTTTTGGACATGTAAAGGCTCAATGCCGATCAAAACCCTGTTGTTATAAATGCACAAAGGAACACATTTGGGAAAACTGTCTTACAGACACACCAACCTGTCTTTACTGCTCTGCCAAACATATGGCAACTGATAAAAGCTGCCCCGAACATTCTCGCCAGAAAGCAATTAAGTTAGTAATGTCACAAGAGAATGTCTCTTATCTGGAGGCTTCTGCTCGCTTTCCAGCCGTCAGAAGACCATATGCGGACGTTGCTTCTTCTCAAGTCTCCATGAGTAACAATTCCTCTACCCAGGCTCCTAGCACTCCTTCCTCTCGCCCTGCTCCCCAGTCCTACAGGAAAACCATTCTAAAAGCCAAAACCATTCCAGTGAGATCTACAGTTGGTTATGATAGAATTTCTCATTCCAACATAACAAGAACTCCTACCTCTTCCTTGCCCAATGGACATGCTTTGCAGTCCAATGTTACTCCTAATGACAACCTTTTAGAAAACCTTGTGGCATCCCTTTCGGATATTGTCGGCAAATTTGATGATGTATATCTACCGTATAACGTGAAAAATAAACTTGACACCCTTTTCTCAAAATTGTACAAAATTCCCATCCCTAAACCTCCTTCAATGGAATTGTCGGAGCATCAGGAATAAGAAATCCGACTTAATTTACTTAATCAACACTTACAATCCTTCAATCCTTGCAATTGCGGAAACCTGGCTCAAGCCAGGCTCTACGTTTTTGATCCCAGGCTTCTCCTGTTATCGTAGTGATCGGAATGATGGTTATGGTGGCACTATGATACTACTAAACAGGACCATTCCTTCCACTCCTGTCCTTCTTCCTCAAGTACAAGATAACATTAATGCCGTAGCCATTAAAGCTATGGATATAACCATTGTCTCAATTTATGTACCATCCCCCACTCCCTCATGTATCCCTGAAATAAACTTGATCCTATCTAGCATTTCCCCTCCCTACATTATTCTTGGTGACTTTAATAGCCATCACGTAATTTGGGGCTCCCATAAATCGGACTCTTTTTCATACTTACTGCTTGATGTTTTTAATGAATTCAATCTTTGTCTTCTAAATGATGGTTCTCCTACCAGAATGTGTTATCCCTCCCATAATCCTAGATCTGCAGTCGATCTATCATTATGCTCTCCATCCCTGGCTGCCAGTATGTCATTTCAAACACTACCTTCTTGTTTTGGAAGTGACCATTATCCCATCCTGTTAAACCTGTCCAATAGATGTACTCCTCCCAGAAATACAGCTCCTCTTTTAAAATTCAATTTGTCGGATGCCAACTGGCAAGGATTTGCCACAGAATCAGAATGTAGTATTCAGAATTTTCCTAATGTTACATCCCAAAACCTACATTCTGTATATAATCAGTTCATAGCAATATTAAATACTTCAGCCTGCAAAATTTTTCCATTGAAAAACACATCCCCTAAGAAACTATCTTCACCTCCATGGTGGGATTCTGAATGCTCCTCGATCATCAGAAAACGCAAGGCAGCGGAAAGGTTATATTCCTCAAATATGTCAATGGAAAATTTCTTAAGTTACCAAAAAATTGCCGCTGAATCCAAAAAACTTCTTTCAGAAAAGAAAAAAAAGGGATGGCTTTCATTTTGTGAGAGTCTATCCCCTCGATCTCCTTCTTCCTTAGTTTGGAAAAATATCAGACGTTTTCGCGGAGCTTTAAATGTCAATAATTCCTCCTGTGCAGATCCTTCAGAATGGCTAAACGACTTCTGTTGCAGACTGGCTCCTCCTTGGGTTCCTATGGAGGAAGAGATATTTCCAACTGCAAAACGTTTCCCCTCCCACTCTCCCAGCATCCCAAATAACCTTAATGAACCATTCTCTTTAGAAGAATTAAAGTTAGTGCTCAGCCACCTCAAGGACTCCTCACCTGGCATTGACGGTATTCCCTATTCATTTCTGGTTAATATGGGTTCTTCATGTCAACAGATCTTTCTTAACATCATTAATCAGGTTTTTACGACAGGTCCTATCCCAGATGACTGGAAAACCCATATTATTATACCCATTTTAAAGCCTGGAAAAGACCCCTCTTCAGCATTAAATTACCGCCCTATTGCTATCTCATCAACCTTATCTAAAGTCATGGAACATCTCGTAAAGAATCGACTGGAGTGGATATTAGAAAATAGGGGCATTCTGTCAAGGACTCAATTTGGTTTTAGAAAAGGTTTTAGCACAATGGATAGTCTTAGTATCTTAGTATCAGACATAAGACTTGCTTTTTCCAACAATGAGTATCTTATAGGCGTCTTTGTGGATGTTCGTTCGGCCTACGATGATGTTATTCTTCCGCTGCTCAGGCAGAAAATGCAACAGCTGAACATCCCGGAGAGAATCACAAATTTCGTGTCAAACCTGCTTTCGCAGAGGCGCATATTAGTTCGCTCTGAAGGCAAGCTCACATCACCTAGACCTGTTTGGAAGGGATTACCTCAAGGCTCAGTTCTGAGCCCCTTGTTATACAGCCTTTATACATATGACCTTGATAGATCCGTAAACTACTTAGCTAATGTCCTACAGTATGCTGATGACTTAGTCTTATATGCATCCGACATTTCCTTTGACCAAGCAATCTCCCGTCTATCCCAAGCAGTTAAATTCCTCAACTTTTGGCTTATAGAACATGGTTTGTCCATTTCAGCTAGTAAGAGTAACTCAGTAGTATTTACTAGACGAAGGTTTTCCCCAGATGCGCCCATCCATATTGATGGATCTCTTATACCTTCTCAGACTCAAGTGAAATTTTTAGGAGTATTTCTAGACAGTAAAATGACAGGTATCCCACATTTATCCTATGTAGCTGCTAAATGTGAAAAAAATTTAAATGTCATCCGATCTCTATCAGGCCCCTGGTGGGGCTCCCATCCTTATTCCCAAAAGCTTTTATATAATGCATTAATAAGAAGCCATTTCGACTATGGTTGTTTTTTACTGGAGCCATGTAGTAAAATGGCACTTAACATACTGGACAAAATCCAGTCAAAATGTCTCAGAATCATAACAGGAGCAATGAAATCTACTCCTATCCTCGCTCTCCAAGTGGAATGTGTCGAGCCTCCTCTTTTTCTCCGAAGACAGTATTTATCAGACAGATTTTTATTTAAAGCTGCCTGTTATTCGCACCATCCTCTCCTATCCAAACTACATTCCCTTAACCAGTTAGTCAAGCGATCCCAATATTGGTCACATAAGGATTTGCCATGCATTATAAAAAGCTATTCCAAACTTGTCAATCTTCCTTCTCCAATCTCCAAGTCACTTAGGAACCCTCTCTACAATATTCCCTATGAGGCCCTAATATATAAGCCAGACATATTTTTAAATATTGGCATTTATAAGGACAGCACTGAACCAAATATTAAATTAAACATGATTCTAGCTGAAAAGTGGGTTGACTGGGTGATTATGTTCACCGATGCCTCAAAGGCCAGCGAAAAAGGTTTAGTAGGATCCGCAGTGTGGATACCTAAATATAAAATTATTTTAAATTTCAATTCCCCTTCTGACTCTTCTGTATTCACAGGTGAGTCGTTGGCTATATTAGAGGCAGTTTTGTATGCAGAATCTCACAGCCTGAAAAAAACTCTCATATTATCAGATTCCCTTAGCTGCTTACAAAGTATTGCTTCCAGCCCATTTCAATTAAAAGTAAAATACCCATTAATTTTAAATATCAGAGAGTCTCTATTCAAATGTCATAAAAAGGGACTAAGGATCGTCTTGGCGTGGATTCCTGCTCACTGTGGGATTCAGGGCAACGAGGTTGCTGATCAGATAGCTAAGGAAGCAGCTAAATCTGGATTGCTACCCAAAAACAATATTTATTCATATGACCTCCTGTTGAAGGCTAACTTAAGTTTACACTCCTCATGGCAAACCATTTGGCATCAGTCAAAACTTATAAAATGCAAAAGTTATGCAAATGTCCAAAATAATATCCCCCTAAAACCTTGGTTCTTTAAAACTCGTCACTTTAGTAAAGTGATTACCTCAACTGTTTGCCGTCTCCGATTCGGTCACACCTGTACACCTGTACACCTAGCTAAATTAAGGATTAGGGATACGTCAATCTGTGAATGTGGGTTAGGCGAAGGAACAGTTAACCACCTGTTTTTTGAGTGCCCCAAGGTCTCCTTCTCCTTATATGATATACTCCCTAACTACATCCCTCGTCCTACTAATTTCTCATACTTATTGTCCCTTGTGTTTACTCCCTTTGTAAATATTTTTTGTGATTATATTAGAACTAATAAAATTAAGTTGTAAGATTACTAACATGGTGATGGTTATAAACTTGTGGTGTCTTTTGTTGTAGATTGTGAAGACCTACACAAACAATAATAACTTGTAACTATTGTAAATACTCTCATGTCACTCCCATGACTGACTTGACATTGGCAGAATTCTAAAAAGAGGGGCCATAAAACTAAGAAAGAAGAAGAAGAAGATTGAAAAATAATTAATGTCTTCGTAAAAAGCGGCAATATTTTGTGTTCTACAGCACCAAAAGTGTACTACTCTGTATATATTTAATAATAATAGACTATAAATATATGTTACGTACATAAATATCTACTGTGCCTTTTTATTTATTTTTAACTGTTATATTAATTATAGGTTTTATTACCTATCTTCAATATTTTAGTGCGATGTTCGTACCTACATAAAACACACATAACCAACCATATCCCCATACACACACGCACACAAATACACACGCCCCGCATACACATTTTATACTCGTAGAATCAATAGGTACCTCAATATGAATGAAATATAAAATCTCCCACATTTTTTGGGTAATAGATTCGCACTGTTATTACCGAAGTCACGCACATTAATGCAGCCATGGTACGTAAGATATGCGCGTCACGTGGTACTCATGCACACATGAACCAAAGACTGGCATCACTATGAACGGTGCGGTGTGTTAGCCGCACGGTATCTGGACCTATAAAACATCTTTGGTTACATTAAATAAAACAAATGAAAACTCAATCATATTTTAAAAACCGGGTATTTTTAAACGCTCCCGAAAACGAAGACAGATGATAGTAGGTACTACACCTTAGAACATGGGTCACAAATACATTTGATCCCGAGGAAAAAAAATCATCTTTTCACAACCTTTTATTAACTTTTTTCACGCTTTTTCATGTTAGTACAGCTAAATGAAACGATAATTTCAAAAAAAAATCATGAAAATATTTAAACAAAAAACCATCAGTGAAACTTAAAAAAACATCAGTTAACAATAGGGTCAATATCCTCGCGGGCGCCGAACTCTTCAAACTCAGGTCCGTCACGTAAAAACGCTGGCCTTGAACCTGGGCACTGAGCGATTTATCCGATCAAATTGGTGTTACGAAGCTTCATTTTTTAGTTTCATATTTCATTTCTATTTTCTTATACAAAATCAAAGATAACGATGAAATAGTGTTTATAATTGTGTGAGTACTGAGTACCCAATTAGATACGTTTATTAATTCGAATAATATTTTGTAGTAAAGAACTGCTTAAATGAAATGAAATGAAAAGAAATGCTTAATTGTATTAAAAATTAGAACCATAACTTTTAAATTCCGTATGAAGACTAGTCGTAGGGATAAAACTTCTAAATAATAAACGTTGACGATGTCTTAACATATGTACATAACGCTTTAACAGTGTGTGGAAGGTTCCAGTACTTCAAGGACTTTATATTGTGCGCATTTGTTTTAGCGGATTGATTAATAATTTTAGTTTATGAGACAGTTCCGTGTTGACTGTCACAAGAGACAGTTCAATTGTTTTGTTTATTAAATTATTGTCGTTATTACTTGTTATTTATTACTTAATGATATTATTCTCGTTGTTACGTTTTAAGTTTCCTGTTTTGTTTTTATAATGCCTAACGCGTACGTATGTAGTGCTCGTGAATACGGCAACATGTTAAGGTGCCTTGAAGAAGCTCGCGGGCATGCATCGCATGCATTGCGAATTTACCGAGAGAAATTCCCGACCGCTCGACATCCAGCTGACTCTCGTCTGATAACAGCAGCATTTCAGCGAGTATTGGAAAATCGGCCCATTGCTCTGGTAGCGGCAGGAGGTGGAAGTCAAGTGGCTGTTCACTCAGAGAAGCGCATTTTAGATGTCGTTCAGCGAAATCCGAACCTAGGTACACGAAGTATTGCTAAATTGTTAAGGCGTCGGGATGGAACAAGTGTGTCATACTATACAGTTCACAAAGTGTTAAAGCGTAACCGAATGCGCCCATACAAAGTGTACAAAGTGCAACCTTTAGTTCCTGGCGATCACGACCGCCGGCGAGTTTACTGCCGTTGGTTATTAGACCAGCAACAACGTGAGGATTTAGAGCGGTAAGCTGTTTCATACCTAATTTTTTTAAGTCACTTAGTACTGAACTGATCTGAATAGGTACATAACTGAATACATCAGAATAATAAACATACCTACACGATGAATAAAAACGCATAACTCTAACCTTGGTTACATTTCATTTAAGTATTTTTTCATAAGCGGGGAATCGATTAAGTAGATAAGTTAGGTATTTAGACAAATGTTGTAAATTATTAGGTATTGTGGTATGTGCGAATTCGGCGTTCGCGCGTACAGTGACCCCTAGTCACTTGATTGTAATTCAGTAATTCCACTGCTGGTTTTATGTTTAAGTATTTTCATGATATTTTTACGAAATTATCGTTTCATTTAGCTGTACTAACATGATAGAGAATTAATAAAGCTAATAAAACGTCGTGAAAAGATGATTTTTTTCATCAGGATCGATTTAATATTACACCCATATGTCGTCTGTCTTCATTTTCGGGAGCGTTTCAAAAATACCCTGTATAATTCAATAAAATTAAAATAAACAAACGATTATTTCTTAATTTTTCATCACATTAATAAACAACAAAATTATAAAATTTTTGTCTTTATTCTAGAGTATTCGTTGCAATTCTTGGTTTGAGTAGCTTTAGAATTTCTCAAAAATATGCATTTATAAACTTGATTTATACTTTCGCATGGCAGAAATTCTTGGATGCCGGTTGTTAGAATCTGATTAGAAGGGAGTATGTATATATTATAAGCCATGTATATAATATATTTTAGTGGTATAAATAATAAGGTACAACTCCTAAACTATACATAGATAGGTAATACCTATCCCTTGTCAAAAACATCTTTATTACATTATTTATGTCAATTAAATAGAAATTATTATTAATCAATTATTTGTTTTTTAATTTATTTCCACATTATTGTTTATAACAGCTTTATAAAAAGGATTAAGGGTGGACTACATATCTCATTGGTAGGCATTCCCAGTCAGTTGTACAATTATTATTGCATATTAAATTATTCGTTTGTATATCTAGGTCAGGACTTAAAATTATTTATTTATTTTATTTTATTTAAATCTTTACTTGCATAAACATGGTAGTACAGATAAAGTTCCTACATTTGCAAATGAGGATTGTTGATGTTTTTAATCAATCTATCTATAAGTAAATATTTTGTCATTGTCAAAGAAAATCAAATAAATATAAACAAAGATATTTAATATATATATATATATACTATAGAGCGGGCATTGGGAAAATTTATATACAAAAACTTTAAGCTCGTCGTGTGTGACGCCCTCTAGCTAAAAATAGCAAAACTACCAAAGTATCGATAATATTGTTGAAGGTTACTAAGTTTGAAATGCTTTTCAGCTATTACTTGTTTATATATACGCTTTCAAATGGTACTTTCACCTTGTTAACACTTGGGCCCAAGAATGTATGAAAACGTCTTCTTCTCCTTTTATATTATTTTGTCAATTTCATCAGCTGCACTACTTAAAAGACACTACCCACATTAATTAAAAATGTTATTTTAAGTTTTTACCTTATTTTCTAACTCAGGCTTAACCTACAACTTCTTGAATCTAATATCTTTAACAGTACATTTTTTTTAATGTCACAAGCCTATAGCACTCTCCTATCACTGTAAGCCAGGATCTATAATGGGTTTGTCCTTGAATACCACCAAAAAATGAAGCCCAGTATGTAAAAGAGAAGACTTGCTGTATTGCTAAACATCAACACAGCAAGTATCCTCAGCATGTTCATAAGCAACACAGAAAATCTCATCATCATGCCTAAATGAATTTCGCACCCTTCCACATAAACGCTACTTAGCATAGTTGGTATATGCTACTCATTTTTGTTGATATGGGTACAGTATCTTTGACTGTTTTACCTCCTTAAATATTGTAAATGATTATATCGGCATCCTGTATATTATTTTTATTGATAACCCCAATGGATAAACGTCGTCAATCACTAACTTTAAATAAATAGTGACGCTACAGGATAACAGAGGGCGCTTAGTACAATAAAAATAAATTTTCTAGAACAATCTACTAGAAATAATAAAATGTAAAGATTATTCGGTAAATATACGTTATACTTACGATAGCATACCAAAATCACGTTCATTTTTTGCTCCATATCGTGACTTACAATATCTTAATGCACAACCGGGCATATTTTCTATAAAAATATTTTTTAAAGATATGAAAAGAATGCGTCTTGACTTTATGACGATGTCACTAAGACTAACGGAGATATATCCTATAGGACATAAGTTACAGACGACAATTTTGCTGCTGATGTCCGGTCTATTACTACTACTACTTAAATGTCTTTGAATATAAATTACAATAAAATTACTACAAGTCATAATAATACAGAATGTCAGCATTTGAAAATAAAATGCCAAGAACCATAAATAAATTAAGGAATGCTAGTTTAGAAAATTATTTTTTTATACCATGTCATGGTTTCGTGCAGTATTATGGGCTGTAAAAGCCTCAGTGAATAAAAAATTGAAGGCATTACATTTCACGCGTAAGTAAACTTATTTCATGAATATATATTTAAATACCTAACTTTCTGAATCACGATTGACATGAAAGTATTAATTAAAGCGATGTTCGCAGTAATTTTTTTTCTATAAATTATGATAACATTATCATTATTAGCGTTATTATAACCTAAACCTATATTGCCAGCTAAAGTTTATAATTACCCGAGGTACAATCTCATCAATTACAATTACGGCGAGAGTACCTAATGTATTATACTTGTTACGGACGGCGAGGGGAGCTGCCGTCCCGTCGCCCCTTTATACACCGTTAAGCCCCGCACACCCCGCACACCGCCCCAACATCATGCGATGCCGCCGACGAATCAGCGCGCGGCACACCTCATAAGACCACGTTCGTGCCGAGACACCCTTCACGGGAATATAAGAAGGGCGTGTTGTTGTGTTCATTTCTACAGCGGCACTTCAAGAGGAAACATCAAGAGAGAAAGCAAGAAAGGACTCCATAGAAGACTCCCATCTAGTGAATAATAGTTATGGCCGCATTGAAAATAGTTGTAATAATATATAATCGTCAAGAGTACCATCTTTTCTTCCATCAACGTCCCTAGTTCACCTAGTACATAGTTCACCCTAACACAGTAATAGTAAAATCACTTAAATTCAAATACAGTCCACTGCAGTCCCCTACAATACTACATATTTTATATTACGTTAATATACCTGTGCTTATTATGTCATTTAAATTTATTCATCTTGATGTTTTTTTATTTGTCAATTTCCCAATTGATTCGGAAATAAAAGTAAATTGTTTTTAGCAACCCGTAAAAATAATTGCCGTGTAGTGGCGGTCAAGAATATCCACTACCCCATATCCTCTCGTGGGTGTCGTAAAAGGCGACAAAGGGAAACAGGCGGGAAATGGGCAGCAGCATCTCCCTGATAATAGCCAAAATGACAATAAAAAAACTGCGGTTGCCAACCCGCTCGCCAAGCGTGGCAACTATGGCAAATACCCCCTATGAATGTAACAAAGAGACGGCCCCCAGTCCCCGGCGGCCCCGCTATTCCTGGCTACGGTGGCGACCATGGTAACGGCGGGGCAGGGGGTGCTAAGAATCTCCGGTGGAGGTTCGGTTGCCACCTACGACGACTAGACCTGGCAACGTACAACGCACGCACCCTGAGGACTGACGGGAAGATCGTGGAGCTGGAAGAAGAGATAGACAAGTTGCGCTGGCATATTATAGGATTATCCGAAGTCCGAAGAGAGGGGGAGGACACGGTAATCCTCGAATCCGGCAACTTGCTCTATCACCGGGAGGGCGACCATCTGTCCCAAGGAGGTGTCGGATTTATCGTCCACAAGTCTCTCGTTAACAACGTTGTAAAGATTGGGAGTGTGTCGACGAGGGTTGCGTACCTTATACTCAGAATCACCAAACGGTATTCGCTGAAGGTCATACAGGTTTACGCACCAACCTCGGCACACCCCGATGAGGAGGTGGAGGAAATGTATGAGGATATCTCTAGAGCCTTGCATTCCTCCAAAACCCAATATACGGTGTTAATGGGAGACTTCAATGCAAAACTAGGCACAAGAGAGAACGGTTAGCTGAAAGTAGGGAAATTTGGAATAGGGCAACGGAACCCAAGGGGCCAACAGCTGGCCGACTTCATGGAGAAAGAGGGACTCTTTATGATGAACTCTTTCTTCAAGAAGCGGCCCCACAGGAAGTGCACCTGGTCGAGCCCCGACGGTTCGACAAAAAATGAGATTGACTTCATTATGACGACCAGACGACAACTGTTCAGTGATGTCTCAGTGATCGCGAGGGTGAAAACCGGCAGCGATCACCGAATGGTTAGAGGCACACTGAACCTAAATGTTAAGTTGGAGAGGTCTCGTCTGATGAAGTCAACGCTCCGTCCCCCTCGTGCTCTAATCCAAGGTCCCGAAACCTTTCAGCTCGAGTTACAAAACCGTTTTCAGTGCCTAGAAGACTGCAATGAAGTGGACGATATGAATGACAAGCTCGTGGAAACTGTCCATGCGGTCGGAGCTAAGTTCTGCAAGACCCACCGCAGAAGAACACAAAAACTCTCCGATCACACTCTTAATCTCATGGCTGTTAGGCGGGAGATGAGGCTACATTCTTCAACAGATTTGACAGCATACAGGCAACTGAACAGACAGATCTCCAAATGCATGCGGCGGGACTTGCGCAACTTCAATACAGCTCGTATTGAAGAAGCGATCGAGCGGAACCAAGGCTCCAAAGTCTTTGCCAGAGATCTGTCTGCCAGAAAGAGCCAACTGTTAAAGCTGAAGACCGAATGTGGCAGCATCGTTTCCGGGGCACCTGAGATTTTGAGTGAGATTGAGAGGTTCTATGGGCAGCTGTACATGTCATCGTTGGAGCCACACGCAAGTGTAAGTAACGATCCAAGAGCGAGTCTTATCCGACATTATTCCGAAGATATCCCGGACGTCAGTCTGAGCGAGATTAGAATGGCTCTCCAACACCTTAAAAACGGCAAGGCCCCAGGCGAGGATGGAATTACAGCAGAGCTTCTGAAAGCGGGTGGAAGACCGGTACTTGTAGTCCTTCAGAGGCTCTTTAATTCCGTCCTCCATGGTGGCATTACACCGGAGGCGTGGAGCAGAAGTGCGGTGGTCTTGTTCTTCAAGAAAGGCGACAACGCTCTCTTGAAGAACTACAGACCGATTTCCCTTCTGAGCCGCGTCTACGTGCTGTTTTCGAGAGTCATTACGAATCGTCTCGCGCGCAGACTTGACGACTTCCAGCCTCCCGAACAAGCCGGTTTCCGAAAGGGCTTTAGCACCATAGACCACATACATACCCTACGGCAAATTGTACAGAAGTCCGAAGAGTACAATTTGCCACTATGTCTGGCGTATGTGGACTATGAGAAAGCTTTTGATTCCGTCGAAATTTGGGCGGTGCTGCAGTCCCTTCAGCGGTGGGGGATATTTGCCATAGTTGCCACGCTTGGCGAGCGGGTTGGCAACCGCAGTTTTTTTTATTGTAACTTTGGCTATTATCAGGAAGATGCTGCTGCCCATCTCCCGCCTGTTTCCCTTTGTCGCCTTTTACGACACCCACGGGAGGATATGGGGTAGTGGATATTCTTGACCGCCACTACACGGCGACTCACTCACCTTCGATTTGCCGACGATATAGTCCTTATGGCAGAATCGCTGGAGGACCTAAGCACTATGCTCAATAACCTCAATAGTGTCTCCCAACGGATAGGTCTTAAGATGAACATGGACAAAACAAAGATTATGTTTAATGTCCATGTCACATCTATGCCGGTAGTTGTTGGGAGTACTAAGCTCGAAGTTGTTGACGAGTATGTTTACCTGGGACAAATAGTCCGACTAGGTAAGTCCAACTTCGACCGAGAGGTCAATCGACGGATTCAACTCGGCTGGGCAGCGTTCGGGAAGCTACGACACATCTTCTCGTCAGACATACCTCAAAACCTTAAAACGAAATTGTACAACCAGTGCGTGTTGCCAGTGATGACTTACGGAACTGAGACGTGGTCCTTCACTGCTGGCCGTATGAGGAAGCTCAAGGTCGCTCAGCGAGCTATGGAGAGGGCTATGCTCGGAGTTTCTCTGCGTGATAAACTTAGGAATGAGGTTATCCGCAGTAGAACCAGAGTAACCGACATAGCCCAACGGATTAGTAAGCTGAAGTGGCAGTGGGCCGGCCATATAGCTCGAAGAACCGACAACCGATGGGGAAGAAAGGTTCTCGAGTGGCAGCCTCGTACCGGTAGGCGAAGTGTAGGGCGTCCCCCCACGAGATGGAGTGACGACCTGGTAAGACATGCAGGAAGTCGATGGATGCAGGTGGCTCAGGACCGTGCTTTGTGGCATTCTTTGGGGGAGGCCTATGTTCAGCAGTGGACTTGTGAAGGGCTGTAATGATGATGATGATGAAAAATAATTGGGAGTCTACTAAATACTCTCAACTTTAGGAACTTTAAGAATTTATCAGTCCGAAAAAGGACAAGAACTGAATTGTTTCGTATGCTGTAACAAAACTTAATACAATAAAGGTTTGTATGCTTAAATATGATCGTATTTTAAATCTTCTTGGGTTTTTATGCAGTAGATTGCTTTTGACCAGAATTTAACCCTTTCGTTGTCCCATGCACTACATGTAGGTCATTGATATTGTCTTACTATTGTATTTGAAAATCAGACAATGAATGTGTTAACTAAAGTGTGTAAGTTATAACATGATTATGATAGAATAAAAGATAATTACTATTGTATCTGAAAATCAGACAATGAATGTGTTAACTAAAGTGTGTAAGTTATAACATGATTATGATAGAATAAAAGATAATTTAAAAGACATAATTTCTTGTACACTGAATATATAGAAGAAAATGGAATATGTAACATTTTTCCGGGAGGATATTGCAAACATAGAAGGACCTGAGCGTGATGGTTTAGTGATGGAACATCCAAATACGGTGCGCCTTTGATTTTCATTGCCTTACTAACTAAACACTAGTAATAGTGATAAGAATTAATATAAAAGTTATAGCTATCATGTAATAACATACTGTTTTATTTTTTATTGAATGCTAAATAATATTGAGAAAATGTTATATTTTTCCAGGAAGAAGATAAAATTACTAAAAATGAGTATCAGATTGATAAAAAATGATAATACCAAGCATATTTGCGCTAGATTTTAAGTTATTAAAAGATTGTGTTGTGCCAGTTACAAAATCTGGTAGTACCTAAGCCCACTTGTGTATGACAATACACAAGTGGGCTAAGGGATTAAATTAGCTTGCTACATATTTATTTATCTATGTATTAAATATTAAAACCAGAGACCGAATAGTAGCGTATCTTATCTTTACCTATAAATTTGTATAAGTAAAAGAAGCTGAACTACTCACTGACACACACATTATTTGTTGTTGTTTTTGAGAGTCATTGGATTCCTTGTTTATATTTTGTATTTTAATGTGCTGAATATGGTTAGCTAATATGTAACATTATGAACACAATTGAAAATCTATGTTTGAGATCAATAACGGCCGCTAATAGGTTTAATGGGTTAAAACATTTTAACTTTCTGTTTCAGCTACTGGGTACGCCAAGAATTCTTACCAAGATAATTGAAACAGCAGCCAAATCTGTCGGAGAAGCGTTTGACTCCTTATTTTCTTACGAAGGGTGCGCACCATACGCAGACAACAAGGCGTCTAAAAATAAAAGTGGTAAATCTGGAAAAAATTCTTGAAGAGTTGAAGGCCAAAGCTATTGTTAACGAAGAGGATGACAATCTACTTAACTCGATCGATCCTGTCAATAAAGATTTCCTTATGTTGACAATCACAAAATGCTTCTCATTAAAGCTGTTGCTTTAAGATGTTTCGAAATAAGAATACATTATGAAACCACAAAAATTAGCGAGTCCGTCCAAAAAATTAGAAATATTCATACTAAATTAGTTTCGTTCTAGGGACAAAAATAATTAAATTGAAATTTCTAAGACCTATAAGTGTAATTATTATGATTCCCTTGACAATTATATTTGTTTATTTGCTTTAGTTATCCTATCCTAATAACACGTGAATAAAGTGGCCTAGAATTACTGACGTACGCTTCACAAACAAAATTTCCCTATTTTGTGGATAATATTGCCAAAATGGCAGCACTGTGATGCTCGAATGAAATGCAGAATAGTGGTTACGCGTTATTATTTGAAGTAATATCGACGTTATAAGGTGAACGAATTTAACTATTTTTTATTTCTTAACTACATGGATGCAGTTTAAATAATTAATATTTTTGAGATGTGCTATTTAAAATACATTTGCTAGTACTTTTTTATATATATTTATACTCCAAATTCATAGGCTTTATCGCGCCGTCTATTGGATTCTTTGTCTACTATTTGTCTTTGTCCCCGCTATGTAATCTGTCAAATATTAAAGCTCACTTTTAAGTGGCGCCGCTCTGTTGGCAGAAAAATTCGTGGATGCCCTTATTAATTTACCATAAGCTTAGAGTATTAAACTAACAGGAGACGACATTGGAGAGCGTTCCCCGCTGTCAAAAGTACGAGAGCGCGGATCATTCCCGTTATATAAAACTAGTTGCGCCGCGTACGGCATCAGTTAACAAGTAGTCGTAAGCGTGAGTTGACCTCCAGAAAAATGCCGAGTTGCAGTGTGTTTTCTTGTAAAAAAAGATCACAGACCTCAAATTTACAAAAAGACGACGTTACCTTTCATCTTTAAGTATTTATTTTGATTTCAATAATTAATATAAGCATTAAATCACGAAAATTCTGATTAATCTAGCTGAGCAGGGTGTGTTGCCAACTTAAAGTATTAATACTATAGTAAGGACTTTTGCACCACTAGGACATAATTAAATTTTGCTTAATTGTAGACAAATGTCGTTTCTCTTTGTTCTTATTACACAAGACAAAATCGTGTTATTGAATAGTCTTAAATTCATTAATATTATTGTGATCTATTTGCAAAACTATATTATTTCAAACAACATTTAATAATCTTTAATTGTATTTAATGAAATGAAAACATCAATTTAAATAGTTTTATTGTATATAAAACATTTTAAATAGATATTTTCATTTCATTATGTTACGTTATGAAACGAAAAGAAAGGTAATTTCAAGTATATAAAACGGTATCATCAAGGCAATAATAGTGATGTTCACTGTAATCTTTAGTGTCGATGTTTTTATCTGACTATAATTAATACCTTGATATATAATACCAAGGTGTTATTTAAAATTCTTTTTTGTACAATGTTTAAAAAAGATCTTTGGTTTTACAGTTTTCCAAAAGATCCTTACAGGCGCCAAGTTTGGATAAAAGCATGTGGCAATCATATATCCTGGATACCTAAACGAACAAGCACTATTTGTTCCGAGCATTTTGACCAATCGGTTTTCGTAATCCAATCAAATAATAAAAGGAAACTAAATGAAACTGTTGTACCGACTTTGAAATTATTGGAAGTAAGTTTATTATTTTGCTACAGGTTTATTTTACATTATGAAGGATAAAATTTAAAACATGTAACAAATCGAAATGGAAGGTTTAGTGAATGATATTTATTCATCTTAAAATGTTATTTACAAGTATATCGTCTTAGATGGTGTCAACCAAATTGTTGTTTTCAGATGAGACCCGAATTATTAGCGCTTAAATAAATAAATGAGGACAAACAAATAATCTCAGTGTCATATTTATAATCTATTATTATTAAATATATACAGAGTACTACACTTTTGTATAGTAGAACACAAAATATTACCGCTTTTTACGACGACATTAATTATTTTTCAATCCTATGTAAAATGACGAAAAAAAGTATGTTTGTTTAAGCGTAAACTTCGACCAAGTGATAGCAAATGTTTAATGTTTTTTTAATTGCTCCATTCCGTTGCTGCGTAAAGGAAGGACAAAAACAAATAAACAAAACCTCACACTTTCTCTTTTATAATATTATATTAGTATGGATTGTCAATAATGATAGATAAACTTTTGAAACCGGTTTATAATCGGCTTTTTGAGGTTGGAACTATACACTCCCGCTCTCTTTCTCGTTTTAGTAAATAACGTTTCTGAGTGACCAAAAAGGATAGAAGCACAGGAAAGTGCGATTCCATGCTGCCAAATGTAGTTCAACCCTAAGACTTAAAACGGTTTAAAATATATAGGTTGGGTAAAATCTGTAAAATTAGACCATTTAAAACCCCTATACAGATAACCTTTTCGGTTGATCATGACATTAAAAAATGGTAAAAACATTTCATAGACTAGGCATAATATTATATATTTTTAAGCATACATTCCTGTTTTTATTCGATACATTATTTCGATAATGATTACGTTCCACATAACATTGAACTGGCAAACTTGGTGATGGGAAAAAAAAGCACTAGAATTAGCTACCTCGCAAAAAAGAGTGATCCCAAAAAGTGTATTCGTCACATATGTACCAAACTTATTCACTTTAAATACCAGTTAAAATATAATATAATACTTTTTCAATTTGTTTTAATTTTGGTAATTTTGTTTTATTATTTTGTACCTTATGTATTTTTATTAAATTTACTTTGAATGTAATATTACACATTAAACATTTGTTCATTTTTATTTTATTTAATTTGCTTATGTAACTTGCATAAAATTTCATCGACATATCCATATCGACCAGGCCCTCGCACTAGTTGTTTATGGCTTATGCACTGTAACGATGACACATGTATGAGAGATTTTCAAGGTTGTGTGCGTTTTGCTTAATCGTGTGCTCATATTATGCTGTGTGCGTGGCCCAATGTTTACGATTTGCTTAGTGTGCGTTACCTCGCCTCCCGATAGAAGTGACAGATTTTTTTGTTTGGAAATTTATGCGCATGGCGTCTCCTGTTAGTTGAATACTCTAAGACCATAAGTTAAAACTATAGAGTGTAGAGTAGAAGGAGGACCTATGAAAAGTGTCCCTAAAAACGTGTCCAATAAGGGTGGCGCTGCAGTAGCATAGGATAAATTTTAAAAAAGCACCAAAAGTAATTAGAATAAGATGAATAAATAAACAACGACCGACCAATCCCCTTGGTTTTGTACTACGTAAGTAGTTGAGATTTTGTATACTTGCATTTTACTAACTACTCTAGTCATGAAATTTTTTAAATATTTGAATTCAGCTGACTTCACTCCGTTCACAACAGCTATCTTCATATCGTAGTTTTTCATACGCCAGCGCTATTGTGGCAGGTTTTGGAACTTCTATTTTCAGTAAATAGTAGGACACTTTTTCAACTTTCGCCCCTTATAAGATGGTTCTCCTTTTACTCTACACTCCATAGTTAAAACCTATGTTTATGCCAAGTTTATGTGTAAAAGTCGGGTTTTTTTAAATTTTGTCAGATAACACCTTTGTCCACTTAGCCCTTCAATTATACATTGTAACTTCAGGCTGAGAAGGGCTAGAACCCAGAGCGATAAAGCCAGTTATAAAAAAATCACGATTCACGTCAATCACGTCACGTTTCGTCATTGTTGTCACATCTGGTCACATCCGAAAAATCTATTTCGTTCTTTAACTTGGACTTATAGGTTTTTTAATTGGATAATATCGATGGCTTACCGGTTATTTGCGCTGTCACATAACATAAACACATTTTAAATCATTCTTGTCCGAAAATCTAGTATAAATTACATTCGTAAAAATAATGTCACGACTAATAGTATTAAATATTTTTTACTTATCCCTTTTGAAAAGTGCCACTGGCTTAGGTGAAATAGTTTACGCTATAAATGCGGGTGGACCGGCGCATACAGATATTCATGGCATAAGTTATGAAAAAGATCCTTTGCAAGGAAGAGTTGGCACTGCTTCTGATTATGGGAAACAGCTAGTAATGATTCGCCGAGTTAATCCTAAAGATGAAATACTCTATCAAACTGAGAGATATCATCACAGTACTTTTGGCTATGACATTCCTGCAAATTCAGATGGTGAATACGTTTTAGTGTTAAAGTTTAGTGAAGTATACTTTAATGCTCCCAATATGAAAGTATTCGATGTTGTATTAAATGGAGATCACACAATTGTTGCTGACTTGGATATCTTTGACAAAGTGGGTCGTGGTGTTGCACATGATGAGTATGTACAATACTCAATTAAAAATGGAAAGTTATATTATAATGAAGAAGAATCTGATATAAGAGGAGGTAAAATAAAAGTTGAATTTATCAAAGGGTACCGAGATAACCCGAAAATAAATGCACTCTATGTTATGAGAGGTAAGATAGAGGAAGTTCCAAAACTTCCACCATTAGAATGGCCTGAAATTGAAACAGAGGAGATTAAAGAGGAGATTGAAGAAAAAGATACTGAGTCCCGTAGGACTAGTGGTCCAAAACAACCAGATCCATACACAATGGATAAAAGTTCTGTTTTAATACCTGTGTTTATAACTATTGGTGCTTTTATCCCCCTATTATTTTGCATATGTAAATTATAACTGTTTCCAATTATGTATTATGTGTATACTTTATCTAAAGCATTAAAGTGCAATACAATAGCTGATGATTAAGAATTGTAATGATTAATTAGAAGTAAAATATATAACAGAAAACATGATCTAGGTATAAAACTTTTGTTTTAGACTTTTTTTTACAATATTTAAATCTAATCAATAAATTATTTTAATTGGTATAGAGAAAAAATAATAAGATTAAGTCTAAATTATTAAAATGCTAAGCTTATTAAGATGTGAAGTAATATAATCTATGTTGAGAAACATTAGGTAACTTTGAAGGCAGAGCTGAATTAGACCTATAGGATATTACTCTCATTTGTTGTAAAAATATTTATTACTGGTATATTAATGATGAGCATATTTTCTTATATATTGGAATTTATATCAAGCCAAATAGTACAAAAAAAAACTAATATAAATGTTTATTAATAGTGATGCACCAAATTATGTTTCATGTTCAGTAAAACTGAAATATGATCGGAATTTCACCTTTTGTTTCATTTACTGAACATTCAGTTCAAAATCTACCTAATTGGGCTAAACTGCATATCATATAACAATTATTGTCAGTAAGTTAAGCTGTTCAATTCTTGATTAACTGTATTTTGTTATGACTTTCCTCAAAATAAAACTATGTTTTGTATCATAAAATAGTAGAAACCATTGCCCTTTATTAACATTATCTTTTAATGTTAGTCTCTGGTTAACAAATAACCATCATCATTTTTTACTGTTTGTAAAAGCAGTCTCATAGGCAAAAAGTTGTTACTTCAAAATGTAGGTTGTTATTTGTGAAATTTAGTAATAAATAATAATGTATTTACAATTCCTTGTCAATAAAACTTTAATCATTAATAACAGAAGTTCTGTCAAACTTAGCTTTTATTGCATGTTTTAATGGAATGTTTTGCTGAACCCAACGTTGACCTGAAACCACATTTGGTGCATCCTATTTACTAGCGCCCGTCCCACACCAAATATTCACGCTTATAATAAAGCACAATATTGTAAATGCACATGAATATGTAAATAAAGAGCTTTATGCTTAAGAAAATTCAACATAATTCTCATTTCAGTGTCTGTTAACAATAAAACATAATGCAAATGAAAGGAACTATATGTATTTAATGGTAAATAAGAAGAAAAAAGGGTATAACAATTTTATTTTACAGTCTTATTAAATATTGTAGGTACTGACAATACTATAATATATAACATCAATACTTGAAGTTTCTTCTGGAAAAACCTTCCATTGTTTTAGTATAATCCATTGATGTTATGATTTTTCCATATACACATTTTAATCTTCAGGGTTGCTTTTGTTTTCTCTTCTCAATTTAAGCTTTTGGGAAAGCTTTACAAGTTTAAGTAACCTGTAAATTTAACAAATATTATTAAAATTAGGATTTTTTCTCTCTTAAGTTATTAAAAACAAACTTTTTTCAGTCCCTTGCCTGTGGGCATGTGTGAATGTTTTCTAGATGTATGTATGTTTGTTCTTTGTGACCTGCTGTACTAAATGACTTGGTGGGTTTTGAAATGCATGATGATTTTAGATTATTAATATTAATTTACTTTTTGATTATAGTTTTATAATTTACTAAAACTGAATCTTTTAACATATTTTACTTATCAATGGAAAAAATTAATAAAGAAATATTTTAAAGAATACTCCATATATTTATACTAGCTGACCAGGCAGACGTTGTTCTGCCCTTTCCGAACAACCATTTACTTTACCAAAAAAAACTCCTGAAATTAGCAATAAAAAAATTGAGGGTCACTTATCGGGATAAAAATTATCCTATCTCTCAAGTTGGACCAGTCTGCAAAATCTCATTGAAATCGGTTCCATCTGTTGAATACTTACAGCAACACGTGGTGGTTATACTACTAAATTGTAGCTTATATTAAACGTTTGTATTTTTATCATAGCGCCATCTATTGAATATTTACTCAATCCAATCAACAGATATCATCATCTGACAGAATCGTTTGGAGCTAACAGAAAATTGTGACTGTCAAATAATAGGCAAATAATTTTCAATAAAATAATATTGTATTGCAACTATAAATTGAGATGTAAGCTATCCTATCTTTTAAGTTGGACCAAACTGCACATTTACCAAAAATTTCATTGAAATCAGTTCAGTAGTTTAGGAGTCCATCGCGGACAAACAACGTGACACGTACTTTTTATATATAAAGAAAGAAGATAAAGAAGATTACCAAGTTTTTGGACAGTTTATAGGTTTAGACAACAGTGCATCCTAGTAATAAATTCACAGTGCCGTGACAATGTGTGATCGCCACGGCGAATGCCGTGATTTAAATCGAAATTCAGCAGGTAAAACAATTCTTAGCGCGCGTTACGACGAAATTTGTTGCATATAATTTGAGTCTTATGACAAATCAATAAATCTGAATTTGTATAAAAAGCGCGTGTGCGGGCTGAGCGCGGGATCAGCGCGGAGTGGGAACGAGGTGGGCGCGTGGAGTGCGCGTAGCGGGTGCGTCGGAACCACTCCGCTAGGAGTAAAGTATTCTGTGGTCGGAACGCGCCATTAGTTTAACTATTAATCTATACAAATAAATAAAATTGCAGTGTCTGTTTGTAATGTCAAAATTACAGTTTTTTACTAAATGCATATGAAAGTAAATACGGTTCTTATAACTAAAATACAATTTTTAAAATTTTTGTCTGTCTGTCTGTCTGTTTGTTCCGGCTAATCTCCGAAACGGCTGGACCGATTTTGACGGGACTTTCACTGGCAGATAGCTGATTTCATAACGAGTAACTTAGGCTACTTTTATTTTAGAAAAAGAATTAGGGTTCCGCGCAAAAACATAAAAACCCCAACACGCGAGCGAATTCGCGGGGAACAGCTAGTATATATTTAAAAAACTATTTGTGCAGAAACAAAACAATTCCTAGTTTTGGATTTGTACTGTAACAATTGTGTCTAAAAATATGATTTGGCTTATGATTGTTTTCAGTTTTACTGCATTAGTGTTGGATATGAGATTCAGATAAGAGAATAAAGTGCGCATGTATGTGGAATTTTAAATACGTCCAATGAAGTACAAAGCCTCTAAAAGTAATATTCTGAATATGTGACATAGTCAATATTTGCCAAAAGGAACATCATCAATATTTTCGCTACATTATTGTGTGTATTTCAAAGTAAAATTTGTACACAAGTCTAAACGTTTATACAAACAAAAAACATAAAATATTCTTGTCAATATTTCACTTATTTTTGTTGTTTTTTTTTTATAGTATAAGGGTGACAAACGAGCACACAGTCCACCTGATGGTAAGTGGTTGCTGCGACCCATAGACATCTACATCTATCCTCTATTACAAATCAAAATGCAGATGCGTTGTCACCCGTGAGGACTAAGATGGAATGCCTCAATCCAGTAAAAAGGGTCTCCGGCCACCTGCACTCATCAAGCGAAATGCAGAGGTAAACCTCTACTTCACGCTGGTATTCTGTGAGGTCCTGGTACCACCCCGGTTCGAGCCGGCTCATCCGTGTGACAGCAAAAGCTGCCGCGTGGCTCTACCACTGTTATTTGTGTGATATCTTTAAAAAGATGTTATAGGTTAATTTTGTAATTTACTAAATTTAATGTCTAGAAGTTTTATTATAACTAAAGTACTATGTAGAGTCGGTGTAAGAATATCCACTCCACCCGTATTTTCCCGTGGGTATCTTGAAAGGCGACAGAGGGTAACTGAAAGGAGATGGGCAGCAGCATCTTCCTGATAACAACTCAAAATTATTTTTTTTACTGTTTCCAACCGGCCCGCCAAGCATTGCAACAATGGCAAATATTCACCTAATGAGGAAATCTATGAGGAGGCCTATATTCAGCTGTAGACTTGATACTGTAATGAATAAGTAATATGAGCGAGAGAGTGAACATTTTTAATGATTATTATGAAAGGAAATTGTGTGTTATCTTTCCACTATCTCGGCGGTTTTCTTCACTCTGGTTCTGTGTAGTCGCTAGTATGAGCGTTTAACCTTTTAAACTGCTCAAGTGATCCGTTTGAATGTTTTTTTTTTTCGTTTTTCACGAACTAATGTGAAATTTTAGTAGAGATAGTTTCTATATGGTAGGGCTGCTTTTTTTGCCTGCAATAAGTCCAACTGGGCAGGTGCCGCTCTCTTTCGACTTCTGTCGTTACACGGCAGTGTCTTTACTTTTAAATCTGGTATATAGTGAATTATCTATACCTATTATTAGCTTTGAATGGAATGAAATCCAATATAGTTGCAAGCTGTAAGATATTCCCAGAAATAAAGAGTTGATGCCCACCAATTGTTTGTGTGAAAAAATGAAATGAAAAAGTGGATTCTAAAGGTGGCAGGTGCGCAGTCATAAGGTGTTTCTTCTGAAATCGGCAATCCACCTATTGATATAGCTGTGCTAGTGATAAATTACCACCTCGGAATATACCTACATCCAGCAATAGTCTAAAAACTTTCGCAATACTTCTATCTTTACTCTTTCAACACAATGTTTTATTCATCTTCATCGGCCCGCAAAACCCACTGCTGAAAGTGGGCCTCTCACGTTGCAGAGAGTGTTTAGTTGGTACGTGTACATAACCCTTCCACCCGCGAACAGACTAATTGTAGGCATTTTCCCGCAAAAAAGGACCTTTATTTACTATGTGCAATTTCATCGTAATATCTTACAGGATTCTCGATTGAAAATAATTTTAAATATCAGTAGTATATTTGTTCTAAATAAAGTTCTAGTATTTTTTATACGATAAGGGTGACAAGTGAGCACACAGTCCACCTGATGGTAAGTGGTTGCTGTGACCCATAGACATCTACATCTATCCTCGTTTGCGAATCAGCTGTGAGGACTAAGATGGAATGCCTCTTTTCCAGTAAAAAGGGTCTCCGGTTCTCTAGACTCACCATACGAAACACAGCAGCGTTTAAGCTGCTATTTTACGCTGGTCTTCTGTGAGAGTGTGATCCTTCTCCGGTCGAGCCGACCCTTTCGTGCTACAACTACACAATTAATTAATATATCTCTACCACGTAAACAAAATAAAGTATTTATATCATTTTACAAAAAACCAAGTTATACATCATCATCATCATTACAGCTGTATCCTGTTTCTGTGTTCCTGTTTCCACGCTAGCAAGCTGATTTGAAAGCATTTAATTTATAATATAATAATGTCCTAAAGACCGTATTTCTGTCCCGGCGCCTAGTCTAAACGGAGATTAGATATCTGTGCAGGACAGGATTATAGTGCCGCTCTACTCGGATATCTGAGTAGAGTGTATACCCAAGAACAAGTGTACTCTATTTCCTTACTTACATATGCCACTGGGACGGTAAACCGAGATAACCGGAGATCAGTCGCATGACCAACGGCTTTACGTGCTTTCCGAGGCACCGTGGGGGAAACGTCGTCAAATTCCTGACTCCATACTGGTACTGAAGATTTATTGACAGAAAAACTCAAAAACTTATTTGGGCTGACCCGGGATTCGAACCCGGGGTCCTCATGAACAGTAACCGCGTATACGACCACTTGACCAACGAAAGTCAAAAAGGTAAAACCATGTAATTCCATGCTGTAAGTAACATAGTAATGGATAAACTGGAACTGGAAATTCTAATTCCAGTTTATTAACGTAAATTTAATATCGATAACGCCTAAACGAGTGTGGGTGCAATTCGTAATCCATAAATAATCGTAATAAAATTTCTCCGTGTAAAATTATCGATTTTTACTTACGCATTTCCCGTTCCTTGAACTTTACGTTCACATTCCCCTTTATGGTTTAATACGAATCCTTTTTTACAGCTGCTTGTTGATTCTGTAGTTGATGTAACATTGTTCTTTTCTGATATTATTGTTTCATTTTCTGTTACAACTGTACTCCTGGACGTCGTTGTATATTCATAGACTGTTGTATTCCAGGGTTCAGAAGACGTTTTAATGGACGCGGCCACAGTTGTGTTTTCCGCGAATACCGTTTCGCCTATTGTAGTGTTATCTCTTACGGAATCTGTTACTGCGCTTGTACCGTTGTACACTTGTAACGGCTTTGGTGTTGTTCGATTCTGTGGCTTTATTGTCATCTCGGAATAATCGTAAGCGTAGTCATAGTCCTGAAATTAAGAGCAATGTTTTTCTTGTTACTATTTAGTATTTACTATTCAATTATTTTTTATGTTCTACCATTACTTTTACTTATAACTAGATATAATTTACTAGCTTTTAGACACCAAAATAATAATGGCACCATAATAATCCTCTCTTATTAAAAAGGTAATATATATTTATAACAAAGAGTTAATAATTAAAAAAAAATAAAAAACGTACAATGTTAGAAAACTTTTATATATTCCCCTAAATAAACATAAAAAAACATTCAAGCAATTGATATTTAAAATTATATTAAAATATGGTAAATTGTGTTACAGAATATATTTGGTTAAGTTTTATTATAGATCATATAAAAGTACCATATATACGCAATTGCTGTTACAAATATTTGCTTTTTATGTTTTAATAAATTTTAAACTTACCACATACTCTTCTTTACCGTCTTTCATGAGCGCAATAATTTGTATATCTTTCAAATCAACTTGAACATTTAATTCACCCGTTTGACTTTGATCGTAAGAAATTGAGTTAACATCATATCCCGATAAGAGGTAATAAATGAAAAAGTAAAATTTAACATTCATTTTATCTCTTTGAAACGTAATGGACACAGATTAGCGGGAAGGCAGGAAGGACGTTGATATTTTGTAGTAATCGAGTCTCGCGAACAAAGCCAACTAGCTGTGACGCCCGCCTGGGTACCCTGTGAGCTTTTTAATACTAAGTTATTTCCACTGAACAGTTATTTCAAGTAACCGTAGTAGGGTCGATAGCCTCCGTTAGTGCACCGTGTCCTCAGATTGCGTAAGGACCGCAAATCATTTGTTAATTCGATGTTTTTATTTTTGTGTTAAAATTCAAATCCCTCTTACAGATAATTGACGTAAATAAGAATTGAAATAAAGCATTTATTTTGGAGTAAAAATAATTTTACAATTTTAAATGTAATAATTCTTTCAGTTTTAATTTTTAAAGCTAATTTTTTTCGAATAGCTGACTTATACGAGACCTCTTCCCTGCTAGAAAACCTATAAGAACCTAGCTCTCTACCAAGATGGAACACTCTGGCTGTAAGCAATGACCTATATCCATCACGAATAGTAATTGCAGTGTTTAAATGTAACTAATCAAGACTACAAATATAATTTCTTGCGGTAATATTTTAGAGTTGATTAAAAAAATACTTGATTTTTAATAAATCGATATGTAAGTACTTATGTAATGTATACGTGTATACCTATATAGGGCCTAGAAGATACTAAAATTATTCCTCCACTCCACCCATGTCCTAATTTGGTAATTCCAATCCTACTGAAACCACTCCGTAAAAAGTAGCTGTTAACACTGTTCTTTTACACCAGCAGCCTCTTAACCAGTGGCTTAGCTTGAGGCTAGTAGGAAGTATGCTTAGGTTTGAGCCAAAAACGCATCCACCAAATCATACCTCCCATATTCGAAGTAGGTATCTTAAAAAAAAGTAAAGTACATACCTACCTAGTATAAAACAAAGTCGCTTCACGCCATCTTAGATCTTTTAAAGAACGCAATGGATTTTGATGGGGCTTTCAATAGACAGAATGATTGAAGAGGAAGGTTTATATGTGTAATACTTGCATATTATATATTATATAATTCTTCTGTCCGTGTGTTATGTGACTAAGCTCTTAAACGGCTGGACCGATTTTAATGAAATTTTGGGTGTGTGATTCAATTGATTAGAGAATGGTTTAGATTCACAATTGGATCCGGTAGGTGGGGTTGTAGTCAAAATCCAGAAATCAACCGTGCGAAACCGAGGCGAATGCCTAGTTTATGAATAAAAAAAATTCTAGCAATGCATTTATTAACATTACTAATATTCCCTTTAACCACTCCTGGTAAGTTTAAAATGCTTGAGGAGTAGTTCACAAGAGTAGTCGTATGGCGGATTCGAACCCACGACCTTTGAATTCGTATTCTACCACTATGAGGCTACTGTCATAACTAAAACCATTTTTAGGAGTACCTAAGTTATGACACTGTTCTATGTTCTTCCATTTTAAAATGAAATTTTGCTACTAATTCATTAAATGGTCACGGAGGGACTATTAACTATAGTCGTATACAGGAATTATTTTCAGATACGAAATATCTATTTTTTGTCCGATCAACGCAGAACGAACTTACAGTACAGGTACTTTGAATTCTTATGTTTGGATTTTTATTTTATTAGCCGATTATTAGGTTCGAGGCTGCCACTCGAGAACCTTTTTTCCACATCGGTTGTCGGTTCATATGCCACTATCCTCATGTGTTACGGCCGTGTCACACATATGCCGGTAGTTGTTAGAAGAACTACGCTCGTAGTTATTGACGAGTATATTTACCTCGAATAAATTGTCGGACTAGGTAAGTCCAACTTCGACCGAGAGGTCAGTCGACGGGTCCAACTCGGCTGGACTGCGTTCGGAAGATTACGACACAACTTTACTTATCGTCACTTATATCCCATAACTTGAAAAAAAGAGTATCAAGTAACCAGTAAGTGTTGCCAGTGATTACATATGGAATTGAGACGTGGTCCATAACTGCCAGCCGTATGAAGACGAATGCTGGATGATCCCGTAACCCGCTGGTTCACTAGGTTTTATGACGCGTTGATTTTTATAAATCTAGTTTTTTATGATGCTTATGTCCGCTTGTGTAAATTTGTTTTTTTAATAGACTTTGTAAAATCTACCAATAGAAATAAACTTCAAAATGAGTTGACCGCGAAATTCGTTTAAATTAATAAAGAAGATGAACCTAATATTAGGAAACTACCGTTACCATTACAGCCTATTAAAATCCACTGCTGAACATAGGTCTCCCCCATAGATTGCCTCCTAAATGGGATATTTGCCATAGTTGCCACATATGGCAAGAGGGTTGACAACCACAGTTTTTTTTTATTTTTGTCGTTTTTAGGAAGACGCTGCTGTCCATCTCCCGATTTGTTTCCCTCTGTCGCCTCTTACGACACCCACGGGAAGATATGGGGTAGTGGATGTTCTTACACCGCCGACATATTTCTTATTATGTGTACTTCAACTTTCCTTTGTATTCGTTGGAAATAGCAATAATATATGACCAGCCACCGGAGTTAATTAAAATGGAGGATTTCAAAAAATCTAAAGACTGGATAAACGCTCATTTATGGCTACCATATAGGTGCCGGTAATAAATTTTAGCAAGGACGACTAACTTTGAGAGAAGATTAACTTTGAAGAAAGCAGTGGTCGCTCTCAAGGCTGTTACGGAAGGAAACGTGCTTTATTTGACGGCGTGTTTACGACACAAAATTACTGCGAAGTGGAGGTGTAAGAATATCCACTGCCCTATTTCTTCCCGTGGGTGTCGTAAGAGGCGACAGAGGGAAACTAAAACAGGAGATGGGTATCAGCATCTTCCTGATAACAACTCGCAATAATAAAAACAGCAGTTGTCAACCTGCCATCCAAGCATTGCAACTATGGTAAATTCCCTCCAAAGAGGCAATATATGGGGAAGGCCTATTTTCAGGATTGGACATTTATATGTTGTAACGGTAACGTTAGTTTCTTAAATATTAGGTTCATCCTCTTTATTCATTTAAACGAATTTCGCGGTCAGTTCATTTTGAAGTTTATTTCTATTGGTACCTTATTTACAACGAGCACATCGAAGGGAAATGAAGTTAAAACAATAAAATAAAAATATAAGATGATGACAGCTGAGGAAAGTACGATAGATAAAAAGAAAGGATTTAGTGGCAAAGTGGCACAATAGGTGTGTCATCAGCCATGTGTAAAAGTAATGTTCTTTTTTATGCTTTTTTCACTTGTTTAGACCTAACCAAGTTTAGTTGACATCAAACATCAGTTGCAAACGGAAGGAAACTTGTTTTAATGGGTAAATACGTTTTTTTCTACGTGTTTTCTTTGAAATTGAGAGTAAGTGACTTTTTTATGCAGGGATTACAAACCTTTTGTACTATTTTTTGTTTTATAAAAAAATAATTTATATATGTAGGTACAGCTAAATCACCCAGGAAAACCTTGGTTTTTATTAAATTAAATTTTCACCTAATAAAAACATTTGTAAATATCAAACAATGAAGAACCTTAATTTGGAAAAAATTAAGGTTTATGATTCATTGATATTTACAAATATTAAATATTATTTAATGTTATACAAATGTAAAGGTAAAGTCGATCTGAAAACGTCTAATTAGTAAGAATAGCAAAACAAGTGTTTTCAAAAGGAAAAAAACGCTGGCGCTATACGGCGGCGGATAGACAAAAGACTATTTATTAGCGAACTTTTTTTTATGCAAGAACGGTTTTGAACTGTTTCAAGCAAAAATAAACCTTATACCATATCACAAGAGCATATGGTACTTCATAGGTCTATTCAGCCATATGATAGTAATAAGACGGCAGTTCAACCATTTTAAGCAAAATTAAACAATAAGACAAACGCGTTGTTTTCTTTTAACAGGAGACTTGTTTTCCAGAAATTTATTTACAACTTGAGTTTGTGAGCGATCGCAATGAGTGCTATTATTTGTTACTTATTAGACTATTTTTCCACAACATGATTTAAAACCGTCAAACTAAAAAGAGAACCATGTACAAGTCACCACAGTCAAAAAACATTGTCAACCCCTAAAAATTCCAAATTTTCAAAATATCCAGAAACGAAGCTGCAGGCATGAACTTAACTTACTTTCAAAATAATGAATATTGACGGCTCCGTGGCGCAGTGGCTTAGCAATGAGTTGCTGCGCTGGGGGGCGCGGGTTCGAATCCCGCACGGAACAAGTATTTGTATGGCCTACAAATAATTGTTCCGGGTCTGGATGTTTGTCCTTGTGAAATTTGTGTTTGTAAACTGCCTCCACGATACAGGAGAAAATCCTAGTGTGGGGGTAACGTTTTTCTAAAAAATATTAAATAATTTGAAAAAAATATTTTGTTCTGGATAAATCTTCCAAAAAAGTAATTTGAGCGAGTTATAACAATTTTAAAAAGACACGACTCGCGTGTCATACGCCACACACAAAAGTGGCGCCTGGCGTGTCACGCGCACTGAACCGGTTAAATCTGCGATCATTATCATTTCGATAAATGAAAGAGTTTCCATGTGATATAGAGAAATCAAGCGCAGGACCAAGGGCTTTACGTGCTTTCCGAGGCACGGGGGTGAATTGATGTGGAAGTGAAGGATTTTTCTGAGAATTTCTTCTCAGAAAAATCCAATAATTGATTTTGACCCGACCCTGGATTCGATCCCGGGATTTCATGATCAGCAGCCGCGTTTTCGGCCACTAGACCAACGAAGCAGTTAAAAAAAAGTTAGTCTATATAATATACTAGCTGATCCCCGCAACTTCGTCCGCGTGTAATTTATTAAGATTGGATTTCATGGGTTTTAATTTTTTTGCGCGGAACCTTAATTATTTTTCTAAAATAAAAGTAGCCTAAGTTACTTCTTATAACATCAGCTATCTGTCAGTGAAAGTCCGGTCAAAATCAGTCAAGCCGTTTCGGAGATTAGCCGGAACAAACAGACAGACAGACAGACAAAAATTTAAAAAATCATGTTTTTGTTATGACCTGTGTACCATTGAAGGCATACATATCTTTCGGTAAAGAGTAATAGTGTTCTGAGTTACATTTTATTATTATAGTGCTCGCTCTCCTTGTGCAATGAGACGGCAATCCGTTACAAAAAGAGGGAGCAAGACGCAGAACAAATGGTTTTACGTATTTTTGAGGCACGGGGATAAAGCACCGCTAACATCCTGACGCCGAAATTTCTAGACAGAAAACCCAACAGATGATTTTGGACACGTACAAACTTAAGGCACGATCATCGGTCACTAATAAAAAAACTAGATGCACAATCCTATACAAAAGTTCTCTAAGAACCTTAAATTCAACCTTAAGTGAAATGCCTAAAGTTGTATTGACAACGCAACGTACAAAACGCAATAAAATTTTACGACCGAGGCTCGTCGCTTGGAAAAGGAGAGTGGAGTCGAACTACACAATATTTTTTGTTATTGTAATTTTAATGTTAATTTTTTTTAAACTCGTTTTAAATAATTGGTCTACTTAATAAAACATATTCTATTCTATTCTATGGTATGTGTAATGGTTATATTATTACCTGAATGTAAATATGCTTTTGGATATAGCACCACATTCATTTAGTAATGAAAGTAATTGAAACAGTCATAATTATTTATTTATATGATAATTATGACTATTTATTTATTCTTAATCTTGTGTGAAAAACTTAAAGATGTTGCTTGACAAACAAGTTAAATCTATATATAATAGATACTAAATATAAAAATAAGTACAGAAAGTTCTTGCAAAATCTAAGAATATTATTGTCCAAATTTTGACGTAATGTTCACATTTACAGATGTTTAAAAAAACGGATAAGACTGAATAATTATAGTGATTTCTTATATTTACGCGTCCACTACACATTTAAATGAAACTAGTTTTACGGATTTTATCGCATATATTAAATTATTTTATATTCCCGACGTTTCGAGTACTATAATATTTAGAGGAACAGTAAAGAACTCTCATTAAACAAAAAAAAACAATCATACTTCAATATTAAAAAAATAAAAAAACAATAGCGTTTCCACAAATGGAACAGAATCAACACATATACCCGAACAATGACGACTTATTTTATTACGACCTAATTTAAAAAATACTTTTACGATGATTTCTTGACAAAATATTTGTTGGTTACATGTTTATTTTCAGAGCATTCGAATGCTACTAGATTAAAAGTGTACCTATATGTTCGAGTGGGTGCACATTCGGTTATGCCATTTTTTGTCACTGATTGTGTATCTAGTTTTTTATTAGTGATCGATTGCCACGATAGAAAATATTAATATGTATGGTAATATGGTGCCTCATACCGTAATAATAATTGGTGATGAGATTTGCATATTTAAAGCAATCTCTCTTTTGTATGGGAACCAATTGCTGGTAAAAGAAATTCGGAAGCAAATTGTGTATTACGTTATAGCCCACGCCCACAGAAACTATTACTCATGACCTACGCCTTGAATGGTGACAACGACGACTGCTCCATGGCACAGTGACTTAGCATTGAGTCATTCGCTGTAGGCCTGGCCGCGGGCTTAAGGGGTTGAGCGCGCGCCGTGGGGGTTGGCTTTCTTGCCAGAATGAGGGTGGAGGACGAGGGGGCCTAGTTAGGCTCGGCTCCCTTTTTGGAGGATTCGCTTTTACGCTTTTTGCCCTGAACAAAGGGTGAAGCCTTCGTCTTCAAGCTTGCACGGGACACACGTCTCGATCTCCATGTCGGAGCCTGATTCGGCATCTGAGAAAACCGGAAAGCGGCCGCGTGTGGACATTGCGGAAGGCGCGAGGGACGTGGCATCGTATATTGTATCAATGGAAACGGGAGTCGCAGGTCCGGTGCTTGGCGATATGGGGTCGTCGATCCACACGGTCAGACGATCAGCAGCGGGTAAGTCTCGCTGGACTAAAAAGGTCACCGAGGAGCCTGCCAGGGACGGGCGCTGTGCTAAAAACACAACCCGAATGTCGGAGCAGGCTCGACTGAAAAAGTCGGCGAGTTCGTCCAGCAGCGGCAGCAAAAATACACATCCTTTCGCTAAAGCTCTGTCGGCCGACTGGCTTAACCCGGTTAAGCCAGTCGGCCGACAAAGCTAAGCTAAGCTAAGCTAAGCTCGGCGGTTAAGTTAACCGCCTGCGTGGGCGCGTTCACATACACTTTTGTACTATCAACTCCATACTTATTCAACAATAATAATAATTTTGTGATTAATAATTTTACTTATGAGACTTCTGTGACTGCAAAGCAAAGTTGCTGATAACCCGCAAACTGCTCTATAACAGTCAGGCTAAATTACTGAAACGCCATTCCCTCGATAAATATAATAAGGCATTTTTTTATACGCCATGCCTCATTCGAATTTACGTAAATCAAAATTACTCAAACCAAGTTATTATTAAATTCCAAGAAGAACATGACTACTACTACAACATTCTTTTCCAGATAACAGAAAGTTTTACTTTAATTGAAATTTGTATATTTTTACAATAAGCGAGTGACACTCGTATAAAAAATACCGAAAAGAGTGTCGCTTCCGTAATCGAAAAAAAATCCCCCCTTTTTTAAGGGTTACTGAAGCGCCACTAAAGTGCTTTTATTGCAATGCTACCTAAATAGATGGATGCAGAAAAATCACTAATTCCGAATTTGTAATTGTAACTCTATGTGTCCAATTTGGCGGTAAGTAATTTTGCCTTTCCAGTGACGATATGTACTTCTCTCGTATGATCCCATTTATCTCCAAAACGATTTAACGGATTTAAATACTGTTTCCTGTAAGGGGTTTGTGATTCATTGGCAATAGTTTTTAACTAGGTTATATTATGTTACCTAGCCAGGGGGCGCTGCAGCAAACATATTTGTGCAAACGAATGTTTCTATTTATCTCCAAAACAGTTAGACTGATTTATATAAGGTTTCTGTAAAAGGTTTGCGATTTATTGGCGATAGTTCTTAGGTAGATTTTATGGTGTTCATTCATCAGGGGGCGCTGCAATAGACATATTTGTGCAAACGAATGTTTCTATTTATCTCCAAAACGGTTTGTCTGATTTAGATACGGTTTTCAGCAAAAGGTTTGTGATTCATTAGCAGTGGTTCTTAGGTATGTTTTATATAGTGTAAGTAGGTTTGTAGGTATTTGCCAGGGGGCACTGTAGTAATTATATGTGTGTAAACGAATGCTCCCATTTATCCCCAAAATCGTTAGACCGATTTAAATAAGGTTTTCTGTAATAGATTTGTGATTTTTCGACAATGGTTCTTAAATAGATGTTATGGTGTAAGGCCAGGGTTACACACAAAATGTGTGTATCTCTGGCTAGTTTCCATTTATGCTTAGATAGTTGTTATGGTTAGGTTAGGTTAGGTTAGGTTCCCCCCCGAACGGGTTCCCGCCTTGTCGTGGCGGGGGGGCTTAGTAGCCGTGGCTTGGTCACCCGCGGTGAACAAAGAGGAACCCCTTGGCTGGCCCGTGGTGTAGGGCTGGCCCGAGGTGGCCACTCCGAGTGGGCTTGGCGAGCCCACTTCGGATGTGTGTCGGTGGGCTGCGGTGGGAGGGGTGTCTGCTCCCTCTACCGCTGCAGCCGAGGTGGAGTCGCGGAGGAAGAGGAGTGTTGGTATGGCGATGCGCCACTCGCCCTATCCTCCGCGACTAAAACGGGGCCGCACGGTTGATGTGGTGGTGGTGGGGCTGCGGGGGGAGAGGAGTGTCGGTATTGCGAGGCGCCGCTCTCCCTACCCTCCGCAGCCGAATCTTGGTTGGCGGCGGAGCCATAGACCAGATCCGCCGCTGGGGTCAGGAAGGCTGGTGCTTCTGAGTGCTAGTTTTTCCTGGCCCCATGGCCTTCGTGCATCGGACACGGGGGCGTCCGTTGCGCATGTGAAATTGGAGGCCAAGGAGGAGGACGCGCCATGTGTTCTGGTGCGCCTTACCTGAGAGGGAGATGGGGGAGGAGTAGTCCTCTCCCGAGGAGGGGCCGCCATGGGGCGGCCAGCGCAGGTGGGGCCGCGGAAGTGTGCGAAACCGTTCCCGTGGCCCTGCCAATATGCGACGAGGGTGGAACACCATGGGGTTTTAGTCGGTGCGAGTCCGACATAACCCGTCCTTGCCCCCGCGAGGCGGGTATGCGTAGGCATTTCCCCATGTAAAAAAAAAAAGGTTAGGTTAGGTTCTGGCCGGATCCCCGCCCTGGGACCTAGAGGCGAAAGTACTCGCGTCATTATATCGATGGCGCGAGGAAGAGCGGGCACGAGGCTCGAGGCCGGTGCAGCGGCAGATCGCGCTGCGCTGAGAGGAGCTCCGTTAGGTCTTGGTGGCGAAATGGCGGCAAAGGCTTCTGCGCCCTACCGCCGGCCTCGCTACCATCGAGGCGATCCGGCCGGTACTCGATGACTGGCTCGGGAGAAGGCACGGCTCCCTGTCGTTTAGGGTGACGCAGGTGCTGTCGGGGCATGGCTGCTTCGGCAAGTACCTGTGCCGTATAGACAGGGAGCCGGACGCTCAGTGCCACCACTGCGTCCATTGCGGGGAGGACACGGTACAACACACGCTCGCCGAGTGTGTAGCTTGGGAGGAGCAGCGCCGTGTTCTCACAAATGAAGTAGGAGGCGATCTGTCGCTGCCGGCCTTAGTGCGGAGGATGGTCGGTAGCGCAGAGTCGTGGGACGCGGTGGTGTCCTTCTGTGAGGGCGTGATGTCGCATAAGGAAACTGCGGAACGGGAGAGGGAGATCTCGACTCCCTTCCGGGGCCGCAGAAGGCGCACCGGGCACAAGAGAAGAGCGGACAACGCCCTTTTCCGGCGCCCATGAATGGATTCAGGGGTGAGGGACTTGGGGAAGCCCTCGCCCTCCCTATTCGATGGACCCGAGGCGAAGGCGTGCGCGGCTGAGGCGATACACGGGGTAGTTGAACACCTCACTACCCCGTGCAGGAGAGGAGGCCCGGACAGACCGGGCCAGCACTAGTGTGGGGCTGCGGAAGAATTTGGATTTGGGGTGGTTTTAGCCGGTAAGAATCCGGCACGCCCCTCCGCCTTTCCCCAGGCGGAGGTAGCCCATGAGGATTTCACCCCGAAAAAAAAAAGGTTAGGTTAGGTTAAATTCGCCAGTGGGCGCTGCAATACACATCTCTCTAAAATGATTTGTAGAAAATTTTTCCCCGGGACGGCTTGACCCATTTAAATGCGCTTATTGATGTCACATAGCATATATTGGTTTTTAGAGTAGTATAGTGTAATGTATATTCTGATGAAAAATGTATTTAAAAGGATATATAATATATATTTAAAAAGAGAATAAGTGCCTCACTTTCATCATATTATTTAGTCAGTAACTATGTTTTTAAAGTATATTTACAGTTTGCTCTTGTTAAAGAGTATATAGCCAGTATACGATTTATTTGATTTTGTCCAATCAAACAAAAAACCTCTTTGTAAATGCCGTTCTAAATCTTTCGTGGACACAGACCATGTCTTTTCTCCTTAAGCGTTGTGTCGAAGGGTCGTACGAAGAGTTGACGAACTGTTAATACATTCCATTCCTTGTATAAATCCCTATTCGGATAAAGGAAATGGTGAAACTTTGCAGTCTTTAGGATAGCTCTTTGTGCCACCTCCAGAGAAATTAAAGGATTTAGCTGCACCTCCCCATACCGAAATACAATATGAGAATATGGATTGACAAAGAACAAAATAGGTTCTGCGTATAATTTTGAAGTCAGCAATTTAACGAAGTGTTCTAAAAACATATATGAACTTACGTGCACGAGCCGTAAGTTGCTCAATATGAGGCCTAAAAGTTAAGTTCTGTTTAATGATTATACCCATTTATTTTATTTTGGAAACAGTTTCTAATCTGGTACAGCTACATGTATTTACTAAATCGCAGGCATGTGCTAGGAGTGAAAGGTTTTTATCTAAAGGGAGAGAGACATTACGTATGGCAAATGTAACAAATTTGATTTTGTCGATATTAATTGTTAGTAGATTCCCATTTAACCACTTAATAACTCTATTTAATTCAGATTGTGCATACGCAAACGTATCTTTCCAACTATCGCTGCTAAAAACTAATGCTGTATCATCCGCAAAGGATAGAATACTCCCTCTATATACCATCATTGAACACAAATCATTGATGTAAATCAAAAATAACGTGGGGCCCAATATACTGCCTTGGAGTATATACCGTACGTTATTGTTTCTTCCTCGCTGGTATGTTCGCCAATTTGAACACACAATGTTCTACCTGTAAGGTTACTTTTAAACAGATCTAGCTGCAAATTCCTGACTTTTTCTGAAGCGGGACAGAGACAGTGTCGAACACCTTCGCTAATTGGAGCCAATGCGTCTGTCACCGGTTTTGTAAATTGGGCGAATAGTACTTTGCTTAAAAGCACGAGCAAAGATTCCAGTAGAAAGTTGCACAGGTATGTAGTCGGGGGAACAAGTATATATACTCCATCTAAAGATCGAACTCTACTAAGAGTCACATAGGGTTGCATTTTGACGAATGTTTTGATCCAAGTTTTGGATCCAGAAGAGAGTGCTTTGCAACTTATGCACTGTAACGGCCTAACCTAATTAACCATCGAACTACTCCCATGCTACCCCTGACTAATCCTTCGCTGACTTTGATGTTCATTCTTAACATCACTCGCGTTCCCACACCCAACTTTATGTGCTACACTATATTAAGCAGCGATCTGTCAGCTCGCAACAATTTGAGCCTGCGAACGTCAATTACGCTCTGCTGTCACTAATTCTGACTCGCCTGCTCCGCCCACTTTGGGCTTCCTCTTGTTTTTTATATTCCGTGAGTTCCCGCCACAACTCCCAAACCTAAGAGTATATAATCACTACACTTTACGCTATGCCTGTCGTTAGAGTTATAGAAAAAAAGTGAGTTTTGGCGGGAACTTGACCTGTGGCGGTTTGTTGCTCCTGTATTATTGTTTAAATAATGGTTTGAAGTGGACTTTGATATATAAAAGTAGTGCGATTTTGTGTATTAAGTGTCTGCGCATGTGAACTATTAGTGGAAACTGTGAAACAAGTGCTCTGATGGTGATGGATTCTCAAGATAAGCTGTTTGTTTGCATAGACGCCTTTAGATACCATCGCCAACTGTCAGCTGCCTGCTGACTCAAGTTGCCGTCAAAATCTCCCAAGGGCTGCACAATGTGACGCATCAACATATTGTGAAGCAGTGAACTATGAAGAAATTATAATAACCACTCAAACGTCTGGACGACGCGGCGACAATAGCCTTGAACGTCCCGGCGACGCTCGTCGCGATTTTTATAAGGTCTGATCGCGACCAGTTCGACTAAAATCGTTACCACGGTGAAAGTTCTTTACCTATATTAGAATTAAAGTCACTCACAGAAAGCTAATGAAATGCAGAATTTAATTATGTTAGTTAATTATATTTGTTTAAAATTAATAATATATAATAGAAAAACTTATCAAAAACCGGCACACAAAGGCGAAGTTTTCGCATGTCGACTTCATCATATATAAAAACATCATTATAGACTTTGGATTCATAAAACTTGTAGATATACGAAAAGAAAGCATCTTGAGGATTATTTTCATATATAATACCAGTACAACACTATAATAAACACATTATTACTTACATTTTAAATGCAGAACTCACAGAACTACCGACAAAATTAGCTTGCTTGTTTTTTTTTTGTTTTTTTCAATGGTATATGTTACTTAGCATAGACTTTATACAAATCCATAGATGCGTTTTTTAATATAGAGCCGTCTAATATAACATTCATAAAAAATTTTATAACTTTCCATTGATATAAAGTCGTTTAAAGTGTAGAAGTCAGCGAGGCCGCTCTAGTCGCCCTAACGTTCAACCGGAAAAAGTTTTAGGCGACTGTGATCGCCCGGACGTTTGAGTGGTTAAACCGAATAAAAATACTCAAGACTTGGCCTAAAGGTCTAGATACCAGGCCATAAACTCCAAAAAAAATATATAGAAAAAAAGAAGAGTGCTCCACAGATAAATAAATATGTAGCAAGCTAGAAGCTAGTGTGCTCTATGCATTCCAGAGATTTTACGTCAATGCTCAATGCTATGTCTATTGTCTATGTATGTCTACATATTTACAAAAGAACCGTATTTTGTTATTGTTTACCTTTATCGATGCAGTTTCACTTTCGAAAACAGCTAATATGTGCCATTCCTGCTGTTACTTGTAGCTTTCAAAATCACAGAGCCTTAAGTAATTAGAAAATGATCAAGTTTTGGAAAAGCGCTGGTAAACCCTAGATTTAAAAAAAAAACATGGATTACAGCTTACCTGAACTACAATTTAATTGCTTTTCCTTTTCAGCAAAAGGTAAAACTGGCTGTCCTGTCCGGCCACCGGAATCGGGTTATATAAACAATTCTCAATTTACAACTCCTCTCAGCTCAAGAACAGGAGGTGAAGTAGAAGGTACATCTTCAAAACTGTGAGTTACATGTTTCTAACTGTAAATAATTTTTACTTAAAATGATATGATCCATTGCAGATCTGACGGACATATTCGATAAAAAATCAAAACTTTCGTTAAATATACATGATATATTAATTGAAAAAAAATCCATTAAGCATTTTATTTCGTATATGGAAGTCATTGGCAAAGTTGAATTGATTCAATGTTGGTTAGAATTGGAGAACTTTAAGACCAATAATATACAACACAAGGACACTAAAAAGTTACCAATTGAAAATTGTGCAGAAAAAAAGGATAGCCAATGTGAATGTAACTTGCTACAAAAAGATTACAAAGAAATAATGTCTCGAAAAATAAATTTTACTTCTATTAATAATGTAAGTCATATGAATGCATTAAGTAACAACTCTTTTGACAACCTAAGTGATATTAAAAATGTATTAGAAACATGTAGGTTCTGCCAAAAAATAGTAAAAAGTGATCCAACTGAAGAAGCCATTATGCTATTTAAAAAATATGTAGCTCTTGAAGCACCATATCAATTGGATTTGACGGATGCAGTAAGAAAATCTGTTATATCTAATATTTGTCAACCAGAGGGATCCATTAATGAAGATTGTTTTAAACCTGTGCAAGACGCCTTATTCCTTATAATTCAGAATAGTTATATTGATGGTTTCTTTGATAGCCCACATTACATCAAAGCTCAAATTGATGTATTAACCACTGGTTCTATTAATCTTCAAGATATTTTATATAATGAATCAATATTATTTTACTTCACTGAATATTTAGAACAAGAATCATGTAGTATATTCTTAGAATTCATAATGTCAGTTATGCATTTCAGAGACCACTTAATTAACAATAATTCTTCCAACCCTGAGCAAGCCCAAGGTGATGCTATAGTTCTTTATGAAAAATATTTTTCACTACAAGCTACAAAGCCAATTAGTTTTCCTACAGAAATTCGACTACAAGTTGAAAGTGATATATGTAGGGAAGGGGGCCCTCTTGCTACATGTTTTGACACACCTTATAAAGTTATCTTTAAAACACTGTCAAATTATGCAAAATTGTTTCTGGAATCTGAACTATTTTATACTTATCTTTCTGAAATGATTCAATCTGTAAATCAATTATGGAATTCTAAGTTTAAGTCTCATTCAGACTGTAGCAGTGAATTTAGTGTTAGTACTCAAAATACTCTTCTTGCTATGGGCGATCCTCTGTATAGAAAAAAACGCAATCACTCTGTACCTGATATGACTATAGATACTAATCAGCTGTATAATGCAGATTCGTTATGGCAACGAAAAAAACATGATGGTTTAATTCTTGGTAGAATCAATAGTCTTGGCAGATTTGAGTCTAAATTTGAACCAGATCCAGACAAAAAAGACAAATCAGTTTTGAAAAAAATGGTTAATCGCTTAGTGCCAACAAATTCATCGAGAGTAGAAGAAGAAATGGCCTGGCAAATTGCTCATATGATTGTTAAAGATATTACCGACTTAACTATGGCACCACCAGAGTCAGATGAAGCCACGTAGAGACCTCTTGGTAATGCAGGGCTAGAAAGTCTTTATCTTATTTTACAACTTCCTAAGTCACATAAATTATATTTTTCTTAGGCCACAGGGTTTTAAGCAAACAGGACTTACTTTGCCTATAAGTTAATCTGGCTTTGCACATCAAAAAGTGATTATGAAGTTTAAATGTGATGATAGAATTTAACATTAGAATGTAATATGTAAATTGTATATAAAATTATGTATAAAAGCTAAAATAATAAATTGCATACTAATTATTTTCTTTTATTTCAAATTCTCTTTTTCATCAACACATAAGCAGTCTCCTACTAGATCTCATATTATAGAACAAAAAGTTTGTAGAGAGTACTGGCACCCTTCGTAGGAAGAAATGACCTTTAACATCACACTTTTTGATTTTGGCAGTTTTTGATGTTTTACATCTCTAACGGCATTCTTCAAAATAGAATCCTCCTCAATGAAATCCTGAATTTGAATCATGTGAAAATGATGTCTCAATCATAGATATAGTATACATATAAGTAAGTATATACTAAATTTATGGTCTCAATGCCTTACGAGATGTAGCAAGGAATTAAGTGCTGAGGGATTATCGAGACCTGATGTAGATTAAGATATTCTGGGAATTATAGGGTCCACAACCAGCATTACCTTACCATAAGGTATGAATGGCATTTTTTGTTCTTTATCAGTGCCTAAAAATTAAGTGCTAATTAGGTGCTGAGAGATTATTGAGGTCGGATGTAGATGATAGTATTATTCTGGGAATTATAGGGTCTTAGACCATCATTATCTTACTGTAAGGAATGACTGTCATTTTTTACTTTATAAATGCCTAAGGCTGGCTTTTCACTATGGGATATAATATATATTATATCCCGAAATATAAATTATATCCCGCAATTGGCGTTCACACTGTGAGATATATTTTTTAACCAGTGTGCGTTCGTCATTGGTCATTGGATTACCCCCCTTTACCCCGTACACTGTTCTGCGGGGGTGCGGAACGCTGTGCGGGTTACAGGGGCAAAATATAATATGAAAATATCGCTCGGTCGATCGAAAAAATATTTATAGCTAGAGATGTAATATATATTATAGCTAAGTGTAAACAGTTCCATATGAAATGTATGGTGAGCGATATTAATTTATATCTCGAGATGTAATATATATTATATTATATCCCATAGTGAAAAGCGGGCCTTAAGCCCCCTACCTTACTATTTACCACCACCATTACCTTACTATAAGGTATGAACGGCATTTTTTGTTCTTTATCAGATTTAATATAATCTATAATATTACTTAATATAATTTTCAACCATCTTATATTTATACTGTACTTGCATAAAATATAAGATAAATAGTTAAGTATAAATATTACATCCTACTTACTTTTAGTACGTACTACTATTATTTATTATATAGGTGCTCTAAGCACCTAATTTTTAAACTTGGCACCTAATGAGCAAGTTAAGTATTTTGGTCGGACCACAGGCCTCTCGCATTCGAATTTAATTTTAACAAAATTGCTGTTGAGAGAGTTTTGATTAACCATGTTAAGCCTGGGAACCTTATTCTTGGGGCAAGAGAAGTGGGGATGAGATCAAAGTGTATGAGTGGTAGTGTAAGAGTTATCTACTAGCAGAAGTAAACTGGAACTATCTGTGCTTAATTTCTTCTTGCAATAGCTGTACTTGCGACTCACATAAACGTTTTCTTGTTAAAATTTATTTATAAGAAATTTATCGATAATCTTCAAATATCTGCTGTAAAAAGTCGCGAAAGTCAAAGAGGGTTCGGAGTGATATCGTGTAAACGTAAGGCCTGGAATGATGGATCGAGGCGCGGCTTCCAGTTCTGGTACACTTTATGATATAATGAAGCACAGTAGGTCTATATTTAAAGTGGTGCCAGAAAAATGAATGGATCTTATAAGTAACGCATGTATAGACAAATACTTTTCTAAATTTTGGCAATATAGGTACTTCAAAATTATGCAATATAAGGGTTGGAGTGCCAGTCTGCGTGGATGAAGAAAGCGATAAAAATAGATATCTAACAATTGAAAGCAGAACTTTTTGACGAGTAACTGCAAATCCAATGTTGGTCCTTCTACGATAGAATCACTTGATGTGCCGGTTTTATCATATACTCATATTGATAAGTGTATGGTATATAATGCCCTTAAAAAGGTACACCTTGATAAAGCGTGTGGTCATGACCACATTTCTGTTGAACATTTACGTTGCGGTGGACCCTGGGTTGTGGTGTTTCTCTCGGTTTTTATTAACGCGTGCTTAAAACATTCGTTTCTGCCGCCTGACTTATTAAAATGCGTGCTTAGCCCTATTGATAAAAATAAAACCGTTAGCGATACGATTAGTTCCAATTTTAAGCCTATCTCAATCGCTACAACCTGTGCGAAACTATTATTATTAGTCGTTAGTGCGAAAGTATTATATGAGTCTATTATTCTGGATATTTTATCGAAATTTATTTTAATAAGTGACGCCCAGTTTGGTTTTAAAAAAGGAAGCTCTACTGAGTTGGCAATCTTTCCTTCAAACATATTGTAACGTATTAAGTACATGTCACGGAAAACAAGTTTTTTTTTTTACTCGAGTCGCGGCTTCGATACGGTAAACTATAGCATCCTGTGGGATAAGTTAAAATTGGTGGGTGTTCCACCCGATGACCCGACATAATTAAAATCCTTATTAATTAGTACTTGTGAGCTTAGGCAGAGTGGACTGACTTCCCCTCTGCTGTTTAACCTTTATACAACGCTGCAATTGAGGAGTTCAGTGAAGCGGGTATCGGCTGTCATATAGGTGGGAATTGTGTAAACAACCATAGCTACGCAGATGATATGGTTTTATTGAGCCCCTCAATCGGAGATTTGAGAAAGTTAATCTCTATTTGTGAGAAATACGCAGTAAACCACGACTTAGTTTATAATGCAGACAAATCTGTAGCAATGGTGTTTGTAGCGCATAATATACCTTTTCATAATCTTTCCATTATTTCAATTCATTTATATAATCTTTATGTCTTTTAAAGAAACTTTTTCTTTTTTGATTTCGTTTTCATACATTTTTTTTTATATGATAAGGGTGACCAACGAGCACACAGTCCACCTGATGGTAAGTGGTTGCTTCGGCCCATAGACATCTACATCTATCCTCTATTACAAATCAAAATGTAGATGCATTGTCACCTGTGAGGACTAAGATGGAATGCCTCATTTCCAGTAAAAAGGGCCTCCGGCCACCTGCACTCACCAAGTGAAACGCAGAGGTAAACCTCTACTTCACGCTGGTTTTCTGTGAGGTCGTGGTACCACCCCGGTTCGAGCTGGCCCATCCGTGCGACAGCAAAAGCTGCCGCGTGGTTCTACCACTGTCAAATTTATTAAATCAACAATCAAATTAATTTTAATACTTACAATCTGTTCACATTAATATTCCCAAAGAAATTATTGTGTAATTTTTTTTATTCTAATAATATCTAAGTTAAAACGATTAAAAAATATGGGATTATAGTTATTCAACATAGTACGCATGCACTAATGTCATAACTCATAAGTTCATAACAATCTGTTTGTCATGTTCTAGCTTCTGATGGATAATCATCATGTTTGCGTAAATAAAATTAGTAGACGAAGATAAATACGATACTATTCCATTTACTTGGATAAAAAGTTATGACCAAGTCAACCTACCAGTTAATATAAACAAACAACATTATATTTAGTATGAAAATCAATCACCTAAGAAATCTTTGTTGCTATTTGTTGAAGGTACGTATTTTATCAAATTTATTTACTTACTTACTTACTTATCTTCACGCACAATCCCTGACGGGGTAGCCAGAGAGAACAGATCGCCAAGTGTCACGATCCTTACATACCTCTTTCGCTTCTTTCAGATTCATTATCATCTTCATACATGCACGTCTAGGTATGCGAGTACTCTTGACCCTCCCCTCTTCGAGCAATTTGCTCACATGGTCTTCGAAAGTTAGTCTCGGTCTACCTCGACACCTTTTAATGTCAACTTTCGCGCTATATATTTTCTTCACCATTCGGTCTTCACTCATTCGCTCAACGTGCCCAAACCGTCGAAGCACGCCCTTATCATTTTTTGTGATAAAATCATCTTTCAAACCTGCCATATTGCGAATCTCTTCGTTTCGCTTTCGGTCGGCCATGGTAACGCCGCACATTTTACGAAGAGATCGCATCTCCACTTCATTCAACTTACTTTTATTCTTCTTCTGGCATACCCATGTTTCGCTGCAATATAACAAAGTCGGTACCAACACTGCGTTGCCTTGCCTCTTCACTACGTCTTGCCTTTTGACTAACGCAGTCAGGGCACCATTGACTTTGTTCCCGGCAGCGACACGCCTGTCCACATCTAAACCACATCTTCCATCCCGGCTAAAAGCACTCCCCCAAGTATACAATTTCATTTACCTGTTCTAGACATTCCTGATTTACCCATATTTCACACTGCGTTCTCTCTTCGTCCCTTTCAAATACCAGAACCTTAGTTTTATTAGCATTCTAACGGAGACCTTTAATTTCACATTCCCCTTTCATACACGTGACTAATGCCTGCAGTTCTGCCTCTGATGGTGCAATAAGCACTGCATCATCAGCATACAGCAGACAATTTACTTTTATGTCACCCAATTTCACACCCAAACAGCTATCTTTCAGCTTCTGTAAACAGCTGTCGAGATACAGTATGAACAGCCAGGAATAAGACATGACACAACCCTGTTTTACGCCCGTTTGGACGCTAAACATGGGTGACAAGTCATGCCCTACCCACACACAGGCTTTACAGTCACAGTAAAGTGACTGCACAGCCCTTAGCAATCGACCATCCACACCATACCCCGGCAACAGTTCCCACATTTTCTTCCTTACAACCTTATCAAATGCTTTCTCAAGATCCACAAAAGAATAGAAAATCTTCTGGTTAGCAGCCAGAAGCTTCTTCGTGATCATGCGGAGAGAAACATTTGATCCGTGCATCCTCTTCCAGGTCTAAATCCGCATTGTGCCTCCCATATAAATATTTCCGATTTCTCTTGCATCCTACGTGTCAAAACCTTCGAGTAAACTTTACTTGTTAAACTGGTCAAGCTAATCGCCCGATAGCACCCGCAGTCAAAATGTGAACCTTTACCTTTATATAAAGGCACAATGACTGCGGATCGCCAATCATCCGAGACAGCCCCCGTCCGCCAGCACAAATTGCACAGCAGATGAAAGCTGTCCCAGACGCGAGGCCCTGGCCCCATACTTGACCATTTCAGCAGTAACTCTGTCTAGTCCCGCAGCCTTGCCACATTTCAAATTTCGAATCGCACGTTCAATCTCTTCCATACTGATGACCTCAGTGTCATCGAGGTCCGGGTCTGGCGTACCAGTCACGGCGTCACCCCCGGATCCCTCACTAAGATCATCACACGCATACATTTCTATATAAAATTCGCTCCATAGCTGCATGACGTCCGATTTTTCTGAGAGTACGTCATTGGTTCTCGAAAGCACTTTGTTCATTCTTAAGGCTGTCGCACCACTTCGGGTCCTTCCAACCTCTTTCCAGAAGAGTTTGGAGTTCTCCTTAAAGCTGTGCGACAACCTTTCGTCCGCTTCCATTCTACACCTTTCACGCACTTCCTCAATCAATGCTTTCGTGTGAACTTTCTGCAGCTTATATCTTTCTTTCATCTTCTCTCTCATATCCTTATCATTACTAGAGGCCAAGTAGTCTAACCATGCTTTCTTCTTCTTCTTTACAGCTTCCTTCACTTCATCATTCCACCATGCATCTCTTCTTTTACTACTACCCTCTTTTTATCGTTCCACACACTTCTTCCGCTGCACTTACCATTCCATCCCTAAGGTTCTGCCATGTTCTTTCCACACATTCTTTTCTGCCATCGATGGTGTCAAGCATTTCGGCTACCCTCGCATGATATTTGTCCCTAGTATCCGCTTCCTGAAGCTTCCAGCTTCGGATGCGACAGACCGACTGTGGTTCTGTTACTGCCGTCCGGTAGCGCCAACCCGCGAACAGACCCCTAAATCTAGTAATCACTAGATAGTGATCCGTTTTCAAGTCAGCACCCCTGAACACTCGCGTATCCATCACCTGTTTTCGCAGTCGGTCATTCACCAGGAACAAATCGATCATACTTCTCTCATTCTTTCTTTCTCTAGTATACATATGGATTTTCTTGTGATTAAAGATAATGTTTGTCACAAGAAGACCCTTTTCCTTGCATACAGCCAGTATAAGCTTGCCAGCATCATTAACCCTTTTATCGCCAAACTTTCCAAGCACCGACTCGTACCCTGGTCGAGCGGTACCAACCCATCCATTCAAATCACCACATACAACAATTCTTTCGTTTCCCCTAACCAAATCTAGAACTTCTCTTACATTCTCCCAAAACTCCTCCAGCTCAGCCCTGGACGATGAAGATACCGGCGCATAAACAGCCAAAAGGAATAACTTCGTCAGTCCCAATTTAAAGCGAACCCAGAGAAGTCTTGAGTTCACAACCTTATATTCAGTCATAACATCGACCAACCGAGACGACAGCAGCACCCCCATTCACTGGCAGGCGCTCTCACTCTCCAGGACTCCGGACCATAGAGCTAACGCCCCGCCAGGGAGCTCTTCAGTACCACTGCCCTTCCGTTTGGTCTCCGACATACACACGTCATCTAATTCTTTTTCTTTCATTATTTCGATCAACTCATTCGTCTTATCTCTCATGCTTCCTCTAACATTCCACGTGCCAACTCTGCACTATGTCCTCCACCTTCCGCCGTGTCGGGCTGAGCGTGACGGGTGGCGGTCCCCATCGCCGCTTTGCGCGCTGCTTTCCACACCAACGGGGACGAGCTGGTGTGCGTCGCCTTGGGGGGACGCCCTAACTCTCGTTGGCATGGTGCACAGCTGTGTAGAATTGCAGCGCTGAAAAGGGCTGGCAGGGGTCGCAACGGTCGCGCAGGCTTCTACAATGACCCCCAATCAAATTTATTTCATCCCTTTTAAACTCGTCAACAAAGACCGTGTGAAATATTCATCTATCTTAAATATCTATGTTTATCTATGTTAAATATTGGTTATGAACAAGGCCAGCTGCATTCATTTTACTGTTGATTGTTCAGTTTATATGTATAAATAAAAAATGCCTTGTAATTTATTATGGTCCCAAATCTATCCATACATATAATAAAAATGTAAATAGTCGATGTCTGTACATTTTAGATTTATACAGGATGTCCCAGTAATGGTGAATAAACTGGTACGTACGTGTTTGGGCGAGGGTGTGGTAGCCTCGGTTCCCTAAAAAAAAGTTCTATCCCGAACGGTGGGCGGTCTACGCCATGTTTTATAAAATTCCGAAAATTCGTACTTCTGCTCACATTTGTGGTCGTCACGTCTGCAGTTTAATGCCTAGATCGGATTTTTTTCTTTTAATGTGTTCCCTAATAATGATGTTTCTAAATTACCCTTAAAAGTTTTCAACTACTATGGGTACTGTTTTACAAGACGGCACTAAACATAAGTTTAAGTTTTTTACTTTATTTAACTGCTAAGTTTGAGCACCTGTGGTGAAAAAAAAACATATAGGATCTGTGTGGCCAACCATTTAAAACGCTTGCCTATGTCATAAGGATTTTAAAACATTAGCATACCATGTACTTAATGTTATTACTTACTGAGCTATAGCCGTTAATGTGTAAAAGTAGGCATTTTATTAGAAAATTACAAAATTATTGGTAGATAGTTTTTTTAAACATTGCATGTCTTTATTAGGTAAGTGCATTTGTCGCCCTTGAAAATTTTACAGACAATTTTAAAGACATGCAATGTTTAAAAAAAACTATGTTCAATGGTGGCGTTCGTTGAGTTATCAGGTACATTTTAAACTGATATCATATTATAAATCATAATTAAATGATGTAAAATAATGTTTTATAATGATATACTTATATCTAAAACGCAGTTAACAAAAGTATTACACAAAGAACGTAATAAATATATAAAAAAATATATTAACCTTATTATCTAAATCTAAAGTACAATAGTTAACCCATTTCATAGATAGATGGTAGGTGTTGTACAAATGTGATACAAAAAGGCAGGTTAAGGTTTTTCCTGTAGATGAGTTTTCATATTTGCTTCTATAACATGTTGCGATTGTTTCTGTACATTGTATAGTATATTAATTTGTGACTAAAATTATTATGGATCAATCAATAAATAAGTACATTTTTATAATTTTTAGAATTGTCTGTCTATCTGTCCGTCTGTTTGTTTGTTTATGAACGCATCACGTCTTAAGGGGGATCCTCCGCTAGCCGCGCCATACATTTTTCTTATCCTATATACGTTAAACACAGACACTATTTGTTTAAAACTAATCATTTTATCACTTTTCTACACTGAAATGTGTTCGCGATTGACCTTCTTAGAAAATAACTTAGTATATATTAAGAAAAACAATAGTGAAACCTAAGAAAATTTTGACACTTCTTTAGTAGTGTGAGTGAATTTTGACAACTTGACAAGTAAAAGCGCCAAAACATCGTTTAAACATTGGCACGCTAGATGGCGTGCAGACGATATTGTCGTGCAACAAATGCCATCATTCGTAAGTAGATATTATGCAACGATGCCATACTTCCTAGTCTCGAATTAGATGCACTACGTTGAAAGAAGTGCGGCGTTGCCAAACTTCTGTCGCTCGTGTGACTGTAATATAATAAAATACAAATACATTTTGAATTCGAGATTGTCATGCGATAGGATTTGCGCTCGGAATTTTTTGCGTGTTATATATTTTTGTTTGACTTTCATTAATTCAATTTGCATTATTTCTATTACGTATTTGATTCCAATATAATAGAATAAAATAAATCTGTAGTTCTGCCTACCCATCACGCCATCTAATATTCAATTTTCGTAAAGGACTAAGAATTCACCCACGTCAGTGTGTGTAAACGACACTATATTCAATGACAGATGTTATTTTTGAACATTGTGTTGAATTGTGTGGATTTTGAGGCAATGATATGACCTAGTAAAATAAAGTATAATGTCCGAGTATAGTGATTGCTACTTCTACGACTTAATAATGTTCTAATTACACAAAAACCCAAATAAACTAAAAAATGATGACTTCAGCGCCATCTCGCAAGAATATGGCCGGGAGCAGACCGTATGTTTCACCTTAAGTAAACATCTTTTTTTTTTCAAAGAGATTTAAGAAAATCATAAAGCGTATCTTCCAGTTCATTTAATCTTTGTTTTATTAAAATTGGTTAATTCTATCAAAAGTTATGATTATTATTTTGAAATGTAGGTTCGATTTGTTAAAAGCGATAAAATCTCAGAAATAGTAATAAAATGATCCGTTTCTAAAAAAAAACGTTCTATTATAATATATTTATACTTAAAACACAGTAAACGATAAAATATGTTTTCCTTAAATTAAAAAGGGATGTTTTCTCACAAAGAACGTAATAGATGGCGTTGTACAAATTACAACTTTTTCTGAATCGTATTGAAGTAATTTACGTTAACGAGTCCTTTTAAGGTGGAAGCTCTAGGGTGGCCCGCGAAATTCAAATTTTCTTGCGTTTTTTGGAATTTGCAGGTCAGGGTTAGGTTTTATATTTAACAAAATATGATTCGCGACCGTAGCGATTATGTGTTTACAGAATTATTATCATTAAAATCACCAATACAACCCTGTAAGTTCATATTACGTACGCCCCGGCTGTCTACTTCTAACGTCGTTTACACAGTAGTTCTATCACAAACGACTCAGAACTTTGAGCATAACAATTTATTTTGTTACCACTTATTCATACAGTAATGATATAAATCGTTTAATATTCTCTTACCTAAACGTTAAGTAAAACCTATATATGCGAGCTACGCCGCGAGCACAGCTAGTTTTAAATATACTCGCTCATAAAATTTGTCTGACAGATGTTGCATTCAACATCTATGATTTTTTTTATTTATCTAAACGCTTAAACATGCATGTTTGGACTAAAATGATTCAAATGAGTACCGAATACTTTAAATCACAATATTATTTTCTAATGTGTAAGATAGTTTGTTTATATTAACTAAAATCTATTCAAACAGTCGGCATTCATTCATATTATTTACAGAAAAGAAAAGGTGTTTCTAAACTATTCATGGAAACTAAGCTGAAGAAAATATTTCGTAAGAACCGCAATGATAAAAAATCTCAAGAGGTAGAAAGTAGTAGAGGTAGAGGTATGTAAAGGTAAAAATTCTAAATGTAATTATAAATTATAATATTATTTACTTTTATTACAATAATTGAATACCATCTATACAATTAAATAAAATTGAAGTGTCTGTTTGTAATGTCAAAATAACAGCTTTTTACTGTCTTCATATGAACGTGTAACAAAAACACAATATTTAAAAATGTTGTCTGTTTGTTTGTTCTGTCTAATCTCCGAAATTGCTGGACCGATTTTGACGGGACTTTCACTGGCAGATAGCTGATGTTATAAGAAGTAACTTAGGCTACTTTTGTTGTAGAAAAAGAATTAGGGTTCCGCTCAAAAAAAATTAAAACTCAATTACGTGCAGGGGAAGTCACGGGGAATAGTTAGTTTAAACTAATAATGAAGTTTAAAATGAATACTGTTGAAGGCATCAGTAATAGTTATAATAAAATATAAAACATGTGAGTAAATATATGTTTGTATTCAAATTACTTATATAGGTAGGTAAAAATCAACAAATCCTAATAAATTAGGAAACAATCAGAGAAAAAACAACAAGCTATTCAATTCATAGCAGTGACAGTGGACAGGTGCAAAATGTAAGTATAATTGTAAACAGTTCATATGAAGCAATTTTAAAGATGTGTCGGTGTTTTTCATATCAATTTATATTAATGTTGTAGGATGGGTCAGCGGAATCAAATGAAACTAAAAATCACAAAGTACTGAAGACGAAAAGTCCATCACACTTACGAAAAGTGTCGCACACAAATTCTTCCAAGTGGATCTGCAAATCAAAATAGTGTCAACACAAATGATCATCGATACGATTCCAGAGGAAACTAACAGTCAGCAACCACTTAAAGTAAGTACAGTGAAACCTGGATAACTGGGACCTTAAGTGACTTGCAAATTTGTCTCACTTAAAGAGGTATTCCACTTACCCAGTGTCTTAGACATCCAGGTATAAATAAATATCTGTCTCATATACAGAGGGCTCCATTATAAGGTAGCGTGGTAATAAAGGTTATTTCAGTTATAAAGAAGCGATTATTAAATAAAACAACGTGTTTTGTAAACATAATACATATACATCCGGACGATAGCAAAACCATACTAAAACTGGAGGTCACTTACGCAATTAGCCATGTGCAGAATTTGCGGATAGAATAAGAATAAGTAAACAAAACGGTATACAAAATATAGTCTCAGTAAAACAGTGGTAATTCAGTGCTAAAGTGTCGGGACCTAAGCATGAGTTCCAGCTATGGAGGTTGCTCACTAATCCAGGTCCCACTTAACCAAGTTTTACTGTATTATTAAAATCGTTTTAAATAGAAATATAAGTGAATTAAACACTTATTTGAATTAAAATGATTGAGAGCAATGGTGTTCATTTAATCACAGCGGTTTTATTGTATGGATTTCGTAGAAATCTAACTATTCACTTTGTCTTTATTGATGCAACTTTTTAAAAACTTTGTTATATCCCGACTAGTCTCGTCAAGCTGATTCTGAAAATACTATTAGTTCAAGTTTATATATGTGTGGCGGCGCTGCCGTCGCGCCACAAGCGAAACAAATCGAAGCCTAAATCGCACTTACAAAGTTCCGAAGTTAAAACAGCATATATAGAATAGCTCCGAACTACCAATCGGAGCGTTGGCCGCTCCCCGGGCAGAACACCTTGCCCCGCGGGAGATCTCCCCTCCACCTTCCACCCGCCACAGTGGTGACCAACCGACGTGATATGAACACGCAACCAACAACCTTCGGAAACTACAACTTCAATCCTTCATCATCTTCAAGTACCATATTCATTCGCCCCCGAGCTGATATTGTCTGCAGTCTTCACATTCTGCAAGCCATCTAGTGTCGAATATATTTAATTATATTTGAAAGCCGACGCAAAGAGATTTTTCTAGAACTATTTTAATAAATTAGGTGTAAAATTATTCACAAATGAAATGTGATGCCATCCATAACATCAGAGCGTCTATCTGAGTAGTTTTTACACAATAAAACAACACTTCATCCTTTTCTTCTTAATACTACGAAAATACACCGATTTGCGATTTTTTCAACACATAAGCGCACAGGACGAATGCTGACAGTATACTAACGAAAGCCACGCCCACTATGATGACGTCAGGACCTACTTAGAATCACAGTGCACAGTTGATTATGCCGTCTCCCCTTTGTATTAGCTTCATGGTCTCCACCGAGGGAACAAATGTCGGCAACAAGCGTATTCCTTTGATTTGCAACATTTTGAAACAAATTTTGTTGATTTGTCAACATGTCGGAAACATAAATGTTTTCTACATTTTTGGTGGAGACGCGCCTGACTGAAACATTTGTCGGCAACACGTGTTGACAAATGTTGAAAACTTTGGTAGAGACGCGCCATAAGCTAGATTATTAAAAATGTACGTTAAATGAATTTATTCATATCTTTGATTATTTATAGGTACACGAGCAACAATACCGACAGCAGTCCAAGCAATAGATTTCGAAAACATACCATCCATCCGTTGGTTTTATACGGTCAGACTCCGGAATATTAAAGAAGTTCAAATCCAATTCACAATTTACTATCGGTAACGTAATTTTTAAGTTTCTGTTGAAAATATCACAATTAAAACTTTTCAATAAAGTATGTTTTCAACAAACATTAGAGCTCGAAAAAGTATAAAAAATTATAATATTGTCTAATTGTAGAATATTTGTAGATTCATTGTGGTCAAAATGTCTGGTCAAAAATCCCATTTTTGTAAAAATATAGCAGTAGATATATTTACTCGAGACGTGTTGAAGAATAAGTAATATAACAGGTAAAAGCAGCAATAGAACCAAAGGACCTGCAAAGCCAAAACTAGATCCGGGTAAAATGCTTGCCGTAAAAGGTAAGTTTTCAATTAAGAAGTGAATTTTCCGCAAGCTAATCAAATGTTTTTTGCAGATATTTATACATTATCTGAAAGAGTATAGGCAATTGTCGGAAAACAAATTAATGTGAAAATTGTCGATTATCTGGAATATATTTCGGGGAAAAACAGATTTAGAATGAGTGAAAAAAATACCACCCATAGTAAGAATTATTTAAATTTTACTTTTTTATTTATTTTTGTAAAAAAACGTTACCCCCACACATTGATATATTAAAAGGGGAAGATATGTTACGCGCTAATATCGCAATCACTAAACCTGGGCTCGGCGCATGACTACCTGCACCGAAACTTACACATCTGTTAAAATACATTTACCGATAGACAAGGACAGATATAGGAACCTTCGTAGTTGTGCGAGCGAAATCGCGTTAGCCGCCGAATGTTACTGATTATGAATGACATTGTGCATTAGCTTTAGCTAATATAATATATCGAAAGAAAAACATTAAGCAGTTTAATTATTAATTAGGTACATCTACATTCTTGAATTATTAGAACACTGTTTAGCTGCACAAGAAGTCATTTTAATGCGTATTTAATACTAAAAAAATTGAAATTAACGAGCTGTATGATCAACGCCGTTCCGCGTCCGACTGAGTGTCACTGCGAGCCAAGTACGGGCAATCCCGTAGTTTTGTAGGACCGGAAGCTGTGAGTTAGTAACGTATCTTCCCCTTTTAATATATCAATGCCCCCACACTAGGATTTTCTCATGTATACTGGAGGCAGTTTACAAACACAAATTGCACAAGGCCAAACATCCAGACCCGGAACAATTATTTGTAGGCCATACAAATACTTGTTCCATGCGGGATTCATTGCTCATTGCTAAGCCACTGTGCCATGAAGCAGTCCAAATTCATTTATGTTATTAGTATTTTGAGATGCAGTCGACAATTAAATGAAAATTCATATATAATTTTTAAACCTAGTTTTTAGATGAAAATTAGATCTAAACACTTTACTGCCTCAAATTTAATTTTCACTATATAAATATTTATATGTTATAGAAACTGAGGAAAAGACTGATAAAATAGTAAAAAAGGCTAATGGAACAATGAAAAAGGAAAAGGCAATGTATAGAAGTTTAGAGCTCCGGTGACAGTAGCAGTAGCAGTTCTGGTGAAGAAAGTACCAATTCTCAAAGCGAAACTAGTAGCGATAAACGCGGCAATTACATAACTTTTTTGTAAAAGTAATGTTCCTTTTTATGCTTTTTTACTTGTTTAGACCTAATTAAGTTTATTTGACATCAAACATAAGTTACAAATGGAAGGATACTTGTTTTTAGTGGGTAACTACGTGTCTTTTACGCGTTTTCTTTGAAATTGAGAGAAAGTGACTTTTTTATGAAGAGATTACAAACCTTTTGTACTATCTTTTGTTGTTATAAAAAAATCATTTATATAAGTAGGTACAGCTAAATCACCCTGGAAACCTTGGTTTTTATTAAATTAAATTTTCACCTAATAATAACATTTGTAAATATCAAACAATGAAGAACCTTAATTTGAAAAAAAAAAGTATATCATTCATTGATATTTACAAATGTTAAATATTATTTAATGTTATACAAATGTAAAAGTAAAGTCGATCTGAAAACGTCTGATTAGTAAAGAATAGCAAAACAAGTGTTTTCAAAAGGAAAAAAAACGCCGACGGATTGACAAAAGACTATTTATTAGCGAACTTTATTTATGCATGAACGGTTTCAAACTGTTTCAAGCAAAAATAAACCTTATACCATATCACAAGAGCACATGGTACTTCGTAAGTCTATTCGGCCATATGATAGTAATAAGACGGCAGTTCAACCATTTTAAGCAAAATTAAACAATAAGACAAACGCATTGTGTTTTTTAAACAGGAGACTTGTTTTCCAGAAATTTATTTACAACTTGAGTTTGTGAGCGATCGCAATGAGTGCCCATTTGTTACTTATTAGACAATTTTTCCATAACATGATTTTAAACCCACAAAGTAAAAATAGTACCATGTACATGTTAAAAAAAGATTGTCAATCCCTAAAAATTTAAAATTTTCAAAATATCCAGAAACGAAGCTGCATGCATGAACTGCTCGCAAAATAATGAATATTTTGTTCTGGATAAATTTTCCAAAAAAGCAATTTGAGCGAGTTATAACGATTTTTAAAAAGACACGACTCGCGTGTCATACGCCACACACAAAAGTAATCGATGGCACGCCTGGCGTGTCACCCGCACTGAACCGGTTAATTTTTGAAATAATAAATGCAGTCAAGTAATATAACTAACTCAATGAATTTATATTCACACTGTTATCAGTGTACCTACATTTATTGCTAATTATGTTTTAATGACTGTTAAATAAAGATATTATCAAAAATATTTTTTAAAGATTCATTAAAGTTTTATTATTTTAGTTTAAGTCGGAACTGCCGATAATTTATTTTGCATTTCTTTCCATTTTTGATCACAATCCCATGGAAAACTACAAAAAACATGTATACTGATACAACCTCAGTCACTATCGGTAAATTTAAGTATCGCAATTCTGTAATTTTCCGGAATTACTGTTTCAAAAACACGATAGTTTATCATAACTTCCAATGAAACATCGTATTTTATGTGGATCTATCAGGTTTTTTCCCCACAGGATTTTTGAAAAAAAATTTGTTTGATCTGTTGATTTATAATTCATTAATTAACTAATAACTGTTCATACAATCCCACAAACAAAGCATATATTATGTAAAGAAAATATTTTAAATAAAACTAGTTTTTTGTTTTAATCCATTATTATTAAACGTTAAAATCAAAATATTTCATGGTTTGAAATGTTTGAAAGTTAACTACTTATAGAGTAGGTGCTACCATAGCAATCGATGTCAGTTGGGAAATAATACTCCCGACAACAAGGTTCCCGTAGTATGCCTGGGCGGCAGCGGCAGCACTTCCAGCCACAATGCCACTGCTGCTGAAACCCAGCAATAGTGCTATCAATGGAGCTCCTAAACCAGCAGTTACATAAATCACTGCCCCGCCTACAATGTTAACAACCAGAGCAGCCAACAAACCCATTTTAGTCTGAAACAAGTGTTTTTTCTTTAATAAACCTATACGGATTTTTTTAAGTACTTACGTAAATTCTGTGCAGTCTTATGCATAAATCAGAATATTCATATAATTTGTGTTTTGCACGCGCATGATGGCGTTGGCTGTACCTATTGATAAAGCTTCTGAAATCAGTTGTGTATCGCTAGCAACGCAAAGTCGGGAATTTGCATTTGGAAAAATCCAAAATTAGGGGCTTTTTAGGTGCTAATTAGGTGCCAAGTTTAAAAATTAGGTGCTCTAAAATTTTCACCGCAACGAACTGTTGAAATTTGCGTTGCTAGCAAAACGATTCGCTAGCAACGCAATGAAGTTATTAGATATACGATAAATATTAATGGCAAGGAATTAAGTGCTAATTAGGTGCTGCAAGTATACGCAATAACAAGGCGCCCCTAATACAAATAAAGTCGTTATTCAGAACATAGCAGATGCAAAATTCAGATTTCCTGAAAATCAAAATAGAATCAAAATTGCTTTAAGAAAAAGTCCAAATTAGGAGCTTTTTAGGTGCTAATGAAGTACCAAGTTTAAAAATTAGTTGCTCCAAAATTTTCACCGGAACGAACTGTTGAAATTTGCGTTGCTGGCAAAACGTATCGCTGGCAACGCAATAAAGTTATTAGATTTACGATAAATATTAATAGCAAGGAATTAAGTGCTAATTAGGTGCTGCAAGTATACGCAATGCCAAGGCGCCCCTAACAAAAATAAAGTAGTTATTCAGAACAAAGCAGATACAAAATTCAGGTTTTCTGAAAATCAGAAAAGAATCAAAAATGCTTTTAGAAAAAGCCCAAATTAGGGGCTTTTTAGGTGCTAATTAAGTACCAAGTTTAAAAATTAGGTGCTCTAAAATTTTCACCGCAACGATCAACTGAAATTTGCGTTGCTGGCAAAACTTATCGCTAGCATCGCAATGACGTTACTAGATATACGATAAATATTAATGGTATGGAGTGTAGAGAGAAGGAGGACCATCTCTATAGTATAATGAAAAGTGTCCCTAAAAACGTGTCCAATAAGGGTGGTGCTGCAGTAGCATAGGTTAAATTTAAAAAAAGCGCCAAAAGTAATTAGAATAAGATGGAGAAATAAATAAGGACCGACCAATCCGCTTGGTTTTGTACTACGTAAATAGTTGATATTTTGTATACTGGCATTTTACTAACTACTCTAGTCATGAAATTTTTTAAATATTTCAATTCAGCCGACTTCACTCCGTTCACAACAGCTATCTTCATATCGTAGTTTTTCAGACGCCAGCGCTATTGTGGTAGGTTTTAGAACCTCTAATTTCAGTATATAGTAGTACACTTTTTCAACTTTCGCCCCTAATAAGATGGTTCTCCTTGTACTCTACACTCCATAATTAATAGCAATGACTTCATTTTTATTAGGGGCGCCTTGTTATTGCGTATAATTGAAGCACCTAATTAGCACTTAATTCCTTGCTATTAATATTTATCGTATATCTAATAACTTCATTGCATTGCCAGCGATACGTTTTGCCAGCAACGCAAATTTCAACAGTTCGTTGCGGTGAAAATTTTAGAGCACCTAATTTTTAAACTTGGCACCTAATTAGCACCTAATAAGCCCCTAATTTTGGATTTTTCCAAATGCAAATTCCCGACTTTGCGTTGCTAGCGATACACAACTTCTGAAATCGGGGGTAAACCAGTGTATCGCAGAATTAAAGCCGCGACTTCAAAGCTATTAAGTGGAAATTATTTTAGTTCTTTGAAGTCGGATTTTCGTTGATTCTTTTGAGTGGACTAAGTAACATCACAAGTTTAATGTAACAACTAGAATATCATCTATATTGTTACATTAAAAACTTCATCCCCAATTTATTTCTTTATAAGGGACATTCCTTGAGGTATAGTTAAAAAAATCGAAGTTTCAAGCCTGGCCTGAGTGATTTAATTTTGTGGGCAATAACTACTTATATCAACAAGGAATATAAATCTACGTTCACTGAAGCAATAATTTTTAATTTACTACATACATACTTAGTTATGTTCTCTACTACGGCTATAGGACAGAGATGAAACTGAATACGTACGGCTACAATAATTATATTCTAATAAATAAATCTTGCTACAAAATAAATGCAATATGAAATAAAAAAATTCTTACAGAGTAGGAAGAAATTTATCCAACAGCAATGTCGATTGTCGCACTAAGAATAAAAATTAAGAATAACAACCGTGCGAACACGACACGTAATTACTCATTACTCACTACTTGTACTTTATTGTATTGTGTTTGTGCTTGTGCTTTTTTTTAAACTTCCCTATATATTACTACCAAGCTTATACTCTGCCAATTTAGCGTTTAGGGTATTTTTTTGTCGAAAGATAATGACATTTATGACGTCAAAAATTCAGTTGAGCAAGTTATAGCATTTATCACGATAAGTCACAGTAGCCATCTGGTACGGTTCGAACTGCAAACTCAGAAAGTTGTGTGTTCGAATCCGTTATTTGACTACTCTAGTGAACCGTATGCTATCGTGATTTCTAGTATTATTTTTTTTTTAATAAAAATTTATTTTCCTTTACCGCTGAACGTGAGGTAAAATTGACTTAAAATTGTAATTATTAATTTTATTGGTGCTAGCGGGCTTCGAATCTGGATTGCTCATGTATTGTAAAATTACAGCGACTGCTTAGCTCTGTAGCACCTTCTATGATAGATTAAGAATATTTTTGATTATTATTACAGTACGTTTTTCCTATATTATATATCTCAATTTTAACATATTCTTAAACTACATGTTTTTTTGTTTTCAATCTTTAGTGACATCAATCGTCACAAATATGTTAATTATTTTAGCTTATTTACAAAAAATGTGTAAAATTAGCCTGCAAAGTCAAACAAAAACTCACGAATCATCTATTTAAAATTTTACTCTCACTATGGAATTGTTTTATTGGATTCCACTGTAAATATTCATTGATACTAATAATATTTTAAAAGGAAATACCCAAGACTAAAGCAATTTTCGCCAATATGGCAACATTTCAAAATTTCAGGGGAATCCTTTTCTTCAATAGACAATAATATACTCTATTAAATTGTCAATGATTTGTTTTATATAGTTAATGCGACCTCTCTTCCTTTTCCTTTGTGCAAGACATAGACAAACTTGCTATCACCATCACGTAACAAAAAAGACGCCCCCCCTACCCCTAGCCTACGAATTTGGATTATATTTATAAAAAAAATCTGACAGACGTATTTCAAATAGCACATCTCATAAATATTAATTATTTATGGTGGCACTTCACATGGCTATTTGTGTTTGCGTATTTGGAGTATTAGACAAATAACTTCCATGTGTGGAGAGTATATTTGCCATAATTATTGCCGTATTTGCCTATTTGGCAAATATAGCCAATAACAAATACGGCTTACCGATCGTCTGTCGGTTTTTCAAGACTCATCAAAGGAGACAAATAGGCAAATACGCAAATATACTGGCCACACATGGTCGGCCTCATAAGCGCGCGAACTGTCAACCAGTACGGACGTACCTGTTTATAACCTTTTATAAGTGATTATTTAAGTATCTACGGAAAATGAATTGGAACAAAGAAACCGTTGTAAGGTTTCTAGAACTTTACCAAATGAACCCATGTATTTGGGACCCTGGAAACGAGGGGCAGGTCAAAAAGGAGTCACTTATGTCTATAGAATAGAATAGAATAGTTTTTTATTCAATATAGATCACATGTAATTCTTATTGGAAGTCATTGCCACTTACCACTGGTTCGAAAAAAAACTCTGTCCTGGGAAGAACCAGCAAGAAACCCAAGGGGACTTTTTTTAAAAGCAAATTTTACATTAATGGTTGTACAAACTATATAGGAACAAAATTTATTTTAGAAACAGCTTGGAAGCGGCCACTTCATTCCCAGGGGTTATTATTAACCATGTATTCATTTATACTATAATAACCCTTTTTATACAGTTTAAACTTATCATCTGCGTATCGAGGTTACAAAACCAAAATAAAGAAAATCGAACGATCCGGATCAAGTGCAGCCGGTGTGTACCAACCAAATTGGTTTGCACTTTCATTTACGGATAGTTAGATTTTTATGCAGTCAGCATCCACCAACGCCTTGCTATTGGTCGTTTTTTCATCACTGTATTTTTTTACGCATAACATATAATAGTAACATGCGTTCAAATAATAAAATCCAGCTGCAAGTGCAACGTCCATTTTGTAGGTACAACTACTTTCTGCTAGCAAACATTTTTAATTTTTTGGTATTTGGCTCCATGTGTGGACGGTTGTATTGTTTATTTGCCCGTACGTCAAATTTTTTGCCAAATACGGCACCATGCAATCAAAAATACAAATAGCCATGTGAAGTGCCACCATTAAACTGCACCCATGTACTTTCGAAATAAAAAAAAGTTAAAGATTGCTCTATTTATAACGTCGATATTACTTTAAATTATTAGAATTGGGTACTTTTTGCAACATGAGAAAACTGCACCTTGCTTGAGTATAATTGCACCATCGTTAAAAAATCACAATGCAATGATAAGCTCAAAAAGTTAATAAATCCAAATTTGTTAAGTGTCGATTGCACCACCTCCTTACCCCAGCCTACGAATTTAGAGTATATATAAAATAAAAAATACTGACAGACATTTGTTACTTATTTTAGTTATTGCGGCGCTCAACAGTATTTTGAAAAGCACATCTTAAAAATAATGATTATTTAAACTGCACCTATGTAGTTTGTAAATAAAAATAGGTAAAGTTCGTTCACCTTATAATGTCGATATAACTTCAAATAATTAGAATTGGGTACTTTATACAACATAAAAACTGCATCCTGCTTGAATCACCATTATCACCATTACAGCCCTTCACAAGTCCACTGCGGAACATAGGCCTCCCCCAAGGAATGCCACAAAGCACGGTCCTGAGCCACCTGCATCCATCGACTTCCTGTATATTTTACCAGGTCGTTACTCCATCTAGTGGGGGGACGCCCACCACTTCGCCTGCCGGTACGAGGCTGCCACTCGAGAACCTTTTTTTCCCCATCGGTTGTCGGTTCTTCAAGCTATATGGCCGGCCCATTGCCACTTCAGCTTACTAATCCGTTGGGCTATGTCGGTCACTCTGGTTCTACTGCGGATATCCTCATTTCTGAGTTTATCACGCAGAGAAACTCCAAGCATAGCCCTCTCCATAGCTCGCTGAGCGACCTTGAGCTTCCTCATCTGGACAGCAGTGAAGGACCACGTCTCAGTTCCGTATGTCATCACTAGTAACACGCACTAGTTGTACAGTCTTGTTTTCAAGTTTTGAGGTATACCTGACGAGAAGATGTGCCGTAATTTCCCGAACGCTGCCCAACCGAGTTTAATCCGTCGATTGACCTCTCGGAGGACTTACCTAGTCGGACTATTTGTCCCAGGTAAACATACTCGTCAACAACTTCGAGCTTAGTGCTCCCAACAACTACCGGCATAGGTGTGACATGGATATTAAACATAATGTTTGTTTTGTTAATGTTTATAATTAATGTTTGTTTTATAAGTTTAAGCGCTATGTTCTTGACACCATAGATATGTAGCTTCCTGATTAATGTCTCATGGTGAACGCAGTCGAAGGCCTTGGAAAGGTCACAAAATATACCCAAAGCATCCTCTGAATTCTCCCATGCACAAAAAATATGTTTAATAAGCTCAACTCCAGCGTCAGTTGTTGAGCGACCCCTTGTAAAACCGAATTGATTTCTATGTAGCAACTTATTAATATTAAAGAAACTTAACATCTGATCTAAAATTATTTTTTCAAAAATTTCACTAAATGTTGGTAGTACAGAAATTGGTCTAAAATTGGCGGGGTCTAATGTACTACCAGATTTAAATAAAGGTATGACTTTACTGAGTTTCATTAAATCAGGAAATAAGGAAGATGGGGTGTGTTTTAGGTGTTTAAACAGCAAACACCGACGCTTTAGATGTAAAGCTAGCAAATGCGGCGTCGACGGCTGCAACGCCCCCCACCATGCCCTCCTTCACGCTCACAAGGCCCGCGCGCCTGAAACGTCGGTAAAACCAGATGAAACCGTGCTCGTCGCGTCGAATGTTAATAGTAGTGCGTCCGTGTTATTGAAAGTGTGCCCCATTACCGTACGCGGATCGCGTGGTAAGGAAGTTGATACGTATGCGCTACTTGACGAAGGCTCTACTATTTCATTAATCGACGACGACTTAGCTCGCAAGTTAGGAGCGGAAGGACCGACGAAGTCGCTTAACATTCGAGGCGTGAATAACAGTCAACACGAGGCCGATAGTAGATTAGTTAACATAGGGATACGTGGCAAGACGCGCAGTGAAATGTATAATATAAGCGCGCGAATGAACGCAAATTTAAAGATAGGCTCGCAATCTGTGAGTAGGTAGTGCTTGCGTTTAAAGCACTTACGCGACTTACCAAGTACGGTTTGTTACGACGACGCGAAGCCGAGATTATTATTAGGCGCCGACAACTGGCATTTAATAATTACCCGTAATTTGAGAATAGGACGTCGAAGGCAGCCTATAGCTGCACGTACGTTACTAGGGTGGGTAATTCAGGGAACCGTGCCGCAGTTAACGTGTAGGGAAGACGGCGAGACCGTATCACACGTCGTAAGCACTAGCGGACGGCCAGATAGGAACATCCGAACGTTTGCCAGTCAGGAAGTACAGAACCCGAACAAGCCGGGGAAGACAAGAGTAGTGTTCGACGCGGCCGCGCGCGCATCCGGTAGATGTCTTAAAGTTCGGCCGTTCAGAGAATGCGTTCCTGACACCTATCAGTTAGTCACGACTAGTGATGGGCACAACATAACACTGAGTTCGTTACCGTTCCTCCAAAATGAACCGCCGCGTTATTTTTAAGATTATTTTCGTTTTAAATTGACGGAATCATTTAAAATTTTTATTTTAGTAATTTAAGTGGAAACCAAAAAAAGGTAATATTAATATACCTAATAAAATTGTTTTATTTATTCTTTGTTACAAAGTTACAATCTGTATTTCTATGCAATAAAGTACATTGAATTGAATGTGCGTACAGAATATTAATCAGACTCCGATTCGCTTGAGGAGGTGGTGTCGTCATCATCATCTTCGCCGACATGTATAATTATATTATTATCAATAACAGAATCAATCCTGATATCTCGGTCAAAAATCCACAATCAGGTTTTTAGTGTTCTCAACAACCTTTGCCCAGTCATCTCTTGTGACCTCCCCGCAGGCTTCTTTTAATAGGGTCATCATCTTTTTCGTGCTAAATGGCGGGAAAATATTGTGGCGGGCGGCGTAACCTTTTATTTGAGCCCAGATTAGCTCAATCGCGTTATATTGGCAATGATACGGTGGAATTCTTAGAACGCGATGACCGTACTCCAGAGGCAGTTCATCGATTTCGTATCGCACATTTGCCGCTTTATTTTCTTTAACTAAATTAATTAGTTCTGGTTTTAGCATCTGCACATTTGCGTCAATGCCTTTTGCTTGTAACCAAGCCACCATTTCTCCTTTTTTATTAGCTTGGGTAGGTGGTTTCTGTATTTGAACCGAGTGATAGGAGGCATTATCCATGAATATTACAGAAGGCTCTGGTAGGCTGGGCACAAGCACGTTCTGGAACCACTCTTTAAATGTAGTGGCATTCATTTCCTCGTGGTAATCACTGAATACTTCTCCAACTGTCGCCGAGTCATTACTCAAACAGAATGTTAACACCTGTTTAAAAGAATTTAGATTTGAAAAAGTATTATCGCAAGATATTGTAAAATACTTCAAAACCATTGATGTAAAGAAGACCGCAGATTTGTGGGGGATTTCCGTTACAGTTATTGCGTCCATAATAGATTTAATTGCACCTCATCTTGCTATTATTTTTAATACTTGTATCGATTCTGGTGTGTTTCCTGATTTAATGAAGTATAGTAAAGTAATACCTTTATTTAAATCTGGTAGTACATTGGACCCCGCTAATTTTAGACCTATTTCTGTACTACCAACTCTCAGTAAAATTTTTGAAAAAATAATTTTGAATCAATTGTTAACTTTTTTTAAAACAAATAAATTACTTCATAAAAGCCAATTTGGTTTTACAAGGGGTCGCTCGACGTCGGACGCCGGTGTTGAGCTTATGAAATATATTTTTAATGCCTGGAAGAATTCACAAGATGCCTTAGGTATTTTCTGTGATCTTTCCAAGGCTTTCGATTGTGTTCATCATGAGACATTAATCAGGAAACTACAACATTACGGTGTAAAAAATTTGGCGCTTAGACTTATTACTTCATATTTAAGTAACAGAATTCAAAAAGTAGTGATTAATGGTAAAGGTTCCTCCGGATCGGTAGTATCAATGGGCGTTCCTCAGGGCTCGATTCTTGGCCCATTCCTGTTTTTAATCTATATTAATGACTTACCTTATCTTGTAGGGGACAATCACGATATAGTATTATTTGCTGACGATACCTCTTTGATTTTCAAACTCAAACGACAGTTAATTAGTTATGACGATGTAAATAATGCTCTATCGAAATTGGTACATTGGTTTAACGCCAACAATATGCTCTTAAACGGCAATAAGACAAAGTGTATTAAATTTACAATACCTAATGTAAAACATTCGAATACCAATGTGCTGTTAAATGGGGAAGAGTTGAGTCTTGTGGATACCACTGTTTTTCTTGGTATTACTATTGACGCGAAACTTCAATGGGGCCCCCATATATCTAAATTAGCAAGCAGACTTAGTTCTGCAGCATATGCTGTAAGAAAGATTAGAAGTCTCACAGATGTAGAGACAGCTAGATTAGTGTATTTTAGTTACTTTCATAGCGTAATGTCTTATGGAATTTTGCTATGGGGTAATGCGACTGATATTGAAGCTATATTTGTTTTGCAAAAGAGAGCCGTACGGGCGATTTATAACCTAAATTGTAAAGAGTCCCTCAGAGAAAAATTTAAAGAAATAAACATATTAACTTTTGCATCGCAATATATTTATGAGAATGTAATGTATATGCATAAAAACATAAATAGCTTTAATAAGAATAAGGATGTGCATACTTTAAATACTAGGAACAAACATAAGCTTGTAATGCCAGTTACTAGATTCCACAGAATCAGTAATTCATTTATGGGGCAATGTATACGCTTTTACAACAAAATCCCAGAACATATTCAAAGTTTGTCAATAAACAAATTTAAAAGTTTTATTAAAGAAAAACTGTACAAGAAGGGTTATTATAATATCAAGGAATACATGAATGAAAATAACCCCTGGGAATAGGGTGATCGCCATCATGCTGGTTCTATGAAAATATCATTTAAAAATTGTATAAACAAAATTATTGTTAAGTGAAATTATGTTTAAAAAAAAAGTCCCGCTGGGTTTCTTGCTGGTTCTTCCCAGGACTGAGGTATTTTCCGAACCAGTGGTAAATAAAAAATGACTTTCAATAAGTATTATGTAATAATCAATATTGAATAAAAAATATTCTATTCTATTCTATTCTAAAATCATTTGTGGTTTTTGATTGAAATGCCAGTAACGCGTTCTCCACAAAGCCGTATTTTGCACAACCTGCGTGGCATATTATAAGACGGGCGCCCTTACCCATTGGTACTTTCGACGTCGACGATTGTGTATCATCCGTCCAAGAATGGGAAACCGTGTCATTGGCGTTTAGCCATGTCTCGTCAATGAACACGACATTATCCCAGTTATCAATATTTTTTTGCTTCTCTCAAAAAACTTATCCGTTTTAAAATTATGTCGTATCGTTCTAATAAAATTTTTCTTTTGTCTGTTTTTTTATACGAAAAACCAATATCTTTTAAGATTTTGGTTAAAGCAGTTTTACCCCCGCTAAACAGTCCAGCTTCTCTTAACGATGCCAAAAGCTTCTTCCTGTAGAGATATTCATTTCTGGAATAGTAACCATATATATGATCTGCAGATCTGATTGCATCGGCGTCAAAGGTGTCAATATCTGTCACGGGTTTAGTTCTACGTTTCTTCTTCGGAATACGTAAAATATTATCTTCCGTGCCAGTAGAGCCGAACTTTTCTTTATTAATATTTGTTATCGTTCGTTTGCTAACTCCAAGCGCCTGAGAGACGCGTTCTTGTACTTGTTCGACAGGTAACAGGGGTCCGCCATTTTGCCGCTCCCGCTCAAAGTAATCTTGTAGCTTGATGATTAACTCACGGGCTCTACTTTTCAACGTTTGTCCACGTTTAGGCATTAATATGCACCAAAAGTAAAAAGAACGCAATACAAAACACAATCGAAGTCCGATTTAGCGCCGATGTCAGTTTGAAAAGCTGAAACAGTCCATTAAACGAAAGCCTGGTAATCAAATAAAAACAGATCGAAAAGACTTGAAGAACTATGCGCACGAAACGACAACAGACGACTGTTTTAGCGTCACAAAATGGCTGCCCATAACGCCATTTGGGGTTACCATTTTCAACCTAAATATAAAAATGCTACTTTCTTTCGCGCGTTCGGTTTGGTCGCAGTTTTATGTTTATATTTAATAAAAATTATCTTATAGTCCATTATTTTCAAAATCTTAAAAAGAAAAATAAAACGTATTATTTTATAAATTATAACTGTATAAGAACAGATTACGGTACTATTATTGCCTGTTATTGTTAGCACAGCACTACAAATATAAAACGCTGACATAACCTTGTAATAGCGCAGTATAGATTTAGAAAAATATTGTTTACCAAGTTATTTGACACTCAGTTTAGCACAAAATTATAACGTTCATTGATTATTGATATAATAATGTTGTTTTAATGCTCATCAATTGTTAAAACGGTAAACAACCAGCAAAAATATTTTTATCGTAACTGCAACGCCATTACAAAGTTACGTCGTCAGTTCAATCGCGACGTGTCAGGAACGCATTCTCTGAACGGCCGAACTATAATTACTATTTACTCGACGGCCCCGGCTTATTACGGAACTTACCGGGCATACTGTTTAGGTTTAGGAAGAATGAGATAGCCGTGTCCGCGGATATTAGGTAAATGTTCTTGCGTGTAAAAATCGACCATCGCGACCAACCCGCGCAATTTTTTCTATGGCGAGGAAACGAGCAACACAGTCCACCGCGGGAGTACGTTATGACGTCAATGATTTTCGGCGCGAGGAGCTCGCCGTTTCTCGCACATAGTGTTAGAGATTATAACGCGCGCGCACACGCAGAGACATACCCGTTGGCGCTTAACGCTTTCGTACGAAGTCATTATATGGACGACTATTTAGACAGTTATGCAACGGTAGAGGAAGCGGTAAATACGGCGAGGCAGGTTACGGAAGTGCACCAGAAGGCCGGCTTCACCTTGGCAGGCTGGAATTCTAACCACGCAGCCCTATTGGAAGACAAGCTGGAGGAACTACTGGCGAGCAAGCCTAAGGAAGTAGGCTTAAAGCAAGACAGCCCCAGGCAGAACCCTAGGGTTGTTATGGATGGCCGACAAAGACGCCTTAACCTTTAACACGTCAATGAATAGGGTACCGCACGAAGTGAAGACGCTACAGCGACCACCGACCAAGAGAGAGGCATTAAGCGCAGTCATGTCTGTGTTTGACCCGATCGGACTGCTTAGCTACCTCACCATCACCGCCAAGATCCTGCTACAAGACCTATGGCGAATGAAGAAGGTCGGATGGGATGATGTACTACCCGGGGAGGATGCGGATGAGTTCCAGAGGTGGCTACGAGTCGTCGAGGTGTCACGACTGCGACTGCCTAGGTGCTATGCTCCTACGGGGGGGGGGGGGGGGGGGTAGAGCGTCAACTTCACGTTTTTAACGGTTAGGGTACGATTAGTGGCGGCCAAGCCGAAAGTCGCTCCGATTAAGGCGCAAAGTATACCACGATTAGATTTGCAGGCTAATTTAATAGGCGCGCGACTCGCGAAATTCGTGCAAGGCGAGCACAGAGTGGTAGCCGATAAGGTAGTATATTGGACAGACTCCACTACGGCGCTCCACTGGATACAGAATGATACGGCGCGTTACACCCCATACGTGGCTCATAGGTTAGGGGAGATAGCTGAGAAGACGTCACCCGAGCAATGGAGGTGGATACCGACTGCAGAAAACATCGCCGACCAGGCGACGCGCGTGAACTACGTAAGCAAAGAAGAAAGTGACCAATGGTTCACCGGACCGTCCTTTCTTTACGAGGAAGAAGATAAGTGGCCTCGCCGGAAGGAAGAGAGGGCAGGGGATGACGAAAACTGGAGGAAATCGTGGCGTATCAGAGCGACACCAAGGACGCTCCACACCTGCCAGACATAGAAAGATTCTCTTCCTATGAGAGATTGCTCAGGGCCACAGCACGAGTACTGCAATTCGTCGATGCCATACGAGGAAGGGCGCACGGACTGACATTGCAGCACATCCAGAGGGCAGAGCGGATGTGGATAGAGCACAGCCAACATGAAAGCTTCGCTTAAGACATCAGTCGACTACAGCGGGGGAAGAACCTGGCAACCGGCAGCGCGCTAAGGAAGCTCGACCCCATATTGGAAGATGGCGTACTACGAGCAAGGGGAAGAATCGACGCAGCCGACGTGGACAGCCAGATGAAGAGACCCATCGTATTGAACGGACGCCACCATTTCGTGAAGCTGCTTGTAGAAAAGGCGCATCAGGAGGCAAGCCACGCCAACAGGGAGAGGGTGGTCAATGACCTACACGCCAGATATCATATCCTCCGATTACGACCAACAGTACGAGAAGTGGAGCGGAGATGTCTGCGATGCAGGGTACGCAAGGCGACACCACGGCCAGCGGTTATAGGAGACCTACCACCTGAACGATTAGGGGCATTCGCGCGACCAACCCATACCGGAATCGATTATTTCGGGCCTATAACAGTTACGATAGGGCGTCGGCACGAAAAACGGTGGGTAGCGTTATTCACCTGTTTAACTATACGCGCGGTGCATTTAGAATTAGTATACTCCCTCACGACGGACTCGGCGATATCGGCATTGCGGCGCATGGCGGCTAGGCGTGGGTGGCCACGGGTCATATACTCGGACAATGGGACAAATTTTCATGGGGCAAATACTGAACTGAAACGGGCGATGGAAGAGTGGACACCGCAGCTGAAGGACTACGCGCTGACTCGGCGGACAGATTGGAAATTCATCGCACCGGGCGCGCCGAACCAGGGAGGCGCATGGGAGCGTCTCGTGCGCTCAGTGAAGACCGCACTCGAAGCCACTCTGCATCAGAAGAGCCCACGGGAGGAGACGTTAGCGACGCTCCTGACAGAAGCAGAAAATCACGCCAAACCCAAGAAGAAGACCTCGTCGTGGTTGCAGATGGCAACCTACCGAGAAACGTTTGGCCGCGGGGGATCGTGACGAAGACCTTTCCTGGACCGGACGGCGTGGTGCGCAACGTCGAGGTCAGGACCAGGGGCGGAGTGCTGCCGCAGCCCGTCAGTAAGTTAGCCGTCCTCCCGAAGGAAGCTTAGGCTCGCAGGCTACGCCGAGGGAAGGATGTTGCGGACGGCGAGGGAACCGCCGCCCCGTCGCCCCTTCATACCCCGTTGCGCCCCGCGCACCCCGCACACCGGCAGCAGATCGACAACCAATGAGCGCGCGGCATCATCGTGCGACGCTACTCACAGGCTAAGACGCTCTCTTGCGGCATATAAGAAGGGCGTTTTGGTCTGTGAGTCGTTCATTTAGAAAGCGGCACTTGAAGAGAAGAAGCCTCAAGAGAAATCAAGACTCCAAAGTGAAGACCCCTCTCTGTACATATAGCATATAGTTTATTAGTGCCAAATTGTAAATACATTGAATACAGTATAGTTCTACAGTACCATCTTTCCTTTAAGCAGTCCCCTAGCGTAATATCAGTAAAGTAATCAATCAATACAGTCCACTAGCACCAGTAAATAAATACAGTCCACTTCAATCCATTATAATGGGCGTTCAATAAAAATTATATGTTGCGGTAACTTCTGTTAAATTATACTTAATTTTTTGTCAGTTACCTTTTATTGTAAAAGATTTGAAATATATTTTGGAGCGTAAAATTCCCTTCCTAAAGAACTGTTCTGCTGCATTGGCCTGATAGACATAAGATACGTAATATATGGGAATAGGTAATGATATTGTAAATAGGTATTACAAAAAGTAAAAAAAAAATCGTAACAGAATCTTTGTTTTATATATCACAAAGTTACAAACTTAGCTATTAGTACCTAGGCAATTCCTCAAAGTTCATACATAATATATAAAAAAAAAATATTCACGATAAACTAGCTCTATAACAAAGCATTTTGTTGCCTATAACTTTTTAAATGCATTATTTGAGTAACAAATTACATATATATGTTTAAACATTAATACGTAAAAATGGTATGTAGTCTAGGAGATAGGACTCCTATCTGCCTAGAAGTTCCTCTGTGTAGATAGTCAACTCTTTCTCTTACCTATTTCTGCCTGCCAAGCAACAGTGCGCGCATTGTTATGTACCGGTCTGTATACCTGTATGAACATAGTACAGAGAGTCGGCATAATTACAGGCTGAGAGACATTGCACCTTAGTTCTCAGTGGTGTCAATGCATCTGTAACCTTATATGTGTACAGTTAGTTGCATGTGTCCATGGGCTGCAGTAACCACTTATTGTCAGGCAGACTGATGGTTCATTTGTCACTTCTATTTTATTAAAAAAAAAAAAACACCACAGCGTAACAGGGATTGTATACGAAAATGACATAATAATTTTCTACTATTACGTTTACTAAATCTATACAAATAAATAAAATTGAAGGGTCTGTTTGTATTGTAAAAATTACAGCTTTTTACTAAATGCATATGTAAGTAAATACGGTACTTATAACTAAAATACAATTTTTAAAATTTTTGTCCGTCTGTATGTTTGTTCCGGGTAATCTCTGAAACGGCTGGACCGATTTTGACGGGACTTTCACTGGCAGATAGCTGAATTCATAAGGAGCAACTTAGGCTACTTTTATTTTAGAAAAATAGTTAGGGTTCCGCACAGAAACATAAAAACCCTAACACGCGAGCAAAGTCGTGGGGAACAGCTAGTTCATAATAATAAAGGAAAACAACAACAATTAAGAGAATATGCGGGCGGCGTTTAGTCCATACAAACGTATTCCTCTATTTAATCCCGGGGTAATGGGACCAGAGCAAATAGTGCAAGTACCTTTATTTTATTTACAAAATATTGGTAATCAAAAAGCGGTAGAGTTGTCACAGTTGAATTTTTGCTTTCGCCGTCTTGCTGTGTTGCTACCTAAAGCTCAGTAAAACCCAAATAATATGTTCAGGCAAATACACATCCATAATATTTTTAAAACCATTACTATTTTTTCTTATAGTAAATATATCAACAATAGATCACCATTACAACGTCGCGTAACTATTTATGCCAGGAGGCAAAGGCGATAGTGGCAATCTAGGCGGTTCAGAACCTAAAAGTGGAGATTGTTCGTTATGTAGATTAAACTCTTTATGCATAGATGAAAACGTCGGTCTGTATCTGCTGCTATTTGTATTCCATCTCCGATACACCAGTGCATTAAAAAGTGCTTGCATTGGATTCATTAAAGCCTAAAACAAAACAATCAATTAAACATATAATTTATTGCACACGCAAAAACACCAGGATATGAAAAGATCAAAGTTTGTTCATAGATCATAAAACAAGATTAAATATATAGAATAAAATAATACTTATTGAAATTCATTTATGCTATTATCACTGTTGTGAAAAATCTTTGTCCCTGGAAGAACCAGCAAAGAAATAATATAATAATATGTTGTATAATTAAATATGAAAATCTTTCGAAAAAGGATAATAGTAATCTCCCAGGTGTCTCGATCAGAAGTCATTCCCGAGCCTCTTCGGGATGTATTTTAACTAATTTCATTCTTAAATCATTACGTGTCTGCCCACGAGATAACTGTGGAACCAAGGGACCACTCTTCATTGACCAGGGTCATTGGCAAGATGGTTACAGGCAACTGTCGAAACTTCTGTGCCACCTAGATAGACTATATAGGAAGGCATTCAACTCATTGCCTCAACAGGGCTAAAGAGGGTTCTCGATCTGTACAAGGTTGACTTTTTTGTATAGGATAGGGTGACAAACGAGCGCACAGTCCACCTGATGGTAAGTGGTTGCTGTGGATCTATTCTTATTTGCGAATCAAAACACAGATGCGTTGTCACCCGTGAGGTCTAAGATGGAATGCCTCTTTTCCAGTCAAAAGAATCTCCGGTGTTTGCGAATCAAAATGCAGATGCGTTGTCACCCGTTAGGACTAAGATGGAATGCCTCTTTTCCAGTCAAAAGGGTCTCCGGTTCTCTATACTCACCATACGAAACACAGCAGCGTTAAGCTGCTAATTAACGCTGGTATTCTGTGAGAGCGTGGTGCTTCCCCGGTCGAGCCGACCCATTCGTGCTACAACTATACTACTAATACAGGTGCAGCATGGCTCTATCACGTATACTACGGTACGGTAAGAGACTTACTCGAGCAGTGTATGGGACAGTAGTGTATGATTTCTTGTCATTTAGACGTACGACTCAGGAGCTAAGCCATCGCTGTAAATTTCACAGTACGCGAGCAGCCCGTTAATTGAAATTTTAAGTGCTGATTAACCACGTGCTCGATTGATGATTTACATCGTGACGAAACCTGCATGTCTGAGAAATAAGAAAAAAAATATGGAAGACGTCTGAAGTTCGCCAAAAAGCATTGCTGCAGCGCGGCGAACATTTCCTTGCCCTAAAACTCACAGAAATGAGAGGAGGCCTGTGCAATGGGACGTACGTCTTAAAGTAGGTTATAACTTTAAGACGTACGTATAACAAAACCGAATAAGGTTACGTATTTTCCAGGGCAATGGTTTGGATCCGATCTGGTTTTGCCCCTATCTGAACACTCTCAGCATATTATTGGCCCAGCAAATGCCTATTGTCCCGGCAAACACCATCCTAACGGTGTGCACAATAATGGCCGGTTATTGCCCGACCTAACGCTTATGACTCAGCCAATGACAGCTTTATCTTTGCGATATGGTCTTCAATGCTTTTTCTTCTGGCTGGGCTGACGCTACGAAAGGCGAATTGTTTGTTCTAGTTCATGGGCTACTATTTCACCAACGTCTCAATCCCAGTTGTGAGAGATCCATGGCAGAATCTAAGCGTGTGAGTTGCTCTGCAACTTGTGGAGCTGATGTCCAGCCGTAGTATTTTCATCCGATGAGGTAACAACCTCACGTCGTAGCCCGTAATAATATATCGAACTCAGTCTGCCAAGTTTTGCTCGGTGACGGAAATAGTCACTTCCATCTCGGCGTACATCGATGCATTCTAGTCCGGTATCAAAACCTCCAACTTCTCCCTCTTTCGCCTTAAGTATGAGTGTCATGCGAGTCTCCTTTGGGTACATCTGACCACTGTCTGGTGAAATCTGTATCGTCATATTCTCCACCTGATTACGAGTCACAAGATGTTCGATGAATATGGCGTTATAAGTCAGCTTATTGGGATGAGATGCAACACTTTTTGCATCCTATCTAAGTCAGTTTCTCTTTTGCGGATCCGTCGAGTTACGCGGATGCAATAACGGATGTGTTGCGTCAAGCTATGGAGTATTTATCCCCTTTTCTGATGCTCCCACCGGTAGCAAAGCTCACCCATGGTTTAACGCTGAATGCGCCCAAGCTGAAAAGCGCAAGCATTTAGCGTACCTATCCTGCGTTGACCCTCAAAACTGCAAAGCTCCGGATATCAGCTCCAAGAAGAGAACTTTCAACCAGGCCGCCAAGTTCTACAAAAAAGCATTACGGACAGCCAGTCTCGATAGCATTAAACATATTGGCGCAAAACTCTCTGCCAGACCATCCGGCACTAGAGTTTTTTGTTCTCTTACCAAAGCGGTCGAGACAAACTTCTGTCTGCCTACTCTGCCTCCGCTGGTAAAACCGGATGGCACACTAGCGCATACGGCTAAAAAGAAAGCGAACTCGTTCGCGTCTCTATTTGCCTACAATTCGCGTCTGGACAGTGGCAACAACATTCCACCTAAATTACCTCACTGCGGGACATCTATGTCGGAGGTTCGTATCACAAATAAGGAGGTTCTTAAAACCTTGCGGTGTCTAGACGTGAATAAAGCTAGTAGCTAGAGTTATGAAGGCTTGTGCAGCTGAGTTGTCTCCTGTGCTGACATGCTTGTTCCGCCTTTCATTTATGGGTTCCTCTTATCTATGGGTATGCAGATGATAGCACAGTTGTGGAGAGATACCAACCAAGTCCTCGGGCCAGTCGGGATCAAATCCAGTCCGAAAGAGAAGCTATGGCAGAGCGTGTGAATCTCGCACTACAGGCAGTCTCCGAATGGGGCGATGCCAATCATGTGAAATTCTACGCCTCCAAAAAACAAGCGTGTCTCTTCACTGCAAAAAGAAGCCAGCTCACCTTGGCTCCTTCTTTCCGAAATTTATTACTGGAATACACCGACCGCCTTCAGCTGTTGGGGGTTGAGCTATCCTCAAATATGAACTTCGGGTGACTCATTGGATCCAAGGCCAAAGCAGATGCAAGGAAGTTAGGAGTCCTTCGAAGGTGCGGCATTACTTCACGCCGGGACAGTTGCTTACTTTATTATATAAAGCGCAAGTCCGAGTATTGCTGTCATATATGGGCTGAAGCTGTAAAATGCCACCTAGCAGCTTTGGACTCAATAAAAAGGCGTGCTAAGATAGTTATTGGTCACCCGAATCCGATTAAAACCAATCTTACCAGCCTCGAACAGAGGTGCAAAGTAGCCAGCCTTTCGGTTTTCTAAAGGATGCATTTCGGAGTGTGCGCAAGAATTGCATAACTTAATTCCTCCCTCTCCCTTCCACCATCGGGCAAAGAGACGTTCGACCAGACTCCACCATTTCGTTGTTGAATTACCATGCATTCGAACCAAACAGTTTGCTGCGTCGTTCATCATGTGTACAAAGGAGTGGAATAAGTTTCCAGCGTCTGTCTTTCCTTCCGATTACAGTGAGGGTATCTTCATGGCAAGAGTGAATAGGCTTTTGTCCAGTCAGTGCGCTTCACCATCTTAGGCTACATCACCACTCACCATCAGGTGGGATTGTAGTCAAGCACTGGCTTAGAATAATATATAAAAAAGTTGTTAATCGTAAGCAACATACTCCGCTAGTAGCGGGCATCGATTGGTTGTAAAGTCAATGAAAACCCTGGAGACACCAAGCCACAACCATCACCGCCATCCACCAAGATGGAGGGAATGAAGTACGCGAGACGCCCAGACCTGGTACCATGTAATGATGCTGCCATATGCACAAACGCACTTTTACGACCTCAATTTTGCGAGGCACGGCGCTCACACCTCTTGGCAAGGCGTAGATTGACTGCGCCGACATAACAGTTTTGTCACTTAACTTTTATGGGCAGCAGGCGATAGGGTCTTCACTTCCCTACGCGATTTAGGTTATGGATATTTTGTATTATTCACGTCTGGTTTGAGACTTATCTATACTTGTAATATTGTAAAAAGAAAGAAAGATATTGTTTTTTTGTTTGTAATAGATAAACTGCTAAACCGATTTGAACATTCTTTCACCTATAGAAAGCTCCATTATCAGTGATTAATATCCCTAGAGTAAAATAATTCCCAGAATCGGCATTTGTATACGAACGAAGTCGCGGGCGGCTCAGCTAGTACATATATAAATGCATTATTTATTATTTGTTATAGTTCTTACATTTTCTCAATTTGTTTCTAACAAAATTGGTGTAATGGTTATTACCCCCGGAATAAGCTAAATAGCTACCATGAGCGTGTTTGGTTAGGGGGAGGTTACTGTTGAGACACATTTTCTAAATATTTTACAAATATTATGTAAAACTGCTTTTCGTAATTGAATATGTGTTAGTTTTGGTGAATGAAGAGTTTTTAATGATTGATGGAGTGCTTTTGATATCACAACAGTTGTTGAGAGGACTATAGAGATAGGAACCTATAATGGCGTTATGTAAGTTCCTCATTCGAATAATTCAAGCTTTAATTCGGTGTACTTAGCTTTTTTTTCTTTAATTGTAGTCTTTATTATGTTATGATAGTTATGATATTATAATAATTATTGTATGTAATGAAACCAGCAGATAGATTAATCAAATTGCTCACCATTATGTACCATATCGAAATAATAATCTTGACTGGCATGTTAAACCACATAGTCCATACCAATACGCCGTTAACAAGATTGGGTAACCAGCACACGTAAAAAACCACATTTATAAGAAAAAATTTCAATTTTAGTGCATCGACGACCCTTCGCTCTTTACTAGTAAACTGCAAAAAAGAAAAGCAAAGCATCAATACAATACATTTTACAAATTATAACATGATATGAGGAGGTTATAGATATGAATTTTTTGCTAAGCGAAATGTTTGACGGTGCGATCATCATATGCTGATGCTATTGAACCCTGATGAAGTTATATGAAAATTTGTTAAAATTTGTTTATTAATTACTTGTAAATTTATATTTTTTTTTACTTGTAAATTTATATTTTTTTTTACTTGTAAATTTATATTTTTTTAAAGTACGATTCTACGTTTTTCACTATGCCGGGCGTTGCAGTTGCAGCCCCTATAAATGTACTCGTATCATGTAGGACTAGCTACTAGCGGCTAGCTTTTAAACCGTGGAACTACTGAGACATAATTTTTTTCTACTATACCATCCATCCGTGAGAACCGTGGTAGCTGAGAGCCGTTGTAGCTCAGGGGCTATGCGTTCGCTGTAATTTTACAGTACGCGAGCAACCCGGGTTTGATCCCCGCCGGCACCAATAAAAATTTTAATTGGAATTTTAAGTGCTAATTTACCACGTGCTCGGCGGTGTAGGAAAACACCGTGAGGAAACCGGCACGTTTGAAAAACAAGAAAAAAATATTTCTAAGACATGTAAAGTTCGTCAACACGTTAGTAGGAAGTATATAGGCTGTAACTTAGACTAACTTTTATACCATCCATCAATTTCACCCTATAGAAATCCACTGCTGAATATAGTCCTCCCCCATAGATTGCTTCATAGTAGGGGGGATTTCGCCATAGTTGTCACACTTGCCAGGCGTGTTAGCAACTACAGTTATAATTTTGAGTCAATAGAAGGAAGATTCTGCTGTCTTTGTCCATTTCCTGTTTTAGATTCCTTCTGTAGCATCTTACGATACTCACAAGACGATATGGGGAAGTTGATGTTCTTAAACCGCAATTACGTTACCAAGTTTAAATACCTTACAGTTGAGAAACGAATGTACTTGTGCTAGTGCAATTCATCTTCACTAAATATGTTATAATACATGCAGACGCGAGCGTGTTTCATAGTACTTATTTAACTTTTTACTTTTGTTTATGTGGTAGAGCCATGCTGCAGCTATATTACTGGTATAGTTGTAGCACGAATGGGTCGGCTCGACCGGGAAAGGACCACGCTCTCACAGAATAACAGCGTAAAATAGCGGCTCAATGCTGCTGTTTCTGCAATTTCGTATGGTGAGTATAGAGAACCGGAGACCCTTTTTACTGGAAACGAGGCATACCATCTTAGTCCTCACGGGTGACAACGCATCTGCATTTTGATTTGTAGATTTGATTTGATAGATGTAGATGTCTATGGGCCACAGCAACCACTTACCATCAGGTGGACTGTGTGCTCGTTTGCACCCTAAGTATATTAAAAAAAAAGATAACTAAATGCAGAACCGAGAAATAATGACGCATTGATATTATGATGTTTTATCCGTAATTACTCCGAGTTTGAGATGTGTTTACTTTTGTAAGATCTATTAAGGTCAAGTTGAACTAATGCTTAAACATAAACTAAATCTTCAATCTGCCCTAATATTTTAGGTTCTCATTATTTAAAATTACGTGTTTTTGTACGTTATGTGAAATTAACTACCTTATTAACTGATTAATGATATAGTTTTCATCACCAGTCTGGGGGTTTTATGTACTAAATGAGTATACTGGTATATTGTCATTTGTCGCTCGTGACGGCCTCATTCGTGGATAAGTGGGGTCCGGTTTTCTGCACTCACCATACGAAACAGCAATATTCTGCTGTTTCACGCTTGTATTCATTGAGAGCGTGGCCCCACCCCGCTCGAACTGACCCACTCGTGTTGCAGTAGCGTGGTTCTAAAATATCCCAAAAGAATAATGGGATGAAAGTTCCCATTTATTTTATAGGATGTCTTTATTATATCGGACAGAAGTAAAATTGAGGAGTTTAATGAAGACCTGAATAATTGACAAACATTATATGAAAGTATCATGAATTACAAAAGTATACCTGTGCCAGTGGTAGTGCTACAGTTGTCTCTACTTCTTTACTTGCTAGTACGTACAAAACAGGGTTCACAATCATAACTATTGCAATAGGCAAGTACGTTGCACAATAATTTGGTAGAATTTTGAAGAGAGCGCTCGTGACTGATTTTAAATTGTGACATCTGAAAGGAAATAAAATAAATATTTTTAAATAATAAACAAAAGTAAGTAAGTTTATGCCTAAAGCAGAACAGAAAAATTCGTCATTCAGCATTTTATCAGAAAGTATTGCTGTTCCGATTCATTAACAAAATGCAAGCATCGACCAATGCTTCCTTCGAAAAAAATCTATTGAGCCAAACTGTAAAGAGCGTTCAAAAGCTGCAGTCTTCAAATGTAGCATAGATAATACGCGTCGTTTGTTCGGTGGTTGCTCCCATATTGCAATCCCTTACTATACCATTAAAGCCTATAAAAGTCCATTACTAAACATAGCCCTCTCCCTCAGATTGCCTCATAGGGGGGATTTTGCCATAGTTGCCACGTTCGGCAGGCGGAACGGCAACCGCAGTTTTTTTATTATTTTGAGTTGTTAGCCGGAAGATGATGATAACCACCTTTTGTTTCAGTTTCCCTTTGTCTTCTCTTACGACACGAACGGGACGATTTGGAGTAGTTGATATTCTTACACCGCCACTACACAGTATAATATCTTTATTAAAAAATTGCGCCATTTTGTTTTTTGGGAGTTGCAAAAAGGAGACTTTGTAAATGCCAGACATATAATGGTTTCCGATTGATGGCCATTTAACCATCTCGTAAAGTAACCAGACTGGCGGCTGGGAGCAGTAAGCGTCAAAGGTGCATGACATCTCATACAACGGTGACGACCGGTCGTCTCTCGTTATATGACCTTTACCATGAAAGATCATATAATCTTTCCGGTGCTTTTAAAGAATATGTTAAAAATTATTCTAAAATGTTTAAAAGAGTTTGCTCCACAGCCAAATCGTTACATATTAGCCACAAAATTAAGACCGCTAAGAATAAAATTAAAATGACGTGGAGTATAATTAACAGCGAAACCGGTAAAGACAAACCTCGTAACTTAAACTACCAATTAAAAATTAACAATGAATTGACTAAATCAAATCAAGAAGTCGCAGCGGTGTTTGAGAAATATTTCACTGATGTTCCTATCTTGACAACAGAGTCATTGAATACTTCTCCAACTGTCGCCGAGTCATTACAGAATACTAATACCTGATTAAAAGAATTTAGATTTGAAAAAGTATTACCGCAAGATATTGTAAAATAGTTAAAATACATCAAAACCATTGATGTAAAGAAAACCGCAGATTTGTGACGGATTTCCGTTACAGTTATTGCGTCCATAATAGATCTAATTGCACCTCATCTTGCTATTATTTTTAATACTTGTATCGATTCTGATGTGTTTCCTGATTTAATGAAGTAAAGTAAAGTAATACCTTTATTTAATTCTGGTAGTAAATTGGACCCCGCTAATTTTAGACCTATTTCTGTACTACCAATTCTCAGTAAAATTTTAGTAAAAATAATTTTGGATCAATTGTTAAATTTTTTTAATACAAATAAATTACTTCATAAAAAGCAATTCGGTTTTACAAGGGGTCGCTCGACGTCTGATGGCGTTGTTGAGCTTATTAAATATATTTTTAATGCCTGGGAGAATTCACAAGATGCCTTAGGTATTTTCTGTGATCTTTCCAAGGCTTTCGATTGTACTCATCATGAGACATTAATCAAGAAACTACAACATTAAAGTGTAAAAAATCTGACGCTTAGACTTATTCTTTCATATTTAAATAACAGAACTCAAAAAGTCGTGATCAATGGTAAAGGTTCCTCCAGATCAGTAGTATCCTCAGGGCTCGATTCTTGGCCCATTCCTGTTCTTAATCTATATTAATGACTTACCTTATCTTATAGGGGACAATCACGACATAGTATTATTTGCTGACGATACCTCTTTAATTTTCAAACTCAAACGGCAGTAAATTAATTATGACGATGTAAATAATGCTCTATCGAAATTAGTACATTGGTTTAACTCCAATAATTTTCTCTTAAACGGCAATAAGACAAAATGTATTAAATTTACAATATGTACCTAGTGTAAAAAATTCGAATACCAATGTGCTCTTAAATGGGGAGGAGTTGAGTCTTGTGGATACCACTGTTTTTCTTGGTATTACTGTTGACGCGAAACTTCAATGGATAAACTTCCATATATCTAAATTAGCAAGTAAACTGCAGAACTAAGTCTGCAGCATATGCTGAACTAACAGATTAGAAGTCTCACAGATGTTGAGACAGCTAGATTAGTGTATTTTAGTTACTTTCATAGCGTAATGTCTTATGGAATTTTGCTATGGAGTAATGCGACTGATATTGAAGCTATATTTGTTTTGCAAAAGAGAGCCGTACGGCCGATTTATAACCTAAATTGTAAAGAGAAAAATTTATAGAAATAATAAAGTTTTTAAAAAGTTACCTCGCTTACATCCGCTCGATAATTTTTTTTTAAAAACTTTATTATGAATTTCCGCAAAGTAACGCCTGATTCTATTAATTATCTTAAAGTAATAGACATATTAACTTTGGCATCGCAATATATTTATGAAAATGTAATGTATGTACATAAAAACATAAATAGCTTTAATAAGAATAAGGATATTCATACTATAAAAACTAGGAACAAAGATAAGCTTGTAACGCCAGTTACTAGACTCCACAGAATCAGTAATTCATTTATGGGGCAATGTATACGCTTTTACAACAAAATCCCAGAACATGTTCAAAGTTTGTCAATAAACAAGTTTAAAAGTTTTATTAAAGAAAAACTGTACAAAAAGGGTTATTATAATATCAAGGAATACATGAATGAAAATAACCCCTGGGAATAAGGTGATCTCCACCATGCTGGTTCTATGAAAATTCATTTAAAAATTGTATAAACAAAATTATTGCTAAGTGAAATATGTTAAAAAAAAGTCCCGCTGGATTTCTTGCTGGTTCTTCCCAGGACAGAGGTATTTTCCGAACCAGTGGTAAATAAAAATGACCTTCAATAAATATTTAATCAATATTGAATAAAAAATCATTCTATTCTATTCTATTCGTCAATCTCATAGAGCTGTCGTCAACCTGCCTACCAAGCGAATCGTTTATGGCAAATCCTCTCCACAAAGGAAGAGCATGTGCAACAGTAAACTTTTACGAGCTGATGATGATGATGATTCAAAAACTTTATAATTGTATAAATAAAAGCTCTCTGTTTCCCGGCTATTTTCCAAGAAGGCGCAAAATATTTCTAAACTTAAATGTTATACCTATACACATTTAGGTTAGCACTGGTGCAGGCTAAAACTCCTTATAATAATTAAACGAAATTGATGTTTGAAATGTCCATGTTCCTTTGTCTTACAAATATTTAAAATGGAAATAAAAGTTTTCGAAAAATTACGTTGTAGCTCGGTATATGATAACTACAATCAAATCAACGATAACTCACATGAATTTCACGTATGTTGAATTACTTCATTCCTTTTTACTTTTTTTAGTGAAAAGTAAACTATAATAAACTAAATAATTATAAATCTATAAAAACTGAAATATTTGCTTTTTAACTGAAAAATAAACTATAGGTACTAAATTAAATAATTATAAATGTGGGAAAAATGAAAATTTCTTTTTTTTAATGAACTCTAGTAATTTTGTACAAATGTTTTAATTTTCGACACACGCGCAATAGACGCACGCACAGGAGCACGGAAACACGCATACGTACACGCAAATCACACTCACAGGTAGGCCCTACTTAGTTAGCAGGTTGTAGGTTAACCGTACTGCGGGGGGACCTAGGCAAGGAAAAAAATGACCTGCCTTGGATATTCGACCTATATGTGTATAATATGAAGGCAACTGATAGAAGAGATCAGCGGTACACGTGTCGTGTCGGATAGTCTGAATAACATCAGCACAAATTATATATTTGTGAAAATATGCCCACAAACACAGTTTAAGAGTATTTATTAAGAAAATTCAAAACATTATTAAATACAAAATGATCTATTTCTTATATTTACGCGAATACTACACATGGAATAAAACTAATTTTACAGATTTTATTGTGTTTATTTTTAACTTTTTTTAATTCTCGACGTTTCGGGCACTGAAAAGCACCCATGGTCACGAGAGCGGTGAGAGGGGGGGGGGCTAGTGTGTTTTAATGCCTTGGTGTCATTACTTGAATAAAATTAAACGCGATAAAATCCGTAAAATTAGTTTTATTCTATTAATAAGTGCAGTTTTAACAAAATATTTATAATTATAATACTATGTAGTATAGAAACAAGAAAAAAAATACTCACTTGGCATTAGGAATGTACAAAATAGATAACCCAATACCAGTAGTGGCTGCAGGCACACCCCAGGCAATAGAGTGATAGAGTATTGGATGAAAATCTCTTCCTTTAATTGTCCGCAACGTATCTATAGCATAGAATAAAGTCCAAAACCAAGTTGCAGTGTAAAAATATTGAGTCCAGGCCTAAGAAATAGAATTCATACTGTTATTTATATAATTGTTTGTAGTATTACCAGACCAAATTACAGACCAGCTTACTCTACTCCACAGAGTAGAGTATTACTTCATTTGTGGGGGGTTCAAAAATGAATATGCTTAAAAAAAAATCAAAGAAAATATACAAAGTCCACTGCAAAGTTTCAAAAATTTATACTTTGTATAAAAAAAGGTTATTATAATATTAAGTACAGAAATAAAAGAATTTATGAATGTTGATAACTCCTGGAAATGAGGTGATCACTACCAAATTATTTTAATATGATTTGTACAGTATATTGAACAATTTAAAAAAAGTCTAGGTTTATTACCAGTTCTTTCTAGGGCAGAGGAGGTTTAGAGGTATTTTCTAAAGCATTGGTAAATTAATAAAAATGACTCTTATTAATTATTATTTATAATCCATATTAAATTTAAAAAAAAACTATCTATTCTATTCACGAAAAATTATAGCGATGATGAAAATATGAAATGCTTACTGAGGTGATACTGCAAAAAAGGACACTAATGTCATCATCTGGTAAAGGCATAATACTTTTGTACCTTAGCCATAGTGAGGAGCGTACAAGAACACCTGAAATTACAAAATTCTATTTTATATATAACGAAATTTAGTAGAGACAATGAATAATAGCTATAAAAATAATTAATGTTTCCTATAAATGACGGTATGAACATCTTGTCTATGCCAAAAGTAAGATACCCAACCAGTGACGAGTAGCAGTGTCAAAGGTGAAAGAAAGACGTCTGTTACTTCATACATGGTAGAGCCACACTGCAGCTATATTGTGGTTGTAGCAGGTATGGGTCAGCTCGACCGGGGTAGGACCACACTCTCACTGAACACTAGTGTAAAATAGCAGCATAATGCTGCTGTGTTTCAGTATGGTGAGTGTAGAGAACTGGAGACCCTTTTACTGGAAACAAGGCTTTCCATTTTAGTTCTCAGGGTTGATAACACATCTACATTTTGATTCTTAATCGAGGATAAATGTATATGTCTATGGGCCACAGTATCCATTTACTATCAGGTAGACTGTGTGCTCGTTTGTCACCCTTATTCTATAAAAACAAGCTGCAATCATCAATCCCCTTGTCAAGCACGATGATTAAGGCAAATTTTCTTTACAATGGGAGAGGTATTGCACTACAGCAATCTATGGACACACCTGCAGCCAACTTCTAACCAAGATGGCTACAGATACGTTGTCATACACATACTCTCACAGCCTGTAATTATACTTTACAATATTATAATAATAGAACATTAAAAAAAATCACTTTTAAGTTGTTACAACCAGTTTAGTCTAAAGAAACATTAAGTTATCTTTGAAACCTGCATGTTAGCTACACTAGGTTTGCTTACTTTCAAATTTTTTTTAAGTCTATTATTAATCATTGATTTAGTATCAATCCCTAATAATAATATTATTGCAAAAGTAACTTTTGTCTCCGTTCTTTTTATGCCTAAACCGCTAAATAGATTTTGATAAAATTTGGCAAGGAGATAGTTTGCATCCAGAGAAAGAATATGGGCTACTTTTGCCTCAAAAAAACCTAAAAAATAAATATGGGGAACCCATCATTTCTCAAGGAAGGAATACGAAAAATTAATATTTAGGTTTTTGGTAAGAAATATTATGTGTTTAAAACTTGTTCATAGTTCAAAATGGGAAGTTTTCAATTATTAATCATATGCATGTTTCACTGGGCCTCCACCAAAGCAGAATTGCCAACTATTTTGTTGTCAACGAATGTTGGTGACAAAAGATTCTGTAATTTCCTTGTGTTGGCAACAAAAATTGTAATCAAATGACAGGCACCATGTTTACATTTTTGGCGGTAAACATCAAAAGAAAACGCAAACATTTATTTGCTCTGTGGGGATGCTTGTTGGAAACATTAGTTGGCAACATGTCCGTCACATGGATGACGAATTAACCGACACGTTAATTGATTTATGTCAAACACAAACTGTACTATGAAATGTGAGTGATGATATATGATATAAATATGCATGCATGATGGATGCATGGAAAAATATCTGCCTAGATAATATAGTCGTTTAAAGACATTTCACCAACAAAACTTTGGTGGAGACAACTAGTTGTCAACTGAAATTTTTTTCAAATTGTTGGGCACAAATTTGGTGTGGACACAATGCAAAAACTAAAGTTACTGATTTTTTTTTGGTGAATTGCAAACAATTGGAAATACAAAAGTTTTAAGATGAAGCCTAAGAACAATAATTTCTATGTCCATATTAAAATTGATACATTGCATAATTTTTTTACCTCTACTGTAGGACTCCCTTTCTGCTTAGGAATCAGTTTGGGTGGGTACCACTCGCTACATATTTCTGCCGCCAAATGGCAGTGCTTACACTGTTGTATTCCAGTTTGAAGGGTACGCCAGGGGAGAGCTAGTATAATTAGAGGCTTTTTTTTACTATTACTAAGTCAGCGCTTGACTACTATCTCACCTGATTGTAAGTGGTGATACAGCGGAATAGAGTGAAGTGCACCGAACTAAGAAAAGCCTCACTCTTGCCTTGAAGATACACACCCACACCCACAAGGCTGTGAAGTATTCCACCTTAATCTTCAGAGGTGATATCACGTATATAACCTTCTTTGTCTAACAAACAAAGTTGGCTGCAGGTGTCCATGCACTGCAGTAGCCACTTATCATCAGGCGTACTGTAAGTTTGTTTATCCACTTCGGTTTTATCAAAAAAAAACACAGAGTTTAGGCTTGAAATTAAAGTAATAATAGTACAAGTATTTATAAAGTTTCTGCAATAAAACCTAATACGGTTGAAATTAAGAATCGTTTGGCAGGATTAGCGGGCAGGGGATGGGAAGGCGGGGGGGGGGGGAGTCCCCTTACTCCCGACACCACTCAAATTAAAAGGTAATACACCATTCTTGAGAAATATCAAGTTTTTTTTTGTAAAATCATAACCTCACTTCTTTACACAGGAATATTGACCCAAAGTTACTTCTACAACGGCTTCGGCGCTGCGGGAAATGCAGCCCCTTCGCCCTTGCGTAGCAAATCACAGGCACCCATACTACGGCTCGCACAGGTGCCTGCGTTTTGCTACGGCGCGGCGGGCGGAGGCTCTCCCTCCACGCCTACGGCATTACAAAAACACTGAAGGAGTAGGGCAGACAAGACTAGGTGGAGTCGGGTCATGGTGGTTTAATTTTAGTACAGATTCAATCAGATCAAATATCTTATCTATAAAGTCAGGTTGCCTTCGCTCCCGCCACAACCTTCTAACCTATTACAACTGAAATTATTTTTGGGTGTTCAAGTATTTCTGGGCAGTTTTAAACAATTCAGAAATAAAACAGTATATTATAATCATTTCTTTAGTGTCTGTAAACATATTTTTTTATCAATTCCTAAAATGGATCTCTTTTATTCTTTATAATTTCTCTTCTCCATAAATATTCATATATCAAGTTGAGAGAATTTGAATTGAATGGAAATGGAGAATTTGGAGTCTTTAGCGAAATATCTCTTGACAGAGAGTATAGACAGTAGAATAATGTGATACTAGTCTTACGTCCTTGTCGCACTTATACAAAATTCTGTATGCTATCCAGCTTTCACAGTAATTTTTCCATGTTTTATGCATTTTAGATTATAAAAGTTTTTATTTATTTTTCGATAACGGAGTATTACTTTTAAATGTGAGTGGTATTATTATAATCGGGTACCAAATCTACCAAATAAAACACCTTACTCCGCAAAATTCGTCCCAAACGATTCTTAATCCAACCCCCTAATACTTTAAATTAACTACATATTACCCCTTATTACATAAAATAACATAATATATGTACATACCTACAAATTAGTTTTTCTTCTTTGATCTGTAAAATTATACGATGTTACTAGGATTTGTCTTAATTGCTATGCTTAACAAGGGAATTGGGCATTGCAGTACAAGACATCTTACACCTTCGACACTGGTCTCTCTTGTGGGTCTAGGTAATTTACCTCTGGCTCTGATGTAAACAGTATGGTTATACCGCCAATTGAAGCAATCAGATCTTCCTGGCATATCCCAGAAATGGGGTGATAGATTTTTTAAGCCACAACCACATAGCATAAATATGATATATTCATCACATATTACAGAAATACATTAAATATTATACCAAAAGACGCTAGTAGGTCTGCAACAGCCAGCCAAATTATTAAATGCCTTCCACGGGTAGATTTTATATTATGCAATCTATCAATATGACTTGAAGTTTTACATGGTAAAATCTAAAAATTTAAGATATTCATTAAATTATATTATTCAAAAACTTGCCACACGAGCTATCATTACATACCTGATAAATTGAACCTAGTATACCTATTGTAGAAGACACTAAACAAACAATATTATATGACTTTGTATTGAATTCCTCCATAATTCGAACAGCCATATCTTCTCTACTGCCAGTGTGATGGCAACAGAAAGTCTGTATAGTGGGGTCAGACATCCTGTACTTTATTTTCCTAAACTCCAAAAACTTGTTTTAAAAACCTTTTATAAAAGGACCTTTTTTTAGTTGGTAATGACCGAGAACCAATTGGATATTTACTCAATAAAAGATTAAGACACTTATTAAAGATATAATGGGAAAAAGAGCATATAATCACGACAATCCAGTAATCTGTGATCTATTATAGGTATGATCTATCAAGTTGAACAGAACATCACCCTAACTAATCCATTGTCATCTTTTTTAAATAATTATATTTTCGAAGTTCTACTAGGTACTTATTACATACTCCGCATGTAAACCCAAAACCTGTAACTAATTAAAGCGTAGTGCTCACTGCCCACATAACACAGTTACACACTCTTTGTTGAAATCTAAAATATTTATTAATTATTATAAGTTTCTTTAATTATAAATCAAACTTTGTCCAAACTTAGTCACAATCTTTGCATTTGTTAATTTGCTGTGCCTAAGTAACTCCAACTATGTAGTGGATTCCCTAAACCCTAATTCCGTTCCCGTTCTGGGAGTCAGTACATTATAATCAAATTAAGAAGTTCGTTCTAGTTGCGCTAGCACTTCATATTAGTTTGTGGCAAAGAGTATAGTAACTGTCCTATACAGGAAGTTTGTGGTTTTAGTTTAGATCAAAGAGTACCTATAGTAACTGTCCCATGTTTAGGTTTTGCATAACCTACAAATCTACAAATTGTCAAATGAGATGACAAGTGACAACACAATGACAACAATTGACATTTTACAAGCAATGGTGGTGGGTACTAACATTTCATAGAAACCGGAGAAAACCGATTAATATGAGAATCGACTATAACTAGTTATTTTTAAAATATCAGAACTTCACATCTTACTCATTTACCCCCATAGATACTATTAGTATAGTACGCCCAAACGCGCAAGATAACTTTGTGCGCGACTGATTTTTTTTTGGAGTTTATGGCCTGGTATCTAGACCTTTAGGCCAAGTCTTGAGTATTTTTATTCGGTTTATTATAATTTCTCCAAATGTATAATTATCCTTCATAGTTCACTACTTCACAATATATTGATGCGTCACATTGCGTAGCCCTTAGGAGATTTTGACGGCAACTTGAGACAGCAGACAGCTGACAGTTGGTGATGGTATCTAAAGGCGCCTAAGCAAACAGCTTATCTTGAGAATCCATTACCATCAGAGCACTTGTTTCACCGTTTCCACTAATAGTTCACATGCGTAGACAGTTAATACATAAAATCGCACCACTTTTACATATCAAAATCCACTTCAAACTATTATTTAAACTATAAAACAGGAACAGCAAACCGCCGCCGATCAAGTTGCCGCCAAAACTCCTGTGTGCAACTGATGGCGTACTTAATGTTACCAGCTTAACAATTTTTTTTTCCTTCAATTAATCTTATTACTAGAGTTATATAATTATATCAAATCACATTATTTAAATGCCTTATAGCGCCACATATGAAAATCGTCTAAACCATGTTTTTTCCGCCGGTTCCTAGTTTTTCCCGGCATCACAATTTTAGAAGATGAAGCTGTTACTACATTATGTACCCTCTTGAGTTATTTGGGTGACGGTGCGTTCAGAAACGCCTAAAAGATAATAAAAACAATGCATTATAAATACATGATATTAATGACAGGACGAAACTAAAAACGAACAAGTAGAGAAAATTAGGGAGTTTTATTTGTTATGGCAGCCCTAAAAATTACCTGTGAAATATGAAACATGAGCTCTAACTTTGTAAAACGGTACTGTAGGCCCGTTATTGTCTCGTTCTTCTGCACAAGCACGTTTGACCTTCAAGATAATATCCCTGCCAGCAATTTTAATCACATTCGGCATAATGATGACGATTATTTACTGCAAAAACGAATAAAAACATGACACCTGTCCTCTGTTTTGACACATGTTATAAACAGTAAGATGGCGGCATACGATTAGTTCCAATTTTGGCTGCGCGCAGAGTTATCTTGCGCGCACTTTAGGTACGCTAGACTTGCTATACCTACCCAAAAACAATAAAAAACCGATCCAAGTAATTATCGCCCTTCTGCCGACTGTATCAAAATGTTTTGAAAATGCCATTTGTAACCGTGTTACTAGATTTTATGAAAGATACCAGATATTTGATGATTGCCAGAACGGCTTTCGAAAAACCGATCCACAGTTTTAGCAGTGTACAAATATATTAATGAAGTTGTAAAAATTTTAGATAGTAAACAATACGGTGTAGGTATCCTCTTAGACATGACGAAGGTATATGATAGGGTGCATCATACTATACTATTAAATAAATTATACGAGTTAGGTATTCGTGGCCCCGCTCATAGATGGCTTGCTTCGTACTTGAAGAATAGGTAGTAAAGTATAGAGGTAAGTATTGCAAGACAACAAGCTTCGGGTCCCGCGCCTACGTCACAGTGACCGAGTGAAGCCGACCACAGTCGAGCGTGTGCCTGCTGTACTACCCTATGTCAGAGGAGTCACAGACAAGGTTGGCTACATCTTGAAGCGAGCTTCTATTAAAACATACTTCAAGCCGCCGAAGAAGATTAGTCAATTTTTACCATCCGTCAGGTGTAATATCCCTCTACAAGATGCAGGAGTATACAAGCTTGATTGCGAATGTGGTCTCTCTTACATAGGACAAACAAAAAGATCCATTAAAACCCGCGTGAAAGAACATATAGCTGACGTGAAGCACCGACGCTCTGGGTCTGCAGTCTGTGAACATGTTCAAGATCGTCCCCGCCATTACATCAGATTTGATAGACCACAAATCCTTGCAAAAGAACACCGATTCCTACCAAGGATGATACGCGAGGCTATTGAAATTAAAAAACATCCTAATTTCAATAGAGAAGATGGATGGGTGCTGCCATCTGCTTGGGATCCTATAATTAACAAAATTAAATCCAAACCCAAGCATAACACTGCAAGACTTCAGGATACTGTAAGTTCATTCTGCGTAAATCGAACCAAAAATTGATATTAAAAAACTGAAGGTAGCCGGGCTAACTGTGACATCGGGACGTCAAACATCTCAGTCCCCCCCGTGACCATGGGTTGCTGAAAAGCACTCGAAACGTCGGGAATAAAAATAATAAAATAAACGCGATAAAATCCGTAAAAAACAGTTTTATTCAATAAAATATTAACTTTACCCAGCTTATACATATATAGAGATGTGTAAATTTGTTCGAATAAAATAAGCAATTTTATACGAAACGTGAAGATTTACCATGCAAATACACGTTACGACACAAAAATAAATTAGTATTGCCAACTTCCCGATTAAAACTAAACAGTTCTAGTATATTAAGTTCTTCCATAAAATTATATAATAAACTACCTGACATATTAAAAAATTAAAATAATGATCATATATTCATCATATTTACAAAAAAATTAAAACAGTACTACCTCACTAATAAATGTTACTATAGTACTAATAAATATTTTACAAATAATTCTTATTACTATAGTACTAATGAATATTTTACAAATAATACTTATATAGGTTTTACAAAATGATCAATAATTTAAATTGAATTCTATCTCAATAAATTACAATGACATTCTTATAAGGAATACGCTTCCTCTCTCCTATAGCTTGCTACATATATATTTATCTATGCTCTCCTAGCCCCTAAATTGCGTGCCCAACAGGATCCATAACACTGGTCTCACATTATTTTATAACATTCTGTGTACATTATGGTTTAGCAATAAATGTTTGAGTTTGAGTTTGAAAAAGTGTGCGCCGATTTGAAGCGCTGCCACTGAGTGTACCGGGAACTAAATTTGACATAATTTGCAAATGGCCGTTGTGTTACTCAAAACGTCAGAGTATTTTGAAGTTGTAAACGAGAAAAATAGTGTATGTTCTATAGTTCGGTTATGTTTCATGCAAAGTTAACTAGTAGTAGTAATAGACCAGACACCGGACATCAGTAGCAAAATTGTCGTATGTAACTTATGTCCTAAGGGATATATCTCCGATTTTTGTCATTTAGTCTTAGTGACAACGTCAAAAAGCAAGCCGCATTAGTTTCATATATTTAAAAAAACATTTTTAAAGAAAATATGCCCGGTTGTGCATTAAGATATTTTAAGTCACGATATGGAGCAAAAAATGAACGTGATTTCGGTTTATTATCGTAAATATAACATATATTTACCGAATAATCTTTAAATTTTATTATTTCTAGTAGATTGTTCTAGAAATTTTATTTTTATTGTAATAAGCGCCCTCTGTTATCCAGTAAACGTCACTATTTAGTTACCAATTTTAAAGTTAGTGGTTGACGACGTTTATCGATTGGGATTATCGATAAAAAATATACAGGATGCCGATTTAATCCTTTACAATATTTAAGGAGGTAAAACAGTTAACGATACTGTACCCATACCAACAAAAATTAGTAGAATACCAACTATGCTAAGTATCCTACTTTATGCAAGGGTGGGATTTTTTTTAGGCATGCTGATGAGATTTTCTGTGTTGCTTATGAGCATACTGAGGATACATGCTGTGTTGATGTTTAGCAATACAGCAAGTCTTCTCTTTTACATACCAGGCTGCATTGTCTGGTGGTTTTACACCGGGCTTCATTGTCTGGTGGTTTTCAACGACAAAGCCATTATAGATCCTCGCTTACGGTGATAGGAGAGGGCAATAGATTTCTTACATTAAAAAAAATTGTATCGTTAAAGGTATTAGATGCAAGAAGTTGTAGGTTAAGCCTGAGTTAGAAAATAAGGTAAAATCTTAAAATAACAATTTTTATTGATGTCGGTAGTGTCTTTAATTACTGCAGCTGATGAAATATGAAAAATTGTGAAACGGCTTTTAAGTTCAGTGTTTTCCTAAAATATTTTGGATTTGAATTACATTTTTGTAATAGAAACGAATTTAAAAACACAGAGGCGCTCTCTTATTGGATTTGGCGTTTCTCGACGTGTCTTTAACGCCGACCGATCAATCATATGCTATTATTATGCAGCCAATGGACAGAGTGACGTCATGCCACCAAGGTGGCAACCAAAGTGACTGCTGTTTGAATTGATTTTTAGTTATTGGAAATTAAATATTTTATTTCATGACAGTAAAGGGGCGTAAAAAGTTAATATGATTTTTTTCGTGTGATGGAAGTCATGATAAATAGATTTATACAATAAAACAATCATGTGAATTCCCTATTATTATATCGAAGAGCATTTCAAACTTAGTAATCTTCAACAACATTATCGATACTTTGATATCGAAACGGTAACATTCTTAAAACGAGGTTATATCTATTAGCGTCACCTACTGAAAAATAGCTAAAATGTTGTCTTAATAAATGCTTAGCGTTGTTTTGCTATCTTTAGCTAGAGGGTGCCACACGCGCACTAGCTCAAAGTTTTTGTATATAAATGTTCCCAATGTCCGCTCTATAGTATACCTATATATTTAAATATCTTTGGTTTCATGATAGTAATATAATAAAAAGTATTTTTAGTAACAGTGATAGTGTGCGTGATTTGTACAACTCGTTACAAGAAGGGAAGTGTGGTAACATAAGTAAGAGGCTTTACAGTTTATATTAAAACTATTAGATAATATATGCATTTAAAAAACTGTCACTTATCTTATAAAATGTTAATCATAGAATTATTACCCTTTATGAGCACCGTCTTCTGCATTTGAACTTGGAGCGGTCCGTCATGGAGTCCCAGTCGCCTCAGATGACCCGAGAAGCTGACTGGGATTAGCCCGTTCGCAGGAACGACTACAGGTATAATTTCGGTCGGGAGGCCACCACACATGTTGGTCACCTCGTGAGCCAGGTCCAGAAATTTTATTCGCTTATCTGTTTCGGCTTTCACGAGGTTCTCGTCATACGGAATGATAATGTCGACCAAAAATATCCTTGGCTGTGCCCGGTCCATCAGCACAATATCAGCTTTGTTCGCAAGAATAGTCCTGTCTGTGATGATGGCCTAGTTTCAGTAGAGCCAGTGGCGTAGCGTGCCTTAGATGGGCCCTGTATCAAAATTTGTTGGGGGGCCCCAATGAAGAGTAGGGGGATGAAGTTGTTCACGTCCGCAGTCCGCTAAACGAACAACAAACTACTGGCTGCTGTACTGTTGCGCTATAATCTTGCAACCTCACAGCACTATCACAGTCGTTCAAAGAATATTGTATCATTTAATTACCCACTTGAAATGCCTCAATGCGATCAGCTCTCCTCGAAGAGCCACCGGACTAAAAATATTGGACCTATTACCCGAATATGCCAACGTAATATAGAAAGTATTAGTCAAGCTAAATGCGAAGTAGTAACTAAGATTCTAATAGAAAATGACATAGACGTACTCCTTTTACAAGAAACTCACGCTAGAGATGAACAGGATCTATTTAAACGTGGTGCTATCCCGCGATCTACCTTGCTCATGCAATTAACCACGCGCAATATGGCATCACCACTTATGTTAAAGACGGTATTAAACATGTCGCCGCGGAGACTTGCCTTGGGGTCCGGATGTATTTGCCTTTGCAATAAAGATCAATAACCTTACCATTGTAAACGTATACAAACCACCGAACTCTTCATGGACTACCAACCTCCCCGCTTTCCCACACCCATGCCTATATGCCGGCGACTTCAATAGTCATCACACGACCTGGCGATATAACAAAAATGATGCAAATGGTGAACACCTCGTGCAATGGGCGGAGAACAACAACCTACACCTGGTATTTAATGCCAAGGATAGAGGATCGTTCAGGTCAGCAAGATGGAAACGGGATTGTAATCCAGACTTAACGTTTACTACCTGTGATATCAATTGAACCCCATTACAAACCACACGAAGAATTCTCTTAGACTTCCCGAACAGCCAGCACCGACCGGTGCGTGTGGAGGTTGGTATTAAGATCCCCTTAACAAACTCCGTGCCTTTGCCTCGATGGAACTTCGACAAAGCAGACTGGTCCAAATTCAGCATTGACATAGATGCTGCTATCAGATGGATACGTCCTTGTGCCGAAAACTACAAGAGATTCACTAAACTTATCATAGCAACAGCAAAAAAGAGCATTCTCCGAGGCTACCGCAAGGTGCACATCCCTTGCTGAAAACTATTTGATGAGTATACGCGCACGGGTAACTATGAAATATGTTATGACCTTCTGAAATCTCTCGACAAAGGGCGTCGATATAGGTGGTTCGATACCGTAGAGTCAATGGATTTTAAGACTTCCAGCAGGAAGGCTTGGAGTGTGCTCAATGGGGTGGCAGGCAAGACTGGAAAAAACTCCCGTGGTGGATCTATTTCACTAGCCAACGCGATTGCAAACAGAATAGTTGAGGTGTTCCGCGTTAAAGGAAAGAAAGATGATACCTGGGCGACATGACAGTGCGCTAAACAGCTCAATGCGTCACTACCAATTGACTACCAGCTGTCACGAGAATTCTACCAAGATAAAACCGATCGGGCCTTGAAACTATTGCCCCCTAATAAAGCTGCTGGTTTCGATGGAGTCTACAATGAGTTTCTAAAGTACCTGGGCCCGAAATGCAGGAAATGGCTGAAAGAGTTCTTCTCAGATATCTTGTTACGTAACAAATTGCCTCGCGACTTCAATAGATCAATATTATTGCTATGCTGAAACCCCAAAAACCTGCAGACGATCCTAAGAGCTACCATCCTATCGCCCTTCTGAGCTGTGTCTACAAACTTCTGGAGAGACTTATCTACAACCGTATTATGCCTCTCATTGATAAGGTGGTTCCAGTGGAACAAGCTGGCTTCCGTTGTGGCCGCAACTGTACCGACCAGATGTTGTCCCTCACAAAAAAACTAAAGACGGTTACTGTTTTAAAAGACCTGTCAGCGGCATACGACACAGCTTGGCAGCAAGGATTGGTCTATAAGCTCATGAAAGCTGTGCCATGCAATAAAATGGTGGGGCTGTTAAATAGCATGCTTAGCAACCGTGAGTTCATAGTTTTCCTTGGCGACAGTGAAAGACGTACCAAAAAGCTGAACAATGGATTACCCTAGGGTTCAGTTTTGGCTCCGCTGCTCTTCAATCTTTACTTACATGATATACCTGAAACGCAGAGTCGTAAATTTATGTATGCTGATGACATAGCACTAGCTTCCCAACACGAAACCTTCAAACCATCCAAAGGTATCCTTAACGAGGACTTAAGCATACTAGACAAATACTTTAGAAAATGGAGACTAGTACCAAACACTGCCAAAACCGAAGCAACTGCGTTTCACTTGGCTAACCAAATGGCAAAATACGAGCCCACTGTTGAGTTTGCTGGAGCAATGTTGCACTACAACCCCACTCCGAGATACCTGGGCGTGACTCTCGATCGGAGTCTCACGTACGCTCCGCACATGGACAAATTATCCAAAAAGCTCCAGATAAGAAACAACATCTTGCACAGGCTAGCGAGCACCACTTGGGGGCCAGCGCCGATGTGCTGCGTACAACCGGTCTCAGTTTGGCGTACTCAACAGCAGAGTACTGTGCACCAGTATGGTCAAATAGTGCACATGTGCTGCATGTGGACATCCAGCTGAACCAGACCATGAGATGTATATCTGGAACCTTAAAATGTACCTCACTCCAGTGGCTCCCCGTGCTAAGCCATATAAGCCCACGCCATTTGAGAAGACAACAAATATTACTACGACAGTCCCAGAAGATCTACGGAAATCCCAACCAGCCAACACACGCGGAGTTTACTGATCCGACACCCCACCGTCTGAAGTCACGTCACCCATCATACCAGACCGCATGTGTACTCGTGTCCGGCGGATTTAACACATCTGCTGAGTGGTTGCAGGAATGGAATGCAAAACCCCCTGGTAGCATGAGCTACCATCAACCCTACATTTAAACCTGCTGGTTTTGCGCCAAGAAGGGAATGGTGCCAACTGAATAGAGTACGAACCGGATGAGGGCGAAGCAATGCCTTCATGTCCATGTGCGGGTGGAGGGAATCACCGTGGTGTGAGTGTGGAGCTGCTGTCCAGGATGTTGAGCATATAGCTAGAGACTGCCCACTCACAAGGTACCACGGCTGCCCAACAGACCTGTTCTCTCTCGAAAACGACGCTATCCCATGTATTCAGCAATTAAAATATAGAATAACTTTATAATTTTGCTTTTAATTTTAATTTATTGTGAACGATTGTAAGAATGCCATACGAATAAATAAATAAATGAAGAGTAAAGATTTCATAAAAGGATCAAAAACACTTGAATTGAATTAAAATTATTATATATTGATTATAAGTTATTACTTACAATTAATACTTCTAGGAACTAACCTAGCCAAACAATACTAACACACAACAACAATTTCGACAATTCGGCGGCATTCATAGCTGAAGGCATTTCAGTTTCTTTTTAATTCTTTGCTTTTATAGATAATGGTGATAGCCTTTCCTGTCCCGTAAAAGTCCTTGGAATTTTTGGTTACACACGTTCGGGGCCCCTGTAGCCCAGGGGCCCCGTATCATTGATACGGCTGATACGGCGGTAGCTACGCCCTTGAGTAGAGCCTGGCGTGGTCATTTTCAAGCACGGCTTCCAGCAAGTATTTGTAATAAGGCGCCCACGAGAACGTATTTCAGAGCGAGATCCTGGTGTAGAATTCTGGCAGTAGTCAGTGTAGTGGGGTGATATAATTACCTACACAGGCACATTGTAGTAAGGTTGTGCCTGTGCACATGCACAGCACAACAACTGAACATAACATGCCTAAGTGACTCACCGGGATGGCGACAAGCTCAACAGATGCCGACGGTGCCATCCCTTAAGATGTATCTCCGATAGTTGTTGGTGTTAATAACCTGATTCTGTATCGCACAGACAAAATCCTCAGTTTCCCCAAAAAAGTCACCAAAACGTAGCCAGTGGAGTGACGCAACCTTGTCTACCAAAGGCTCATGTAGAGCCTCGTAGAACCTCCATGGCTCCTTCTCCTTCCATACGGCCTCACGGTCGGAAATGCTCTGTACTGCCGGTCTTGCCATTGCTCGGTGGTTAAGGATAGCCCTTTATCACAAAAAATGACGTCCCTATAGAATGAATCATCCGATCTCGTGAGAAAGTTATTACGGAGGCTGCATAGTTCGCGATTATACATGATAAGCATGCTTAAAAAGCCACGTGCACCATGTTTCCGCGGCAAGTATAGCCTCATTACCGATCTCGGATGGTACATCCTATGGAACGTCATGGTAGTGCGGACTTTTCTATTCAGAGCATTCAGTTCGTTCTGAGTCCACCTGAGTATGTCGAAGGTATACATAAGAACAGGCATGATCCAACCGTTATATGCGTGTGTTTTCTTAACGCCCGACAAAAGACTGTTGAGCACTTTTATCAAGCGTGCATAAAACACATTGCAAACTGACTGTTTCATGTCCGCTTCATCGATACCTTCAGTGACATACCCAGGTATCGGTATGTTTCAGCCTCGGTTAGGGTCCTTATATTGATGGGCATAAGCAAGTCTATGCCCTCAGAGTTAGCAACCCTACCCCTTTTGACAAGGAGGACCGCAAACTTATCCGTCCCCAGCTCCATTCTAACAGAATTGCTAAAATCACAAGTGAAGTTTAGCAATTCCATAAGATGGGAGCGACTGGAGGCGAACAACTTGAGATTATCCATATGGATAATCTCTAATATGGATAATAAAATTTGTATATACAAAAGGTGGGTCATTTTGTCCCTCCTTTCCGAAGCTGAAATCCCCTCCTGGAACCCTCCAGCAAGGTACTGAGAGGGTTAAGAAAGAGGCAGAACCAGATTGAACTCAAACAACCGCCCTGGAAGATACCCCTTCTTATCCTTATTTGGTTCTCTACAGCCATCATCCGCTCGCCTAGATGACATAGGATCGTAATCTACTGCCCCGTACACTAACCGAGGAAGTCTTGAACTGTACTGCAACCTTGTACAGCTTGAGGAACCTCTTCAGCCATGTATGAGGCACCGAGTCGAATGGTTTTTGTGTAGTCTCCAGGAGGCGGAGGTCCCGACTCATGCGTTTAACCACCTTGCCAATGATCACGTCAATGAGGAGTGATTCCTTGGTTCTACGATCACCGCCCCGACCCCAATTTTAAGTGCGCGACATCACCTGATTTGAGTTCACGTGACGAGTGATCCTAGCGCTCAAAATGGATGTTAGTGTCTTGTACATGGTAGATGGGTCTGTGGTATCTTGGTCTTTAGGAACCAAATGAATGATCCCAGTAGTGAAGAGGCTCGGGAGCAACTTCTGGTTGAGAGCCTCTTGAAACTATCAGGCGAGCACAGCGTGACACACCACGAACCCCTTCAGTCAGTAGTGATGCAGTCCGTCGAGCCCCGGCCTTTTCCAGTTCGGGGCCTTTAGACCGCCTCAGCTATGTCATCCGGCGTTATAATGACGTAGTCCAAAAGTATAACATTTGTACACTGACTCGCCACAACTTCCGTCCAAGGGCCCCCACTGTGGTTTATGGGCTCTGACCACAGGCTGCGCCAGAACGCGACAGTGTCAGCCTGATTCAGTGATGGGCTCGTTCCACGTACCATTCGCCGCTCCAATGATTTATAGTCTTTTCTTTATTTTATTATTATTATTGGGGTATCTATATAGTTTTCTCATCTGGTTGAGCTGTATAAATATATAATTGTAAATGAAAATGATAAACCTCGTGATCCAGGTCCAGATATTTTGTCAGCTTATTTATTTCGGCTTTCACGAGGTTCTCGTAATAAGGAATGGTAATGTCAACCAACAATATCCTTGACTATGCCCGGTCCATCAGCACAATATCAGGCTTATTCGCAAGAAGGCTGTCTGTGATGATGGCCTGGTCCCAGTAGAGCCTAGCGCGGTCATTTTCGAGCACAGCTTCCGGCAAGTGCTTATAATGTGGCAGTTTCCGATCCACGAGATCGTATTTCAGAGCCAGCTCCTGGTGTAGAATCCTGGCTACTAGGTTGTATCTGTGCAAATACTCAGAGTTAGTAAGCGCCGAACAACCGAAGATGACATGCCTAAGTGACTCACCGGGATGGCGACAAGCTCGATAGATTATCTCAAGCGCACCACTTTTCACTAAAATTGTGAAAGCAGCAGGATTTTTGTATCCAGCGAGGTTCGAAGTGTATGAACGTAATACGGGTATTCTGAGGGTTGTGTTTAGCAGAGAAGGATATGCAATAAAGCGTTTACTTCTTTCAGGTAATTTATCATCGGGTCATTATGATTTTTGTTCGCCAATCGCGTCCGAAGGATTACTAAATAATACATACGAAAATACGCAGGAAAGCTTGGTAAATAAAACACAAGATTCAAAGGTTGGTCGTCCAAGACGTAATAAAGGTGGTCGTCCAAAAAAGTCAGAAAAGTCCTGCTCAGAACAAGTACTTGAAGCTAAACAGAAATACAAGCAAACTGAACCTAAAATTAATAGGCCATCTGTGGCGTATTATACGGCGACGGACCTCGAGGAATCTCAAGGTCAGCATCTTCAGGTCAATAATGAACTCGTAATCCCTGCTATCTCAGTGTACTCCATGACCTATACATCTAAATCACCTACGTCAATATCCATGATGTATACTTCTCAACACGCTGCGTCTTTAGTAGCTTCTATCTCTGGTGATATACTTTCTCAAAAAAAAATTCTGTTCCTCGTAAACGAAAATCATCAGAAGACCTAAAAAATATTATAAAGAGAAGAAACGTGTATCGGGAAAAAAATAAGACGTTAAAATTAAGGAGAGAATAAGAAACAGATTGTCTAAGAGATTACAAAGGTCACAAGAATCAACAAAGAAACGTGACAATATACGTGCTCGTGACACGGCTGCTCATGGTGTGTCACGCGAGGACCCTGTATACAGAGAATAAGAACGAGATCGTGACACTGCTGCTCATCGTGTATTACGTGAGGACCCTGTATACAAAGAAAATGAACGAGCTCGTGACACTGCTGCTCATCGTGTGTTACACGAGGACCCTGTATACAGAGAAAATGAACGAGCTCGTGACACTGCTGCTTGTCGTGTGTTGCGAGAGGATCCAATATACAGGGATGAAGAGCAAACTCGTAATACAATTGAACATGAATTAAATAGGCAGGATTCAGATTATGTTGAACGTGAGAAAGAGACGTGTAATTTTAGAAAAAATACTTGTAATATTGAAAAATTGTTAATATTGAAATTGTGTTAATAAGTGATTGGATGGCCATACGTCAAATTTTTTTTTGATAATATCGCAGATGGTCACACGAATATCTGTTCTTGTTGCGGTCGATTGTGGCACAAAAATTCGCTTAGAGTCAAGAGAAAAGATCAGTTGCCTAAAACATTTTCAGATTAAAACATAAATCATTTATTTCTAATGTGTACATGTATTGAATGTGGTTCATTTTGTTACACGTGTCGAAGATATCTAAAAGATGGCAAAATACCACGGCTTGCCATGTATAATGGTTTAACTTATCCAGTAAGAACTTCTGGAAGAAAGAGTTCATCATAAAGAGTTCCTCTTTCTGATGAACTCAGCCCCTTGGGTTCCGTTGCCCTATTTCAAATTTCCCTACTTTCAGCTCACCATTCTCTCTTGTGCCTAATTTTGCATTGAAGTCTCCCATTAACACCGTATATTGAGTTTTGGAGGAATGCATGGCTCTAGAGATATCCTCATACATTTCCTCTACCTTCTCATTGTGATGTGCCGAGGTTGGTGCGTAAACCTGTATGACTTTCAGCGAATACCGTTTGTTGATTCTGAGTATAAGGTACGCAACCCTCGTCGACATACTCTCAATCTTTACAGCGTTGTTAACGAGAGACTTGTGGATGATAAATCCGACACCTCCTTGGGACAGATGGTCGCCCTCCCGTCTTTAGTACCATACTTATAATTAAAGTGACGGAGACGTCTATGTTTTATGTATGACTAAACCTTCTTTTTGCGTGTAGTGGCAGCATAAGAGAATCCACTACCCCATATTATCTCGTAGTTATTCTAAAAGGCATCAGAAACTTTCTGATAACTCAAATCAAACTCAAAATAATAAATAAACTGCGGTTGCCAACCAGTCTGCCCAGCATGTGAACTTGCAACGAGCGTTGCAACTATGACAATTAAGGGGTATAATATCAGGAGAATTATATAAAAGAAAGGACTATGATTAGCAGTTAATTTTGAAACGCTGTAATGATGATAATGATGTCCTTTTTACAACGGAATAGACCCATATGCCAATGTATGAAGATGTTATTACAAGTTATTTCATTGTGTAACTTATCCAGTAAATCCAGATGTTCTGCAACAACTTACTCCACTTGAGGAACGTATTGTATCACCACGACATATATTCCTTAAAATAGTTAGGCGAGGTCAAGGTCTCGGTTTTCAACATGGATTGGTAGGGAATGTAGTGAACGTTCCAGTCGATGTTAACACTATGGTCTCAGTGTTACCAAGGCATGCATCTGATAGTAATATAATAACACTTGTTTTGAAGCGAAAAATGTGCTATAAACACTGTCGTCAAGAGCGTATTCGACCTGCAATAGTGAGAGAAGCAGCAAAATATTTAGTCCAGACAGAATTATTTAAAGAATTAAAAATTACATATGATGATAACTGGGCAAACGACGACGAAGTTGATACTGGTGATGATGAACCTGGTGAGTTAATAGATGAACCAGTAAACCCCGGTAATGCTGAAACTTTACTTGATAATGAGCAGGATGTTGTCATAACAATGGCACCCGGTGAAGGTAAGTACCCGGTATCGCTACAGAAAAAGTGCGACTCATTCAGTCCGACCCGTTTATATGTGCTACTTTTTTTCGAAACACGTTATAAAGAATTTAAAAAATATGGCTGTCTCCTGTTGGGCCTTTTGATGAACGTAAAATAAACCATCAATACCATCGAATTAAATTCCAAAACAGAGGTTCTCCTCAAGCCCATATGATGTTGTGGATAGAAGATGCGCCTATTTTCATTCCTGGAGATCAATCATCAATTGAAAAGGTTATAATGTTTGTTGACCAAATCATATCCTGCAATAGTGACGAATTAGATGATGATTTAGTTAAGATACAAACTCACAAACACACACATCCATGTCATTCCAAGCCAAGTCGTCCTTGTAGGTTTGGAATACCTTTTTTTCCAATTGACAAGCACGTCTTCTGATACCCCTGGAAGAAGATAATCCAAGCCTAAAAGAATGGAAAGAAGTATCTAAAAAGATAAAGGACGACTTGATGAATATTCCACCGCATTTAACATTTGATGAGTACTTAGCATCGACAGAATTAAATATCGAAAAATACATATGAGCTCAACACTTAAACAGCCCAAAATGTGTCTACAGAGACGCCCAAAAGACGTCGTTAATCCATTTTGCAAAAAAGTATTGAAATTACAGCGAGCTAATATGGATTGCCAATTTATACTAGATCCATTTGCCTGTTCCATTTATATTGTCGATTATATTAACAAAACTGATCGAGGCATGTCAAATTTACTGGGAGCGGCGGTGGAAGAGCCCAAAAATGGCAACAGTAGCATAAGGGACTCTCTACGCGCTATATCAAAAGTATTTCTAAATCTTCGGAAATTTCAGCCCAAGAGGCAATTTACTGTCTGGCGGGACTTCCTATGTCACAAGCCTCTGAGAGAGATGTTTACATAAACACAGGGCACCCCAATGAACGAGTGGGTATTTTGAAATCTTTAATAGATCTGCAGTGCAGTTTAATAGATATTTAAGAAAAATTTACTGGATCATTATAAAAATCGCCCACGTGATCAAACGTTTGATACAATGAATTTAGCTTATTTTGCTGCGTATTATACTTTTTTAAGTTACTACGATGGATATGTGCGAAAAATTAGAAAACCCAGGGTCATATGTTTCCGAAGATATAATAGAGCTCAAAATCCTGACAATTTCTACAGGGAGTAGCTAATGTTATACACAAATTGGAGGGATGAAATTAGTGAATTGGTCAATGACATTATAAACCTGAAACAGAAATTTATCGAACTTAGCAATAAAATCCGTTCAGAAAGTCTTCAATTTAATCGCTTAGGGGGACCAGATGAGTTCGAGGCATTATGGGATGTAATTCGAAATGTAGATAAAGATAAAAAGGATGAGGATAGTGCAGTGGAAGAAAAAGTTCGTCCTTTAGATGATTATGAATTAGAGACACAAGAAGGTGATCCAGATCATTGTCTACAGTTACATGGAAATCAATCGGATTTAGTAGGAGGAGCGGTTGCCCAACCAGCACTATTGTGTGAAGATGATATATTGAGTTTAGTTAGAATATTTAATTATGATCAAAGACATTTTATATTACATGTAGGACATAGCTTTACTCAAGAATCACCTCCATTTATTTATTATTTTGTTAGTGGTGGAGCTGGCGTGGGTAAAAGTTTGTTAATTAAGGGTTTGTATCAATATTTAATGCTTTTGTTCAATAGAGTTCCGGGTATAAATCCTGATGATGCTAGAATTTTACTTTGTGCATATACGGGAAAAGCTGCTTTTGTGCTTTTTACTTTGTGCATACACGAGAAAAGCTGCTTCTTGTGGTCAAACTGTACACAGTACGTTTGGACTTCCAGTATTCCAGTGTGGCCAAACAATGCCCGAATTATCAGCAAGCACCGTGAACACCTTAGCATGTAAACTTGAAAAAGTAAGATTAATTATTTTGGATGAAATATCTATGCTAGGGAGTAGAACTCTGAACCAAATTAATAGGAGATTGCAGCAAGTATTTCACACAGATACGCCATTTGCTGGTATGTCTATTATAAACGTCGGGGACTTCAATCAGTTACCACCAGTAGGAGACAACTGGGTTTTTCAGCCAAACAGTAGTCGAAATCCATTGGCACACCTTGCTGGTGCTCCGTTGTGGGAACCATTCCGTCTCTTTATGATGACTAAAATAATGCGGTAAAGAGATGATCTGGCATTCGCAATAGCCTTAAACAATAGGGCTGTCGGTCAGATGACTTCTATCGATATAGAGTTAATAAATTCTAGATGTTACAATATTAATACTTTACCTATTGAAGCACATGGAGCGATACACCTATTTGCGACCAACAATGAAGTTGACAAATACAATATTCAAGTATTGTCTCGAATGAACAGTGAAAGGTACTCGGTTAAAGCACTTAATGTGGTTTCTGGAGCACCAAATCCGCAAGCTGCTAGAAAAACCTTGCAATCTGTTAATGCTCTAGTTACAATGCAGACCTGTGGTCTTCCTAAGACCTTGTTTTTACGAGTAGATGCACGTTATATGGTAACTGTGAATATTGACACTACGGATGGCCTTGTAAATGGTAGTACAGGAATATTGAAGGCTATAGATTACGGTCGATACAAGGAAACAAGTGTAAAGCGGCCTTTACGTATTTGGGTTCTGTTCGATAAAAGTACGGGAATAGCTACAAGAAGTAAATGTCAAGTAACTTCTCGGAAACATCGTCAATATCTCAATTCGTATTGGATGCCGTTAGATGCTGTCACTTATACTGTGAAAAGGTGGAAATCTTCAAATCTTGTAGTGCAGCGTCCTGAGTTTCCAATAGTACCAGCAGAAGGTATTATAATTCAAAAGTCGCACGGTGCAACCTTAGAAAAAGTTGTGGTTCATATTTCTAAAAATGTAAAAAGATCGATGTTGTACAAATATTTGTATCTTGTTCTAGAGCAACGTCATCGTCTGGACTATTTTTAGTTGTGAATTCAGGTAGATTTAAACCTCCCTCTGAAATATCAGAATCGAGTGCTGTAAGTATAGAAATGAAAAGACTAGAGCAAAACAAATTGGTACCATATTTTAAATTTTTGCAAACACCTGAAGATAATACAGTTCAAATTGTATTTCATAACGTGCAATCATTACGCAAACATTTTTCAGACGTCATCATAGATCCTATTATTCATTCCTCCCATGCAGCATTGTTTGTTGAAACCTGCGGATGTCGTAGAGACACTTTTGAACTTGATGGTTTTTATGAAGTGTGCAGAATAGATAGTCCAGCTATATCTAATGCTAATCCAGGTTGGGGATCTATCGCGTATGTACGTCGCAATCTTAAGGATGTCGTTATAGATGGATCATGTAAAAGATATTATTTAAATAACCGAGGCGCTGCAAACGGCCATTGTGAATGCTTGCATTTTGAAATGTTTAATGTCAGAGTGATAACTGTATATAGGTCACCACAATGTCAAATTAATGTTGCAATAGAATGCATAAATACAACAATATAAGGCAGCAACCTCAATAGGTATACTTTATGTTCTCCTTTAATTGTTCTGGGAGACTTCAATATCGATTTTAGAATGAATCACCAAAATGGAATTTCCACATATTTTTCATCCACAAACATGTTTCCGTTAATAAACACTAGCACTACACGAAGTAGTACAACTATAGATAACGTTTTTTCGAACTTCAATGTTCAATGTGGTACTATTCATTCCTTTTTCAGTCACCATTTACAGATCTGGTTCAAATTTAATACTTAATTAGTATTTTTGAACCAGATTTCTAAATAGTGACTAAAAAACTTTGTAAATAAAAACTTTGATAAAAGAACTTTTGCAACACTGCTGCAAGACTTGTGTAGGTATTTCAGTTATATTATAAAATAAATGATATTATGTTTTAATATAAAATAAAGGTAAACTGAAACGATAAAGAGAGAGACCTTTGTCTTAAATTTATGCTCCTCCAGGTTTCCACATCGTTATGTTATGGATGGATTTCATTTAGCAATAAAAATACCATAACTTTTACTTATATACCTACAGGTTTGTACGGAACCCTCGGTGCGCGAGTCCGACTCGTACTTGGCCGGTTTTTTTAAATAAACCATCCAGAAATAGCTAGAATAATTAGACACTTTGCGGGGCTCCGTCGGCCGAGCTTCCCTCGACTGCGCCACGTAGAGTGGCGTTGGGCTACCCTCCCCCAACTCTCTCCCCCCACAAATCAGGTTTATATTGTCAAAAAAATTACGAAAACATAACCTCAAAATGGGATTTTTAAAAATTTATAAAAAAACCAAGCACGTCCGGCAGGAAATGGAAGTGGGAGGTGACTCTACAGTTCCCTTTCCCCTCCCCCTACCACCCCCACCACCAAATTCAGGCGATTTGATTCTAAACCTTACCCATCTAATACCTCTAAACGAAAATCGAAACGATATTTTTCGAATAGTTTGTTGTTGAACAATTGGAAAAATTTTTGTTTGAAAATTTCATAATATCGGCCATTAATTTCTGAAGATATGTTATCTGTTTTTTCTCAACAAAGTTTAAAGATTTTACCTTTTCCTCGCCGATTAGCACTTTAACACACTTCAATTCATCACAAGGAACACTATTTTCTCCATTTTCACTAAAAATCTTTAAAAAATCATAAATTTTCAACTCGCAATATTCAGTCGCTCAAGTAAACACACAGAGTAAATATTGAAATGTGAAGTGAACTTGCAAACATATCGCGCATGCGCCCCCGCGCTCGCAAACTTCTCACTGAAAGTCCAGCTTATAGCTCCATACTAATTACTATATAAACCATCGTAGTTATATTTCATTATAGAACATTTTGCCACAGGTTAGAAAGGGAGCGATTGTCCTCTCGAAAGCCCAGTAAAAAGCCCACGCGTGCGAGAGAGACGACTAATCGCTCAACTCAAGTCCTTTTTTCATGACGCGAGCAGTATCCATCGAGGGGTCCATCCACATTGCTTTGCTTTCATCAATCTTGACAATCCATCTATTGCGTGTTTGCTTTGAGACAGAGACAGACGACGAACGAATCAGTGTATTTCGAATTGAAAGCAATCTGCCAAGTGTTGACGGTACATAATAAGGCTACGTCGTCATGACCTGTGTAGAACAGAGGAGCGTGCGGGAAATTTGAAATAGTTTGATACAGTTTACGAGTTATTTTATTAGTTGATATTATTGATTGAGCAGTTTGATAGACCAAGCCCGCCTTCTCGGCTTCTATGGAGGCTTCGCTACCGTCTGCATGTATTTAGAATTACAGCTTTTTGTAACAGTTTGTAGGCGTTGGTTGGTAAACTTAGGGTCTCTATAGATTGGTGTAATTGCTGCGGTATTACGCCTGTTGTTGATAGTACAATGGGCACTATAATTACTTTTTGAAGATGCCAGAGTCCGGCTAGTTCATCTTTACGTTCTGCATATTCAGAGAGTTTTTCAGCTATTGTAGTATGTAGATTGTGCGTATTAGGTATCTGATCGGTTACAATAGATGGTCCGGTCTGTGAGGATAGTGCAGTCAAAGTTGCTTTTGCTCTGAAGTTCTCTAATACACTTACTGAGTTATATTTATAATAGGGTTCGACGTTATTAGGTTCTCTTGGTGAGCTAGTTTTTGGTGAATCATATTTGCAAATTGATCATGTCTGTGTTTGTAATCTGTTTGGGCAATTGCTTTACACGTACTTGTAATGTGTTGAATACTTTCTGAACAACTGTTGCATTTTCTGCACTTATCAGAAGCTAAGGTATTTATAATATACTTTTGGTAGTTTCTGGTCTCTATTACTTGTACCGGTAGGCGAAGTATAGGGCGACTCGCCACTAGATGGAGTTACGACCTAGTAAGACATGTAGGAAGTCATTGGATGCAGGTGGCTCAAGACCGTGCTTTGTGGCATTCCTTGGGGGAGGCCTATGTTCAGCAGTGGACTTGTGAAGGGCTGTGATGATGATTACTTGATCCTGTATAGCAAGCATAACGCCTTCAGTCTCTGTAAAAAGTTCGCCACGAATCAACCACGCGTTCGATGCTTCTTTGTCGACATTAGGTTGACTGATATCATGTCGATGTCTTCCATGTAGAGACTTATCAGCCCATTCGGTGAGTTTTGTTTTTTTTTTGTTTGGAATGTTTTCTTTTAAGTTCAAGGTTTTTAATTTATTATCATTTTGTATTATGACTATGCAAGGCCAAGTGGAAGATTCTAATTTATTGAAGAATTTATTGTCTGAGGGTTGTAATTTCCTTGTTATGTAAGTTTGTTATATCCATTATTCCCCTGCCGCCTTCTTTTCTTGTCAAAGTCAGTCTCTGCAAGCATGACCTTGGATGATGTTTTCGAAATTTGGTCAGTGTCGTGTTTATTATGCGTTGTACAGCTTTTAAATCAGACTTTTTCCAGTTTATTATGCCGAACGAATAAGTAAGTATTCAAAAATATTGATGGCCTTTATCGTGTTTCGTGCGTTTAATTGTGTCTTTAGCATTGTGTTGAGGCGATGTCGAAACTGTTGTTATAATTTTTCTTTAGTATATTTGTAGGGTATTTGTCGTTACTGGTTGTAACCTAGATACTTATATGGCTCCTGTTCATATAGTGGTTCTATCTTATCTCCAGTTTCCAAAGTAAAATGATGTTGATAGTTGTGTCCTGCTTTGATTGAGTTTATTTTGCATTTATCTATTCCTAATTCCATTTTATGTCCTTTGTGAATTGTTCTGTAAGGTTAGCTAATTGATGTAATTGATCTTCTTTATCAGCATAAAGTTTTATGTCATCCAGTAAAGAAGATGGTTAATTTTTATATGTATGTTGTTGCTGTCATTATAATTTAAAGGGTGATATGCTATTGATGAATTTAATATATTAGACAGAGGATTTAGAGCAAGACAGAACCACAACGGGCTTAGTGCATCAATTAGTTTAGGATGTATTTTGTATATCTTCAAGACTTCTATTAGACAAGAGTGTACGAATGAGTCATAAGCTTTTTTGTAATCGATGTACATGGTAAATAAATCGGACTTCTCTTTCTGAACTTGTTTCAGTATAACAGAAACTATGACTAATTTTTCCTTGCAGGCTTGACTGACTTTCCGACACCCTTTTTGTTGTTCAGCTAGTATGCTATTGTCATTAATGTGTTTATAAATAAGTTCAAATACGCATGATGTAAGAATTTTATATATAATTTGCAAACATGTTATAGGCCGATATTTTGCAGGGTTACTAAGATCATTGTGATCTTTTGATATCATGTACGTAATTCCGACTATAATGTAAGCTGGCATTATTATAGGGTTTACTATAATTTCATTACGACGTAAGGTAATTATGAATGCTTGTAAATTTTTTATACCAGTAATTACGAGTATGTACAAAATCTGACCCGGGCACTTTCCAATTATGTAACTTATTATTAACTTTTTGAAATATTTGTATTGGTATATGCTCAAAAGGCATTTCTTGGATGTTTACATTGCTATTTACAGTTTGGGTTTGTATCCAGTTAGCATGAGTATTATGTTCAACAGGCCTTTCCCAGATTCCTGCCCAAACATTTGGATTTGGATTGTCACCGTATTGTCAGGTAGTTTCTTTTTTGTAGGTTAACGCGCATGCTTTGTATCTACGTAAATAACCAGAGATGACTGCAAGTTTGTTTAGTTTTCTTTGAGTGTATCAAGTGAGTGTGTGAGCTGTTTGGTTTGTTCCTCATGTATTGAATGAAATCTATGCTGTTGTATTATATCTTTTATATGTCTTTCTAGATGTTTTGTTTTGTTTCCCTTGACGAATTGTGTTACTCTGCCGATTTTTACTCGCAACTCATCTAGTTGTTTTTCTAGCCGCCTTTGCCAATGTGGTCTATAATCTTCTTTAGCTTGGCAAGATTTTTTTTCGAAGGTTCGTACGATTTTTTTGCCCCGTTTATCTTAGCTGCTATCCATGCAGCGCAATATATTGCAGTTTGTAATGTTATGAAGTCCGTTTCAGTATTCACAGTTACGGGAAGAGTTTTTTTCATTAAGTTAACCGCAATTTACATTTCATTCAAAAAAAAAAGTTACAACGAATTACAAGAACTTTTATATTATGTTACTTGCTGCTACGGAACCCTTCTTGGGCGACTCCGACTCGCACTTGTCCGCTTTTTATTTTATTTTGTGATATCAGTTTATTGCGGACTATATCTCTACGTTGGTCTCCTACTCATTGACGGCTAACTAGCATATTTGGGTATTTCTCTATAAATTTCTGATGTAGTGGTTCAAGGTAGGTTTTGGTGTCAGTATCAAGTAAAGTTAGCTGAAGGTAAGTGCGCAGTATAAATACATTCATTTCAGGTGTCCATCGCATGCGCGTTTTAGAAACTCCGTTAGTGGGTGCAAGCTCAGAGTCATTAATGACATCTTGCACAACACTATCGGTCCAATTTGGTGGAGACATGGTGGATGTTTCACTTGTCAAATACTCGGAGGAATTGGAAGCGATAGATGATATTGTTGGTGTGGTATCATCGCCTAAATATTCAGCTGTAGCACCAACGCCGAAAGACTGCTTGTTCAACTGACGGCGACTGGTTGTAGCATTTTGTGTGACGGACGCCCGCCTGCTCAGCGCCTCGCCACCGGTGTCCCGCGAACTGTAGCACCCAGCACCGGCTCCAGGTGCGCCCCGGTGACCCCAGGCAGTGGCCGTAAATTATACATCTTTTTACTGTGCTCCATTAGAAGGTTGTGTTGGGAATGATTAGTTCAGAGAGAGTATTGGCCCAGATGTTATTGGGATTAAATATTTAGTATCTCCCGCCTGGGGTATTAGATCGAGATCTCCAGATCTAGTACTAGTATCTGTTCTATTTAAGCGCGATAAGGTTCACTCTCGTGGGGGGGGGGGGGGGGCGGTAAAATTCTATTAATCTGATCGCTCGTATAATAATGAGTCTATCCTATTTTTTCGACAAATTATGTAACAAAAAAAATCGATGCCGTTTGGTGCTAACATTGAGAACGAAATCACTTTAGACTAAAGACGATATTTTTTGTATTCTCATTAATCAGAAGTTTCGAGTGTACCAGCTTACTCTCATATTTGCCATAGTATAAAGATGAACACTTGTCATTAAAGCTCCGCAACTACTTTCAATACGTTTCTCTTTTTTCCTTATTTGAAAATTATATTCGTAAAGCGAGACAAGTATACTCGTATTGACTCAATTTATGTAGAATTGTAGATTCCGCTATACATACATATGCCTCTGCTGACTGCCTCATAGGGAGAGTATTTACGTGGTAGAGTCATGCTGCAGCTATATTACTTGCGTAATAATTCTATGACTGGTATAGTTGTTGCACGAATGAGTCGGCTCGACCTGGAAAGGAACACGCTCTCACAGAATATACCAGCGTAAAATAGCAGTTTAACGCTAATGTGTTTCGTATGGTGAATGCAGAGAACCGGAGACCCTTTTTACTGGAAACGAGGCATTCCATCTTAGTCCTCACGGATGACAACGCATCTGCATTTTGATTCGTAACCGAAGATAGATGTAGATCTCTATGGGCCACAGCAACCACTTACCATCAGGTGGACTGTGTGCTCGTTTCTCACCCTTATCCTGTAAAGAAAATTGCCATAGTTGCCAAACGTTGGCAACCGCAATTTCTTATTTTTATTAGTTATTAGAAAACTTTGCTGTTAACCCCTGGTTTATTTCCCGCAGTCGTCTCTTACGGCATCCACGGGACGATATGGGGTAGTGGATATTCTTACACCACCACTACAAGGCTAAATGAAAATTGGGTCGAATATCTGAAAATGCGATTACAGAATGTTTGAAATGTGATACATATACAACACGCTGAAAACAAGTGCGGTCGACCTCTGTGAAAACTCAACATGTTGCTTTAAATTTCCATTTAATGACCTTAGTAATTTTCTATTCAACTCTAATGTACTAGCGTAAGTACATTATACTAACGTTATTATAATATAGTGAGATCTTAATTTTCCAGAAACTTTATATTTATATCCCGTTAATCATGTTTTACATGTACCTACTCACTTGAACAACCGTATCTAAGCTTGCCGCTACTACCTAGCTTACCTGCAACGTGCAACTTTACTTTACACCTACACCCTGTCTATTTTAAAGTTTTCTAAGACTTAAAGTATCGATAGATGGTGTTTTTTATAACATATTTATAACACAGTACATAACAGTAATATCGGAAATATTACTACTAACTTACCGTTGTATTCATAAAAGGCGACGGAGGGAAATACTCGTAAAACAGAAATTAGGCAGCAGCATTTTCCTGAAAAGTGATAACAACATAAAACAATAATAAACCGCGGGCACATGAGTAAATAAACCGACGTGAGTGTCACAACCCACCTCCCAAGTGGGTGTCAACCCGCCTGCCAAGCACAAGCCGGTTACTTGACTCCAAAGAGTCAGTAATTCCTTCATGGGGCAATGTATACTCTATTGCTCTATTGCTCTAGTGCGCCGGTAAGCCGACCGGGTCTAGTTTTCGGCCTTTGGCACGAGGTGATGCAGTAAATTTGATTTAATAACGATTTTAATAAATATTATCGTCCAAAATCAAGTTTAATGCATTTGTAAATAGTTGCATTATATATTGCAACATTACTTCTTCGGATAAACACAACACGCGATTTATAATAAATAGTTCAGTTTGACGCCGGCACAGGAGCTGTCAAAGAGTGTAAGATCGTGCAAAAAAAATAGTGGCGCGCGTTTCACTCATAAGTAAATTTTGCGCTGTATTTACTATGGTTATTTAATATTGTGCTTATATTTCACTGTATAAATAACTTAATTTTAAATTTTCACATAGATTACTATAATATTTTATTGTAAAAGTTAATAAATTAGGTGGCCGGAAAGTGACACAAAAATTTTCCTATTATTTGGTTATCGGCCATGTGGCCGAAAAGTAGCCCGTGTTTAGCCTAAATACTTTGTCTCTTTCATTTATTTGGTTACCTACTATTAGTCTTCTTTCTTTTTTTATAATGAATTGTATCCTTGCGAAGACACTAGCTTTCTGTTTTCGGCCACCAAATATTGCAATTTGAATGATTATTGATGAAACTAAAATACCCATTTTAGTTGTGGCCGAAAACTAGATTAAGTCTAAAATTATTATTTAGTTTTCGGCCAACTTAAAATTATATGAAAGAATAGGGAAGCCGAAAATTGAATACTGCTTTGGTTGATGGACATTTCATGAAATATTTCATTCACGTTGCGTTTTAGGAAGAAGATTCAATAAGACATTATTTTCTTCAGATGGCTTCTCTAAAGAAAAATCCTCCAAAGAAATATAATTAGTAAATGGTTTCAGAAAATGTGGATTTAATGAATTTGATCACCATGTAGTGGATTGCTCAAAATGTGTCCGGAATACCCCGGAAAGACTAATTAGTGAAAATTCAGACACTAGAAAAAATAAAGAAATAACTATCGCAGACCTAGTTCCCACAAGAAAAGTTTTGAAATATTTAAAATCAAATCTGGCAGAAAGAAACATGGTTGGCGATGTTCTAGTAACTATGAATTCATCTACCGATGTATTAGAATCGTTTATCGATAACAAAATTTCAACATTCCATTTGTCAGGAAGTTATTTGGATATCGGTTCCTTAGTATCGTTATATGATGTTCTTGTAATCCCAACTCAAGTAAGCCTACCAATGACAACAGTACTGACAATGCCGGAAATGGTAATAGATCCCAGTAATGCAATAATAACGACTCAAAATAGTACAATGGCCACGATGATACCACCACCACTAACAGCGATGATAACAAACAACCCCTTTGAAACTTTAGAAAATGTGCTAGTTGATATTAGAATAAAACAGACTAGTACACTTCTAGAAACTAGTGAAACATCGGCTTGAGTACTATTAAATAAAGAATACAGAGATGCGTTAGAAAAAACATTTATTTAAACCAGAACTCGTAAAAAATCAACCATTAACAGTACACGTACACCTTCTTCTGTAGCAATTTGATATGCAGAGTGGCGAAAACTTTAAAAAGATAAAGAGAAAGTTAAAATAGAGAAGTTAGAACTAAGTTAAAAAAGATAAGATATTTTGAAAAAGAAAAGAATATAAAAAGAAAAGTTAAAAAATGCTAAAGTACAAAAACGAAAAATTGCAAAATCCAAGAATTCCATGAAGGAAAATGAAAGAGTAAAAGTAAATTGTACCTGGTGTTATTACATTTTAATAAGCGATACAGAAGAATATATTGAAAAAATTGGATGTGACTTTTGCACCAAATGGATTTGAGATGTCCTATAGATTTTGTTGGACTAAATTATTAGGCAGCGTTCTGGAAATTACAGCACATCTTCTCGTCAGTTATACCTCAAAACGAGACTGTACAACCAGTGCGTGTTGCCAGTGATGACCTATGGAACTGATACGTGGTCCTTCACTGCTATCCGGATGAGGAAGCTCGAGGTTGCTCAGCGAGCTATGGAGAGGGCTATGCTCGGAGTTTCTCTGCGTGATAAACTTAGAAATAAGGATATCCGTAGTAGATCCAGAGTGACCGATATAGCCCAACGGTTTAGTAAGCTGAAGTGGCAATGGGCCGGCTATATATCTCGAAGAACCGACAACCAATGTGGAAAAAGGTTCTCGAATGGCGGCCTCGTAACGGCAGACGAAGTGTAGGGCGTCCCCCCACTGGATGGAGTGATGACCTGGTAAGACATGCAGGAAGTCGATGGATGCAGGTGGCTCAGGACCGTGTTTTGTGGCATTCCTTGGGGGAGGCCTACGCTCAGCAGTGGACTTATGAAGGGATGTAATGGAAAGGCTGATGATGATGAAAATATGAGGAAGTACAAAAAAATGAGAAGATTTGATTGCCATATTTAACGACACGAAATTTCATTATAATTTTACAAAAATTATATTAAGTTAAGATTAAGGCACCTTTTATATTGTCTAATGCAGTGGCCGAAAACTAAAATTCTAGTGGGCCGAAATATAAAATTTGGGGCCGAAAACTAGCATTTTACATATTTTTCACATCAAAAATTATTATAAAAAAGAGCTTTTTCTTGTAGCATCAATGAGTTACAAAAATGAAAACTACATTATGTAAGCTACAAATTAACATTAACAGCACTAGGCCAGCATAATGGCAATTATTTTTCTAGCACCTTAAAGTTAACAACTCCACTAAAAGGCCGAAAACCAGCGCAACGACCCTACAACAAATTCACATAAAATATGCAGGCCTTATCTATCAAAGAATTGTTCAATAAGGGTTATTATACTACTAAAGAATACATGATTCATAATAAACCCTGTGAATGAGGTGATTACTACTATACTATTCTTCTTGTTTTTATACTTATCGTATTAAATAATATATTGTAAATTAATTTTATTTAAAAAAGTCCCGCTGGGTTCCTTGCTGCTTCTTCTCAGCACGGAGGTTTTTTTCATGTTTTGTGCCATTGCATTGGTTACCAGTGCATTGGTTAAAGTAAATAATGCCTTTCTATATGAATTACGTGTAATCTATGTTGAATAAAAATAATTCTATTCTATTACGTTCTATTCTATTGGTGGCAAATATGACAATCCCCCTTTAAGGCAATCTATGGAGGAGGACTCGTTCAACAGTGGATTAAATGAATGAATGAATATCGGAAAAGCTTTAATATCTGAACACCATATGGTAATTTTGACAGTATACTCAAACACAGAACTTTTTTATTTATTTTAATACAACGAATACACTTAGGTAATACATAATTTTAAGTTAATCGACAAGCAACATAATGCTTTAATAAATACTACTACAATACAATACAAACGTGCATGACAAATTTTTATTATTATTAATTTTAACAATTCATTAAAACACTGTCTATAATATAAATTACCTATAATTAATTTTAAAGCTTTGATTTATGTTCTGCTTTTAATTGAACGACAATAAAATTGCTTTTCGATTTTATTTAAAATTGTTAATCAAAGTGTCAGTTTAACAGTAATAAATAAAACCGTGTTCAATTTTTATCGATATATTTGAAATTAGTGTAAAAAATAATCTCTGAAGTCCTTTTTCAAAATCCAGTACGTAGGTATACTTAAAAACATTTAAATTTCTTATGGTTTGTTAGTTACAGGCAGAGGAATAACAGTTAAATTATTCGTTATACTAAAACATGGGTTAATAGGATCTCTTATTTCACCGACTTCGAATGTGCAATTCAGTTTATCATTGTATTCAGTAATGCTGTCACTCGTTAGTTTAAGGGCTGTAGGCTGATTAAGGGGCACAATTTGCGAAGGTACAAATGTTCCATTAACAACAACTCCACTTTCTTGAGATATTAATGTTTCATTTCCTACAGCTGTTGTATTTAAAGGTATCAAGGTACTATTATTATTGTCTGTGTCTTTGCTGAGAATAGGTGGTTCAGTCACATTATTACTTGCAGCAGTACTTAAGAGTATTGAACAAGGTATAGTGGTCATAAATTCTTTATAATTTTTTGTAACCACGGTTATAGTACATTTTGTCGTATCATTCGGATTATTGGCATTTATATTTGAATCTTTTACATTAGCATCTGGTGTAAACGAAGTGGCTATGGCGCAAGGGATAGCGAGGATTTCAGTGGCATTATCGTTGCTTATTGTAAGTGTACAATTTATCAAATCACCTAATAAGGGATCAACTATAGGCTGTGTATTATTACCGGGGGCTACAGCAACTGGTTGACCTCTGTTATCATAAATAACTGTATGGTGATGATGACCAGTAGATCGAGCTAAATTCCACAGTGCTAAGCCAGTTAATATAGTACCAACACCAGCTCCAGCAATTCCAACACCTGTTAGGGCAGAGCCTGTCCGACTCATACCACCGAAATTTTGGCTTTTACTTACATAGTTTCCGTAGTATCCCGGCGTTTGCGGATTATATCCCGGATTGTATCCATGCCCCCCGATGCCGCCATAGTTATGTGCGTTGTTAGTATACGGTGGTGGTGGACCCTGAGGATGCTGATAACTATTCCCGAAACTATTCGTTCCTTGATTATTACCGTAGGACCGATGGGTATCTACTGGACTATATGGAGGTGGTGCTGCATTGGAAGGATATCCGGGCGCTGAACCGGACAATCCGCCGGGTTTAGAATTTCCCGATAAACCATTTGATGCAGGATATGAATGAGTCATTTGGTTAGTTGCCTGTGACTGAGGTGCTATCCTTATTGGAGTTTGTTGTGCTGAAACTGGTACGTTACTCCTTTGAATACTTTCTTGGTGTATTGTCTGCGTTTTGGGTGGATTGCTTCCAGAAAGTCCCGTATTACTTGACGGATACGAGTGACTTTGTTTATAAGATGGAATATGTGCAGGTTGGGCTGGTTTTTCTTGCCATCCAAATAGAGAAGGTTTAGCTGCTGAAGGTTGAGGATTGCTGAATGAAGTCGGTGCCGGTTTTGGGTAACCCCTTCTACTAGTACTGCGACTGGATCCAGAACTGCGGCCTCTTGAAGACATTCTTCTGCTTTCAGCATTTATTATTGCAAAAAGCAACAATAACGTAACTAAGACAATCTTTTTCATTTTAATTATTCTCAAACACAAAGTGGATCACGAATATTGCAGATAAGAAAGGTTCAATGAATAGAAACCGTGCACAGTGGCAAGCGTCAAACACAATGTGTTTCTAGAACGTCCACTAGTTATAAAATTATTTAATGACTGAGCGCCCACCCTGGTTTACAAATGACGCATTGGGGAGGCATTGTACCACGAAGGCGAGCGGTGAGTGAGACGGGTACAAACAAACACTTTCGTTGAATCAATAAAGCTCCAACTACGATGTTGAATATTAAAGCAGTTTTTTACGACCTAGCACAATTTTTTTGTAATTATCAAACCTAAATAGGGCAACTATGCAGTATACATTATTCAAAATTTTAAATAAAATATAAAATTAAATTATTCCATAATATCATGAAAATTTTAAATCAAGACAAGAATAATGTTTTATTAGGTTATTTTTAGTAAAAGCTTTACTTAAATACTAAATATATTTTATATTTAAGATTAGTTTCTACTTAGATAATCCAACTATTATTATAGATTTTAAATTTTGTTTGGATGTTTGTATGTTTGTGGCTGTGATTGAGACTACTGAACAGATTTTGAAGAAACTTGGCAATTATTATAGATAACAAACCAGAATAGAACATGCTGGCTGTATTTTTTTCTATTAAGTTTTAGTCTATCCCATGTCTTTATCATACACTAGCTGATACCCGCGACTTCGTCCGCGTTGCTTGATATATCAAGAAAATACATATCACTGTACACGTAGTGCTTATAATAATCGTTGTTTTTTAAAACTCTAATAACTTTATATTAAATGGTGATATCGCAATATTTTTTTTGGATAAGGGCCAAGTGTCTAAGAAACAAAACTTAAAAACCCAGTTGAAATCTATCCACTAGTTTTTCCGTGATGCGCGCACAATTGCAAACCTCTATTATTTTATTTATATAGATGATGCAATAAATATTAATCGATTTTTAATAACACGGTAGCGGAGCCGCGGGTAAAAGCTAGTATAAAGATAAACAGTCGATTTCTGCATTATTATTATCGGTTTTTTTTCAAAAAGCTGTGTAATAAAATTACAATTTTTTTATGTAGGCTTTTCCAAACAGGTATGCACCGCAATGTGATAAACCATAAATCTTTTTTATGAAGACCTTCATGTAATGTAATTGGATTGTTATTTAAAATATGGAAACCGTGGTGCCTCAGGGGCTAAGCACTCGCCTTAAATTTCACAGTACTCGAGCAATCCAGGATTAATCCAAGCCGACACCAAAGAACTCAGTTCATTGCAATTTTAAGTGCTGATTAACTACTTGCTCGGTAATGAAGAAGCAAAACATCTTGTGAAAACCTGCATGTCATCATTACAGCTATTCACAAGTCCACTGCTAAACATAATCACAGTCTGAGCCACCTGCATCCATCAACTAATGATCGTAGAAAGTCATCTTGACTAACTCCTGCGGAGTCGTCATTTCATCTAGCGGGGGGTCGCCTCACATTTCGCTTCTCAATACGAGGTCACTCGAGAGCCTTTCTTATCCGTTAGTTGTCGGTTCCTCGAGCTACATGGCCGGCCCGTTGCCACTTCAGCGTACTGATCCGTTGGACTATGTTGGTTTCAATGTATGTATTATTATCTTTATATATCTAGTCAGGTCATAAGTATTGTCACACAGTAAAAACTTTTCTTTTAGAATGCTGGCCACAAAAAAGTTTATTGAATTCGAATTTCGAATTGTTCATGAAAATAAAACTGTATACTTATTAGAATTTTACTCATTTTTAAATATGGAGTGGACGCTTAAAGAAGACCGTGTTGCAGTTCTTGCGTTGCATCGTTGCGGTGACGCGCCAATTCAAATTTTTGACATACTGAAAAATTTGAATATAACCAAAAGATTCGTTTATCGTACCATCAAACGATACAATGAAGACTCTAGTGTAGATGACAGGTCAAGAAGTGGTCGCCCTCGGTCTGTTAGGGCTCCAGCAGTGATAAAAGCTGAGAAGGCGCGAATTCAAAGAAATCCCAAACGTAAGCAGAAACTGTTGGCCCTTCAGATGGGGTTAAGCAGAACCACAGTGAAAAGGGTGTTAAATGAAGACTTAGGGCTTCGGGCATATCGAAGAAAAACAGGACATCGTTTGAATGCTCGTCTAATGGACCTGAGACTGAAGAGATGCCGCGCTTTGTTGAAGCGGCACGCGGGTAAAAAATATCGGGAAATTCTTTTTTCGGATGAAAAAAATTTCACCGTAGAAGAGAGCTACAACAAACAAAATGATGAGGTGTACGCACACAGTAGTAAAGAAGCGAGCAACCGTATTTCGCGTGTCCAACGAGGTCATTTTCCATCCTCGCTTATGGTATGGTTGGGAGTTTCTTATTGTGGCTAAACAAAGGTACATTTTTGTGAGAAAGGTGTAAAAACGTATGCAGTTGTGTATCAAAGTACAGTCTTGACGAACCTTGTGGAACCTGTTTCTCATACCATGTTCAATAACAGGCACTAGGTATTCCAACAAGATTCGGCGCCAGCTCATAGAGCGAAGAGCACACAAGACTGGCTGGCGCCGCGTGAAATCGACTTCATCCGGCACGAAGACTGGCCCTCCTCCAGTCCAGATTTGAATCCGTTAGATTACAAGATATGGCAACACTTGGAGGAAAAGGCGTGCTCAAAGCCTCATCCCAATTTGGAGTCACTCAAGACATCCTTGATTAAGGCAGCCGCCGATATTGACATGGACCTCGTTCGTGCTGCGATAGACGACTGGCCGCGCAGATTGAAGGCCTGTATTCAAAATCACGGAGGTCATTTTGAATAGACTTTAGTGTCATAAGAATCTATGTTTTGTTAAGTTCATTTTGGTATATAAATGGTTACATAATGAATAAACTTGTTTCAATTATTTTATATTAAACATGTGACAGAATTTATGACCTGACTAGGTATAAAAATTACGTGTCATATTGTTTGTCCGCGATGGACTCCTAAACTACTGAACTGATTTCAATGAAATTTTGCACACTGTGTGCATTTTGGTCCAATTTGAGAAATAGGATAGTTTTTATCCCGCTAATTGACCCTCAAATTTTTTATTGCGAATTCAAGGATTTTTATAGGAAGGGTCATTGGAAAGGGCAGAACAACGTCTGCCTGGCGAGCTAGTTATGTTATATATTATTTTTTATTTATTAATTACTAGCGACCCACCTCAGCTTCACCTGCAGATGATCTCTTAATGTGGCGCTTTTTCGATTAAAGATGGTCGTAGACTCCTTGTTACAGCAGATCCCATCCGCAGAGATCGTGAAGGGCTCGGTTCACGTTCAACCGATCATGCGAGAAGATCTGTTTATGACTTTGCTTTGGCATATGGTCTTACACAGCTGGTTAATTCGCCTGCTCGGATTCCAGATGTGGAGGATCATGCACCTTCCCTGTTGGACCTTCTGCTGACCTCTCATCCGGACGGATATCAAGTTTCCGTCGACGCTCCTTTAGGCTCGTCGGACCATTGTCTTGTCCGGAGTGTGGTGCCACTCATACTAACGTCGCGGTTGCATTCTGCAGGCTGCGCCGTGTTTGGCACTATAGGTCGGCCGATTGGGATAGGATGCGTTCTTTTTTTGCATCATGCCCTTGGGGGTGGATTTGCTTCTCGCCGAAAGATCCCAGCGTTGTTGTTGATTCTGTTGCTGATGTGGTACTTCAGGGTATGGAACTTTTTATTCCATTCTCTGTGGTGGGCACCACAGAGAATGGAATAACATGGCTGGGATGCTGGGATCCGATGCCCATCGGAGGCAGATCCCAGCCATGGTTTGGTCGCTCCTGGAAACTAGCATCACGCTATAAGCAGGAGTGCTACCGGGCCTGGGCTGACACATCAACGTCTCGGATGTAAACACCAGCGCTCTTAAATAGAAGTATAATTCTGCTTCTTATATATATGCTTATAATTTTGCTTTCAAAAGAGTCATTTCCAAGGCAAGGTCTGAGCACGTCGGCAGAATTGGCGAGAAGGTAGTTCACTTTCCTTCGGAAAACTGATCATTCTGGTCTCTCGCCAAGGCTGTCCTAGTAAACTTCTGTCAGCCATCTCTTCCATCTCTGCACAGAGAGGACGAACTCACTGGTCCATGCCGCAAAGAAGAAAGCCGATCTGTTAAGCTTTCTCTTTGCGTCCAATTCGACTCTAGATGACGGGGGGAACACACCACCGCCATCCCGCGGTGTGAGTGCTCCATGCTGGATGTGCGGTTTACACAGTGCTCGGTTCGCAAAGCACTCTTCTCCCTGGACGTCAGCAAGTCGAGAGAGCCCGATGGAGTCCCAACCATTGTGCTGAAGACGTGTGCTCCTTAGTTGGCACCGGTTTTAACGCGTCTTTTCCGGTACTCTTACTCCCAAGGCGTAGTCCCGAACTCATGTTTGACAGATTTGGTGCACCCGATCCCTAAAAAAGGCGACCGCTCAGACTCGTCCAACTACAGGCCTATCGCCATCACCTCCTTGTTATCCATTATTATAAACTGCCAGCTCATGAGGTACCTTGAGGATCACTAGCTGATTAGTGACCGCCAATATGGTTTTCGTCGGGTTCGATCAGCTTGTGATCTTTTGGTCTACCTGACTCATAGATGGACGGAGGCAGTAGAGTCCAAAGGGAAGGCATTGGCCGTTAGTTTGGACATAGCGAAGGCCTTCGATCGGGTCTGGCACAAAGCGCTCCTTTCGAAGCTGCCTTCCTATGGGCTTCCCGAGAAATTGTGCAATTGGATCACCAGTTTCCTTGCTGATCGGAGCATCAAGGTTGTAGTAGACGCTGCATGCTCTTATTACAAGTCTACTAACGCTGGTGTTTCACAAGGCTGCGTGCTATCACTAACGCTGTTTCTTTTGCATATCAATGATATGTTGCAAACTGATAACATTCATTGCTATGCAGACGACAGCACTGGTGATGCCTTATACACCGGCCGTGCCAATATTTCTCGGGAAAACGTCGCCCAGTACCGGGACAAACTTGTGTCTGAAGTCGAGTCTTTGCTGAGCAAAGTCTCGGATTGGGGGCGACTAAATCTAGTCCAGGTCAATCCCCAGAAGACACAAGTTTGCGCGTTTAAAGCTAAAAAGAACCCCTTTATCGTATCTACTCAGTTTCAATGCACTCCCCTTGCTGCCTCTGCTAGCATCCGAATCCTCGGCGTCGACATATCGAATAGTGTGCAGTTTTGTGGTTACTTGGAATGGAAGGCCAAATTGGCCTCTAAAAAGCTTGGCGTGCTCAGCAGAGGGACACAGTATTTAATGCCGCCACATCGCTTGCAACTTTACAAATCGCAAGTTCGGCTTCACATGGAATACTCTTCTCACATGGAGTGCTCGTTTGCCCCCTCTTATATAAAAAAGACCATTTATTGAAGGTATACTTCTTTTGGCACGTTTGAGAAAAATTACGAGTGAATTTTTTACGATGCGCGCGCACATCTAAACCTAAAAGCGACAACTTCAATTGGTAATTGTCTGTCAACTGTCAAGTTTTCGTGAGAACTGATAACTATATTCAAGGTAGTTCAAGGTAGTTATTCAAATATATATGGATCTATAAAACGGGTTTTATTTTAGTTACGAGTATATTTTTGTTTTGTGACGCTAAAGAAGTATAACTTCTTACGTGCTTACATAAGTACATGTTTTTTGACAATTATTCGTTTGTGTTTTAAAAATCTCCAAATCTTTCGGATAAACTATATAGACGAGATCACTCCTGGTGTTACTCTCCATCTGTTCGAAAAGTTTCATTAGAATCGGTGCAGCCATTCCGAAGATTACAGACAGACATTTTTAAAAATGGTTTTTCATGTCCTTAATGGCATGCAAATAACACCCTCAGCTCAATTTAGGGTAGTTATTTTGATATTACTGACTGACATTCCATTTTTTTTTATTCATAGATACCTAAACGGCTTTGTCGCTGATGCGATTATGCCGCCCTGGTAGTTACAATTTAAAAAAGGTTATTCATGTCTTAATATCATTCAAATAACCCCCTGAGCTTAATAGAAGCCAGTTATTTCGATATATACAGACAGATACTTTAATTTTAATTTTTTAAATGTAATTATCAATTAATATTAAAAATTCGAATTTAATTGATAATGTCAATATGGAATTATCATAGTATCAAATTTTAATTTATACTCCTGAAATATTAAATTTCACCAATATTTATAAAATAAATAATAAATAACAAGGCAAACAATAGTACGCTCAACCGCTACTGCCTTGTCAAAACGGAAGTACTCATGATTTGATCCCGTTACTCATTCGAAAAGCATATCGTCCAACACAAATAACGAGACAAGTACATAATGCACACGAAAGAAGGTTTAAATTTCCATTAACCCAAGAGAACTTATTACCTTGCTAGTGCTAAGTAAACAATTTACTAGTCAATTGGCAAATTGAAGTCTTGTTACCTTTGTACTCTATCATAACTTTGTTGTTGTGACTCTTGAGAAAATAGGCTCTAAGAAATAGTTATAAGTGTAGATGCATATACTCTTAACTTTACAATCATTTATATCATTATTACTGAATGTCTTTCCTACTAATTTGAAGGAAACCAGCAGAGCCTGATTTACCCACAGGCACAAGGCTGGAGCCTAGGGCATAAGGTTCGAGGGGCGCTGAGCTTGCCTTTGCTTGTTTTGCGGGTTGCTGGTATCGGGTAATGTTTATTATTTATCCTCAATAAATAATAAACGTTATATATATATATATATATATATATATATATATATATATATATATATATTTTACTTGTTGCTCTTTCTTTATTTTTGACACAAAACAATAAATAGATTTAATGAAACTAATTTTCGGGTGGGGGGGGGGGGGGACTGTGGTGTTTGACGTCCCGATGTCATAGTTAGCCCGGCTATCTTCAGTTTTTGAATATACATTTTTGGTCCGATCTACGCAGAATGAGCTTACATTATCTTGAAGTCTTGCAGTGGTATGCTTCGGTTTGGATTTAATTTTATTAATTATAGGATCCCAAGCAGATGGCAGCACCCATCCATCTTTTCTATTGAAATTAGGATGTTTTTTTTAATTTCAATAGCCTCGCGAATCATCCTTGGTAGGAATCGGTGTTCTTTAGCGAGGATTTGTGGTCTATCAAATTTAATGTAATGGCGCGGACGATCTAGAATCGGTGTTCTTTTGCGAGTGTATCGTCCCCTGGGGGGGGGGGGGGGGGGGTTTATAATGTCCTCTCTAGACCATCACAGTCACGGCCATCAGTCTCAACTGGAAAAGGCCATTTGCACAGGACAAGAACATAGTGCACCGTGCACGAGTGTGTGCGCAAGCAACTCTCTATTCCCCATTCTATTCACTGTCATAGTTCAATGTTACGACAATCCGACATGACCGGAGAGAGATCAGGCGGAGAACAAGCTGCGTAAAGTGCACAGGTAATGACGGCGTACCGGCATTACAGCTTGTCAGCCTCCAAAAGATACCCCTCCCCTACTACTAACATTACATTAGATTTGATAGACCACAAATCCTCGCAAAAGATTCGGCTGTGGAGGATAGGAAGAGCGGTGCCTCGCAACTCTGGAAATCCTACTTCCTAAGCAAAATCCAGAACTTATGGAAGACAGCTTTAGTGTGCCCGATCTCTAAAAAGGCAACTGCTTAGATCCGTTCTACACTACGACCCGAACTACAAACTTATCACAATCGTGTCCTTATTCTCCAAAATAATGGAACCTATTAAGAACTGACAGCTCATAAGGTACCTTGAGGACCACCAGCTGATCTACTTACCAAAAGCGAGGCCTTGTCGTTATTTTGAATAAACGGAAGGCTAAATTAGCCTCTAAACAGCTTGGCGTTCGTAGCAGAGCGGGACAGTACTTTATGCCAGTACAGCACACAGTACCGTCTTTACCATAAGCCCCCTAGGCACGGGCCCCGTGTGCCCGAACGACGTCACGGGGGCCCCCGATAGGCCGATATATTCGCTTACACTATACAATCGTTTTTCTATTTTAGGAAAATATAACGCGACGCAAAAATTTATAGAGTAAATGAGGACGTTGTAAGTGACTTTCTGGAAGCCGAGTTTGACAGAAAAAGTGGCATTGACAGATTTCTTAGGTAGAAAATATGTAGATCCGCGTTTCGCCAGCATCTAAACATTTTTTTCGAGCTGTACAATCGCCTTACTCATAGCCTGGATTTATTTTCGGCAATCTATGTACTCGATGTTGTAGGTTAAATTGATAATAGGAAAAGACATGAATTGAATATAGGTAGTAGCTTAGCGAATTTTAATCGGAGACCAGAACAGTTTTTTTTAATCTTTTACTAAAAGATTTTAATAATTATAAAAAAATATCTAAAAAGTACCTACATTACAAATTCGAGTTTGCAGAGTCTATACAATGCACTACATAGAAGTCGACATTGAGTTTGTTTGGAGGATTTACCGAAAGATCAAACTTGTACGGTGAAGTTTGTGGTGTGATTTTGCTTTGTTTCATAGAAATTATTTAAGATAATAAAAGTTTTAACGTATTCATTTGTTCATTAATTTTATTAAATTTAGAAATTCTAACAAGAATTACGCGATATTTGGATTCGAAAAGGGCCATTATTTTTCCAAATGTATGGTGACTTCTCCGAAACTTGTGCAAGTTTTCCCAATTCAAGCGGTAAAAAAACTAGATATTTAATTATAAATATTTTACCCGTAAATTGATGAATGGTGAGACAAAAATGGCTCCTTTATTCACCGTCGAAGAAATCTGTGTAGGTACTGCTATTGCTGCCGTCTATATAATGCTACTAATGCTACTGGTACTGGGCATAATTTGAGTTCTCTGAATGAATATAAAGATTGGAACCATATAAGTAACTTATTAATTGAGTATGAGAACAGTTTACAGTACAGGCTATTAATGATGAATTATGTAAAGCAAGCAAAGCAAGAAGCAAAAATACTGGAGGAGTTGACAGTTAGTTGCTGTCTCAATATAATACAGAAGTCAATTATTGGGAGAATGTACTTAGAAGAATTGTTGCAACAGTGAAATTTTTAGCTTCTAGAGGTCTTGCTTTTCGTGGTGATAATGAGATATTGGGGTTTCAAAATAACGGGGATTATTTAGGATGCCTAGAATTAATTAGTGAATTTGATCTTTTTCTTGCTGATCATATACGAAACTGCGGCAATCGTGGAAAAGAAACAACCTACATCACATTTGTCTGCAAATATTTGCAATGAGTTTATTAATTTAATGGAGCAGCAAGATTTAAAAACAATTGTCAACTAACCTTCATCGTTAGATACTTAAAATACGGAGAGCCTACTGAGAGATTTTTGCAGTTTTTGTCTATGGATAAACATTGTGCAGAATGTATAGCAAAAATCATTTTAAACGTTTTTGAAAGCCATAATAATTTTTTCTGAAGCTTTGTTCTTAATTGCAAGTGACTTCAATCAACCAAGAGAAACAAGAAACGAAACCCAAAGCCTCGCAAAAAATGGAGAATTTGAATACTATAATTTTAACGGCGATATGGAATGATTTTTTGGGAATTATGAACAAAACCAGTTTAAGTTTACAGAATAGCACTATAACCTTTTCCGTTGCAACAAAACTTTCGCATCTCTGATCGATTATGTCAATAACACACGCAATAATTTCCATCAGTACGAATCAATCGAAGAAAAAAAATCCAAATACTGACTATAAAGATAAGTCTTGAAAGAAAAAGAACTTGCAGCACACGCGTTACTTTTTTTTGAAGGATTGTCTGATACTGTACAGTTAAATGGCAAAGAAAAATTTCGTGTAGATACGTTTATTCCTTGTAATCGATACATTAAATTTGTAATCGTTTTAATTTTGTATATGAATGAATAACAATCGATTCTGATGAGTTGACAAAAAGTGCAATGAATTTGAGGAATTCTATCATGAAGATACTAATACATATGAGCTCAAATCAGAATGTTTTTATTTAGGGCAGTATTTAAAGAACATAACAAAGGAATCTATGGATTTGAATATGTAAGGCTGAGTTACATAAACTAATAAAGGTTGAAAAATTAGAAGAAACTGTTCCTTTGCTTAATGATTACCAATTGTTGTGGAGAGCGCTCATATTCACACCTAAAGAGAATAAAAAATGAATTACGAACAACTATGTTACAAGAACGACTAACAAATTAGTCAATAATCGTGTGTATATAAATTGATATCCTTCAAAAAATAGACTTTGAAGATATAATAGAAGATTTTGCACAAAAGAAATCCCGAAAGAAACCACTGTCGTAATGATAACCAATTCAGAACACCAACCTACTTAAGTAATTAATACCAAATAACTATAATAAATATAAGATCATTCATTCACTTTTTTTACTTTCCAACAGGGCCCCAAATTCTTATGTGCCCAAGGGCCCCGGTATAGCCTAAGACTGCTTTGACAGCACACCATTTGTATATTTACAAGGCACAAGTTTTCCCTCACAAGGAGTACTGTTCTCATTTCAATTTCAAAGTTTTGAACAGGAGCGTTTTAATCGTTGACGACCGAGTTCTTTCTGGTATGTCTAGTGCGAGTTTTTTTTACGTGTTCGATCCCGAGAAAGTTAACTACGATTTGTATGGAATAAAATCAGCGCCAACTAGTGGCAATAAAATCGGAATCACAATTCAGTGGTCGACATCGACCATCGAGCATTGACTCGCATTTGACAGTGAGAACCACAGAACATATATACCCCTAAAGTGAGAACGTTAACGCACGTGATTGGTTGTTTCTAGTATTTTGCGAGTGCGAGCGATACGCCGTTGATATCGAAAAACTTTTCACCTAAATTTTACAGTGAGATAGAAGAATGAGAATAATTGTTGAAGAGTTAATTTTATTTCTTTTTGTGAGAATGATATATAATTTAGGCAGGACGTTTTTTTTTCGTTAAGAGGATGTTTGCAGCCACAAAGGCATTAATAACTAATAATAATAGATGACTGCTATTATAACGTTGTTGTTGAAGCAAGAGCTTGTGCATATTTTAGTCCGTTGTTACACACCGAAGACAGGTAATTTAAGGATAGATATCACTTTTACCAAGAAAGTATTCAAGTTTTTGTGTAAAGAGCGTTTGATAAATCCAAGTTCCTACCATCACTATTTAATAATTAAGTCAATTCCTCCCAATCAGGCCATCCTATCGCTTGCATTAGATGATACTTTGCTGAGGGCTCCATGCTGAAAATCTAATAAATTCTCGTCTGTGAAACCTCATAATTTCAAAACACACGCATCATAAGTTCATCATTCATCATCATTACAGCCCTTCACAAGTCCACTGCTGAACATAGGCCTCCCCCAAAGAATGCCACAAAGCACGGTCCTGAGCCACCTGCATCCATCGACTTCCTGCATATCTTACCAGGTCGTCACTCCATCTAGTGGGGGGACGCCCCACTCTTCGCCTGCTGGTACGAGGCTGCCACTCGAGAAGAATCATAAGTTCACTAAGTACTAATTAAATACACTACAAAACTCAGTAACTAAATTCCATTTACTGCTCCATAAATGTCACCATAAAATCATATTAGAACGAAAAAATTTTCATGTTTTTTGCTTTCAATGTAATACTTTCAATAATTAACAATAAAATGGATAATTTACAATCTCATAATACTAACACAAACTGACGAAACCTTGATGAAATTACGAAACATAAACAAATATCATTATCGTTATCATCATTACAGCCCTTCACAAGTCCACTGCTGAACATAGGCCTCCCCCAAGGTATGCCACAAAGCACGGTCCTGAACCACCTGCATGTCTCACCAGGTCGTCACTCAATCTAGGGGGGGGGGGGGGGGGGGTCACCCTACACTTCGCCTACCGGTACGAGGCTGCCACTCGAGAACCTTTCTTCCCCATCGGTTGTCGGTTATTCGAGCTATATGGCCGGCCCACTGCCACATCAGCTTACTAATCCGTTGGGCTGTGTCGGTTACTCTGGTTCTACTGCGGATATCCTCATTTCTAAGTTTATCACGCAGAGACACCCCGAGCATAGCCCTCTCCATAGCTCGCTGAGCGACCTTGAGCTTCCTCATATGGCCAGCAGTGACGGACCACGTTTCAGATCCGTAAGTCATCACTGGCAACACGCACTGGTTGTACAATTTCATTTTCAGGTTTTGAGGTCTGTGTAACGAGAAGATGTGTTGTAGTTTCCCGAACGCTGCCCAGCCGAGTTGAATCCGTCGATTGACCTCTCGGTCGAAGGTTGGACTTACCTAGTCGGACTATTTGTCCCAGGTAAATATACTCGTCAACAACTTTGAGCTTAGTCTTACTTAGTTGGGAGCACCCAACAACTACCAGCATAGGTGTGACATGGACTTTAAACATGATTTTTGTTTTGTCCATAATCATCTTAAGACCTATCCGTTGGGAGACACTATTGAGGTCATTGAGCATAGTGCTTAGGTCCTCCAGCGATTCTGCCATAAGCACTGTATCGTCGGCAAATCGAAGGTGAGTGATGTACTCGCCATTGGTGTTAATACCACATCCTTTCCAGTCTAGTAGCTTGAAAACGTCTTCCAATGCAGCGGTAAAGAGTTTTGGGGATATAACGTCACCCTGTCTTACACCTCTCTGCAGTTAGATAGGTTTCGTACTCTGATTCTGTACTCGGATAGCCATTGTAGCTCTACTGTACAAACACTTCAGCACTTCGATATACCGACAGTCAACTTGGCACCGCTGAAGGGACTGCATAGGTACTTTTTTTACGTACCTACTACTAATATAGCTGCAGCCATGCTGCAGGTATATTAGTAGTATAGTTGTAGCACGAATGGGTCGGCTCGACTGGGAAAGGACCACGTTCTCACATAATACCAACGTAAAATAACAGCTTTACGCTGCTGTGTTTTTGTGGTGAGTGTAGAGAACCGGAGACCCTTTTTACTGTAAAGGAGGCATTCTATATTAGTCCTCACGGGTGACAATGCATGTGCATTTTGGTTTTTAATAGAGGATAGATGTAGGTGTCTATGGGCCACTGCAACCATTTACCATCAGGTGGACTGTGTGCTCGTTTGTCACCCTTATCCTATAAAAAAAGTCCACATACGCAAGGCAGAGTGGCAGATTATACTCCTCTGTCTTCTGTACAATCTGCCGCATGGTATGTATGTGATTCATGGTACTAAAGCCTTTTCGGAAACCGGCTTTTTCGGGAGGCTGGAAGTCTTCAAGTCTGCGCGCGAGACGTTTCGTAATGACTCTCGCAAACAGCACGTAGACGCGACTCAGAAGGGAAATTGGTCTGTAGTTCTTCAATAGAGCGTTGTCGCCTTTCTTGAATAACAAGACCACCGCACTTCTGATCCACGCCTCCGGAGTAGTGCCACCATGGAGGACGGAATTAAAAAGCTGCTGAAGGACTTCAATACCGGTTTTCCACCCGCTTTCAGAAGCTCCGATGTATTTCCATCCTAGCCCGGGGACTAGCCGTTTTTAAGGTGGTGGAGAGCCATTCTAATCTCGCTCAGACTGACGTCCGGGATATTATCGGAATAGTGTTGGATAAGAATCGCTCTTGCATCGTTACTCACACTTGCGTGTGGCTCCAACGATGACGTGTACTGCTGCCCATAGAACCTCTCAATCTCACTCAAAATCTCAGGTGCCCCGGCAACGATGCTGCCACATTCGGTCTTCAGCTTTGACAGTTGGCTCTTTCTGGCAGATAGATCTTTGGCAAAGACTTTGGAGCCTTGGTTCCGCTCGATCGCTTCTTCAATACAGGCTGTATTGAAGTTGCGTAAGTCCCGCCGCATGCATTTGGAGATCTGTCTGTTCAATTTCCTGTATGCTGTCAAATCTGTTAAAGAATGTAGCTTCATTTGTTAGACGGGAGAGCCATGAGATTAAGAGTGTGATCGGAGAGTTTTTGTGTTCTTCTGCGGCGGGTCTTGTAGAACTTAGCTCCAACCGTACGGACAGTTTCCACGAGCTTGTCATTCATATCGTCCACTTCATTGCAGTATTCTAGACACTGAAAACGGTTTTGTAACTGGAACTGAAAGGTTTCGGGACTTTGGAACAGAGCACGAGGGGGGCGGAGCGTTGACTTCATTAGACGAGACCTCTCCAACTTAACGTTTAGGTTCAGTGTGCCTCTCACCATTCGATGATCGCTACCAGTTTTCACCCTCGCGATCACGGAGACATCACTGAACAGTTATAGTCTGGTCGTAATAATGAAGTCAATCTCATTTTTTGTCGAACCGTTGAGGCTCTACCAGGTCCACTTCCCGTGAGGCCGCTTCTGGAAGAAAGAGTTCATCATAAAGAGTGCCTCTTTCTCCATGAATTCGGCCAGCTGCTGGCCGCTTGGGTTCCATTGCCCTATTCCAAATCTCCCTACTTTCAGGTCACCGTTCTCTCTTGTGCCTAGTTTTGCATCGAAGTCTTCCATTAACACCGTATAGTGGGTTTTGGAGGAATGCATGGCTCTAGATATATCCTCATACATTTCCTCCACCTCCTCATCGGGATGTGCCGAGTTTGGTGCGTAAACCTGTATGACCTTCAGCGAATACCGTTTGGTGATTCTGAGTATAAGGTACGCAACCCTCGTCGACACACTCTCAATCTTTACAACGTTGTTAACTAGAAACTGGTGGACGATAAATCCGACACCTGGGACTGATGGTCGCCCTCCCGGTAATAGAGCAAGTTGCCGGATTCGAGGATTACCGTGTCCTTCCCCTCTCTTCGGACCTCGGATAATCCTATAATATGCCAGAGTAACTTGTCTATCCCTTCTTCCAGCTCCACGATCTTCTCGTTAGTCGTCAGGGTGCGTGCGTTGTATGTTGCCAGGTCGAGTCGTCTTAGGTGGCAACCAAACCTCTAACGGAGATTCTTAGCACCCCGTTACCATGCCCCGCCGTTACCATGGTCACCACCGTAGCCAGGAATAGCGGGGCCGCCGGGGTTTGGGGGCCGTCGCTTTGTTGCTCTCATAATTGGGGGGTATTTGCCATAGTTGCCACGCTTGGCGAGCGGGTTGGCAACCGCAGTTTTTTTATTGTACTTTTGCTGATATCAGGAAGATGCTGCTGCCCATCTCCTACCTGTTTCCCTCTGTCGCCTTTTACGACACCCACGGGAAGATATCGGGTAGTGGATATTCTTAACCTCCACTACACGGCTAAACAAATAGGTAATAATGAATTGTGATTCCGATTATTGCCACTAGTTGGCTCTGATTTTATTCCATACAAATCGTAGTTAACTTTCTCGGGATCGAACACGTAAAAATCTCGCAGTAGGCACGCTGATCGGTTCGATTTACTGTCGCTGCGACGATATGTTACAACTCATTGCATTTTTATCACAATTTTTTGAAAGAAAGAAAGAAAATATTTATTTCGCCACATAGGCATGGCGCCATATTGTACATAGTTGCTTTTTTATATCAGTATGGACCGTTTGGTCTCCTTCCTACTCATTTTTTCATTATTAATAACAATATAGTATACATGTTGCCGAATGTGACGAAAAGGGGTCGCACTCAGCATTTGGCGTGGCGAACCACAGACGCTGTTTTTCAGTGTAGGCCGTTTTGTCTCCTTCCTATTCATTTTTTCATTTTTAATGTTATTATTAATAACAATATAATATACATCATGTTGCCGAATGTGACGAAAAGGGGTCGCATTCAGCATTTGTTGTGGCGAACCACAACCGCTGTTTTTCAATGTGGGCCGTTTTGTCTCCTTCCTATTCATTTTTTCATTTTTAATATTATTATTAATAACAATATAGTATACATGTTGTCGAATGTGACGAAAAGGGGTCGCACTCAGCATTTGGTGTGGCGAACCACAGCCGCTGTTTTTCAATGTGGGCCGTCTTGTCTCTTTCCTACTCATTTTTGCATTTTTAATGTTATGTTATTATTAATAACAATATAGTACACATGTTGCCGAATGTAACGAAAAGGGATTGCACTCAGTATTTGGCATGGCGAACCACAGCCGCTGTTTTTTCAGTGTGGGCCGTTTTGTCTCCTTCCTATTCAAAGAAGACAAAACAGTTCGAGTAGTGGTCCATATCAATACATTATAAATAAATCACAATGGTAAATAAAATTAAAAAAAAAACAGAAAAAACTACTACATAAATTGTGTTCTAAATTACTAAGCTTAACATCTAAACAACAATGGAAAGACAGCCAAAATACAATGCATTAAAAAATAAAAAAGCTACGGATAATTATTTTTTTTATTAAAACAGAAAAAATCTTAAAAAAGAAACAAATAAAAATAAAAGTTAAAGTAAAACTACTTTGGTGTGCATTTTATTAAATCCTAACATGCTATGTTTATGAAATTATATCATACAAATAAAAAATTGGTAAATCCAATTGGGCATGCATGCGCATTAAAAAATTACGTATAAAATGATTCGACAGCACTACCGGCTACAACACCCTCGAAAACCATGAAAATGACACCCATGATGAAAACATTGGTACCTACTTCAGCCCCCATCTTGGATTTACATTTAGACAGCACTATCGGCTTCAACACTCTCGAAAACCATGAGAATGACACCCATGATGAAAAAATTTATATCTATTGCAGCCGCCATCTTGGATTTACATTTTGACAGCACAATCGGCTTCAACAGACATACCTCAAAACCTTAAAACGAAATTGTACAACCAGTGCATGTTGCCGGTGATGACTTACGGATCTGAGACGTGGTGCTTCACTGCTGGCCGTATGAGGAAGCTCAAGGTCGCTCAGCCAGCTATGGAGAGGGCTATGCTCAGGGTTTCTCTGCGTGATAAACTTAGAAATGAGTATATCCGCAGTAGAACCAGAGTAACCGACATAGCCCAACGGATTAGTAAGCTGAAGTGGCAGTGGGCCGGCCATATAGCTCGAAGAACCGACAACCGATGGGGAAGAAAGGTTCTTGAGTGGCAGCCTCGTACCGGTAGGTGAAGTATAGGGTGACACCCACGAGATGGAGTGACGACCTGGTAAGACATGCAAGCAGTCGATGGATGCGGGTGGCTCAGGACCGTGCTTTGTTTCTTGGGGGAGGCCTATGTTCAGCAGTGGACTTATGAAAGGTTGTAATGATGATGATGGTCGGCTTCAACACCCTCGAAAACCATGAAAATGACACCCATGATGAAAAAATTGGTACCTAATTCAGCCGCCATCTTGGATTTACATTTCGACAGCACTATCGGCTTCAACACCCTCGAAAACCATAAAAATGACACCCATGATGAAAAAATTTATACCTACTGCAGCCGCCACCTTAGATTTACATTTCGACAGCACTGTCGGCTTCAGCACCCTCGAAAACCATGAAAATGACACCCATGATGAAAAAATTTATACCTACTACAGCCGCCACCTTAGATTTACATTTCAACAACCCTATCGGTTTCAACACCCTCGAAAACCATGAAAATGTCACTTCACTTCACGTTTGTTCACTTCTCACACTACTTTTAGTACGTACTACTATTATTTATTCTGTGCTTTTAAAATATTGTAATAAAAAAAATCTCTTATTATTATTATTATAATCAAGTATTTAAGAAATTTGGTTATTCGAATATTGTGTATTTATACAGCGATCTTTTTGAGCCGGTGCAAATAATCGAAACAATATCCACTCACGACGGCGACGGCGATTGACGCCGAACTGAGTCTAAGTGGGTGAGTAAACTACTCTGTGGCTGTAGCTCCCCATTTACAGAAATGATTAACATACAAGGCTACCAAATTAACTAAAATTTCGCCATTTTGGAGCCGAAAAAAATTAATTATACCTAAACAAAACAAAATTACACTGCCATTTCATGGCCATTCAGTGGCTTCCCACATGATAGATGAAGAGATTAAAAAATAGATTGAGTCAAACAATTGATATTTTCAAAAGTTATCGTGTTTACAAGCCTTGGGACCATGATAAATCCACACCATAAGCCACTAAAACCCCTTTTTTATTTAAAAATAGCAATTAATCGATTTAAAAATAAATTAATAAGTTCAACAATCATTTATCTTTCTAACAATGTGCTTTTTATATCATTTATATGTATAATATGATTGCTAGATACGATTTTATTCGATAAAACGTTGGAATCTTAATTTTTAGGCGATAGTAGAACATACCTTGCGCTTTCGGTTAAGGCATGCAATATAATTTATTATATTATGGGCGCGCGCACGTAAGTTTATGGGTGTGTGCGTGCGCGTGTGTGTGTGTGTGTGTGTGTGTATGTGTGTATGTGTGTGTGCGTGTGTATGCGTGTGTTTATGTGCGTGCGTGCGTGTGTGGGTGCGTGCGTGCGTATGTACGTGCGTGCGTCCGTGCGTGCGTGCGTGCGTGCGTACGTGCGTGCATGTGTGTGTGTGGTGTGGAAGTGTACATACAAGTAAGTGGTTTATTATTCCAGCATTTCGCAGCGGTGTACTTGAAGCTACCTCGAAAAGCTGCAATGTAATATGTGGGATACATAATTTTTTTATAGGAAATGGGGGCAATCGAACATGCGGCTCACCTGATGGTAAGTGAGTACCACCGCCCATAAAAAACTGCAAAACCAGGGAAAATGCAGATGCGTTGCCGGTTTTTAAAAAGAAGCGATAAAATACGCAAAGAGACGCAGTGCCAGTGAGTCAAGCCAATCGGAAGGAACTCGGTCGCCGACGATTCGAACCGCTCTTCACTGGATGCGGTCAAGTGAAAGGAGCTGGCCAGAGATGGGAACAGTATTCCAAATGAGGCCGAACCTCGAGACTTTTTTCAACAAGTCTCGACTTCAGGCGCAGGTTTTTCCGGTACTCGGTGACGTTTTCCCCAGAAATATTGGCACGGTTGGTGTATAAAGCATCACCAGTGCTATCGTCTGCATAGCAATGAATGTTACCGGTTTGCAACATATCATTGATAAGCAGAAGAAACAGCATTGGTGATAGCATACAGCCTTGTGGAACACCAGCGTTAATGGGCTTGTAATCTGCAAGAAAACTGGTGATCCAATTGCACAATTTCTCAGGAAGCCCATAGGAAGGCAGCTCCAAAAGAAGCGCTTTGTGCCAAACCCATCGAAGGCCTTCGCTAAGTATAGACTAACGGCCAACGCCTCCTCCTTGGACTCCAATGCCTCCCCCATCTATGAGTTAGGTAACCTAGAAGATCACCAGCTGATCGAACTACACGGAAACCGTACTGGCGATCACTAAACAGCTGGTGATCCTCAAGGTATCGCATGAGCTGGCAGTTAATAATGGTTTCCATTACTTTGGAGAACCAGGAGGTGATAGCGATAAGCCTGTAGTTGGACTTATCTTAGCGGTCGCCTTTTTTAGGAATCGGATGCACCAAAGCTGTCTTTCATGAGTTCGGGACTACGCCTAGGGATTAGGAGTACTGGAAAAGACGCGTTAAAACCGGTGCCAACTCCGGAGCACACGTCTTCAGCACAATAAGTGGGACTCCATGACTCCATCAGGCCCACTCAACTTGTTGACGTTCAGGGAAAGGAGTGCTTTACGCACAGAGCGATGTGTAAACAGCACTTCCTGCATGGAGCACTCACATCGCGAGATGGTCGGCGGTGTGTTCCCCCCGCCATCTAGAGTCGAGCCTAGCAGATTGACTTTCTCCTTTGCGTCATGGGCCAGTGAGTCTTCCGCCCTGTGCGAGATGGCAGAAATGGCTGACAGAAGTTCCCTTGGACAGCCTTGGCGAGAGACCTGAATGCACGTGTTCGCGAAGAGAGGCGAACTAGTTTCTCGCCAATTCTGTCGATGTGCTCTGACTTTGCCTTGACAATGACACTTTTGAAGGACTTGGGACCTCCGATAGGCACCACAGATGATGGAATAAAAAATTCCATTCCCCAAAGTAGGTACCACATCAGCGACCGAATCAACAACAACGTTGGGATTATCCGGCGAGAAGAAAACCTGCCCCCAAGAGTAGGATGAAAAAAAGACCGCATTCCGTCCCAATCGGCCGACCTATAGTGACAAACACGGCGGCAAGCTGCAGATCGCAACTGCGATGGGAGCGTTAATGGTACTGTACTCCGGATCAGACAATGGTTCGAAAAGCTAAGAGGGGCGTTGACGGAGACCTGATATCCATCCTGATAATATACATAAACAGATTTACCCGCATGATTGGTTAAACGGGAACCAAGTCTATAGTAATAAGCTCTAGTGTTGTATGTAGTCAGTGGCGTTTCTACCCAGGGACTAAGCGGGGCAGTGTCCCGGACCCCCAAGCTCAAGGTGCCCCTCAGCCTCCATGAACTGAACATGTAATTGAATGAAAAAAAAATTGTGTTTTAACTTATTGGCCACTGACCAACAAACCTCGAACGGTTCGAACTGAAATAACATAAATTTCTCCCACCTCCATCATTGTTAAATTTAAAAAAAAAATCATTGTTAAAATAAAATCGTCGACTTTGATTTACTAAGTACCAATATTATTAACCGTAGCCTACTTCGTCATTGTTTATTTATACCAGCTTCCACTCGCAACTTCGTTCGCCTGGAACGAACCAACATTGAAAATTATCCCACAGGATCCTTTTATGTTTGTTAACTTTTTCTGCTATTCAAACTTATTTGGAATGTATAGTACCTTCCGTAAAAAAAATTCTACATGACAGTGAAAAACGTATCAATATCCGTTGCGTGGTTGCGTAGTTTAAAAGAAGTAAATAGGTTAGGGGTTGTTTTGAAAAATCGAAAACTAAGTAGGTATTCATTTATTTTATCAACAGAGTACTCAACAGTCAATCACCCCATAAACTAAAAAGTGTCGTACAAACTATTACACATTATTTTACTCTCTGTGGGTTTGAATATTACAAAACTATTACACATTATTTTACTCTCTGTGGGTTTGAATATTACAAAATCCTATAAAAGGAAGCTATGTTGTCACAATTTCATGCTTCTACGTTCTGCGGTTTGAGCTGTCTGTCATATAAATATTTTTCATATACAACTTGTAACTCATTTTAAAGCCGATTAGATATTAAAATTATGAAAAATGTTAATTTTATTAATTTAAGAACCTTATGGCCCTCCGTAAGGGGTTGGTTTGAAACATCTCAAAAGGTTACTTGAATATAGGCCACAGGATGCCACGCTTGGCAAGCGGGTTGACAAACGCAGTTTTTAGTCGTTATTAGGAAGACGCTGCTGCCCATCTCCTGATTAGTTTTCCTCTGACGCCACTTACGATACCCACGGGATGATATGGGGTAGTAGATATTCATACACCGCCACTACACGGTAAAACCCCTGTTACTAAGGGTTGAACATTCCGAAATTCTTTCTTAGTGGATGCTTACGTCATAAAAGGCAGCTACTGTCAGATTTCTACGTCTAGTTTTTTGGGATGTGCGTTTTAATACAATATTTTTCATACAAACTTTGCACCCCCTTTTTAAGACCCTAACGGTAGATTTTTGAAGTAACTAAAAATGTGAAATATATAACTTTTAATTCCAGAGTGTAAGCACTGACTTTCAAATTAAAAAAAAAAGTTAATTAATTTATCCCCGTTTATACCCTTAACGGGTTATTTTCAAAAATCGCTAAATCCGACTTAATTTATTTATTATTCCTTTTTTATAGAAAAGAGGTCACGAACGAGTACACAGTCCCCCCCCGATGGTAAGTGTTTGCTGTGGCCCATAGACATCTATGTTTAGCCTCAACTAAGAATCAAAATGTAGATGCGTTGTCACCCCTGAGGTTTAGATGGAATGCCTCCTTCATAGTAAAAAGTGTCTTCGTGCTCTACACTCACCATACGAAACAGAGCAACATTAAATTGCTATTTTAGGCTGGTGTTCTCTGAGAGCGTGATCTATCCCTGGTCGAGCCGACCCATTCACCATTCGTGATACATCTATAATAAAGCTGTTTAGTAAGTTTCAATTTATCCCCCCGTAAAATAAAAAGTTTCATACAAACTGTAACATCCTATTTCATCTCCTTAGACGTTGAATTTTCATAAATCCTTTCTTAGTTCAGATTTCTACGTATAGTGGGATGTGTATTGATAGATGAGTCAGTTACTCAGGATATATATTAGCAAGTACGATGAAATATTATCTGCTGGGTTACACGTACTACATAGTAGTAGCTTTGCTTTATTACGCCCTGCAGTGGGCGATAATTTTAAAATATTAGCATCGTTTATATAGGCTGTGACATGTGTACGTGGCGGTACGTCATAACAGTATCTAACACAGGCATTCTGGACACGTTGTATGAGATTTTGTTAGCGTACCAAGTGTCTAGGTCTAGGGCCTATCATAGAGTCTGCATAGTTTATTATGATAGAACTAATGTTTCGCAGAGTTGAACAGAGATCAGATCCTATATAATCTCTTATTCTCTACATGACTTTTCTAAACCATAACTTTTGGGACGGTCTGCCACTTGGCGAAATCGATGATGATGATGATAAGGTGAACAGCAGGAATCACGATCTAAAGGCCCTGTAAATACATAGTGTGTACACATCAGACGCTACTGTAAACTACTGTAAAGTGGTTGTCGTAGTGGAACATATCAGATGTTACTGTAAATAATAAATAGTACATAGGTTCTCATGGAACTTCAGATTCTATTTTAATCATATTGACATCATCCTATGGCACTTAAATTAAGTGCATATTAATTAGTTAAGTGTACTTCTTTTAGAGGCAATTCCTAGAAATCTCAGTAATCTCCTTAGACAAAGCTAAGAACATGTTCATTCATCACCATCATCATGTTGACATTTTGTAAATTTTTCGATAACATCCGGTTGGCAAATACTTAGCTTTGTTATTGGCTAAAGATTTGACTTTTCTACCGACTTCAAAAAGGAGACGGTACTCAATTCGCCTATAAGATTTTTTTATGTATGTTACCTCATAACTTTTTTCTGGGTGAACCAATTTCGATGATTCTTTTTCTAAACTGGGGCTTTTCATGTGGTCCGATATAAATTTGATCAAGGTCTGACCAATAATTTTTGAGTTATTCTTAATAATTTATATTGAAGTCGACTGTACAAAACTTTTTAATTTTACATTTTGTGGAAGTCAAGTTCAAACCCTATTTTATTCTTACTATACATGTTGTAAGTCGGATAACGAAACAGTCGTTTATAGAGCAACAGTCGTTTATACGCGTAGTATTGATCGTAGAAGTGACAATATCCGTTGATTGCAAAACATAGCCTAAAGTTACATTTCAGACAAAAATGTAAATATGTTTTTAATGTTTCGAGCATATTCCTTACTATGATCACCTTAATATGAACAAACTTGTGTCTGAAGTCTTTGTTCAACAAGTCTTGGATTGGGGGCGACTAAATTTAGTCCCAGTTCAATCCCCAGAAGACACAAATTTGTGCATTTACCGCTAAAAAGAACCCCTTTGTCGTATCTCCTCAGTTTCAGGGTACTCCCCTTGTTGCCTCAGCCAGTATCGGAATCCTCGGCTTCGACATATCGAATGACGTACAGTTTCGTGGTCAGAGAAGGTCAAATTGGCCTCTAAAAAGCTTGGCATGCTCTGCAGAGCGTGACAGTATTTCTTGCCGGCACTGCCCCTGCAACTTTACAAGGCGCAGGTTCGGTCTCACATGGAATACTGTTTCCATCTCTAGGCCGGGGTTTCTCAGTGCCAGCTCCGACCATTTCATCGCACCCAGCGCAAAGCGGTTCGAATCGTCAGCGACCGAGCTCTTCTCATCGGCTTGACTCTTTGGCAATGCAAAGAGATGATGCATCTATGCACAAACACAGGTGCACTATCTATTCCCTCACTCTTACAGTCTTATGGGACGAAAAGCCGACAAGAGATAGATCAGACGCAGGATCAACGGCAATGACAACTTTATGTGCTTTCCGAGGCACGGGGGTGAAAACTGTCAACAGCTCGGAGTCAGGAGCTGCTACTGAGAATTACTCGACAGAAAAAGATTTTGGCAAGACCAGAGATTCGAATCCGGGACCCTAAGATCAGCAGTCGCACTTACGATCACTGGACTAGCGAGGTAGTGCTCACACAGCATTACTCACCATAGGATTTTGTTAACTATATTCAAAAATCATGTTCACTAACTCGTCGTGTTCATATCAAGGTTATAGCAACGACGGGATTGCAAATAATTGTATCGTATTAATTACACATCAAATAATTGAAATAAAACAACAAAAAACTAATATTACGTATCAAAATTAGATCGAAAATCAGCAAGAATAAATGTTTACATGAATGGTTCGCGGAACGGGTTGTGTAGTCGCTTTCTTTGGTCGCTAATATTATGTACAATTTTAATTAATACTGAGGGCAAAATAGTTTAACTATTGAATTACAAAAGTGTTCTTAGTCCGAAAAGGAATCAATCGTTTTTGGGCCCACAAGAAATTTTCGCGACATTCAATGGTATTATATACAAAAAAAGATACCAATTTATTATTGTAAATAGCATAAAGATCGTATGAAATTCTAAAAGGAATCAAGAATTCAGAAAAAAAGAATTGTTTTAATATTTGTGTTCAGGTCATTCGTTCTGCTAATGTAACATTTAAAAAAATTGTAGCAGAGATGTGCTAATTCGGAAGAAACTCGATGCGAGTTAACTTGAGTCGAATAGTACTAGAGTTACGCAACACGAATTGGCGGCACGAAGCTGACACAGTTTGTTACAAATTACTTTTATATTTTGTTCTCCATCCAACATAATTATTATTACTAAACTAAATACGTAGTTATATATTTTTGTTTTGCGTATAGACAACCTTCATAAAATAATATCACTCTAACTTTATGACAATTATACTTAATCAGTTTATTGATATTACATAATATATCACTAAATTGTTCGAATTAATAAGTCGAGTTAATCACTAAATTCTAGACGGACACTGCATTGACCGTAAGATAAAGATGCGACTCAAGTAGAATTTTATGACTCGAGTGACGCGATTTAATAATAATTTATCATGTCACTCTAGTTGTACTTGAGTTTTTGATTCGAACTGACTATTTACAGTCCCTGCATCGATTGAAGTTTATCACTCGAGTTGAGAGTAGTGATTACTTTAGTTAAAGCATTTTTAAATAGGTACCTTTATTAAAAATGTAAAATGTGGCAATGTGAAATAAAAAACAAATATTTATTTATTTGTAGTATTTCCATGCTTCTTTTTCATATCTGTAGTATTCCAAAATCTATAAACTGCTTCTTACATATGTCGCTTCCATCTCGATTTTTTTTAAATAATGCCACACTGACGATTTTTGTTTTGTTGCATCATTGTTATCACTGATATTACAAACAAACAAGTATGTTTAAATCATATTTTATGTTACGCGCTACTTATACGAAGTAACAAAAAAATAAACAAAAATGATAGCACAATCACGATATTATAAATCAAACTAAGTTCATATTTGTTTACAACATACCAAGATACAAGTTTAAATTTCGATGTAACCAGTGACGTCACCCACAGCGCCTTATACTATATGAATTAGTTGATTAGATGATAGAATTAGTGGATTAATGAACTGACATCTATCTAGTGCTCTCCGAACCCACACGGTGCGTCAAGTTGACTCGGTAACTCGAGTGCAAGCGGACTCGACTAAAATTTATTTTCACTCGAGTACCGAGTTACACAAATTCACTCGATTGAAAACAGAGTTCGAGTTGCATCACTACTGTAAGAATATATTTTGACGGCTCCATGGCGCAGTGGCTTAGCAATCAGTTGTTGCGCTGAGGGCCGCGGGTTCGAATCCCGCACGGAACAAGTATTTGTATGGCCTACAAATAATTGTTCTGGGTCTGGATATTTGTCCTTGTGCAATTTATGTTTGTAAACTGCCCCCACGACACAGGAGAAAATTCTAGTATGGGGGTGACGTTTTTTTTAAAAAAAAATATAGTCTGTGATTAACTATAATTGTTAATATATACGTTAAAATAATTTTTGGTAGCAAAATTAGCTAATAGCAAAAAAATTTTACTTGTTTGTTTACAAGACAATAAAATAAATATCGTCTCATCGATGCACAAGTGTTTAACATAATATGGAGACTATCATTCAGGTTAGCCAATGTACGCATTGCCAATGACATTCGAAATTGGAAAATGAAAACTAATGAGTTTAGTTAGTATGGATGTAATACAAAAGTTTACTTTTACACCTAGAATTTCGGCAGATCTATATACGATCTATAATTTATGATGATTTACCTAAAAAAATGACAAACACAGGTCTTAGAACCTTGTTAAAAGTGACAAAGTATTAAAGTTTTATGTTATTAGTAAAATCTAAATTAAATAAGAGATAGAATAAATACATGAAAGAAGTGTTTGTGTTTGTTAAAAGAAAATTAAATTCTATGGGCCGTTTAAGGAAGCTTCTCTATTTGATGTAGCTTCATCGGCTTTGAAGAACGATTTATTTAACTGTATTTAGGTATAAATACCTTATGTATACAGCAAGTTGCTCTATAAACTTGACTATACCAAATGGCATCAAACATGGATCATAAATTTATGCCAGCCACAGTAGATAGACAGTATAGATAGTAGATATATTTATGTGTAAATAAGTAGTAATTACTTGTAATAGAAGCAAGTATACAGTTTGCATAAGTATTGTAACTTTCTTAAGCCATTTTTACTCGTGTAATGGTTATATCCTTGTTATGTGTTGTTAGCTCTGCAAAACGGGATATTATTTTATAATCGACTATCACATAGATAATATAAAAATAATATCATTTCCCCCTACTTGAAGCCAGTGAAAATAAGAAGTCAGCCAACTTTTACCCAGTTAAATATTGTTGATGTAAATCCATAATTACTACTTGTGTATTTGGTCATCTGGATCTGATTAATGGTGTATACTTTATAACAATTTCTTACTTATTTAACATACTTGCAGAGACAACAAAATACTGAAATATTTTTGATGTAAATCCATAATTACTACTTGTGTATTTGGTCACCTGGAGCTGATTAATGGTGTATATTTTATAACAATTTCTTACTTATTTAATATACTGGCAGAGACAACAAAATACTGACAGAAATATGGAAATGCAGTTTATTGACATTGAAGTATAGTATATACACAGTCTTATCTCATATCTCTTATTACTGAAAGTGTCCTGACTTCTAACATATGTGGAAGTGTTTTTTTTGCTTTATAGTGTTCGAAATGTAAACTAATACAAACATAAACACAGACCTCACATGCTATTTAGATAGCAATAAATATAGAAAAAATAATATATACAATATACATTAACTATTTTCAGGTGAATCGCTTAGAATAAATGTCTTGTAGGCTGAAATCTTGCAGAGCTGCTCGTAGGCAGAGACAAAAAAGTACGTCATATAAGTATTTAGTAGCCATATAAGTATTTACTGGCCATTTTAGAGCGAGTATGACGTATATATACTTTAAAAGCATCTTTAGGTCACTGCATTTATTGTTGTAATTATTTCCAAAGCAGTCTATTAATAGTGGAACAGATAGGTGCGGTGTCAAGACTTTAATATGTTTTGGTTGAATGAGTAAAGGTGCAGTGTGTAAACTTTGTTTTAAAATATATTAACTGATTAGTTATAATACCCCAAATACCATTAAAGCCAAAATGACTAGGTAATATCATGCTTATCTATGTTATTACACACATAAATATGAACTAAGATGTTTTAAAGTGGTTGTGTAAGGATAACAAAAAGACATGTTTAATTTAATTTTAAATTAATTGTATTTTATGATGTTATTATTGTCAGTCATTATCATTTCAAAATACCTTGATAATAACATAACAAGGATATTTTTAATGTTATGAGATATTATATATAACTATTGTAGTTGTATTCAATATCCATATACTTTTTTGTCTCTGCCTACGAGCAGCTCTGCAAGATTTCAGCCTACAAGACATTTATTCTAAGCGATTCACCTGAAAAAAGTTAATGTATATTGTATATGGGTCAATCAACTTTTTTTTGTACATGTGATTCAAAAACTAAAAATAATTAAGAATTCTAATTTCACTGTGATTTTTGCATAGGGTAGTAACTAATACAACCTAGTTTACAAATACAACCTGTGGCGCGACCAACAACGTATGAAACATAATGTTTTAGCATAAAATAGGGTGATATAGCTCATCTTACATCCCCTGGGTAACCAATGATTAGATGATAATTATGTTAATGAAAATGCAATTTTTAAATTTATTTTTTAATGTAATCAATACAATGTAGCAGTAGCAACTTTACGCAAATATAAATTCGGGTAAAGCTAGAATACTTTTATAAAAAAGTCATGAACATGGTCTCTTGGGTAACCAATACAACTTTTTTTATTTACTTTTGAATATTTTGTACTCGAGTGTTTTTATATAGATAATTTTATGTTAAACTTAATATAATCAAATTAATTTAGCTAACCGTAAAGAAAAACTTATAATTAAGCATGTCCAAGAGAAAATAACAGAAATACCTCTTTTAAAATTAGGGACATTTGGTGACCCAAGAGACAAATTCTCTTGAGTCACTAGACTCAAGAGATCTTATTACTATTGTCCAAGGCTTTCAAATTCCACAGCAAAGACTTTTTGATCAGACTTGAAGTTTTTTTTATACTAACTATACCTATTATACCTATATTATTTATGTATTTAATTAACAAAAGTTAAACTTACAAAATGCGATAGTTCAGTCTTTAGGTCAAATAGTCTTTTCAAAACTTACTTTAATAGATATAGAGGTATTAATGATCACAGAAGAACAATAATCTAAAATTGCTACAAACACCTTAATAATCAGCTACCAAAACACTTATTAATTAGTACTTGCATGGGTAACAAAACAAATCACTTTTCAAAAATATCAACAATATCCTTAAATTTATAGTATGTTTGACCACGCTTGGTCTCAATCTCAGGCTTAGGTAGACTAGATATTATGTCGAGATGATCTATATAAGATATATCACTTTTATCTAAACGAAATATTTTGCCATTTTTGACACACCGGAAAAATATAACCCTTATCTCGCCATCATTTTCCAAATCATCAACTATGCAGACATATCTGTATGTTTTTCCTTTGAGATTGCGTACATTCACCAGCAAATAATCTCCTGCGGAATATGCTATTTTGTTCCCAGAGGAACCTGCTTGTTCATTATCAGAATCTCCTGCGGAATATGCTATTTGGTTCCCAGAGGAACCTGCTTGTTCATTATCAGGTTCATTATCAGAATCTTTTGGCGAGTAAATTAAATCGTAAACTGTGTGTTTGCGAGGCTGAAATAAATCGGGGACATTGATTTCATTCTCATGTTGTAGTCTGCTCAAAGGTATATTATCAGAACCGGAGTCTGACATATCAGTATCAATCTCATCCACGTTCATATCTAGAATATTATGAAGAGAGTCTTTTAGAGGTCCATAGATTTTAGGCTGCAAGCATCCACAAAAACCTCTGTTGCAAAAACATCCCAAGGTCCTATATTTCAACTCGCCACAAATGTCCGTGAAGATTTGATGCACCTGTAATGTACCTTGAAGAGGTTTGATGTTTTTAGGTAGCTGTTTTCCAGTAGCTTCTATAGTTTCCTGAGTAACCATGTAAAGTTGAATCTTACTTTTACCTTTCAAAACCTCAAAAATCTTTTCTGCTGTTGGAACATCTGTTCCAGCTGCCACAATTTCATCTGCTTTTCTTTTAAGAAAACCTCCGATTCCATCGGCAGGGCCTTTGCCGTGGCCAGCCTCAAAGAAATTCCAGGTGACTGCAGTAAATTCGTAATCAAATGTTTTTGTGCAGCATAAATAAAAATTTTGCTTCTGTCGATATTGGCTGAACGGACCATCGGTAAAGAAGTGGACTGTTTTTATTTCTGGGTATTTTTCTCGGATATTTTTTAAAATCGGGTCTAGGTGTGTCCAGATTGCTGCTGGTTGGTGATTAGTGCATGAAGATATTGTACAGTAAGAGTCTATTTTAGGTTTGTTACCCTCACCCTTCACGTATGTTACAACTGTGTGAAAAGACACTTGTTCTCTTGATCCTCCAAATTGATGTGCTTGTATTTCTGCATGATATTTTCCATTATAGTTTTCGCTAAAATCAGCTACAACCACCACCTCCGTTTCTTTTATATTATCAATAGCTTCACGGAAACATTTGTACTGTGTTTTAATATTAAAAACATGTTTTTTTCAGTGCTTTAATTTCTTTGTTAAATTCTTTCATTAAATTCTTGACTGTTCCTTTTTTAGTTTCTTTTACATTTTTAATAATTTTCATTGTCTTTTCCTCTTTTTTATACGTTACTTCTTTTCTAATCCATTCATTCCATGAAATCGTTTCTTTGTCTCTACTTGTATCATATGTAATTTCGCTGTCGCAACATTCTTGGCAAGTACCGTACAAACAGGATTGACGTTTAGGATCACACACTGTAGACATGAACAGAGTGTTTAAATTATCTGTATCTATTATTCGGTGTTTCTTTAATTCCTGTGCTTTATACACTGGATTAGTATGGGTCTTACATAGGCACATTTCGCGACCGTCAATGGATGGCTTGACTACGTAGAAAGGTTTATTTCTTGTAAAATAATAATATGAACACTTAGTTTCAGGGTTTCCTTGCTTGAATGTGTGATAAAGATTCTTCATTGTATCTAATAAAAATCTCTTTTGAACTTTAGTTTTGTTCTTTGTTACTGTTTCTTTTCGCCCTACCGTTGGTCTAGATTTATCGTCCCTATTGTAAAAGTCTTCAATTTCTTTTTTCAGTTGCGTTGCACTATCTTTCAGATTCGCTGTTGTTCTCAAATTCCCTGTTAAACCTAAAGCATCTTTTGCAATATTTTTTTTTTCAAAGATTGATCAATTTGATCAAAAAAATAGTATTTTTGTCTCTCTGATTTTTAAGTTTGATATATTTATCTTTTATTGCATTACTTAGAGTCTCATATTTCTCCTTCTCAGTAGTTTTCTTTTCCTTCTTTTCGAGTTTTTTTGTTGTTCTTTGTAATTTCTTTTTGTACTTTTCATATTTTTGCTTGAGTTTTTCGTTTTCTTTTTTAATATAATGTTTTCTCGATAAATTTTAGATCTGTCCCTTTTTACTTTCTTTCTTCCTATTTTTGACGCTTCGTTAACTGTAGGGGAAGCGCACAAATTTTGTTCTCGATCAATATCATCATTTTTATTCTGTACAGCATCGGCTTGCAAATTATCCTCTTGTAATCGTGGAGAGCTAGGTGGCGTTACTTCAAGAACTCTATTAAGATTTCGCGCTCGTTCTCTTTGATTATTTTTCCTTAATCTCCAAATCACTCTGCGTTATATCTCTCTTTAGGGTTTAAATCTGTAATCAGTCTTTTTTTGGCGTGATAGTTTTCTCTCTTCTTTTTATTGTACTCATTATATTTCTCTGGATCTTGTTTTAATTTTTCTTTATAAGGTCTTTGTTTTTCTGCGTTTGTAAGAGGCATTTTTCATATCTAAAACAAAATAAGCTATGTAAGCACAAAAACCCATTACTGAACACAGCAAAAACAAAACCTTGTTCCGTTTATCACTCCTTTATAACAATTTGTAACATGTAGTGAGTATTTCAACCGTTTAATTTACATGCAACACAGTTATGTCTCTTGGGTAACCAAAAATGTCTCTTGGGTAAGAGTGACCCAAGTGACGGGTTAGTCAGGGGACATTTTACATCAAAAGCTGTTTTTATTATGAAAAAAAATGGAATGAAAATAAAATACCACTCCCCGTTGACTTATTAGATCATAATGCAATATAAATAGAGAATAAAATCCATTCAAAAGTAAAAACTTACGATGTTTGGCGTTAGTTTTCCAGCAGAACAACAATAAAGCCACGTTGCTACTTCTCCGGCCGCAGTCGAAATGGCCGAGCATTTATTGTTGTAATTATTTCCAAAGCAGTCTATTAATAGTGGAACAGATAGGTGCGGTGTCAAGACTTTAATATGTTTTGGTTGAATGAGTAAAGGTGCAGTGTGTAAACTTTGTTTTAAAATATATTAACTGATTAGTTATAATACCCCAAATACCATTAAAGCCAAAATGACTAGGTAATATCATGCTTATCTATGTTATTACACACATAAATATGAACTAAGATGTTATAAAGTGATTGTGTAATGATAACAAAAAGACATGTTTAATTTAATTTTAATATTTAATTTTAAATTAATTGAATTTTATAATGTTATTATTGTCAGTCATTATCATTTCAAAATACCTTGATAATAACATAACAAGGACATTTTTAATGTTATGAGATATTATATATATATATAACTATTGTAGTTGTATTCAATATCCATATACTTTTTTGTTCCTGCCTACGAGCAGCTCTGCAAGATTTCAGCCTACAAGACATTTATTCTAAGCGATTCACCTGAAAAAAGTTAATGTATACTATTTATATTATTTTTTCTATATTTATTGCTATCTAAATAGCATGTGAGGTCTGTGTTTATGTTTGTATTAGTTTACATTTCGAACACTATAAAGCAAAAAAAAAACACTTCCACATATGTTAGAAATCAGGACACTTTCAGTAATAAGAGATATGAGATAAGACTATGTATATACTATACTTCAATGTCAATAAACTGCATTTCCATATTTCTGTCAGTATTTTGTTGTCTCTGCCAGTATATTAAATAAGTAAGAAATTGTTATAAAATATACACCATAAATCAGCTCCAGGTGACCAAATACACAAGTAGTAATTATGGATTTACATCAACAATATTTCAGTATTTTGTTGTCTCTGCAAGTATGTTAAATAAGTAAGAAATTGTTATAAAGTATACACCATTAATCAGATCCAGATGACCAAATACACAAGTAGTAAAAATTATGGATTTACATCAACAATATTTAACTGTGTAAAATTTGGCTGACTTCTTATTTTCACTGGCTTCAAGTAGGGGGAAAGGATATTATTTTTATATTATCTATGTGATAGTCGATTACAAAATAATATCCCGTTTTGCAGAGCTAACAACACATAACAAGGATATAATCATTACACGAGTAAAAATGGCTTAAGAAAGTTACATTTCTTCAACTGCATTTGTATGAACGAATTACTTCTACAATCAATCTTTTAGTGCCCAATAATCGCAGTATTGAAACAGCTGAACATATAAAACAACGAGTATTTTTGAAAACTCTTACTGACAAATATTGGTAAACATAATTGTCTTATTTAAATTAAACAATAATTCAAGTTAAAGTTACAGCCTATATACGTCCCAATGCTGGGCACTCCTCAGCTGGGCAGGACTCTCCTAACTTCTGAGAGGGTTTTAGGGCAACGTCCGCCGCACTGCCCCAATGCGTGTTGACGAACTTCACGTTTTCTGAAATTTTTATTTTATTTCTCAGACATGCAGGTTTCCTCACGATGTTTTACTTCATCGCCGAGCACGTGGTAAATCAGCACTTAAAATTAGAATTAACAATTTCATTGGTGCCGGCGGGGATCGAACCCGGGTTGCTCGCGTACTGTGAAATTTACAGCGAGCGCTAACCATCTGAGCTACCATGGCTCTTTAATAATTAGGTTATAGTTCTTAGTAAAATAATTACTAAGAACTATAACCTAACATTTTTATACATTTATAATTTAATTTGTTTTATAAATATACTAAATTATAAACTGTGTGAATCATTTTTAAGCAATAAGCATCAATATATCGCTTATGTTTCCGATATATAAAACTCCGATATTGATATATTTATAATTATCAATATTATATTGAAAATCCAATATTTTAAAAATATAAACAGCCCTAGTTTGAACTGATCAGTTGGAATAATCAGTTGAACTGACCGTGTGGGTCGAATTTTTTTTGGATTAAATCCGTTTGTAATGATCAGTTGAACTGATGTCAGTTTAACTGACCGTGAGTGGGGACCATTAAAGTACCTATAATTGCTGAACGTAACGAACTTTGATTAATACTATTAATTAATTTATATAATTAATTCTATACTATATACACTATTCTAACTCATAATATCTGTGAAAATTACTAGAAAATCGCTTTTAGTGTGTTTTAAGGTTATTGTGATATGCATATTTCAATTATTAATTTCTCAGAATTCCCATTAGATGCGATAAAAGTAATATTAATTTTGTAATCTATAGATCATAAGGAATAAATCGATATATATTTCATTAAAATTCTCTGAAATTCGTGGTGGGACCATTCTCCATACAAAAAGAAATTGTCTCCGAAAATCTGACGTTTAGATAATTTCCTTGTAACGTTGACTATACTTAACGCCTTTTTCTTTTCCAAACTTGGCTGGCACACTGCCCCTTTGCTTAATGTATAAAATAGTTATAGAAATAATTATGTTTTGTTTTCAGACATAATTATAATTTCAATTTAAAGAAAAATATTTATGCTTAGCCGCTATCAGCCGCCAAAGAAAACTATATATACAATTTTCGCCGATAAGCAATACATTTTTGGAAGTATTGTGATGAAGTACGATATGACCCCTCGCTAGATGTATCACCTAGTAAAACATGCAGGAAGTCAATGGATGAATGCTAATGTCGACCAAACGTATCCTTAGCTGTGCCCGGTCTATCAGCTCAATATCAAGCTTATTGGCAAGCATAGTCCTGTCTGTGATGATGGCCTGGTCCCAGTAGAGCCAAGCGTGATTATTTTGAGCAATGCTTCTGGCAAGTACTTATAATAAGGCAGTTTTCGATCCACAAAACCGTATTTCAAGGCGAGCCCCTGGTGTAGGATCCTGGCTACTAAGTTTCGTGTAGCCGGACAACCGGAGAAGACATGCCTAAATGATTCACCGGGACGGCGACAAGCTCGACAGATGTCGACGGTGCCATGCCTTAGGATATATATCCGATAGCATAGCTAGTGGAGGGCGGGAACTGTGTTTACAAACGGCTCATGTAGAGCCTTGTAGAACCTCACGTGGAGCTCCTTCTCCTTCCATAGGATCTCATGCTCAGAAATGCTTTGTACCGCCGGGTCTTGCCATTACTCGTTGGCTAAGCATAGAGAGGTAAGCCCTTTACAACACGAAATGACGTCCGTGTACAATGGATCATCCGATCTCACCAGGAAATAATTTCGGAGCCTGCACACTTCGCGATTATGCATGATGGGAGCACTTAAAAGCCACGCCCACCAAGTTTCCGCGGCAAATACAGCCTCATTACTAACGATCTCGGGTGATCCATCTTGTGGGACGTCATAACAGTGCGGACTTTTCGTTAGGTTTGCCTGAGTCCACCTGAGTATGCTAAAGGTATACATGAGAACGAGCATAACCCAACTGTTATATGCGACTGCCTTATTTACGCCCGACAAGAGACTGTTAAGCACTTTTGTCAAGCCTGTAAAAAATAGATCGCACACAGATTGTTTCATCTCCACATCATCGAAACTTATATTCTGTGAAATACCCAGGTATCGGTATATTTTAGCCTCGGAGAGGGTCCTTATTTTAAGACTTATTTATGCCCTCAGAGATAGCAATCCTACTCCTTTCCACATGGATGACCGCTCACTTATCAGTCCCCAGCTCCATTCTAATAGAATTGCTGAGCTCACAAGTGATTTTTAGCCATTCCATAAGATTTATTTATTTACAATTAACTTGAGATCCATGTAAAGAAGGTAGGTCACTTTTGCCCCTCCCTTCTGAAGCTTAAATCCCCTCCGAGAGCCCTCCAGTAAGGTACTGAGAGGATTTAGTGAGATGCAGAACCAGATTGGACTCAGAAAATCGCCCTGGAAGAAACGTCTTCTTATCCTTATGTGGTTCTCCACAGCCGTCATCCGCTCGCCCAGATAACAAAGGATCGTACTCCACTGCCACATGTACTGCTCGAGGAAGTCTCTTACTGTACAGTCTACCTTGTATAGATCGAGGACTCTCTTCAGCTATGTATGAGGTACCGAATCAATGCTCTCCTATAGTCTATCCAAGCCGCGAAGAATTTCCGACGGTTGCAGTTAACCACTTTGCCAATGAACACTTCAATGAAGAGTGGTTCCTTGGTTCCACAAGCACCACCCCGAGATCCATTTTGAGCGCGTGACATCACCTAAATTGGGTCCAGGTGACGACTGATTCTCGGGCTCAAAATGGATGTAATAATTGTCTTATATATGGCATAAAACATACGTTATGGGGCGGTATTTGCCCGGATCTGTGGTATCTTGGTATTTAGAAGCCAAATGAGTGATCCCACTAGCGAAGAGACTCGGGAGCGACTTCTGGTCGAGAGGCTCTTAAAACTATCGGGCTAACACAGCGTGACACATTACGAACCCCTTCAGCTAGTAGTGATGCAGTCCGTCAAGCCCCAGACTTTTCCAGTTCGGGGCCCTTCGGACCGCCCCAGCTACGTCGTTCGGCGTTATGATGACGGGATCTATGGGCATAACATTCGTCCACTGACTTACCACAGCATCCGTCCAAGGGCCTTCACTATGGTTTACGGGCTCTAACTACAGGCTGCGATAGAATGCCCGTTCCACGTACTATTGGCCGCTCCAATGTTTTATAGAGCCTCTTCTGATCACTCTGAAAAAGACGATTAAACCGTGTCTACCTCTCGATATATCGCCGAATCCGCTCCCCCAAGCAACGGTTCTATCGGTCGTCTATACGCTCTGTTAATTTTTGCGTTAAATCCGGCTGGGACAAACTGATATTTGTCACAGCAAACATCATTCTGATGGTGCGCACTATTCTCGGCCTCTTATTGCCCGACCTTAAGCTTATCAGTCTGCCGATAAGGGCCCTTGCCTTTGCAATACGATTCTCGATCCTTCCTCTCTAGGCTGGGTTAGTGCTACTTTGTCCAATAGCGCGTCCAGGCGTGGGAAGTTTGGAACCAACAATGCGGCAAACTCCAAAAGGAGCGCTGAAGAGTATCGAGTCCGTATAACAAAAGTATCGGTTGGTTTCTAAGTAGGTTGCCAGCAATGGGTTCAGGGCCTTCACGACATCCCTATTCTGCTTGCGCGGGAGTCACGGTCAATTTTCGAGAGGCGTACAGCGCATTCTCACATTTGCCTCCTCCAATTTACTCATCATCTGTTTTAGTTCATGGGTGACTATTGTATCATCGTCTGATCCATGGCGGCGTCCACATGCTGGTCTGTAGCCTGTGAAACCGCATCCTTTGCCATAGTCGCTTCATTCAATGAGGGAATAACCTCACGCCGTAGTCGTTCGAGTTCGGCATTATCAAATATTTTCGAGCGCATGATGTACCGAACTCGGTCTGCCAGGTTTTGCTCTGTGACTGGAACAGATAGTTTTAACTTAGCAAAGAAGCAATGCAGCTGAGCCCGATACGCTAACTCTCCAGTTTTTTCTCCTTTCAACCTATTATAATACACACAATGCAATGCGTTTGTATTATCATGTAGGAACGTCCATGTCACACCTAGACCGATAGTTGTTGGGAGCACTAAGCTCGAAGTTGTTGACCAGTATATTTACTAAGTACCAGTAAGTCCAACTTCGACCGAGAGGTCAACCGACGGATTGAACTCTGCTCGGCAGCGTTCGGGAAATTACGGCACATCTTCTCGTAAGGTGTACCTCAAAACTTGAAAACGAGACTGTACAACCAGTGCGTGTTGCCACTGATAACTGAGACATGGTCCTTCACTACTGGCCGGATGAGGAAGTAAGCTAAAGTGGCAAAGGGCCGGCCATATAGCTCGAAGAAGCGACAAACGATGGGCAAAAAGGTTCTCGAGTGGCGGCCTCGTACCGGCGAACGAAGTGTAGGGCGTTCTCCCACTAGATGGAGTGATGACGTGGTAAGACCTGCAGGAAGTCGATGCTTACATGTGACTCAGGACATCCATCTGGTGGGCATGATGGCTGCTAGCGGCTGCTAGGTGGTCGTGCAGTCCCTCGCATTCATAGTATCTGACACACTGACGAGCCAAATAGTTACCTACGCGTATTCTTTAGAGTTTATTGAAGGAACGTGCCAAATTTCATACAACCCTGGCAAGCCATTTGCGATGATCAACCAATGAGCTTTAACGGCGAGCCATAAAGACGTTACCAGCCGATTAGGGTCCTTAGGGCCTATTACATGCTTATTCATTCATCAATCAATTCCATCAGTCATGAATTATGCATGAATAGTATAATCATAGCTACAGACCACGCTCAATCTGACAGTAATATGCAAATCTTATAGATAGTACACGTTTAACAGACAAGATAAAATGGATGTTCATAAAAGAAAAGCCTGTTGGGATTTTGATAGTCATATTGAGAAGAAAATGCCTATAAAACAGCTTAAGGTAAGAAAATTGGTTAAAATTAGTCATTTTAAAGTTACAGCCTATATACGTCCCATGGCTGGGGCACTCATTTCAGAGTGGGTTTTAGGGCAACGAAATGTCCGCCGCGCTGCCAAAATGCATGTTGGCAAACTTCACATGCCAAATATTTTTTTCTTATTTCCCAAACATGCAAGTTTCCTCACGATGTTTTCCTTCACCGCCGAGGACGTGGTTAATCAGCACTTAAAATTGCACTTAACAATTTCATTGGTACCGGCGTGAATTGAACCCGGGTTTTTATAGGATAATGGTGACAAGCTAGCACACAGTCCACCTACATCTAGTGTTGCCCAAAATCGGTCTTGGTCTTGTAGTCTTGGTCTTGTTTTTGCATTTTTGCAAGACCAAGACCAAGAACAAGACCGCCTATTTTTAGCAAGACCAAGACCAAAACTGACCGTGCAAGATTTGAGCAAGAACAAGACTAAGCTTGCGAGACACTTGCGTCTTGCAGTTAGGACTGAGTATCGTTTCAGGGAGTATAGGAGTTCGGGTATACGCTTAGAGACTCTATGAGACGCAAAAAAATATAATTAAAAAAAATGGAAAATTGGATTTATGCGCTTTACGAACAATACCATAAACATACATAGCGAATGAAAATATCCAGTAAAAGAAAAAAGAGTGCATCCCTAGTTTTGACCAAGGCACTTTGATAGTGCGCAGCATCTTGTTGTCGGCGTCATCAAAGGTCGGATAACCTAACCTGTCAAAGAAATTGTGCAGCTATTCGAAAGTACAAGGTCAAGATACACGTGCCGGTGGCTAAAGTGCGCGCAAGATAACTCTGCGCGCGGCCAAAATTGGAACTAATCGTGTGCCGCCATCTTACTGTTTATGACAGGTGTCAAAACAACAAGTGTTTTTATTCGTTTTTGCAGTAAATAATCGTCATCATTATGCTGAACGTGATTAAAATTGCTGGCAGGGATATTATCTTGAAGGACAAACGTCCTTGTGAAGAAGAACGAGACAATAACGGGCCTACAGTACCGTTTTCCAAAGTTAGAGCCCATGTTTCATATGTCACAGGTAATTTTTAGGGCTGCCATAATAAATAAAACTCCCTAATTTTCTCAACTTGTTCGTTTTTAGTTTCATCGTATCATTAATATCATGTATTTATAATGGATTGCTTTTATTATGCTTTAGGCGTTTCTGAACGCACCGTCACTCAAATAACTCAAAGGGGTACATAATGTACTTAGCAGCTTCATCTTCTAAAATTGTGACGCCGGGAAAAACTAGGAACCGGAGGAAAAAAATGTTTTAGACGATTTTCATATGTGGTGCTATAAAGCATTTCAATCAATCGTTTGACGTCGTGAAGAAAGGGATTCCTGCCATAAATAAACTTTGGTTGGAATTGAAAGCTGATATTGATTTTAAATATGGCAGAACATCGTTGAGTAGTAGCTTAAAAACTATGGGCTACAAATACAAAAGGTGCCAGTTTAAACGAAAAGTATTGATAGAACGCAGTAATATTGCAGCTTAGCTTCAGCAAAATTTATTCTAAGAAGAATATATTTTCTCTATCCTATTATCTAATATATAGATAATACATCTAAGAATCGTCAGGTATTTGTGCCAAATCCACCAACAAATTTCATTGTAGTGATGGATAATACGTCATACCACACAGATAAACAAAGCGCCTACAATTCCCTATACAAAAGCAGAGTTCCAAGAGTGGTTACGAGAAATGGATGATCGTTGGGCAAAAGCGCAATTATACGAATTAATCAAAAAACACAAAGGAGAAAAAGAACAAATGTTAAATGAACATGGACATGAGGTTCTCCGTTTGACGCCTTACCTCCTGCGATTTAAATCCCATCGAAAAAAATTAGGCAATAGTAAAGAGGTGCATTGCAGAGAAATATCACTCAAGCTCTTAGCGAAATGGCTGAGGTGGCGTTTAGAACAGTAACGACAGAAGAATGGCTCAATGTATGTCTAAATGTAGAAAAAATAGGAGATAAATATTTCGAATCAGATAGGATAATTTATTCATTTCCATATCCATCAGGATATGGAAATGGATAAATTTATCATTAATGTCACAGCCGACACATCCAAGTCTTCTGGTGAAGACTCTAGCATGGATTCTGATGAAGAGGTGCGAATGGAAGGCGTTGACCCACTGCAGGATCATTGTTACACCAAATTTACAAATAGATCTATATTGTATTCAATAAAAGATTAAAAGGTTTCCATGAACTTTTGATTTCGTTCTTTATAATAAATATTTTTAAAATACCTTTTTTTTTTTTAAATCATTATAGACAAAATATCAGTGTTCATTAATCATAATGATAGTCATTTCTAATACGCATATAATATCTTCACCTATAATATTGTTTTATTAATAATTATGTAAAAAAATTTGAAAGTTAATTTGACCAACTTTTAGGTTTTCGATGGAGCGGAAATTTTGCATATACGTTAAGTTTAGATGAAAATAAGTGACGTCACTTTAAATCGAATATGGCGAAATCCCAAAGATGGAGGACTAGTTATTTTTTGTGTATTCCCATGCCCCAAATATCATGTATCAAATAAAAGGGTTTGCTGAGAAGAATACTAAAAATAAAAATGAAGCGTGTTTTTTTTTCTCAAACTCGCTCGCATAAATTAAACGTTTTCATATGTTTTTTAAGGAATAATTTATATTTAAATCTTACCATAGAAACTTGTGTAGTGTAGTGTCAAACTTACGGAAGTTACGATCAAGAAATATATTTATAATACGAATCTTAAACAATAAATATAGGGTTTTAAATTTATTAGGTCTTTGTAAGTTTAAGCTGAACATTACAGTTTTTTTAACTGAGCTTTGGTAATCAATTCGGCCCTTTATGTAGTTTGATATTATTATGTAATTCTAGTAAGAAGATTAAATGGAGGAAAAAAATATTAGTTAAGCTGGTAACATTAAGTACGCCATCAGTCGCACGCAGAGTTATCTTGCGCGCACAATACTATTGATTACGCATACAATCGTCGCCGCCGCGCCGCACGCTCTACATTTGACACTTCTTCTTCTTAACAATTTGCTTTACGGCTCTTGGATCTAGCCCTTCTGAGCCTGAAGTTACAATATATTATAATAATTATCCTTCATAGTATATGGCTTCACAATATGTTGATGCATCACTTTGTGCAGCCCTTCGGAGATTTTGACGGCAACTTGAGCTAGCAGACAGCTGACGGTTGGCGATGGTATCTCAAGGCGCCTAAGCAGACAGACACCTTATTTTGAGAATTACATCACCATCAGTGCCCTTGTTTCACAGTTTCCAATAATAGTTCACATGCGCAGACACTTAATACACAAAATCGCACCACTTTTACATATCAAAGTCCACTTCAAACCATTATTTAAACTATAATACAAGAGCAGCAAACCGACGCTGGTCAAGTTCCCGCCAAAACTCCTACATTTGACACTGTTTGATGGCCGCCACAGAGTACATGTTCCAAAGAATAAAATAAGTTTCCGGGTGCTCAGAATGGACACGAATACATTATGCTGATCTGGCAAGGAATATTGTAATTAGATGTAAGGATAGATTTATATCATAATAATTTATTCTAGTAAGTAATTATTATAATATTAACTATATGGGTTTATAATAATTACTTATTATTATTATTATTATTACCTAATAGATAAAAAAATTTCAATAAATTCACTGCAAATCTCGACTTTTGGAAGTGTGTGTTTGTAAAACACAATTTGATAAATATTGTAGACACTTTTAAAACACTTGAAATATGTAAAAATAGATCTGGATCTTGTCTTCAAGGCTTAGTTATCAACGGGTTGAAGGAGTACCTAAGTAAACCCAGAGCCGCCAGCTTGGAAGTAATAGGCTAATAGGTCATTGCGAGACTTGCGAGACTTGCTGCAAGACCAAGACTGGGAGCGCAATACCAAGACCAAGACCAAGATCAGGTGTATTGGCGCAAGACCAAGACCAAGTATTGTCGTTGTTGTTTGAATAAATTGAAAAAACACAAAAGAATGCAGTTTTGTACTTATTATTATATAAAGTAAAATAAAACTCAACATTCTTTAATTGTTTAACTATATTCTGCTATCTAAAAAAACAGACGGAGGCTGTACATTGTCTGTTTTATTCCTCTCAAAACTTAAGTGTCACATTATTTTCATTATATGGGCGCAACACACTACTGTCCTGTGATCCGAGAGAAAATCCAAGAGTAAAGTTAAATAAATCCACGAAAGTAAAAACACGAAATCTATCAAAAAATAACAGCTACAATGCCAAATGCGCATTATGACAAGCTGAAACTTGAAGTTACTAAGTTAAGTCTCCTTCGGAATATGCAATGATCAATAACCATACTGCCTATTCAGTCGTGTGGGATAGTATTCAAATGTTTTTTGATTTAGTGACATAGCCTATTCAATCGTTTTCTAAATAAATTATTTTTTACACCCCACCTGCCAAACGTAGAAGCTATGGCAAATATGTCCCCCTTACATTATTCTTTGGGGAGGCCTATGTTCAGCAATGGACATTGATAAGTTGTAATGAACGACAAAAATATAACACTTTTACCAGGAATTAAGAAGCAGCTTCACATTTGATACCGATAACGAGTACCCATTCGTGAGCAAAATGTGACAATTTCAGCTAATCATCCCAAAAGGAGATAAACCTCCAGCAGCGGACTGTTTTATAATGATTGAAATAAAGCAAACAGTTATTACATTTCTTGACTATGTTCTAATGAAAAGTCATGGATGCCCATCCATGACTTTTTCTGCCACCAGGCCGGCGCCACTTAAAAGTGAGGTATAATATTTGACAGATTCCATAGCGGGGAAGTTAATTTGTTTGGAAAATATAAAGGTTAACGGTTTTTTTCTGTACTATTAGTTATATTTTATATTAATCGATTAAAAATATATAAACTGAACAATAGTTATTCACAAAAGTAGAAAAATATAAAAAAAGTTTAAAAATGTTCAAAAAATTTATGAGCAAAACACTGCGGCATTGTTTTGTGTATTAATATAATACTCTAGAAACCGATAAACTTTAATTAAAAACTAACTTCGCAATTAAATGACATTGCGTAACAAAAACACTTTACTTCAGTGTCAAATAGCGACATCTGGTGAGCAGAAAATTATTAGCCCTCATTAAAAAGATCGTTTAGCTCGGTTTTAAAATATAAAATAAAAAAGTATAGAAACATTGCGGTTCAGTCGTTGAGCGCAGCGTATACGTACATACGTGATTTTAAAATAAAATGTACTTACTTCAGCAATCTATTTCCACTCAAAGGAAATATTTCGAATATATTTCCACTCATTTCATAGTGTTCTGTCACGTCTTCTTGCATTTGGGCAACACTACCTACATCTATCCTCGTTTGCGACATGCAGAGCATTGTCACCCGTGAATACTAAGATGTAATGCCTCTTTTCCAGTAAAAAGGTTCTCCGGTTCTCTACACTCACCATACGAAACACAGCAGCATTATGATGCTATTTTACGCTGGCATATTGTGAGAGCGTGGTCCTTCCTCGGTTTAGACGACCAATTCGTGCTACAAATATACAATTAGTATAGCTGCAGCATGGCTCTACCACGGGTTGCTCGCGTACTGTGAAATTTACAGCGAGCGTTTAGCCCTGAGCTACCACAGCCTGCAGTAAGCGTACAAACATCTTCACAAACTTTTACAAAATACAAATACAAATTATGTCCAAATACAGTAAACGCACAATTTTTGTAGTAGCCATGATTCATCATTTTCACACTCAACAATTGTTTATTTACTGTACATGCATTATTTTATAATGGAAGCATGAAAGTAAAACTGAAACGAAGAAGTTACTTACTAAAGCATTCTATAAATCGGATATTATCGTCAAAACAAGTTACTTTCTTTATTGAATTGTTGTTTAATCACACTAGCGCACAAATCAGATACCTTATCTCATACGCAACCTGCTTATCGACTGATTTATATAAAGGGACAGCTTGATTGTGTGTGTACCAATCAATTAGTATATATTTGCTGACAAGTAATAGTGTTGCAATTTGTTTTTGCGTTTGAAATTAAAAGGAAACAATGTATTACATAGCGAAATTGCTCGCTATTGTTTCATTGGTTTATGCGCAGCCTAACATTCAAAATGTACCGCACAACATGGTAACAGTTCCGACTAATTGTCCCGAAGGTCAACAACTTATCAATGGAGTATGCCGCGATATTTGGAGACTGGATCCTTCTAATCCTCTCATAATGGTAGCAGAGGAAGTGTAAGTTATTATATATTTATTTTATTAGTGAAAGATCAAACAATAAATTAAGGTATTGATATGTTCCAAGTAAGAAAACATTATCAGTAATCAATCCTTGATATTATAATAGTAAACAACATAATATACCTAATCAAGGACAAATTTAGAGGAACGCAAAAAAGTGTGTCTAAAACAAAATATAATCGATATTTGTGACAATTAAGTTAATAATTTGAATTTTGCTTATTATTCCTTAATTTTAATTTTGAAACGCCAAAAAAACAAGCGATCAAATGACAAATACTAAACCATTTAAAAAGAAGAAAAATTTTACAGGAAAGAAACATTTTTGTACTTAACACATTTTATTATTTTTTTTTAAATGCTAAGGAAAAATGTGGGCTATAATCAGTACTTAGTGTTGTCCACTCTAGCTCTTCTAAATACTTACAATCTCATTGGCATACTGCTAATCAAGTTACCAATAAAATCTTGAGTAATGCGTTTTTAAGATATGAGTAGCCATACGCAGGCGTTCCCCTCTGTTTAAGTATAAGTCCACGCGGTCCTATGCGCACAATAAAACTAGTTGCAGCCACACTGCTCGCTAGACTAAATCTAGACTCACAGATGAACGCCTTCATAATCTGTATCCGAGTTGTCGCTGTCACCGAATGACACTGTTACAATGTATTTCATCATTATTACAGCCCTTCACAAGTCCACTGCTGAACATAGGCCTCCCCCAAAGAATGCCACAAAGCACGGTCCTGAGCCACCTGCATCCATCGACTTCCTGCATATCTTACCAGGTCGTCACTCCATCTAGTGGGGGGACGCCCTACACTTCCCCTGCCGGTACGAGGCTGCCACTCGAGAACCTTTCTTCTCCATCGGTTATCGGTTCTTCGAGCTATATGGCCGGCCCATTGCCACTTCAGCTTACTAATCCGTTGGGCTATGTCGGTCACTCTGGTTCTACTGCGGATATCCTCATTTCTGAGTTAATCACGCAGAGAAACTCCGAGCATAGCCCTCTCCATAGCTCGCTGAGCGACCTTGAGCTTCTTCATCCGGCCAGCAGTGAAGGACCACGTCTCAGTTCCGTATGTCATCACTAGCAATACGGACTGGGTGTACAGTATCGTTTTCAAGTTTTGAGGTATACCTGACGAGAAAATGTGCCGTAATTTCCCGAACGCTGCCCAACCGAGTTGAATCCGTCGGTCGATTGACCTCTCGGTCGAAGTTAGACTTAACTAGTCGGACTATTTGTCCCAGCTAAACATACTCGTCAACAACTTCGAGCTTAGTTTTCCCAACAACTACCGGCATAGGTGTGACATGGACATTAAACATGATCTTTGTTTTGTCCATGTTCATCTTAAGACCTATCCGTTGGGAAACACTATTGAGGTCATTGAGCATAGTGCTTAGGTCCTTAAGCGATTCTGCCATAAGGACTATATCGTCGGCAAATCGAAGGTGAGTGATACCGTATCCTTTCCAGTCCAGAAGCTTGAAAACGTCTTCCAATGCAGCGGTGAAGAGTTTCGGGGATATGACGTCACCCTGTCTTACACCTCTCTGCAATTGGATAGGTTTCGTACTCGGGTTCTGTACTTGGATAGTCATCGTAGCCCTACTGTACAAGCACTTCAACACTTCGATATACCGACAGTCAACTTGGCATCGCTGAAGGGACTGCAGCACCGTCCAAATTTCGACGGAATCAAAGGCTTTCTCATAGTCCACATACGCCAGATATAGTGGCAAATTGTACTCCTCGGACTTCTGTACAATTTGCCGAAGGGTATATATGTGTTCTATGGTGCTAAAGCCTTTTCGGAAACCGGCTTGTTCGGGAGGCTGGAAGTCGTCAAGTCTGCGCACGAGACGATCCGTAATGACTCTCGAAAACAGCACGTAGACGCGGCTCAGAAGGGAAATCGGTCTGTAGTTCTTCAAGAGAGCGTTGTCGCCTTTCTTGCATAACAAGACCACCGCACTTCTGCTCCACGCCTCCGGTGTAATGCCACCATGGAGGACGGAATTAAAGAGCTTCTGAAGGACTTCAAGTACCGGTTTTCCACCCGCTTTCAGAAGCTTCGCTGTAATTCCATCCTCTCCTGGGGCTTTGCCGTTTTTAAGGTGCTGGAGAGCCATTCTAATCTCGCTCAGACTGATGTCCGGGATATCATCGGAATAATGTCGGATATGACTCGCTCTTGGATCGTTACTCACACTTGCGTGCGGCTCCAACGATGACGTGTACAGCTGCCCATAGAACCTCTCAATCTCACTCAAAATCTCAGGTGCCCCGGAAACGATGCTGCCACACTCGGTCTTCACCTTTGACAGTTGGCACTTTCTGGCAGACAGATCTCTGGCAAAGACTTGGGAGCCTTGGTTCCGCTCGGTCGCTTCTTCAATACGAGCTGTATTGAAGTTGCGTAAGTCCCGCCGCATGCATTTGGAGATCTGTCTGTTTAGTTGCCTGTATGCTGTCAAATCTATTGAAGAATGTAGCTTCATCTCCCGTCTAACAGCCATGAGATTAAGAGTGTGATCGGAGAGTTTTTGTGTTCTTCTGCGGCGGGTCTTGCAGAACTTAGCTCCGACCTCATGGACAGTTTCCACGAGCTTGTCATTCAAATCGTCCACTTTATTGCAGTCTTTTAGGCACTAAAAGCGGTTTTATAACTCGAGCTAAAAGGTTTCGGGACTTTGGATTAGAGCACGAGGGGGACGGAGCGTTGACTTCATTAGACGAGACCTCTCCAACTTAACGTTTAGATTCAGTGTGCCTCTAACCATTCGGTGATCGCTGCCGGTTTTTACCCTCGCGATCACTGAGACATCACTGAACAGTTGTCGTCTGGTCGTCATAATGAAGTCAATCTCATTTTTTGTCGAACCGTCGGGGCTCGACCAGGTCCACTTCTTCTTCAATGTAATTAAAAACACACACAAATAAACAATGTATTTGTGTGTGTGAAATTGTTAGATTATTATTTTCATTGTTATGTGTGAGTTTCGTAGTGACACACGATTGTTTTTGTGTGCGCAGATTTTTCCCGCAAAAAATACAGACAGTTCTACATCAAAATACTCTATGGCTACTCCCCTCCGGTGAGCCGGTAGCCCGTGTAGCTCTGTGTGACTGTATAAATAATATTTTATAATTGTTTTGGCAGTATTCAGAGTAACAAGGATAAGGCGCCTCTTAATATGGTAACAGTTCCAACGAACTGTCCAGAAGGACAACAGCTGGTCAACGGAGTATGTCGTGAAATTTGGAAATTAAAAGCAACAAGTCCTATACCATTCATGGCTAAAGGAATGTAAGTTAATTCTAAAATTAATACAGTATCAAATAAATTTTAAAGTTAGTTTGAAGATTATTTTTTTCTCATATTATAGGTACTTAAAAATACACTTTCAAAATTGCAATGTTTTCCAGAGCTTTGAAACCTATTGTACATTAATATAAAAATACGTGTAGGTATATGATATTAAGAAAATAAAAAAATACTCTGATATAACATTGAGTAGCGTAAAGTAATATATTGATATGAAAAAGACATAATATAATAAATGCTTACTCGTATAATCGATACTGATACACAACAAAACCAAACATCAAAACGAAGCCAACTACATTTCACTCCAATAACAGACAAACGCACTATTTGTTGTATTAATTTTGATTGCTTCTGTGACGTACATACTCTGTGACTGGGATTTCCAGAGTAATCTCTGCTGTTAGATAAGGTATTAAGAGTAGCTTTTAACATGAACCAAATGCAAAGCATTTTGTATTTACTTCATGGTTTTTAAACAACTTAGTGCCTCATCGCTGTAATTGCTGTCGATTATGTTTCCAAAAACTTTGCCAGTTGAGAAAACTTTCATGATACTACACTTAAGCCCAGAAATATTAAAAGTATTAAAAAATGTCGTACTGATGTGATACTACATATACCTAATTTATGTTTACCTAATTTCCGCGGCAGTGAGCAGTGAAGTGAGCATGGAAGTGGGCAGCACGAGTATGTAAATGGGTTATTTCTCTTGCCCCTGCTGCTGCTCGCGCTCCCGTATGCTCTCCGAATTGTCGGCTTTTCGTGCAAGTCCACTAGCACAATAAAAACTATCTATCTTTTATCTATTATATGAAAGATCTACGAGTACCAGTGTTGCCAACAACTTGGAACCTGTTATCGCCGTTTTTCACAGATTTAGTAGCTTAATATAGCCTAATTTGAGCTGAGGTAGCCTAAAGTAGCCCAAACATCAAAACTTCGCTAAGAATTAGTAAAAACGTAATTTTTAACAATTTGTTTATTCATAAGATGTACATAGAGTATTAAATTTAAAAAAATCAGCAAACATCATTTGCTGCCAGCAGCAACAAAGCATAAGCAAGACTTTCACTGTCAAAATTTTCTGTAGCCTCTGCTGTGCTGGTGCTGGCACAAGCTTCGCTGGAACTGGAAACATACATTTTCTCCCAGCATGTAAACTGGTCATATGATTGCTCGGTTGAAAATCGTTGCAGCAAATATTTCGGACATTCATATGTGTACGGATTCTAAGAATTGCATTCAGCATGGGTAGTTACATTCTGTTCCTTAATTTTGTCCTTATCGTGCCCATCACGCTAAAATTATTTCTACAATAGCATTACTTAAAGGTAATGAGAGGCATCGCAATGAAAACGCGGCAAACTCTTTAAACATGGGATACCCTCAAGCATTCTGTATTTTCAATACCTGTACCCAAAAATTTACGATATCATTGGGAGAAGCTGTATCGATTACTTCAATGCGCAACGTACTTAAAGAACGTCATTGGTTCATTATAGTTTCCTGGTCAATATTAGGTTTCCCTAATTGCCAGGGAAAATGATCAACGTTGGGTCTGCTGGTTGAGAGGCACACATGGCTTGGTGATAAATGTTCAATTTTTTCCACCACTGACACATTAAGTGGTAGCCTGTCAACTAATTCCTTCACTAAGCACACGAGAACATGCACGCACAGGACTGTTTTGGAGAAATTTCGCAAATAACAGACAAATGAAATAAATAGCCGGTATTAATACTTTTAGTAACAAATTTTATTAACAGCGAAGCGAATACTTACAATCTCATTGCATTCTAAATTTGGTTAATTAATACGTGCAACAGGCTAAGTTAGAAGCCCTACTCCCTAACGCTTTGTCCGTGTATTTGTATCTATCCGTCTCTCACGCGCACTTCTGCAGATGAGTGAGTAACAGTGAGCCTTAGTTTTGGAGTATTCCCCAAAATTAACGTTGGCAACATTGACGAGTACCTTTAACTATCTAATGCTCTACTACTCTACTGTATACTGCTCGTTGTTTGCATGTGAATTTTATGTATATGTGCATATAAAAAGCAATCTGTATATTATGTTTCTTTTTTAACTGACTACGGCAAAGCAAAATCGGGGCTATACTTAAAAAAAAAGTAAGTTTAAAAATAAAGATGCATCCGTCCGTTCGTGTGAGCGTACATGCATGTGATATATTTAATTTTTTTTAATACTATTAATGCTTTAGAAAGTGGTTCACGACAGTAGTCGAATGGCGGATTCGAACCCACGACCTTTCGAGTTCGCGGTCCGCGACCTGCCATTAGGCTATACGTTCTATATCGTATCTAATGGTATAGGTAATTCGTATCTAACGGTATAGTCAATTTTATTCAAAGTGCGTCTTATTTTAAATAGGTGTTACTGGTGTTACTGTGTATTGTTACATATTATTTATAAAATTAGGGTCTACCGAAATGTTTCTATGAATTTTGAGAACACATTTTAATGCATCAGAACCAGAATAGTTTATTTGTCAAACATAGGTCTCATGTCTGTCTGTCTGTCTATCTGTCCGTGTATTCAAAATTCACGCAAAAACTACTGGACCGATTTCTATGTAATTTTGTATGTACGTAGTTATTAACGCGGGGCAACTTATAGGCTACTTTTTTACCCGATTACGGAACTTCAAAAAACGAAGGTTATGTACATATTTTCCCTTCTTTAGATATTCATTTTCTATTTTATATAATTCTGTTATTTATAGACGGAATGAAGAATAATGGGTGTTTTTTCAAATAAATACCATATTTTTAAATAAAGTTTAAAATTAGTTTTAACCGTTGTGTAATAATTTGAAACTACGCAGACTATATTACACGTTTTAGTTTTCAAAAAAGCGCCATCTATTATCAAATGAAAAAGTAGTATTTTTTGCCTTCAGTTACTAATAAGTTAAATATTATAATTAACTTATACTTATATGTTTGAATAATTCGATATATAAAATCATTTAAAAATCCTTAATGTTATTTTTTAGTTATTTCTTTATTTCATTTTAAAAGCGTACTAAATAAGAGTGACGTCTATGTATGAAAATTGATATGGTTTTTAAGTTTTTTTTTTTTTTATTTTATTTGTCATAGGCGGTCATCAAACTGATCCAAAAGTAAATTTCATAGAACCTAAGCATTATTAATATATTTTAGCATTTATTTCAATGTCAATTTAAATTTACCACGTCCTCGGTGGTGAAGGAAAACCTGCATATCTGAGAAGTTCCTCAGTTGAGGTGATCCCACGTTGAGATCGGCGCAGTGAACACTTTTTAGGCCAAAAACTCTCTGCGGCCTGTGCCCAGTAGTGACATGTATGTAGAATGCTACTTTTTTAGTTTTGATGGGGCAATTATGCAGTTTTTATTTCATTCATATTTTTGGAGATGCTACTTTTTGTTTTCACTCTACCGTAAACATTAAGGGTAGCAAAGATTCGAAAGAATAGAACTCATCATCGTCATCATTACAGCCTTTCAAAAGTCTACTGAACTAAACATAGTCTTCCCCCATAAATTGTCAAATAGGCTGGATATTTGCTATAGTTGCCGCGCTTGGCAGGCGGGTTAGCAAACGCAACTTTCATTATTTTGGACTGTTGTCAGGGAGATGATGTTGCCCGTTCTCCTGTTTGTTTTCCTCTGTCGCCTCTTCCGACACACACGGGACGATATGATGTGGCGAATTCTCTTTCGCAAACAAGGCCAATTTTTCGTCTTCCGTTCATGTATGTAGTTATTCCGACGTTCACTGTGAATAGAACTTAATTTGCAATAAAACTAATCTTAAAAATGTTATCGCGTTTAATTTTACCTTTTTTAATTCTTGACGTTTCGGGCACTTTACAAAATCCATGGCCACGGGGGGAATGAGGTGTTGGACGTCCTGATGTCATAGTTAACGAAGGCCACCATCAACTTTTAATTAATAATGTTTGGTCTGATCTAAGCAGAACAAGCTTACAGTCTTGTGTGTCTATGTCTGACAAACAGACATAGAGACACAGACACCGAGGTGAAACTAATTCGAATTTTGCAAAATTTAGAACGGAACAGCACTTAATGATGTCCCTAAATTGAAGCCCACGCGAGCGAAGCCGCGGGTTAGAAGCTAGTATTAATATATATTTTTTATTTTCATTAATATATTCATACAGCCAAACCAAATCAGAAATTATATATAAATACCCCAGAACATTTTGTACTAAAAAAAATTGTGATTTCAGTCCAATACGCTTTTTAAATTAAAAGTTACTAGAAAATAAACTAATTATAATAGCGTTTTATGTACCTACTGTACTTAAAAAACTTTGGTTCAATTTTTTTTAAGAATAGGGAGACAAATGAGCTCACAGTTTACCTGATGGTAAGTGGTTGTTGTGGCCCATAGACATTTACATCTATCCTCGATTGCGAATCAAAATGCAGGCAGATGCGTTGTCACCCGTGAGGACTAAGATGGAATACCTCGTTTCCAGTAAAAAGGGTATCTCTACACTCACCATACGAAACACAGCCGCGTTGAGCTGTTATTTTACCTTCTATCTAAATATTTTTTACGTTAGTATTTTTCGAGAGCGTGGTCTTTCCCCGGTCAAGCCGACCCATTTGTGCTACAACTATTATACTACTAATATAGCTGCAGCATGGTTATACCACGTAAAAAATCTTCTTAATATTGGGTGGGAGAGGGGAGAGGTCCCATCCGATGAATTTTAAACGGGCCTCTAACGGTATAGTTTTTTAACAGTGGTAGAACCACGCGGCAACTTTTGCTGTCGCACAAATGGGCCGGCTCGAACCGGGGTGGTACCACGACCTCACAGAAAACCAGCGTGAAGTAGAGGTTTACCTATGCGTTTCGCTTGGTGAGTGCAGGTGGCCGAAGGCCCTTTTTACTGGAAATGAGGCATTCCATCTTAGTCCTCATGGGTGACAACGCATCTACATTTTGATTTGTAATAGAGGTTAGATGTAGATGTCTATGGGCCGCAGCAACCACTTACCATCAGGTGGACTGTGTGCTCGTTTGTCACCCTTATCCTATAAAAAAAAATAGTTACGCCACTGCTGTAAGTATTACGAAACACCAAGCAAAACGTTTGGTTTAAATCCAAGGAATATCGACAACAAAGTCGGTCGGTCACCTGGTTGTCCGACGGTGGAACGTGGACGGATGGAAAGGGGGAGGGAGGGATTAAGGCATGTAATGGTTTGAAATAGCGAAATTTTTTGCCTTTCAGTTTGAGAGCTTCGACTGCACGAACTTGGTGGTCCAAAAATTAAAAGTAGTGGATTCTCTTATACCACCGCTACACGGCTGAAATCATATAACTCTTGTTAAAAAATAAAACTTCATTAGATTTTTAATTGTTGGTCCTAGTTCTAACAATTTATATCTATTTTTTTTAATAAGTGTGTATATATAAACATGCATACATGTTATTCTGTATGTTATCTGCAATTGTATCTGCATATCTGCAGTCAAAGATATAATAATTTATTAAAATAATTATTCAAAGTCAGATAAATAACCTCGGAACTGATTTACGTTTAATCAATATTAAAAAGATAATAAATAGGGGAATAACAGCCAATTGCAATTTAATACTTATGTAAAATGTAGATAATTTTAATTATAACTTCAAAGGATTCTAAGGTGATAAGACATTTCTTAACTGGACGTCTATAATACACCCGCTCAGAAAGATTGTCTATTTCACCTTCCAATTACATCCTGTTTATTCTACGGCTAGGAAAAAATCTGATTTTTTTTTCATAGCATGCATTAGTCGTCACTTTAATCGTTTTAAATATTACAAACAATAATAATGCCAACCAATAAACTAATTAGTGGTTATTATTAGAATATTTTATCTTCAATTAAAAAATTTCCTTGTTCATCCCTAAAATTCCCGCCTTATTTTCGAGCGGAACGCTCGAAAATCTATTTAATATTTTATTTGGTTTTTATATTTTAATAATCTTTGAAACAACATTCCGATTGACTTGAAAATGTTATAAGCTCTCAATGAACACTTTCGAATGCCGTGTCGCCCATCTCGATCGGTTGATACGTTATAAAGCGATATCTTTAGAATGTATCAACAACAAAATTCTATTTACATACATACATACACATACACAGAGCCGGACTTCCAGCCGGAAATAGTCGGAACGGCTTCCTGAGACCTCAAAACATGGAGATCTGATGAAAACTCGCATTCTCAAAATTGGACCGAAATCTATTACTTCCCACTTTTGAATATTGTTAATTTTCAAAGCGGGAAGTAAAAAAAATAAAATAACGAATATATATTCGAAATCATATTATGTTATGTTACGCACTTTCGTATCTGTATAGTATGTAAAAAAGTCGATATTTGCTCATCAACCATCGTTTGTCGAAAATTGGATGGAGGTGATATTAAAGAACTTTTTTTCTTTTAAAGAAGACTAAAACAGATTCTCCGATGATATAATCCTACTTCTATCCGACCCTGTTTCTTTTTAAAGAGCGATAAACACGTAATAAAATCCATCCCGAATTAAAAATTTTACTTTCGGCATTCACGCTTTGGACGTGTATTCAAGAAGAAAGTTACACTTGCGTTTGTTTGTAGTAATGAAGGAACTTGGAGATATACGCCATCAACGATTGTTTATTTAAATCTTAATGGCTGTGAGAAATATCTTTTGGGAGATATGCTGCATTACATGTCAATTATATAATATATAGAACATACACTTCTATAGAAGCTATCGAATTTATAACTGCGTTAAATGAAGGTGGTATGTGGTGGGTGGTGTAGGTTGGGCAGGAAGGTGGGCAATGTTTTGTTACGATCCGCAGTCGATTAAAGGATTTACGGAGAATTGACCGTAACTTAGTGCGCAATGTATTAGGGCCGCAAAGCCTGTCGAGCAATATACATAGAAATTTTTGTATGGTCCCAATTTTCGTGCACTTACGAGCTCTTCTTCACGTCCCTTCTTTTACACGGACTTGCTGACACTGTTCTTATATTTCTTTTAAAATAAAAAATAATACGCACTTTGCCAATTTATTACATTTAGTCAGATATTGGCTTTTTGTACAAATACCGTAAATTTTGCTTAGTATAGGATATATAAGTAGTATTTTTTCCTGTATCGTCGGAGCAGTTAACATACATAAATTTCACAAGAACAAACATCCAGGCCCGGAACAAATATTTGTAGGCCATACAAATACTTGTGGCCTGCGGGATTCGATCCCGCAGCCCTTAGCGCTGCAACTCATTTTTGGAACGAAGTTCCTTATCGCACGGTACGAATTAGGCGGATGGGGGCTAGGCGAGAAAAAGTGTAATTAAATTTTTCCGTCACGACCCCCTTTCTATAGTGCGAGCGAGATGGAATAATATCCATCTCTCTCGCACTTTTTCTTATCTTGCAATGAAATAAATATTATTTTAAATGACGCTTCATTTTAATTAGCGCTAATAATTCATTTATATGTATGTGTATCAATAATATAATACGTTTATCAATAATAATATACTATGAAAGGAACTTCGTTCCTACCAAGTGTTCCACGACACTCACGCATGTTCGTTGACAAGCGAGCACACATCCAAATTGGTAAGTGGATGCTGTGACCCATAGACATCCACAATTATCTTGAATTAAGAATTAAAATGTAGATGTGTTGTCACCCCTAAGGACTAAGATGGAATACCTCGTTTCCAGTCAAAAGTGTATCTGGTTCTCTAAACTCACCGTACGAAACACAGCAACATTAAACTGCTATTTTAAGCTGATATTATGTGAGAGCGCGGTCCAAGCCCGCTCGATCGGACTCATTCGCGCGACATCCAAAATATAGGTACAGTAGAAACTCGATTATCCGGCCCTCAGTTATACGCATTCGCGATTATCCGGACTATCAACCGCGGCCAATTAAATAATTAAGTCGTATTGAGCCAAGTGACAAATTGTTTAACATAAAATGTACAAGTCGAATTTATGCAAGCATGAACGTGTTGGAATTGGTGGAACTTTTAGAAGACACTTTGTATTGTTGGTTTTTACAAAAAAGATCAACTGGGCGACCGATATTTGGCCTGGCCCTTGCTCTGTGAAAAAGCATTACAGTTAAATAAAAAAATATGTGGCGATAAATCGTTTGTCGCAAGTATCAGATGGTTCATCATCATCAACATTACAGCCTTTCATAAATCCATTACTGAACATAGGCCTCCCCCAAGGAATGCCTCAAAGCACGGTCCTGAGCCACCTGCATCCATCGACTTCCTGCATGTCTTACCAGGTCGTCACTCCATCTCGTGGGGGGTCGCCCTACACTTCGCCTACCGGTACGAGGCTGCCACTCAAGAACCTTTCTCCCCCATCGGTTGTTGGTTCTTCGAGCTATATGGCCGACCCGCTGCCATTTCAGCTTACTAATCCGTTGAGCTATGTCGGTTACTCTGGTTCTACTGCGGATATACTCATTTCTAAGTTTATCACGCAGAGAAATCCCGAGCATAGCCCTCTCCATAGCTCGCTGAGCGACCTTGAGCTTCCTCATACGGCCAGCAGTGAAGGACCACGTCTCAGAGTCATCACTGGCAACACGCACTGGTTGTACAATTTCGTTTAAGGTTTTGAGGTATGTCTGACGAGAAGATGTGTCGTAGTTTCCCGAACGCTGCCCAGCCGAGTTGAATCCGTCGAATGACCTCTGGGACGAAGTTGGACTTACCTAGTCGGACTATTTGTCCCAGGTAAACATACTCGTCAACAACTTCGAGCTTAGTGCTCCCAACAACTACCGGCATAGGTGTGACACGGACATTAAACATGATCTTTGTTTTGTCCATGTTCATCCTAAGACCTATTCGTTGGGAGACACTATTGAGGTCATTGAGCATGGTGCTTAGGTCCTCCAGCGATTCTGACATAAGAACTATATCGTTAGCAAATCGAAGGTGAGTGATGTACTCGCCATTGATGTTAATACCGTGTCCTTTCCAGTCCAGAAGCTTGAAAACGTCTTCCAATGCAGCGGTGAAGAGTTTCGGGGATATAACATCACCCTGTCTTACACCTTTCTGCAATTGGATAGGTTTCGTATTCTGGTTCTGTACTCGGACAGCCATCGTAGCTCTACTGTAGAAACACTTCAGCACTTCGATATACTGACAGTCAACTTGGCACCGCTGAAAGGACTGCAGCACTGCCCAAATTTCGACGGAATCAAAGGCTTTCTCATAGTCCACATACGCCAGACATAGTGGCAAATTGTACTCCTCGGACTTCTGCACAATTTGCCGAAGGGTATATTGTGGTCTATGGTGCTAAAGCCCTTTCGGAAACCGGCTTGTTTGGGAGGCTGGAAGTCATCAAGTCTGCCCGCGAGACGATTCGTAATGACTCGAAAACAGCACGTAGGCGCGGCTCAGAAGGGAAATCGGTCTGTAGTTCTTCAAGAGAGCGTTGTCACCTTTCTTGAAGAACAAGACCACCGCACTTTGCTCCAGGCCTCCGGTGTAACGCCACCATGGGGGGATGGAGTTAAAGAGCTTCTGAAGAACTTCAAGTACCGGTCTTCCACCCGCTTTCAAAAGCTCCGCTGTAATTCCATCCTCGCCTGGGGCCTTGCCGTTTTTAAGGTGCTGGTGAGCCATTCTAATCTCGCTCAGACTGACGTCCGGGATATCTTCGGAATAGTGTCGCATAAGACTCATTTTGGATCGTTACTCACACTTGCGTGTGGCTCCAACGATGACGTGTACAGCTGCCCATAGAAACTCTCAATCTCACTCAAAATCTCTGGTGCCCCGGAAACGATGCTGCCACATTCGGTCTTCAGCTTTGACATTTGGCTCTTTCTGGCAAACAGATCTCTGGCAAAGACTTTGGAGCCATAGTTCCGCTCGATCGCTTTCGATTGAGGCTGCAGTATTTTAGTATTTGTGGAATCTTAAAAAATACGTATGTCGTATGATGGCAAATGTATCCCTTTATATTTTTAATAAACATTGATTTTCGTTGATATGTATTTGTTGTTTTTAATAAACACATAACATTATGTATGTATGCACAAAACCCGCTTTTCTTCATACATTCGATTATCCGGACTTTCGATTATCCGAATCCCTAACGACAACAATTAGTCCGGTTAATCGAGTTTCCACTGTACTTGTAACGTGGCTCTACCACGTAATACTCATTGCTAAGCCACTGCGCTACAGAGCCGTGAAATTAGTACAACCACGGAATAAATAATAGTATTACGTTGTGCAACTTAACTGATGGTAACAAAGAAAGAAAGACTCATCTACGTGCTCGCAGTTTGCGCTTAAAAAGATGCCGTTGATGATAATAATGGTGACGTACAGATAACGAAATTATCATATTATTGCAGTTATGACTGTATAATATATCTGACAACGCTAGTGAGGGGATAAATTGTTCAATTTACTATCTCTACAAAATAACCTCAAGATTAATAAGACTATATTATATCTACCTATATACAGATTAATTAATAATTGTAAAAAGGTGTACTTATCTACTTTTATTTCTACATCGTTAAATACTTTGTATTTCGTATTTGAAGCAGAGTGTATTCTAATTATTTCGGATTGTTTCAGTGAAAATATAATGTTTGCCGATATAGGAGAACGCATTCGTTCAGCCATCACATATCAGCGTGAGAAGCGACAAGTAGCTTTCGATGCAGAAGAAGCACTTCAATGGATAGACAGTACTAATATAGACAGAAATATCATAAGTATCCCCAACCAATGTCCTCTTGGATACAAACCTGATGCGCTTGGAATTTGCCGACAAATTTTTGACTAATTGAAGACAAGATTTCTATTAAAGATTAAGTTCTTATAAAATATTATGGAACCGGTTGTTTTTCATGAAATTACATGTTTATTTTTATAATATAGTAAAACAATTTTTTTAAAGAAAATTACTTTCTTATTTGTAACGTTACCTATCCATTTCATAGAAACACCAGAAACAGCGTTTTGCCTGGTGAGTGTAGGTGGTGGGTACCCGGTGAACCATGCCCCTCCCCACCCACTTCAATAACATATGTGTGGTGTTAAAACTATAACTACCCTAGGAGGATATTAGCACCGTCCTAGAGAATCCATCACGAAGCATCCACCACCAAGCCCTCCCACTCTCTCTCTGAGCGTGGTTGCTCAGGCTTCCCTGCTTAATCTGGGTAGGGGGAGCACAACTTCACTCTGTACGCATACCACTCAAGTTACCGCGGCAAAATTACTAAGGCACCCCCCTACCACGCTCGCCGTGAATTTCAGCAACATAAGGGAATTTCTGTCACATGTTAACACCGTCCCCCACACGAGACCGCAAAGCCCGCCTTGCCCTTTCTTACCGAGACACAGTTGTCCTCTCTGGGTCATACATCTTATTTATCTTACCCAGGGTTCAAACTGGAACACCCCTTTGAGCCTCGGGTACGTCAAAGAGAATGTCTGTTCTACACGCTTCGTCAGTCTTGAAGGCAGGGATCGTCTATTCTTTGGCTGCGCATAGATAGCGACAACCATTCCCGCGTATATTGGTGCCTTTTTAGGTCCCACAGCGGTAATGCTAAAAGAGACCGACTCCTCGAACACGTCCAAATGGCCATAGATTCCGTACAACAGATCCCATCTGCAGAGATCGTGCTCTTTGGCGATTACAACGTGGAACAGCTATCTCACACGATCCGAGAAAGATCAGGCGCAATGGACCAAAATATGTGTGTCCTGTGGAGGAAGTTATTACTATCAATGTTATAATAGCCTTTTTTGACTGTTGACTACGTCGAACTGACCAAGGAGTTTATAAATCACTACTTTAGGACTATTGATGGAGACGTTAACCGACTTATGGCCGATTTAAGTCCGCGCACAATGATATATTACGAATACGTAGTCAAAATTTCATATAGTAATTCACGCGATCCTATGTTCACGCGAACACTATCGCATTGAATGAAGCTAATTTTTACAAATTTTATAGCGTTAATTAACTTATTTTATATTCCCGACGTTTCGAATACATTGTAGGTTCTATGGTAACGGGGGGACGAGACTGAGATATTCGACGTCCCAAAGTCATAATTTGTCACGACCGACCTGTTTTAACACTTTCACCGTCCGGTTTTCAGAGACAATAGTAAGACAATAGCAATGACCTATATGTAGTGCACGGGACAGCGAAAGGGTTAAAATTATAAATTTTTCGTCAGTTCAAGGCGATAATAACTTCTATTGTTTTAAAGTCTAGAAGTGGTATGCTTTGGTTAGGATTTAATTTTATTATTCATAGGATCCCAAGAAAATGATAGCACCCAGCCATCTTCCCTTTTGAAATTAGGATGTTTTTGACTTGAACCAAACGGCAATTGTTCATTGATGTTACAGTGTTCGCGAGGGTGAACACTGTAGAAGTAAGTACTTAAAGTTAAGTTGGAGAGGTCACATCTAATGAATTCACCACTCAATCACCATCGTGCTCTAATCCAAAGGTTCGCAAAACTTTCAGCTCGAAATTACAAGATCGTTTTCAGTGTCTAGAACATGCCTAGAAGATTGAGAGGTTCTACAGACAGCTTTACATAATATTGTTGTAGCCACACACAAGTGTGGGTAACGCGATTCAAGAACAAGTCTCACTATTCCGATGATATCCCGGACATTAGTATAAGCGTAGTTAAATTGGCTCTCCAACACCTTAAAAACGGAAAGGCCCCAAATTAGGATGGAATTACAGCGGAGCTTCTGAAAGCGGGTGGCAAACCGGTACCTAAAGTCTTTCCGAAGCTCTTCAATTCCGACCTCAATGGTGGCACTACTCTGAAGGCATGAAGCGGAAGTGCTGTGGTCTTGTTCTAACAGAAAGGCGACAAGGCTTTATTGAAGAACTACAGACCGATTTCCCTCCTAAGTCACGAATATGTGCTGCTTTGGAGAGTTATTACGAATATCAGGCTTGACGCACCCGATCCTTTAAAAATGTGACCGCTCAGAGCTATGGGCGGGAATGAGTTTAGACATAGCGAAAGCTTTCGATCGCATTTGGCAAAAAGCGCTTTTATCGGAGCATCCCTCTTATGAACTTCCCAATAAATTATGCAACTAGGTCACCAGGTTTTTGCAGATCGTAGCATCAAGATCGTAGTCAACGGTGCATGCTCCGACTCCAAGCCTGTGAATGCTGACGTTTCACAAGGCTGCGTGATATCGCCTACCAATAGATATGCAGAAGGAACACTGTAACTGTGGTCTGCATATCAATGATATTATGTTGATAGTACTAATAACATTCATTATGATGCAAACAACAGCACTGGCGATGCTTTATACACCGGCCGTGCTAATATTTCTCGAGAACATGCCATCGAGTTCTGGAATAACAGTTTACGTGTACTGCAAAAAACCGATGTGTAGTATCTCCTCAATTTCAGGGCACTCCTCTTTTTACCACCACAAGCATCAAAATCCTTGGCGTCGGCATTGCGAGAGACGGATAGTTCCGCAGTTACTTGGAAGGAAAGGCTAAATTGGTTTGTAAAAAAACTTGGTGTGCACAGTAGATCGAGACGGTATTTCATACCGGCCCACCGTTTGCAGCTTAGTGAAGGGCAGTCCCCCACTAGATGGAGTAATGACCTGATAAGAAATTCAGGAAGTCGATGGATGCCGTTGGCTCAGGACCGTGCTTATTGCAATTCCTTGGGGGAGGCCTTAGGTTTTGTATCAGGTGGACTGTGTGCTCGTTTGTCACACTATCCTATAAAAAAAACTGTGGTTTGGTTTCTTTATTTTTAATCTTATTAGTACAAAATATAGCTAATAATACTGAAAGATACATTTAATTTTAAATTTTCCGAATAAATTAACTTCCCCGCTATGAAATCTGTCAAATATTATAGGTACCTCACTTATAAGTGGCGCCGCCCTGGTAAATGTTCACTAACTCGATCTGATCAAGAAGTTGCTATGGCTATTGAGAAACATTTTACTGATGTTCCTTTTTTGACCACTAAATCATTAAATTCTTCTCTTACTGTCGTCGAATCATTGCTTAAACAAAATGTAAAGGCTTGTTCAAATACTTTTAAATTCCATAGAGTACTGCCAAAAGATATCGTTAAATCTTTTAAAACTATTGATGTGAATAATAAATGAAGAAAATGGCAGACTTATGGGGGATTTACGTTAAAGTTATTTTATCTATAATAGATATAATAGCACCTTATCTAGCCACTATATTTAATACAAGCGTCGAATCTGGTGTGTCCTGATTTAATCCTGATTTAATGAAACATAGTAGTTTTTAACAGTGGTAGAGCCACGCGGCAGCTTTTGCTGTCGCACGGATGGGCCGGCTCGAACCGGGGTGGTACCACGACTTCACAGAAAACCAGCGTGAAGTAGAGGTTCATTTCTGCGTTTCGCTTGGTGAGTGCAGGTGGCCGGAGGCCCTTTTTACTGGAAATGAGGCATTCCATCTTAGTCCTCACGGGTGACAACGCATCTACATTTTGAATTGTAATAGAGGATAGATGTAGATGTCTATGGGCCGCAGCAACCACTTACCATCAGGTGGACTGTGTGCTCGTTTGTCACCCTTATCCAATAAAAAAAAAGTAAAGTCATACCTTTATTGAAATCTGGTAGTATATTAGACCCCGCCAATTTTAGACCAATTTCTGTTGTTGGCGACGGGTCTATAAAAACATTTCAATTTATTGGTTAACCGATTACGAATAGCTTCTAAAAGCTAAAATTTCAATTCATAATAATCTTATAAGAAAAAGCTTAGTTGAATCTTAAAGAAATATCGAATTAATAATTTGAAAGTCTTGGGTTCGATTCCCAGGTCGGAATAGTTCGTCGTTTTCTTAGTAATATTTTCTTAATAAATTCATAAAGGGAATTTTTAAGATATAAATTATGTTTCCGGGTTCAGTTCCCCGGTTGAGATCACCATTCCAATAATAGTGATAATTTAAAGAAATATTAAAATAAAGTTAGAGACCAGGATTTGTTGCCCGGTCGAAATTATCACTTTGTGTATAAGTGGAATTAATGTAAGTTAATTACATAAGTACATATTATCTTATGTAAGTTTGATACGTTTTGTATGAAAGTAAAATGTTTATTTTCAAAGTTTAGCTTATAAAATGTTTCCTTTGTTTTGGTCTGATAACACGGTGACTGATAACAGCTTTGATATCTGATAAGAGATTCTTATTGGACGCCACGATCGACCATAGGAGTCGTATAGGAATTAGTTACTCATCTTGTGGTATTGGACCACCGAGAAATAGACTAAAATTACCACCTATTTTACCGATAACGGGTGTAGGGTAAAAGTTAGTTGTTCATCTAGTTGCAGATAACAACAGCACGCTAATTTGTAAAATCAAAGTTTGAAAAAGTGGAAATTTAAATGTTTGTAAATTTCAGCAATTTATGTAAAATTGACTTGTAAATGTTTCAGATTGACTGTATGAGCGAAATAAGTGAATTCTGTGTTATTTTCATTTAAAATTCCTATGGAATAGTGAAATATTGATAGTTTTGTATAAGAAATTTAAAAGTGTTTTAAATAGTGAAATATATAGGAAAAATGTAAATTAAACTATTGTATTAGTGAAGATATTTGTATTTTCAAATAAAGAACATTGTTTCAACCTTATAATATGTTAGATATTTAAGAATTCTAATTCTTGGTGCATATGTTGTAAAATAGGCATATTTTGTTGAATAAATAAAAGGTTTTTGTGATATAAAAATGTAATGTATAGTATAGATATTTTTTTGTGTTATCTTTATGAATAAAATGTATAAATGTATGTCTTATACAAATAAAGATATTGGGCAAACCGTAAGGGAGTGATAGTACAAATTTGATGTAATTGAGTTGCTCTCTTTCGAGTATAGCTACCCCGTTAGACTGATTTTCATGCAAATCGTTCGGGACCATCGTCGTCCGCAACGCGAGAGGTGCGCGGGCGGCGCTGCGTCCCGTACTGGCATCCAAGTTACCACTGAAGACAAAAGTGAAACTCTACAAGCTCTACATCAGACCCATACTAACTTACGCTGCTCCGGCCTGGTATGCACTCCTGAGTGACCGGCAGAAGCGGCGACTGCAAGTCCAACAGAATTTGGCATTAAGGACCATTGTCGGTGCTGGTCGCTACGTCCGGAACGACGTGATAGCGGCCGACCTGAAAATAGAAGACCTACAAGAATTTGTGGTCCGGTTGGCGCGCGGTATGTTCAACCGCGCTGACAACGGGCCACACCCCCACTTGAATAACTTCGCGCCGCTTCACGCCCGCCCTCCGGACGGGCGACCATTACCAAGAGAACTCCTCCCTATATAGATTAGGGAGTTGAGTAAATCCCACAATGCCACAGAAAGGCCAACACAGACATATTTATGAGATTACCAAAAACATAGAGAACCAACTCACATAAGTCAGATAAATGCTAAGAAGGCACCCAAGACCGGCCCATAGTTATGGGCCGTGATGAATACTCAGGCAATGGGGAGATGCCCGAGGCCTGAACCTGCAGCGCTAAGGCGTATGCAGAAGAAGACAACGTAACGTTCGGGACCAGCTACCAGTATATAATATAATCAAGAAAGAAAAGCATATAGGGAATTGATAGGGATAGTAATTACTTTCTCACGGAACGGTTTGAAGATAATTACTGTTTTATTCCCAAGGGATCCTTCAGCTTTAAATATAAGAACAGTCCTTCTGGTGTCGCCGGAGCGGCACATATTGAAGAATTAAGGCGTTGGGACCGGGACGACCTCGGAAGACCCGTAATCCCCGCCTGAACCTATTTGAAGAAAAGGAAGAGGTTGACGCCCTTGTGTGTTACTCCGTTGCGGGGTTCACATACGTTGTTCCCTAACCCAACGTAGGTGTCTTAGGGGGGTTGCGAAGTCCGCTGCTGAACGAGCCGTGACAAAGAACCCTGACCATTTTATCCTGTCTTTTTCATCTGTACATTTAGTAAAATTTTTGAAAAAATAATTTCAGATCAGATGTTAAGATTCTTTAATATTAATAAATTGCTCCATAAAAATCAATTCAGTTTTCCAAGGGGTCGCTCGACGACTGACGCTGGAGTTGAGCTTATTAAACATATTTTTTGTGCATGGGAGAATTCAGAGGATACTTTGGGTATATATTGTGACCTTCCCAAGGCGTTTGACTGCGCTCACCATGAGATATTAATTAGGAAGCTACAGTACTATGGTGTCAAGAACACAGCGCTTAAACTAATTATTTCATATTTAAGTAATAGAATGCAGAAAGTTATTATCAATGGCAAAAGTTCTTCCGGGTCACCTGTACTAATGGGTTTCCCTCAGGGCTCCATTCTCGGCCTATTCCTATTTCTAGTGTATATTAATGACTTACCTTCTCTTGTAGGGGATAATCATGATATAGTATTATTTGCTGATGATACTTCCTTGATCTTAAACTTAAACGTCAATCATTTAAAGGTGACGAAGTGAATAATGCTATATCAAAATTAGGGCATTGGTTTAACGTTAATAATCTACATTTAAACGGAAATAAAACTAAATGTATTAAATTTTCAACAAGGAATGTTAAAAATCTGAGTACCAATGTGTTTTTAAATGGGAAAGAACTGAGCCCTGTTGAATCCACTGTTTTTCTTGGCATCACTCTCGACGCAAAGCTTCAGTGGGGCCCCCATCTGTCCAAACTAGCAAGCAGACTAAGTTCTGCAGCCTATACTGTAAAAAAGATTAGAGGTCTCACTAGTGTCGAGACAACTAGATAATTTTATTTCAGTTATTTCCATAGCATAATGTCTTATGGGATTTCGCTATGGAGAAATGCGGCTGATTCAGAAACTATTTTTGTTTTACAGAGAGGGCCATTAGAGCTATTTACAACCTAAAATCGAGAGAGTCTCTTAGAGATAAATTTAAAGAAACAAATATATTAACTTTCGCCTCTCAATATATTTACGAAAATTTAATATATGTTCACAAAAACAAAGGTAGTTTTAGTTAAAAAAGTGATAAACATTCTGTAAACCATTGGGAACAAACACAAGCTAGTGATACCAGTTTCTCGACTCCACAGAGTCAGTAATTTATTCTTGGGGCAATTTATACGCTATTAGAACAAGGACCCGGAAAGTGTACAGGTTCTCTCTATTACCAAGTTTAAATGGTTGAAACTGTATAAAAAGGGTTATTATAGTATATATACATATTATAGTAATAAACATACGGTTGATAATAACCCCTGGGAATGAGGTGGTCGCTTCCAAGCTGTTTCTAAAATAAATTTTGTAACAACCATTAATGTAAAATATGCTTTTAAAAAAAAGTCCCGCTGGATTTCTTGCTGGTTCTTCCCAGGACTGAGGTTTTTTTTCGAACCAGTGATAAAGTTAAAAATGACTTTCAATAAAAATTACACATGTGATCTATATTGAATAAAAAATTATTCTATTCTATTCTATTCTTCAAAGGTGCAAAAGTACTTCATTATCAGCTCCTTGTCGCCCACTGCTGGCCATAATAAAGCAAAGCTACTTACTACCATGAATTTCTTACCATTTATTATTATATGACGAACATGAAATGAGGAGCTGTAATAAATGAATGTAATGAATGAAATTCCGCTCAAGACTAGTACTGCTCGTGGCAAGTAAAAAAATAAGACAAAGGTGACCCCTGCCACGCTATTCGTGAATTTCTGCAACATCAGAGGATTTCATTCGAACGTTAACGAATTCCAGTAGGTACCATTTGAAGACGGCGAAGCCGACCTTGCTCTTTCTAACTGAGGCGCAGGTGTCCTCTTCGGTCGATACTTCTCTCGCATCCGGGGTACAAATTATAACACCTTTGTGCCTTGGGCTGGAGTTTGCGTATACGTCAGAGAGGACATCTGTTCTCGACGCCTCGGCAGTCTTGAAGTTCAGCGACGACCATCCTCACATCTACGGGTGCCTCTATAGGTAATGCCGGCACAGACCAACTCATCAACCACGTCCAAATCGCTGCATACTCCGTGCTACAACAGGTCCCGTCTGCAGAGATCGTGATCCTTGGTGATTTTAACGGCCACCACGCTGAATGGCTTGGTTCTCGTTTAACCGATCATGCAGGAAAATATGTTTATAACTTGGCCTTACCAAGGTATATGGTATATGGTCTATGGTATATGGTATAAGGTATATGGTCCGACACAAGTGGTTACTTCACCTACGCGGATTCTAGATATAGAGGATCATGCACCTTCCCTGTTGGACCTTCTGCTGCCCTCTCATCCAGACAGATATCAGGTATCCGTGGACGCCCCTCTTGGCTCATTGGAGCATTGTCTGATCCGGACTATGGTGCCACTCATACTCCCATCGCGGTTGCGTTCTGCAGATCACCGCCGTGTTTGGTACGATAGGTCGCCGATTGGGACAGGATGCGGTCTTTTTTGCATCCTACCCTTGAGGACAGCGGTGGGTATGCTTCTCACCGGATGATCCCAACGTGCTTCTGTTGCTGATATGGTACTTCAAGGAATGGAACACTATTCTATAATCTGTGGTGCCTGGTTTGGTCGCTCCTGTAAAATTACATCACGCTATAATAGGAGTGCTTCACCAGCGCTGTTAGAAAGAAATATAACTTTGCCTTCAGGTCGGTACGATATGGTTTACACAGCGCTAGGTGCGCATAGCACTATTCTTCCTAGACGTCAAGTCTAGTGGGCCTGATGGATTTCTTCCCATTGTGCTGAAAACGACGTCTAGTTGGCACTGGTCGTAACGTGTTTTTTCTAAAACTCTTTCTCCTTAGGCGTAGTCCCGAACTCAAAGAAGACAGCTTTAGTGCACCAGATTCCTAAAAAATAACCAAATATCGACCGCTCAGATCTACCCATCTTGTTCTCCAAAATAATGAAAACCATTGTGAACTGCCAGCTCATGAGGTTGAGGATTTCAACTAAAAAGTGACCGCTAGTACGATTTACGTCGGGGTTGCTCAGCTGGTGATCTTCTGGGTTACCTGACTAATACATCGGCAGAGGCAGAGAGGGAGACCCTGGCCGTTAGTTTGGATATAGCGAAGGACTTCGATCGGGTTTGCTCCTTCCGCTTGACCGCATCCAGCGCAAAGCGGTTCGAATCGTTGACGACCGAGTTCTTTTTGATCGGCTCGATATGGCAACGCATTTGCAATTCCCCTGGTGTTGCGGTTGTTGATGGTAGTCACTTACCATCAGGTGAGCCGCATGTTCGTTTGCCCTCTCTTATATAAAAAAGCTCCCTTCCTATGGGCTTCCCGAGAATTTGTGCACCTGGATCAGCAGTTTTCTTGTAGATTGGAGCAACAAAGTCGTAGTAGAAGGTGCATGCTACATTTACGAGCCTATTTATGCTTTTGTTCCACAAGGTTACGTTTTCTTCTGATTATATATAATAATACGTTGCAAACCAGTAACGTGCACTGGTGATGCTGTATAGACCGTCTGTGCCTATATTTCTCAGGAAAACGTCACCGAGTACCGGAACAAACTTGTGCCTGAACTAGCGTCTTTGCCGGATAAGGTCTCGGACTGAGACGACTAAATTTAATTCAACGCATAAAATTAAGTTCAATGCCCAGAAGACACAAGTTTGCCACTAAAAGAACCTTTTTGTCGTAATTCCTCAATTTCAGGGCACTCCCCTTGTTACCTCAGCCAGTATGGGAGTCTTCGGCTTTGAAATATTTATTGTTGACGACTAACGTGCAGTTTCGTGGTCACTTGGAAGGTAAGGCTAAATTAGCCTCTAAAAAGCTTAGCGTGCTCAGAAGAGTGGGACAGTATTTTATGCCGGCACACTGCTTGGAACTTTACAAGGGGCAGATTCGGATTAACATGGAATACTATTCTCATCCCTGGGCCGGGGCTCCCTAGTAACAGCTCCTTCGACTTGACCGCATCCAGCGCAGAGCGGCTCGAATCGTCGACGACCGACAAAGACGAAAGACGAAACGAAAAGATGTTGCATCCCTTTGCATTTTATATCGCATTTACCACGGGAATGTTCAGAGGAATTGTTCGGATTAATTCCAGACACAAAATTTCATCAACGTATTTCACAAATCCACATCATCGGGATTTTTGGCGGTCCATTACTGTCGGACCGATACGACTTAGGGAGCTTCAAGAAACGAGCTTACTCGTTTTTAAAAAGCCGGCAACGCGCCTGTAAATCCCCTGGTATTGTATTTGTTAATAGGCTGTGGTCGACACTAGCCATCAGGTGAGTCGCATGCTCGTTTGTCCCTCTCTTCTATGTAAAAAAGATGATAAGACAAACTAAACAATTATCTTTAAAAATGTTCTATTTATGTTCTGGAAGTGGGCGTAATTTTTGTGATTTCAATTCGAGCCGTTTGCGGTCAGGGCCAAAAAATTAAAGTTCGCAAATTCTTTATACAACTAGGATCGTACATAATTTTTCGAATTTCGTTCTTGGAGGCCGAGGGGCCCCTTTAGCTTGGGTGCCCCGGGGCACTGCCCCGCGTAGCTCCTGGGTAGCTACGCCACTGACGTTAGCGTCCGCACAGTTCGTCGGTCGAATCACGAAGGGGCGTATCCCACAAATATTCGATTTTTAGTTATCTCCACCATCGTAATCTATAAGGCAAGTTTTATAGCGTCACGAAAGGGCGTAATTTAAAACACACCGGAAACAGATTTACAAACAATTACGAAAAGCCCTATCTGCTATTCATCCCAATTTAAAAATCACGAATAGTCGTATCCACCAGTTACGCCTATTCTTACCTGTTCCCATGCAATTTTTTTTTCACGAAGAGGCGTAACCTATCTAACGTGATTACGCGAGTGAAACAATGACAGGTCAAGACGTGTTAAGCAGTCGAGCGAAGTTAGTTGCAAGTTAATAAGGTGCATTGTTTGTTTACGAATATTAAAATTAATAAAATTCTGTCTTCAAAGTGAATGAATACTTATTTTAAGAGTTACTTTTATTTGTGTTTTATACAAATCACAAGGTTATTTTACAGTAATGTACCTATTGCTTTTAAACGCATAGTTACCTAAAAGATGAATTAATATTTTAGGTTAAAATTTTAGAAAAGTTATTTATTTGTTATTGCAATGTTTTGTTACCTAAACCATAGTTTAAATAATATGCAAGTTACAATGTCAGTGTTTAACTATTCCTAAATGTGACAGTGTGTAATTAATTTTCTTATTTACGGTTAAATTATTCTTTACAGATACCTACTATCTACTTAACTTTCTGTGGGATGGTTTTTCAATGATGGACGTGTTAGTTACATGGAAAGATGGCACTCAAAATGTTGTACACACACGGGAATTATTTCCAATCAGAAAAGGTCAGAAGATAACACTTGGTACAAAGGTGAAAATGTTGTATGAACGAAAATGGTGGTATGGTACAGTAACTGTTGTCGAAGCAAAAGAATACTCTTCGTCTGAAGACGAACCACTTTCAACTTATGTTCCTGCAAACCGTGTGCAAAATTGCTGCGAGTACATTAACTGTCATAATCCTATTTTGACTACTTGTACGGAATGTGCTTGTTTCTTATGCGCTGAACATTACCAAGAAGACGCTTCCTGCTCTAATCATATTTTAGTTAGCAATAACATATCCACATCAAAAAATCAGGATACCAGCTATGAATTATCATTAACCAATTCAGAAAAAAAAATTTATGATACAGTATGCACTGATGAAAATTATATAGATATACAGAATGAATACCAAAAATGCTGTCAGTTTTCGATTTGTACTGATGAGGTATTTAGTGCATGCCATCGTTGTTCATGTCTCCTTTGTTATGAACATTTTGTCAACAATTGCTCTACCTGCGAAAATCATCTAAACTTTGAAGCTGACTTGACGTTAACAGAAACTTTAAAATTTGATTTTGGGCAAACTGATATGCAGCAGACTTGTGAATATGCCAACTGCACTAACCCTGTACTAACGACATGCTTTGCTTGTTCTTGTTTACTGTGTGATATTCATTTTGCGTCTGTGCTTTATATGCAATCATGTTCTGATCATAAAAAAAATCCAGCCTCGCTTGCTGATTTCGATATTACCGAAATTGAGAATGTTTCAAATGATTCTGATGCAACTATGGTCTTATCTGACACTCGCGACTCACCCAGTATTTTAATGCAGAATACAGTTTTGGAACCACAACAAGACAGTTATTTGGCCCCAGAAGACTTTATAGTAGATGGCGTTTCCCGAGAGGAAGAAAGATCGAAACCTGTTAGAAAAAATAAATACAAAGAAGCCAAGGTTTTGCGACACGCAGGACAAGAATATATTTCGACATATACAAAAAAAGTAGTTCCTGGAAGGAAGGTTGGTTCATTATGCAATTTAGAAAATTGCACAAAGCAAGGCCTGTACTGTTATCGTTTTAATGAACAAATACGCGAAAATATATTTATGGATTTCTATTCATTAGAAGATCTAACTTTGCAAAGAGAATATATAGTGAGATTTGTTGAAAAAAAGCCCGTAGGACGCAAAACTACTGCCACAGAATCTCGTCGGAAGTTTACCAACTGCTTTTACTTACCATTAAATGATGAGAAGCAGAAGGTATGCAAGAAAATGTTCCTCAATACTTTGGGAATTTCAGAAAAGACGTTTCGCACAGCTTTGCAAAAATTAAAGAACACCGGTGTAGTAGAAAAAGACAGAAGAGGAGGAAGGCAAGAGGTCTATCATGAAAGGGATACTCAGCTGCGATCACTCATTACTGAACATATTAACAGATTTCCGCGTGTTGAGTCTCATTATTGTAGAAAAAGTAGTACAAAAGAATATCTCCACCATGATTTATCTTTGAAAAAAATATATGGTATGTTTTTAAAGGAGTATAACCAACCCGTAAGTATGACACTTTATAGAAATGTATTCAAAGGCATGAATTTATCGTTCCATAAACCAAAAAAAGACCAATGCAGTTTATGCATGACATACAGAGAAGGTACAAGCGAGGTGAAAGAGAAGCTGCAGAATAAATATGATGCACATATTATAGAAAAAGAAGAAGTACGACGAATTAAAAACGAATGCAAGAATCGAGCAATACAAAATATAACCACTTGTTGTGCTTCGTTCGATTTACAGCAAGTCATCTATTTGCCACAATCCAATGAAAGTGCTCTTTTTTATAAAAGACGTTTGGCTAATTATAATTTCACAATTTATGATTTAGCCTCCAAAGACTGTATATGCAACTTATGGAATGAGACAATCAGTAGAAGAGGTGCCTCTGAAATTTCTACTTGTGTTTATTATTTCTTAACAAATTGTGATAGAAAGAGTGTGAAAGAAGTACTCTTATTTTGCGATGGCTGCTCAGGCCAGAATAAAAATTCCGTGATGGCGGCTATGCTCTTATACTTAATAAATAATTGTGAATCTATTGAAGAAATTAGTTTACGATACTTCTGTTCGTTCCATGGGCAAAGCGAGGGCGATTCTGTCCATAGCGCGATAGCATTTGCAATGGCAAAGGCTGGGAACGTCTTTGTTCCATGCCAATTGGAGCCGATCATACGATTGGCACGCAAAAATCCATACGAAGTCAAGGTACTCAATTACAATGATTTTAAGGATTTTAAAAATCTTGCCTTAAAGTTAAGGTTACTTAAATTAAAAAACGATAACCAGACAGCTGCCCTCTTTAAATGGACAGATGTTATGGAGTTAAAAGTCTCACGAAAGTCTCAAAGTAGTCTATTTTTTAAAACGAGTCACAAGGATAAAGAATACAGATCGATATCAATAAAAAGACAAGATGTTAAATGGCTGAAGGAAGAGGTGGGACATTTAAATAAATCTCATTATGAGATATCTAAAGAAAAATATAACGATTTAATTTCTATGTGCAGGGGAGAGACCCCTTTGATAAGATGCCGGGAATATCAAACTTATTATGAAATCCTACCACATCAATAAGATATTGTTCCATTACTTAATATTACAGTCTTTCTTTATTTAATAGTGTTTTAATTTATAGTCTTTTATTTCTTTTATAGTTAAGATAGCCGGACGTAAATGTTATTTTGAAATATTTCCACATGACAAAAGGGCGTAAGTGAATTTTTTTTCAAAAAAAAGGAAATATATCTACAAGTAACTAAAGTAAACTAATAAACTAATTTAATATCAAAAGAGGATTAGTTATCAATCCTAACGACAGTCCTGTAAACTGCGTAGTAGTTTTACATATAAAGTTACGACGGTGCATCACGGTGGACTTTATTGAAAATCGCTCTACTGTAAAATTGACTAAAATCACTTACGCCCCTTCGTCATTCGACCGACGAGTTGTTTATTATGTTTCGCGATTTGTTTTAAAATGTGTTTTTTTGTTATCCAATTTGGTTACTAAACATCACTAAACACTATTATTCCTAGCGGAGAAGAACGATAAATTCTCAAGATGCTAAGTACCGCAGAGTAACCACTAATTGATCTTTAGCTGGAATTGATTGCCTGAAGTTTGTGTCATTTTTTTAAATGATTGGGGCAACTTTCGATAGTAATATTTCAAAATCTTCATGTGAAATTCTGAGAAAATTTTTGTAACCTTGCTTATCTTGAATGCAACTCAGTAACAAACTGGAGGCACCATGAGTTTGTCTATTTTTTAAAAAGTTGCGCATCCAGAACCTCGGTTTTTTTCTAACATTTTTTTTGTAAATATAAAGTACTGGTAGTTAACTGGTAGTAAAAATAAAACTTCTTCATCACTTGAATCCATTATTGTTGAAGTACCTACTAATACAAAATTAACGTCAAACTTATCTTTCAACATGAAAATATTTTCAAACATTTGTTTCACGTAATATATTTTACGTAACATGAAATATGTTTTATACAATAAAGTGTCAAACATATTTCACTACAACATGTTCTTTGATTATGCAAACGCGATTAGATACATTGTCAGAAAACAGTGTTTTAAACATAGACTTAGAATATACTTACGCCAGTATATTCTAACTACATATATGGTTTTCAATATATTTTTTTTGTGAATATTTCGTCAGTGCAAACCACTGACCTCTATTTACAAGTACGCTGGACTGGCTATGCCATACAAAATGCTTATGCCTATTTGAAACGCCATCATTGTCCGTACCGGGAACTAAAATTAACATAATATGCCAAGTCTGTTGTATTATTTAAATAATATCATCTCTGTATTTTGAATTTTGAAACTAAAAAATGAAAGTATTTTATGTTGTTTGATTATGTTTGATTTTAGTTACATAATAAGAATTATTTTTAGTAATAATAAGAGTGTGCGTAATATGTAAAACTCGTTACCAAAAGAAAAGTAGGATAACATTCCACAAATAAGTGAATTTGTAGCTAATATTAAACAAATTAAAACTATTCGATAATATAGGTACTCAAAAAGTTTCTAATCTTAATATCGTAATTACCAACATGTTTGTATTTATATTTCTGAGTTTTGATAAATAATAAAATTCAATAGGGTTGTTGAGTTCCTTGTCTATAATATTTACTTATCGATGTTCCTTTCTACCCATACCTATCTCTTTACAACCAACCTACCTAGAACTAGAACCTGAAAAAGCACAAAAATTGTTTATTGGCGACCGTCCGGCGACGACTGTTTTATTAGACATAAGAAACGCACCACTTTGAAAAAGTGCAGTATAGGTACCCACAATATTTCCTGGTAATAGCAGTAAGTATAAAAGTATTAGATTATTATTTCGAATGGTTTATAATTCTTCTCTCCTTATTTTCTCCCAGACTCAAGGGTCATAGCCAAGTGTAGAAAGGTCGCCTGATGATGACCTTGTGTTTACAAGACGTAAGTTTGTTAAATCTGTATAATTATTATGACCAATTTATTGTATCAAGTAAATCCGGAATCAAATCCGTTCTGTAGTTACGAATAAAATCGTTGATAGATCAACGCAGCGTCGATTCTTGTTTTATATGAAGTATAAAGCTTGCGTCTAAGGCCTAATTAATTGATTCATTTATTTATTGTATAACATTATCTTTTTTTATAGGAGAGGGGGCAAACGAGCATGCGGCTCACCTGATGGTAAGTGACTACCACCGCCCATGAACAACTGCAACACCAGGGGAACCAGGGGAGTTGCAGATAAGTTGCCGGCCTTTTAAAAATGAGTAGGCTCTTTTCTTGAAGGTCCCTAAGGCGTATCAGTCTAGAAAAATCGCTGATGGTAATCGATTCAACAAGGAAGTTGTGCGAGGAAGAATCTTCTAAATCGCACATTGGTGGACCGCCAATCATCCAGATGGTGTGGATGGAATCGGGAGTTCTGCCGCGATGTGCGTTCGTGAAATTTGGCGGCTGGGGTTAATCCGAACAATTCCTCAGAGCACTCCCCGTGGTAAATGTGAAAGAAAATGCAAAGGGATGCATCATCTCTTCGCAGTGCAAATGAATCGAGCCGATCGGAAAGGACTCGGTCGTCGACGATTCGAGCCGCTCTGCGCTGGATGCAGTCAAGTGGAAGGAGCTGGCACTGGGGAGCTCCTGCCCAGAGATGGGAACAGTATTGTGAGACCGAACCTGCGCCTTATAAAGTTGCAGGCGGTGTGCTGGCATGGAATACTGTCCAGCTCTGCTGAGCACGCCAAGCTTTTTAGAGGCCAATTTGGCCTTCTCTTCCAAGTGACCACGAAACTGCACGTCACTCGATATGTCGACTCCGAGGATTCCGATACTGGCTGAGGCAAAAAGGGGAGTGCCTTGAAACTGAGGAGATACGACAAAGGGGTTCTTTTTAGCGGTAAACGCGCAAACTTGTGTCTTCTGGGGATTTAACTGGACTAGATTTAGTCGCCCCGAATCCGAGACTTTGTTCAGCAAAGACTCGACTTCAGACACAAGTTTGTTGCGGTACTCGGCGACGTTTTCCCGAGAAATATTGGCACGGCCGATGTATAGAGCATCACCAGTGCTATCATCCGGATAGCAATGAATGTTACCAGTTTGCAACATATCATTGATATGCAGAAGAAACAGCGTTGGTGATAGCACACAGCCTTGTGGAACACCAGCGTTAATAGGCTTGTAGTCGGAGCATGCACCGTCTACAACGACCTTGATGCTCCGATCTGCAAGGAAGCTGGTGGCAATTTCTCGGGAAGCCCATAGGAAGGGAGCTTCGAAAGAAGCGATTTGTGCCAAACTCGGCCAACGCCTCCCCCTTGGACTCTACTGCCTCCGCCCATCTATGAGTCAGGTAGACCAGAAGATCACCAGCTGATCGACCCCGATGAAAACCGTATTGGCGGCTAGCTGGTGATCCTCAAGGTACCGCATGAGCTGGCAATTAATATTGGATTCCATTATATTGGAGAACAAGGAGGTGATGGCGATAGGCCTGTAGTTGGACGGGTCTGAGCGGTCGCCTTTTTTAGACGAAAGCTGTCTTCCATGATTTTGGGACTACGCCTAGGGAGTAGGACTACCAGAAAAGACGCCTGAGGATCGGTGCCAACTCCGGAGCACACGTCCTTAACACAATTGAGGGGATTCCGTCAGGCCCACTCGACTTGTGGATGTCCAGGGAGAGAAGTGCTTTGCTAACCGAGCGCTGTGAGAACCGCACATCCGGCATGGAGCACTCACACCGCGGGATGGTCAGCGGTGTTTTCCTCCCGTCATCAAGAGTCGAGTTAGGCGCAAAAAGGGAGCCTAAAAAGTCGGATTTGTCTTTTGCACCTTGGGCCGGTGAGTTGTCCTCCCTGTGCAGAGATGGTAGTGATGGCTTACAGAAATTACCTTGGACATCCTTGGTGAGAGGCCAGAATGCACGAGTTCCCGAAGGAAGGCGAACTAGTTTCTCGCCAATTCTGCCTATGTGCTCTGACTTTGCCTTGGCAATAACTCTTTTGAAGGACCCGGAGGCGAAGTTATACTTCTTTTTAAGTATGCTGGTGTTTACATCCCAAGTCGCCGAAGCCGCAGCCCAGGCTTGATTACACTCCTGCTTACTACAAAATGCAGTCGTACAGGAGCGATCAAACCAAGGCTGAGATCTGCCTCCGATGGGCACCACAGAAGATGGAATAAAAAGTTCCATACCCTAAAGTACCACATCAGTAACAGAATCGGTAACAACGCTGGGGTCTTCCGGCGAGAAGCAAACCCGCTCCCATGGGTAGGATGCAAAGAAAGACCGCATTCCGTCCCAATCCACCGACCTGTAATGCCAAACACGGCGGCTCAGGAATAGAATAACATGGTCGTGGATGCTCAGCGAGGGATTATCCAGGGGTGCTGGTGCCCTCCTGGGATAGTCTTTGATGTGATTCCGCTACCATGTTGATGGGGGGAGGGAATTGGGCCTCCGGCCACCTGCACTCGCCAGACGAAACGCAGAAGCAGAGCTTCTACTTCACGCCGGTATTCTGTGAGGTCGTGGTACCAACCCGGCTCGAGCCGGCCCATACGTGCAACAGCTAAAACTGCCGTGTGGCGCTACCACCGTTATTATATTAATATGACACATAAATAGAAAGGATGTTACGGATAGGCTTGGGTATAGAATTCTTATCGATATATTTTTTTCACACTGTCTTATCTCTATTATTAGTTCCGTGGATGTTCACTTCTGCTGTCAGCGCCAATATGGCGAAAATCAAATCGCCTCATTATTAGGGGTCGCAAACCGGGATCCCGAATCTCGAAAATACCGGGATACCGGACTGAAATGAAAGTTTTAAAATACCGGGATTGAGTGAACGGAAACCGGTATTTACGTTTTCTTCGGTATTTCATTTTAAATTTATGTTATTTAATATTATGTCAATAAAAAAATTAAAACTTACCAGACACAGTTTCTTGTATGACAGCTTTAGATGGCCTTCCATTTACCCATTTGGTTACATCTGCATCGCAATACAAAAAAATACAAAAGCGCATCATGGCGCAATGTGGATACAAAATGCCTACATCCTCAAACTCCATTAAAACATGGTGTTAAAGAACAGTGAACACGGTGAAATTATCTTTGATTACAAAACTTTTCTTTTTATAAAACGCGCAAACTGAAAGCAGACGGAGTGAAACTGTCTTTGACGCTGGATGACGTTTGACGATGAGTTTGGAAAATCGTCGGTTTATAAACGTTAATATCTACAGTTTCATGTTACCCAATAATTTTGCCAATATTGGCCTGGTAAGAGTGTTTGGTAGCATGCCAGCCAGAACATGTTTGCAGTTACTGGAAGTTATCCGCATTCGAATTGTCTCTAAATGAAGATATAATCTGTACAACTACTGACGGTGCCAGTGTAACGATCGCATTTGGAAGACAAACAGCACTTTTCCACCAGCAATGCCGTGCTCATGGTATACACCTAGCGATATTAGACGTGCTCTATAAAAAAGAAAACAGTTAACTAAGCGAACTGGAACAGGACTATTCTTATGACTCTGCCTCGGAATGTTATAGAGAAGATTACTGGACGATGGTTTTTATTTGACTCTGAGAGCACAAAGATCAAATCAGGGAAAAGGAAACGAATTTATCTTTAAAGAAATAATCGAATTAAAAGTTGCGAAACTTTTCAGAAAGTCGCCTACTAAAAATGATGCCACATTGTAGAAATATATAAAACAAAAAATAGGATATGAGCTCAGTTTGATTTTAGATTGTAGGACACAGTGGAACAGTTTAGCAGATATGTTAGAAAGATTTGTCAAACTTAAAATCCCTATTCAAAAGGCGCTGATAGATTTAAATAAGGACCTGGATATATCTGAGAGTGAGTTCAAAAACTGGTTGATCTCATCAATGTATTTGAAATACCAAAAGCGACAGTCAAGTAACTTTGCAAAAGAAACGCTAACCTGATGACGTCTGACGCGGATTTGATTTTTCATCATTCATCATCATTACAGCCTTTCATATGTCCACTGCTGAACATAGGCCTCCCCCAAGGAATGCCACAAAGCACGATCCTGAGCCACCTGCATCCATCGACTTCCTGCATGTCTTACCAGGTCGTCACTCTTCTTGTGGGGGGTCGCCCTACACTTCGCCTACCGGTACGAGGCTGCCACTCAAGAACCTTTCTTCCCCATCGGTTGTCGGTTCTTCGAGCTATATGGCCGGCCCACTGCCACTTTAGCTTACTAATCCGTTAGTCTCCTCTCCTCTCCTCCTCCTAAGTTTATCCTCTGCGTTATAAACTTAGGAATGAGGATACCCGCAGTAGAAACAGAGTAACCGACATAGCCCAACGGATTAGTAAGCTTTGATTTTTATGCTCAAATAATTAGAGGCTATGTATCATGAACCAGTTGCTTGTGAACTTCTCAGAACTTTGAAGCGAAGGATTAAAGAGCGTAAGTAGTTGGTGGCTTCAACTCTGAATTATTTGTATGATCCTAAATAATATTTTGATTCATTAGATGATGACTACGCCGACATCTTCCTAAGGCCAAATGGCGACGAAATGCGAAAACATATTCCAGAACTACATCAGCTTTTTCAAACTCAGGCTACGGAACGTATGATTGACGTTTCTGTTTCTACAGACGAGGAGAATACACACAGGAATAACAAATCTGATTACATCTGATGACACACTACTGCTCAAGAAGCAATTAGAAATGGCAGTTCAAAAGAAACTGCGGACTGCAGATGATGTATCTAAAAATACTCCATGCGATGTAGATCTACATGCATTTGATCAATATAGAAATGCTGTATATGAAAGCGGCGGTTCTAGGGGAAAATATTTAGAATTAGCATATCGTAATTTAAGAAGCATTCCTCCTACCATTGTAGAGTCGGAGGGAGCTTTCTCTTCAGCTGGTAACTTTTGTAATAATTTGCGCTCAAGATTAAGTGACAAAACACTAGATACACTATTATTTTTACGATCTCACTATTTAAACGAAAGCCTGACTGAATCTCGTTCCTACATTTTACCTAGCATATTTAAAACTGTTAAAAAGAAATGTATAGTAAGAATTAAGTTTAAATTTATAGAGTGAATGTGAATTGCGAATGATAGTTTCCAATTTCCATGAAAAAGATTGAGATGAGACGTTTTTATTTCGGAATAAGATAAGACGCCAAGGAGCATTTTATGCTTTGTTAAAGCTGAGGGTAAGATAAATAATCGAAATATTCCGATGATTTATGACCCAAACTGAACGGACAAAAAATTCTAGTATAGCATTGATTTTTTGTTTCGGTAACTGAATTTATTATTAAGCGAAAACTTGACGGCGGATAAAAAATAGAATATAGGCTTTCTTAAATTATACAATGACCTTGTATATAAAGTTTTGTAGAGAAATGAGAAGAAAATATGAACATGGTCATAAAAAACATACTTTGTGTGACATTTTAAGAGCTCGAAGTAAAGCAAATAGTGACATGCAAAAAAAAACATTGTTTGTCTATAGTTTTATTTCTTGACTTATAATTTTCCTACAATGACGAAAAAGTAAAAGGCATAAAGGTAGAACAATTGTTATTATTTATTTAAAATTAAGTTCGTATGATTCCTTTGAATGAGTTTTTCTGGAAATAGCCATATATAGGAATTGTACGAACATAGACGGTTGTATTGATGATTATAATTATTATAATTCTGTAAATACATACTCGTTACGCTCACGAATCATATTTTGTTAAACATACAACATGACACTGACCCGCAAATAGTAAAAAACGTAAGAAAATTTGAATTTCGCGGGCCACCCTGGAGTTTCCACCTTAAGTTCAATCTGGTGTGATTCTGGGAATTAGTTTTCAGTGATATCGTTTGACCACTGCGTAACCATCTCGCTTGCCACAGTAAGGAATCGTGATAGGGGAAAGCGTTCCCGCATCGTATTATGATCTTTAATTGACTTGTTTAAAGCTTCCAAAGCGTTGTTAGTAAGTAGTCGGTGAAATTAATTTTCACATTCACAGATTTTAGTATTTTTGTTTGCAGAATCATTATATTTATGATTCTACAAACAAAACTACGGAAATCCTAATACTTAATTATAGTACCTATATTAATTTTTACAGCTTTAGCAGCCGAAAATGTATTTTTATATATGAGCCTATTGTTGCCAATAATGCAATGTTTGTTATCACACTATTAATATTAGTCGTCATGTCATTATTTATAGTACCCCGCCTATGATACTGACTATGCCGTTTAATATGTGTGATACTTTAAAGTAGCAGCCCTTATTTAGTTTTTATAAATTCTTGAATTTTGAAGTTCTTCTAATCATAATTATTGCTAAAATATTTAATCGCTGCCTAGTATTTTTTTAATAACAAAATAGTTGGTCGCTCTTTGAGTTGTTAGTCGCCTCGAAAATAATGCATTCGACACTTAACAAATTTGATTTTATTATGTTTTTGCAGTTAATACTGAATTCAATGCATTTTTAAAGATGGTGTAATTATATTCAAGCAAGGTTGCCAAAAGTACCCCATTCTAATTACTTGAAGTAATGTCGACGTTATTAAGTGAGCAATCTTTAACTATTTTTTATTTCTAAACAACAAAGGTGCAGTTTAAATAATTAATATTTTTGAGATATGCTATTAAAATACGTCTGTGAATATTTTTTTTATGTATATACTCTAATTTTTAGGCTGGGATATGGGGGGTAAAAATTGAGACCTTATTTTCAACCATAGACAAACAGTACTTTAGAATTTGACATTTTGTGCTCGTAGTAGTCTGTGCGCTGGTGCCAATGCCAAGTGCCAACAATCAACTCAAGCCAATGACCAGTCAAGCCAATTTGTATTGCAAACATATTGCAAAGTAAACTTATTTTGACACTGAATCATAATGGTTCTAAATAAAAATAATTTATTTAAAATCACTTTTAATTAGTACACTAAACTTTTACCTATTAGTCATCAAACCTTAAACTTACACAGAAATAAACAGTATGATTAAAAAAATATCAAACATAGAGCATCTTAAATTTTGTTTTCAAATTCTAATAAAGTGTAATTAATAAAACTGTGATAGAACGTAATAATGTCTGAAGTTAAAGGAACTAAAGCTTTAGAACTATGGTGCAAACGACTGGTGAAAGATTGCCCTAATGTTCAGATTGATAATATGACAACATCTTGGAGAAATGGAATGGCATTTTGTGCTTTAGTTCATCATTTCAGACCGGATTTAATGTAATTTCTTTATTATATGTATTATTCACCAATAACATTACTTCTTAAACAAAATTAAATTGTGATTATTTTCCAGAGACCTATCAAAACTGAAACCTGAAAATATATATGAAAATAATCAACTAGCGTTTAGCATAGCAGAAAAACATTTAGGCATTCCTGCTTTACTTGATCCGGAAGATATGGTAGAAAATGATGTTCCAGACAGATTATCAGTATTAACATACTTATCTCAGTTTTACCAGCGCTTAAGTCATACAGGTAAGCCATATGGGATAGTTGCCATGTAACTTTCTTACAAAATGAAAATATAATTAAATTATCAAGTACTATTTTATATTAACATATTAGGATGACATTTCTTATTCACCACTGCTCAATAAAATGTTTTCCTATTTTACCTGACTGTCCTAGAAATGTTACATTTACATTTTTGTTTTTTTAAATTATTTAATCCTGTGCTTGACTACTACCACCTGATGGTAAATGGTGATGCAGTAAACAACTGTTTCTATAAGATCTGTAAGTCATAAAACTTAAGAAAGATTTTGACTTACGAAGTGAAATTAGATATTTTTTCATCTCCAGGTTATCTTAGACTATATTTTATGATAATACTATATGGTACTTAATGCATAATGCTGCTTGCTTGTAGAATATTCCTAAAATGTGTAATTTTAAATATTAAGATTAAAAGTTACTGGTTTACTCTTGGTCTTGTCCTTTTTAACTTCATATCTATTGATGCCTTAGAGTTAGAAAGAGTTAAGCATAATTTTTTGTGCAATTGATTTATACATATAATTGGTATTGCCTTTTTTTCTTAGTCTTGATCTGAGGTTATCAGAACTCTACGACATACTTTTTGTTAAAAAATGGTATTTCATAAGAGATTAATGTTAATTGGGCTTTTATAATAATAATAATTTTTTTTTATTCAGACTCAGTCCATAGAGATGTTAGTATAACAATAATAATAATAGTAACAATAATAAAAAACTTAAGACTAGTGCTAGTCCCTTCCTCCCTTCCCTATCAAGACGTGGCGGGTAGTGCATACACATCGTGATTATTTGAGCTAATAAAATAATTAAACGTGCTTTTTGTACATACAAACAGTATATTTCTATTTAAGATAGCACTAAAAAGTAATACTAGTGTTATTTACATTTAAGACTGAGTCAGTGTGATTAAAATATCATTAATGTCTATTGTAACATAATCAACTTTTCCAATCCGCTGTTGTATGTACCCGCAATAAGTAAAGTGTTTTACATTTATGTATTCTTAACTCAAGCGTCGCTATAAATATTATATTGTGTAGTTAGTGCATTTTGGCGAAGTTTACTATACGGGAACATTTAGAGATAATTAAATTAAACATGGCAAATAATTGTGGTCTCTGAGGGAAGTTCCTTTCTTAAACAGATGGTGTTAAATGTTCAAAGTGTCCATCAGCATACCATCGCCATTGTGTAAACATTAACCCTGACACGAAAATTAGTGTAAAGTGGATGTGCATGACCTGGAAACCTAAGGCCTCATGTTCGGGAGTCAATTTGACGCCGCGACAAAGTCCAACACATGCATAAATAGAGGTGATATCTGAAACATTTATAGATGCAAGGGTGGAGGGTTCTAACGAAGGATTATTAGCGCAGGAAATTAGGCTTTTACGAACAGAATTGTAAACCCTTTCGAGAGAAATGGTTAACTTTCGCCAGGAAGTTGGGAAACTGAATGCCACTATGACGGAGTTTAACTCAAGATTAGACAGTGTTCAAAACCGCGTGATCTGCTTAGAACTTCAAGCGAAGGATGAAAAAAAGGTTGCACCTGCAAGTGAGTTGGTTGAAACTGTGGCTCAACTAAAGCGTTCCGGTTATCCCAGGATACATCTCCTTTAAAACTATGATGAATAACAATCAAAACGAAGGTGTTGTCATTATGATAAAGAAAGAATTAAAATTTGAAGTAGAGGAACCTAATATATCTGAAGCGAACTCCCTATTGATAAAAATTAATAACGAAACAGCTATAATTGCTATATATAGATCCCCTAGCTACCTATCGCTGGATAAATTCCTACTATCGATACAAAACACTTTAACGGAACTATCTTCTTTTAAAAATACTTTCCTGATGGGAGATTTAAATATTAACATTGCTGAGCTTAATTTGCTGTCATCCAATTACTTAAAAGTTCTGGCTTTCTATGGAATGATACCGGCATATTATCATCCCACTAGGGGTAATAGCTGCCTTGACCATGTAATTCTAAAGATGAAATATCCCACATATACTTTTATTTTATTAACTTCCATTACTGACCACGAACCGGTTCTTTTCTGCATTAAATCCATAAAACAAAATATTAACAATAAAAATAATTTCATTAATAAATTAAATTTCGAAAACCACGTAAAAACCTAAATTTTAATGAGATATATAATAATGAACTTAATCCAAATCAATCTATACTCTTTATTATTGAACACATACAAAAAAAAATTGTTAATAATTCAATTAAAATTAGAATACCCGGAAGCAAAATCACAATAAAACCCTGGATAACTGTTGGTTTATTAAGATGTATAAGAACCAGAGATAGAATGCATTATAAATTAAATAAAGATCCTCAAAATGAAATTTTAAAATGTACTTATAAGCGATGCAGAAATTTTTGTAATGATATATTAAAAAAACAAAAGAATCATTATGAAAGAAATGAATTGAAAGCTGCTGCAAATGATAATAGAAAAATTTGGAATGTTGTTAAAAATATAAATAACTTAAATAAACCAAAAGAGCTACCAGCTCAACTTCTCAAGATTGAAAATAACCCGCTTAGTTCCGTCAACTTTCATCATCATCATCATTACAGTCCTTCACAAGTCCACTGCTGAACATAGGCCTCCCCCAAGGAATTCCACAAAGCACGGTCCTGAGCCACCTGCATCCATCGACTTCCTGCACATGGCACCAGGTCGTCACTCCATCTAGTGGGGGGACGCCCTACACTTCGCCTGCCGGTACGAGGCTGCCACTCGAGAACCTTTTTTCCCCATCGGTTGTCGGTTCTTCGAGCTATATGGCCGGCCCATTGCCACTTCAGCTTACTAATCCGTTGGGCTATGTCGGTCACTCTGGTTCTACTGCGGATACCCTCATTTCTGAGTTTATCACACAGAGAAACTCCGAGCATAGACCTCTCCATAGCTCGCTGAGCGACCTTGAGCTTCCTCATCCGGCTAGCAGTGAAGGACCACGTCTCAGTTCCGTATGTCATCACTAGCAACACGCACTGGTTGTACAATTTCGCTTTAAGGTTTTGAGGTATGTCTGACGAGAAGATGTGTAGTTTCCCGAACGCTGCCCAGCCGAGTTGAATCCGTCGATTGACCTCTCGGTCGAAGTTGGACTTACCTAGTCGGACTATTTGTCCCAGGTAAACATACTCGTCAACAACTTAGAGCTTAGTGCTCCCAACAACTACCGGTATAGGTGTGACATGGACATTAAACATGATCTTTGTTTTGTCCATGTTATTCTTAAGACCTATCCGTTGGGAAGCACTATTGAGGTCATTGAGCATAGTGCTTAGGTCCTCCAGCTATTCTGCCATAGGGACTATATCGTCGGCAAATCGAAGGTGAGTGATGTACTCGCCATTGATGTTGATACCGTATCCTTTCCAGTCCAGAAGCTTGAAAACGTCTTCCAATGCAGCGGTGAAGAGTTTCGGGGATATGACGTCACCCTGTCTTACACCTCTCTGCAATTGGATAGGTTTCGTACTCTGGTTCTGTACTCGGATAGCCATCGTAGCCCTACTGTACAAGCACTTCAGCACTTCGATATACCGATAGTCAAATTGGCACCGCTGAAGGGACTGCAGCACCGCCTTAATTTCGACGGAATCACAGGTTTTCTCATAGTCCACATACGCCAGACATAATGGCAAATTGTACTCCTCTGACTTCTGTACAATTTGCCGAAGGGTATGTATGTGGTCTATGGTGCTAAAGCCTTTTCGGAAACCGGCTTGTTCGGGAGGCTGGAAGTCGTCAATTCTGCGCGCGAGACGATTCGTAATGACTCTCGAAAACAGCACGTAGACGCGGCTCACAAGGGAAATCGGTCTGTAGTTCTTCAAGAGAGCGTTGTTGCCTATCTTGAAGAACAAGACCACCGCACCTCTGCTCCACGCCTCCGGTGTAAAGCCACCATGGAGGACGGAATTAAAGAGCTTCTGAAGGACTTCAAGTACCGGTTTTCCACCCGCTTTCAGAAGCTCCGCTGTAATTCCATCCTCGCCTGGGGCCTTGCCGTTTTTAAGGTGCTGGAAAGCCATTCTAATCTCGCTCAGACTGACGTCCGGGATATCATCGGAATAATGTCGGATAAGACTCGCTCTTGGATCGTTACTCACACTTGCGTGTGGCTCCAACGATGACGTGTACAGCTGCCCATAGAACCTCTCAATCTCACTCAAAATCTCAGGTGCCCCGGAAACGATGCTGCCACACTCTGTCTTCAGCCTTGACAGTTGGCTCTTTCTGGCAGACAGATCTCTGGCAAAGACTTTGAAGCCTTTGTTCCGCTCGATCGATTCTTCAATACGAGCTGTATTGAAGTTGCGTAAGTCCCGCCGCATGCATTTGGAGATCTGTCTGTTCAGTTGCCTGTATGCTGTCAAATCTGTTGAAGAATGTAGCTTCATCTCCCGTCTAACAGCCATGAGATTAAGAGTGTGATCGGAGAGTTTTTGTGTTCTTCTGCGGCGGGTCTTGCAGAACTTAGCTCCGACCGCATGGACAGTTTCCACGAGCTTGTCATTCATATCTTCCACTTCATTGAAGTCTTCTAGGCACTGAAAACGGTTTTGTAACTCGAGCTGAAAGGTTTCGGGACTTTGGATTAGAGCACGAGGGGGACGGAGCGTTGACTTCATTAGACGAGACCTCTCCAACTTAACGTTTAGGTTCAGTGTGCCTCTAACCATTCGGTGATCGCTGCCGGTTTTCACCCTTGCGATCACTGAGACATCACTGAACAGTTGTCGTCTGGTCGTCATAATGAAGTCAATCTCATTTTTTGTCAAACCGTCGGGGCTCGACCAGGTCCACTTCCTGTGGGGCCGCTTCTGGAAGAAAGAGTTCATCATAAAGAGTCCCTCTTTCTCCATGAATTCGGCCAGCTGCTGGCCCCTTGGGTTCCGTTGCCCTATTCCAAATTTCCCTACTTTCAGCTCACCATTCTCTCTTGTGCCTACTTTTGCATTGAAGTCTCCCATTAACACCGTATATTGGGTTTTGGAGGAATGCATGGCTCTAGAGATATCCTCATACATTTCCTCCACCTCCTCATCGGGGTGTGCCGAGGTTGGTGCGTAAACCTGTATGACCTTCAGCGAATACCGTTTGGTGATTCTGAGTATAAGGTACGCTACCGTCGTCGACACACTCTCAATCTTTACAACTTTGTTAACGAGAGACTTGTGGACGATAAATTCGACGCCTCCTTGGGACAGATGGTCGCCCTCCCGGTAATAGAACAAGTTGCCGGATTCGAGGATTACCGTTTCCTCCCCTTCTCTTCGGATTTCGGATAATCCTATAATATGCCAGCGTAACTTGTCTATCTCTTCTTCCAGCTCCACAATCTTCTCGTCAGTCCTCAGGGAGCGTGCGTTGTATGTTGCCAGGTCGAGTCGTCGTAGGTGGCAACCGAACCTCCACCGGAGATTCTTAGCACCCCCTGCCCCGCCGTTACCATGGTCGCCACCGTAGCCAGGAATAGCGGGGCCGCCGGGGACGGGGGGCCGTCTCTTTGTTACAGTTTTTTATTGTAATTTCGGCTACTATCAGGAAGATGCTGCTGCCCATCTCCTGCCTGTTTCCCTTTGTCGCCTTTTACGACACCCACGGGAAGATATGGGGTAGTGGATATTCTTAACCGCTACTATACGGCAACTTTATAAACACTTTTTTTGCAAATATAGGCTCTAACTTGTCAAATAAACTTAAAACAGATCTTCCGCCTCTTCCTACCACTGTAAATCCTGTAACAGTCAAAAGTAAGTCTTTTGTTCTACTTAAAACAAGTGAAGAAGAACTCGAACGTCTCATTCTTAATCTTAAGACTGATTGTGGTGGTGGTTGAGTGTGGTGAAAATTTTACAATGTCTTAAAGAATTTATAATCCCCCCCACTTAATCATAGCTTTAATAGGTGTCTAGAAGAAGGTATTTTTCCAACAGTTTTAAAAAGATCCATCACAATACCAATTTTTAAAAACGGAAAGCGTGACATCATCACTAACTATCGTCCAATATCTTTACTCCCGTCTATATCTAAGCTCCTTGAAAGAATAATAAACACTAGACTTATAAAATATTTAGAAGATAATGAAATTCTCTCAAATGGTCAAGTCGGTTTTCGAAAGAGTAAATCAACTACGGACGCTATACATATTTTTACAGAATATATTGTGTAAAAATTAGATTCCAATAAAAAATGTATCACAATCTTTATTGATCTGCAAAAAGCTTTTGACACTATTTCATCTTCTAAACTGATCGAGAACCTTGAAAAAATGGGTATTAGAAATGTACAATTACAACTTTTTAGAGATTACCTACAAAATCGCTCACAACGAGTTAGGATAGGAGAGATTTTTAGTGATGAAAGACCAATCAATTACGGAGTACCACAAGGAAGTATTCTCGGTCCAACTCTCTTCCTTTGCTACTACATAAACGATCTTTGTCAATTAAACATCCCAAATTGTAAAATAATCTCATATGCTGACGACACAACCCACTCGTTCTACGGTGACTCTTGGGAAGAAGTTTTCAAAATTGCACAGGATGGTTTCAATATAGTGTGCCACTGGCTTGCTCTAAATAGTCTCACTTTAAATACCGATAAAACCAAATATGTAATGTTTTCCATCCGAAATTCAACCTGTATTACAAATAAATTTAAAATCATAGCACATTCATGTAATATGACCTCTATTTCAAATTATAAATGTCCTGATATTGAAAATACAAATAACATAAAGTACCTCGGCATAATAATAGACAAGAATCTAACTTTCAAAGAACATATAAACTATTTAGTTAAAAAAATAGAAAGCTTATCTACATATTTAAAAACTTAAGACATATCGCAAATTGGAATTTAATTAAAACTGTATATGAATCGTTTGGTAAATCTATCCTGTCCTATGGCATTTCTGTATGGGGAGGCTCTAGTAAAACATTAATGATGGACGTTGAAAAGGTACAAAGAATGATATTAAAAATTGCCTTGAAAAAACCTAGGACGTATCCGACTACGAACTTATACGCAGAAGCCAATGTGTTAACGGTTCGAAAAATTTACATATTATCAATAATCTTAAAAAACATAGTTGTATTGATTTGTTGGATAATATAAGGAACTCTGGTACGAGGAGAGATTATGAAGTCTGTGAAATTATTCCGGTAAAAACATTTTTTGCTCAAAAGTTTTTCAGTTTTAAAGGTAGTAGATTATATAACAAAGCAAACAAATTACACCGTATCATTAACTTAACAAAATTTGAATGTAAAAAGAAAATTTCAGATTGGCTGCTTAAATTTGATTATGAAAAAACAGAACAATTATTGCAAATCGCATCTTAACATACCACGTACGAGTTAACACACACATACACACATACACACACAACACACACACACGCACACAAACAATAAGTTTAACCGCTTGCGCGTATGCTCTCTCGCAAACGGAAAAAAGTCTCTGCTATATACATGTAATAAAAAAAAGAAAACATCTAGTTGATCATTCTAAATGGGGAGCCGGGAGATCCATAGCACAGGGTATCCTAGTTTGGACTCCCGTTTCCCACAAATTTATGTACCTCTTTGTTTTGTTTATAAAAAATATATATGTTTTAAAATATGCAATTGTACAATTTGTGGGAGAAAATAATATAGGTTTATTTTATTTATTTATTTTATAACTTCTTTTTCTTTATATTTATAACTCAACAAATTAACCATCCCCCGTACATTACATATATCTTACTTATTTAGTTTTACATGTAGACTTAACCAATGCCTCATAAATAGCCGAGTCCCACCTATCAGCAAGTGTAGTTAGGATGCTGTTGGTAGAGTTACGCAGACGACTCAGTAACAAAGCAGACCTTTTACGAATAACGGCATGAAAGCCATCCGTGTGTGCCTCAGCGAACATGGCAGAGACACTACAATAACGCGGCAATCCCAACAGCACCCTGATTGCATTATTATATTGGACACGCAGGACGTTGTATGCCCACTGCGTACATCTAACCCACAAGTTGCATGTGTAAAAGCACTGACAATACGCTTTAAAAAGCGTTACTTTTACTTCTTTAGTACATCGTGCAAACCTGCGGGCCAGCATATTACAGCGAACAGCCAACGCCCTGCGTTCCCTTTCTATATCTAAGTCATCGTTTAAGTCCTCTGTCAGTGGCCTAGGTACTTAAATTTGACGACTCTCTTTAAAGGACTATCACAGAGTTTAACAGTAGGCATGGTGAGCTGCCTTTTAGTGCCTGAGTTAAAAACCATAAGCTCGCTCTTTTTTACAACATTTGGTAACATATTCATGTTAGAACAATAACCTGTTTGTGTTAGAAATAATTTATGTCTATAAGAAAGATATATTTATCACATTTTGGTTGAATATTTATATAATTTTAGCTGCCGCAGCTGCGTCGGAATATTTAAAATCATTTTCTTAAAATATTGGAGGGGACATCTCCCCTCCATCCACATATTATTAAAGTGATTTTTCTCAGAAATCATTCATTAAAAATTTTAATTTTAACATTTATACAAAAGTAAGCACGTCCGGGCAATACGGCATACGCAAGGATAGGAAAACCAGAAGACTAAAAACACTAGAAAAACACATAATTGCTTCAGGCGGAACAAAAAAAGCTCTTAATGAACTCCGTGAAACCACTTCCTGGATGCCTAATCTCAAAAGCAACGAAATTAGCATCACAAACTGCAAAAGTATAATAAAACAGCATCTGATTTTTACAAGAAGCTCTATTCCAACCCAGATATCACCGAAAGAAAAAAGTGCGAAAAATGCGAGACGACCATGTACCCTCCAAACTTAGAACCAGAAATATTACAAAGTGAAGTCAGGAAAGCTATACTAAGCCAAAAGTCGGATAAGGCACCAGGCCCGGACAAGATCACAAACGAACTACTGAAAGGAACCCTAAACGAACTCGTGCCTGCTCTGACAAAAATCTTCATCGATATCCTAATATCAGAACAGATACCTAAACAATGGGAAACCTCTCACGTAATTCTTATACACAATAATTTAAAATTAAAAATTTTGTACAGCCGACTTCAATATAAGCGACTTCAATATAGGTTATTTAAGAATAATTCAATAACCATTGGTCTGATCTTGATCAAATTCATATGGGACCACACGAGAACTATCAGCTTTCATATAAAAAAAGAATCATCGAAATCGGTTTGCCCAGTACAAAGTTATGAGGTAACACACATAAAAAAAACATACAGTCGAATTGAGTACCGTCTCCTTTTTGGAAGTCGACAGAAAAAGGCTCAAAAGAAGACTTATTGAACTACAGACCAATAAGCCTGATGTCGAACATATATAAGGTCTACTCCAAAATAATACTAGATCGAATAAGCATCACATTGGACGAAAACCAACCAACAGAACAGGCTGGATTTAGGAAAAATTTGCAACGATAGACCATATACACACAGTCAAACAAATCATAGAAAAGTACAGTGAATATAACAAACCAGTGTACATGGCCTTCATTGATTACACCAAAGCTTTCGATAGTATTAAACATGAAGCGATTTGGGAAAGCTTAGAAAAACGGAGTATCCAGAGCTTATATTCATCATTAAAAAATATATGCTAACTGTAAAGCAAGAATACAAATGGAAACACTTGGAGAAGTATTCAGAATTGAAAGAGGTGTCAGGCAGGGTGACCCACTGTCTCCGAAGCTATTCTCCGCTGTGCTTGAAAACGTATTCCGAAAACTGGAATGGAACGAGTATGGATTAAATATAGATGGAAGAAGACTACATCATCTCCGATTTGCAGACGACATTGTCCTGTTCGAAGAGAACCCTCACAAACTGGAACAAATTATTCAAGACCTAAATAAGGAAAGTGAGATGGTCGGGTTGACAATGAACGCAAGCAAAACAAAGTTATTATCAAATTCAATCCCATATGAAATAAAAATTAATAACCAACCTCTCGAGTATGTAGAGGAGTACATATATTTGGGACAAATAATCTCACCAATGGATCTAACTACCAAAGAAATCAAAAGGAGAATAGCAATTGGATGGAAAAGGTATTGGTCACTGAAGGAGATTATGAAATCTACAGATTTTAGCAAAAAAATTAAAAGCAGGGTCTTTAACACCTGTATTCTCCCATGCCTTACTTATGGCTGCGAAACTTGGGCACTTTCTAAGCAGCACAGAGATATGCTCGAACATTGTCAAAGAGCCATGGAAAGGAGCATGCTAAGAATCAGAAAAATAGATAAGCAAAGAAACACATACATAAGAGCAAGAACAGGTGTGACAGATATTCTCACCAAGATAGACCAAATGAAGTGGAGATGGACAGGTCATATGCTACGGAGCCCTCAAGATAAATGGAGCAAAATAGTGACCGAATGGTACCCCAGAAACGGGAAACAAAATAGAGGTCGACAACGCAAAAGATGGGAGGATGAATTAAAATTAACAGTGGGTTATAACTGGAGAAGAGTTGCAAAAGATAGGCAACAATGGAAATCGTTAGAGGAGGCCTTTGCCAAGAGGCACACCGAACTCAGAGACATATTATAATAAAACGGAATAAGATAGGATTATTTGTTTCGGGATATAAAGGCTATATTATTATTATTATTAAGCACGTTCGGGCGGGGGGATAGGTAGGGGGCGAATCTACCTCAACCCCATACTTTTCCCTCCGTCCCCACCCTCCAATTAAGGCGAATAATTCTAAACTTTAACCAAGAATTAAAATATATTTGTCATTTATCATATTAAGGTCACGTTTCCAAGACTGTTTGGCACTTAATGTTATTTTCCCTGTCACAGAGGTAGAGCCACGCGGCAGTTTTTGCTGCAGGTGGCCAGTGGGCCACTCCCCCCCCCCATTAACATGGTAGTGGAATTAAACAAAAGACTACCCTAGGGGGGTACCAGCACCCCTGGAGAATCCCTCACTGAGCATCCACGACCAAACTACTCCACTCCTGAGTGTGGGTGCTCAGGCTGCCCCGCGTGTTCTCGGGGGTGAGGGGGGGCATAATTTCGCTCGTGACTAATACTCCTCGGGATAAGCAGAGCAATAAGACCAAGGTGACCCCTGTCACGCTATCCATGATTTTATTTATTACCATCTAGAGATAACAAAGCCGGCCGTGCTCTTTTTAACTGAGACTCAAGTGTCCTCTCCGGCTGATACTTCATATCTCTCCTACCTGGGGTACAAATTAGAACAGTCCTTTGTGTCCCGGGCTGGAGTTTGCGTATACGTCAGGGAGGACATCTGTTTTCGACGCCTCGGCAGTCTTGAAGGTACGGACCTATCCATCCTATTGACAGTGACGACCATCCCCGCGTCTACGGGTGCCTCTATAGGTATAGGCCGACACAGACCGACTCATCGACCACTTCCAAATGGCTGCAGACTCCGTGCTACAACAGGTCCCATCCGCAGAGATCGTGATACTTAGTGATTTTAACGCCCACCACACTGAATGGCTTGGTTCCCGTTTAACCGGTCATGCGGGTAGATCTGTCTATGACTTTGCGTTGGCATATAATCTAACACAACTGGGTACTTCGCTTAAGCGGATCCCAGATGTGGAGGATCATGTACCTTCCCTGTTGGACCTTCAGCTGACCTCTCATCCGGATGGATTATCAAGTCTCCGTCGATGCCCCTCTGCGTGAGTGGCACCCTACTCTGGATCATTGTCTGATTCGGAGTACGGTGCCACTCACGCTCCCATCGCAGTTGCAATCTGCAGCTTGCCGCCGTGTTTGGCACTATAGGTCAGCCGATTGGGTCGGTATGCGGTCTTTTTTTGCATCCTACCCTGGGGGCGGGTTTGCTTCTCGCCGGAAAATCCCAGCGTTGTTGCCGATTCTGTTGCTGATGTGGTACTTCAGGGTATGGTACTTTTTATTCCATCCTCTGTGGTGCCCATCGGAGGCAGATCCCAGCCATGGTTTGGTAGCTCCTGTAAATTAGCATCACGCTATAAGCAGGAGTGCTACCGGGCCTGGGTTGACGCATCAACATCTCGGGATGTAAACACCAGCGCTCTTAAAAAGAAGTATAATTGCGCCTCCAGGTCCTTCGAAAGCGTCATTGCAAGGTCTGAGCATATCGGCAGAATTAGCGAGCAGCTAGTTTGCCTTCCTTTTGGAACCCGTGCATTCTGGTCTCTCACCAAGGCTGTCCAAGGGAACTTCTGGCAGCCATCTCTTCCATCTCTGCACAGAGAAGGCGACTCACTGGCTCATGCCACAAAAGAGAAAGGCGATCTGTTAAGCTCTCTCTTTGCGTCCAATTCGACTCTAGATGATGGGGGGAACACACCGCCGATCATCCCGCGGTGTGAGTGCTCCATACCGGATGTGCGGCTTACACAGCGCTCGGTTCACAAAGCTCTCTTCTCCCTAGATGTCAGTAAGTCGAGGGGGCCCGCTGGACTCCCTCCCATTGTGCTGAAGACGTGTGCGCCGGAGTTGGTTTTAAAGCGTCTTTTCCGGTACTCCTACTCCCAAGGCGTAGTTCCGAATTCATAGAAGACAGCTTTGGTCCACCCGATCCCTAAAAAAGGTGACTGGTCAGACCCGTCCAACTACAGGCCTATCACCATCACCTCCTTTTTCTCCAAAATAATGGAATCCATTATAAACTGCCAGCTCATGACGTACCTTGAGGATCACCAGCTGATTAGTGACCGCCAGTACGATTTTCATCGGGGTCGATCAGCTGGTCTACCTGACTCATAGATGGGCGGGGGCAGTAGAGTCCAAGCAGGAGGCATTGGCCGTTAGTTTGTACATAGCGAAGGCCTTCGATCGGGTCTGGCACAAAGCACTTCTTTCAAAGCTTCCTTCCTATGGGCTTTCCGAAAAATTGTGCAAATAAATCACCAGTTTCCTTGCTGATTGGAGCATCAAGGTCGTAGTAGACGGTGCATGCTCTGATTTCAAGCCTACAATACTGGTGTTCCACAATGCTGCGTGCTATCACCAACGCTGTTTCTCCTGCATATCAATGATATGTTGCAAACTGGTAACATTCATTGCTATGCAGACGACAGAACTGGTGATGCCTTATATACCGGCCATGCCAATATTTCTCGGGAAAACGTCGCCGCGTACCGGGACAAACTTGAGTCTGAAGTCGAGTCTTTGCTGAACAAAGTCTCGTTCAATCCCCAGAAGACACAAGTTTGCGCGTTTACCGCTAAAAAGAGCCCCTTTATCGTATCTCTTCAGTTTCAAGGTACTCCTCTTGCTGTCTCACTAGTATCGGAATCCTCGGCGTCAACATATCGAATAGTGTGCAGTTTCGTGGTCACTTGGAAGGGAAGGCCAAATTGGCCTCTAAAAAGCTTGGCGTGCACAGCAGAGCGAGACAGTATTTCATACCGGCACATCGCTTGCAACTTTACAAAGCGCAAGTTTGACCTCATATGGAATACTGTTCTCATCTCTTGGCCGATGCACCCCAGTGCCAGCTCCTTCCACTTGACCGCATCCACCACAGAGCGGTCCGAATCGTCGACGACCGAGTTCTTTCTGATCGGCTCGATACACTGGCACTGCATAAGGTTGTTGCATCCTTTTGCATTTACTATCGAATTTACCACGGGGAGTGATCTGAGGAATTGTTCGGATTAATTCCAGCCGCCAAATTTCACGAACACACATCGCGTCAAAATTCACGATATGCGGTTCACAAATGTGCGTTTTGCTAGGAGTTTTCTTCCTCATACAACTTCTCTGTGGAATAGGGTATTTTACACCATGTAAAAATAAGTCAAAGAATATATATTTATGATAGATTTTGTAGAAAGTAAACGAGAAATATTGATTTCTATTTATAAAAATGCATTATAAATTTTATATTTCAATTTAAAGAATATTTTTTTTTTACCTGTGCCTCAAATCTGCAAAACGATGTCCGCCATATTAGATAGCGTCGTGGCGTCACTAGGTCAAAGAAATAGGTTATGTGCTGTGTACTAACTAGTTAATTTCGAAATTTTTCAAGTTATCATTACGATTGTTGACTTTCATTCCAAATTTTATTGAAAAGGCATCATGGAAGACGGATTCGTAAAAGCGAGTTTATTACTTCGCTTTTAGCACTAATGTTATAGATATTATAATATAAGCTTAGGTGAGAAAAACTTTTCGTTATGTTTTTTTGTACAAACCCTCAGACGAAATAAAAAGTCACTTTTTTATTTGGTCTGAGTACAAACCATGTCTTTATTCCCATATAATAGAAAAAAACAGGAATTAAGTAAAACACTGCACTGCACTTGCAAGGGCTATCAAAATGGCCCACAAAGGGCGGGACAGACGAGCGATGAACCTAATCTATTACAAAATTTGACTTGCAATAGGTACCTATCATGTCATGATGTTTTGTTTTGTTTAATCGATAGTTAAATATTACATCAGATTTTAATATTTACATCAGAGTGATCTTCACAAAAGTATAGTTTAAATTTTGTAGACAATGCCTTCGGGTCTCTTCTTGCCAGTTTTAACCAAGTATTTCTCATATTTAAATCAGTTGGCATTTTAATCCATAACTTCCCCGGCGTTCTTATGCTCGTCTTTTTGCAATCAGGTACAACACAACAATGATGTAGATAATAACTCATTATTAAACATTCAAAAGTATCTTATTCCTTTGCAAAATTGTCAAAACTCTAGGACAGTGACGTCACGACTTGAACAGTATGGCGACTAGCGTTTTCACGTTAAAATTTAAAACGATAGATTAAAAGTAATTTTTATGTCACTATTCGGTTTTAAAAAATTTATATAAAAATTATAGTGGTTCATTATCACTCTGGGATTCATTTAAAACACTTTTTGAAAATGGGTGTAATACCCTATTGTTTACCACCGGCGATTTTTCCGGACCGATACGACTTAGGGACCTTCAATAAAAGAGCTTACACCTTTGTAAAAGGCCGGCAACGCATCTGTAATTCCCCTGTTGTTGCGGCGGTAGTCACTTACCATCAGGTAAACTGTATGCTCGTTTGCCCCCTCTTCTATAAAAAAAAACATACTGTTGGAGATGCTAAGCAAAATTTGTCCTAAAATATCTCACTTAACATATTGCATCTTATCCTTTTTTTATCTTCTGATATTCCAATGGGTTAAATAAGAATGTGAAACATAGATTTGTACTTAACCAATTCGTGGCTTTCTTGGTTACTTGAACAACAAAAACAAAGAAAAATGTTAGTTATCTATTCTGCCCTCATTATAGCAAATCCAGTACTTACGAAATAGCAGTTCAAAAATCTCTAAAAGAGAACTTAAACCTTTTGTTACTGTTAAGTAGTGTCATACCAGACCAGATTTGACCAAAACCAAAGTCAAAGTGGAAAATTGTGCTAAAAATGTCTTAACACCAGCAACAGCTAGAGATAACTATGCAATTTCTGTATTATTATTTTTGTGCTAAAATGATGGCATTATTACAATTTGGTATTGTGGTAGGGTAACAGTGGTCGAGCCAGGCGGCAGCTTTTGCTGTCGCATGGATGGGCCGGCTCGAACCAGGGTGGTACTACGACCTCACAGAATACCAGCGTGAAGTAGAGGTTTACCTCTGCGTTTCGCTTGGTGAGTGCAGGTGGCCGGAGGCCCTTTTTACTGAAAATGAGGCATTCCATCCTAGTCCTCACGGGTGAAAACGCATCTGCATTTTGATCTGTAACAGAGGATAGATGTAGATGTCTATGGGCCGCAGCAACCACTTACCAACAGGTGGACTGTGTGCTCGTTTTTCACCCTAATCCTATAAAAAAAGTGGTGGTATTCGTCATAGAATCTCGTCATCCCATTTCGTTCCGTGGGTTATCCAGTGCCACTATGGGAATTGTAATTTTTTTTATGGCTTTTGATAAAACACGGTATAACCATCTTGTAAACACCACCTAGGTTATGCATTCAAATTTACAAGGCTTCTAATACTGTGATCATCAATTTATTCTTCAGTAAATTAATTATTAGTTATTTAGAAAAATAATACTAAAAAGTATAAATCAAAGACATAAGACAAGGTTTCAGTCTATATTAGGCAAGCATTTACTTTGTTATTGTGTTGTACCTTCTACTCTATATGCGCTTGCCTTTATAGTTGTTTTATGTTTTCTTTTTATAATTTGTGTGGAAAAATTGTACCATAATAATGTCTTGTTGAAATTGAATTTACAAAATTTTGTCTAAAAATTTTTTAAATTATATAATTAATAACTTAAAACTTCATTAAAAATTTCCTTTCAACCTTGGAGCAATAAAATTTAGATATTAGGTTGCCTAATAAGGAATACTTTTTAAAACAGTATCTATAATGTTATAGAAATTCCTAGAATTTCACAGAGCCATATATAGATAGAGCAATAGTTAGCCATTGAATCATTTGACAACTAGACCTTTAGTAACTTTTTAACAGTAGTAGAGCCACGCGGCAGCTTTTGCTGTCGCACGGATAGGCCTGCTCAAACCGGGGTGGTACCACGACCTCACAGAAAGCCAGCGTGAAGTAGAGGTTTACCTCTGCGTTTCGCTTGGTGAGTGCAGGTGGCCGGAGGCCCTTTTTACTGGAAATGAGGCATTACATCTTAGTCCTCACGGTTGACAACGCATCTACATTTTGATTTGTAATAGAGGATAGATGTAGATGTCTATGGGCCGCAGCAACCACTTACCATCAGGTGGACTGTGTGCTCGTTTGTAACCCTTATCCTATTATGGATAATTCTGGTTGAAAGCTACTGAAGTAGTGCACAATATGTTATGTGCACCAACAAGCAAAGGCATTCTCTTTACGATCTTTTATGATACCACCAAAAGATTTAATAATGATTTAAAAATGAACATTATGATCTGTCTGATGAATTGTGGAAAAATTTTATAAGGCACATAGTAGACTTATGTTGTCTAGCATAGAAACTTCAGTGTTCACATGCTGCAATGCAATACAGTGAAAAAATAACTACACGCTTTAGGAATGTCATGAAAATTTTGAGTTTGTTTGCCACATGCCACTTTGACTTCAAAAGAGAGTATGCACAATACTCTACTAACTACTTAGTTACCGTCGTCCCAAAAAGTGGCTGCGGGAAGTTTTTACGTAGGATGACAAATGAGTAATACACGTCAATTTATTTCGTAAGCGCCAGTGGCTTAAAGCTGGAGAAATGGTCATATCCACATCAAAATACGATATGAGACGAAAAGTTATTCTAAGTGTGTGGTGGGGAAACGGGATTATTTACAGGGACCTTCTGCTAATTAACACTACTATCACGAAAAAAATTAACTGTGAGCAACTGAATTATGTAGCAGCGAGATTATCGAAAAATCTAAATCACATATAATTTTAAAAACATGATTATGCCATAGCAACATCACACATGCACAGCACACATGACTAGGACGACTCGTGAAAAAATTCTTTCAATTGACCGGACTGTCCTTTCCCATCCACTTTATTCCCCAGATATTGAACCCTCAGGCTACCAGCTATACTGTTCTTGCTAATGCGTTAGCAAAAAAAGGCAGCCTTGCCGATTCGGCCAACTATTGACCAAGTTCAATTACTACCATACTCTTTAAGATTGGAAAGGAGTGTAATTAGTTGCTTCAAGACAAGAGTAGGCTTTTGTTACGCTAAGACAGTGCGATATACACAGACAGAGCCTCATAATTTATTATTATTTCTTCAATTTTAATAAAACAAATTTAGCAGTTAAACTATTTAGGCTGAAAGTAAAATGAGTATTATATTAATGTATGAAAAAAAAGTCTTAATCTTTTATTAATCTATATAAATACATAAACCCTCATAGCTTTTTTTGCACTTCACTGATTTCTTTTTTTATTTAAACTATAATAATTAAATATTGAGAAAGTTATTGTTGCGGTTAGTTGGTTTGGAATGGTTCGCGTAATCGAGTACACACTTCTGGTGCGTCGCCCTTTTCTTTACTGAACTTGGCTGACACACTGTCATGTGTCCAGAAGACTATTTAAGGCTATTCAATGGATACAATTTATATTTCATTATGTAGAAAAATAATTAAAAAGAAATCATCAATTCAGCTAAAGCTTCCAAAAGCTAAAGCAGAATTTATATTATTTTTTTAGTTTATTTTAAACTTTAAATTACTCTCCTGTAAAGTTTGCAGTAACCTTTTTGACTGTAAGACATCAATATAATTCTTTTTAGTTTTTCCATTATTATTATCATCAGTCCATATTACGCTTCTTGAATATTTTTTTCGAGTTTGTCATATTTCTTCACTTTAAACGGCGGCAATAGGCTAAGTATATTGTTAAAATTTGAATAAATAAATAATTATTATGCTTTTGCAGTAAACACAAAAGTTTCTCAAAGTGAACCAAAAGCCACATCTCCTACATCAACACAGTCAGTTGTAAGTATCTAATGTACTAAACATTTAATGCATATAGAATGTTCCTTTATGTGTTTGCTTTATTTGTCACTGTTCCTTTGTGTCTGTGCATTGTATTACTCTTTCTTACATCTTTAATTCTTTCTATGCAATCACTCTTGTAGACTCCTATAAGATTTGGAAAGACAGGTTTAGATAAATGCGCCGCATGTGGATTGCCTGTCTATTTGGCACAAAAACTCATAGTGGCACAAAAATTATATCATAGAAGATGTTTCCGATGTTCAAAGTGTTCAGGACATTTAAACCCAAAGAATTTCCAACTTGATGATGCATCTGAGTTTACTTGTGATACTTGTAAAAATGAAAAGAGTTTACCAAAAATTTTTAATAACAATGATCAAATGGGAATGCTAGCTTTTAGTAGCAATACAAGTGAAATAAAAAAAGATACTTTTACTGAAGAACAAGTAAGTCAAAGACATAAGACAAGGCCTCAGTCTATATTAGGTAAGCGATTACTTTGTTATTATATTATACTTTTCACTCTATATTTGCATGCCTCTATAGTGTTTATAGTTGTTTATAGTTGTTTTATGTTTTCTTTTTGTAATTTGTGTGTAAAATGATTCCATAATAATGTCTTGTAAAAATTGAACTTACAAAATGTTGTGTCTAAAAACTTTTGCATTTAATGTAATCTTAAAACAGAATATCTATTAACTAGATTACATGTGATTTAATGCATGTTTATCAGTTTTTAATGTAATATGATGCTAATCTCTAAAGGATTGTTATGAAAATCATGTCTCCACATAGTATAGTAGATACTTCCTTTAAACACTACTGTATGCATTTTCATGAATGGATGGATATAACTCTAGGCTTACCTTTTTATCTAAACCGCTCGACCGGGGTAAATCACCAGCGTAAAGTATGTGTTTCGTATAGTGAGTGTCGATAACCGGAAACCCTTTTTTACTGGAAACAAGGTATTCCATCTTAGTCCTCACGGGTGACAACGCATCTGCATTTTGATCTTCTTTCTTTTTTCGATCTTCTACTTACCATCAGATGGTCTGTGTGCTCGTTTGTCACCCTTATTCTATAAAAAAGGTTCTTGAGTAGCAGTCTCGTACCGGCAGTCGACCCACCATTAGATGGAGCAAAGACATGGTAAGAGATACAGAAAGTCGATAAATGAAGATGGCTTAGGACCGTGCTTTGCGACATTCTTTTTGAGAAAACCTATGTTCATCAGTAGACAGATAATGATGGTGAAATTTTCTGAAAGTGAAACAGTTCACCGTTTTCTATGTCAACATGTTGAAATTTTAAATATCGATAATTATACGGCTTCTTGTCACATTTCACATTTTAGATTTTATCATCTGTTGAATTTAATTGCAGATAAAATAAGTGTGTTTGAAAAAAATGTAGAAAAAGACACAAGTATTGACAATAAAATAGCAAGTATTAGTTTAAAAGATTCCTCTTATGTTAAGTTTAAAGAAGCAAATAAATCATTAGAAATTGAAACTAGCGGTAAAGAACAAACTAGCTCTTCTAAAGATATTAATATGGAAAACATGAGTAATAGTGATTCAAAAGATGATATATATAGCACAAAGGAAAATTTCTACAAAAAGGTGCCCGAAAACCTGTATAAGAGTGACATAAATAAATTTAATTTTTTACAAACTCAATTATCAGGTGACATATTAAATTCAAGTATCGCATCTAATAATACCGATTATACAGACACAAAATTAAAATATGATGAAATAAATATACTTAAAAAATCTTCCACTGATGATTATGATGATAAATTTAGAAATATTAATAAGAAAATAAAAGAAGAAAGTAACATAACGGATGACAACAGAATAGCTAAATCTAATTTTAACATATCTAGTTCCGTTACTTCTGTTTTTGGAAATAATAGTTCCAATAAAGACAATCCTGAAAATAGTATAACTGTTCCCCCAAGAAGAAAAAAAAACCATGTGATAGCAGAAAAGAATACAAATGGCGTCAAAAAAGAGGTGTCAGGTAAACCCTGTAAAGATCATGAATATCCAGATTATTTAAACCCATTTTCGGATGACGATGAAGAGGTAATACATAGAATTTTGTAAAAATTTATTGTAATTTTATGCTTTTACTATTTTTTTAAATGTTTACTTTTATAGGAAAAAGTTAAAGAAAACCAAAAAAGAGTCAGTACTAATCCTTTTGGTAGCAGCGAAGAGGAAGATGATGGCTCTGCTATCCAGCCGCAAGTAGAACAAAACACCCAATTACCGACACCAATGTAAGGATAATTTATAGCAAATTTATGGATTTATAATAACTAGTGTAACATTTTTTGAAGTTTAATCGATTTTTATTTTACAGAAAAAGGCATATAATAGCTCAAAACTCATACAATCCCTTTTGGTCTGATGGAGAAGATGCGTCTTCCGACGAAGAAACATGTAAAAGAGGGCAAGTATATATTTGACAAAAATTATTTAAGTGAATTAAATCTACAAAACCTAAAAAGTTTATACTTTGATGACTCGTAAAAATCACATTAGACTTATTAGTAATGGCATCCTTTTGATGCAAACTTTAACACTGGTCCGTCTTATTCTTATTTAAAGTCCGATTACGGGAAAGTACCGTCGTAGGTTAGGAGGCGCGGGAGTATTTAGCTTTTTTCATGTATTTTTTTTATTAATTGTACTTGTAAAGTTTCAATTTTGGTATAATAAACTAAAAACTTGTATGATTTTGGACATGGTAGAGCCATGCTCTATGGTATAATTATGGTACGAATGTGTCGGCTAGACCGGTGAAGGACCACACTCACAGAATACCAGGGTAAAATAGGAGCTCAACACTGATTTGTTTCGTATAGTGAGTGTAGTGAACCGGAGACCATTTTTACTGGAAATGAGGGATTCCACCTTAATCCTCACAAATCTGCATTTTGATTCGTAATCGAGGATAGATGTAGATGTCTATGCATGACAGCATCCACTTACCATCAGGTGGACCGTGTGCTCGTTTGTCACCCTTATCCTACAAAAATTTAATTACGTTATGGAAATCTAACATGTTACTTCAGTCTTCTGACACAATAATTCTCTTTCCGCGAAATATTATCAGTCTTGCTTATTCACTGCTATCTTAAGCATTTGCAAGAATAACATCCATGACTTGAAGGGCTCGCCTATACTTTTTTATGTCGGACTCGCACGGACTGAAACCCCACGTTGTTCCATTCGAGTGGGTTTGCCAAGCCAATTATTTGATATTAATTCATTAATAAGACGAAAGTATTATTAATTTATGAAATTTGACAGAAAAATAAAAAATTTGATATACTAGTCAAATGATGCTTGTAGTTGAGGTGAATGCTTAATATTTCAGTTCAAATATGTACAAGTCGTCTATGGCGACCAGCACGCCAAATTTGCCTACAAGCACACCACGCCGCAGGAAACCTAAAGCGCCACCCCCACCCCCAACAATTACCGTAAGCGAAGCCCAACAAGCGGGTAGAAACTCAACCTCCATGGACGATGTAGCAAGCATATCATCACTAAGCTCTCACACATCAACAGTATACTCAGATCAGGTAAGTTTGTAATACATTAGTATTGTTGTTATATGTTTATTCATCATTTTCCTCAACTATTTCGGATACACCAAGAAAGTTTAGGACAGTGTTATATTTAAGTTTTATAATATTAATGGTTGTTAAAAAGTAATTTAGTTTTTATGCCTATTTCAATTTTCTTAATTTATTTGCTCGATATAATTGCTTGGATTGTGCTCGAAATAATCAAATAATTTGTCACATACTTTAAAATCTAAAAATACAGTCACTAGAAAAACAAAATTTGTACAACACTAAGAAGGAAACTGTATGTCTACAAGAAAACTGTTTCATATTGTTTTTAAAGATTTTAAATCCACTGAGTTTTATGATTTCCTGGGACAAAGTTTTCTCTGTGCAGATGATTGGATGAGATATTTTCTAAGAATGTTTAAAGTTCTATGTGTCTTTTGGTTATATAGTTAAATAAGTATGATTGAGCCAATTTTTATAATTTTATCATTTAAAATATATTTATCTTTATAATAATAAATTATTATAAAGATAAATATATTTTCAATGTTCAATGTAGCAAATGACTCTGTTGAACCGAAGCAATGTCTAGGCTCTCTGTGATTATTATAAGATTAACACTTTGACTGCTCTTTATGTATTTTCTTATCAATATAAGGGCTTATGGCCAGTAATGGGAAAATTATAGATTGTCAATTTTTACAAAAATTGAATTTGTTTGAAATTTGAACTTTAAATTTGTCCTGCTTTTCATTCATATTATACTAAAGTAAAATAATACCATAAAAGAAAGGATTTTATCTAATCACTTGAATTATAGCTATATTCAGGTAGAAAATCAAAATGTAAAATCAAATATTTAAATTTATTTAATCTACAATCACACTTCAAACAGTATTCAACTCTTTAATGTTACTAAAATCAAACCTCTTTATACTATCTAATTCCATAAGGTAACTCGCTATACAACTCCCTTTACTTTAATCGTACACGATTGAACTTATCTCTACGTCTTACTGCGGCGATGAGCTTTACGCGAATGCCTCTCCCAATTAACTAATCGACCTCCTGTGTTTGTTAGTATTTTCCAGTAGTCGAAACATTATACGTAGTCATTCATGTAAGCGACTAATCTAATATATAAAAATTAATTTTTGTTTGTTCGTATTTTATGCGCTGCCATACCGTTCATCAGATTGCGGTAAAACTTTGTCAACTTATTGCTTGCATTTACGCGGAGGTTATAGTCATACTTAGTACAATTAACTTACAGTAAGTGGTAAGACATGCGGGAAGTCGATGGATGCAGGTGGCTCAGGACCGTGCTTTGTGGCATTCCTTGGGGGAGGCCTATGTTCAGCAGTAGACTTATGAAAGGCTGTAATGATGAATGATGAAGTGGCGCGCGTGTCGTACGGACAAATTGATTTGAAAGTTATATATCATTCAATTTCAATGAATGTATTATCATCATTCCTAATGAAACAATATAACTGTTCTAAATTTAAAACGATATTTCCACAATTATCTATATCTTATGCGGAAGCAACGCGCCGTGTACTAGCTAGTAGTATATAATATAAATTCAAATAAAATTATATTGTTACAAACAATAAAATTATATATATCCCCATAAATATAGTAGCAATATACCCCCCATGAAAGTAACGAAGAGACGGCCCCCAGTCCCCGGCGGCCCCGCTATTCCTGGCTACGGTGGCGACCATGGTAACGGCGGGGCAGGGAGTGCTAAGAATCTCCGGTGGAGGTTCGGTTGCCACCTACGACGACTCGACCTGGCAACATATAACGCACGCACCCTGAGGACTGACGAGAAGATCCTGGAGCTGGAAGAAGAGATAGACAAGTTGCGCTGGAATGTCATAGGGTTATCCGAAGTCCGAAGAGAGGGGGAGGACACGGTAATCCTCGAATCCGGCAATTTGTTCTATCACCGGGAGGGCGACCATCTGTCCCAAGGAGGTGTCGGATTTATCGTCCACAAGTCTCTCGTTAACAACATTATAAAGATTGGGAATGTGTCAACGAGGGTTGCGTACCTTATACTCAGAATCACCAAACGGTATTCGCTGAAGGTCATACAGGTTTACGCACCAACCTCGGCACACCCCGATGAGGAGGTGGAGGAAATGTATGAGGATATCTCTAGAGCCATGCATTCCTCCAAAACCCACTATACGGTGTTAATGGGAGGCTTCAACGCAAAACTAGGCACAAGAGAGAACGGTGAGCTGAAAGTAGATAATTTCGGAATAGGGCAATGGAACCCAAGGGGCCAGCAGCTGGCCGACTTCATGGAGAAAGAGGGACTCTTTATGATGAACTCTTTCTTCCAGAAGCGACCCTACTGGAAGTGGACCTGGTCGGGCCCCGACGGTTCGATAATAAATGAGATTGACTTCATTATGACGACCAGACGACAACTGTTCAGTGATGTCTCAGTGATCGCGAGGGTGAAAACTGGTAGCGATCACCCAATGGTTAGAAGCACACTGAACCTAAACGTTAAGTTGGAGAGGTCTCGTCTAACGAAGTCAACGCTCCGTCCCCCTCGTGCTCTAATTCAAAGTCCCGAAACCTTTCAGCTCGAGCTACAAAACCGTTTTCAGTGCCTAGAAGGTTGCAATGCAGTTGACGATATGAATTACAAGCTCGTAGAAACTGTCCATGCGGTCGGAGCTAAGTTTTGCAAGACCCGCCGCAGAAGAACACAAAAACTCTCCGATCACACTCTTAATCTCATGGCTGTTAGACGTGATATGAAACTGCAGTCTTCAGTACATTTGACAGCATACAGGTAACTGAACAGACAGATCTCCAAATGCATGCGGCGAGACTTACGCAATTTTAATATTGCTCGTATTAAAGAAGCGATTGAGCGGAACCAGGGCTCCAAAGTCTTTGCTAGAGATCTGTCTACCAGAAAGAGCCAACTGTCGAAGCTAAAGACCGAGTGTGGCAGCGTCGTTTCCGGGACACCTGAGATTTTGAGTGAGATTGAAAGGTTCTATGGGCAACTGTACACATCATCATTGGAACCACACGTAAGTGTGAGTAACGATCCAAGGGCGAGTCTTATCCGACACTATTCCAATGATATCCCGGACGTCAGTCTGAGCGAGATTAGAATGGCTTTCCAGCACCTTAAAAACGGCAAGGCCCCAGGCGAGGATGGAATTACAGCGGAGCTTCTGAAAGCGGGTGGTAAACCGGTACTTAAAGTCCTTCAGAAGCTCTTTAATTCCGTCCTCCATTGTGGCACTACACCGGAGGCGTGATGCAGAAGTGCGGTGGTCTTATTCTTCAAGAAAGGTGACAACGCTCTCTTGAAGAACTACAGACCGATTTCCCTTCTGAGAAGCGTCTACGTGCTGTTTTCGAGAGTCATTACGAATCGTCTCGTGCGCAGACTTGACGACTTCCAGCCTCCCGAACAAGCCGGTTTCCGAAAGGGCTTTAGCACCATAGAACACATACATACCCTTCGGCAAATTGTACAGAAGTCCGAGGAGTACAATTTTCCACTATGTCTGGCGTATGTGGACTATGAGAAAGCCTTTGATTCCGTCGAAATTTGGGCGGTGCTGCAGTCCCATCAGCGGTGCCAATTTGACTGTCGGTATATCGAAGTGCTGAAGTGCTTGTACAGTAGAGCTACGATGGCTATCCGAGTACAGAACCAGAGTACGAAACCTATCCAATTGCAGAGAGGTGTAAGACAGGGTGACGTGATATCCACGAAAGTCTTCACCGCTGCATTGGAAGACGTTTTCAAGCTTCTGGACTGGAAAGGATACGGTATTAACATCAATGGCGAGTACATCACTCACCTTCGATTTGCCGACGATATAGTCCTTATCGCAGAATCGCTGGAGGACCTAAGCAATATGCTCAATGACCTCAATAGTGTTTCCCAACGGATAGGTCTTAAGATGAACATGGACAAAACTAAGATCATGTTTAATGTCCATGTCACACCTATGCCGGTAGATGTTGGGGACACTAAGCTCGAAGTTGTTGACGAGTATGTTTACCTGGGACAAATAGTCCGACTAGGTAACTCCAACTTCGACCGAGAGGTCAATCGACGGATTCAACTCGGTTGGGCAGCGTTCGGGAAATTACGGCACATCTTTTCGTCAGGTATACCTCAAAACTTGAAAACAAGACTGTACAACCAGTGCCTGTTGCCAGTGATGACCTATGGTACTGAGACGTGGTCCTTCACTGCTGGCCGGATGAGGAAGCTCAAGGTCGCTAAGCGAGCTATGGAGAGGGCTATACTCGGAGTTTCTCTGTGTGATAAACTTAGGAATGAGGATATTCGCAGTAGAACCAGAGTGACCGACATAGCCCAATGGATATTAGTAAGCTGAAGTGGCAATGGGCCGGCCATATAGCTCGAAGAACCGACAACCGTTGGGGAAAAAAGTTCTCGAGTGGCGGCCTCGTACCGGCGGACGAAGTGTAGGGCGTCCCCCCACTAGATGGAGTGACGACCTGGTAAGATATGCAGGAAGTCGATGGATGCAGGTGGCTCAGGACCGTGCTTTGTGGCATTCTTTGGGGGAGGCCTATGTTCAGCAGTGGACTTGTGAAGGGCTGTAATGATGATGATGATGATGAAACAATAAAATTTATTGTTTAAAACTTACTTTCCTAAGCCGTAAGTCATTTAAACTAAATAAAAAATTAGCTCTGGCGGAGCTCAACACGTAATTGGAATAAGCTCTTGAAATCTATTTATCAAATAAACTTCGAACCCCATTCTGTAACGAATTTTTATTCAATGTTTTCATTTCATCCCCCGATGATGGTCCTGCGTTGTTCTTCTCAAGCATATCCTTGTCGCTTTCACGTCTTACCTATCAGTGTAGTCAGTTAAAATATATATTATTAAATTATGAATCAAGAGATTGAAAGCTGAAAGTTCCCGAGATACTATATAATGTTCTGAAAATATCAACAGATGAAGAAAAGCGTGTTTCCGTATCGAACACACGATAGGCTGGAGGCGTATTTGGCACGAAGGGTTATGCTATACTATAGTCAAAACGGTTTTAGTTTTACTACACGGTAGCGCCTAAACACCTCTCTTAATTGAGAGGTCTTTTTGCCATAGTCGTAGGCTCGTAGGGCATAAAACTCGGCATAAGATCATTTCATCAATGGGATAAAATGTGGTAATGGATTTTCTTAAGCTGTATTGGCATCAGACCTAAGTGTCGTCTGAATTATATAAATTATTACTTTGTGTTATATATTTTCATGTGCAGAAATTAACGTGGACAACTGTCTAGTGCGTCATAAGTTTCTATTAAGAATTCTATAGCTCTAACACACGCGTGACTAGATATTCAAAAAATAATACTATGCTGATTTCCATTGTTAACATCAGCATGCGATCGAATTCTTAAGTTACTGTCGTAACGTAGGAAATTGTGTTAACCCGGCGCAAATGACTTAATAAAAATAATGAAAATAATTATGCGGATGATGACTTGACAAATTTTCACAAAATGTTAGGAGTTGCCTTAATTTTATTATTTATTAAATAATTATTGTGTGAAAGTTAAGACAATGTCAATCTTTATATATAAAAAGTACGTGTCACGTTGTTTGTCCGCGATGGACTCCTAAACTACTGAACTGATTTCAATGAAATTTTTGGTCAATGTACAGTTTAGTCCAACTTAAAAGATAGGATAGCTTACATCTCAATTTATAGTCGCAATACAATATTATTTTATTGAAAATTATTTGTCTATTATTTGACAGTCACAATTATCTGTTAGCTCCAAACGATTCTGTCAGATGACGATATCTGTTGACTGGATTGAGTAAATATTTAATAGATGGCGCTATGTTAAAAATAAAAACGTTTAATATAAGCTACAATTTAGTAGTATAACCACCACGTGTTGCTGTAAGTATTCAACAGATAGAACCGATTTCAAAAAAAAAATTGCAGACTGTGTGCAGTTTGGTCCAACTTGAGAGATAGGATAGTTTTTATCCCGATAAGTGACCCTCTTTTTTTATTGCTAATTTCAGGAGTTTTTTTGGGAAAGCAAATGGTCGTTCGGAAAGGGCAGAACAACGTCTGCCTGGTCAGCTAGTATATTCTATAAATGAAACTTTTATTATTTTTGCCAATAACATGCAAATTCAATTTTGGAACATAACATTCAACAACAAACTGACCAAACTAGCAAGTTATTAGTTTTATTATATCTTTTCAAAATAGTGTCCATTTACATCAATACATCGCTGCATTCGATGGAACCACTGAGAAAAGCACTTTGCCCACTCGTACTTAGGGGCCTCTTCAACGGCATTTTGAAACGCAGCCATTGCTACCTAGGCGTCCATAAACCGTTTTCCTTGAAGTTTTTCTTTTATTTTCGGAAATAAATAAATCGTCGGAGCTATAGTGCGGGTGACCCAGTAGTTCCACGTCTGACGTCGCCAAGTAGTCGATTGTTTGCTTGGCGGTGTGCAAAGAAGCGTTGTCGTGGTGAAGGATCCTATTGCGAGGTCGTTTCTTCCGAACTTTTTCCAAGACAAGTAGCAAACAATTGTTAGTGTACCACTCTGCTTTTCGATCCTCTAAAACAATTCTTGCGTAATGGCCTGTCCTTCCGAAGAACGCGACCACCATCTTTTTTCCCACGCTTCGACCTCTCTTCACTTTAGTTGGCAACTCCTCGGAAGGAAATACCCAGACAGCAGACTCTCTTAGTTTCAGGATCATTACAATAAATCCAGCTTTTGTAACTCGTAAGTATGTCGAACACAGCATTTGAGTCACCTCCGTTACATCTTTGAACCATTTCACGACACCAATCAACACAACGGAGTTTTTGGGCCTCTGACAAATTATGAGGTATCCACCGGCCAAAAAGCTTCCTGACCACTAAAGTTTCAAGGAAGATTTTGTGCACTTGACTCATACCGATACCTAAGCTTGTGCAAATCTGCTGATAAGTCACTCTTTTGTCAGCCTCTATCATACGCCGCACAACACTGATGTTATCTTCAGTCGTCGCCGTAGAAGGCCGTCCCTCACGCAGATCATCGGTGAGGTTAGTGCGACCACGTTTAAACTCATTAAATCAGTTGTAAACAGTGGCATGAGATGGGGCTTCATCGTGAAAGGCCAATCGAAGTCTATCATAACTTTCTTGTTGATTTAAATGACATCAAAAGTCATTAAAAATCATTATACGAAAATTTTCTCGCGTTAAATTCATGCTGACGTGACATAGACAATTTTCAATTTGTCGCCATATTGTAAACAAATGACAAATTAATAAAATACATACACAATAATATTGGCAAAGTGTTCCATTTTCAAAATTTGAACTTATTTTTTTATTATATCGTTAACAAGTGGCCAGTTCTAAAAACTTTCAGTGTCGCCCTCATAGATATTTGGAATCTGGATGTTTTTTGGTAAAGTATTCTAGAATAATAGAAACCAATAATCTATATAGGTACTTAAGGAAAGATCACCCGAATCAAAATCACTTTGATTTTTTTTATTAACTAGATTTTAATCCTTAAGCAGCCTTTTAAATTTTACTATTTTAAACCATCCCGTTCGAGGCGTGCACTTTAAGATTTTTTGAAGGGACATATTTGCTATCTGCGAGTTCATGACACCTTATGGGAAGGTGGATTCACCGCGAAATCTGTGATTCTTTTTACGTAATCCAGGTAAATTCACACGTGTCATACCATAGTGTTGAGAACAGGCCATTCGGCTTGCTTACAGGCGTTCAACAAAAGCTAAATTGTTCACGTTGAACGTGCACACAAGTCGCTCAAACTTGGTCTCGTAGGGTGGTTTCAAACGCTTTCAATTCACTTATTTTGGCGTCACATACGTGTACGAGGGCGGCACTGAAAATTTCGGGAATCAAGGAAGTGACACAACATTACTATTTAAAAATGTATTTATTGCTTTTCGAAGTATTCTCCGCGAAATTTGACACACTTTTCCATACGATGGAACCAATCATTGAAGTAACCATTCCATTCGGAAGTTGGGGTCTCCAAAATGGCCGTTTTGTAGGCGTCCACAGCTTCTTCAGGTGATGAAAATCTCTGTCCACGCAATTTATTCTTTATTTTAGGGAAAGTATAGAAATCATTAGGGCTTAGGTCGGGGCTGTACTGCGGATGGTCTAATAATTCTATGTTTTCTTGCTCTAAAAACTTTTGTTCTGTGTGCGGTGTGAGAACTCGCATTGTCGTGATGGAGAATGATGAGACGGTTGCAATTCTCTTTACGGAGTTCAGAAACGACCTGTGGCAAACAAATGCTAGCATACCATTCTGCATTAACCGTTCTTTGTCCCTCAAGAGGAATAGTAACATGGCCGGTTTTGGAGACAAACGCGGCCACCATTTTTTTTTGCAACACTCCGTGAACGAACAATTTTTGTTGGCTTTAACTCATTTTCGAACACCCAAACTCGTGACTGGTTTTTTGTTTCGGGTTCGTACGCGTATATCCAGGATTTGTCACCTGATACGATGTTGTATACAGCATTTGAGGATCCAGCGTGGAATCTTTCGAGAGTTCTGACGCACCAAGTAACGCGAGCCGCTTTTTGCTCTTCACAGAGCGAATGCGGTATCCATCGGAAAACAACTTTTTTACATCTAATAGTTCATGCAAGATTATTTGTATTTGACTCATGCCAATGTCTCAAGTTGCCTGATTTTCGCGGTATGTCACATGTCGATCTTCCTCAATCAGCTTACGCACAGCATCAACGTTTTCTTGGGTGACTGCAGTTTTTGGGCGACCTTGACGGGGATCATCACTGAGCTTGACACGTCCACGTTGAAATTCAGCAAACCAGCGATAAATTGTGGTTTTCGATGGGGCTTCATCACCAAATGCAGAAATCATCTGGTCAACACACTGTTTTTGTGTTAAACCACTTCGAAAGTCATAATAATAAATCATCGCTCTTGAATTTTCTCGAGTCAATTCCATTTTCTCAACGACTAAACAAGTTTGACAAAACCTTGTGACAAGACCGAGAATCTTTTTTTAAATAAATAAATGGTATTCGATTTTTAAAACCCAGGAGTTTTCAATTAAAAAGATTTTAATATGACAGGAACAGTGGAAATATTCCATTCCCGATACTTTTAGTGCAGCCCTCGTATCTATATTTACTCAAATCTACACACGATGATTTTCTCGGATGTGTAAATTAGCATATGATTTATCTTACCTAGAATATCATGTCATATGAATAATTTCCAGCATTCTCATATAGTTTTAGCACCTTGAGAAACAAGTTTTTTAGTAGTTGATTTAGATATTATATTTACGGAATGTGTACTATACATACATAATACACTTTATACCAGGGATAAATGCGTCACTCACATTTCAGTTTTCGATTGAGTGTACCGTGTACGCTAGATGTCGCTGTATTCTTTAGTACAACGTGGCTTTCGGTAGTTACCACTAGATGGCGTATTTTGTCAATGACTATATTGATATTTATAAAATAAGCAGTTTTATTATCAGTGTTTATGTATGCATTCTATCTAATTTTAAATTGCCAAATAGTCATTTTGTAAATAACATTAACACTAATAAGACTTAGCCTATTTCACATAAGACTTTTTTTAATATTAATATCAAAGACTGAGTATAATTTTAATTATGTATTTATTTTCTTTTATGTATGTTATAACATTTTCAAGTTTAGTATAAAATTTAGTATAATTTACAATACATATACATAGTATAGTACAATTTAGTATAAAAGTTTCAAGCTTCAGTGGGGCCCCCATATATCCAAACTAGCAAGCAGACTAAGTTCTGCAGCCTATGCTGTAAAAAAGATTAGAGGTCTCACTAGTGTCGAGACAGCTAGATTAGTTTATTTCAGTTATTTCCATAGCATAATGTCTTATGGGATTTTGTTATGGGGAAATGCGGCTGATTCAGAAACTATTTTTGTTTTACAGAAGAGGGCCATTAGAGCTATTTACAACCTAAAACTGAGAGAGTCTCTTAGAGATAAATTTAAAGAAATAAATATTTTAACTTTGGCCTCTCAGTATATTTACGAAAATTTAATGTATGTTCACAAAAACAAAGGTAGTTTTAGTAAAAAAAGTGATGTGCATTCTGTAAACACTAGGAACAAACACAAGCTAGTGATACCAGTTTCTCGACTCCACAGAGTCAGTAATTCATTCTTGGGGCAATGTATACGCTATTACAACAAGGTCCCGGAAAGTGTACAGGCTCTCTCCATTAGCAAGTTTAAATGTTTTGTTAAGTTGAAACTGTATAAAAAGGGTTATTATAGTATAAATGAATACATGGTTGATAATAACCCCTGGGAATGAGGTGATCGCTTCCAAGCTGTTTCTAAAATAAATTTTGTACTTATATAGTTAGTACAACCATTATTGTAAAATTTGCTTTAAAAAAAAGGCCCGCTGGGTTTCTTGCTGGTTCTTCCCAGGACAGAGGTTTTTTTTCGAACCAGTGGTAAAGTAAAAAATGACTTTCAATAAGAATTACACATGTGATCTATATTGAATAAAAAATTATTCTATTCTATTCTATTTAATAGTGAGCTTTGACATTATCATTTTCACAATCAATAGTTAATAATTTTCCCTTTAGCAGTCTATTAACATTGGTGCACCAACTGTGAACAACCACATTTATTGTTAAATTTAGTAAATAATTATAAAACCTCTTATTATGATTTTCACAAGAGAAGAACGAAAAGTTGCAAGATATTTTCGTTTTCTGAATTATCGTATATTCGTATTTATTTGAAAGAATTGTCAACCAAGTGTATTATCCATGTGTATGGAGTGTAGAGTACAAGGGGAACCATCTTATAAGGGGCGAAAGTTGAAAAAGTGTCCTACTATTTACTGAAAATAGAGGTTCCAAAACCTAACACAATAGCGCTGGCGTCTGAAAAACTACGATATGAAGATAGCTGTTGTGAACGGAGTGAAATCAGCTGAATTCAAATATTTAAAAAATTTCATGACTAGAGTAGTTAGTAAAATGCCAGTATACAAAATCTCAACTATTTACGTAGTACAAAACCAAGTGGTGGTCCTTGTTTATTTCTCCATCTTATTCTAATTACTTTTGGCGCTTTTTTTTAAATTTATCCTATGCTACTGCAGCGTGGGCTTATTGAACACGTTTTTAGGGACACTTTTCATATATAGAAATGGTCCTCCTTCTACTCTACACTCCATATCCATGTGTCAACCATAACCATAGACCAAAACTGCCATAGATTCAGTTTTTTTGGGCTTTCGATTCTGGGGTTTTGGCCTAATTAACGCCATCTCTACAACGCTGAAGAAAACTAGCCGACAAGTTTATGTACCTACTTCACTAGAGTGCAGAACTTTCAATGCAGGTTTTATTGTTGTAAATTTGTATGGAAGATTCATCCCCCTGGTACTATATTTTCTGCCGACTTCCAAAAAGGAGACGGTACTCAATTCGACTGTATGTTTTCTTTTTGTGTGTTACCTCATAACTTTGTACTCGGTGAACCGATTTCGATGATTCTTTTTTATATGAAAGCTGATAGTTCTCGTGTGGTCCTATATGAATTTGATCAAGGTCAGACCAATAGTTTTTGAGTTATTCTTAAATAACTTATATTGAAGTCGGTTGTACAAAATTTTTAATTTTAAATTATGTACTTTTGCCACATCGTTCCATCCTTTTATTTCGATGTCGAAGATGTCGATGTAGTTGATTATTCCTTGTCTGTCTTGCATTTCGTTCAGTTTGCATAAATGATTTCCAATGTAAACGTCTGAAGCAACATTTGAATCTCTTATTCAGACTCCGACTCTTTTAACCTTATTACAATTCTCTCCGGGTGATTTTTCAAAGCCATTTTTCATGCCAAATAAGCAATGAATTGAATTAACAACAACCTAATTGAAAGAATGCTAAAATATATTAATACCTCGACTTCGAAGGTATTGTGTAAAAATTATTTCATTCTTCTTAGTTCTCTGATTTCTTTCTGAAAAAAAGATTGCTTTTTAAATAGTTTCGAATCTAAGAGAATCACTGTAGAAAAAATCGAAGTCCAGAAGATCGATTTCTCATTATTCGATCTTCCTTCACTTTTCGAGCATTAATATGAAAAAAGACAGTAACGTTATGCGTTACACTATATTTTTTTAAAAGCGCTAATTAAACCTTAAATATGTAAAACATATTAGAAATTTATGGTAATTTTTTAGTTAACTTTTATAACTGTCTTGTGTCTTCAAGGCAAGAGTGAATAGGCTTTTGTTAACTCAGTGCGTTTCACCATCTTAGGCTACGTCACCACATACCATCAGGTGGGATTGTAGTCAAGCGCTGGCTTAGAATAATATATAAAAAAAATTCGTTAAAAAATAAGTATAAAATATATTGTAATGTTTTCAGAAATCGTACGGAACAATAACGCCAAAATTGAAAAAGAAACGCCCTGCACCGACACCACCAGATAGTCTCACCAACTTATCCGGATGTGGACAAACAATGGAGCAGGATATGGATACTTCTGGAGTTCGTAGCAATGCTTCTGATGGTCAATATTTATTTAAATTGTTATCTCTTAAACAGAATAGTGTTGAAATTGATTGGTTAATATGTCACTGCTGTAATAGTAAGAAACACAATAATTTTGATGCTAATAAAAAGAGCAGAATTGTAATATTAATATATTGGTATATGATATATGATAAGGCATGCAGGAAGTCGATGGATCCAGGTGGCTCAGGACCGTGCTTTGTGGCATTCCTTGGGGGAGGCCTATGTTCAGCAGTGGACTTATGAAAGGCTGTAATGATGATGATGATGATGATGATATGATGATGATGATTTTAAATGTATGTGTCACATGAATGATTCCATGATTTATTTACCTATTCTTTATTGGACCTTACATGTACTAAGAGACGGACTAACTCTTATTGGACTAATCAGAACGCTTCTTACTCGTCCCGTGTCTACACATATCGACCAAATAAAACATACGAATAGTGGACTAAAGGTTATCTTGTCATATTGGTAACAAGATCTAGGTAACAACTAGAATGTCATTAATATAATCAGGCGTTACTTTGCGGAAATCCATTATATTAAAGATGTTATAATAAAGTCAATTAGCCAAGATCGGCGTTATAAAATAAAATTATGTGTCTTACCTAATTTGAAGAGTACCTCCCGTCTTACCTAGTTTAAAGAGTACCTCCCGCACTCCCTCGACTGCATGTACTATCCCAGTCACCACTAATCCCAGTCACCACTAATCCCAGCACTACTACTCCCAACACCAGTACTCCCAACGCCACTACACTAGGAAAGACACCACCGTCGATAATACGACACGTGTTTCGCCTCTACTCGAGGCATCCTCAGGTGAAGTAGACTGCGGTGGCTGACCAGCCGACGAAAAAGTATCGTTGCACATTATTAAGTCCTGTGTCAGAAAAGAATCGACAAAAAATGTGTTGTAGGTGGGCGACGTGTAAAAGGGCCAGCGCCTGGATTGCCATTACCAGAAAGGAGGGAAGTGAAAATGCAAATGTCCCCCGAAGAACTCCAGGTGCAATTGGATATGTTGGAAACACAACAGCTTGGTCTCGAACGCCAGGGCGTACTAATTGAACAGATGATACGTGACAAGTGTGAGGGTAAACACTTTTTTGTGCACTTTTGTATTCTAAGTGAATTGCTGCAAATAAATTAATCATTAAGATTGATTTTCTCGTTTAGTTATAAAAAAAAATTATTTGCTGCAATACAAATTTCTTGCACTAATAACTGTCCTCTTTTTTCTTTTTGGTATTGGGTAAATATGTAAATATATCTTAACTGTTTCGAGTAATATTGTGGAATTATATAACTTTTGAAATTTAACAAACTAACGTTAACTTTAGACATTATTTTTTCCCTTCTTTCTGTTTGTTTTTACCTTGACAAATATTACAAAAAAAAACATAAAGAAATATTTATACTGAACACATTTTCTCGTTGCAAACGGGGTTATAAGCCGTGTAATGACGGTGTACGTATATCCACTGCCTCATATCGTCCCGTTAGTGTCGTAAGAGGCGACAAAAGGAAACAAATCAAGACATGGGAACCAGCGTCTTCTTAATAACAGCTAAAAAATAACGGTTAGGCTGTAACGGTAACGTAAGACGAGGTTATAAATCATGTTAGGTATAGTGATGGGCATGTCGCGCAAACACGCGCTATCGATAATTGTTAAGATATTAAAGTAATACTAATTGTCGAACGACTAAGTCACAATTTTACTTTTTAATAACTAAGTCTGTTTTATTATTATTTTCAGTTGGAATATACAAATATTTAAAAAATTGTATTATAAAAATTATAGGCTTGTCGATTGTTTTTATGACGAGAAGAACGCCACATCATTAAACATTGACATGACACCTGTAGGTGGTAGTAAGTGCACAATATGTCCCACTACGCTCACACGATTTATTGCTGCTGACCATTGAGTTATATGTACTACGTACTAGAGAAGCCATTCCAAACAAAAATTGTGTCCTACTCTGTCTTCGCGCATGCGCGGTAGTAGTAGTCGCGCATGAGCGAAGACTTTAATTTAATATAATAAAATAAGATATTAATATAAAATAAATATAAGAATTTAATATAAATATCTTAATTTAATCTAAACAAACATATTTCTATATAAAATGTAACAATAATTATTTTATGGAATTCACAAATCTTCAATTTACGCAATATTTAGTTTGTATAGATTGCACTACAGTTCAGTTGAACATAGTCAATGTTCGGAATGGCTTCTCTAGTACGTAGTACATATAACTCAATGCTGCTGACAAATTGTGTATGTTATTTTAATTTGTAACCGATAGTGAAAACATAAGAAGAGTAACTAAGTATGGTGGAGTTTATGTATGAAAAGATGTATAATGTTTTTGCACCTTTGTTGATAGGTTTAACATCTTATCACAGATGCATTCAACATCAAATGAGATATTATTGTCAGTTCCAGTATTTAATCACTTTTCATATTATAGTCCAAGATCCCAGGGCCACCAGGCGTCACTTATTTTCTGACGAACGAAATGTATAAGATTGTGTTTCGTTCGTCAGAAAATAGGTGACGTCTGGTGCCCCTGGGATCTTGCTTCTATTACTATTACTATGAAAAAGCTCCAACAACGTGGTTGTTGCAGAATAATAATATTAAACGGTTGATATTCCGCCAGCTAATTATTTTATACAGTATGAAAAGAAGCTCGTAATCAAAAATGTTAATAAAAATGTCATTAATCATTATCTAAATGAGATTTCAGGGTGAAAAGAACTACCCGTGCGTTTAAAGAATGGGTTTGAAAATGGTATTACCTCTATTCACCTCTCGTTCGCACACTGTCGCTATCTATACTCACACCCGCCGGTACAGACTGCAAAAAAAGATGCGATATGCGTTTTACGTACGTTCTATAACTTCAGTCCCGATTTGTAATTGGAATCAATGACAAAATGCTATTAACGACAAAAAAATCAGTCTGGTTTTGCTGATTTGTGAACTACGACGCGTTCTGAGAGTTTTCTTCATAATTATTGTTGATTTTGTTTGTTGATATTAGGTCCTTATATATGAAATTGGCGTTTTGTACGGGAGGAATATAAAGTCAATTTTTTTTGTACAATATATTTAACTAATCAAAGTATGCATCGTTGTTATCTATGCACTTTTGCCATCTCATAGGTGGTTCATTGATCCCTTTACTAAAAAAACCACGGGGGCGAGAATCAATAAACTCTTTGAAGGCGGTTTGGACTGCCGCATCGGAGTTGAATTTGTTTCCTTTTAAGAAGTTGTCCAAATTCCGGAAAAAATGGTAATCTGTTGGAACAAGGTCCGGGTACTCCCCGGTGGATGTCGCAGACATTCCAATTGTAGCTCATCTAACTTAGTGGTTGTTTGTTGTGCAGTGTGTGTTCTTGCGTTGTCGTGAAGCAGCAGTGGCCTAGAGCGATTGACCAATCTCGGTTGTTTAGCAGCTAGTTCTTCTTTCATGGTTTACAGTTGCTGACAATAAATATCTGCCGTAATCGTTTGGCCAGATTTTAGAAAGCTGTAGTGAACGACACCGGCGCTAGTCCACCAAATACTCACAAGTAACTGTTTCTGAGTCAATTTTCGTTTAAGGAAGGATTTGGCTGGGTCTCGAGGGTTCAGCCATTGCGACGAGTGCTTCCGATTATCGTACAGTATCCACTTTTCATCATAAGTAATGATTCGATTTAAATTCCCTTCATTATTGTGTCGGTTGAGCAAAGTAACACAGAAGTCGACGCGTGTTTGCAAGTTCGATTCTGAGTGAATTTCAAAGAGTGAAATTCATGAGGTACCCATCGTTCAAGTTTTTTTACTTTCCCGATTTTGCTTCAAGTGGATTAATACAGTTTTGTCAATTACCCTGAAGCCTGCAGCTATCTCTGAAGTGCTTTGTGATGGATCCGCTTCAATAGCCTTTAATTCTTCATTTTCCACTTTGTTCTCCGGCCGTCCACGGGGTTGGTTCTGAAGGTCGATATTTCCAGAACGAAAACGTTAAAATCAAAAACGTACCGTGCTTTTTTTTTGCGACACCAGCGCCGTACACATCATTAATCCTTCGAACTGTTTCTGCAGCAATGGTGCCACGGTAGAACTCGTACTCGTAAATATACCGATATTTCATGTATTCCATTGTGCGGTATTAAGCGACGCCAAAGATAAAAAAATAATGAGGAAAAAACAAATGAATGACTGTTTTCAAAACTCAAATGTACCATCTAAATGAATTTATAAATTTGAATTTGGAATTCTTAACCAAAGAGAAGATATTTCAGATCAAAGTGGCCAGTACGATAAAACGCTAATTTCATATGTAAGGACCTTATATTTTTGTATAAAATATTTACATGCCATTGAAGCATTAGTAACTATAGTATTATTAAAATTTTCGTTTGGCTGTCTGTCCGAGCTAATCTTCGGAATGGCTGAACCTATTGTAAAACAAACTTCACGAACAAATAGAGAGTAATACCAGGAGTGATGTTGATTAAATTTTATCCGATTTAGAGACTTTATTAAAATAGAAATATGGATAAGTAAAAATAAATGGTCTCCAATGATTATCTTAAGTCTATATAACGCCATATTAATAGATTCCAACCATTCAAAGCCAGGGCGGGGTCGCTGGTTATAATAAATGTTAATTTAAAATTAATGTACCTACTTGGGTATACAATTCTTTTCAAATATTTTCTCATTAATAGAAACATTTCCAATTAACCGAATAATATAACGTTATAATGATATACCGTTATTAGCGGGTTTTTGCTATGGTGCTGTGCATGTTGACGATATGGACTCGATGATCCGCCATTTCTAATCCCTTTCTTTATCTGTACGGACTGTGCCTTTTTATTTAGTTTAACGGTATTTTTTAATATCACATAATTATTAGCTTTTAATAATATCTATTTTTATCATTTTACCATTTAAATTATGTAAAATTTATGATGATTTAGGTGACGACGCTCCATCAGTACCTCAGGAGGTGATAGAAGATTTAGTAATACAATTATGTGAACTTGTTAACGAAAAGAACGACTTGTTCAGGAAACAGACGGAATTAATGTATATGTGAGTTCAAATTTACCTTTTTACTTTAAGACAACAAAGATAATGATAGACATGTTATTTGTATGATAACTTTATATATGGTAGAACCACGCTGCAGCTATATACGAATTGGTCGGCTCGACCACGGTCATGAATTTGCCGAGAATGTTTTAGTTTAAAGGCAAGTCTAAAACCTAGGAAAAAACTATTTTTTTTTTCTAATTTTAAGCCAGTTGACTAAAATTCTTCCTGGTGGTAAGTGATGATGTAGCCTTAGATGGTAAATCGCGTATTCCCTATTGCCTTAAAGGCACTAACGTTCTTATCAAAGGTAAAGGACAAATGCTAGCGAACTATTCCACTCACTACTTGTACGCATTATGAACGACCAAGCAAACCATTTACTTTGTATGCGTGGAATGTTGACAACACAGGGGTGGAGTCCGGTTTCATTAATTGGAGTTATGCAATTTTTGCGCACTCTCCAAAATATATCACATCGAACACTGATACGAACACTGAACGCTGGCTACTCTGCGCCTGTGTTTGAGACTTATAAGATTGGTTTCAAGCAAATTAGGGACTCCAATAAGCCTCCTAGCACACATTTCCAATTAGTACAAAAGCTGCTAGGTGCCATATTGCGGGACCAGCCTATACCAGCAGTACTCCATGCATGACCGGACTTGACGATTAATTAATCTGTGAATTGAAGACGGTCAGTTGACTACAAAGATACATCTCGGGAACTACGAGACTGGAAGAGTGGGTTCCTTTTAACAATGAAGACATACGTTATTTTAGGTGATGTTGTATCTTTCATAATAAGCATCGCCCCATTCGGTGATTGACTGCAATAGGATTTTCATACAAGCCACTATCGACCACCTTTAAAAGTTTTGGACATAATTTTTGAAGATGCAAAATACATTACCCTTTTCATACCATTTACAAACAATACAATATGTTTTTGTTATTATCAATCAATTTATATAAACTGTTTTCATAGACGTCGACAACAGAGGCTAGAGCAAGAACAAGCCGATATTGAACACGAAATAAGGATAATCCAGTCTCGACCGGCAGTAAATCGCATTGATGCGGATAAGGTACATTTCATTCTTGCTTCTCTAATAGTCTTTTATAATTTCCTGCTGCCTTTATACTAGAATTACTAGATTGATCAATAAGTTTTCTGAATAGAACACTTATCAATGAGTGTTCTATTTTTTTCCAATCTAAATTCGTTATTAGACAAGGCCCAAAAATCCTAAATTAAAAACTATACCCAATTTTTTTTGAAACTTAACTAATTTGATTCTTATGCAAAATGGAGAAAATTGAACTACATGCGGTTATTAAATCTATCAGCCTGAATTTTGTTTTCTAAAAAAGTGTTTTTGAAGAACTGCAGTCTACTTTGGCAAACAATGCTCCGTCTTATTCTACACTAGCATACTGGTGCGCTGAATTTAAACGCGGCAGAACTGCCTGCAATGACGACACTCGCCCCGGGTGGCCAACAATGGTCGCTACACAAGAAAACGTTCCCGTTCAGTCGACGTGTGATCATCCGTTATTTAGATGAGATTCTAAAGCTTTCGCTCGGGAGAATTCAGTTTATTTTAACTCGTACGTTAATATTATAAAAGCTGGCCGCGCAATGGGTTCTCGAATGTTAAATAATGCAAGAGTAGACAATTCAAAACTACATTTAGAAATAATTGAAGAAGATCCAGATTATTTTTGCGGTCGTGTCGTAACCGTAGATGAAACGAGGGTACACCATATTGACCCGGAGACGAAAAAGCAAAGCAAGGTGTGGAAAATACCGTCTTCATATAAAAATAATAATCTTGTCTTCTAGGATGCAGAAGGTATAATAATGATCGACTATTTAAGTAAAGATACAATAACCGAAGATTATTACGCATGATTAATCAAAAAACTACACGAAGAACTAAAGAATAAACATCGAGGAAAATTGCTTGCTGAAGTGCTTTTTCATCATGATAATGCCTATTATATATAATATTCTCCGGACCTTGCTTCGAGTGATTTTCACCTTTTTACTCATCTGAAAAATCACTTGCTTGATATAAAATTCGGCGGTGACGAAGAGGTGACGAGTGCTATAGAATAAATTTTCGAGTCCCAGGATCAAGCCTTTTTTTCCAAGGGAATTAACCAACTTGCAAAACTCTATTCCAGGTGTATTAGCTTAAAAGGTGATTACGTTGTAAAATAAATACAATTTACGTAATATACTTATCCTAGAGTTTCATAGAGATTCCAAAAACTTATTGATCAACATAGTATAGGCCTTTTCAGAAATGCGCTATTCAGGTGTCTGTTCTCCATCTGATGGGGCAATTGCATCCTTTACTAAAAATAGGGTTACTACGGTGTTTATGTAAAATGTAAAACTTTAACCTATTTAGCTGTATAATATATGTAAAATTAAAAAAAAAAATTCATAAACGAGACGTATGGCAGACGACGTGAAAACAGAACCGATACTCTCCAAGTAGTGATGCTGCCCTTCATCACAAGTCAGTGTGAGATTCAGATTATACGTTTTGAAACGAGGTAGAGCAGCATCACCGTGAGGGTGTCGGTATTGCGCTTATCACTTGGCTGTGGGACTTAGTTTCCGGGTTGAGCCGCTTTAACCGGTTAATAGTTTGGTTCACCGTATCTAGTGTAAGTAGGCTTAGCACTTAAAGAAGAATTTTATACACCCCCCGAATAGATGTCGCACCGAGAAAACTATTCATTATAAAATATAAAAAAGTGCAATGCAATCCAAATAAAAGTATTAACCAATGATCTCGAATGACCGCCGTCTGTCAACTGTCATTTAAAAAGTACGGCTTGCAAAGAAAAATTATTTTCCACTTTTATATTTATTTCACTGAGTCTTTAGTATTACCAAATTTATTTAAGTCATTATTAGTTTTAAAAATTATTTAAATCTGTTTTTCTCTATTTTTATTGTTGGCAAGATTTCGTCAAAAAGCAAGGGACGTAATTTTGTCGATTGCACACTGACGAACACTTGAAATTAAAAAAATATATATTTCGAATTAAAGTTCTTAAAATATTCCAATAAAGAAATTCTTTCATGTTTTTTTTTGGTAATTTGAAAATAAAGATGTAGAAAATACAACGGGGAGGTTACTGTAATATAACAGAAGATCCCACTTCTGATGTAGAAAATACAACATGGGATCCAAATTCTGATCTCGGAAGTACATCAGGATAGCGTTAATTGTTAAAAATGATAAAAGTAAGTGTGAGAGCGGATGTTCAACTTGCTGCCTTGATACTCACGCAATTAATCATTATCAGTAATAATAATAAGATAGCGTAACGCACTATACATTCAGTATAGGTAATTACTGTTACACCATACAGTAATATGTCCCCGTCACAATTACACATTGGTGTAACGTGAGAGATGTAACTACACAATAATTACACCAAAGCATGCAAACTAACAGCAACACCAACGTAACACAGAGCAGTCTTCCAGCAACAACATCTTCCTCGCCTGCACCAGAAAAACCACCACAACGGACAGAACCACGATACCATTTTAGCACTACTACTACGTATAATGACTTCAGTGGAATCTCCCGCGCTCTGCACTTCCACTGATCTTTATACTGTAATGACGAATGGGGGGTTTCCCGATTTACCCTCAATTTACACCGCCACCATCGATATGACGCTCCGCTAGAGCTTCATCACACCGATAAATATTATTTTTAAAATATCTGTTTTGCCCACTCTACCTAACTGGTTTCAATTGACAGCTATGACCTCGCAATATGGCGCAAGGTTAATCCTTATTCTTACTTGAATTGTATAGTACATATATTATCTATTAATTGCATGTGAACAGGCACGAGAAGAAGAGCTGGTAACACGTCTCGTGGAGATAGTACGTATGCGTGACGAGTTGGTCCAACAGATCGAAGCAGAACGCCGTCGTGAACGTCAAGAAGACCTCGCCATCGCCGCCTCCATCGCCAACAAACGAGGTGAATCAAAACACAATTATGCTTAAAAATTATTCTTAAGTAAAAGCGTATGATAACTATTTTTTGTTATTGTTTTTCATTTAAACTACAATAATTTAAATAGCTTTTTGAGCACTATAAGGAGAGCATGCATAGAACATGCAATCCGAAAAATTCTCTCATCTGCCGATCTCACCTGCGCGCGGTACACCATACTAGACGGACGAGGCCCCGTCGACTGAGTAATGTTGTAAAATCTATCGGAAAACGCCGAACTGAAATTTCGTAGGATAGTGTAGATGCAACATGCAACATACATGAGTGTACCGGCTATGAATATGAGTACAATCAGCGTCAGATATAAGAGAGCAGTCAAGGTGTTCAAATATTCTGAAATAGCCAAAGTGATCATTAATATTCAACCATACACACTTACTTATTTACTAATTTATGGAGTGGTTGTTGCACTTACTACAGCTTCTCAAATCATCCAGGGTTGACTGGTAGAGAATGCCACAAAGCATTAAGTCCGCCCTTTATATCCCTTATTATAAGGTAGATGTAAAAAAGGTTAAATAAACAAATAAATAAAAATAAATACATAGTAGGCAAATTATTGAGAACATCAATCTTTCTCAAATATATCGAAACATACAACACCAAATGTATGAGTTCATTTAAAGCGTTCAAAATTATAGTAACAAACAGAACACCAATGGTATCCAAGCAGCCAAAGTATTAAAAAATGTGGAACACTTCAGGAAAATAAATTTTATACCGATATCATATGGTTGAAATTCTCTTTTTTTTTAGTCTTTTTGTATGGGTGTCGATAGTTGTGCCAAGAAACCAAATTTATTATCGCATCAAACTGCTAAGAGCTTTTACAACAATAAGTATAAAATAATATATGATTTTTATTTTTATACAATTCCACGCAAACAAAGCACGGGAAAGCTACTACTTCCATCGCTGAGATAAAATAATTTCATATACAATCATCAATAAAAAAAGATTTTCAAATAATAAATTGGGCAAAACATATCAAAGTCGTCATGTTCGCAGTAAGGGTTACGTAGAACATTATTTAATCTGTGGTAAGGTTAAGTGATATTACTGAAAGGAACATTAAGAATTTAATACTTTTATTTACATAGCATAGTATACAATATTAAAAACTATAATTTAAAAAAAACTAAAAGTAGTAATTTAATTATCATACAGGCCTACTCCCCGCGGTATCGTGCCAAGAACCCTGGCTGCGTTTCCCCGCTGAATGGCTATACTTAGCCTTTGATCAGCTTATCTCAGCTTAGCTCTTATCATCAGCAGCAACCACCAGTCGCGGACGGAGTTCCTTTAGGAACTTCGCCGCACGTGGACTCCACGGACCGATAGTCTCTACAGCAAATGGCACAAATATGTAGTCATCTCTCAGAGACTCATACTTGCGCCATTTACTCAGTTCAGCTGCTTCTGATGCCGCCCCGGCTCTAAACGAGGTATCCCTGGGATGAGACGCCGCCAAAGTGTCTAAGCAAGTAGCATCCTACACTAGGGCTTCACCTCTCTCCCAAGGGACCAATGTCATACCGTCGGGTAAATATTCCACAAACCTCTAAAACCAAGGGAAAATTTATAGAGAGAAAAGCCCTTCGGATGACATCGTTCAAAGAACCGTGATGTGAAAACCTACCAGCACTTTTCTTAAATGAAAGTCCGTGGAGCCCAAACTTGTCGACGCTGCTACCACAGGGGCACTGATGGGGTTGACAAATCGCCGCTCCTAGTCGGATTCCTACGGCGATGCCCAAGCTTTCCCCATCAAGTAATGTGCTGAGATTACTTTATGGTTAAGCATGTAACCAGTGACTAGATTTCTTAGTCGAAACAGCTAGAAGGCGTGCCTGATCTTGGTCAGTATGGAAATTATGAAACAAATCTTTGTGTACGTTCTGTACCAACGGAATATCCCCCTGTTTTTGTTGGTTAACTTCCAGTGGAACATTTTCGCCAGGACAGAGCATTCGCCATGTCTGCCCTGCTCCGTAGCAAAGCACAGGTCTACTTTATTATTTAAAATTATGTTACATAAATCACTGACTATACACGGAAGCAAGGAAAGCAGGCAATGCAAGGCTAGAAAGATTTCTCACACCAATACCACCAAATTTTATAGGTAAAGTAGCTGGAGTCCAGGCTGTTGTATTTAAAGTTAAATTTAGAATTTTTTCTATAGCTATTTTAAAATTATTATCAATATCTTTTAAAATATCCGAACATTTCCAGACTGGACTCGAGCGGAGTAAGTATGTAAATTTATACGTACAAGGAGACAATATTTTAAAATAATAAGAGCAAAGTGGGGGTTTAATTTATAAAATTTATCAACGTGGTTTAAAAACTGATCAAGTTTTGTTTTTAAACCAAGTTTAATGCTATCGAAAAATATAGGGGCACCTAGCAGGTATAGCGATTCTGTACTGACAATTTTTATTCCTGGAGAAATATGGTTGAAATTTTGAATTAAAGTGTGTCTATGAGAAGTAGGTAAATTATTGAAAAAGAATATTTCACATTTATTGCTATTTGGTTCAAGACCAATATTTTTAAAATTTCGAAAAATATGAGTAAGATCACTGAGGACGTCATCTGCTCTACCTCCCAGTCTACCGTCGTCCAGGTACCATACATACAGCTTGGATTTCAAATTTGAAATAATGAGAATTCCCAGACTGAAAAGTTCTGGACCTGGTGGGTCACCCTGCTGAACACCGACAGCAGAATCGATAACATTGTTTTCGTAAAACAAGTTAGTATTTTGACTATAACATTGCCAAACGTATTGATAAATTTCGGTGGTATTGTTAGCCACTTCTTTCAGCAGGGTTACCGTATCGTTAGAGTTAAAAGCGTTCCTAAGGTTAACTTTCACAAGAACATCTGCATCAGAGTTTGTTAAAAATGTACGCACTGAATGTACCGCCGCCTCACATCCACCTCTAGTGCCAAAGCCTAGTTGAGTAGGCTGAAATTTTGTCTTGAGGTTAGAGATTATGTGCCTGCAAGCTAATTTTGAAGTTAAGCGTCGAAATTTGGAATCAACGGCAATAGGACGGATACCGTTATCCTTTTTTTTTTGGATTAACATTTCAAGAAAGCATAAAGTTACATAATTTTGTAATGTCATTAAGAAGTACTCTGCCGGCGTCACCAGCAGAAGCGCTTACAAGATCTTTAAAATATTGACGTGTAATTCAGTCAATGCCGCCAGCAGAGCCATTTGAAAATTACATAATTGCTTTTAAAGTGTCCTTATCAGAAATTTGTAAAGGTTGCATATAAGTCTTTGGAGGGAGCGGTAAACTTTGAGATGGATTGACCGGAGGATGCTTCTGACGAAGGCTTCAAGAGTTTCGATATTACGAGGAGCCAGTATGTAGTCTGAGAATAAAATACGGGATGCATTTTTTAAGTCGCCATCCATTACTTTCGACTCAACTACTTTTTTTAAATCAACGAGGTCGGATAAATAAGTATTAATTGGGTAATCTAAATTTGAAAAGATGTATCTTTTAGTTGAGACGTAATTGATTTATTTATTATTTTATCATAATGAAAATGGGAATACGCGAAAGTAAATAATTTTTGCCAACACTTTTCATAGAAAAACAATTTTTAATAGTGAATGACAGTGCTTTAGCAAGTTGCATCCTCGCACCTCTAGGAATTCTTTTAACCACTGGTACATTACGATGATAATTGTAAATTTGCTCCGAAAAAAAAGCGAAAAATTTGTGTCATTAGAGGAGTTCTAATAGAGTTATGAATTTCTACGGTAGGCTGTGAAGCCGAAATACTTTTACTATGGCATCGTTTAATATGTATATTTAATCCCCTTTTACCTTTAAACAGCCTACCGTCGGTACAATTTTGACACTGTAGGGAATCCGGCTGTAAATGTAGCGGAGCGGAGATTCATTAAAAAATCTAAACAGATCTCTACAGCACTCAAAAGTCTTTATATTATATAGCTTCATATTGACTTGAAATGTGCTGTACCCCGCATCTTTCCCTGAAACACAATCATTTGCGGCTTAAATAAAAGAATTTTGCTCTATAAATGAAATATTATCACATTACTTCCCTGGATTTATTCCATATTGATAAAAACTGTATGTAGTCGTTATGCTTTAACAGCTGACAATGGCACAGCAGAAATATTTTCCTATATAAATGAGTATCATGTCTGAAATCAAAAAATAATTATTCTAATAACTGTTTTATATATTTACTTATCTTATTGTTGTTTGTAAGCCAAAATTGGCCTCTAAATAACAAAATAAAATAAGTTTATATATGTAGCTTTTAAAGTTCAAAATTTTAGTAAATTTTAGTATCAAATAATCTTTTTTAATATATAAAAATTACGTGTCACGTTGTTTGTCCGCGATGAACTCCTAAACTATTGAACTGATATCAATGAAAGTTCGCACACTGTGTGCAGTTTGGTCCAACTTGAGAGATCGGATACTTTTTATCCCGATAAGTGACTTTCAATATTTTTTTATTGCGAATTTAAGGATTTTTTCATAAGAAAGGAAAGGGCAGAACAAGGTCTGCCTGGCCAGCTAGTTTAACCCTTTCGCTGTCCCGTGCATACATATAGGGCACTGCTATTGTCTTACTATTGTGTCTGGAAACCGGACAGTGAAAGTGTTAATATGAAATAAAATGTATATTTTTTGTAATAAAACTTAGAGCAAAAACATGGCATCCTATTGTATTAAGATAAAGTCATATTTATTGTTGCGTCCCGCATTTTTGAATACTTTAGCTGCTTCGCTACCATTAAAGTTTTGTTTGTTACTTTATTATGAACTGTTTGACTGAAACCGTTCCGATATAGTTGAGCGAGATTGGTGATCACAAGAATTTGCCTACTTTGGATGGCTGAATCTTAATGATCACTTCGGATGATTCCTAAATATTTGATCACCTTGATTGCTAATTTCCTTTTGACGCTGACTGTACATCTTTCAAGTAATTCCTGCCAGCTAAAAATCTTTGAAACGCCCGTGCCCTGTGTAGGTAAATACACTGTGGATGTTGATATGAAGCATAGATTGTTTCTTGATATTTCATTATTTGATAACCTCACCGAACATAAAAATACAAATAGAAAAGTAACATGGGGTTCAGTACTTGTTTTGATTTACTATTACTACTACTAGTTGTACTAGCAGTAAAGCAAAGTATTGCGTGCTAGTTTAAGTTGTGAGCCGGAGACCCTTTTTACTGGAAACGAGGCATTCCATAGTACTACTCAGGGGTGACCACGTATCTGCATTTTTAATCTTAACTGAGGATAGATGCGGATGTCTGTGCGTCACAGAAATCATTTATCAGCAGGTGGACTGTGTGCTCGTTCGTCACCCTTATTCTATAAAAAGAAAAACATTTTTGCACATACCATGATTCTGAAAATACGAGGGTGGATTGAAAAGTACTCGGCCTAACCAAGAAAATAAACACATACTAAATCAGTTATATTTTTATTTTTCTACATAATCACCATCAAGTTCAATACACTTTTGACACCTCCCCTTCCAAGCATTTAGACCGTTGAAAAAAAATGATTCTTCCTTAGAGTCAAAATATGCGTCTACAGCTGCTTTGACCTCGTCGTTTGTCGAAAATCTTTGACCTCCCAAGTGCTTTTTTAGGTTAAGGAACAGAAAGAAGTCTGATGGTGCCAGATCAGGTGAATACGGCGGATGTGGTAACAGTTCAAAGCCACAGTTGTGAATTTCAGCCATTGACTGTACTGACGTGTGAACACGGGCGTTATCTTGATGAAACAGGACTTTTCTTCTGAGCACTCCTCGACGTTTTTCTTTTATTTCCTCTCGTAAACGACGTAGTAAGGTGCAGTAGTAATCAGAGTTTATAGTCTGACCCCTTTCAAGATAATCAATCATAATCACACCTTTCGAGTCCCAGAATACTGAAGCCATCACCTTATTTGCCGACAAAATCGACTTAGCCTTTTTAGGGGGTGGTGAACCAGGTCTTCTCCACTGTTTTGATTGTTGTTTTGTTTCCGGTGTACAGTAATGAACCCATGTTTCGTCTGTAGTAACAAAACGATTCAAAAAATCATCTGCATCGGCTTCAAATAACTCTCAAACAGTCGCGTGAAATAGTCAATCGCGTCCTTTTTTGTTCAACTGAAAGCAGTCGCGGAACCCACCTCGCAGGCACCTTGTGGAAACCCAACTCGTTGACAATGATGTTTTGAGTTCGTTCATAAGAGATACCTATAATCTCGGCTATCTTTCTAATTTTTAATCTGCGGTCTCCCATTATTAAATCAAGTACTTTTTTAATATTTTCGTCAGTAGTTGACGTCGAAGGCCTTCCAGAGCGGGGTTCATCTTTCACACTCTCTCTACCACGCTTAAATTCTGCTATCCATTTTTTGACGGATGAATATGACAGAGCACAATCGCCTAATGTACTGACCATGTCATCATGGATGGCTTTTGATGATAGCCCCTTCTTATGGAGGTACTTAATGACGGCACGCTGCTCGATTTGCTCCATTCGCGGAAATTATGTCCGATTACTTTGTTAATAAATTTATAAAATCACAACTAATTATCGCACACGTTTCGAACTTCACACAATGAACTAGTCTGAACTGAACTAAATAATGTGGGTAGATTTGATTTTTAGAATTGAATGGATCTGTGTTAGGCCGAGTACTTTTCAATCCACCCTCGTAAGATTGGTCAAGACGAAAATTACGTAAGGATGTAAAACCATGAAATGTAACGTAAACGTCCATACAATGTAATGTGTAAAATCTACTGTTGCTGTCTGGTCGTCATAATGAAGTCAGTCTCAATTTTTATAGAACAGTTGGAACTTGACCAAGTTCACTTTCTGAGGGGCCATGATTCTATTATATTCCAGTGCAACTTGTCCCCCTCTTCTTCCAGTTCCAGGATCTTTTCGTCAGTCCTCAGGGTGTGTGCGTTCAATGTTGCCAGGTCGTATCGTATAAGGTCGCAACCGAACCTCCACCAGAGATTCTTAGCATCCCCTTTTTTCTTTCTTTTTTACATGGGAAAATGCCTGTGCACACCCGCCTCGCGAAGGTAATGCTCCGGCGCATGCGACGGCTCCGTGGCGCAGTGACTTAGCAATGAGTTGTTGCGCTGGGGGCCGCGGGTTCGAATCCCACACGGAGCAAGTATTTGTATGGCCTACAAATAATTGTTCCGGGTCTGGATGTTTGTCCTCGTGCAATTTATTTTTGTAAACTGCCTCCACGATACAGGAGAAAATCCTAGTGTGGAGGTAACATTTTTTTTTAAAAAAATAACTAAAACCCCACGGTGTTCCATCTTCGCTGCATATTTTCAGGGCCACGGAAACGCTATCGCACACATCTGCGGCCTCATCATGGCCGGCAGCCCCATGACACACCCTCCTCGGGCGAAGACGACTCCTACCCTTTCTCCTTATAAAGTAGGGCACATAAGAACACAAGGCGCGCCTTCCTCCGCCGTCTACAACTTTGCCTGCGCAACAGACCTTCCCGAATCCGATACCCAAAGGCCATGGGGCCAAAAAAAGTGAGTCATCCTCCCTGTGCAGAGATGGGAGAGATGGCTGACAGAAGTTCCCTTGGACAGCCTTGGCGAGAAACCAAAATGCACGTGTTCCCGAAGGAAGACGAACTAGTTCCTCGCCAATTCTACGGATGTGCTCTAACTTTGCCTTGACAATGTCACTTTTGAAGGACCTGGAAGCGGGATTACACTTCTTTTTAAGAGCGCTCGTATTTGCATCCCGAGACGTAAGCCCAGGCCTTTCTTGCTTATAGCGTAATGCAATTTTGCAGGAACGACCAAACCATGTCCGGTTTCTGCCTCTGATAGATACCACAGATGATGGAATAAATAGTTCCATTTCCTGTAGCACCACATCAGCGACAGAATCAGCAACAACGCTAGTATCACCCGGCGAGAAGCTAACCCGCCTCCAAGGGTAGGGTTCAAAAAATATCGTATCCCGTCCCAATCGGCTGACCTGTAATGACAAACAAGGCGGCAACCTGCATAACGCAACCGCGATGGCAGTGTTAGTGGTACCGTACTCCAGATCAGACAATGACCCGAGGAGCCAAGAGGGGCATCGACGGAGACCTGATATCCGTCCGGATGAGAAGATGAGTGTAATGAGGCTATAGACGTGCCGTAAAATATCTTACTTATATAAATTAGCTATAGTACCCAATAGGAGTGCCCAGGAGCTTATACCTCCATTCCCATTCATTGCAACCACACAGAACTCATTCTTACATATAGAGGCAGAATTCCCGAAGATCAGCACTTGGTATGTATGCGAGAAGGCAGTTACGCATCAACTCTGTACCAAACCCGACTACGATACATACCAAGAAGAAAACCTGACAAAATCCTTCAAATATTATAAGAGTGGCAACCTCCGAAGACGACCCGGTGACATTTTCTGTGCTGCAATAGTCGCCGCGCTGAGGGTGGAAGAGTTACATATGCCTACCGGGACCTTGAAGGAATCAGGAAGTCACCTACCATACAGCACCGCCTGCTAAGCAAATAACAGCACGTCTTTAAAGACGTGACTCAATTCACTTACGTGACTTAAGAATATTCAACATTCAGGAAGTTATCTACCATACGGCAACGCCTTCTAAGCAAATAGCAGAACTTTTTCAAAGACGTGACTCAATTTACTTACCTCACTTAAGAATATTCAACATAATATATAAAATATATGTGTTAATATAAAACCCAGGTTCTAATTGTTAAGACTGCCCAGTAGTAATTAAATTAGTTTGTAAGTTAGGTAGTCCATTATTCCTGTGTACTCACATTGTCACAGTAGTTAGTTAATTTGTAAGTTAGAAAATAAAAGTAATATAGGAAAAAGTTTTCGTCTCCCTCCACTTCTGCCCTCCCTAAACTGCCGCAAACGTAAGTGGCCTAATGATGCGCCGCATTATTATTGTATTGAAAACATAGTCCTTCCCTAAGGAATGCCACAAAGCATGGTCCTGAGTTACCTGCATCCATCAATTTCCAGCATATCTTACTAGGTCGTCACTTGGCGTGCCACCCTACACTTACTTAGCTTTCCTGTACGAGGTTGCCACTCGAGAAACTTTCTTTTCCATCAGTGGTCGGTTCTTCCAGTTATATGGCCGACCCATTGCCACTTCAGCTAATGAATTCGTGTATTGGCGGTGTAAGAATATCCACTATCCCCTATCCCCTATCATCCCGTGAGTGTCGTAAGAAGCAACAGTCGAGAAACAAACCAGGAGATGAGCAGCAGATAACAGAAAAATAACAAAAAAAAACTGCGGCTGCCAATCCGTTTTCATTACAGGTACATTCATTTTCAAATAACATTTATAACGCGACCCGCTATGGCTTCGTTTGGTGGGATCTATTAATGTAGCGTTATTTAGACTTAAAATAATCATCAAAACCCATTTATTCTATCTTAGCAATATTTCAATTTTAATAAAGTATCTAAATTTTTCAGATAAAGTTTAGTCTAGATCACTCCTGGTAACTTTATATTTGTTCGTGAATTTTTATAACATTCGGTTCAGCGATTCCGAAGATTAGCTCGGATACACAGACAAATGAAAATTTTAAAAATGGTTACTGAAGCCTCAATAGCATGTAAATATAAAAACATTAATAAACAGAATCAAAAATAATTATGAAGAAAACTCAGAATGCGTCGTAGCTCACAAATTAGCGGAAGGTGAATTCAGGAGACGCCATTTTCAATCCCATTCTTTACCCGCACATGTAGTAAATGAGAAAGTTCAGAAAGTTTAAATTATCATATTTTTTTTGTTTATTTCAGCTCAAAGGAACAGTGACTCCACTACTTCTTCCATCAAGTCGGCAGAAACTGTCCCAACTCCTAAAAAGAGTAAAGTAAAAGACAAAGTTAAAAAACAATTAAAGAAAGCGAAACATTCGCTTATTTCTAAGAAAAAAGAAGACGACAATACGGAAAAAGATAAAAAACCTAAATGACTTTTTGGTTCTACTCTGCTATGTAAATTGTTAATTCTATAAAAAAATATCTTTTGACTTATAATTGTGTTGTGTTTCAAAAATAAAAATTAATGCGTAATAAGTAATGTACTTAAACAAGACTGAAATATTCCACTAAATTCGATCATAACTAAATTTAATCAAACATGAACAAAATTAACAAAACATTGGTAAATATATAGAGATATATTTAGAATGATTGGTGCAATTTTATGTTTATTATTATGCAGTATTATTAAGTGAAATATTATGCTTAAACAAAGGTTTTCAATAATGTGCTAAAACAACTTTTGTAGCCTTAAATTGGTGCCAGACTAGATAGTACTTAATAATGCTCTTTTTTTCTGAGGATACCACTGACTATTACCATTAGTATTAACGGATTTTTATACGTCCTCTAAGGAACAAATCCAGGCCTTTAGTTAATACAACTTCATTACAAGAGTTTGATTAGCAGACACAGAACAGAACAGTTAAATATAAACAACCACGTTGAAATTAAGTAGCGGCGATGTAAGAATATCCACTCCCCATATCGTGCCGTGGAAGTCGTAAGAGGCGATAGAGGAAAACTAAAACACAAGATTGACAGCAGCTGTTCTTGATAACAACTCAAAATAATAAAAATCTACGGTTGCCAACCTGCCTGCCAAGCGTGGCAGTAATGGCAAAATCCTCCCTATGAGGCAATTTATGGGATAGACCTATATATAGATCAAATAAACATCATTTAAGTTAACATTTATTTTACCCTTGGCAATTGTACCATGCTTATTATGTTCATTCTGATTTAAACAAAACTACGAAATTAGTCCTTTGCGATAACACGGGATAAATGTAAATTTACCCAGATGTAATAAAGTGACATTAAACAATAGAAAGAATACAAGTTGAATGAAAGTTCAAAGCAGTTATTTAATGATCATATCCGAAAATATAGTTCTCTCTAAGTCTCTGAGAGAAAGGCTACATGTGATAATGATTTACTTTTGAAATGTTTATTTTTCTACTATTTCGTATACTAGTGTACAACACCATTTTTAAAATATTTTTGGCTATAAAATAATGTAATTACTAACTTTAGGTACTTAACATAATTTTGAACAGATTATTTATTGATCGGCGACTCTTGGTTTTTGAATATTTTTCATTATTTTTATAATAAAACAGTTGTGCTAATTAGCATTTGCTAATTTTATCTAAAATATAAACTATTTAAATGCACGTTTATTATATTACTCTTAATATACCCCACCATAACATAAACCTTTAAGAAACCGAGGTTGTTCATGTGGCTGCATTTAATGTATCCTTGTTTCTTTAATATACAAATTAATTTTGAATTATTGTTTTTAAATACTCTTAAAATTTATTTCTATACTCATAAGTATGTACCGAATTATATATTATTTGTTGTAATACTTTAGTTGTAAGGTGACTTTGATTCACAAAAATATTAAAGATCTAAAAACATAGACGCAAAAATACGCTTACAGACACAAAGTATGTATGCACTAACAGAAATACATATTGTACACATAGCTACCAAGAGTTAATATAATATATTAGACATAAGAGCACTTAACACAAGACAGTAGCACAAATCCTTTATTAAATATAACCCTATTAGTGAAATTTTGTTTTATTTTCACAGAAACACTTGAACCCCATGTTGTTTGTCTCAAAATTTTGAAATGACGGATTTAAGTTATATTGTTTATTTTAAAATGACCGTTATATTGCGCGCGCATGTGTGTTTTGTGTGTTTGACGTATGAGTGGCTTCCGGTCATCCGAACAGTAGTTAAAACGTAGTGATTATATACTTTGGGTATAATGATGAATTGATCCAAAGAATTTTTTAACGTTTGTCATACTAATCATACAAATGAGAAATAATTTTCCCACTTTCCATTACATGTAACCACTCATGCTCACAATGCGCTGTTGCACTCTCAGCTTTAATTTTATTACTAATATTTTAACTCTGTTAATGTTAAAAAAAAAACCAAAAATCTTTGAGCTATCTCTACTGTTCATCTACTCCATTGCACCGTAATTAAGTCATATTTTTAATAAATGCGTTAACATTGGTCATCATCATCATTACAGCCCTTCACAAGTCCACTGCTGAACATAGGCCTCCCCCAAGGAATGCCACAAAGCACGGTCCCGAGCCACCTGCATCCATCGACTTCTTGCATGTCTTACCAGGTCGTCACTCCATCTTGTGGGGGGACGCCCTACACTTCGCCTACCGGTACGAGGCTGCCACTCGAGAACCTTTCTTCCCCATCGGTTGTCGGTTCTTCGAGCTATATGGCCGGCCCACTGCCACTTCAGCTTACTAATCCGTTGGGCTATGTCGGTTACTCTGGTTCTACTGCGGATATCCTCATTCCTAAGTTTATCACGCAGAGAAACTCCGAACATAGCCCTCTCCATAGCTCGCTGAGCGACCTTGAGCTTCCTCATACGGCCAGCAGTGAAGGACCACGTCTCAGTTCCGTAAGTCATCACTGGCAACACGCACTGGTTGTACAATTTTGTTTTAAGGTTTTGAGGTATTTCTGACGAGAAGATGTGTCGTAACTTCCCGAACGCTGCCCAGCCGAGTTGAATCGTCGATTGACCTCTCAGTCGAAGTTGGACTTACCTAGTCAGACTATTTGTCCCAGGTAAACATACTCGTCAACAACTTCGAGCTTAGTGCTCCCAACAACTACCGGCATAGGTGTGACATGGACATTAAAAAATAATCTTTGTTTTGTCCATGTTCATCTTAAGACCTATACGTTGGGAGACACTATTGAGGTCATTGAGCATAGTGCTTAGTTCCTCCAGCGATTCTGCCATGAGGACTATATCGTCGGCAAATCGAAGGTGAGTGATGTACTCGCCATTGATGTTAATTCCGTATCCTTTCCAGTCCAGAAGCTTGAAAACGTCTTCCAATGCACCGGTGAAGAGTTTCGGGGATATAACGTCACCCTGTCTTACACCTCTCTGCAATTGGATAGGTTTCGTACTCTGGTTCTGTACTCGGATAGCCATCGTAGCTCTACTGTACAAACACTTCAGCACTTCGATATACCGACAGTCAACTTGGCACCGCTGAAGGGACTGCAGCACCGCCCAAATTTCGACGGAATCAAAGGCTTTCTCATAGTCTACATACGCCAGACATAGTGGCAAATTGTACTCTTCGGACTTCTGTACAATTTGCCGTAGGGTATGTATGTGGTCTATGGTGCTAAAGCCCTTTCGGAAACCGGCTTGTTCGGGAGGCTGGAAGTCGTCAAATCTGCGCGCGAGACGATTCGTAATGACTCTCGAAAACAGCACGTAGACGCGGTACATTAATTAACATTGGTACTTTTATAAATTTAATAATACAGTAAAAATCCCCTTTTTTAAAAGTAGTAATAAAAATGATCCTACTAATTTTGAACCTATAAACATACACTACCAGACTCAGAGTGTGACCTATCTAGGATGTTCGATTGCTTAAATCATGATACACTGTTAAAATTAAGGCATTATGGTAGGCTTAGTCCTATGAATTACTATGGTGGGGATCAGCAATTGATATTGAAATTACATGGTCTTGCTGAGCCCATCGATTGATGGACTGAAGAGACTGATAAGGATATGAGTCACGCAGAGGCCCACGGGCTCAAGTACAACCACACAAAAAAGTGAAATAATGACTTTCAAAGCAGGCAACAAGAGCTGCTCACTACCAAATGTCACACTCTGTGGTTGTAATCTGAATAGAGTTGAGAAATTGAAGTACTTGGGCCACTGGGTCACCGAAAACCTAACTTGTCAAGCATACTGATATAGAGCGGGAGCGCAGGTCGTTGGATGTCCGATGTAATATCACTCGCAGGTTTACAGCTCGCAGGTTTGCACGCTGCACAAAATAGATTGAGGTTACGCTTTTCAAAGCATATTGTCAGTCTTTCTATACATGCAGCCTGTGGGTGAACTATACACGGAGGGCATACAATGATCTGCGCGTCGGGTATCGAAGCTTCTATAGAAGCCGAGAAGCCAGGCTTGCGCTATCAAACTGGTCAATCAACTAATAAAATAACTCAAACTGTTTCAAAGCGCTCTTCTGTTCTACACAGGTCGTGACCTCGTAGCCTTATAATGTAACGTCAACACTTGGCAGATTGCTTTACTGCGCGATACTGCTGTCATAAAAAAGGAGTTGAGTTGAGCGATTAGTCGTTTCTCTCGCACGCGTGGTCTTTTTAACGGGCTTTCGCCTCGCTCCCTTTCTAACCTGTAGCATAATGTTCTATAATGAAATATAACTACGATTGTATATATAGCAATTAGTATGGAGCCAAAAGCTCGGCTCTTGGTGTGAAGTTAGTCGAGCGCGGATACGTTTGCAACTTCACATTTCAATGTTTACTGTGGGTTTACTTGAGCGAATCTATGGAATTAATATTGTTATTGCGAGTTGAAAATGTATCCTTTTTTAAAGATTTTTAGTGAAAATGGAGGATAATAGTGTTCCTTGTGATGAATTAAAGTGTGTTAAAGTGCTTATCGGCGAGGAAAAGGTAAAATCTTTAAACTTTGTTGAGAAAAAACAGCTCATATCCACGTAAACAGTTATTGGTACAATTAAAACGTACACCAACATTTCATGCGGACGTAATCAAATCTTTCTTTAAGAAAGAGAGACGATTCCATTTAGAATATAAATAATTTGTTTTTTTAATTTTGTACAATGTTTGTACTTTGTTCATGCTTTTCTTTTGTTCGTGTATTGTATTGTATGTAAATATCTTTTTCTTTCGCTCAAGCAAACCCAAACGGCTTTTTTCAACGCCACCGAAGGTGTGCATATAGCCATACAATCTATCTAGCAGTAGTATGCCTTCTGTGTGCTTTGTTAAACACGTCCTCGACAGCACTGAATATAAAACTAAAGAGTGGAGACAGATTAAAATTGGTGTATTTTTATAAAATTGCTAAAAACAACAAAACCATATCTTGGTTTCTTTATCTCGTCCGATACAATAATGCGTTGAGAATTATAATGGGGTTGCCTCGGTATTGTAGCATCTCTGGCATGTTTGCAGAGGCTCATGTTGATGGGTTTAAAGCTATAATGCGCAAAAGATGTGCCTCCATGCTGAATCGCATGCGGTCTAGCACCAACATCATCCTCAGTGTACTAGCGGTCAGATTCGATTCACCAATGTCGGGGCGGTGGACAAATCTGCATACCTACGAGTACTGCAAATTAGACAAGCTATGGTCTAGCCAGCTATACTCAACCTTTTTTTATAAACCACAAACACGTTTCAGTCATGCTGTCGAGGGCCGTAAGTAAAAATTATTTCGGTCTTAACCGATTCGTTGTGGCACCGATTTTCGATAACTTTTAGCTGTGGTGGCGAACAAATATTTCATGGCACACCTGGCGTGTCAAGGACCACCCAGAAGTTGAAGACACGCCTATTGTGCCAATAGCCATGTGTAAAAATAATTTTGTTTTTTATGCTTTTTTCACTTGTTTAGACCTAATTGAGTTTAGTTGACATCAAACATCACTTACAAACATAAGGATACTTGTTTTTAGTGGGTAACTAGGGTGGGTGTACCAGTTCCAAACCAAGTACCAGTGATTGACCACTCATATGTTCAATAGAATAAATTAAGTAATGGCGGGCATTCTTTAAAAATTCAATAGTTTTGTTATGTAGCCTAGACTATAACCAATCTTCCGAACATAATTTTTTTGCGAGATTAAACGAAAAATATCGATACCTAGCTCTTTTCCTCAGACCAGTGTCTCATTTACTGCCTTTCGGCCGCCATTACAGTTAGACTTGCACGTCGACATGATAAGTTCAATATTTTAATATTACCTATTATTTCCTAATTACTGTCATCAAGTTCTATTATTTTAAAAGTTTTGTGTTTATTTAAGTGCTATGCGTTGTTATTTTTATTAAATAATGACATTATTAAGTATTTTTAAAGGTGGTTAACTACTGGAACACACCTCGTACTGAGTTACTATTGTTGACCAACTGGTTTGCAACTGGTTGCTTATGGTGTGTGGCAGCGCTGTCGTCGCGCCACAAGCGAAACACATGGAAGCCTAAATCGCACTAACAAAGTTCCGAAGTTAAAGCAGCATAATATATAGAATAGCTCCGAACTAATAATCGGAGTGTTGGCCGCTCCCCGGGCAGAACACCTTGTCCGGCGGGAGATCTCCCCTTTTCCTTCCACCCGCCACAGTGGTGACCAACCGACGTGATATGAACACGCAACCAACAACCTTCGGAAACTACAACTTCAAAACCTTCGTCATCGTTCTCAAGTACCCCATTTATTCGCTCCCGAGCAGATATTGTCTGCAGTCTTCACATTCTGCAAGCCATCTAGCTATACAAAGGTTCATCGCAGACCACCAGGTTAAGAGTTTTAACTTTTTTCGTTGTTTTAGATTGAAGATAGACCCAAAAAGACATTTTTTTTAACTATACAGAGCTAAATTTGCTTAAGTATCATCTCGATGAAATTCATAAGTGCGCTAAAATATGTCGAAAATATCATATCCCTCACCCGACTGTTAAACAAACTGAAAATGAGACATTCTCAACGGAAAATGGTAAGACCAACTATCTTGACCCTATAAGAAGAGTTTGTATTATCTAGGTGGATTAACGCCAACGCTAAAAATGATGGTTTATTGGAAACAGTTAGCCAAATATTAAGAGAGCACATCTTTAACTGATTTTGGACCTGGACTATCAATCCAACAGCCAGAAGAAAAGGAAGTTACCCTACTCCCACAGGATTTTTTTATAGGATAAGGGTGACAACCGAGCACAGAGTCCAACTGATGATATGTGGTTGCTGTGGCCCATAGACATCTACATCTATCCTCGATTACGAATCAAAATGCAGATGCGTTGTCAACTGTGAGGACTAAGGAGGAATGTCTCGTTTCCAATAATGGTATCCGGTTCTCTACACTCACTTGACGGAACAGAAGCGTTATGCTAATATTTTACGCTGGTATTCTGAGAGCGTGGACCTGCCTCGGCCCAACTGGCCCATTCGTGCTATAACTATACTACTAATACAGCTGTAACATGGCTCCACGTAAAAAATCCTTACCCACATAACCTTAAGCACATAAACAACTATTTCCCTGGGAAAATCAAAAACTGATGGATGTAACGCTGAAGTCAGTACTATGATATTATCATCTGCGACCATTTTCAAATGGCCTGAAAAAGAAGACTATATTGTATGTCCTATATATATATATATATATATATATATATATATATATATATATATATTGTATGATTATGTTATAATGGGTGGCCCATAAGTTCCTTGAAATGTAAAAAAATAATTAAAAAAAAACTAATGACATTATGAAAAAGGTTTTTATTTTGTCATAATCCTTATAAAATGGGAATTATTTTTTGAAAATTACATCATCTAAATGCAATCCGTTACGATCGCGGCACTCCTGTAAGCGACGCTTAAAATTATCCATCACTGCGCGGCAAGTAAGCTCTGTAATGTTTGCCATTTCTCTTTGGATATTTTCTTTCAGGACGTCAATTGTCCGCGGGTTGGTTTCGTACACTTTAGTCTTAAGATAACCCCATAAGAAAAAGTCCATTGGGGTCAGATCTGGACTACGTGGTGGCCAAGGAATATCTCCTCTTCGAGAGATCACTTTATTAGGGAAAAGTTGACGGACGACGGGCATAGCGACGTTAGAGGTATGGGCAGTTGCTCCTTCTTGTTGAAACCAGGTCCGCGTATTGAAGCCTGGAAAATTCTGCAACTCTCGTGTAAAAAAGTCCTGGATCATAGCTACATACCGTTGTGAAGTAACAGTAAGCGCGCGGCCTCTGCCGTCCTCAAAAAAGTAAGGGCCTATAATGCCATGCGCTGACATAGCCGCCCAAACTGTCACTTTAGGGCTATGTAAGGGCTTTTGATGTTTGCGATTTGGATTTTCGCAACTCCAGTAGCGACAATTTTGCTTATTGACATGGCCGTTGATGTGAAAGTGAGCCTCATCAGAGAATAACACGTTATTAAACGAAGTAAAGCGGTTCAACATTTCATTTGCGAAATTTAGTCTGTGGATAGTGTCAGTATCTTTTAATTCCTGTACTAACTGAATCTTGTACGGGTGAAGATGTAAATCTTTCTTTAAAATTCGCTGTAACGATGTTCTGGGTAAGTTTAATGCACTGTAACGCTTACGAGTAGACTGGGTAGGATTTTCACGAATTGAGTGTTTCACTACATCGATGTTTTCTTCCGTCCGTGATGTCCTTGGTCAACCTGACCGTTGTTTATCCAACGTCGAACCACTCTCTTCGAACTTAATAACCCAGTTCTTAATCGTTTGAACACTTGGAATGTCTTTAAAGTTGCGTAAATTCTGATATTCTCGAAATTTACGCCGCGCAATGGTAGCCGAATCATTGTTTCGATAAAACTCGCGCACACAAAATGCACGGTCCGCACCGGTGAAACCTTCCATGGCGACTGAATTCCCAGAAACCGTTGGTACTCCCCCCGCACCGCGCGCGCCACTTATGCGCGCCTTTTGTATTTTATTCGAAATTTACATTTCTAACGACTTATGGGCCACCTTGTATTTAACAGTGGTAGAGCCACGCGGCAGCTTTTGTTTTGCTGTCGCACGGATGGGCCGGCTCGAACCGGGGTGGTACCACGACCTCACAGAAAACCAGCGTGAAGTAGAGGTTTACCTTTGCGTTTCGCTTGGTGAGTGCAGATGGCCGGAGGCCCTTTTTACTGGAAATGAGGCATTCCATCTTAGTCCTCACGGGTGACAAAGCATCTACATTTTAATTTGTAATAGAGGATAGATGTAGATGTCTATGGGCCGCAGCAACCACTTACCATCAGGTGGACTGTATGCTCGTTTGTCACCCTTATCCTATAAAAAAAATGTCCGCGACAGCATCATTGGAGTTATAGAAGCACCTGTTTCTATAAATACCAGAGGTTACTATAAGGTTGAAGACATGGCCAAATTTTTGCAATGAATCCTACTAATATCATAAATGTGAAAGTTTGTGAGGATGTATGGATGTTTGTTATTCTTTCACGCAAAAACTACTGAATGCATTTTAATGAAACATTTCAATAATATAGCTCATACATTAGAATAAGACATAAGCTGTAATTCATAAAAATATTGTGTAAATTGACCAAAATATAACAATAAATGTGTAAATCTGAAGAAAATCTGTCGTCTGCGAGCTATTTTGACATGAACACGCATCACGCAAAAACCTGTGAACCTATTTGGATGGGATTTTCACTGGCAGATAGCTGATGTTATAAGGAGTAACTCAGGCTACTTTTATTTTAGGGTTCTACGCCAAAAAATTCCACGCGGGCGAAATAAGGGGAACAGCTAGTATAAGATAAAGCTTTCTAGTTCTTTTGGTAATTTTACGGTTTAATTTTAAGTTTTTATCAAAATCGCCTACCTCAATATGATGACACTGATTTATTTAATTCAAAGTCTGTGATAGGTGATACTGATAATTTATGTGCAAAGCTATTTTTCTATTGTAGTTTGCTAATAGGCGTTATTGACGTTAATGTTCTAATTTTCATGTTTGTCTTCTAATTAGTTACCTTCGACTGTGCCATTAAAATTGGTTGTAAGTCTAGATAAACTTTCAGTCATTATATGAAAGTCAATTTGTGTAACAAAATAGTGTTTTATTTTCAATTAGCTACCTTTTCTTGATAAGTTTTTCAGTGGTCAACTATTGGCGCAAAAGTGGTCATTTATTGGAGCGCAGTGGTCAAACTTAGGCACATTCCCGTTTTTCGTATAATTAATGGAATCTATAAAAAACTGAAATATTTGGAATCAAATAATTTATCTATATTTCAACATTAGTGATCAATAAACAACTTTGTATATACATTTCTATGTTAAAATTAAATAATATCAGTTCAGAGCATTTCGAAGTGAAAATGTGTCCTTAACTGGTTTGGGACTGGTATACCCACCCTACGTGTTTTCATTGAAATTGAGAGTAAGTAACTTTTTTTATGCAGAGATTACAAACGTTTTGTACAAAGATATTTTATAGGCCCAGATACCGTGTTGCTAACACACCACACCGTTCATAGTGACGCCAGTCTTTGATTAATGTGTGCGTGAGTACCACATGACGCGCATATCTAAAGTACCATGGCTGCATTGTTGTGCGTGACTTCGGTAATAAGTAATAACAATGCGAATCGATTACCCAAAAAATGTGGGAGATTTTATATTTCATTCATATTGACATACCTATTGATTCTAAGAGTATAAAAATGTGTGTGCGAGGCGTGTGCATTTGTGTGCGTGTGTGTATGAGGATATGGTTGGTTATGTGTGTTTTATGTAGGTACGAACATCGCACTAAAATATTGAAGATATGTAATAAAACCTATAATTAATGTAACAGTTAAAAATAAATAAAAAGCACATTATACATATTTATGCACGTAACATATATTTATAATCTATTATTATTAAATATATACGGAGTATTACTCTTTTGTACTGTAGAACACAAAATATTGCCGCTTTTATGAAGACATTAATTATTTTTCAATCCTAAGTAAAATGATGAAAAAAAAGTAAGTTTGGTTAAGCGTAAACTTCGGCCAAGAGATAGCAAATGTTTATTTTTTTTAATTGCTCCGTTCCGTTGCTGCGTGAAGGAAGTACAAAAACCAATAAACAAAAAATCACACTTTCACATTTATAATATTATATTAGTATGTATTGTCAAGAATGATAGATATAAACTTTTGAAACCGGTTTACAATCGGCTTTTTGAGGGTGGAACTATGCACTCGCGCTCTCTTTCTCGCTCTAGTAAATAGCGGTTCTGAGTGACCAAAAAGGATAGAAGCACAGGAAAGTGCGATTTCGTGCTGCCAGATGTAGTTCAACCCTAAGCCTTAAAACGGTTTAACTCTATAGGTTGGGTAAAATCTGTAAAATTAGACCGTGTAAAACCCTTATACAGATAACCTTTGCGGTTGATTATGACATTAAAAAATGGTAAAAACATTTCGTAGACTAGGCAACACTCGAATATTATTGCGCAGTATTATTACTTGTATTGACATTTAGCTTTCGTATTCTTTTACAAAGAAATACACCACCAAATTGTATAGTTACTTATGAAAAGTGATGTTCTTATCCTTATCTTTTTTCCAAGAGCAATTTTTACATGATTTCGCAGCAGAAACAGTCATTTTGCGAAATTAAAAACACCGGTGCGTGACGTATGTTCACAGTGAACGTCGCCGAGTACCGGGACAAACTTGTGTCTGAAGTCAAGTCTTTGCTCAACAAAATCTCGGATTGGGGGCGACTAAATCTAGTCCAGTTCAATCCCCAGAGGACACAAGCTTGCGCGTTTACCGCTAAAAAGAACCACTTTGTCGTATCTCCTCAGTTTCAAGGCATTCGCCTTGCTGCCTCATCTAGCATCGGAATCCTTGGCGTCGACATATCGAATGGTGTGCAGTTTCGTGGTCACTTGGAAGGGAAGGCCAAATTGGCCTCTAAAAAGCTTGGCGTGCTCAGCAGAGCGAGACAGAATTTCACGCCGGCACATCGCTTGCAACTTTACAAAGCACAAGTTCGGCCTCACATGGAATACTGTTCTCATCTCTGGGCCGGGGCACCCCAGTGCCAGCTCCTTCCACTTGACCGCATCCAGCGCAGAGCGGTTCGAATCGTCGACGACCGAGTTCTTTCTGATCGGCTCGATAAACTGGCACTGCGTAGAGATGTTGCATCTCTTTGTGTATTTTATCGCATCTATCACGGGGAGTGCTTTCGGGGAGTGAGTTCGGACTAATTCCAGCCGCTCAATTTCACCATCGCACATCGCGACAAAACTCGCGTTACCATCCATACCATCTGGATGATTGGCGGTCCACCACTGTGCGATTTAGAAGAAGTTTTCTCCCTCGCACAACTTCCTTGTGGAATCGATTACCACCAGCAATTTTGCCGGAACGATACGACTTAGGAACCATCACGAAAAGAGCTTACACGTTTCTAAAAGGCCGGCAACGCATCTGCAATTCCCCTGGTGTTGCGGTTGTTCATGGGCGGCGGTAGTCACTTACCATCAGGTGAGCCGCATGCTCATTTGCCCCCTATTCTATAAAAAATAAATAATTCATTTTATCATAATATGGAAGAATTTTAGAGAAGTTAATCTCGTTGAAGCCCTTTTCAGGGCTGCAATTCTACTTAGCTGCGCACCCATGTCAACGAGGGTTAGGGCGTCCCCCCAAGGCGACGCACACCAGCTCGTCCCCGTTGGTGTGGAATGCAGCGCGCAAAGCGGCGATGGGGACCGCCACCCGTCACGCACAGCCCCACACGGCGGAAGGTGGAGGACAGAGTGCAGAGTTGGCACGTGGAATGTTAGAGGAGGCATGAGAGATAAGACGAATGAGTTGATCGAAATAATGAAAGAAAGAGAATTAGATGTCGTGTGTATGTCGGAGACCAAACGGAAGGGCAGTGGTACTGAAGAGCTCCCTGGCGGGGCGTTAGCTCTATGGTCCGGAGTCCCGGAGAGCGAGAGCGCCCGCCAGGGAGTGGGGGTGCTGCTGTCGTCTCGGTTGGTCGATGTTATGACTGAATATAAGGTTGTGAACTCAAGACTTCTCTGGGTTCGCTTTAAATTGGGACTGACGAAGTTATTCCTTTTGGCAGTTTATGCGCCGGTAGCTTCGTCGTCCAGGGCTGAGCTGAAGGAGTTTTGGGAGAATGTAAGAGAAGTTCTAGATTTGGCTAAGGGAAACGAAAGAATTGTTGTATGTGGTGATTTGAATGGATGGGTTGGTACCGCTCGACCAGGGTACGAGTCGGTGCTTGGAAAGTTTGGCGATAAAAGGGTTAATGATGCTGGCAAGCTTATACTGGCGGTATGCAAGGAAAAGGGTCTTCTTGTGACAAACACTATGTTTAATCACAAGAAGATCCATATGTATACTAGAGAAAGTAAGAATGAGAAAAGTATGATCGATTTGTTCCTGGTGGATGACCGACTGCGAAAACAGGTGATGGATACGCGAGTGTTCAGGGGTGCTGACCTGGGAACGGATCACTATCTAGTGATTACTAGATTTAGGGGTCTGTTCGCGGGTTGGCGCTACCGGACGGCAGTAACAGAACCACAGTCGGTCTGTCGCATCCGAAGCTGGAAGCTTCAGGAAGCGGATACTAGTGACAAATATCATGCGAGGGTAGCCGAAAAGCTTGACAACATCGATGGCAGAAAAGAATGTGTTGAAAGAACATGGCAGAACCTTAGGGATGGAATGGTAAGTGCAGCGGAAGAAGTGTGTGGAACGATTAAAAGAGGCAGTAGTAAAAGAAGAGATGCATGGTGGAATGATGAAGTGAAAGAAGCTGTAAAGAAGAAGAAGAAAGCATGGTTAGACTACTTGGCCTCTAGTAATGATAAGGATATGAGAGAGAAGATGAAAGAAAGATATAAGCTGCAGAAAGTTCACACGAAAGCATTGATTGAGGAAGTGCGTGAAAGGTGTAGAATGGAAGCGGACGAAAGGTTGTCGCACAACTTTAAGGAGAACTCCAAACTCTTCTGGAAAGAGGTTGGAAGGACCCGAAGTGGTGCGACGGCCTTAAGAATGAACAAAGTGCTTTCGAGAACTAATGACGTCCTCTCAGAAAAATCGGACGTCATGCAGCGATGGAGCGAATTTTATAGAGAAATGTATGCGTGTGATGATCTTAGTGAGGGATCCGGGGATGACGTCGAGACTGGTACGCCAGACCCGGACCTCGATGACACTGAGGTCATCAGTATGAAAGAGATTGAACGTGCGATTCGAAGTTTGAAATGTGGTAAGGCTGCGGGACTAGACAGAGTTACTGCTGAAATGGTCAAGTATGGTGGGCCTCGCGTCTGGGACAGCTTTCATCTGCTGTGCAATTTGTGCTGGCGGACGGGGGATGTCCCGGATGATTGGCGATCCGCAGTCATTGTGCCTTTATATAAAGGTAAAGGTTCACATTTTGACTGCGGGTGCTATCGGGCGACCAGCTTGACCAGTTTAGCAAGTAAAGTTTATTCGAAGGTTTTGACACGTAGGATGCAAGAGAAATCGGAAAGATTTCTATGGGAGGCACAATGCGGATTTAGACCTGGAAGAGGATGCACGGATCAAATGTTTTCTCTCCGCATGATCACGGAAAAGCTTCTGGCTGCTAACCAGAAGATTTTCTGTGCTTTTGTGGATCTTGAGAAAGCATTTGATAAGGTTGTAAGGAAGAAAATGTGGGAACTGTTGCCGGGGTATGGTGTGGATGGTCGATTGCTAAGGGCTGTGCAGTCACTTTACTGTGACTGTAAAGCCTGTGTGCGGGTAGGGCATGACCTGTCGCCCATGTTTGGCGTCCAAACGGGCGTAAAACAGGGTTGTGTCATGTCTTCCTGGCTGTTCATACTGTATCTCGACAGCTGTTTACAGAAACTGAAAGATAGCTGTTTGGGTGTGAAATTGGGTGACATTAAAGTAAATTGTCTGCTGTATGCTGATGATGCAGTGCTTATTGCACCATCAGAGGCAGAACTGCAGGCATTAGTCACGTGTATGAAAGAGGAATGTGAAATTAAAGGTCTCCGCTTGAATGCTAATAAAACTAAGGTTCTGGTATTTGAAAGGGACGAAGAGAGAACGAAGTGTGAAATATGGTTAAATCAGGAATGTCTAGAACAGGTAAATGAAATTGTATACTTGGGGAGTGCTTTTAGCCGGGATGGAAGATGTGATTTAGATGTGGACAGGCGTGTCGCTGCCGGAAACAAAGTCAATGGTGCCCTGACTGCGTTAGTCAAAAGGCAAGGCGTAGTGAAGAGTGCACGCCTTGCAATACATAACGCAGTGTTGGTACCGACTTTGTTATATGGCAGCGAAACCTGGGTATGCCAGAAGAAGCATAAAAGCAAGTTGAATGCAGTGGAGATGCGATCTCTTCGTAAAATGTGCGGCGTTACCATGGCCGACCGGAAGCGAAACGAAGAGATTCGCAATATGGCAGGTTTGAAAGATGACCTTATCACAAAAATTGATAAGGGCGTGCTTCGATGGTTTGGGCACGTTGAGCGAATGAGTGAAGACCGAATGGTGAAGAAAATATATAGCGCGAAAGTTAATTTTAAAAGGTGTCGAGGTAGACCGAGACTAACTTTCGAAGACCATGTGAGCAAATTGCTCGAAGAGGGGAGGGTCAAGAGTACTCGGATACCTAGACGTGCATGTATGAAGAAGATGATGAATCTGAAAGAAGCGAAAGAGGTATGTAAGGATCGTGACACTTGGCGATCTGTTCTCTCTGGCTACCCCGTCAGGGATTGTGCGTGACGATAAGTAAGTAAGTAAGTAATCTCGTTGAAGGGGGAGAAAAAAGAGAAGGAGGAGAGAGGGAGGGAGATGCCCAATGTTGAGAGCGCAGTTACGTAGTTCTCGGGAAAAAAATTTAAATTACTCAAAAAAATCTTTTAAATCAAAGCAAAAATTGTGCGGTAGGAGATAATGGAATAAAAAGAAGGTTGGAGGGAGAAGAGGGAAGATCCCTCCGGTAAGAAATCAAAGCGTAAAAAAACATAATTGTATTCATTCAGTGGCTGTTAAATAATAAAATTCCTTAAAATATTTTAGGCCTTTAAAAAAGGATATTCAAAAATCACATTAAAGTACATATTTATACTCTGAACCTGACTATAGTTTAGATGACAAAGCAGCATGAAACGGTATTATTCCATCTAAACACCAACTTGTGATTTAACTATTGAAAGTGAATACATAATATAAAGCTACAAAGTTGGTTTTTTTAGACAGAATCGTTAGTGGTCCCAAATAAAATTACAAGTGTATTCAGTGCAAAAATTAAGACAGTTTGTCTTAATTTTGCATTTTGCAGAGATGCATCTCAGTGTGCTAGAAAGAAAATTAGGAGTGTTTTATTTTTAATTTTTAATATAGACTCCCTCAAGTGAAATACGCTTTTCACACCTAACGGATAACGCTTTCAAAGCGCCAAAATATTCATTTTCTTTGCCCTCAAAATGGTTTTCAATAGCCGTCTTCATTTCATTATCATCAACAAATGTACAATCTCGTAACTCCTTTTTCAAATTGCAAAAAAGAAAATAGTCGCTGGAAACGAGGTCTGGATAATAGGGTGGGTGATCAACTTCCAAAAAGCCCGTGTTCCTTCATGGCCTACCTCGAAAGCCGCGCCGAGTGAAAAGGTGAATAGTTTTGCAAACTACTCTTAGACCATTTAACCTGCTGTACTAAACTAATGTTAAATATGTTTTATAAACAAAATGTTAAATATCATGAACTGAACCTAACTAGTAATTTTATTTAGAAAAATAGTTTATGTTATAGGGTTTTTTATGGAATAAGGGTGACAAACGAGCATACAGTTCACCTGATGGTAAGTGGATACCGTAGCCCAAGGACATCTACGATGCGTTGTCGTCCATGAGGACTAAGATGAAGTACCCTCGTTTCCTGTAAAAAGGGTCTCCGGTTCTCTACACTCACCATACGAAACAACAACGTTAAGCTGCTGTATATAGTTTTTTGTATATTGTTTTTAAATTCCGTAGTTCTATAATTTATATACTTAGCACTCAAATATATTTTTATGGACTAATATATGCTGCTTGGTTTATTTATTTTTAAACTTATTAATATAAAATGTAACTAATAGTACAGAAAGAAATAATAACCTTAATATTTTCCGAATAAATTAACTTCCCCGTTATGAAATGTGTCAAACATTATTCCTCACTTTTAAGTGGCGCCGCTTTGGTGTCAGAAAAAGTCGTGGATATCCTCTTTTTTTTTATAGGATAAGAGTGACAAACGAGCACACAGTCCACCTGATGGTAAGTGGTTGCTGCGGCCCATAGACATCTACATCTATCCTCGTTTGCGAATCAAAATGCAGACCCGCGAGGACTAAGATGGAATGCCTCATTTCCAGTAAAAAGGGCCTCCGGTCACCTGCACTCACCAAGCGAAACGCAGAGGTAAACCTCTACTTCACGCTGGTATTCTGTGAGGTCGTGGTACCACCCCGGTTCGAGCTGGCCCATCCGTGCGACAGCAAAAGCTGCCGCGTGGCTCTACCACTGTTAAAAACAGTCCTCATAAAAATACAACTCTAGCAACTTCAGTGACATTCTCAGTTTAATTTTCAGTAGGATTTCACATTTTTCACAAGGCAGTCAAGGCAAACATTTAAACAAAACCTAAATTGAAACTAAAATTCAAAAGTTTGCAAAATTTTTCGCAGTATGAAAGAATGCAATCAATATTATTCATAAAACCACAAAAAAAACAAATATTCGAAAAAAAAACATTCCAAAACTTTTTTAATAGCATATACCAGTGTTTGTGGCCAGTATAGTGCCACTAACTTATCTGTTCAGGTGGACAAAATTGGAACTAAAGCCGCCATTTTGTAAATGACATTTCGCTGTCAACTATTATTTATTCTGAGTTATCAGGTGAGTGTTTTTAAAAAGTGTAAATAAAATTCCTAAAGGTCTTAAAAGTGATGCGCGATAGATTATTCTAAAAGTTTTATATTTTATGAAAGAAGAGAAACGTGTACAAGTCCCAACTATACCATTTGAAAAGCTGTATGAACGCGTTGCTGCCGCGATAGATTAGTATTGCCAGATATGGAAAATTAAAATCACCAAATAATGTACTTGTGAAACATAGTAAAAAAAATTATCTCAATTTTACTGCAATTCATCTAAAGTAACCTAGCTTTGTAGTTTGTGTTGCTAATGTGCTAATGCCCCAATTAATTGAACATTCATTCCATAAAATTACACCGGTGCAGTGGAAAAACCTTTGTAATCATGTAAAAAAAAATTTAAAATGAATACAGATTAAAAGACGCGTATTTAAAAGAACGCTTTATTATAGAGTGTCAGAGCGATAGTGAAAGTGATTCCAGTGACTTAGAAGATTTATTCTCTTTATATCTTAGAATTATTGGAACCAGTAACCAACGCGGGTACATTTTTCAAAACAGAAATTCTTGGAACTCGGCCGCTTGAACTCCGAGATCACGACCACAATTATTTTTATAAAATATAAATAATATACATATATAATAACACTAATTCTCACTAATTTTAATATATTAAAACGAAATTTGTTTTATTTTATATTATGTGTAATGAATATGTAGTTACCTATTTCCTCGGTGAATTTCTTAAATGGCAATAGTAAGCATTCCACTAGCGACGCTGTCAACTGAACAGATAAGTTGGTGGCACTATACGCACGATGCGATTAAACTTTTTTTTCGTGTTGCTGTTTTTTTTCTTGGATTTGTTCATGAGTATGCTTTGTAAATAAAAGGCATATCTTTCATTAAAAAAAACTATTTATTCACATAATTATTGTCTACTTCAATTCTTAAATTAGATTGTTTGGTTCTGCTTATTACACTTCGTAAGTCGTCTGGTTTTTTCTGTTTTTTTGATTTCAATATTTGTCGTAAATCGTTCTGTTCATTTTGATTATTAGATTTTAGGTCTAGTCTAGACCACACACTTGCAGTGTTTCTTGGATTATTTTTATTTACTTTCTGAACTCTACTCATCATATTAAAATCTGAATTATCTGACATTGATTCATCACTTGAGCAAGCATCTCGAACTGGTACTACTTTTGCACCTAACCGAGATTGTATACTCTTTTTTTCGGTGTTATTAGCGGCTCTAGCGTTACTTTCAAACTTCTCAGATAGTTTCGATGTTTTACGTGGTGTATAAGCACTTTGAGTATTTAAAACTTCAATTGACAGAGGAGCATATGAACTTTCCTCATCACTGCTTTCAATAGGTGGCTTTTTTTGCTTGCATTCTTCATCATCTGCATGCATTCTCATTCTCGGTGTTTTAGATTTTTTTTTCCAATCTGAATCTGATGAACTATCGTCATGATCTTTAACTTTGAGATTTCTCTTTCCAAGGCGCATTGCTAGTTGTTTATTTCTTATTTGTACTTTGTTACTGAAGTCAGCTTTATCATCATCATCGTCATCTTGTGGTAATTTGCGTCGAAATATTTCTTGATGGTCATATACTCCCCAGGATCTGCATAAATCACCCCAAGGGTTTTTGGTATCTAAGTTGACATCTTTATCGAAATCTTTAATATTTTTGGTTTCCAATTTGAGCTTGGTAACTTTCTTGTCACTATTTGTAGCAAATCTCATTAAAATCAGTTCTGTATTAGAATGCGGTATGCCTTCCCGCCAATGATAAGAAGATTTTTTGAGAAGCATATCTTTTAAATTGTCATCATTTATTTCGCGTGAATGAAGTAATAGAGCCAAAGCAACAGATATGTGATCTTGGCAAACAATATTACCTAAAATAAAACCAGAACACAATTAAAAAAAAATCATTTTGATTAAATATTCTTGTTGATGAAACAACAGAAATATTTAATCTTATTGGATCTTATATTGAAAATATGTTCTATTTTTTTTGAAGCAACGATAGCCTAATGGTAGGGTGCGGTACGCAAACTCAAAAGGCCTTGGGTTCGAATCCGTTAATGGACGACTGTCGTGAACCGATCCTAACACAACCATTTTAAGCTTACCGCGTGGTTAAAGAGAATGTTATTAATGTTAATAGCAATGCTAGTATTAATATAATAACTTTAGTTCTAATACATAATATAAATAATGATATATGGTTGTTGCTGTTTTTGAAAATATGAGCAAATAAGGCTTCCACTTTTATTGCACGCCTCATAACGCAAAGCGTTATTAGGTAGTGCTTTACTGTCGACACGTCAAGGTCAAGCAATTTTTTTTCTTAAAATATCTATCATAACCATATTGCACCTATACTATAAGAGTAGCCGTATATCAAGAAAACACTTATATTTTCTAAAAAATCATTTTATATTGCTACTTTGAAAAAAAACGGTTTGAAAAAATGTTTTAGATGGACGTCGGGATGTTGATTTGTATGTGTTCACGATAACTCCCGAAAAACATGACGTATCGAAACCGGGTTTTTTTTTATTAGCTTCAGAATTACATCAACTGGTTCCCTATTTCATATCAATAGCCTAGTAGGCGTAGTTAGTTAATAAAATTATTTTCAACCCTTATAAGTTTTATTGCTATTAAAAATTTAAAGGTGCTTTCATTTTTTTAACCCTTGGTAGACAAAGGGCAAATGTACCATAGAGCCTATATCGATTTTATACTTTGCGTAATCGATTTATTTTGGTAAACATTATTTTTCCCCTGTAGGTGAAACTACCTTAAAAATATTAAATAATAGAGCGCTAAATTTAAAACATTAAATTTTTTATCAAAATTAAAGGAAACGCTCATGAAGCGTGCATTTTTGGATGTTCCAAACTATTGAATTGAATTGAATGTGATTTATGGGCAACAACTACGCGGTACGCACGCTCATCTGTGTGCGATTCAATTCACAACGTTTTTGCCAACCGATCGACCCTTACGAATGTGTGCGTGCGTAGTAAAATTGTAGTACCTCATGACTTAATCACAAATGTTACTACTAAGTAGAGTTCATTCAGCAATTTGGTGTAAAACATTCTTCATTTTTAATACTTTCAGGTGTTGCTGAGATTTTTAATCCAATTTTATGTCAATCTTCAATTTTAAACAAAAATATAATATATCTGTAGAAAAGCCGCGTCCTTAAGATTTTGCTGTAAAAAACGTACTAGGATACTGAAAGGACAAAATACTCAAACCACATTAAGGGTTTTTAGAATTTTTATCTGTGTATGTAATCACGATTAAAGCAATAACTACTGGACGGATTTCCATGAAGTTTGTATACAAAATTATTTTGCAATAACCGGCCAAATTTGAAGAAAAGATTCAGAATAAGTAATTTCCGCAAATGGTGAAGAAAAATTAATTTAAAAAATGTCAAACATTGTCATTTTTATCTTTTAAATTCAAAATGTGTGATAATGTATTATTCCTATAAAAAAAAATTTAACTCATTGTCATTCATAAATATCTAACACTTACTATATTTTACGCACGCACACATTCGTAAGGCTCACTCAGTGAGATACTTTGTCTTCCCGCGCCCTTCCCTTCTGTTTACCGTTACACCGCTAAGTACCGACGTCCAATCGCCCGGCCGACAACTGACAGTGTTGACCGTGACTGCATTACTTACGTTTCCTTACCAATGACGGAACGAAAATAATCGAACCGCGGATACTATGAAACTGTGAAATGGTGCGAATATTACAATTTAAGCAATTAAAGTTTACGTGGTGCACTAAGATTATACGAAAGTAAGTCTTTACCATGACAAGAAATTTACGTACTTGTCAAATGTACGTACCAATAGAAGAACAATTAACAGCTAATCAAATTATTCAAGTGTAGTGAGCGATAACTTAAATAGTGAATATGGAGATTGAAGGTCGATTGCGCACGGAGGCCCAATGCCCAAAGTTATAAAGACCACCATAATGGTAAAACACACAAGTGTAAAAATAATTTAAGAAAACGTGCTTGTGCTCTATGCATAAAGAGTGTGGCGGGATGGCCCTCTCTGTTCGACCGCCTTTGGAAGCCTTCAGATGCGTGGCAGGAACCGGCTCAGTCTTCCTCGCCTCCCATTCCGCTAGTCCATACGAGGCCGCTCGTTCGTGCTCCGGTTCGCTACTTTGAATTTACGTTGTGAATAAATGGTTATTTAATATGTGGTGTGTTCATTATTCACATAATCAAAATTGGAATCAGAATGTAGTTTTAACTTAAACAATAGTAGTAAGCATGTCACTAAGAAAATAAACAGTAGGCAAAAACTTGGTATGCCCATAAATCAATTTGTGATAATTCAAAATAAAAGTAGAAGCCTTATTTACTCATATTTTTAAAAAATGTTATATCGGTATATCATAATTTATTTTAACATAAATATAAAATTTGGCTACTCTTTGAAAAATAACCCTGTTTAATTATTTTAGTTTTATCAACATTTATTTTTAGATGGTTACTTTCCATCCAATTTACTGCATTCTTAAACTGTTCCCTGGCTAATGATTGCATTTCATTTTCATTTTACATTATGTAATAAACATTGTATCATCTGCACTTCTAATCACTTGCCATTGGTAGATCTTTTTTGTAAAGCTAGAAGAGTAATTGAGCAAGAACCAATCCTTATTTATTAGCTCGGGCATATACAAAAGTGTACCATTTTTATTAACATAAGGTACCAATCTACATGTATGACGGGCATTTATTATAAATCAAATTAACAATCCAAGCTTATTGGACCATTCTTGAGAAATAATAATTTAAAGCGGCTAGTTTAAAAATTATATCTTAAAAGTAATCCAATCCATCTGAGTCTTTTCAAAAATATTGTGGATGATCTAGATTCTAGAAAGATTTGGAGGTCAGACTGATTTTCCTGTTGAATATGAAAGTCAACAGCAAGAGGAAGCATTAAATTTCCAGAGAACAAAAAAAAGTGATTGTAATTATTGCATGTTGATTTTATTTTAATAAAGTTGATTTGTGATACCACAAATCCGCACTAAAGAACACCAATTCCTTCCAATGATGATTCACAAGGCTATTAAAATAAAATAAAACATCCTAATTTTAATAGAGAAGATGGCTGACTACCTACTTCTTGGGACCATATAATTATAAAATTAAATCCAAACCCAAGCATGCAACTGCAGGACGTTAAGGTACTATAAGCTTATCCATAAATTCAACCAAAAATTAATAATTTTAAACTGATGGTAGCCATGGTTATGACATTGGGATATTGAACACCTCAGTCCCCCCATGACCATGGGTGCTGTAAAGTACTTAAAACGTTAGAAATATAAAATAAGTTTATATATGTGATAAAATATATAAAAATTTGTTTATTTTAAATGTTTTTTTAAACAATTCATACTGATGAGCCTTACTGCTAAAAGCATTTTAAGCTAGTCTAATAGAAAGTACTATATATCAAAAAGGATCCAGACCTATACTCTTTTGATTTGCTTTATAGATTAAGGCAGGGATGTAAAAACTCATGATTTTTTTAGTTTTAATCAAATCATGCTGATTTTTTTAAAAAAATCATGATTCTTTTGAATTTTTTGATTTTTTTGTATATTTTGAAATTCACGAGTTGTTAACACTTTTTGACATAGTAGGATTAAAAGTTTATGAATACATATGTATGATTAAAATAATTAATACTGTATTAATTACAGTTCATATCTTAAGGGTGAATTTCTAAAAAACATTTTTGGTTGATTTTATAAGTTTATGAGACTGACAGACCTCATCGCTACGTCTTTGTTGATTTTCCAAAGTTTATGAGACTATTGTAGTAGAATAATTAGAATAACATAAAACAATAAAATATTTTATCCTATTTTAAGCCAGTATTATTACAATTTTTGCCTATTACATTAATTTATACATGTTGATTTAAATCAATGATTTTTTTAATCAAAATCAAGCGATTTAAATCATGACTAAAATCAGTCTGATTTAAATCAGCCAACCCTGGATTAAGGGTTGACAAATGAGCACACAGTCCACCTGACTGTAAGTGGATGCTGTGGCCTATAGACATCTACATTTATCTTCGATTAGGAATCATAATGCAGATGCATTGCATGCACCCCTGAAGACCCAGATGGAATGCCACAGTTGCAGTAAAAAGAGTCTCCAGTTCTCTACACTCACCATACAAAACACAGCCAGCAATAAGCTACTACTTTACACTGGTATTATGTGAGAGCATAGTGATTATCATTTTAAAATATGAAACTAAACCTAACAATACATTATAAAGTAATGAAGCATTTTCCTTAAAATTCAATAAAATCAACAGATTTAATTTGAACTTAAGTTCTCAAAGTAGCTAAATGTGAATTGGATACTTTTTATTTAACTATGTCCAATTATATTTATTCATTATTATCATTCATAAAATACTGTAAGCCACTTACATGAATTGTCATCTATCCATTCGATAGCCACTGGCTTATAATCTTCAAGATACTCAAATATCTCCTTTGTAGAGAGTCCATCAATTCCATTCAAATGTAGAGTGTCAAATCGAAAATGCCTTTCATTAACATCCTTTATTCCGAAATTTTGATATAATTCATCAATTTGTTTCTGTGTAATTATTCTATTCCCTGTAAGGCTAACACCAAATCGTTTAGCTCTTTCCTCGATTTTAGACGCGTCTACCTTTTCAAGTTGCTCAACCACGAATCCATTCTTGTCCCTTTTGTATAACTAAAAAGAATTAATCAAATGCTTTATGTTTTTATAAATTTATTACTGTTACATATTCGCTGAAGTGTATTGTACTCACCACCGTATGTTTAACTTCATTTATTAAAGTAGGCTCGACTAAATCTTCAGTGAGCATTTCACTATCACTCATTTCACCTTCTTCTCTTTCAATCTCCATTTCCATTTTAAATGAATGTTACAAATATTTGTTTATTTAAACTCAAAATATATAATACGTTATTATGCAATCATAAGTTCATCTTAATTTATTTAAATAAAAATATCAACAAATCAGTATGATTCTAAATTTATTAATCACCATAGATTTGCCATAGATAATAGACACATAAGCATAACACATATCACTTTTCACCATAGATAAATAAATATGTAGCAAGCTTAGTGATTGGTCAACTCGAGTTACTAAGTCGAGTTGCACTTAATTCGAGTTAACTCGAGTTGGATCTTCCTAACTCGAGTTTGGGCTGCTGTTTGGTAGTATTTAGCTACAAACAAAACAATTTGTTATTTCGAATTTTATAATGGTTAAGTTATGTAATTTAATTTTATTTATAATTTTAAAGGGTTTATAATCAATATAGTACTAACCTAACCTATTATTGTAAAACCCGAAAAGAGTGATTCATTTGTAAGATACACCCGTAGTGTTTCTATATAGTTTGTGGATACACCATATTTTTCTGCCAACTTCCAAAAAGCAGACGGTACTGAATTCGACTGTATGTTTTTTTTTTTAAGTGTGTTACCTCATAACTATTTACTGGGTGAACTGATTTCGATGATTCATTTTTTATTTGAAAGCTGGTACTTCTCTTGTGTTCTCATATAATTTGATCAAGGTCAGACCAATAGTTTTTGAGTTATTCTTAATAACTTATGTTGAAGTCGGCTGTACAAATTTTTAAATTGTATTATAAATTAACGCCAATTGTAATATTTCACTTACAATAAATATTTTAATTTTGAAATAAATTGAATTTATTTAAGAATATTTTGACTGTGATAGTTAAAATATTAATAGTTTATGTACCTATATCTTAAGGCTAGACTAATATTGTTTCGTGAAGATTGCTTCATAGCTAGTTTTGTTGTTAAATACAAGTACTTACTATGAATAAAATTAAAATCAAAGATACATAAGTATGTTATACATACTAAATATACATTTTTACTTCCATCCTACATAATAAGTTTAGCAATTATGAATACCCCAACCCGCCAAAGAGCTAGTTAGAAAACAAATTTATAAAAAAGTAAGTTGTAACAAATCATTTATGTACTCTGTTTCGTACTGCTAACTTGAATTGCGTAACTCGATTTTAAACTAGAGTTGCGTGAATTTCAACTCGAGTTAACTCGAATTGTAATTTTTCCGAGTTGCCACATCTATAATATGGAGTGTAGAGAGAAGGAGGACCATCTCTGTATATGAAAAGTGTCCCTAAAAATGTGTCCAATAAGGGTGGCGCTGCAGTAGCATAGGATAAATAAAAAAAAATTGTATACTGGCATTTTACTAACTACTCTAAGCATTAAATTTTTTAAATATTTGAATTCAGCTGACTTGACTCCGTTCACAACAGCTATCTTCATATCGTAGTATTTCAGACGCCAGCGCTATTGTGGTAGGTTTTGAAACCTCTATTTTCAGTAAATAGTAGGACACTTTTTCAACTTTCGCCCCTTATGAGATGGTTCTCCTTGTACTCTACACTCCACAATCTATAAGCAAGCTGCCTTTCACTTTCACCAATTACCATATTTTTTATTAATATTTTGGTTTGGATGCTTATCTTTTAAGCCATGTCTTCATTTCATTTGGGATCTTTTTTTAGATTTTCAGCAGCAAGTGATAATAATCTTTAATAGTACACTGTTTCGCAATATGTTGATGTATCACATTGCGTAGTTTTTTGAAGATTTTGACGGCAACTTGAGCCAGCAGACAGATGGTGATGTACGAATAATATGCGTAGGAGTAGTCTTGTCCCATTGTAGTTTCATTAACCAGAGGGACCTGATTAGGAGCTTAGCCAAGTAAGAATTGCATTTAAGTTTAAAACAAACGCGATTAAATTTGTAAGACTTAAGATCTTCCTCATTGGAGAATCTATAAATAATGCGTAAATAGCAGCGAAACTCAGGAGTAATTGCAATAGGAAATAAGTCAAAATGTGAAATAATTTTTTAATTAGTTATTATTTAATATTACATATATTATTTTAATTTTAATAATAAATGAAATTTAATAGTCTGCCAGCAAGCTCGGCTCTGCTTATGAACAATCAATAAGCGACATGTTAGAAGTAGTAGGCGCGCTTGCGTCAGTGACCATGCGAATTTTAGTAGTTAATAATTTGTCACTACGTTCTATCGGATGATGCGGAATAATATAGCACTTAGTGTTCGGAGATAAATCTGATGCAGGAGATATCTTTATATAAATATTCATAAATAATCATATCATAATTTTTATGCAAATCGGGCATTATATCTGCACATAGCTGTAGGCATTGAATAGCCTTAGTCATTAAAATCGCAGCAAAATGGTAAAGGTGCAATATATTGATCTAACTTATTACGTGAAATCTTCTCCGTATAAATACGTTCACACTCAGCATCTTCCAGAGAAAGATATGTGCGGCAAGGTACCACTTCTATTTCCCCAAATCGGGACACAAGATTATCGATGCGGTATATTAGTATAAGTATATTAGTTTGGGTTGCAGATGAGATGTGCAGGCGTGACGAAACGGGTTCGAATGACATATCAAAACGAATATGCGAGTGAGATTCATGCGAATTATTATATTGGATTGGTTTATTAGTAGAAAGATTGCAGTGTAATAAAGTATGATGCCTTTTGTAGCAATGTTTACAATTAGTTTGAGATTAACAGGACTTTAACTATATCGTACGCTTAGACAGTTAATACAACGTTTGTCAGCTTTTAATAGTGTTAGACTTTATCAATCGGACTTAATTGAATAAATTTATATTCATATAACAAGCTATATTTATCGCTGTTACAATAGCAGCTTTTGTTTACGTTAGTATTCACTACAAATGCTTGCGTGCGGGCTGCGGGCGTGCGGCTGGCAAAACGAAGATAGGAGGTTACTTTTTTACACGCGGGAACGTAGCGAACATTATTAACAAATTGTGAGTAAACAAGGTACGCTGCAATATCTTGGTATGTTCGCGTATGAAACGACAAAACTCTTCATATTTAGTAAAGGATATTTTAAAATACATTTTAAATATCTTATATGTTTCACTGTCGAGTTTACTTAGTGCTAAATGTACCAACAAAAACTCGGCTAAGTCATTAATTTTAAATTGACCTAAGGCGGACACCGAACTAGAAAATTAATCAATAAATGACTCTTAAGTTATTAGCATTCGCGTGTGATAGTGGTTTAATATTTAATATCTATTGCAAACAAGAGGCTAAAGTAGCGCGATTATTTTCGTACCTATTTGTGTACGAGTGGGTTATAAGCACATACTAATATGATGCTTAGTTATAAAGAACCAAATAGTTCGTAGGATCGGGTGTAACTCCAACAGTAATTTTTGCGCCTTTTCTTTTAGTTGAATCGAATACTGAATACGCTCATCGTAACTTAAGGCCGGCCACATAGATACGGAATTCCGTTTCGGGATTCCGTTTGGATATTCCGATTCGGAATCCCGAACGCAGCAAGTCCATATAAAATCTATGACCTGCCACACACGTACGGTATTTTGACGTTAGAAATTTTGCGGGCAAAACGGGATTCCATATGTGTGTGGCTGACCTGTTCGGAATTCCGAAACGGAATTCCGGATGTATGTGGCGGGCCTAAATCGGGGTAATTATGAACGGTAGCACGAAAAGAAGCAATAAAAATTGGAAACTTCTGAATATCCACAGATTAACTTCACAGACAATGCCAGATTGCTAAATGTCATTTATAACAGACGCGAACAGATACCTACATAGTTATAGTTCGACCGTTCAGAGAATGCGTTCCTGACACCTATCAGTTAGTCACGAATAGTGATGGGCACAACATAACACTGAGTTCGTTACCGTTCCTCCAAAAATGAACCGCCGCGTTATTTTTAAGATTATTTTCGTTTTAAATTGGCGGAATCATTTAAAATCTATATTTTAGTAATTTAAGTGGAAACCAACACTTAAACTTTCTTTGTTACAAAGTTACAATCTATATTTCTATGCAATAAAGTACATTGAATTGAATGTGCGTACAGAATATTAATCAGACTCCGATTCGCTTGAGGAGGTGATGTCTTCATCAACATCTTCGCCTACATGTATAATTATATTATTATCAATAACAGAATCAATCCTGATATCTCGGTCAAAATGTTCCACAATCAGGTTTTTAGTCTTCTCAACAACCTTTGCCCAGTCATCTCTTGTGACTTCCCCGCAGGCTTCTTTTAATAGGGTCATCATCTTTTTCGTGCTGAATGGCGGGGAAGTATTGTGGCGGGCGGCGTAACCTTTTATTTGAGCCCAGATTAGCTCAATCGCGTTATATTGGCAATGATACGGTGGAATTCTTAGAACGCGATGACCGTACTCCAGAAACAGTTCATCGATTTCGTATCGCACATTTGCCGCTTTATTTTCTATAACTAATTTAATTAGCTCTTGTTTTAGCATCTGCATATTTGTGTCAATGCCTTTTGCTTGTAACCAAGCCACCATTTCTTCTTTTTTATTAGCTTGGGTAGGTGGTTTCTGTATTTGAACCGAGTGATAGGAGGCATTATCCATGAATATTACAGAAGGCTCTGGTAGGCTGGGCAAAATCACGTTCAGGAACCACTCTTTAAATGTAATGGCATTCATTTCCTCGTGGTAGTCATTTGTGGTTTTTGATTGAAATGCCAGTAACGCGTTCTCCACAAAGCCGTATTTTGCAGAACCTGCGTGGCATATTATCAGACGGGCCCCTTACCCATTGGTACTTTCGACGTCGACGCTTGTGTATCATCCGTCCAAGAACGGGAAACCGTGTGATTGGCGTTTAGCCATGTCTCGTCAATGAACACGATATTACCCCAGTTATCAATATTTTTTGCTTCTCTCAAAAAACGTATTCGTTTTAAAATTATGTCGTATCGTTCTAATAAAATTTTTCTTTTGTCTGTTTTTTTATACGAAAAAGCAATATCTTTTAAGATTTTGGTTAAAGCAGTTTTACTCCCGCTAAACAGTCCAGCTTCTCTTAACGATGCCAAAAGCTTCTTCGTGTTGAGATATTCATTTCTGGAATAGTAACCATATATATGATTTCTGATTGCATCGGCGTCAAAGGTGTCAATATCTGTCACGGGTTTATTTCTACGTTTCTTCTTCGGAGTACGTGAAATATTATCTTCCGTGCCAGTAGAGCCGAACTTTTCTTTATTAATATTTGTTATCGTTCGTTTGCCTGAGGGACGCGTTCTTGTACTTGTTCGACAGGTAACAGGGGTCCGCCATTTTGCCGCTCCCGCTCAAAGTAATCTTGCAAATCTGTAATGTAAATGTGAATGTAAAAAAATGTAAATCTTGCAGCTAGATGATCAAATCACGGGCTCCACTTTTCAATGTTTGTCCACGTTTAGGCATTATTATGCACCAAAAGTAAAAAGAACGCAATACAAAACACAATCGAAGTCCGATTTAGCGCCGATGTCAGTTTGAAAAGCAAAAACAGTCCATTAAACGAAAGCCGGGTGATTAAATAAAAACAGATCGAAAACACTTTAAGAACGTGGTCTATGCGCACGAAACGACAACAGACGACTGTTTTAGGGTCACAAAATGGCGGCCCATAACACCATTTGGGGTTACCATTTTCAACCTAAATATAAAAATGCTACTTTCTTTCGCGCGTTCGGTTTGGTCGTAGTTTTATTTTTATATTTAATAAAAATTATCTTATAGTCCATTATTTTCAAATTCTTAAAAAGAAAAACAAAACGTATTATTTTATAAATTATAACTGTATAAGAACAGATTACGATACTGTTATTGCCTGTTATTGTTAGCACAGCACTACAAATATAAAGCGCTGACATGACCTTGTAATAGCGCAGTATAGATTTAGAAAATATTGTTTACCAAGTTATTTGATTTAATTTGATATAATAATGTTGTTTTAATGCTCATCAATTGTTAAAATGGTAAACAACCAGTAAAAATATTTTTATCGTAACTGCAACGCCATTACAAAGTTACGTCGTCAGTTCAATCGCGACGTGTCAGGAACGCATTCTCTGAACGGCCGAACTATAAAGCGGTTGAATAGTGATGCGCCAAGATTGACACGCTTATGCGTTATTGTACTTAAGTTATTAATTTAATTGTATAAGTATTTCTAAATACTAGGTAGGTCGTTAATTATAAAGTAGGTAGTTATACATCCCGGCATTCCCGGTTTTCACCAGTTACCATCACAGTTCAAGCGTAGGCGAGGGCGAAGATTGCTGAATTGCATCTGGAGGACGGGTCGACGTGACGTGTTCTTTAGCTTAATGTTCTAGAATAAGAATTAGAACAGTCTTAGTTGGGCTCCAACATGTATCAGACATGTAGTTTTAAATTGTAATACATCGCGTATTAACGAATGCACCGCATATTATTAGTTTTAAGTATAAAATAAAGTATTTTCAAAAACGTCCTTGGGCAATTGCGAATCTTGACTAGGTTTTAGCACATCACATCAATAAAACACAGGCACAAATACGAATTTATAAAACGATGTTTTTTAATCATTCACAAAAATCAAAGTAATTCACTGCCCCTTAAAAGGGTTAACTTATTATATTCTTATGGTTTTGATTGCTTTATCGCAATTCAATCTAATGTCAGTACATTGTTTAATGACATTCATTAATTTAAAAGAATTGTGAACATTTACACGTAATTACGTAGGTACTTACATAAATAACTGCCGAAACTAGTTTTTAATCTCTTTAAATTAAGTGTAATGTTACTTCAAACTTAAGCACTGGTATTGCACCTCCAATCAGCTTACTTTCAAAAATGTACGAAGCACTAAAAGGGATGAAACAAACAAAATTCCTGATGTTAGACTCCCAGTATTAGGATAACAGCAGCCTTACTATACAGGGTTATTTTGCAATTACCGGCCAAATTGAATTATACAATATATTAATATATTTATTTAGTTAGTACTACATAAAATAAATGATACACTACGTATATCGCCTTCAAATGCCACAGGTCTTTGACCTTCTAGTATTCATCAGGTTATATCTGTATGCATTTACATGATGTTATTTAATATTAAAACGAAAAAAATGCTACGGCCACTAAAATATTAATGGTTATACATTTTTTTAGTTATGTATGTTTAAAGAAATTTATGTAGGATACGTCTTTTGATTTAATGTGATAACTTTATCGTCACTTGGTATAGGGAAGATCGAGTTTTTCTAGCGAAACGCCCGCCCCGATGCAGCTCGAGTTTAAGGCTGGTTTTATCGTTATGCGTTTCGGCTGCGCTGTTGGAGCGCGCGCGTTCGGATATGTATTGGGGTAGTAGTTGCGTTTTAAAGTCGCGCGCTTGAGCAGCGCCGTTCGGTAAACGCGCGTTGATCGCCGGCGCTGCCGAAGCGCGCGCTGCTCGGGCGCTTCTACATTCACTATGCGTTTTAGTGTGATGCCGTTGAGACGCGCCGTTAGGTATGGTGGTGTACAAAATGAATTACATCGATACGGGACGAGTAATTGAGGAAGTGCGATTTAGAAGATCTTTATGGGACCCGGCCGATGATTCATACAAGAATAATAATTCGTCGAAACTGCTTGTTGATAGGCGAAAATATTTATAAAATTTATAATTATTTTCTCATAAATCGGAGAAAGATGTTACGTGTTCGCCTCTCAGTAACCTTGTAGCGTTATAAGGATCAACTATTCTTCTATTAAATCGCTGTTGCCTTCTTTTCCATAAAATGTAAACAGCCGGTACTCTAACCGCATTAACGTTCATTTTGTACACGACTGTCTCACAGCAGCGGAACGCGTGGCACTAATCTCGTTTTATAGTGCACCGCTGTTCAAGCGCGCGCTGTTAACAGCACGCTGCCCAGCGGCGCGTCTAGCAGCGTGACGATAAAACCAGCCTAAGAGTTAGCCAGTACGTGTGGATACTACTGAATTCTTCTGGATATCGCCCATTTCATTACCAACGTGTACAAGCACTGAATAATAACGATGTTCCGCCTCGAAACCATTTTTGTGAATGGTTAATTGTCATTTTAAGTGATTGCATATTTAAGTAGTAAAATTATGTTAATAAACATATTACGCCGTTCTATACCAAATGGCGTACGCGCCGACGCGATTTTCGAATCGACTGAGGTAGACAATACTCGGCACTATTCGCACTGCTTATTATCGTGCATATTAAGTATTAACCAGCCAGTCCGGTTTTAAATGCTCTCAATGCTAGACGCTCCGTTCACGCCGCTTGAGTAAGCGTTATTTAAATCGCTATCACCGGCTTCCTAGCTCAGCTATCTTTTCTACAATTAATTATTTACATTTATTCTCCACATCTTTCCCTCGCTCTGTAGTCTAATCTTGTATTGCGAACTATCTTTTGTGTGGGAGTAAAAAAATATATTTAATTCGTGGAGTGTAGAATTTTTATTTGCATATCATCCATCCCACACGCCGTTAAAATGTAAAAAAAAAAAATATTTTATTTATTATGACGTACCTAAGCCGTGGTAGCTCAGATGGTTAGCGCTCGCTGTAAGCTTCACAGTACGCGAGTAAGCCGGGTTCGATCCCCGCCGGCACCAATGAAATTGTTAACTGCAATTTTAAGTGCTGACTTACCACGTGCTCGGCGGTGAAGGAAAACATTGTGAGGAAACCTGCATGTCTGAGAAATAAGAAAACAAAATATTTCGAAGACATGTGAAGTTCGCCAACACGCATTGGGGCAGCACGGTGGACATTTCTTTGCATTTAAACTCTCTCAGAAATGAGAGGAGGCCTGTGCCCAGCAGTGGGAAGTAAATAGGCTACTTTACTTTACTTTTACCTAAGCCCGTTTAAAGTATGAAGGGAAAATGGGAATCATAGTATTGAGCGTGTCATTAAGGATGTAAATAGTAGACAAAAGCTCCGTGCATACTTGTACACTGACGAGTGCGCGCTTTTGTTGCCCATAAATCACATTCAATTTCGGATATTTTCAAATAAACGTAGAAACCTTATTTACGCGTATTTTTAAAAACTGCAAAAAATGTATATCTGTATTTATATTTTGAACTTAATTATTAAATTTGGCTAGTCTTTGAAAAATAACCGTGTATTATAAGTAACAAATTTTACAAGTAAATTTAGAAAATTCGACCAATAAGAGTAATTATCCACTACCTATATTTGTTAAGGATATGTGATAAAAAAACGTCTAAATACAATTATAATTTCATTAGAGACCTCTCACTAAATGTGCATCGAAAATTATTGTTGTATTTCTATTGTTACCACCCAATTAACGGCTTTTCGGAAATGTGACATTAGAAGAGTATTTTAACCTCTCAGACCTTGACATTTTATTGGACATAGAGGTGGGCGATGCAAACCGTATACTGATACGAAATCTATATATTGGTACAATATCTAAAAACCGCTTACTGGTTCGTTTCAAAACTATGTATTACAAAATCTGATATTTGCGTACCGCCGCGATGCCTATATATATACCGATACGACTTAGGGACCTTCAAGAAAAGAGCCTACTCCTTTTTAAAAGGCCGGCAACGCATCTGCGATTCCCCTGGTGTTGCAGTTGTTCATGGGCGGCGGTAGTCACTTACCATCAGGTGAGCCGCATGCTCGTTTGCCCCCTCTCCTATAAAAAAAAAAATATCGCTTCGCATCGGTCGGTGGCTAGATTCTCCGTGTGCGACGGAGCGCGAGCGTTATAGGTATTATCCTGGTTCGTTCGAAAACTATGTATTACAAAATCTGATATTTGCGTACCGCCGCGATGCCTAAACCGTTTCGTATCGGTTGGTGGTTAGATTCGCCGTGTGCAACAGAGTGGATATTAGATTAGACATGGCGGAAAATTAAAGTCTTACTAAAATCTTATATTTGTACACTACACAAAATAATAAAACAAAAACAATTTCACTAAATCTTAATTAACTTCCCTAGTAATTATTTTTTCAAGCTTTTATATAAACCCCTTGTAATATTTTGATGTAAATGTAAACTAAACAAATTAACGGCAAATGATTTATCTAATATGATAATTGTCAAACACAAGTTCAGCATAAAATATTGGATATAAGTTTAACTTTAAGTATAATATATACTTAGCAAATAATTGTTACAATCTTTAATTTTAGACATGTGAAGCCTAAATTTTGATGTAATAAATCATAAAATTGCTTTGTAAACCGCCATCTACTCCATTCTATGGATAAAGTCATTTTATCGAACGAAAATTGATTGCTCTCAGGGTGTAATGTAAAGCTAAAAACGCTAGATAGCATAAATACGGCTAGGTAAGAAATCGATTGTGTATGGTTTTGAATGGAATATGATAATTTGAATCGTTAATTTAATTAATTTAATAAATTTGCAATTTTTTTAACTGTTTATTTTAATTTTTAACAGTTAAAAGATATATTAACCATCTTTATAAAGATACTTCCGGCCGAGACGGATACAGTAGTAGGAGTGGTACGGCGATTCCTTCTCAGTCGTGTAACCCAAATAGTATATGATTTAGAACCTAATCGTCATAACTTTACGAACTATTTTTATGTCATAGTTACGTTACAAAGTTATTTCATTAATTTAATCTTATATGTAAGACTAAAGTTTAACTTATGTTGCCTAATAATGATAAATTTCAAATATTATTGTTTTTTAAAGTCTAAAATCGACTGCATTTTATAATATTATTTTATTTACAATTTTCAATTTATTTGTAGTTCTAACAGATCTGCCAGAATAAATGTATTGGAATGAGAAAGTTGCACTTTTTATCCTTTTAAATGCAATTAGTGATGTAAATAAATGATAAAGACACTGTAACTACCTACTATTTTATATTATACATTTTATTGAACTATTTTGAGTATCTAGTGTTGTAATGTTGTAAATAAATAATAACCATGAAGAGCTATGGTACAGCAAAAAAAAATCAGGTGAACTCAAACGACAGCGATCTTTTTAATTTATTTATTTCTTTTTAAAGTGAAACTTCTTCCCTAATCTTTTTTCTAAAAAAAAAGAAGCCTATGTTCTTCCTTATCGTATCCTATTACTCCTAATCACATCAGCTATCTGCCAGTGAAAGTCTTGTTAAAATCGACCAGCCATTTCCGAGATTAGCCGGAACAGAAAGAATTTTTAAAAATAAAGAGTTTTTTGTTAGAAGTACTTTCATAATATACATCAGTAATAAAGCTTTTATTTTGACAGTACAAACCATGAATCAAATACCTACAAAGTAAAACGCGTAAACTTTGTATTTGCTTCATGGTACAAACAGACACTTCAATTTTATTTATTTGTAGGTATAGATTTATCGATAAATTTATAATTCGACATACGTTAAGCAGGTGTATAAAGTAAGTAATATTTTTTAAATCGTGGTTTGTATTTCATCATCATCATCATTACAGCCCTTCACAAGTCCACTGCTGAACATAGGCCTCCCCCAAAGAATGCCACAAAGCACGGTCCTGTGCCACCTGCATCCATCGACTTCCTGCATGTCTTACCAGGTCGTCACTCCATCTCGTGGGGGGACGCCCTATACTTCGCCTACCGGTACGAGGCTGCCATTCGAGAACCTTTCTTCCCCATCGGTTGTCGGTTCTTCGAGCTATATGGCCGGCCCACTGCCACTTCAGCTTACTAATCCGTTGGGCTATGTCGGTTATTCTGGTTCTACTGCGGATAACCTCATTCCTAAGTTTATCACGCAGAGAAACTCCGAGCATAGCCCTCTCCATAGCTCGCTGAGCGACCTTGAGCTTCCTCATACGGCCAGCAGTGAAGGACCACGTCTCAGTTCCGTAAGTCATCACTGGCAACACGCACTGGTTGTACAATTTCGTTTTAAGGTTTTGAGGTATGTCTGACGAGAAGATGTGTCGTAGCTTCCCGAACGCTGCCCAGCCGAGTTGAATCCGTCGATTGACCTCTCGGTCGAAGTTGGACTTACCTAGTCGGACTATTTGTCCCAGGTAAACATACTCGTCAACAACTTCGAGCTTAGTGCTCCCAACAACTACCGGCATAGGTGTGACATGGACATTAAACATAATCTTTGTTTTGTCCATGTTCATCTTAAGACCTATCCGTTGGGAGACACTATTGAGGTCATTGAGCATAGTGCTTAGGTCCTCCAGCGATTCTGCCATAAGGACTATATCGTCGGCAAATCAAAGGTGAGTGATGTACTCGCCATTGATGTTAATACCGTATCCTTTCCAGTCCAGAAGCTTGAAAACGTCTTCCGATGCAGCGGTGAAGAGTTTCAGGGATATAACATCACCCTGTCTTACACCTCTCTGCAATTGGATAGGTTTCGTACTCTGGTTCTGTACTCGGATAGCCATCGTAGCTCTACTGTACAAACACTTCAGCACTTCGATATACCGACAGTCAACTTGGCACCGCTGAAGGGACTGCAGCACCGCCCAAATTTCGACAAAATCAAAGGCTTTCTCATAGTCCACATACGCCAGACATAGTGGCAAATTGTACTCTTCGGACTTCTGTACAATTTGCCGTAGGGTATGTATGTGGTCTATGGTGCTAAAGCCCTTTCGGAAACCGGCTTGTTCGGGAGGCTGGAAGTCGTCAAGTCTGCGCGCGAGACGATTCGTAATAACTCTCGAAAACAGCACGTAGACGCGGCTCAGAAGGGAAATCGGTCTGTAGTTCTTCAAGAGAGCGTTGTCACCTTTCTTGAAGAACAAGACCACCGCACTTCTGCTCCACGCCTCCGGTGTAATGCCACCATGGAGGACGGAATTAAAGAGCCTCTGAAAGACTTCAAGTACCGGTCTTCCACCCGCTTTCAGAAGCTCCGCTGTAATTCCATCCTCGCCTGGGGCCTTGCCGTTTTTAAGGTGTTGGAGAGCCATTCTAATTTCGCTCAGACTGACGTCCGGGATATCTTCGGAATAATGTAATTGGTTGTATTTAATCTAATTTAATTGAAAAGAAATTAAAATAAAATTAGGATTTTCAAATATTTCTTATGTTCGTGTGCCGGGCGATTTGCAAACTTATTTGCTCCGTATAAGCACAGAAATAGGGTGGATAGGGCGTCGGGTCAGGTGGCCGTAGATCTCCCTCTTCGGGGTGCTTCGGGCCTCACGTTTTTTAATCGCTTAAAACATTTAAGCATTCTCTGCGTGTATACTCTGTTACACACGATTTTTTTTTGTTAAATTACTTAATGTACCTAATTATTACGATCATATAAATATTATTTCCAAAAAAGAATAACTAACTCTAAGCGACCTTTATGAAGATTAAGTTAGTAAAATAAAATGAAAATTGTTTCATAGGTTTTTTACAATTCCGAAAATCTCAAACGTACGGGTCTAATACAGAACTTTCTTTTTTGAAGTCGTTAGGTTCTCTATATAATATATCTACAAAAGTAGATCCGCTCAAAAAAAGGATTTTGAGAAATTCCAACGGTATCTTTTTAAATTGGTTTTAACGCGGCCGAAGTCGCGGGAATCGGCTATTTAGGTAATTTTTTAATATTTGTGTAAGTACCTACATAAATACGTCATTTACAGTCCGCGATATATATGTAGGTAAAGCAAATTGTACTAAATTGACTTAACCGAAATCTAGTTCAAAACTTTACAATAATAAAGTTAAAACTACAACTATATCTGCATTAGCTCCGAAAAGCTAACATAATATACATTTACTCTAAAACTATATATCTACAATACTGATTCGCATCGAAAAGGTAAGAGTAACTCGGATTTCAACAGCGTATCGGAGTAGAAAATATAAACGCGTACACAGAATACATAGATATTGAAATATATAATTTTGATATCAGATCTTGAAACTCGAAATCTCATATAGATAGGATTCCCAGAAAACGCGATACGACCCAGGCCTAATTGGACATACTTAGTCAGAAATATGCTCAAGCCAAAGAGTATAGTAGGTCAGGCCAAAGACAATTTTTTTAAAAGATGATAAATATAACTTAGAGTCATTACATACTGTGTTCTTATGCAAAAATAAAAAAATATCAACAATTAGAATATCGGATTATTTGTATGAAGGTCAAATGAGCGCCAGAGTAACGACGATTTGTCGATAAATGAAATGTTTCGAGAAATTACCAATTACTGTGTAGTGGCGGTGTATGAATATTCATATCATTCCGTGGGTTTCGTAAGAGGAGACTGATGCACTGTTTAGTTCCAAGGTACACGTACCTTGTTACTGTACACGTACCTTGTTACACAGTACCGTGGAACAGAACGTGGCAACTATAAGTATACGCTCTATGAGGAATATAGTGGAGGCCTATGTTTAGTGGGGTTTTTTTAGGATGTAACGGTGTTTGTTGTAACAGTGATAAGAAAAAAATGTGGAAGGAAAAAAAGGCGAACATTTTTTTCTATATTTAATCTCTGTGGAACGCGGATACTCTATGCGATGTTTAGGGCAGCGTTGCAAAGGTGGGTGATATTCGTGGCAGTAAAATTCTGTGCTCCCCTTTATTTCCATGGCCCATGAATAGTAGTAGAAGGAAACTATAAGCAGAGGGAGGGATTAATTTTGTGTGTAAAGAAAGTTATAAAACATCAACTCGTGAAAATAGTTGCCTAGATCATATAATTATAAACTTCGACATTACTTACGGCGTACCACAGGGGAGTGTCTTGGGCCCTACTCTATTCTTGATATATATTAATCAGCTCACAGAATTAAATATTGAGGGTGGCCAAATCTTTTCGTATGCTGATGACACTGCTATTGTGTTTACTGATAGTACTTGGAAAGGTGTATTTGAGATGGCTGAAAAAGGTCTTTGTAAGGTGTCTTAGATGGCTTAGACATAATCTACTAACACTTAATGTTAATAAAACCAACTATATGTGTTTCAGTATAGATAAACGTACACAGCCCCCTAGTGAAACTTCACTAAAAATTCATCAATGTGATGATACGGATTTTTTAAATTGTAATTGTGAAAAACTTGAGCGAGTACATAACACAAAATACCTTGGCATAATTTTTGATCAACATCTTTCGTGGATTAATCAAATAGAATACGTAAACGCCAGAATTCGTAAGCTTATATGGATATTTAAAAAACTGCGTTACATTACAACGACTAAATTGATAAATCAAATTTACATATCTTTAGCTCAGTCAGTTCTAGGATATTGCATTACGGTATGGGGAGGAGCGGCAAAAACTAACTTACTTAACATAGAAAGAGGACAACGATACCTTCTTAAAGTTATGTATTTTAAGCCTATTAGATTTAATACCGAACAACTGTATAATATTAGTGATGTTCTTACGGTTAGGCAACTATATATCTTACAGTCAATTTTAAAAACACATACTAACTCGCCATATGATTCAAAAAAAACATCTACACGGGGGAATCATAACGTCATTAAACAAATTTATGTAAAATCTAAATTTGCTGAGAGACAGTACTGTGCCCAATCAAGATATATGTATAATTACTTAAATAAAAAATTAAACTTTCACCGGCTTAATTATCGCGAATGTAAAAAAATACTTACCGATCATCTTAAAAAATTATCTTATCACACTACAGAAAACATTCTACGTCACGGATTTAAATAATATATTTGTTTATCAGAATAAAATAGAATTAAATAAAATTACATAAAATAATAACAATAAAAATGCTTACACTTTTAATCACCTACAATCACACGTACACACATCCATTCACACGCGCACACTCTCACACAAACACACACACACACACACACACACACACGCACTCATACCCATACAAACACACACTCACACACAAACACACACCTACTCTAAATCATAGGTAATCTTGCTCGGCTCAATATTAATTATTAATATTATTAGAAAGAGTGGTGCCTCCTGACACAGGTATTCTTTTATACTTACTAGGAGGCTCCCATTACTTTATTATTTAGTATGCCTTGAGAAAGAAATAAATGGATTTTTAATTTTTAATTTTAATTTTAATCATCAAACAATTTATTAAACAAAAGTTGGGCTTAGCTTTCCATTGACTCCCGTCGAGTTGGGGGTTGATACGTATTTTTCAGAAAAGTTACACTATTATAAGCACACACAAAGTTACAACATGCGGAAACGCGTAATTTTTGAGGAAAAAGTTATTGAAAATCAATTATTCTTGCATTGTTTATATCTAATCCTACCATAAAACTGACGGCATTTTGTAATGTCATTGTCGTCAGTAGGGATGTCGATTCTTTCCGAATAAGGTCGATTTTTAAATCGATTCAAATCGTAAGCTGATGTTTCGATTATCAAAAATCGATTTCTAAAATATCTATATATTTTATGTTTGCATTTATAATGTAAGTATAATTCCATTTTATGAAAAACAAGAAAGATACCAATAATAAATGATCTCTTATTGAAAGGACCATGCCCATATTAGTATGGAGCTAAAAGTCAGCAATGCCTTGCAATGCCCAAATTTCAGCTCTATGTCATATGATAACTTGTTAACAGTATTTATATAATATCTAGATTTATTGTCATATAAAGCACTGGTTCAAAAGATATTGGACATTAACCATGGTAACTGCCTACTGGCTTTTTTATACATTTTATCGTTTAGACAACATTGCTATTAGTTTTTCACTAGGAACTTCATGATCATGATCATCATATAAGCTAAGTCAGATCAGTATTCTTTTATATACTTATCTGTATGTTATCAGATATACATGTCAGTTATTTGGAATTATCTAGTCTGTCTCTATTGTATAGTGTCAATACGTATGTGAAAACAATTTGGTTAGATACAAAGCTTTAAGTACTCGAGTAAATAATAATATGGAAAGAGACCAAATACTACTCATGACAAACCGGTGTTTCTGATGAGATTATAAAAGCAATGACAGCTCCATGGCGCAGTGGCTTAGCATTCAGTTGTAGCGCTGGGGGCCGCGGGTTCGAATCCCGCACGGACCCAAAGCGAAAAGAATTAAATCAGAGTAACTATATACGGGAAATATATTTAATTGAGGAAAGCTCCCATCGATGCGTCTAAACATGACTGATCGCCTATTTAAATTATAATTTATTACAAATTCTGCCAAGTAATTCGGAGTATATTGATACCTCATGGCCCTTTCTATTATAAAAGAAGCATCTGGCCGATCTTGAATTGTAGGATGAAATCTATTAATTAGTGCAACTGCAATTTTAAAATCATTCATTAAATGTGCGTCAGCTCTATTAAAAAACTCCTGGCGAAATAATTTGAAATCTCTTTTAAAACGCCCGTTAACTACTTCGACAACCCATCGACATAAAGTTACTAATCGACTTTTATTCGCTTGAATAGTTGTTAACTGGTGTTCTCTCTCATTTAATGACTCAGGCTTCTGCACATTATAATTGCAGGCCTCCAACAGTGGGATTGCATCTCTGAACCGTCGGTCGAGTATAAATACATCTCCCTCTCTGTAAAACGTTCGCATGGGCCCATTTTCATCACTAAATAAATCTTTCATAATTTCGGCATCCGTCTGAGTGGCAGCATATGGACCTATCACATCAATAATATGCCCGTCTGTAAACACAGAATACATGTACAGACGTCATCCCTCATCCCATCTAATGTTAGTTTTTTTGGAATGTTTTTGACTTGGAGCTAAGTCTTTTGAGCCATTACGTCATTAGGTTTTTGCTTGAATTATAATATTTGTTTATTTCAAACCTAAATATACGTTTATTATAAAATCATATTTTTATTTCGTTTTGTTGTAAAGCAGTATATTATTATTCGATCATTTAGTAATCACTTTTACGACTAATATCAATCATGTTGAGTTTTAGATGGGCCAAAGGACGCGATTCCAGACCGTAATAAATAAAGCATGAATTAATGACTGAAACGACGATACGAACTGCAATGTCAACTAAACATCTAATTTTTTTAAATTTTTTATCCAGTGCTTCATATGATTTAAAATTAACAACATAATTCTAGTTTTTATTTATTAGAGCAATCTTGTAATATAATTTATCTGGGCATTTCTGGGGCACAGATGGGCATTGTCATTTGTTTTATTTTAACAGTACCAATTAGAGTAGGTAAGAAATAAAATAGGTTAGGTTCAACTTATGTCAAAGAACCGAATTGATTGACCCCGACTCCACCTGGTACGAGTCTGTCCTACCCCTACAGTGGTTTTAAAGAGTCGGAGGCGCGTAGGGGGAGCAGCATCCGCCTGCTGTAACTCCTCGCCTCTGCAGCTTCGGCTTGTTGGTCGCCTTCGGCGACCAGCCTCAGCTGCTCCGGCTCGTCCGATGCCTGCGATTTGTTACGCTAAGGCGTAAAGGCTGCTCTTCCCGCAGCGCCGGAGACGTAGCAGTCTCAAAATAGATACAGAAATCCTTCTGAATCAGTCCCCCTATATTTTATGATGAAGGGGATTTTTTCTCATAAAATGGATTTATATTTACATTGTAAATACAAACATGAAAAAAATATAGATATTTTAGAAATCGATTTTTTGGGAATTGATACATCAGCTTACAGTTCGAATCTATTTAAAAAAATCGATCTTTTTCGGAAATAATTGACATCCCTACTGCCGACAATGACATTACAAAATGCTATTTGAATCGATTTAAAAATCGACCTTTTTCGGAAAGAATCGACATCCCTACTGACAATAACAATAAAAAATGGCGTCAGTTTTATTGTAGGATTAGACATAAACAGTGCAAGAATAATTGATTTTCAATAAGTTTTTTCTCAAAAATTACGCGCTTCCGCATGTTGTAACTTTGTGTGTGTGCTTATAATAGTGTAACTTTTCTGTAAAAATACGTATCAACCCCCAACTCGACGGGTGTCAATGGAAAGTCGTACCAAATGTTGCGTAAACAAGTTCAATGTTTAGAACAGTAATAAACAACAAAACCAACCAATTCTACTGAAAAGAATAAAAATACTACACTTCTACAACTAAGGCAAATCTAACGAATTGCCATATGTTAAAATTCAATATCTATATGTTAAAATCAAATAAATACTATGAAGAAAGAAACAAGGATGTAGAAACACTCGATTTTCATAAAGAAAAGAAATACATAATATAACTAGTTGACCAGGCATACGTTGTTCTGCCCTTTCCGGCGACCATGTGTCCTAAAAAATTATATCATTAAATTCACAATAAAAAAATTGAGAGTCACTTATCAGGATGAAAGCTATCCTATCTCGCAAGTTGGACCAAACTGCATACATTGTGAAATATTTTATTGAAATCAGTTCAGTAGTTTAGGAGTTCATCGCGGACAAACAATGTGACACGTAATTTTTATATATAAAGATATTATATCGATATAATCAGTAGGAGCCTCAAAAATTAAATCATAGGTATATACTTTATTATGATATCTTTGACCAACGTCATTTTTCTACCGACTTCAAACAGGAGGAGGTACTCAAGTCGACTCTAGTTTTTTTTATGTGTGTTACCTCATAACTTCCGTCTGGGTGAACTGATTCCGATGATTCTTTTTTTTATTTGAAAGTTGGTGCTTCACATGTGGTCCCATATAAACTTGATCTAGGGCTGACTAATCTGAGGCCAACGCAGTGTCCCCGCCAAGTCGAGCAAAAAAGCGGCACAGCCGTACCATCCTTTTCTCGAAGCAATTCAGGAAATTTTCGACCCCCTATAACTTCGTTGTGGATAGAACTCCCCCCCCCCCCCCCCATCAACATGGTAGTGGAATTTAATAAAAGACTACCCCAGGAGGATACCAGCACCCCTGGAGAATCCCTCGCTGAGCATCCACGACCAAACTACTCCACTCCTGGGCGTGGGTGCTCAGGCTGCCCCGCGTATTCTGGGGGGGGGGGGGGGCGTAATTCCGCTCAAGACAAAACCTGCTCGGGGCAAGCGGAGCAAGAAGACAAAGGCAACCCCTGCCACGCTTACCGTGGATTTCTGCAATATCAGGGGACTTCATTCAAACCTTAACGCCGTCCACTACCATCTGGAGACAGCTAAGCCGGCCTTGCTCTTTCAAACCAAGACACAGGTGTCCTCCCCGGCTGATACTTCGTATCTCTCCTACCCGGGGTACAAATTAGAACACTCGTTTGTGCCCCGGGCTGGAGTTTGCGTGTATGTCAGAGAGGACATCTGTTTTCGACGCCTCGGCAGTCTTGAAGGTACGGACCTATCCATCCTATGGCTGCGCGTAGACAGCGACGACCATCCCCGCGTCTACGGGTGCCTCTATAGGTCCTATTGCGGTAATGCCGACACAGACCGACTCATCGACCACTTCCAAATAACTGCAGACTCCGTGCTACAACAGGTTCCATCCGCAGAGATCGTGACACTCGGTGATTTCAACGCCCACCACGCTGAATGGCTTGGTTCTCGTTTAACCGATCATGCAGTTAGATCTTTCTATGACTTTGCTTTGGCATATGGTCTAACACAACTGGCTACTTCGCCTACGCGGATCCCAGATGTGGAAGACTATGTACCTTCCCTGTCGGACCTTCTGCTGACCTCTCATCCGGACGGATATCAGGTCTCCGTCGATGCCCCTCTGGGCTCTTCGGACCATTGTCTGATCCGGAGTACGGTGCCACTCACGCTCCAATCGCAGTTGCGATCTACAGCTTGCCGCCGTGTTTGGCACTATAGGTCAGCTGATTGGGACGGGATGCGGTCTTTTTTTGCATCCTACCCTTGGGGGTGGGTTTGCTTCTCGCGGGAAAATCCCAGCGTTGTAGCCGATTCTGTTGCTGATGTAGTACTTCAGGGTAGGGAACTTTTTATTCCATACTCTGTGGTGCCCATCGGAGGCAGATCCCAGACATGGTGTGGTCGCTCCTGTAAATTAACATCACGCTATAAGCAGGAATCTTACCGGGCCTGGGCTGACACATCAACGTCTCGGGATATAATCACCAACGCTCTTAAAAAGAAGTATAATTCCGCCTCCAAGTCCTTTTAAAGCATCATTGCCAAGGCAAGGTATGAGCATATTGGCAGAATTGGCGAGAAGCTAGTTTGCCTTCCTTTGCGAACCCGTGCATTCTGGTCTCTCGCCAAGGCTGTCCAAGGTAACTTCTGTCAGCCATCTTTTCCATCTCTGCACAAGGTGGACGACTCGCTGGCCCATGACGCAAAGGAGGAAGCCGATCTGCTAGGCTCGACTCCAAATGACGGGGGGAACACACCGCCGACCATCCCACGGTGTGAGTGCTCCATGTAGGAAGTACTGTTTACACAGCGCTCGGTGCCTAAATCACTCCTCTCCCTGGACGTCAACAAGTCGAGTGGGTCTGATGGAGTCCAATTTATTGTGCTGAAGACGTGTGCTCCGGAGTTGGCACCGATTATAACGCGTATGTTCCGGTATTCCTACTCCCTAGGCGTAGTCCCGAACTCATGGAAGACAGCATTGGTGCACCCGATCCCTAAAAAAGGCGAACGCTCAGATCCGTCTAACTACAGGCCTATCGCTATCACCTCTTTGTTCTCCAAAGTAATGGAAACCATTGTAAACTGCCAGCTCACGCGGTACCTTGAGGATCACCAGCTGATTAGTGACCGCTATTTCGGTTTCCATCGAGGTCGCTCAGCTGGTGATCTTCTAGGTTGCCTAACTCATAGATGGACGGAGGCAGTGGAGTCTAAGGAGAAGGCGTTGGCCGTTAGTTTGGACATAACGAAGGCCTTCGATCGGATTTGGCACAAAGCGTTCTTTTCGAAACTGCCTTCCTTTGGGTTTCCCGAGAAATTGTGCAAATGGATCACCAGTTTTCTTGCAGGTCGGAGCATCAAGGTCGTAGTAGATGGTGCATGCTCCGATTACAAGCCCATTTACGTTGGTGTTCCACAAGGCAACGTGCTATCACCAACGCTATTTCTTCTGCATATCAATGATATGTCGCAAATCAGTAAAATTCATTGCTATGCGGACGACAGCACTGGTAATGCTTTATACACCGGCCGTGCCAATATTCCTCGGGAAAACATCGCCAAGTACCGGAACAAACTTGTGTCTGAAGTCGAGACTTTGTTGAACAAAGTCTCAGACTGAAGCGACTAAATCTAGTCCAGTTCAATCCCCAGAAGACACAAGTTTGCGTGTTTACCGTTAAAAAGAACCCCTTTTTCATATCTCCTCAGCTTCAAAGCACAACTCTTGTTGCCTCAGCCAGTATCGGAATTCTCGGTGTCAACATATCGAGTGATGTGCAATTTCGTGGTCACCTGGAAGAGAAGGCCAAACTGGCCTCTAAAAAGCTTGGCGTGCTCAGCAGAGCGGGACAGTATTTCATGCCGGCACACCGCTTGCAACTTCACATGGCGCAGGTTCAGCCTAACATGGAATACTGTTCCCATATCTGGGCAGCGGCTTCCCAGCGCCACTTCCTTCCACTTGACCGCATCCAGCGCAAAGCGGTTCGAATTGGTTCGAATCGTCGACGACCGAGTACTTTCCTATTGGCTTGACTCACCGGCACTGCGTAGAGATGTTACATCTCTTTGTGTCTTCTTGTAGGTAATAATCACGATATAGTATTATTTGCTGACGATACCTCTTTAATTTTCAAACTCAAACGGCAATTAATTAATTATGACGGTGTGAATCATGCTCTGTCGAAATTAGTACATTGGTTTAACGCCAACAATTTGCTCTTAAACGGTAATAAGACAAAATGTATTAAGTTTTCAATACCTAATGTAAAATATTCGAAAACCAATGTGTTCTTAAATGGGGAGGAGTTGAGTCTTGTGGATACCAGTTTTTCTTTGTATTACTATTGACGCGAAATTTCAATGGGGCCCCCATATATCTAAATTAGCAAACAGACTTAGTTCTGCAGCATATGCTGTAAAAAAGATTAGAAGTCTCACAGATGTTGAGACAGCTAGATTAGTGTATTTTAGTTACTTTCATAGCGTAATGTCTTATGGAATTTTGCTATGGGGTAATGCGACTGATATTGAAGCTATATTTGTTTTGCAAAAGAGAGCCGTATGGGCGATTTATAACCTAAATTGTAAAGAGTCCCTCAGAGAAAAATTTAAAGAACTAAACATATTAACTTTGGCATCGCAGTATATTTATGAAAATGTAATGTATGTACATAAAAACATAAATAGCTTTAATAGGTATAAGGATGTTCATACCTTAAACACTAGGAACAAACATAAGCTTGTAATACCAGTTACTAGACTCCACAGAATCAGTAATTTATTTATGGGGCAATGTATATGTTTTTACAACAAAATCCCAGAACATGTTCAAAGTTTGTCAATAAAAAAGTTTAAAAGTTTTATTTAAGAAAAACTGTACAAAAAGGGTTATTATAATATTGTTACGAGCTTGAGGTTCGAGACAATTAAAAACTGCCGATTGAATTACCAACATTGACACTTTAATTGCGGATACTAATTACACCTTAAAACACACTAATAATAAAACACAATAATTCTACTGATCACTTAAGTTCGCAGTTGTTTCGCTTCGAAGTATTCTCTTGTATCGCCAATTCAATACTGCCTTGGTCGTGGTCTATACCGGCCTTATATAGGGCCTCAGATAGTTTCCAGAACATTTTACTGTAGCGACATCTAGAATGTTCGAGTACATATCGGTCCCGAAATTTCTACAAGGATCTTGACTCTCCTAGTTCTACTACTCGACACTAGAGGGCGCTAGTGTAACTAGTGTTGCCATGTACAAGACATTAATAGTGGCGCGCAACACTGCCCCCTCCTAAGACATTCTCGTCCCGAGCATTATTGGCCCCATAATAACGCGCCAGTCGATCCACATGGACGATCTTAGGAGTACCTCTGGCACCTTTCTGTATCCGGTAGGTTACGTCATTGATTCTTGTCGCAATCCGGTACGGTCCGTCCCATTTAACTTGAAGCTTAGGAGATTTCCCTTTGCTGCGAACTGGATTGTGTAACCACACTAGTGAACCTTCGTCAAACCCCTTGTTGTTCATTTTGCGGTCATACCGTGTGTTCATCTTCTCAAATGTTTGCTGGCTCGTCTGTCTGACGTGCTCATAAATGTCATTCATTTTGTTCCACAAGTCATTTGCATAATCGGTTATACTGCGTGGGGCATTAGGTGGTATTCCGGTGATCAGGTCTGCAGGCAACCGTAATTCTCTACCAAAGTTTGCAAAAACTGGTGTCACTGATGTACTTTCGTGAACAGCGCTTCGATATGACAACAAAAACGGTTGTATGTGCCTGTCCCAGTCTCGTTGCCGTTTTTCCACAACTTTTGCTAGGTACCTCTCCAATGTCTGATTAAATCGTTCTACCATTCCATCAGATTGTGGGTGGTAAGAAGTTGTTCGTATTTTATGAGTACCTATAACTCGACAAGTTTCCTGGAATATTTGAGACTCAAAATTCCTTCCTTGATCGCTGTGAATCTCTAAAGGTACTCCAAAACGACAGAAGACTTCATGAACTAGTTTATCTGCAACTGTTGAAGCTTCTTGATTTGGAATGGCGTAGACTTCTGGACACTTAGTGAAATAATCCATCACAACCATGAAATATTTGTTACCATTTTCACTTTCCGGAAACGGCCCCGCAACGTCAAAGGCTATTGTGGCGGTGGAAGGAAAAGGGGAGATCTCCCGCCGGGCATGGTGTTCTGCCCGGGGAGCGGCCAACGCTCCGAGTGGTAGATCGGAGCTATTTTATATATACTGTTATAATTTCGGAACTTTGTTAGCGCGATTTAGGCTTCGATGTGTTTTGCTTGTGGCGCGACGACAGCGCCGCCACATCACCCCCCTGCTTAGACCGGAGGTCGATAGTGCAGACTAGATGTCGATGAATTTGCAAGTGCCAGGGAATTGCCTTGTAAGTCTATGGTGAGTCGAGAAGGGCAAGTAATCTGCGAGAGTGGTCAGAGCCGTGCCGAACACTGTAGCGTGTAGCGTAGCTTGTAGGAACAGGAAGCATTATTATTCCAGTGCTGCGATGAACCTTTGTAAAGCTAGATAGCTTTGCTGAATGTGAAGACTGAAGACAATATCTGCTCGGGAGCGAATGAATGGGATACTTGAGGATGATGACGAAGTTTTAGTAGTTTCCGAAGGTTGTTGGTTACGTGTTCATATCACATCGGGGTCACCACTGTAGCGGTAGGAAGGAAAAGGGGAGATCTCCCGCCGCGCAAGGTGTTCTGCCCGGGGAGCGGCCTATTACACAGTAAAATCCGCAATAGTGTTATTCATTTTTACTATCGATTCCATTTTATCTTAGGTCAGTAGTCAAGCTTAAGTCTTAGACAATGTTGACCTTTGACAGCGGGTGTGATCTGGGTCGAACTATTTAGTTTGTTACAACTTTTAATGTATTCCTATTACGAGTTCTCACACTTCGAATATCAGACTAAACTGTCTTGTTGTGAACATATTTCCGAATTATATTGTCTTAATAACCAGCCTGAGGTACTTCTCGAGTTTCTTTTTAACAGTTTTTTTTTAAACTGCACTCCTGGTTTTATTTGGGCCTTCTTCTGGTTTCTGCGATAATAGTGCTATTAGCGTTTTGGGTTTTATATCTTCATCGGATTCAGAGCTCGCGGCCTCTAGATATAAAAAAGGGGAAGGGGGCGATGATTTATCCAAGGTTATTTGCCTATTACCTATTACAATTTTTCGTTATACAGAGTCGTTATACGTTATACAGAGAGTTATCTAGCCGCTGTTCGAATTAGGGTGTCGGACCGGGTCCCTCTGGCGGCTAACTCGTTTCGGTGTGTACGCGGTATGGAGGGGTGTGGCGCGTCCATCTGCGGATATGCTGCGTCCCATCCGTTGTCCTATTGGTTATTGAGACCAGGGGCGTAGCTACCGCCGTATCAGCCGTATCAATGATACGGGGCCCCCGGGCTACAGGGGCCCCCAACGTGTGTAAGCAAAAACTCCAAGGACTTCTAATGGGACAGGAAAGGCTATCACTATTCTCTAAAGAAGTAAAGAATTTAGTAAAACTGAAATCGTCTTCAGCTATGTTCGCCGAACAAAAGGCACGAAAATTAAATTGTTTGGCTAGCTTAGTTCCTAGGAGTATTTATTGTAAGTAATAACTCATAAGCCCGTGTAGTGGCGGGTAAGAATACTCACAACCCCATATCTTCCCGTGGGTGTCGTAAAAGGCGACAGACGGAAACTGAGGCAGAGGATGGGCAGCAGCATCTTTCTGATAACAGCAAAACAACAATAAAAAAACTGCGCTTGCCAACCCGCTCGCCAAGCGTGGCAACTATGGCAATATACCCCCATGAAAGTAACGAAGAGATGGCCCCCAGTCCCCGGCAGCCCCGCTATTCCTGGCTAAGGTGGCGACCATGGTAACAGCGAGGCAGGGGGTGCTAAGAGTCTCCGGTGGAGGTTCTGTTGCCACCTACGACGACTCGACATGGCAACTTATAACGCACGCACCCTGAGGACTGACGAGAAGGTCCTGGAGCTAGAAGAAGAGATAGACAAGTTGCACTGGAATGTCATAGGATTATCCGAAGTCTGAAGAGAGGGGGAGGTCACGGTAATCCTCGAATCCGGCAATTTGTTCTATCACCAGGAGGGCGACCATCTGTCCCAAGGAGGTGTCGGATTTATCGTCCACAAGTCTCTCGTTAACAACGTTGTAAAGATTGGGAGTGTGTCGACGAGGGTTGCGGACCTTATACTCAGAATCACCGAACGGTAATCGCTGAAGGTTATACAGGTTTACGCATCAACCTCGGTACACGCCGATGAGGAGGTGGAAGAAATGTATGAGGATATCTCTAGAACAATGCATTCCTCCAAAACCCACTATACGGTGTTAATGGGAGACTTCAACGCAAAACTAGGCACAAGAGAGAACGGTGAGCTGAAAGTAGGGAAATTCGGAATAGGGCAACGGAACCCAAAGGGCCAGCAGCTGGCGAACTTCATGGAGAAAGAAGGACTCTTTATGATGAACTCTTTCTTCCAGAAGCGGCCCCACAGGAAGTGGACCTGGTCGAGCCACGACGGTTCGACAAAAAATGAGATTAACTTTATTATGACGACCAGACGACAACTATTCAGTGATGTCTCAGTGATCGCGAGGGTGAAAACCGGCAGCGATCACCGAATGGTGAGAGGCACACTGAACCTAAACGTTAAGTTGGAGAAGTCACGTCTAATGAAGTCAACGCTCCGTCCTTCTCGTGCTCTAATCCAAAGTCCAGAAACCTTTCAGCTCGAGCTACGAAACCGTTTTCAGTGCCTAGAAGATTGCAATACAATGGACGATATGAATGACAAGCTCGTGGAAACTGTCCATGCGGTCTGAGCTAAGTTTTGCAAGACCCGCCGCAGAAGAAACAAAAAGTCTCCGATCACACTCTAATCTCAATGGCTTTTAGACGGGGTATATAGCTGCAGTCTTCAGTAGATTTGACAGCGTACAGGCAACTGAACATACAGATCTCCAAATGCATGCGGCGGGACTTGTGCAACTTTAATTCTGCTCGTATTAAAGAAAAGATCGAGCAGAACCAGGGCTCCCAAGTCTTTGCAAGAGATCTGTCTGCCAGAAAGAGCCAACTGTCGAAGCTGAAGACCGAGTATGGCAGCGTCGTTTCCGGGACACCTGAGGTTTTGAGTGAGATTGAGAGGTTCTATTGGCAGCTGTACACATCATCGTTGGAGCCACACGTAAGTGTGAGTAACGATCCAAGAGCGAGTCTTATCCGACACTATTCCGATGATATCTCGGACGTCAGTCTGAGCGAGATTAGAATGGCTCTCCAGCATCTTAAAAACGGCAAGATCCCAGGCTGGATGGAATTACAGTGGAGCTTCTGAAAGCGGGTGGAAAACCGATACTTGATGTCCTTCAGAAGCTCTTTAATTCCGTCCTCCATGGTGGCACTACTCCGGAAAGGTGACAACGCTCTCTTGAAGAACTACAGACCGAGTTCCCTTTTGAGCCGCGTCTACATGCTGTTTTCGAGAGTCATTACTCCCGAACAAGCCGGTTTCCAAAAAGGCTTTAGCACCATATACCACATACATACCCTTCGGCAAATTGTACAGAAGTCCGAGGAGTACAATTTACCACTATTTCTGGCGTATGTGGACTATGAGAAAGCCCAAAGACTTTCAATCAAAATTACGTCGAAATTCGGGCGGTGCTGCAGTCCCTTCAGCGATGCCAAGTTGACTGTCGGTATATCGAAGTGCTGAAGTGCTTGTACAGTAGGGCTACGATGGCTATCCGAGTACAGAACCAGAGTACGAAACCTATCCAATTGCAGAGAGGTGCAAGACAGGGTGACGTTATATCCCCGATACTCTTCACCGCTGCATTGGAAGACGTTTTCAAGCTTCTGGACTGGTAAGGATACGGTGTTAACATCAATGGCGAGTACATCACTCACCTTCGATTTGCCGACGATATAGTCCTTATGGCAGAATCGCTGGAGGACCTAAGCACTATGCTTAATGACCTCAATAGTTTTTCCCAACGGATAGGTCTTAAGATGAACATGGACAAAACAAAGATCATGTTTAATGTCCATGTCACACCTATGTCGGTAGTTGTTGGTAGCTCTAAGCTCGAAGTTGTTGACGTTTATGTTTACCTGGGACAAATAGTCCGACTAAGTAAGTCCAACTTCGACCGAGAGGTCAATCGAGGGATTCGACTCGACTGGGTAGCGTTCGGGAAATAACGGCACATCTTCTAGTCAGGTATACCTCAAAACTTGAAAACGAAATTGTGCAACCAGTGCGTGTTGCCAGTGATGACATACGGAACTGAGACGTGGTCCTTCACTGCTGGCCGGATGAGGAAGCTCAAGGTTGCTCAGCGAGCTATGGAGAGGGCTATGCTCGGAGTTTCTCTGCGTGATAAACTTAGAAATGAGGATATGCGCAGTAGAACCAGAGTCACCGACATGGCCCAACGAATTAGTAAGCTGAAGTGGCCATGGGCCGGACATATAGCTCGAAGAACCGGCAACCGATAGGGAAAAAGGTTCTCGAGTGGCGGCCTCGTACCGGCGGATGAAGTGTAGGGCGTCCCCCCACTATATGGAGTGACGACCTGGTAAGACATGCAGGAAGTCGATGGATGCAGGTGGTTCAGGACCGTGCTTTGTGGCATTCCTTGGGTGAGGCCTATGCTCTTTAATGGACTTATGAAGGGCTGTTATGATGATGATGATGATGATGAACTAGTGGAATTAGTACTTTTGCCGTTGTCGTGATAATTGACGATAATTTATGTGTACATAGAGAACTGAAGACCATTTTTATGTATATGTTTTTTATTCCTTTATTCGTTTTTTCATTCCTTGGACTTATGAAGGGCTGTAACGATGATGATGAATAACTTAAAATCAATATATAATAATTTGAATTCAATGCAAGCGTTTTTGTTCCTTTTATGAAATCTTTACTCTTCATTGGGGCCCCCCAACAAATTTTGATACAGGGCCCCTCGAAGGCACGCTACGCCACTGATTGAGACACTGTGTGTGACGGGCTGGTGACGGCGACATTGTCGTCGGAGTCTAGTGGGGGTTCAATTAAAACGTTACTGGGTCTCCGGAGAGTGGCCGTAACGTTCGGAGTCGGAAAGTTGGTTGCTGCTTTTACGACTATCGGATTGGAATGTGTCTTGACGCTCTCGAAATAGCGCTGAGACATTTCCTTGAAATACTCAGAGATTGTCGGAAGTTGGCGATCCCTGTATAGATCGGAGTCTGGCTGGTACCACCGGGCTCCAGTGTCCTTCCGAATGAAGCTATTTTGGACAACTTGTAGAGGTCGTAATTTTAGGCACGTGGGTGAAAGCTACGCTTGCGTATGACAGGATAGGTCTTACGCAAGTTTTATAGAAATGGAGCTTGTCTATTAGGTACAGTTTACTCTTGCTGTTCACTGGCGGATGGAGGTGGCTACTAACAACGAATTTGGCTCGGGGTCAATGTGACCCCTAAATATTTATTTTAGCCGTTGATTGCCAGGAGATCTGCCGGCCAAATAAGCCGATCGTAGCTATTGATTTTTTAGAATTTAAGTTAGAAGAGTTCCTTTGGAAGTATATTGCTACACTTTTTTTAGTATTCACTACTATTGTGCATAAGTGAAACCATTTGCCTAAGCGATCGGCCGCTCTTTGGAACATCTCGGTGAGAAATTTCTTATGTAGTAGGCGATGAAGTGTCGTGTCATCGGCGAAGAGAGCGGTATAATAAATATGGTTCCCCGAAATAACAGCCCTGGACAGAATAGCCCCGACAAAACAGCCCCGACAAAACAGCTCACCGACAAAACAGCCCCCGTCAAAATAGCCCCCGACAAAACAGACAAACAACAAACAGACAAAACATAAAAGTATAATAATAAATAAATAATTATAAAACTAAGTAAGTAATTTACGAAATATGATCGTTGTAGGTAGTATAATATTATTACTTTGCTAGTTGCATTGATAATCGTGCTTTTTATCTTCAGAGTATATTACATAATGAAAATATAATATTATAATAATTATTATTTCTGTGAATATATTGTGGAATTTTATATTCAGCTTTCAATTTAATTAACTTACCTATTATGAGTAGGTTCCAAGAAGGGGCGATTTACGTTTCGGCCGATTAGCAGATTTGAATAAATGTTATAATAACTTATAGTCCGTTCATCGCTTTAAGAAAGTAATTTGTAATGTGTTTACAATACCTATTGTACCTCTTGCGGCGATAATCCTCTTATTGCTATTGAACGAGTATGGGTCATTTAGAAATACATGGGAAGTGTTAATAAATTACTTATAATTAAAATACCATTACTACCTTCTCTAGTGCAGTAACACATTATCACAAATTTGATATATAAATAATTATTCTATAATTGCAGCACCAGGTAAGGGGATAATCCCCCGTAAAAGAAAAGTTAGTTTCTTAAACCGATGAACGGACTATACCTATTATGAGTAGGTTCCAAGAAGGGGGGATTTAAGTTTCGGCCGATTAGCAGATTTGAATAAATTATAGATAAAGTAATATATAAGAACATCGGGACACACAAAATAACTATAGTCTTGTAGAATTTTGTCCGGTGAAGATCATGGAACTTATTCAATCGCAGAAAGGCAAAGATTTACTGTTGAGCGATGGGTACCGGTATCGTAAGGCGAGAACTAATACCGATGGCAGTGTATCATGGAGATGCGCCGAGACACCTTGCCGAGGACGTGTCAAAGTGTCATTGGAAAATGTCGTGGTAAATGTGACTCGACACAGTCATGCTCCAGATCCAGCTAAAAATGAAGCAAAGAAATCTGTGTCTAATATGAAAAGGCGAGCAGCGGACACCCTTGAGAAACCAAGGCAGTTGATTCAAGGATCGACAATAGGGATAAATTTGGAAGCATCAGTCCATTTGCCATCGTACAATGCATCTCAGAGAACTGTTGAGCGTATTCGGCAAAGGCGTGAAGTGTCGTGCCCAAACCCAGGCTCTGTTGCCGATATTAATATTCCTGTTGCACTACAAGTCACTTCAAGAAATCTAAATTTCTTGTTATGGGATTCTGGACAGAATGATCCTCATCGCATCTTCATGTTTGGTACTGAAGAAAATTTGGAAGTTTTAGAGGAGCACCGGCACGGGCACGTAGATGGAACCTTTAAAGTAGCCCCACAATTATTTTTACAAGTATTTACCATTCATGCATTGGTAGATAACCGTTCTATTCCGTTGATTTACGTGCTTCTACAGGATAAACGAGAAGAAACATATGTTCGAGTGTTTCAAAAATTGATGCAGTTGAAACCCACTTTAAATCCAATAAGCTGCTTATCCGACTTCGAGAAAGCGATCCAAAATGCAGTTTGCCAGGTATTTCATGGTGTTCAGGTGATGGGTTGTTTATTCCACTTAGGGCAGTGTTTATGGAGGAAAATCCAAGAGCTACATCTTGTAGAAGAATATCGCAATTCTACGAAAATGTGAGAATGCATTTGAAAATGTTACTAGCGTTATCTTTTGTCCAAGAGGGCGACGTAATCACTGCTTTTGAGGAGCTAACCGAAAGCTGTCCACGAGAAATTGATGCAGTTATCGATTACTGGGAAGATACTTATATAGGACGGCAAAGAAGAAATCGGAGAGCAGATCCAAAATTTCCTATTCATGTATGGAATGTTCATGATAGAGTGCACCAGGGCCTTCCGCGTACAAACAACTCTGTAGAAGGATGGCATCATGCTTTCCAACACACCGTTGACTGTCACCATCCATGTATTTTCAAATTAATAGACCACTTCAAGAAGGAACAAGACCGGGTAGAAATAGAGTTAGAACGTTTTCGAGCCGGCTTCAGAAATCCCGAAGCTTCCAAACTCTTATGGGAAACTCTTATGGGAAATTATAACAACGACGACCTTTTACCGTATCTCCGTGGAATTTCCAACAATCTGACATTATAAATTGATATATTATTATATAACTTCATTTATTTTTATTTTATAATAATTATTAATAATTGTAACCTTTGTAATTAATAACCTTTGACGAATATAGTTTGTAGAATTTTGTTTGTAAATATACATTATAATATAATTTTATACCTACATTTATTTTTGTTTTTATTTCGTGTGTAGACGATGCAATAGTTTTGTTGAAAACAAAAAATACATAAAATGAACCAAAAAAGTCACGTAAAGTATTAACATTCGTTTTACACCACTTACAATTTTAAATTTGATATCATTTGTAGAAAACATTATTCAGATACATTTGCAATAGTTGGAATGAACAAATTGTAAAGTATAACTTTTTATAAGGAATAATTTCTTGTTAAAACTCACAATAGAAAAGTTTCCCATATATCGCCAACTGAAGTAGATACACGGTATAAGTATAGTTATAAATTCTATAGATATGTATGGTATTTATTTTGACTTGGGCTGTTTGACGGTGGCTGTTTTGTCGGTGGGCTATTTTGTCGGGGCTGTTTTGTCGGGGGCTGTTTTGTCGGGGGCTGTTTTGTCGGGGGCTGTTTTGTCGGGGCTGTTTTGACGGGGCACCAATAAATATATAATAGTTATACTTGGTCCTTCTTAAAGACACCGATATTGAGGGTTCGGTGATTGCTTGTGTGATAGTAGCCTTCCAGAATGTACTCAGTTAGACAATGAATCTGCTTTATGAACGAGTATTCAGCTCTAAAGTAGAACTGCTCATCGGAAAAAGCTGAAAGACCTGTTTTCGAAACGATTCATTACGAGTCACTTGAAAATTTTCCTCTGTGTGCTGAGGAGACTGTTTGGTCTGTAGCTGGAGGATAAGGTTGCGCGGTTTCCTCGGTTACGGAATTTCTATAACGTCTGGCTCTTAACAGGCATCCAGGAAGAAGCAGCTGGAGAGAAGAGCGTTGTAAATGCTTGCAAGGAGGCATACAAATGCGGCGGAGAGCAATTTTAGCACCCTGTTGCTACTACCGTCGGCGCCGGGTGCTGATTTCTTTTGTATAAGTTAGGTAGTTAGAAAACCAGTCAATTACAGACTGAAGTATTTCATCCTAGTCCTCAAGGGGGATATCGTATGTATAGATTTTTGTTTGAGGATGGTTGCAGATGTCCATGAGCTGCACTTGTAGTCACTATAATATATTTAAGATACTATACATATATCTTTACAAGAAGCACTTGGAAAACTCGAAAATAATTTAAAGTACGTCTTCGTATACTCACTATATCTATTTCTTTTTTTCATTCAAAGTTACCATTTTTCTTTAAGCCTCACTCATGATACTTATTATTTTAAACGAAACATTAAGTATACTAATAGTGTTAGATTGAAAGTGCTATTTGTATTTTTTAATCCCACGTCCAAACTCTAAAAGTTATGATAATGTTACTGTTACGGCCTACAACTGCCCCTTCAAAAGTCGAATATCCCGGGGCCCATTCAGCAGGAATCCAACGAGCAGGTGCAGGTCGGGCCTCTATCAAATGCCGCACTAGTAGTTAATATTGTCAAATGCACCCGGCGTCTAATTCTAGATTACAATTCCTCGTCGTGCACAACTTGCTAACAAAACGACTCCAAAATGGAGGTTTCCCGGGCGACTTTAAGACGTGCTCTCGATAGCACTGCTTGCAAGCAACTGGATTTTGCGCTCGCGCGCTCTCGCCACACACACTGCTCGCCCGAACGTCAAAACCAGTATGGCGCCGAGCCGAGCGCCCTCTGGCGTCAAATCCCGAAACCAGCGTTCGGGCGTGAACAAACCCCCGTCCCGAACATAAGGATTTATGTCCGCGAGCAAACCGGCAAGCGGGACAGGGTCGCGATGGCACGTTGCAAGACCGAATCTACAACCAAACCTAGGCCACCTTAGGCACCTTGTCAGATCTTGCAACCCTAACCACCGCCTCAAAAAATACCGCCCCAATGTGGTTAAGCTGGAGGGTTGTGCCTCCACTGGATGCCCTTCCTGGACATCGCAGCACCTAAATAAGTCCTGTTACTGGACAGAAGTCCGACGACCTCTTTCAAACACCTATCTGTGCCCCTATGATTCGTTCCACAATCCGACCGAATCAGGTCAGCAAACGGCGACGCGATACGAAGCGGCCTAGCATGGCCACCTAAGCTTCAGTGCAGAGGAAATCCACCAGTTCCACATGAACGTCGTCTGTGGGGAGCCAAACGAAACGCACAGATAGTCCTTAGTATAGATTTTCAAATAGTAGGCATAATCAAGCCATCTACTATATAACTATTCACTTAATTGTGCAGTAGCTGATTTCAATCTGATAATCTCTCAACCAGCCAGCCTTTTAGATATGTAGTCCTATGCTTATATTTCAACCAAACTTCAAAGCACCATCACTCAATCTACTATGTAGAACTGGAAAACAAACTGTAATAAATTTATTTCTTGATGCACATAGATCAAAACAGACAAACTAATCAAAACGACAAACATAAGAGATAGCCAAAAAAGAATTTTTCAAAATAAGTATCTCCAACAGTGCCAACAAGATGTGAAAACAAAGAGAGGATTGATTTTTATTTCCTTCGGCACAAACAGTGTTACTTAATTTCAATTTTCTTTTCAACAAAGCAAACATAATGATTAAATATATTTACAAAACATATGCACACGTATTCAAGGAGTATATTAAATTCAACCCTTTTAATCACAACCGCCATAATATGAAACATTTCGCGGAAAACCCAAAAGCATTTTTATTTTTAATTTAAAGAATTTTTAACCAAGTGGTCGACCAAAACCAAATCTAATACTCCTTGACAAAGTAATTTAACGCTCCAGGGGAGCCCTAATCTTCCCACCACCAAGTGGAGGCCACACCGCGTGAAACCGAGGCTAATAGAGCGCAAACCGCTAACAGTCGCCACTCGGGTTGTACGCCTTCACTGAGGCCGTCGGCAACAGAACAGTTTGAAAAGTGGACTGTTGACGGCTCAAGGCTCAGTGGAGGCGGCCGTGGTGGGAGCTAAGGCGACAGCTAGCTAGAGCTGCCTCCATCAAATGGGGAACGGTGGTACACCAGTCGCGGCCACTCAGCTAACGGGGGTGAGAAGGATCTAGCTGGCCGCTGAGTGGCTGTGAAGCTCCTCTCCGCTGAGGGGAGGCGACGACACCCCCACCCCTGGGGGAACTACCCCCCGACGGGTCGGGAGAGGGACCCCTTTCCAACCTAGGGGCCTGGGGGCTGGCCGGCGGGCGCCGAGCATCGCCCGTCAGAGGGCGTGGGTGAGCGCCCCTGCCCGTGGGATTCAAGGGCCTGGCAGAGCCCCGAGAGGAGACGCCGTTCGCACCCAGACACAAAACTTCATGGTGATTGCCCTGGCAATGCAACAGGACCGCCGATGCGGGCAGTCTCGCTGGAGGTGCCCTTCCAAACACGAGTAGCACCAGCGGCGCTCCTTGGCGATAGTTCGCCTCGCCGGAACCGGCTTACCGGCCACTGTAAGATGGTAGGGAGCGACGCCCTCCCGCGGGATCTCCGATAGACCTGGGGGGGGTTGACGACGACTTGCCCGGCGAATTCCGCCTCTCACTGGGCACGGCTCGTAAGTCGTCAACGGTGCCCGCTGCGTTCTCAATCTGCCGGCACTGCTCCTCCAAAAACCGCAGCAGGTCATTGAAGGGCGGAATATAGGAGGCCCCGTCCCCGCCGTACCTCTCCTCAAAATGTATTCGAAGGCCGAGAGTTAGACGGGACAGCACGATGTGGAGCAACAAAAAGGACCATTCGCCCACTGGTAAATCCAGCCGTCTCAACGCATTACAGGCCACCAAGACTAGATTCACCAAGTCCGAACGTAGCCTGGTCCGGTCACTAAGCAGCGGGAGGCTTAGAAGCTGCTTAACATATTCGTCCGCAATTCGTCGAACGTTGGCGTATCTTCTGGCTAGGAGGTCCCAAGCAGTCTGGTAGGCGTCGTCCGACAATCTCAAGTGACAGATGACGCCCAGGGCCTCCCCCTCCAGTGAGGCCAGGAGGTACGCCATCTTCTGGCTCGGGATCAAGTCCCTTCGGGCGTCCACTAGGCTGTCGAAAAGACCAACGAAGGTCAGCCATTCGGAAAGGACCCCGGAGAACCTTGGCAGGTCCAGAAATGGGAGTCGTCCCAACAGCTCCGGCTGAGGCTGCTTCCGAGAGGACTCGGGCAGGCCACTCATCCGAGCTTCACGCGCCTCCTCAGCATACCTGCCTTCAGCCTCGATCAACTCGTCCGTGAGCGAAAAGAACTGCTCGTAGTTCGCGAAGCAGGAGTCCAGAACTCCTTTTTCTACATCCGAATTCTTGAGCTCAGCGTAAGCCTCCTCCACTGCGGCCCTTCGAGCATCGACCTGCTCGAGCCGCTTCCTCAAGTTATAGACGCTATCCGGTCGACCTATCAAAGCATGTGCGCTGGTAGCCCAACGCAGCTCAGTCCGCAAGCAACGCATCAGTAGCTTGGGCGATGGCATCACTACTAAATACAATTAATACGCGGCTCAAATATAAATCAAATTAACAAATAACAAATACAGTTCCTATCAAATCAAGTTAAATAGAAATTACACAAATACGATTACTATTTATTAAATTAAATACAAGTTAGCACAAAAAGACACAAATCAAATTAACAAGTAACAAACCCTAGTACGATCAAGAAATTATCCGATTACGTGACAACCTTATCTACCTAGTCAAGGTACCTCGCCTTAAGAAACTACGGTAAGTACTTAGCCTTAACAAAATTCCCGCTTGTTAACCTACGGGCGTGGCGTTCGCAACTACCCGCCAACAACAAAAAAGGCAAGCAATAATAATAATGATAATAATAATAAATATTTATTTCATACAGGAACAAATATCATCATCATTACAGCCCTTCACAAGTCCACTGCTGAACATAGGCCTCCCCCAAGGAATGCCACAAAGCACGGTCCCGAGCCACCTGCATCCATCGACTTCCTGCATGTCTTACCAGGTCGTCACTCCATCTTGTGGGGGGACGCCCTACACTTCGCCTACCGGTACGAGGCTGCCACTCGAGAACCTTTCTTCCCCATCGGTTGTCGGTTCTTCGAGCTATATGGCCGGCCCACTGCCACTTCAGCTTACTAATCCGTTGGGCTATGTCGGTTACTCTGGTTCTACTGCGGATATCCTTATTCCTAAGTTTATCACGCAGAGAAACTCCGAGCATAGCCCTCTCCATAGCTCGCTGAGCGACCTTGAGCTTCCTCATACGCCCAGCAGTGAAGGACCACGTCTCAGTTCCGTAAGTCATCACTGGCAACACGCACTGGTTGTACAATTTTGTTTTAAGGTTTTGAGGTATTTCTGCCGAGAAGATGTGTCGTAGCTTCCCGAACGCTGCCCAGCCGAGTTGAATCCGTCGATTGACCTCTCGGTCGAAGTTGGACTTACCTAGTCGGACTATTTGTCCCAGGTAAACATACTCGTCAACAACTTCGAGCTTAGTGCTCCCAACAACTACCGGCATAGGTGTGACATGGACATTAAACATAATCTTTGTTTTGTCCATGTTCATCTTAAGACCTATCCGTTGGGAGACACTATTGAGGTCATTGAGCATAGTGCTTAGCTCCTCCAGCGATTCTGCCATGAGGACTATATCGTCGGCAAATCGAAGGTGAGTGATGTACTCGCCATTGATGTTAATTCCGTATCCTTTCCAGTCCAGAAGCTTGAAAACGTCTTCCAATGCAGCGGTGAAGAGTTTCGGGGATATAACGTCACCCTGTCTTACACCTCTCTGCAATTGGATAGGTTTCGTACTCTGGTTCTGTACTCGGATAGCCATCGTAGCTCTACTGTACAAACACTTCAACACTTCGATATACCGACAGTCAACTTGGCACCGCTGAAGGGACTGCAGCACCGCCCAAATTTCGACGGAATCAAAGGCTTTCTCATAGTCCACATACGCCAGACATAGTGGCAAATTGTACTCTTCGGACTTCTGTACAATTTGCCGTAGGGTATGTATGTGGTCTATGGTGCTAAAGCCCTTTCGGAAACCGGCTTGTTCGGGAGGCTGGAAGTCGTCAAGTCTGCGCGCGAGACGATTCGTAATGACTCTCGAAAACAGCACGTAGACGCGGCTCAGAAGGGAAATCGGTCTGTAGTTCTTCAAGAGAGCGTTGTCACCTTTCTTGAAGAACAAGACCACCGCACTTCTGCTCCACGCCTCCGGTGTAATGCCACCATGGAGGACGGAATTAAAGAGCTTCTGAAGGACTTCAAGTACCGGTCTTCCACCCGCTTTCAGAAGCTCCGCTGTAATTCCATCCACGCCTGGAGCCTTGCCGTTTTTAAGGTACTGGAGAGCCATTCTAATCTCGCTCAGACTGACGTCCGGGATATCTTCGGAATAGTGTCGAATGAGACTCGCTCTTGGATCGTTACTCACACTTGCGTGTGGCTCCAACGATGACGTGTACAGCTGCCCATAGAACCTCTCAATCTCACTCAAAATCTCAGGTGCCCCGGAAACGATGCTGCCACATTCGGTCTTCAGCTTTGACAGTTGGCTCTTTCTGGCAGACAGATCTCTGGCAAAGACTTTGGAGCCTTGGTTCCGCTCGATCGCTTCTTCAACACGAGCTGTATTGAAGTTGCGTAAGTCTCGCCGCATGCATTTGGAGATCTGTCTGTTCAGTTGCCTGTATGCTGTCAAATCTGTTGAAGAATGTAGCCTCATCTCCCGTCTAACAGCCATGAGATTAAGAGTGTGATCGGAGAGTTTTTGTGTTCTTCTGCGGTGGGTCTTGCAGAACTTAGCTCCGACCGCATGGACAGTTTCCACGAGCTTGTCATTCATATCGTCCACTTCATTGCAGTCTTCTAGGCACTGAAAACGGTTTTGTAACTCGAGCTGAAAGGTTTCGGGACTTTGGATTAGAGCACGAGGGGGACGGAGCGTTGACTTCATCAGACGAGACCTCTCCAACTTAACATTTAGGTTCAGTGTGCCTCTAACCATTCGGTGATCGCTGCCGGTTTTCACCCTCGCGATCACTGAGACATCACTGAACAGTTGTCGTCTGGTCGTCATAATGAAGTCAATCTCATTTTTTGTCGAACCGTCGGGGCTCGACCAGGTCCACTTCCTGTGGGGCCGCTTCTTGAAGAAAGAGTTCATCATAAAGAGTCCCTCTTTCTCCATGAAGTCGGCCAGCTGCTGGCCCCTTGGGTTCCGTTGCCCTATTCCAAATTTCCCTACTTTCAGCTCACCGTTCTCTCTTGTGCCTAGTTTTGCATTGAAGTCTCCCATTAACACCGTATATTGGGTTTTGGAGGAATGCATGGCTCTAGAGATATCCTCATACATTTCCTCCACCTCCTCATCGGGGTGTGCCGAGGTTGGTGCGTAAACCTGTATGACCTTCAGCGAATACCGTTTGGTGATTCTGAGTATAAGGTACGCAACCCTCGTCGACACACTCCCGATCTTTACAACAATGAACAAATATGATTAAAATTAAATAAAGTAACAATAAGTCTAACAAAAATAACATGCTATGATAAAATTAAAACTATGTGTAGCTTAATAATATAGAATCTACAAAAGAAATATAGAAAAGCAAACCAACAAAAAACAAAGCAACAAAAGAAAAGAATTTTATTTTTACGTATTACGGTCGGGTGTGATTGTAGACACAAAATTAAACCAATCAAACCAACGCTCCCTGCCACCAAAATTGTTTAATTTTTATCAAGTACTACGGTCGGGCTCGACTCAGGAATCGAACCCGGAAACACGCTCTGCTACCAGAATGTTACGGCCTACAACTGCCCCTTCAAAAGTCGAATATCCCGGGGCCCATTCAGCAGGAATCCAACGAGCAAGTGCAGGTCGGGCCTCCTAAGTGGCCACGTGGAAATATCCTATCACAATAAACTAAATGGAAAATGTTTTATCCTAGTACAATTTAATGGGGAGGCTAATCAAATAAATAATAGTACGTGCCTGGGTTGAGGCGAAGACTGTCTCAGGGCTCGGTCAGGCCGCATGTGGGTGTAGGGTGCATGGTAAGTATGGGTTAGTGATGTGTATATGTGTGTGACTGGTTGTGATAGACCTGACTGGACCGTAGCAGTCGGCAGCAGCCTGGACTTCAGCACCGCTCCAAATTGTGGTAATCTTCAGCGGCGTCACCCACAGTCACTTTCTTCGTTCGTCACGAGGACAGTCTATTAACTTTATCGTACAATTAACTAACTTCCAGACGCCACTAACTCTCGTTTGTTATAAAGCGTAACACACAAAACGAATACAGAATGTCCGGATCAAAGGTCACTACCGTTTCGCGTGGCAACAATTATTTCTAGAACTTAACACTACCTTCTCTAGTATCACAAAGCTCAGCGTTCAACCGTAACGGAAAATGTTTCCGAACTATATCAAATGCCGTACTAGTAGTTAATATTGTCAAATGCACCCAGCGTCTAATTCTAGATTACAATTCCTCGTCGTGCACAACTTGCTAACAAAACGACTCCAAAATGGAGGTTTCCCGGGCGACTTTAAGACGTGCTCTCGATAGCACTGCTTGCAAGCAACTGGTTTTTGCGCTCGCGCGCTCTCGCCATACACACCGCTCGCCCGAACGTCAAAACCGGTATGGCACCGAGCCGAGCGCCCTCTGGCGTCAAATCCCGAAACAGGCGTTCGGCCGTGAACAGTTACACATAAGGAAAGATAAAATGATATTATAAATGTTTGATTGTTACAATAATGTTTATTTTCAATGTTTATCCTTATATAGCAGCACTGACAGCCGATGAGATAATACAAGCAGACACGCGGTTTAAGTTACATCATTATCATTATCAGTCATCTTCATCATTATCATATCAGCTCGGATAAAGCTGTAAAGCCAACTAGTTTACAGCACTAACATCGCAGAAAATGCAGCTGCGGCTAAAGTATATCATTTTTCTACATTAGTAGCTCTTTTTCCAAAATTTAAAATTTTAAGCAATTTTCAAAGAAAAAGATTTGATGTTATAGCCCCTTTCCCAACGCGCTAACTTACATTATGTATCTTGTGAATCCTTGCAAAATATTCGAATATTTCTAACACATCTTAAATTTTTGAAGTGATGTTAATAAAAATAAATTAATTGCCTAATTATAATATATAAATTGTAAATAACAGTACACTTAGTTTCACTTTGCATGGTTTTCGTTCTTTGAATGACAGTGAATTCCTACAAATAGAACTCCAAAGTGCAAAGGAAGAGGTAATTAGCAACACTGCAGATGGATAGAATTTTGAATAGTAATTATTATTTATTGGTGCAAAATATATTCTGTATTTACATTGTTTTCATTACCAGGGTATCACCTCCCTTTTTAAAGTATAACCTACGTATCTAACAAAATGTATTTTATTAAATTTGATATGAACATAATTAATTTTTGGAGCCTATTACGCTATTATATTGAAAAATTCACCTTGTTTTCTAAGAAAACAATAGATTTATTTAATTTATCTATTTTATAACATCGTTGCCTACACATTTCTGCAATCTGGGGAGAAGATTATTTATATCTTTTCGATAGAATTCTGGGCATCTGAACTCTACAAAGTGTATAAAAACACCATTCCATCTAAAGTGGTTATGATGAAAGATTTGTTTTCATAAGCCACTTACTAACATACGATTACTCGTTACACATCTGTCATGTCTTTGTCGTCATCGCCACTGCTGAACATAGGCCTTCCCCATAGATTGCTTCATAGAAATTATTTTGCCATAGTTGCTACACTTGGCAGGTGGGTTGGCAAACACAGTTTTTTTATTATTTTGAGTTGTTACCAGAAAGATGCTGCTGCCCAGCTTCAGTTTAAGATTCCCTCTGTCGAGTCTTACGACACCCACGGGACGATATGTGATAGTGGATATGCTTCTTCATTCTATTCTCCTCCACTAATATTAAATTTATATCACTGTCTAAATCATATGGTCTTTTTAATTTATTTTTCGAGTCAACACGTATTATTGAATGTAGTGCAACAATTCTCCTCATGACATGAAACTTATCCAGGAGGACTTAAACAGTATTCAGACATGGTGTGAATCAAACGTTATGACCCTGAACGTTGATAAATGCTACCATATTAAATTTACAAAGAAGAAAATTTATTTCCCATCCACTTATGTAATTAACGGCTCAACATTAACTGAAGTAGAAGAAATAAGAGATTTAGGTGTAACAGTAGACAAGCACCTTAAATTCACTTCACATATTAATAATATTGTAAATAAATCCTCGAAAATGCTAGGTTTTCTTAGGCGAAGTACTGCGGGTTTCCGTTTAAATTGCACCCATAAAATATTATTTATTTTATTTATTAATTTATATTTTTTTACATCTACCTTATAATAAGGGATATAAAGGGCGGACTTAATGCCTTGTGGCATTCTCTACCAGTCAACCCTGGATGATTTGAGAAGCTGTGGTAGGTGCAACACCACTCATAAATTAATAAATAGGTACTGAGAAACATGGTCATATCCGAAAATGAACCTAATGCAATTGTTGAGAAGGCGCTCCAACTTATCGAGAAGATATTGAGATAGATCTGGGTAACACATCTGCATAATCAATAATGAGTAATATCAAAGTCTGGACAAATAGAAGTTTAGTTTTAAAAGGCACAAAGTTTTTGAGACGGCAAAGAGATCGTAAGGTGGCAGTAACTTTACGGCTTATTTCAGCAACTTGAACTCCCCAGCTTAAGGTATGGTCTATGTGTAAGCCAAGATTTTTAACAGATTTACAAAATGGCAGCAATGTTCCATTGTAAAATACGGGAGAAAGATCATTGTTATTAATCTTGGCTAATATCCTGCTACTACCTATAACCATTACCTTACATTTGGAAGGGTTAACCGAAACACCATGTCTGTACGACCAATCTCTTATGGCATCAAGGTTGTGGTTGATTTTGTGAATATTATGGTTAAGGTCATTAACACTAGATTGCACATAGAGCTGAAGGTCATCTGCATACAGATGGTACGAACAGTTGAGAACTGAAGTAATCTAATTTATAAATAGAGAAAACATTATAGGAGAAAGTATTCCGCCTTGCCGCACGCCTGTTTCAATGTCAGCCCATGTTGAAGACTGTTGTCCTAATCGAACTGATTGCTGGCGGCCGCGAAGATAGGATGAAAACCATTCCAAAGCTGCGATTGAGAATCTAAGATTAGCTAGGAAGGCTATAAGGATATCGTGGTCGACTGTGTTAAAAGCATTTAAAAAATCAACAAGTACTACCACTGTAAGCTTCTGCTCATCCATTCCCATTCGAATGTCATCTGTGACTTTTATCAAGGCAGTGGTAGTACTGTGACCTGCGCGAAAGCCTGACTGATATTTATTCAGCAGGTTTTTTTTTTATAGGATTAGGGTGACTAACGAGCACACAGTCCACCTGATGGTAAGTGGTTGCTGCGGCCCATAGACATCTACATCTATCCTCGTTTGCGAATCAAAATGCAGATGCGTTGTCACCCGTGAGGACTAAGATCGAATGCCTCATTTCCAGTAAAAAGGGCCTCCGGCCACCTGCACTCACCAAGCGAAACGCAGAGGTAAACCTCTATTTCACGCTGGTATTCTGTGAGGTCGTGGTACCACCCCGGTTCGAGCCGGCCCATCCGTGCGGCAGCAATTCTGCCGCGTGGCTCTACCACTGTTAAAAACTGTTGTTATGTTTGGTTATGAACATAGAGATTTGCTTGTGAACACAGGCTTCCAGAACTTTAGATAGGTACGGCAAAATTGAAATTGGTCTAAAATGGGTAGGTAATAAGGGATTAGGTATTTTAGGAAGTGGTCGCACAAATGCTTTTTTCCACTGAGTAGGATATTGGCCTGAGTCAAGGTAAAAGTTTACGATATGTGTGATTGCAGGCAAAAGGCACTCAAGGATCATGGATATCATAACCTTACTAACCTCATCGCAACCCACAGCCTTGGATACAATAGCTAATATTGATTTCTGGATCTCATCTTCAGTCACAGGTAAAAAGTGAAAAAAAGGAATAGGAGGAGAAGGCATAGATTGAATGGAAGCTATTGTTGTAGAACGAACTGTGGGATCCAAAGGAGAAGTAGAGATAAAATGATGATTTATTTCATCCAGAGTGATTGATGGACCATGATCAGATGTAACAGCCTTACTAATACCAAGTGTTTTAAGAAATTTCGGCGGTCGAAGAATTTGTAATATTGCTATGGATATAACGGCGTTTAGCATTTCGTACCATCTGATTGCATCTGTTTCTCAGCATTTTGTAGCAATCCCAGTTCACCTGAGTACGATGCTTCTTAAATTTGACAAATGCTCGATCTCGCCTGGTCATTGCCACCTTTACGGCCCTAGTCATCCACGGACCAAAGCATTATACAATGCTTTGGTCCGAAGTAACTTGGAGTACGCTAGTGTAGCATGGAACCCTGTATATGCTGTTCACTCTCAACGCTTGGAGGGTATTTAGCGTGCGTTCACTACGCATCTGGCATTTATTTCGCAGGGCGTGTCACACCGGTCACCATATGAGCATCGTCTTGCCTTTTTTAAAATGAAGTCGTTGCGTAGCCGTCGAAGAGACCAACATTTGGTGTTTTTGCACGGACTTGTCAACGGTAAAATAAAATGTAGTGAACTCCTGGAACGTGTTAAATTGACGGTGCCAGCTCGCATGCCCCTACATCCTATCAAAAAAACTTTTGCCTTGCCTTCTGTAAGGACTAACCTTGGACGCCATTCTCCTCTTGCCAGATGTTGCGCACAGTACAACGAGATGAATATTGAAACATTAGGCATTTTCCACGACTCGTTGTTTAAATTTAAACGAAAACTTGCCGGCCTTTTGTGAACAGGCATTTGTTCTCAGTTAAGTTTTTAATTTTGCTTTGGTGAATTTTATTATTTTATTGTTTTCAATTTTTTAGATTAATATTGTGTTGATATTTAACATTTCCTGTCAATGTTGTGTACGCCTATAATAGGTATATGTATAAGTAATTGTGCTTTAAAAATGTAACTTTTATAATATGTATACATGTACTGTTGGTGTACCTTTTTAAATAAATAAACATGTATAGATAACATTTTTTACAAATGTTAAGCTGTTGCATAAATGTATAATTCAAAAATTGAGTTCTGATCACTGTGGACAGTTAGTTTCGTTACCTTATGTTCACAAGAAGCCATTAAATGAGAAAATTGAGTTTGTTCCAGTAAATACACGTCGCTTGGAGAAGTTTAGAAGTAACACAGTGAAGAAACTTCCATCACTTTCATACCAAAATAATCCTAAATTTTTGTATGGAACATTAGCTTATTTGCAATCAATTTCATAATATTTTTACTTCTAAAAAACTTCTTTCCTTGAACAGTCGGAAGACATTCAATGCATGGGTGACAGTAGGAGTCCATAAGAGCAAACAAAAATTATATGAATTTTCCCATGAAAGATCATAAAACCCTAGCGTCAAATTTAGAGAATATGTAAAAAAATATTCAAAATTATTTAAAAAAGTGTGCTCCACAGCTAAGTATTTGCATTTGAGCAACAAAATTAAGACTACTTCTAATAAAATTAAAATGACATGGAGTATAATTAATAGTGAAACAGGTAAGGCCAACTCTTGCAATTCAAACTACCGGTTTAGTTTTAACAACGAATTAATTGAATCAGATTAGGATGTTGCAATGGTTTTTGAGAAATATTTTACTGATATTACGATCTTAACCACTAAGTCACTGAATTCTTCTCCTGCCGTCGCCGAATCATTACTTAAAAAAATGTAAATGCATGTACAAAGTATTTTAGATTTCATAAAATATCATCAAAACATATTTTAAAATATTTTAATACTATTGATATTAAGAAAACTGCGAAATGTGGGAGATTTCCGTAAGTTATTTCGTCTATCTATATCTATACTAATATAATAAAGCGGAAGAGTTTTTTGTTTTTTTTGTTTGTTTAAACGCGCTAATCTCTGGAACAAAAATTCTTGTTGTATATTATAGCCAGATTCATGTGGAATAGTATAGGCTATCTAGCATTAAGCTATATTACTCAGCTAGCCTTAAATATGGATATTTGTTAAGCAAGTCAGAAGAAAAAGCACTCCCGAAATGATTTATCCGCGTACGCTGGTGTTATCGTTAGGGATACGTAAATACAATGTTCTATAAAAATATAGACCTTTACTCCGTCTAAAAAAAAGTCCGCGATACCATATGTCTATTTCTTACACATAAGCCATAATTTGGTATTTTGTGACAAAAAAATGTTGAAAATTTAAAAGTGATTTATGAGCGTTAGTATTAGGCATGGCCTATTTATCCTTACGAACGAAAGTTACTTCATCATCAAGACAATTTTATGAAGATAAACTTTGTTCTTTATACCATGTTATTTGGACGTATAGTTTAAGAGATAATGTAAAATTAAAATAATTCAATACTTGGCTGGGCTCGGGAATGACGCTTAAACCCTAGCCGTTATAAAATGCTTGAACAAGGTCATGTCGCGCACCTCAGACACGTGATGACGCGGGAGAAACCGCGGGGCACAGCTAGTGATAGATATAATCGCGCCTCATCTAGCTATTATTTTTAATACTAGTATCGGATATGGTATGTTTCCTGATTTAATGAAGTATAGTAAAGTAATACCTTTATTCAAATCTGGTAGTACCTTAGACCCCGCCAATTTTAGACCAATTTATGTACTGCCAACACTTAGTAAGATTTTTGAAAATATTATTCTTGATGAAATGTAAAAAAAAATTAATGTAAATAGTTTACTTCATAAAAATCAATACGGTTTCACAAATGGTCGCTCAACAACTGATGTTTATTAAATACTAGCTGTGCCCCGCGGTTTCACCCGCGTCATCACGTGTCTGAGGTGCGCGACATGACCTTGTTCAAGCATTTTATAACGGCTAGGGTTTAAGCGTCATTCGCGCGCCCAGCCAATTATTGAATTATTTTAATTTTACATTATCTCTTAAACTATGCGTCCAAATAACATGGTATAAAGAACAAAGTTTATCTTCATAAAATTGTCTTGATGATGAAGTAACTTTCTTTCATAAGGATAAATAGGCCATGCCTAATAATAACGCTCATATATCACTTTTACATTTTCAATTTTTTTTTGGCACAAAATACCAAATTATGGCTTATGTGTAAGAAATAGACATATGATATCCCGGACTTTTTTTAGACGGAGTAAAGGTCTATATTTTTCTAGAACATTGTATTTACGTATCCCTAACGATAACACAAGCGTACGCGGATAAATCATTTCGGGAGTGCTTTTTCTTCTGACTTGCTTAACAAATATCCATATTTAAGGCTAGCTGAGTAATAAAGCTTAATGCTAGATAGCCTATACTATTCCACATGAATTTGGCTATAATATACAAAAAGAATTTTTCAAATTGGACTGGTAGTCCAGAGATTAGCGCGTTTAAACAAACAAAAAAACAAAAAACTCTTCCGCTTTATTATATTACTATAGATATGTTCAACGCATGGGAGAACTCGCAGGATGCTTTGAGTATATTTTGTGACCTATCCAAAGCCTTCGATTGTGTTTACCATGAAAGATTAATCAGGAAACTACAACACTAGGAAGTAAGAAGTAATGCTGTTAAATTAATTGTTTCATATTTACGTAACAGAACGCAAAAAGTTATCATTAATAGTATGAGCTCTTCCGGGTCGATAGTACAAATGGGCGTGCCTCAAGGCTCAATTCTCGGCCCCTTTCTGTTTCTTGTATATATTAATGACTTACTTTACATAGTAGGGGATAACTATAATAAAGTATTATTTGCTGATGACAATAATTCATTAACTTTCAAATTAAAACGACAATTATTAAAATATGACTAAGCAAATAATGCTATATCTAAATTAGTAAATTGGTTTAATGTTAATAACTTGCATTTAAACGGCACTAAAACGAAATGTATGAAATTCATGGCTCCAAATATCAAACAATTAAATACAATTATAATTTTAAATGGGGAGGAACTGAGTCTTGTCGATACTACCATTTTTCTTGGACTAACACTTGACGTGAAGCGTCAATGGAGCCCCCATATATCAAAAGAAGCAAGCAGATTTAGTTCTGTAGCGTATGCTGTAAAAAAGATTAAAAATCTTACCAGTGCGGAAACAGCTAGACTTGTTTACTTTAGCTATGTCCATAGCATAATGACGTATGGTATCTTGCTATGGGGACACGCGACTGACACTAAAATTATATTTGTTTTACAGAAAAGGGCCAAAAGAGCAATCTATTATTTAATATGTAAAGAGTGGCTCCGACAAAAATTTAAGGAAATTAATATAATAACTTTGGCCTCTCAATACATTCTTAAAAATATAATAAAAACAAACACAAAAATAAAGGTAGTTTTTTTTTATAGGATAAGGGTGACAAACGAGCACACAGTCCACCTGATGGTAAGTGGTTGCTGCGGCCCATAGACATCTACATTTATCCTCTATTAGAAATCAAAATGTAGATGCGTTGTCACCCGTGAGGACTAAGATGGAATGCCTCATTTCCAGTAAAAAGGGCCTCCGGCCTCCTGCACTCACCAAGCGAAATGCAGAGGTAAACCTCTACTTCACGCTGGTTTTCTGTGAGGCCGTGGTACCACTCCGGTTCGAGCCGGCCCATCCGTGCGACAGCAAAAGCTGCCGCGTGGCTCTACCACTGTTAAAATATGTAGTTATACAAATATAAGGGATATTCATTCTGTAAATACTTGGAACAGGCACAAGCTAGTAGTACCAGTTATTCGACTCCACCGAGTCAGTAATTCATTCATGGGGCGATGTATACGCTTTTACAACAAAATCCCAGAAAATATACAAAAACTTTACAAAAAAAATTTTGTGTAAAAATTTGTGTATTATACTCGTAATATTAAAGAATTTATGGATGATAATAACGCCTGGGAACGAAGTGATCCCTACCAAACTATTTTTAATTTGTTTTGTGTGGTTAATTGTGATTACATGATTGTAAGCTTTATTTAAAATAAAAAGTCCCGCTGGGTTTCTTGCTGGACCTTTCCAGGATAGAGCTTTTTTTTCCACTACACGGTGACTAACAACATTTTATTTCCTTGCAGGAAATTATTCAAATCGCGAAAAACGAAAGGTAATCTATTGTGACTACATCTGGCAAGTACGAAAGATGATGTCTGATTTCTAACTACAGATCTTGTAATATTAAAACGAGCAGCATAAGATATTGGGTTATCATGAAGATACTGAAAATTTCGGGAATCAAGGAAGTGACACAACATTACTATTTAAAAATGTATTTATTGCTTTTCGAAGTATTCTCCGCGAAATTTGACACATTTTTCCATACGATGGAACCAATCATTGAAGCAACCATTCCATTCGGAAGTCGGGGTCTCCAAAATGGCCGTTTTGTAGGCGTCCACAGCTTCTTCAGGTGATGAAAATCTCTTTCCACGCAATTTATTCTTTATTTTAGGGAAAGCATAGAAATCATTAGGGCTTAGGTCGGGGCTGTACGGCGGATGGTCTAATAATTCTATGCTTTCTTGCTCTAAAAACTCTTTTGTTCTATGTGCGGTGTGACAACTCGCATTGTCGTGATGGAGGATGATGCGGCAGTTGCAGTTTTCTTTACGGAGTTCAGAAACGACCTGTGGCAAACAAATGCTAGCATACTATTCTACATTAACCGTTCTTTGTCCCTCAAGAGGAATAGTCGTAACATGGCCGGTTTTGGAGACAAACGTGGCCCCCATTTTTTTTGCAACACTCCGTGAACGAACAATTTTTGTTGGCTTTAACTCATTTTCGAACACCCAAACTCGTGACTGGTTTTTTGTTTCGGGTTCGTACGCGTATATCCAGGATTCGTCACCTGATACGATATTGTAAACAGCATTTGAGGATCCTGCGTGGAATGTTTCGAGAGTTCTGACGCACCAAGTAACGCGAGCCGCTTTTGCTCTTCACAGAGCGAATGCGGTATCCATCGGGAAAACAACTTTTTTACACCTAATTGTTCATGCAAGATTATTTGTATTTGACTTATGCCAATGTCCAAAGTTGCCTGTATTTCGCGGTATATCACATGTCGATCTTCCTCAATCAACTTACGCACAGTATCAACGTTTTCTTGGGTGACTGCAGTTTTTGGTCGACCTTGACGGGGATCATCGCTGAGCTTGACACGTCCACGTTGAAATTCAGCAAACCAGCGATAAATTGTGGTTTTGGATGGGGCTTCATCACCAAATGCAGAAATAATCCGGTCAACGCACTGTTTTTGTGTTAAACCACTTCGAAAGTCATAATAAATCATCGCTCTTGAATTTTCTCGAGTCAATTCCATTTTCTCAACGACTAAACAAGTTTGAAAAAACCTTGTGACAAGACCGAGAATCTTTTTTTAAATAAATAAATGGTATTCGATTTTTAAAACCAAGGAGTTTTCAATTAAAAAGACTTTAATATGACAGTAACAGTGGAAATATTCCATTCCCGATACTTTTAGTGCAGCCTATGTATTGTTACGAGCTTGGGGTTCGAGACAATTAAAAACTGCCGATTAAATTACCAAAATTGACACTTTAATCACACAACACTAATTACAATCTAAAACCACACTAATAATAAAACACAATCACTTTAGTTCGCAGTTATTTCGCTTCGAAGTATTCTCTTGTATCGCCAATTCAATACTGACTCGGTCGTGGTCTATACCGGCCTTATATAGGGCCTCAGATAGTTTCCAGAACATTCTACTGTAGCGACATCTAGAATGTTCGGGTACATATCGGTCCCGAAATTTCTGGAAGGATCTTGACTCTCCTAGTTCTGCTACTCGACACTAGAGGGCGCTAGTGTAACTAGTGTTGCCATGTACAAGACATTAATAGTGGCGCGCAACACTGCCCCTCCTAAGACATGCTCGTCCAGAGCACTATTGGCCCCATAATAACGCGCCAGTCGATCCACATGGACGATCTTAGGAGTACCTCTGGCACCTTTTTGTATCCGGTAGGTTACGTCATTGATCCTTGTCACAATCCGTTACGGTCCGTCCCATTTAGCTTGAAGCTTAGGAGATTTCCCTTTGCTGCGAACTGGATTGTGTAACCACACTAGTGAACCTTCGTCAAACCCCTTGTTGTTCATTTTGCGGTCATACCGTGTTTTCATCTTCTCAGACGTTTGCTGGCCCGTCTGTATGACGTGCTCATAAATGTCATTCATTTTGTTCCGCAAGTCATTTGCATAATCGGTTATACTGCGTGGGGCATCAGGTGGTATTCCGGTGATCAAGTCTGCAGGCAGCCGTAGTTCTCTCCCAAAGTTTGCGAAAGCTGGTGTCACTGATGTACTTTCGTGAACAGCGCTTCGATATGACAACAAAAACGGTTGTATGTGCCTGTCCCAGTCTCGTTGCCGTTTTTCCACAACTTTTGCTAGGTACCTCTCCAATGTCTGATTAAATCGTTCTACCATTCCATCAGATTGTGGGTGGTAAGAAGTTGTTCGTGTTTTATGAGTACCCATAACTTGACAAGTTTCCTGAAATATTTGAGACTCAAAATTCCTTCCTTGATCGCTGTGAATCTCTAAAGGTACTCCAAAACGACAGAAGACTTCATGAACTAGTTTATCTGCAACTGTTGAAGCTTCTTGATTTGGAATGGCGAAGACTTTTGGCCACTTAGTGAAGTAATCCATAACAACCATGAAATACTTGTTACCACTTTCACTTTCCGGAAACGGCCCCGCAACGTCAATGGCTATCCTCTCCCATGGTGCACCAACATTGTACAATTTCAATGCGCCCCTACTACGAATTTGAGGTCCCTTTACAGCTGCACAACTTGTACATTTGCGGCACCAATCCTCGACATCGTCACGGCAGGGGACCCAGTAAAACCGTTCTCGGATCTTCAGTAGAGTTCGTTTAACTCCCAGGTGGCCTCCTGAACAACCACTATGGTACAGCTGTAGAACATCCGGTACTTTAGCCTTAGGGACAACCATTTGCAAATGACAACTGTCTCCCCGACCATTTTCCCATTTACGGCACAGGACTCCATCCTGAATCAGCAAGCTGTCCCATTGGGTCCAATAGCTTTTCGTGGTCGAACTCATTCCTGAGACGTCGCTCCACTTGGGCTTAGGAGCACTGGCCTTCATCCATTCCAGAATCAACTTAATATCCGAATCTTCCTGCTGTGCATGTTGTAGGCTGTCCTTCTACTCATTGCTGAGCTGGTCTGTCCTGAGCATCCTCACAGATACCACTTCCTTACCCTCTTGCCTAGTACTATGCTTGCAATCTTCAGGGTAAGGTCTTCTTGACAATGCATCTGCATTGCCATGAGATTTCCCGCTGCGATGTTCGATTGCAAAGTCGTATTCCTGCAGTAGTTCAATCCATCTTGCAACTTGTCCTTCCGGATTTTTGAACTGCAATAGGCATTTCAGTGCAGCATGGTCTGTTCGTAAGTGAAATTTCCGCCCCAGAAGATATTTGCTAAAATGCTGCAAAGACTTTACCACAGCAAGCAATTCCCGTCTTGTGACACAATAGTTCCTTTCCGGCTTTGACAACGACTTGCTGAAGTACGCTATCACAATCTCTTGATCACCATTCCGTTGCGACAATATACCGCCAAGTCCTATATCACTTGCGTCTGTGTCAACTATGAATTCCTTGCCCGCATCAGGGTACCCCAAAATAGGTGTTTTATACAGACGGGTCTTGAGCTCCTGGAATGCAATATCGCAACTTTCACCTCAGGAGAAATGTCGCTTCTCCTCGGTTAGCTTGTGCAGAGGTTTGGCTATATCTGCAAAGTTCTTCACAAATCGCCAATAATAAGAGCACAAACCCAAAAATGCTCTAACCTGTGTCTTGTCTTTTGGAACCGGCCACTCCTTGACAGCGGCAATTTTCTCTGGATCCGTGCGGATACCTTCTTCCGACACTACATACCCCAAAAAGTTAACTTGCCGTTTGAATAGGGAGCACTTCTTCGGACTCAACTTGAGGTTGGCACTCTGGATCTTCATGAGCACGCGTTCCAGGTTTTGAAGGTGTTCCTCAAACGTACGGCCTGCGATGATGATGTCATCCAAGTAGACCAGACAGGCATCTCAAATTAGCCCGGTAAGTACAAGCTCCATCAACCTTTGAATGCAGTTTTCTCCTTGTCCATAGGGTCAATTTCAACCTGCCAGTAGCTACTTTTCAGGTCCAGCGTACTAAACCACTTTGCGCCTGTAAGCATGTCCAGCGTGTCATCAATTCTTGGCAAGGGATAGCTGTCCTTCTTCGTAACGTCGTTCAGACGGCGGTAGTCAACACAAAACCGCATGCTGCCGTCCTTCTTCTTTACCAGCACCACAGGTGAACACCATGGACTAGATGAAGGTTCAATAACATCATCCTTCACCATTCCCTCAATCATGGTTTCCACTTCCTTTTGCTACAGGCAATCTTCTTGGCCGCTGACGAATAGGCAATTCTTCTCCTGTGTTTATTTTGTGTTGAACTAAGCCAGTCTTTCCTAGTGTACTGGTGGTCGGCAGAAATCGCACGACTCCGTGCGCTCTGTTTGCGGAGTCGGCGCCAGTACACCAGATCTCGAAGGAGAAGAAGGCGAGCTCCACCTGAGGAGGTAGCCAGACTCTACGGGGCATACCGAGCGGCTACAAAGGCACTTCAAATTGCTATAGCCAATGCCAGGTCTCGGTCCTGGAAAGAGCTTCTGGAGGGACTCAACGAGGATTCCTGGGGGCGTCCATACAGGATGGTACTGGGTAAGCTCCGGCCTTGGTCGCCCCCCTTGACGGAGACTCTCGATCCGGATCTGCTGGGAAGGGTGATCAGCACGCTCTTTCCAGAAGACCGGTCAAGTCCCTCAGGTCACCTACCGTCTTCATGGGAGTGGCAGGATGAGATGGGGGTGACCGTCGAAGAACTGGACCGAGCCGTTAGCCGCTTAAAAGCCCGGAACACAGCACCGGGGCCCGATGGAATCCCGGGCCGCGCCCTAGTGCTGAGTCTGGCTGCCCTGGGGAACAGGCTCAGGCAGCTGTTTACCAGGTGTCTGCGCTGTGCCACGTTCCCCACAGCCTGGAAAGAAGCAAGATTGGTCCTCTTGAAGAAGGAGGGCAGGGCCGCTGATTCTCCCTCTGCGTACCGCCCCATATGCCTGTTGGACGAGATTGGCAAATTATTCGAGAGGATAGTTGCCGGTCGGCTCAATAGGCATCTGTCGCGCGTCGGTCCCGATTTGGCCGATAGCCAGTTTGGGTTCCGACGGGAGCGTTCCACTATAGATGCGATTATGCGCGTCCGCTCACTGTCGGAACAAGCAATATCCCAGGGTGGCGTGGCGTTGGCGATAAGTCTTGATATCGTCAACGCCTTTAACTCCCTACCCTGGGATGCAATCAAGAGGGCACTGGCATATCATCAGGTGCCCCCTTACCTACAAGGTATTATCGGGGACTACTTGCGCGACAGGTACATTCTGTACATGGGGCAAGTAGGACGGTACGGAGGGAGATCAAACGTGGGGTTCCACAGGGCTCGGTGATGGGGCCGCTACTGTGGAACCTCGCTAATGATGCGGTTCTGCGAATCGATCTTCCCGCTGGTGTAGATATCGTCTGCTATGCTGACGACACTTTGGTGATCGCCAGCGGGATCACTTTCGAGAGGGCCAAGGAGCTCGCCGAACTCGGGGCGGAAGTCGTCGTTGCCAAAATCCACGATTTGAGATTAGAAATAGCGCCTCACAAGACCGAGGCCCTATGGTTCCATAAATTACCAAGGAGTAGGGAACCACCCGACTCGTATGTCCGCGTGGGTGGGTCTGAAGTCAGAGTGGGGAGGTATATGAAATACCTAAGCCTCCACCTGGACAGTCGCTGGGGCTTCGAAGAACATTTCGAGCGCCTAGTCCCCCGGATCGAAAGGGTAGCGGGTGCTATGCATAGACTGCTGCCCAATCTAGGGGGACCGACAGAAGAAGTACGTCGCCTCTATGCGGGAGTTATACGATCCGTAGCTCTATATGGAGCGCCTATATGGGCAAAAAGGCTGGCCATCCGACGCTGTAGAACTAAAATCTACAGTGTTCAGCGGAGGATGGCCATACGGATCGTACGAGGATACCGCACAATATCCTTTGATGCGGCGACAATCCTGGCTCGCTTTCCACCACTAGATATACTGGCGGAAATGGACGCGAGGGTGTACGTTCGAATTCGTGCCCTTCGCCAGAGTGGTGGTAGTGAACCAGAAGAGGCGCTCGAATCAATTAAACGGCAGGAGCGACAAAACGCTCTAGAGTCATGGCGCTTTCGACTCGAGGAGCGCTATGAACGCAGACGCGTCACTGAAGCAATCCTGCCGGTCTTCGAAGCCTGGATGCAGCGACGAGCAGGAAGACTCACCTACAGACTTACTCAGATAATTACCGGGCACGGGTGCTTCGGTGATTATCTATGTGGGATTGGACGTGAGGCAACGGCGAACTGCTTCCACTGTGGTGGATGGGACCAGGACTCCACTACCCACACACTCGCAGTATGCCCAGCGTGGGAACGGGAACGGACAATCCTGGTAAATCGCATCGGACGGGACCTCTCCCTGCCAGCAGTTGTGTCGGCGATGCTGAGCGGGGATTCGGCGTGGAGGGCCGTAGCCACCTTCTGTGAATCTGTTATGATTCAGAAGGAGGCTTCTGAGCGGGATCGGGAGAGGGCAGATCCCGCGCGGAGACGACGTCACCAAGGCGTTCGTCACGGCCCTCCTCTTGAAAACGGTGTTCCCCTACCAGAAACGGGGCCTCCGGGGTTGCAGACGCTCGGGGCGGGGGCCTCGAGCGCCTAGTTATGTAACCCCCGAGGAGGACGATGGCTCGGAAGTGGTCACGAGACATCGTGGAAGCACTGCGAGGGTGCTGGGGGCAGAAAGTGCTGCCCCAGGGACGTGCTATTAGTGTAGCAAAGCGATGGAGGGGCCCCGGTTGCGTTCCGAACGGAGATCCCGGGACCTCCTGTTGGCGGGCCTGTAACTCCTGTCCGCGCTGCAGCTGCTCTTCCAACCGACGGGCCTGTTCCTCCTGTCGGCGAGCCTGTTCCTGCAGCATCATCTTCAGAGCATCTAAGTCAGGTGCTGTAGATGCAGGAGCTGATGACGGAACGGCCTTCGTGGTCAGCAGCTGGCCCTCGGATGTTTGCGGCGTTGTATTACCAAATCGTCTCTGGTCCGTCTCCAGCTGGCGTTGACTTCGGATACGGATACCCTCCATGTCGTCCTTTGGTAAATTCGGCATGATTTAATCCCACTTCTGACACCAATTGTTACAAGCTTGTGGTTCGAGACAATTAAAAACTGCCGATTGAATTACCAAAATTGACACTTTAATTACGGATACTAATTACATCTTAAAACACACTAATAATAAAACACGATAATTCTACTGATCACTTAAGTTCGTTCTTATATAGGGCCTCAGATAGTTTCCAGAACCTTCTACTGTAGCGACATCTAGAATGTTCGAGTACATCACCGAAATTTCTAGAAGGATCTTGACTCTCCTAGTTCTGCTACTCGACACTAGAGGGTGCTAGTGTAACTAGTGTTGCCATGTACAAGACATTAATAGTAGCGCGCAACAATATCAAAGAATACATGCATGAAAATAACCCCTGGGAATAAGTTGATCGCCACCATGCTGGTTCTATGAAAATTCATTTAAAAATGTATAAACAAAATTATTGTTATGTGATATTTTGTTTTAAAAAAGTTCCGATGGGTTTCTTGCTGGTTCTTCCCAGGAAAGAGATATTTTACGAACCAGTGGTAGAAAATGACCTTCAATAAGTATTATATAATAATCAATATTGAATAAAAATCATTCTATTCTATTCTATTCTATAGGCGTATTTTATCGCATCTATCACGGGGAGTGCTCTGAGCAATTATTCGGACTAATTCCAGCAGCTCAATTTCACAATCGCACAATGCGACAAAATTCGAGATACCATCGATACCATCTGGATAATTGGTGGTCCACCACTATGCGATTTAGAAGAAGAACTTCCTTGTGGAATCGATTATCACCAGCGATTGTTCCGTACCGAAACGACTTAGGGACCTTCAAAAAAAAGCCTACTCCTTTTTAAAAGGCCGGCAACGTATTTGCAATTCCCCTGGTTCCCCTGGTGTTGCAGTTGTTCATGGGCGGCGGTAGTCACTTGCCATCAGGTGAGCTGCCTGCTCGTTTGCCCCTATCCTTTAAAAAAATAACGTAACAAAAACTCAACGCACAGGACAGTATGAGTGGTAACAGGTAGTAGCAGCGAGAATTTCGGAGCGACTGACTAATTCACTACCCCAAAGTATATCCCATTGTGAGTTGTATTTCGAACCCCTCGCCAGTCCCCTCCTTCCTTTTTTTATAGAAGAGGGGGCAAACGAGCATACGGCTCACCTGATGGTAAGTGACTACCGCCGCCCATGAACAACCGCAACACCAGGGGAATGGCAGATGCGTTGCCGGCCTTTTAGAAAGGTGTAAGCTCTTCCTACCCTTGCTACAACAAACAAAAGGACACGTCCCGTCAAACCAATGTTGTAACATTTAAAGAAAAGGGTCTCTACCCTTTTTCTTACCTATGTAAAATAATGTATTAAGTTAAATTATTAAAAAAATTATTATAAAATTATAATTTATAAATCTCAGGCTATATTTGCATAATAGCCTGAGATTTGTAAATTATGATTTTATTGTATGTAATTAAAAGTATGAATTAATTTATATTGTTGTATTAAAATAATAATAGCTTAACTAATCTCATGTAATGTTAAATATTAGTTATGTAACAATAATCATGATGAATGATAATGAATTATGTATTAATAGTATAATCATTCAATTAATAATTTATGAACAATTTACTGTATAAAAATTCAAGCTTTTTTTATATTTCAGTGGATCTGTATAAGTATTTAATTGTACATAATATTTGAATTCAAAAGAATGTTTGTATATAATTTTTAGGTAATGAAGAAATAATTGTAAAGTAAGATTGGCTTAGTGTAATTAGTTGTATTTCATTTAATTTTTGCATGCCAATTATAGCAAAACATGTCAGATTCACATCATAGACCACTTTGATTATATACATGTCTAGATGCCACATTGACCGTACCAAACGGCCCAAATAAAGTCTACTAAAATTGGTAGACTCGCTTCTCACTTACGTCAGTGTCATTTGAATCACTTAAGGATAACGTGCTCACGAAAAATAATTAATTATGCTGGTTTGTGCTGTCAAATTGTATCGTAATTATGTGGGAAAACCGTATAATAACACCAAGATCACTTTTCATCAGCATGTTTTGTTATTTAACCGCTATATTTTAAGAAAACACGATATTTTAATTCGTTTTTTTGTAGGTTTGTTTCATTAGCCGGTGTTGTCAGCTTATTACTAGGGAGATTTGGCGAAACTATGGGAGACAAAATACAAATATCATTAATCATCTTTCGATCAAGAGAACATTATTATTTTAAAAATTACATTATTAATTTGTTCAGTACATGATAATTTACCTACAAAAAATAAATGAAACCCGTGACGTTATGCACTAAATAGTACTTTTCTTAGTTCTTTCTAATATTTTCGGTTTCAGATTTCCTTATTAAACAAGTATATAATCAAAGCCTCGGCCGTTTCGTCTACCCTGCCGAAGGTTCCCATATGGTTGGGTTTTATTTATTTATTTTTATATTTTATTTTATTGATATGTATGTATATTTAAAAATTTCATTTATATATTTACAAAACTACGGCTAAAATACATAAATACCAAAAGTAATCATATAAATACCAAAAATGATTAGTTATTTATTCGCTAAACATGGTACCTACATCAAAGATAACAAATAGTTGTACATATTACACATGCGAAAACTATTTAACATAATATATTAAATCATTATTTTTATAAGTGAGCAAGTCAAAATGTATATATATATATATTGACTAATACTGATAATTAAAATTAAATTAAATTAAAATTACAATTCATCGTTTTATTTTATAACTAGGCAAATCAAATTAAGTATATATAGGAAAAAAATTAAAAAGTCAAATGGGTATGTACTTAATCTAATGGGAAATATTCAAGAGCTGGTATCACTCAGTTCGCCCCCGATGACGCAGCGCGCTTGTTAAACAATAGTAGTAACGCATACTTGTGTGCGTAATATGCACACTAGCGCTTCAAAACGGGCCGGTCGTTTTTGTTGCGATTGCAGCGCAACGCTCTATCTAGACATGTATATAATCAAAGATAGACCATCTTAAATAACATGTTTTAAGCAAATAAATTTTCTATGTATTTAAAATTAGTTAATAGTAAATTAGTAAAATTAGTATTTCAAATTGACGTCAACACTCAGGTAGATAGATATCTACCTGAGTGTTGACGTCAATTTTAAATATTCTTTGCCAGCGTGTTTTTTGGGTTACAGCGTAGATTTTTTTTATTTGAAAGGCAATATGGTAGAAACTAGAAAATAATAATAAATCATAAAATTTCCTGGTATTGAGGGCATAATTCTGATAAAATTAGAGATCATTGAAAAACACGGTCATAAATAATGGCATATTTTTCACGAAAAGCGAAATTCAAGTCATGATGCCACTTTTAATGCGAGCTTATTGTTTATTTTATCATTACCGCCAAGTACGATGGAATTGTTATTTTTTGTATATAGAGTCTACATAAGATATTAAAATCTTAATTCGTCAATAAAAAGGAAAATATATAGGGTGCTTTGGAGTAACTTCGAAAGGATTTATAAGAAGTTAATAGACCATTTGTGTTTTCTATCAAAAGTCCGAATCTGTACATTTTTACCTGAAACAAGCACAAGTTTTATGTAGTTTATATATTTTGTGAAGAAAAGCTCATTTCAAAAGTTTTCTAACATAGTTGCTAGATATCAAAATTTAATTATTATTATTAGTTAGATTTTTTGATCATCGAGTGTAATTTCGAAATACTGTGGGGCAATTTCGAATAACAGTCAAAAATGGTATTTGTGCGGTATGGCTTTAAGGTACATATTCTTTTTTGATTCTAAATTCCCCCAAAGTTTTGTTCTTTCCTAATGGCCACACAACTTTTGTTACAATTTTTTTAAGAATTTATTTTCAAAATTACCCCATGGCAAGTCAGGGTTTCTCAACATTTTTTTACATTATCGGTAGGCAGGGAAAACAAAACAATAGAAAATATTTGAATCAGTTTATTTATGATTTAGTATGAGATCACATTGAGTTGTTGTCGTAAATCAGCTGCTAATCAAGATATATCAATTAGTTTTAAGTATGCATCTTCACTTATTATTAGACCATATCAATTATTATCATAATTAGTTATTACATATACATACATATACATGCATACATATACATTATTAGTTCATAATTAAGTAGTTTAAATTAATAAGCAATTCTATGATTTTTTTTAAGTAAGCCACAACCTTTTTTTAATACCAACTCGAATTGGTGCCTAATTTTAAATTATTTTGAAAATAGGAAGTACTTTAACTTAGTACGAGATCACATCAGTTGTCATAAACTAGCTGCTAATCAAGTAAGTAATAATTACCTAGTTATTTTTAAGTTTGCACCTTAACATTAGATCACGTCATTTTCATGGACTATCTTATCGCAATCAGTCTTGCGATTTTCATTTTGAAAATACAAAAGACAAATAATAAATTTTTGAAATTGTACATAACAAACAGTTAAGATACGAGTATTACATGAAATAAAACTGGTACCTAAAGCAAAAGGTAATAAACCTAGCAAGCTAACTGCATAGCAAAGTGGCGAAGCAATCAGCTTTTTTTTTTGCCGTTGAGCAATCAGTTTCAAAATAGGAGGTTCAGATGCCTGGGTGCTCAGTAATCGATTGCTGAAAACAGAATTTGAAAATTCGAAACCGTTCTCGAGATAATCGTGGGATAGACAGACGGACAGACATCGTGAAATCAATAAGTGTCTTCGCAAGCTTCGCCACTTAATAAAAAAAACGACTTTACATTAAACATCAGTTCACATCAATACTTTTAACTACCAAAAAGTACAAAGAAAATATTCTTAAACAATTGCAAAAAAAAATACAACTTAGAAAATACCAAATGCTCAAAAGATATACATCTGGGTTCATATATCTGGGTTTAGGAAATGAGGCGTTAATATACCTAAAATGGTCTGATGCGTTACCTATTAAGTATATTATTCATAAAGTTATTCATCAAACGTAGTAGGTAACACATCAGACCATTTTAGGTAAGTATATTAACACTTCATTTCCTAAACCCAGAATATGGAAACGTAACGTAACTCTGTGCTTAAAAATGGTTACAAGGGTTTTTGTTCCTTCGCTCTCCTATGCTACTACAGACTTAAGAAAACTATTTAACATAATTAACTTAAAAATATATGTTGTCGCTCTCATTAACCATGCTATAAATTTTATCATTCATTCTATGCAAATTTATTTTCTTCACTATAGATATATTTGTAATTTCATCATAATCTAATTTTTTACTTTCTCTGAAACAAAGTTGGTGTGCTTTCATAGTTTTTAAATAAGCGATACAATATAATCTATTTCCGTCTTTTTCTTTTATTCCTTTTATAAATCCAATATAGTATTTCCATGTCTTTCTAACGTAATATCTGACTAACACGGAATCATTTATGCAGTAATTTTCTTGTAGTGTTTCAATTTCTGTGGTATTTGTTAAATTTTTGTTAATATTACCTATAACTACTACACTAGAGTCATCATCAGTCTTATTAGTTTCTTTTGAGCCTTGGCTATTTTCTTTTGCTTTACTCTTTTTACCCCCACATTTATTTTTAGTTTTGGTATGAGGATTTCCATTTTCGCATTTTTTAACTTCATTTGAAATTTCTTTATTCTCATATTTTTCCAAAGAGTTTAAATTCTCTTCAATTTAAATCTCAAAATTTAAATCCTCTGGCCAATTTTCTTCTCTGGGTGTTTCATCGTTATAATATTGATCAATGTCTATTTCATCACTGTAGAGGCTTATCAAATCAGAAATATCAGACAAAGATTCATTCGAATCTATTTCCTTTTTATGTTTTTTCTTAGCCTGTTTTGTCTGTTTACTCACTTTTTTTATACCTGAAGGTCCCGCATCTGCGTAATCTATATCTTTTATTGACTTCCTTTTTTTGGCTTAGCTATTTTGACGCTGTTTCGTTACTTAGCTATTCCAAGTCTTCTATTTGTTTAGAAGTTATTATTTCAGCTCATTTAGCAACACGTGTTTTCTTTGCTTGATAATTAATATCCTTCTTATCATGTTTTATTTTGTCGAGCAGCAATTCTTCAAAATTGACCTTTACATTGGATAAAATTTTAATTTTTGGCTCAGGCTGTACAATTTGCTTGCATTTTAGACAATCTGATAAACTGGAAATATTATTTGCCAAAAACGACTGCGTCTGATTATCTTTTCTTGAAAGGTCTGATAAGAAGGTGACATTTTGAGTATTCGTGTGTGCCGTTCGTCGTCGTCGTTCCACTTGTTCGTCTAAGTCAGGTGCAAACTGTAAAATTTTATTAAAAACGTCAATACATAAATTTTGCAGGGGTTTCCGATTTTTGAGAGCATTTGTGCGTAGCTTTTCTTTAAATCGTTTGTAGGCAGCTGGTTCAAATATATCCTGTGGTAATTCAGGGTTGAACGGATAGATTCCAGTTTTTTTGAAGCCGCTTTTTATTATCTCGGCATTTGTTTCTTGCCACATGTTTGCAAACGTCTGAAAAAAAACATTTTTAGGCATTTTAAGTCCGACATTATGGCGCTGCCATATTACTAATTTAGCATCCCACTTACACTTAAATGATCTAAAGACCGCCACATCCAATGGTTGTAATAAGTGGGAGGTGTGAGGTGGTAATTTTAAGATTGTGATTCCATGTCGGATAGCCAGTTGTATGACATCTACAGTCACATGAGATGAATGGCCATCGTAAATAATCAATACGGGGCGTTCTTCACCGAGAGCCGGAAATAATGCTTTATTTCAAGTAATTCACAAATATCGTACCCTCCATCCAACTTTTGCTGCTTGCTGCGTAGGTCAACTCAAATTCATAATCTTTTTTATCAGGCGTCCACTGTTTCCATACATATTGCCCCTTAAATACTATTAAGGGTGCTATTTTTTGGCGAGCGGCATTTGCGGGCGTTAAAACAGTAATATTTTCTTTGCCACTGCCAAATGTTGCTTTTGAACAAGGCTTGTTAACCGCACCTACTACTTTCGTCTTTGAAGGATCTAGACACAGAGAGGTCTCGTCCAAGTTCCAAGTTAAATCGGGACGGTCAAACAAATTCAGATCGGCTAATGTATTTCCTAGTAGCTGAAAATACTCATGAATAATAAATGGGTCTGTCATTTTTTTTCGAGTATGTTCAAGAGGTTGAGGTTTTTTAATTGACAATCGGTGTCTTTTTTTTTAAATTAAGAAACCAATCTGGGCCAGGTCTGTTGTTATGAAACGGAGTTTTCTTTTTGTGGTTGTTGCGGCCCATACACATCTACATCTATCGTCTATTACAAATCAAAATGTAGATGTGTCACCCGTGAGGACTAAGATGGAATGTCTCATTTCCTCGAAAAAAGGGCCTCCGGCCACCTGCACTCGCCAAGCGAAACGCAGAGGTAAACCTCATGTTATTTTTCATGTTATTTTTCGCAACATAGTCTGTAACTACATCAAGCGTTTCGTTTCTAGACAGACCAAACCCCCATTTCTCCATAATTCGAAGGCCATTTGCCAATTCTTCTTCTTGGTGAAAATGGATAGCTTGTGGTCTACCAATGTTTTGGATGTGATTTAGTTTCACTTTATCAAAAAGAGTCGTTGTGGGAATGCTATATTTTTTTGCAGCACCGTAAATTGAAGATAGCCCCCTGGTTGACTTATTCCACTGCTTTTTCAACATCTTCTTGGGAATATTTTTGTACTTTCTTTTTTATATATTTTCGAGGCATCACTCTGAAAAATTAAATTAAATACTTAGTATGTAAATGATACTTCACACTTGAATTTCAGTAGGTAGGTATATTCCACAGACATAATTTCTAAATTTTTTACATTATCTGTTTAATATGATTAATTGATATCAAAATACTAATTTAAAAAATAAAATTCACTTCAAAAGAGTAGTTTTATAACTTTACCACAAATTGTGTACCTACTTAGTAGAAGAACCTTAATTCAAAATTTTTAGCTATGTATATTTTTTTGCTAAAATAGTATTGTGATATTTTTAATATTATTTTTTTACTTTAGTAAAGTTTTAGCAAAAATGTATTAAATGCTAAATTGTTAAAGCAGTTTGTTGACAAGCAGTTTATCACATTCACTACGGCATTATCCCGGTCACTTAACTAGCCAACTTTCGATTTTTTTTTATGGGATAAGGGTGACAAACGAGCACACAGTCCACCTGATGGTAAGTGGTTGCTGCGGCCCATAGACATCTACATCTATCCTCTATTACAAATCAAAATGTAGATGCGTTGTCACCCGTGAGGACTAAGATGGAATGCCTCATTTCCAGTAAAAAGGGCCTCCAGCCACCTGCACTCACCAAGCGAAACGCAGAGGTAAACCTCTACTTCACGCTGGTTTTCTGTGAGGTCGTGGTACCACCCCGGTTCGAGCCGGCCCATCCGTGCGACAGCAAAAGCTGCCGCGTGGCTCTACCACTGTTAATGATTACATGTATAAGAAAATATCTTGAATTTACTGACCAGTCTCTGCATCAAATAATACTTTAGTAGGTAGGTATTAGCTCCTGCAAACATACAAAATAAAAAATATATTTTCATTCAACTGTTATTTTTTTTATTGCATAGGTACCTAACATCAGCTTTCATAATAAATAAACTCTTACAAAAAAAGTACAAAAATTGTTTAATTGTGATTCTATTACATTTTTATTATAGCGCAAGAAAGTACTTATAAAAAAATATTAGTTTGAGAACCACTGGTCAAAAGCATAATCTTCCGAAATTTACCTATGGGGCAATTTTGTAAGTATTTTTAAAACTGTAGCTATAATGATAAAGATAATCTAAAAATGCGTCAAAAACGTCAATCCATTGATAAAAAAGACAATCAATGGTTTAACTTACCAAATCACTTAATAAAATGATGTGAGGTAACTTCGAAACTCCACAAAATCCACGAAAACGCCACGTACGTTAGTATCATATTAGTCTGTGGAAAACGCACTTGACTGAAACCCGGGAATAGATCAACATGGCGTCTAGGTCAGTGTTGCCAGGAAACAATATAACTTATGTGTTGTAGTAATGTTTGATTTTTGAAATTACCCCAGATTCGAGGTTGCCCCAAAGCACCCTATTTCTTTTATTTTTTGTTCATAATTAATGGTCTACTTTCACCCCCTTTCGGGGTTGAACTTTACCGAGGAACACACTGTATTAACTGATTCCCTCAGTTTCATTTCATGTATGGAAAATTACTCAATTCATTTTAAAACCAACCACATTGTGTATAATATTAGAGAATTATTACTTAACTTATCAAAAAAGAGTGTTGAAGTCGCCTTTATGTAGATTCTTTCACATAAAGGTACTACTGGAAATCAAATCGCCGATAAGGATGCATGTGAAGGAATAAATCCGCTTGATGTAAGCCATATCTTACATTTACCTTTTACTGACTGTTATACTGCAATAAGAAAGAATATCAGTTTAATAAAAGATATGTGGAAGAAAGATCAAGAAAAAAGAGGCCGGTGGAATAGAAGTATCCAGTACGAAATAGCTGTAAAATCGTGGTACGCTAAGTTTAAAGAAGCAATTTATGACTATATTGAAAATGAAAAATGAAAAATTACTATTTTTAATGACTAAATTACGACTATAAACTGCGGTTCGGCCACCATAAAACTACTGCACGCCTTGCTAGACTTAACATAGTGTCCTCGAACTTGTGTCCACATTGTGATCAAGTTGAAACTGTTCATCACCTATTGTTTGAATGCAGCCAATTTAACTTTCAACGGCTTTTATTAGTTAGTGATGTGTGTGATAGTAACAGTGACAGTGAAAGTGAACCCATCGCAAATAATGACCCATGCCTCTTGTCTGTGTTTTTGAAGATTATTAAATATTTTCTGCCTATTTACAAATACATTAAATCCGCAATAGACAAGAAGTAGTAAAATTAAAAATTTTGTACAACCGACTTCAATATAAAATGAGAACATCATCAACGTAGTCGAAGTCAATTGAATACGCATTACTAAGGATAACTCAAAAACTACTTGTGGGAACTTAATCAAATTTATATGGGACCACATGAGAAGCACTAGCTTTCAAATATCAAATCATAAAATATCATCAAAATAGGTTCACTTAGAAATAAGTTTTGAGGTAACACACATAAAAAATACAGTCGAATTGAGTACTCCTTTTTTGAAGTCGGCTAAAAGTCTATAAAAACGAAGATCACGAAGGAAATGAAGATGTGGATTAAAAATGGCATCCAAGCAAAATATTAATAAAAAAAATATTTACTAATCTGTGGGCATGGCACACACCATGAAGTTATAGATAAAGATGGAGACCACACTCCGAATACCTACTTGAAGCAAAAAATATGTATTACTATCTCGCTCTCTGTGGGCAGACCCTCCCTTTCTAAGTAGGTAACCTTTATTTTATTTTTCCCAGGATATCGCTATAAGTAGTTGAGTTACATTGTTTTATTTATAAATATCTATATCTCTGTTTACTACTAAGACCTAGCCTATATAGATTATATATTTTTGTACAATTTTTTTGGGAATTGACTAGTTTTATGAAGATAGGTTTTCATTTCCATGGGCAGAACCGATATTAAAATATGACCACGCATTTCCGTCACAACCCATATAATGCCGAGCCTATTTAGAAAATGTGGAAAATAAATATATCAGAGAATATTTTATAACTACCATTTCGATAATGTATTTTCTGGTTATTGTATACAATTCCTAAACGATACCAACGAAATATAAAATTAAAATTTATTATAACCCCGGGTGATCAATGAATTGGGCAAAATATACCTGATTTATTGTTCAGATAGACTAAATCTATTTCTGGACAATTATTTAAAAAAAATATCACGAGGACTATAGCAGCGTAGCGGAGCTCCTGCCTTAGCCTTCTGACCTAACCCATCAGAGTCAGGTTGCTCTGAGCTGAAATGTGTATAATACTATATCCCACACATCCAGTTCATTTTAAGAATTATCTACAATTCCTAGGAATTCTATGTAATAACGGATTTCATAGATTTTTAGTAACATATTTTTAGTAATATATTATTATTTTGAGTTGTTATCAGGAAGATGCCACTGCCCATCTCCTGTTTCATTTTCCCTCTGACATCTCTTACAACACCCTCGGAATGATATGGGGTAATGGATATTCTCACACCACCACTACATGGTTTGTTAAAAACCTTAAAAAAATAAATAAAAACACTTTCCATATTAAAATTATTTATTGAAATTTTTCACACCACGTGGATTACTCTGTGGCTTTTTGAAGTCCTTACAGATATGAGCAAAACGCCCTTGAATAATACTTTCAATTTCTGACTGACCCGTATACTTTTTAATAGTGTCCATTAAAAAAGACCTATCCTAAATTTTTTAGTTTGGCGCGCCACTTTTTGCTTAAGAATCTTAGTTTTCGTCTCAAGTATTTCTTCTTTAGTACACTTTATTTTCACTTGCACGCCCCTATCAATCTTCGCGGGATCGTCGTATTCACTGCTGACCTAAGAAAACAAGAAAACTTTATGAAATCAGTATTTTTAGCATCGTACATCGTATTGCTCCGTTCATAAGTCGTAGCGTGATGTTAGATAGCCTTCCTGAAAAATTGGTTTTAAAGATGCAAAAAAATATTTTCAAATCAGACTGGTATAGTTCCAGAGATTAGAGTTAGAGAACTCAAACAAAAAAAAAAGAAACAAATAACTCTTCTACATCATAATGTCAGTACAAATTTACATCACTTAATAGGTAACACATAATACACCGGAGCGCGCCTTCATGAGCACGCATAAATGAAGCATCAAACAAGAAGCTTTATGCTTAGTGTCGTAGTGACGGTTACCACACTGCGATTGGCACTAAAGAGTTTAAATATGTATGTGTTTTAAGCTATATAATACATTATGTAATGTAATATTAAAGTCTTAATAAATACAAACAAAAGGTATGTATTTAGTAATAAAGGAAACTTACGGGTAATTTGTTAAGATTGCATAAATTTTCAAGAATTTTTCGACATTGTTTTTTACTAGTTTGCTCTTCAATATTACAGCCAATACATTTTCACTTCTGTTTCCTTAAGTGCAGAACTACTTTCATAAATGCCAGAACTAGTGCTTGGTACAGCCAGAGCAGCTATTTGCACAATAGACTCTTCATGTAATGCACTTGTTGTCTGCAAATAATAACATATTTTACAAAATGTTGTTTTATAACATACTTTTAAACTACTACATTTCTAAATACATAATTATTATAAACGTAATTAAAGTATCAGAATAATGAGAAACAAAGACTAAATAAAAATAAATTGTCTACCAAAAGAATATATTATGTTACTAATTTTTAATTTAATATTATGAAATCTATGAAATCCGTCATTATATAGAATATATAGGAAGTGTACATAATTCCTAAATTTCATGCATTTCCGATAACATAATAAGAAACATGTACATAATATAATTAGTTAAGGTCACACGGAAAGTCTCAGATACATCGTCAATATGGTCACACTACTTCAGTACGATTTCTTTTAAACGAAAACAATAAAATTGTTCAAACTTAATTAAATTCAATGTAAAACTATTTGATTTTGCCAAAGTTATAATTTACTAATATGTTTAAAACACTGATAAAACGTTTCTGCAAAAAATTAAGTGAAAATACAAAAAAGTATGTTTACAAGTATTCAATGCCAGAAGTCACTATTTAACTTAACTTAACTAATTATATGTACATGTTTCTTATTATGTTACCGGAAATGCATGAAATTTAGGAATTATGTATACTTCCTATATATTCTATATAATGACGGATTTCATAGATTTCATAATTAAAATTAAAAATTAGTAACATAATATATTCTTTTGAGAGACAATTTATTTTTATTTAGTTTTGTTTCTCATTATTCTGATACTTTAATAACGTTTATAATAATTATGTATTTAGAAATGTAGTAGTTTAAATGTATGATATAAAGCAACATTTTGTAAAATATGTTATTATTTGCAGACAACAAGTGCATTACATGAAGTCTATTGTGCAAAAAGCTACTCTGGCTGTACCAAGCACTAGTTCTGGCATTTATGAAAGTAGTTCTGCACTTAAGGAAACAGAAGTGAAATTTACTGGCTGTAATATTCAAGACCAAACTAGTAAAAAACAATGTCGAAAAATTCTTGAAAACTTATGCAATCTTAACAAATTACCTGTAAGTTTCCTTTTCCTTTATTACTAAATACATACCTTTTATTTGTATTTATTATGACTTTAACATTAAATTACGTAATGTATTATATATAGCTTAAAACACATACATATTTAAACTCTTTAGTGCCAATTGCAGTGTGGTAACCGTCACTATGATGCTTCATTTATGCGTGCTCGTGAAGGCGCGCTCCGGTGTATTATGTGTTACCTATTAAGTGATGTAAATTTGTACTGACATTATGATGTAGAAGAGTTATTTGTTTCTTTTTTTTGTTTGAGTTCTCTAATCTCTGGAACTATACCAGTCTGATTTGAAAATATTTTTTTGCATTTTTAAAACCAATTTCTCAGGAAGGCTATCTAACATCACGCTACGACCCTTATAAGCGGAGCAATACGATGTACGATGCTAAAAATACTGATTTCATAAAGTTTTCTTGTTTTCTTAGGTCAGCAGTGAATTCGACGATCCCGCGAAGATTGATAGGGGCGTGCAAGTGAAAATAAAGTGTACTAAAGAAGAAATACTTGAGAAGAAAACTAAGATTCTTTAGCAAAAAGTGGCGCGCCAAACTAAAAAATTCAGGATAGGTCTTCTTTAATGGACATTATTAAAAAGTATACGGGTCAGTCAGAAATTGAAAATATTATTCAAGGGCGCTTTGCTCATATCTGTAAGGACTTCAAAAAGCCACAGAGTAATCCACGTGGTGTGAAAAATTTCAATAAATAATTTTAATATGGAAAGTGTTTTTATTTATTTTTTTAAGGTCTTTAACAAACCATGTAGTGGCGGTGTGAGAATATCCATTACCCCATATCGTTCCGAGGGTGTTGTAAGAGGTGTCAGAGGGAAAATGAAACAGGAAATAGGCAGCGGCATCTTCCTGATAACAACTCAAAATAATAATATATTATCGTTCCTATTATAGTACATATGTTAATAGAAATCTATGAAATCCGTTATTATATAGAATTCCTAGGAATTGTAGATAATTCTTAAAATGAACTGGATGTGTGGAATATAGTATTATACACATTTCAGCTCAGAGCAGCCTGACTCGGATGGGTTAGGTCAGAAGGCTAAGGCAGGAGCTCCGCTACGCTGCTTTAGTCCTCGTGATATGTTTTTTAAATAATTGTCCAGAAATAGATTTAGTCTGCCTGAACAATAAATCAGGTATATTTTTCCCAATTCATTGATCACCTGGGGTTATAATAAATTTTAATTTTATATGTCGTTGGTACCGTTTAGGAATTGTATACAATAACCAGAAAATACATTATCGAAATGGTAGTTATAAAATATTCTCTGATATATTTATTTTCCACATTTTCTAAATAGGCTCGGCATTATATGGGTTGTGACGGAAATGCGTGGTCATATTTTAATACCGGTTCTGCCCATGGAAATGAAAACCTTTCTTCATAAAACTAGTCAATTCCCAAAAAAAATGTACAAAAATATATAATCTATATAGGCTAGGTCTTAGTAGTAAACAGAGATATAGATATTTATAAATAAAACACTTAATAAAACTCAACTACTTATAGCGATATCCTGGGAAAAATAAAATAAAGGTTACCTACTTAGAAAGGGAGGGTCTGCCCACAGAGAGCGATATAGTAATACATAGGTTAAGCTTCAAGTAGGTATTCGGAGTGTGGTCTCCATCTTTATCTATAACTTCATGGGCACACACAAACCATAGACTTTAGTATTATATTATAACCTCCTTGCTTATATTCCACAAACTAATAAGGCCGACTACATACAAGCGGAATTCTGTTTCGGGATTCCGTTTCGATGTACCGATTCAGAATTCCGAACACAGCAAGTCAAGAACACACGTAATTTTCCATACGGAATTCTCTCCGATTCGAATCCCGAACGGAAAAAAGCCGCTCCGAACTAACGATGGGCGAATATTACTAAAACTAATCGAATTAGTCGATTGTTCAGTTTAATCGATAACATTCGATAACAATATATGTTAGTCGATTGTTATCGACGGCGTGCAGCGGGCGACAATGACTGACACGGTTACCGTGTTAACTTTAACTACTAATTTGTAGCGCAGCGCATCGATTATGCGTACTACTAAATAAGTAGTTACAAAAGATGGTGCGGCGGGCGTGCGGTGCGCTTGCGCTAAGTCTGTGCGCCAATACTTACGTTACGACTGCAGTTATTAGGTATGCGGTTGGCGCCAATAGATTATTCAATTGTCTGTTTTGTATTGTAAATCAAACCATCGAGTGAGAGAACATCTATTCTAGACATGGCGTTAATGGTTATATTTATTTATTTGTTAAATTTTTTAACTGATAAAATTTACAGTTAAAAATATTACTTACTTCTGTATTGAATTATTACTTCTAAATTGTTGATGTTAATTTTTTGCTTAATTTTTATGCATGAAATTTTAATTCAATAAACATTTATTCATACTTTAATAGGTACAGGACTCTCTGGTAGATATTGAAAAGCTTTATTAAGCTAAGTAAATTTAAGAGTTTATTAGTTCAATCGTCATCATCATCATCATCATTACAGTCCTTCACAAGTTGTCGTGAAGCGACAATTAAAAAAAAATAGAACCTAACCTAAGAACAACAAAACAACAAAAGTAGAACAAGAAAATAATATATTTAAATTTTTAAAAAGGTATTTACAATTTTATAAAAAAAAATGAAATAGGATGATGATGATGGATGAAGTGAGATTACAATTAGATTAAAAAATAAAGATAGGAGAATAGGAGAATATAGTGTTGTAGTGGAGCCTAAAGGTCGAAGTGACACACGCTGCGCTTGGAGTAGTAGTAGGCACACGCGGAGCTTGAAGTTTCCTGGCGGCGACGGCACGCAGCGTCTGGTCTGGGCACACTCAGCGTCCGGAGCTGGCGCACGTAGCGCCTGGAGTAGGTGCGCTCAGCGCCTGGAGCAAGCAGTCGTAGCGCCCAAAGGTAGCGCGGGCAGTAGGTGCACTCAGCGCCTGGAGAAAGCACTCGTAGCGCACAAAGGTAGCACGGGCAGTAGGTGCACTCAGCGCCTGGAGCAAGCAGTCGTAGCGCCCGGAGTAGTGTGGCCCCGCGCTTGAAGTAGACTACGCCGACGACTTCAAATGTAGATGGAGGCTTGCAGGATCCCGGGGCAATGCGGCCCCGTATATGTGTATAACGTTTCGTAACCTTTCACCTTATATTATTTAATAATTCGTTGAAAGAGTTTACAGACCTCCATATTCAAAAAATATCTCTGGATAGATAGATATTTTTACATAATATTGAATATATTGCAAGTTTAGGGTGATAAGGGGATGCACCTAGTAAGAATGATATAGAAACAATAGAATCGCAATAAAAATATCGTCGTCACTATTCGCTGCCAAAATGCCTAGACCCAATGGCTAACGTCTCTTAACTGACCCTTGTTATTTCGAACGGAAATAAACGTATGTGTGTGATGTATTCATGGTATTCCGAACTTGTCGGCCACACACGTACGGAATTCCGTTTTGCCCGCAAAATTTCGAACGGAAAACTACCGTACCTGTGTGACGGGTCATAGATTTTATATGAACTTGCTGCGTTCGGAATCTCGAATCGGAATGCCGTATCATGGGGCCGGCCTAAGAAGTGCTAGCACATTTATAAGTCTATTGCACAAACGAGCAAACCACCAAACTATGGAGTGTAGAGTAGAAGGACGACCATCTCTATATATGAACAGTGTCCCTAAAAATGTGTCCAATAAGGGTGGCGCTGCAGTAGCATAGGATAAATTAAAAAAACGCGACAAACGTAATTAGAATAAGATGGAGAATTAAACAAGGACCGACCAATCCGCTTGGTTTTGTACTACGTAAATAGTTGAGATTTTGTATACTGGCATTTTACTAACTACTCTAATCATGAATTTTTTTAAATATTTGAATTCAACTGACTTCACTCCATTCACAACAGCTATCTTCATATCGTAGTTTTTCAGACGCCAGCGCTATTGTGGTAGGTTTTGGAACCTCTATTTTCAGTAAATAGTAGGACACTTTTTCAACTTTCGCCCCTTATGAGATGGTTCTCCTTGTACTCTACACTCCATAATCTATAAACAAGCATGAAGTTATAGATAAAGATGGAGACCACACTCCGAATACCTACTTGAAGCAAAAAATATGTATTACTATCTCGCTCTCTGTGGGCAGACCCTCCCTTTCTAAGTAGGTAACCTTTATTTTATTTTTCCCAGGATATCGCTATAAGTAGTTAAGTTACATTGTTTTATTTATAAATATCTATATCTCTGTTTACTACTAAGACCTAGCCTATATAGATTATATATTTTTGTACAATTTTTTTGGGAATTGACTAGTTTTATGAAGATAGGTTTTCATGTCCATGGGCAGAACCGGTATTAAAATATGACCACGCATTTCCGTCACAACCCATATAATGCCGAGCCTATTTAGAAAATGTGGAAAATAAATATATCAGAGAATATTTTATAACAACCATTTCGATAATGTATTTTCTGGTTATTGTATACAATTCCTAAACGGTACCAACGAAATATAAAATTAAAATTTATTATAACCCCGGGTGATCAATGAATTGGGCAAAATATACCTGATTTATTGTTTAGACAGACTAAATCTATTTCTGGACAATTATTTAAAAAAAATATCACGAGGACTAAAGCAGCGTAGCGGAGCTCCTGCCTTAGCCTTCTGACCTAACCCATCCGAGTCAGGTTGCTCTGAGCTGAAATGTGTATAATACTATATCACACACATCCAGTTCATTTTAAGAATTATCTACAATTCCTAGGAATTCTATATAATAACGGATTTCATTGATTTTTAGTAACATATGTACTATAATAGGAATGATAATATATTATTATTTTGAGTTGTTATCAGGAAGATGCCACTGCCCATCTCCTGTTTCATTTTCCCTCTGACATCTCTTACAACACCCTCGGAATGATATGGGGTAATGGACATTCTCACACCGCAACTACATGGTTTGTTAAAAACCTTAAAAAAATAAATAAAAACACTTTCCATATTAAAATTATTTATTGAAATTTTTCACACCATGTTGATTACTCTGTGGCTTTTTGAAGTCCTTACAGATATGAGCAAAACGCCCTTGAATAATATTTTCAATTTCTGACTGACCCGTATACTTTTTAATAGTGTCCATTAAAAAAGACCTATCCTGAATTTTTTAGTTTGGCGCGCCACTTTTTGCTTAAGAATCTTAGTTTTCGTCTCAAGTATTTCTTCTTTAGTACACTTTATTTTCACTTGCACGCCCCTATCAATCTTCGCGGGATCGTCGTATTCACTGCTGACCTAAGAAAACAAGAAAACTTTATGAAATCAGTATTTTTAGCATCGTACATCGTATTGCTCCGTTCATAAAGGTCGTAGCGTGATGTTAGATAGCCTTCCTGAAAAATTGGTTTTAAAGATGCAAAAAAATATTTTCAAATCAGACTGGTATAGTTCCAGAGATTAGAGAACTCAAACAAAAAAAAAAGAAACAAATAACTCTTCTACATCATAATGTCAGTACAAATTTACATCACTTAATAGGTAACACATAATACACCGGAGCGCGCCTTCACGAGCACGCATAAATGAAGCATCAAACAAGAAGCTTTATGCTTAGTGTCGTAGTGACGGTTACCACACTGCGATTGGCACTAAAGAGTTTAAATATGTATGTGTTTTAAGCTATATAATACATTATGTAATGTAATATTAAAGTCATAATAAATACAAACAAAAGGTATGTATTTAGTAATAAAGGAAAAGGAAACTTACAGGTAATTTGTTACGACTGCATAAATTTTCAAGAATTTTTCGACATTGTTTTTTACTAGTTTGCTCTTCAATATTACAGCCAATACATTTTCACTTCTGTTTCCTTAAGTGCAGAACTACTTTCATAAATGCCAGAACTAGTGCTTGGTACAGCCAGAGCAGCTATTTGCACAATAGACTCTTCATGTAATGCACTTGTTGTCTGCAAATAATAACATATTTTACAAAATGTTGTTTTATAACATACTTTTAAACTACTACATTTCTAAATACATAAATATTATAAACGTAATTAAAGTATCAGAATAATGAGAAACAAAGACTAAATAAAAATAAATTGTCTACCAAAGAATATATTATGTTACTAATTTTTAATTTAATATTATGAAATCTATGAAATCCGTCATTATATAGAATATATAGGAAGTGTACATAATTCCTAAATTTCATGCATTTCCGGTAACATAATAAGAAACATGTACATATAATTAGTTAAGGTCACACGGAAAGTCTCAGATACATCGTCAATATGGTCACACTACTTTAGTGCGATTTCTTTTAAACGAAAACAATAAAATTGTTCAAACTTAATTAAATTCAATGTAAAACTATTTGATTTTGCCAAAGTTATAATTTACTAATATGTTTAAAACACTGATAAAACGTTTCTGCAAAAAATTAAGTGAAAATACAAAAAAGTATGTTAAGTATGTTAGTTATTCAATGCCAGAAGTCACTATTTAAACACACGTGTGAAATCTTATATCACCTCCTGGACACCAACTACTGCTGCAACCACGTACTACACAAGTTTGCACCATTTCTTGAATTATAACAATAATTAACTTTAAAATATCTCAAACGACGCTGTGAACAGGTAAGTAAACAACCGCCATATTTGTCTAATTTATGTTGACATATAGGGCTAATGTTGCCACATTACCGAACCCTTAGGAAATGGGAGTGTAATTCATTGATTTGTTAACCCGATAATGCATACGAGACCTTAAATTTTGGAATTTTTAATGTAACTAATCGTAGATCAACTATTTATTTATTGGTACATTATTTTACAGAGCTTAACTTCTGATTTAGTTAGTGTGGAAATTATTTCTAAGAATTTACCGGGAGATTCAAATATTACATAGCAATATTGTGTTCCACACTAAAAAGAGAAGTCAGACCACAGAGAGTGAGATAAAGATACGTAGGTATTTGACTCAAGCTGTTGTTCCAAGTGTGGCCTCCATCTTTATCTATAACTTCATGTAAACAAGATGCCAATCACCATATTTTTTTATTAATATTTTGGCTTGGATGCTTATCTTTTAAGCCATGTCTTCATTTCATTTGGGATCTTCGTTTTTATAGATTTTCAGTAGCAAGTGATAATAATCTTTAATAGTACACTGTTTCGCAATATGTTGATGAATCATATTGCGTAGTTTTTTGGAGATTTTGACGGCAACTTGAACCAGCAGACAGTTGGTGATGTATGGATAATATGCGTAGGAGTAGTCTTGTCCCATTGTAGTTTCATTAACCAGAGGGACATGAATTTTTTTTAAATATTTGAATTCAACTGACTTCACTCCGTTCACAACAGTTATCTTCATATCGTAGTTTTTCAGACACCAGCGCTATTGTGGTAGGTTTTTGAACCTCTATTTTCAGCAAATAGTAGGACACTTTTTCAACTTTCGGCCCTTAAAAGATGGTTCTCCTTGTACTCTACACTGGAGGTGGCAAATGTATCATTTTTGCGATTGGAACATTTGCATCTTGATCACTGAAATGTTCCGAAACACTGATATGTTTTATTTGGATCGTCGACTCAAAAGATATAAAATACAGAATGTTCCGAATACATTAAGTTGCGTCGCAGACGTTAATTACTGACTGAGTCAGTGAAATGTTATGGGGTAACAATGCTGAATAATATAAGTGCTTAGGTTATTTATTGTGTACCGTAATAAGATTGTATATAAAATCGATCCTCCTTCATACTTTAACAAAAATGTCATTATGTCAATTCATTATTTACAAAAATTTCCATTTACACAAAAGAGCAATGTTTATGTACAAAGAATTCTCTCGTAAAGTCTCATAACTCTAACTTTATGATGAAAAGGAAGAGAGTTAGTCACAATAATCACTACGTAAAGAAATCCTAAACAGAACTCTACTGAGTTCATATGTTTTTATAAACAGGCGCTAATGAACATAAACAATTTGAAAAATGCCGCATCAACGTAAAATGACAACTTGTTAGTGCAAACATTACATACAAAAAACAACCGTATAGTATTTGATACGTAAGCGCCTTAGTGATCATTTTTAAGTAAATCATTGTCTTAATCTGTCTCTCTCGCTCGAGGCTCAGTCGCCTCGCAAGCGACGCGTCTCGCAAAGTAGACTTGTGTAAGTAATGCGATTGTTGCATTACGCGTCATATAACCCGACCGCGTACTGTAGCATTACACATGACTCGACCAAATCAAAAATGGCACATGACAGTCAAACATGACACGCAGGGCTTTCTTCGGTGTCCGTATTATCTTGTTAATTTTCGCTGTGTGTAAGCGAGAAGGAGCAAGCGGCGGTCGGCTGCTTAAGGAATAAGTGAATTTAGACTTAGAACCATATTATTCATGTATTAATGTTAATGTTTTTTAACAGCGCGGACCGCCTAGTGATATTTAAATTATGCATCTCGTACTTTATGACTTTATTGCCCAAATATTCACACGCTATTCAATTTTTTGTTTTTTACGTCTCCTGCTTTCTATATCACTTTCTTGAATGTCTAAAGACAAAAAAACTATTACAATTATTATTAGTTGTAGTTAAAAATGCTAATACCATGTAAATAAAAACAAAACCGTTAGGTATTTAAAAAAACATAATGTAAAACAAATAAAAAAAAACCACAATCACTGTAAATAAAATCGATTTTTAAATATGCCAATATTCATAGTGGTCAATAATCAATATTGCTATCTATGTTTATTGTCAGTCATAAGCCCAGAATGCCATTTAGATTGAATAGTTCAGTAGATTGGGATAAAGTGTGAAGAAAAATCAACTTAATGAATATGATAACAAAATCAAGTGTTCATTCCAGCGCAGCGAGTAGCGAGGGCATTGCGTTTGGCAATTGTCACATCACGACGCAAGCATATCTTCTACAACGCGAGCATTTCATTACAATAGCCATCCTGTGTAGTGTCATTTCGCGTCATGTTTGGAGTCATGGTATAAAGTAACATTCCTCGGTACGAAATGTAATGTCATTTTACATCACTTTAAAACGCACTGTTTTGCGCATCTCTAGCGCAAAGAGCAAAGTAATGTTTCACTGGTTCAGATCCAAATGATACATTTGAAACATTGTTACTGATCCAATCTTTTGAATCACTTCAGTGATTCGGATCAGTGAGTTGTTTCCGTAAAGAGATACACAAGCCTATCTACACTCCATAGACCAAACCAACCTCTTGGTAGAGAGTAATTGTGTTCTGTGAAACCAACCGAAGCCAACCCATTAGTTAATCTGTGGCACTAATTTAAAAAAAAAGTTTACCGTGGAATACTCAACTAAATAAATTTTCATCATTTTCTTTTAATTCTATAGTTTTTTATTCCCACGAGTTCTATGAATGCAAGTATTTTTTTCAAATACCTCATTTGTGTATAATTTTTTATAATTATGACTTCTTATATTGAGATGAGTTTAGAAGATATTATACAAAAAAAGAAAAGAGAAAATTCCAGGTAAATAAAATAGTGGAAGGTATAGTTATGTATATTTTTCAATTAAAATCTAAATAGGAAGTGTGAGAAACAGTTTATAAATTACGACGTAGTGGCGGCGAAATAGTCCACCCCATGTCTTCCTATGGCTGAGGCGACAGAGGGAATCTGATAGGATACGATTAGCAGCATTATTCTAATAGCAATTAATAATCAATAAAAATATCAAACAGCAGTAGGCTTTGTAAGGCCTAGGTCCAGCAGTAAATTGAACTGACTGATAGAGAAAATTTCCTTTAGTCCTATGGTACGTCGACAATGTACAAAAATAAAACCTATTAAAAGAGAAATTGTTATTGAAATTAATAAACAAGCCTTATTTATTACTCGCTCCTTAGGGTGAATTAAACTTATAATTTTTTTATTTATATTATAAATTGGTTACTTGAATCAAAAGGGCTGTAGAAATTTAGGGAAGAGTGGGTGATTGTTAATTTCATAATAGGCGAGTGATCTATTTTATTCATTCATTCATATAGATTACCTTTTGGGGGGATACTTGCCATAGTTGCCATGCTTAGTAGGTGGATTGGCAACTGCAGCTTTTTATTATTTTGAGTTGTTATTAGGAAGTTGTTGCTGCCCATCTCTTGTTTCATTTCCTCTGTCGCTTATTACAACACTCACAGATGGAGATAGGGTATTCTGTTATTGAATAAAACTAAGTTAAGTATTTTTTATATCCACAATTTATACCTACATAAAAACAATAGACAAAATAATAAATTTTATACATATAAATAAACTTTATTTAATTAATATTAAATTGAAAGGTAGAAAATTAGAATCGTTTGGCAGGAGGAGGGGGCAGGGGTTGAGGGGAGGGGAAGAGGGAGTGTCCCCTTACTCCCGACACCAATCCCATTAAAAGGTAATACACAGTTTTTGAGAAAAATCAAAAAGAATATCCCATAGACCTAACCTGAAAATAACATTTATCGTCTCCAGCAGGAGGGGGGAAGTGGGTAGCAGAAGTGTGCCCTATCAGGGAAAGCCCCTCTACCCGTCCCTCGTTGCGGATAAGTATAGTTTATTAGTAATGTTTTTCTTGTAAAATCATAACCTCACCTTTTTACACTGGAATATTGACCCAAAGTTACTTTAACGATAATAATGCAAACATCGTACGAGACAAGCACCATCCATGGAAAACAGCATTGGTGACACCCATATTTAAAAAAGGTAGCAAACTAGAACCAACCAATTACAGACCCATCAGTCTGACCAGTGTAGTCTGCAAGGTTATGGAGAAAATTATAGTCAAGCATATTAGAAACTTTCTCTCCAACCACAAAGTTATCCCTAAACAGCAACATGGTTTTTGTTCACATCGTTCCACAATTTCCAATTTATTATTATACCTACCATCATGAACCAAACACTTTAATGAGAGAGAGCCTATTGACGTAATTTATCTTGACTACGAAAAGGCCTTCGATAAAGTCCCTACAAGAAAACTCCTCCAGAAACTGGAATGCGTAGGAATACATGGAAAACTACTGGCTTGGATCAAGTCTTTTTTGCGTGGGAGAACTCACTACAAGTAAGAATTGGTGAAACAAAGTCTGATCACATAGATCACATCACATAGTGGAGTGCCACAGGGTTCCATTCTAGGGCCTGTATTGTACATTATTAATACTTTTGACCTTCCCCTTTGCCTACAGTGTAATGTCAGCATATTTGCAGATGATATTAAAATATTTGCAAATCCACTAATAGACTACGACCGCCTTCAGGATGATCTAAATAAAATAGCTATTTGGTCCAAGAAATGGCTTATAAATCTCAATGCTTCAATATGTACAATATTACACATAGGAAACCGTAAACTTGCAGAAGACTTAAAGTGGGAAGAGCATATATCAACAATTATTAAGAAAGCTAAGGGAACAATCTACCTCGTGAGAAAAGCTTTCGCTGTCCTAACACCGGAAATGATGCTTAAGATCCACAAAACATTTATCAGGCCAATATTACAATACAATACAATAACTTTATTTCAGGCATCAAGGACTTTAAAATTAAGAACATTGGCCCATAGCAATATATACCTTAACCTAAATATATATATAAAATATAGACATAACACTATAATAAATATATATAAAATATAATATAATATAAAAAAATATTAGAATACGCATTTCAAGTCTGGAATTCATACTTTATCAAGGACATTGAAGCTTTGGAAAAAGTACAGCGTAACTTTACTAAAGTACCACGGCTATTGAAACGGCAGTCTTATGAAGAATGTTTGAAAGTTTACAACATTAAAAAGTCGCAGGGACCGAAGTGATCTAATTGAGACCTTTAAGATCTTAAATGGGCATTACGACATTGAGGAGTTTGACAAATTGTTTATTCGTAATGAAAACTCTCACTTCAGAGGCCACCATCTTAAGCTATGTACCAGCTTTTCAAACAGAACCCCCACAAGCACTTCATTTGTAACCGTGTAGTCACCGAGTGGAATAAGCTTCCAGAGAACGTAGTCTCAGCTCAAAACGTGAACCAATTCAAAAATAGATTAGATAATCACTTTCTGAACTGCAAAAGAATAACTAATGGACAAAAACAGGATACAGGCATTATCAGTTGTCTCAACTGCCTGCCTGTTAATATAATAATAAAAAGGCTTCGGCGCTGCGGAAAGTGCAGCCCCTTCGCCCTTGCGTAGCGAATCACAGGCACCCATGCTCACCTCCGCAGCTTCGGCTTATTGGTCGCCTTCGGTGATCAGCCTCAGCCACTACGGCTCGCACATGTGCCTGCGATTTGCTACAGCGGTCGGGGGCTGCTCTCCCTCCGTGCCTACGGCTTTTACAAGAACACTAGGAGTAGGGGAGACAAGGCTACCTGGAGTCTGGGCATGCTAGTTTAATTTTATTACAGATTCGATCATATCAGAAACAGAAACTTTTTTATTCAATATAGATTATAAATAATACTTATTGAAAGTCACTCTTTTGTATAATTTACCACTGGTTCGAAAAAAACCTCTGTCCTGGTAAGAACCAGCAAGAAACCCAGCAGGACTTTTTTTTTAAATAACAGCTTACAATCATGTATGTTACACAAATTAACAACACAACAAATTATAAATAGCTTGGTAGCGATCACCTCATTTCCAGGGGTTATTATCATCTATAAATTCTTTAATACTATAATAACCCTTTTTATACAAACTTACTTTAATAAAGTTTTTGAACTTTGAGCAGGTCAAATTTTGTATATTTTCTGGAATTTTGTTGTAAAAGCGTATACATCGCCCCAAGAATGAATTACTGACTCGATGGAGTCGAGTAACTGGTACTACTAGCTCTTGTCTGTTCCTAGTATTTACAGAATGAATATCACTTATTTTTGTAAAACTACTTTTATTTTTGTGTACGTACATTACATTTTCATAAATGTATTGAGAGGCCAAAGTTAATATATTAATTTCCTTAAATTTTTGTCGCAGCGACTCTTTAGGCTTTAAATCATAAATTGCTCTGTAAGAGGGCCACTCTTCTGTAAAACAAATATAATTTCAGTGTCAGCTGCATGTCCCCATAACAAAATACCATACGACATTATGCTATGGAAATAGCTAAAGTAAACTAGTCTAGCTGTTTCAACACTAGTTAGACTTCTAATCTTTTTTACGGCATATGCTGCAGAACTAAGCCTGCTTGCTAGTTTTGATATACGGGGCTCCATTGAAGCTTCGCGTCTAGTGTGATTCCAAGAAAAATGTTGGTATCTACAAGACTCAGTTTCTCCCCATTTAAAATTACATTAGTATTTAATTGTTTGACATTTGGAGTCATAAATTTCATACATTTCGTTGTCATAGATATCTTATCTATAAAGTTCGGTTGCCTTCACTCCCAAAACAACCTTCTAACCTATTACAACTGAAATTATTTCTGGGTGTTCAAGTATTTCTGGGCAGTTTTAAACAATTCAGAAATAAAACAGTATATTATAATCATTTCTTTATTGTCTGTAAACATAATTTTTTTATTAATTCCTCAAAAGGATCTCTTTTATTCCTTATAATTTCTCTTCTCCATAAATATTCATATATCAAGTCGGTAAAATTTTCTCTATTAATATAGTTGCCTTTAGCGAAATATCTCTTGACAGAGAGTATAGACAATAGAATAATGTGACACTAGTCGTACATCCTTGTCCCACTTACACAAAATTCTGTATGCTATCCAGCTTTCACAGTAATTTTTCCATGTTTTACACATTTTAGGTTAGAATAGTTTTTATTTATTTTTTCGATAATGGTGCATTACCTTTTAATGTGAGTGGTATTATTATAATCGGGGACCAAATCTCTACCAAATAAAACACTTTACTCCGCCAAATTCGTGCCATACGATTCTAAATCCAACCCAAATGAAACGCATAAAATTGATATATATTTATTCATATATTTATTCTGAGACATCAGCTTCACTGCTTTTTTCCTGTAAATTTGTTACATACTACAAAATGTTCTCCCCACTCTCCGAAAATGGCTTGTTTCAAGTTGATGTCCTTTTGATCTACCATTTTCCACACCTTTAATCCAGAACTTTTTGGTAGCATTGTTGATTGATTTATGAAGTGCTTCAACATTGACTATCTTAAATGATTGTTGGTAGCAATATGAGTTCAATTTGATTATATTAATATGGTGGCAGTTCTATAACTTCATTACTATGTTTTTTTACCAAGATATCTTTCTGGGCTTTCTTTATTTAACTTTCTTCAACAATTCTTTCTTTATTTCATTAATAGAGAATAATTTTTTTTATTATATTGTAATAGGCGAGCAGCGCTAACTTGTGTCTTCTGGGGATTGAACTGGACTAGATTTAGTCTGAATCCGAGACTTTGTTGGACATAGTCTCGATTTAAGACAAGTTTGTTCCGGTACTCGGCGACGTTTTCCCGAGAAATACTGGCACGGCTGGTGTATAGAGCATCACCAGTGCTGTCATTCAAATAGCAATGTATATTACCGGTTTGTAAGATATCATTGATATGCAGAAGAAACAGCGTTGGTGATAGCATGCAGCCTTATGGAACACCAGCGTTAATAGACTTGTAATCGGAACACGCACTGTCTACTACGAACTTGATGCTCCGATCAGCTAGAAAACTGGTGATCCAATTGCACAATTTCTCGGGAAGCCCATAGAAAGAAAGCTTCAAAAGAAGCGCTTTGTGCCAGACCCGATCGAAGGCCTTCGCTATCTCCAAACTAACGGCCAATGCCTCCCCATTGGACTCGATTGCCTGTGCCCATCTATGTCTTATGTAAACAAGAAGGTCACCAGCTGAGCGACCTGACGGAAACCGTACTGGCAGTCACTAATCAGCTGGTGCTCCTCAAGGTACCGCATGAGCTGGCAGTTAATAATGGAGTCCATTATTTTCGAGAACAATGAGGTGATGGCGATAGGCCTGTAATGGGACGGATCAGAGCTGTTACCTTTTTTAGGGATCGGGTGCACGAAAGCTTTGTTTCCATGAATTCGGGGCAACGTCTAAGGAGTAGGAGTACCGAAACAGACGCGTTAGAACTGGTGCCAACTCTGGAGCGCATGTCCTCAGCATAATTGGCGGGATTCCGTTAGGCCCACTCGACTTGTGGATGTCCAGGGAGAGGAATGCTTTGCGTATTGAGCACTGTGTGAATCGCATATCAGGCATAGAGCACTCACATCGCGGGATGGTTGGTGGTGTGTTGCCCCCGTCATCAAGAGTCGAGTTGGACGCGAAAAGGGAGCCTAAAAAGTCGGCGTTATCTTTTGCGGCGTGGGCCAGTGAGTCATTCTACCTGTGCAGAAATGGTAGTGATGGCCTACAGAAATTCCCTTGGACAGCCTTGGCGAGAGACCACAATGCACGGGTTCCCGAAGGAAGGCGAACTAGTTTCCTGCTAATTCTGCTTATGTGCTCTGACTTTGCCTTGGCAATAACTCTTTTGAAGGACCTGGCGGCGAAGTTATACTTCTTTTTAAGCATGCTGGTGTTTACATCCCGAGCCGCCGAAGCCTCAGCCCAGGCCTGGTAACACCTGCTTACTGCGTAATGCAATCTTACAGGAGCAACCAAACCAAGGTTGAGATCTGCCACCGATGGGTAACACAGATGATAGAATAAATAGTTTCATTCCCTATAGCATCGCATCGGTGACAGAGTCAACAACGGCGCTGGGATCTTCCGGCGAGAAGCAAACCCGCCTGTGTAGGATGCAAAGAAACACCGCATTCCGTCCCAATCCGCCCACTTGTAATGCCAAACACGGCGGCAACTTGCAGAACGCGACTGAGGGGAGAGCGTGAGCGTGAGTCAGCAGAAGGTCCAACAGGGAAGGTGTGATCCTCCACATCTGGAATCCGCATAGGCGAAGTAACCAGTTGTGTCAGACCATATGCCAAGGCAAAGTCATAAACAGATCTCCCCGCATGATTGGTTAAACATGAACCGAGCCATTCATCTCTACGGATGGGATTTATTGTAGCAAGAAATATTTAGTCATTTGGATGTGGTCGATGAGTCTGTCTGTGTCGGTATTACCACTATGGGACCTATATAGGCACTCGTAGACGCGGGGATGGTCGTCGCTGTCTACGCGCAGCCAAAGGATGGACAGATCCCTACCTTCAAGACTGCCGAGGCGTCGAGAACAGATATACTCTCTGAGGTATATGCAAACTCTAGCCCGGGGCACAAAGAAGTTTACTTTTTATAGGCTATGGGTGACAAACGAGCACACAGTCCACCTGATGGTAAGTGGTTGCTGCGGCCCATAGACATCTACATCTATCCTCTATTAAAAATCCAAATGCAGATGCGTTGTCACCCGTGAGGACTAAGATGGAATGCCTCATTTCCAGTAAAAAGGGCCTCCAGCCACCTGCACTCACCAAGCGAAACGCAGAGGTAAACCTCTACTTCACGCTGGTTTTCTGTGAGGTTGTGGCATCACCCCGGTTGTACCCCGGGTAGGACAGGTACGAAGTATCAGCCGGAGAGGACACCTGCGTCTCGGCCAAAAAGAGCAAGGCCGGCTTCGCCGTTAAGGTTTCAGTGAAGTCCCCTGATGTTGCAGAAGTCCATGGATAGCGTGGCAGCTGTCGCCATTGTTTTATCGCTCTGTTTGCCCTGTGCAGTGTTAGTATAGAGCGGGATTTTTGCCCCCCCCCCCCCCCCCCCCCCTAGAATACGCGAGGCAGCCTGAGCACTCACGCTCAGAAACTAGAGGATAGCTTGACCGTGGATGCTCAGTGAGAGATTCTCCATTACCTGGGGTGCTGGTACCCTCCTGGGGTATTCCTTTCTTTTTAAATTCCACTACCATGTTATGGTGGCGGTGGGCCCTCCGGCCACCTGCACTAACCAAGCGAAATGCAGAAGAATAGCTTTGAATATTAATTTTCTTTGTGGAAGATTTTGTTCTTTATTCCATTTCAATGGAGTGGTAGCTAGCTGGTCTTATTAAGTACAATGACTCGTCGTTCTTTTACATTTAGAAATCAGTAAACCATTTTATGTATGTCTGACAGTCTATTTCAGTATGGTAGTCAAGAACCATGAGCTCAACAGTCTTAAAGATCAATTTGCTTCTGACACAAAATCATTTTCTGTGGAGTTAGCATTATTTTCAACCACCTACATCATTTTTTTCAAGCCGCATGCATTTTCTGAATGGTTTTTCTTCATCCACGTTGTCACAGTAACATTGTGGCTGTTGGTGTTAGGTATTTTAAATATATCCTTACATGAAAAATACATTATATTACAAGTATATCAGTTCTTTCCATTATTTTTTTTTTCAATGCAGTCTTTCTGCAAAATCAGGCAGACGATCAGTTCAAAGTATTGTTCAAAGATTTTGGTCACTGTTAGATATAGATATAGGTTAGAATTCTGCTTTGTCATTTGTTTGTAGAAGACAAAAAAGATTTATGCCATGATGATAACAACTGTGTACTAATATTACATATTTTTGAATTTTTTGGAAAGAAGGTCAAGCTATGAAATTAAATGAAAAGGTTTATGATTTATTAACAAAAATCAATAAGTATTCCATTTCATTACAAATATTATACATTAATTTTAAGATTTACTTATTACATGTTTAACTATTGTTATGCTTTATTAAAGGAATAAAAGCAAAATGAAGAAACCGTTACCTCCTCCGAAACAAGCACCTGTTCAAAAGTTGAAAATAATAGATGCTCGCAATAAAATTATATCTAAGAAGAGGACACAAATAACTGATGCTAGAGAAAAATTAGCTGAACTTGCAAAGCAAAAGGATGCTCGATTAAAGTTACAACAGTTAAGGGAAAGAAGAGTGAGTGTGTGATATTATATCGGCTGTACAATTGTGTAACTTTGGTGGTAATTGTATGCCATTAGAAATTACTCTGTAATTGCATTTTTTTATTATGATTATTTGTTGTAACCTAAAGTTTTATATTTATATAATAAAAAGACATAAGGTTTAAAATAGACACTGATACATTTACATAATACAATCAAAACAAATGTCCAAAGTGTAAACAAAGCCTACCATAATTCCCATCAGAGTTACACAATCATACTCCACAACAGGTTGTAACCTATGAAATAATCATATATACAATCTTAAAAACAGGAGAAAGCTATCAATTCAATTTTATGTTCTTTTTTAATTTCTTATGTTGCTCAATTTTCTTTAAGTTTCCTTAAGGTGATATTTTATTTACTAATTAATATATCGATTATGCTTCCAGTGCGATCCCATATAAATTTTAATATGTTCAGATTATAACTAAATAGAATAAGATCTACTATAAAAGTTTAAACACTCAGTTTGATTGAAGGACAGACTGTTTTAAAAAAAATCAATAATTGAAGTCAATTATAATTCTTGTGTATGAAAACAATCTGTCTTAATGTTTAAACATTCATGATAGATCTTATTATTTCTAGTTTAACCCTAAGCTAAAGAAACATAAGCATTTTTTGTAATACTTATGAAATGACTTTTAGCTATGTCAAAACTACAATTTTTATGTTTGGAATGGATCTGTGGTGCATTGGTGATAACTTTGTAATGGTCCCTGAAATGGTCAATTATGATCGTTATTGTTTACTTAATTTAATATTTCGAATTGTGATTGAATTTCCAATTGAAGGTGTATCATTTGCGCACGCCTCTCACTTTCCAACACAAACTGTGTTGGAATGTCACGTGCACTACACTTAAAAAAGAGTCCCCTAAACAGTCAATAGTAATTGTCAATATGCATCAATGCATAATACTCATCTATGTAATCAATGTTCCTGCATTACTTCATGCCATTAAAGCAATTTATAATATTGCTATGGCATTGATGCCATATTAATGGGTAGAGGATTCTCCTATTCCGCCACTTACCATGGCTTTACAAATATTAAAAATTACAGACCTGTAACATCAAAGGAAACAATTTGGATACTGTATACACAAAATTGCCTTAGTCAAATATGTTAGAAGTCTATTGTCATAGTAGTAATAAATTCATGATTTTTTTTTATTATTACCCTATGTCTAGAATAATAAATAGATAATTTATTATTTGTATGTGTCAGTTTTATTAATTATTTAGATGGTTATCATAGGTGAATGAAATTTGGATAATCATGAATGGCGGTTACCTTACTATAGGTGAGGCTTAGAGGCCAGAATTTGATTTAAGTTGTTAGTTATGGTGGGGGGGTTAATTGATATGATTGTTTGATGATTGTTCAATTTCAACAATCATGTAATACTTTTGATTAAAAATAAACTAATTGACTCCTTATACTTACAGCAAGCTGTCCCCAAAGTTCAAGAAGGTCAAGTTTTTCATCGTAGGGAGCCATTTTTAAAAACAATACCTAGAAAAGAAAGAGGTAAAGTTTAAGCTTATAATCCTTAATTTACATAAATTACTTATAATTAATTACTTTAAAATGAATTACCTCTATTTTTAAAGATTTTAAGTATTACTTTTAATTTTTGCAGTTTTTGTGGATCCATCTAGGCAGGTTATAAGACAACCTCTTTCTCACAATAAAGCCTCAACAAGGCGCCAAATAAATAATACCAGTAACAAGATAATTACAGATAATCGCACTGTTGGATCTCGTTCTTTGAGTACGTTTGCTAAAAATTATTGTGTCTTTCGTTTTATTACACAGTGAAATTGACAAATTCTGTACTTAAATTTCTTATTTCAGTTAGCTCTGCCCCATTAAAACCTATACTTCGTACGGTTGAAAATGATATTGAAATAATTGATGAGCCTATGGAAGACGACCATATTTTTAGAAAAACCTCCACATCAAATCGGAAGGCAAGCTTACAGTTAAAGATAATTGCCCATAATCACGATTTACGGCATAACAGAAATTCGACAATTCACAGGTTATAGTTTAAATTAATTAGCACAAATACTTAACTAGTAACATGTCCTTATCTAAGAAATTGCCATTTTCGAATAGTTATAATATGTTCAGGCTTTAAATTAAAAATGAGATGTACATTTTTTTCCACTATTTGTTTTTTCTTTAAATATAACTTTATCTGCATTTATGAAAATAATGAAAATTTTTCATTATTTTCGAATCCTATGAGTTAGTTTGCGGCACGATGTGTATGGACGACGTAGTGAACGCACGTGCGATTTTGATTTGATCTCTTGCATTCGGAAAACTGGGACCTCAACAACAAGCCTCAAATTATTAAGTGTTAAATGGAGGAAGACTCGGCAGTTGTGCTACCTCTAATGTAACTAATAAAACGAAAATGTCGGAAACTCGACACACAAATTAGGGGAAGCAGATGGTAATCGGAAACCTCACAGAATACCAGCGAAAATAGCACTTTAACGCTAGGTAGAGAACCGGAGACCTTTTTTTACTGGAAATGAGGCATTCCATCTTAGTCCTCACGGGTGACAACGCATCTGCATTTTGATTTGTAATAGAGGATAGATATCTATAGGCCGCAGCAACCACTTACCATCAGGTGGACTGTGATCGTTTGTCACCCTTATCTTATAAAAAAACCTTTCTTGCAATGATTAAACTCATACTGTGTCCTAAACGATTAACTCCAAAAGATCTACATGTGGTAGCATGGTGGGCCCTGGCTGGCATTATTTATTACAGCTTCTTGAGATCTGGCACAACAATCACTGCACGATATACTGTTAAGAATTTAGGTTGGTAATCCACAAGCTGGCTGTGAAACAAGCTTTTTAACACTTTCACTGTCTGTTTCTCAGACACAATGTAAGACAATAGCAATGACTTATATATAGTGCATCGAACAGCGAATGAGTTAAATTAAACAAATTTAAGGCTAATTTTCAACTCTAATGAGGTACTACAAAATGTCTGAAGAATTCATCGATTTCTATCTCCAAGATTTCTATAGCAGAGCCATCTAACTTTAATAAGACTAAATTTAATAAGAACATCAACAATAATGGCTCACACTTGGTTAAATTAAATACTTTTATTTAAAAAAAATCAATACTAATTGGTAATTTCATAGATGAGCATGTTTATATAATATAATATCTATGTCAACGACGAGAGCATAGACTTCAGAATACGGGCATACTCGGCCATCGCTACTATGTTGCGATGCCTGAGTTCGACCCTCAGTCCTAGCAAATTTTTCGAAACGCAATTTGTTAGTTGTTAGGTTTGATCGTCTTGTGGTTGTCACCATGTCTGTCAAGCTATATCTTAACCAATCTTCGGTCTAAAGTTATGAGTGTTACATAGCATTTGTAATTTACCAGCAGGCTATCATATCGCATGTTACAAATGATATTACAGAAGTGCTGTTTTGGAAAAAGATCCAAGTCCCCCAAGACCACCATCTATACTCAAGAAACGCCCTATGGCAGCGTTAAGAAATGAGAAAAAAGAAGAAAAAACAGAGAAGCCAGTTTTGGAATACAGGATAATTGTTAGTAATTTACGTAACACTGTCACAGGGGGTGATATTGAAGTAAGTATTGAATATTATATCATTAAATTCATAGTATTACATTTCTAGTTAATAATAATATTAAGATTTTTATTTCCAAAAGGTAGTACAACCAAATATTTGCAACTGAACGAAGAGATCTGTACCTCAGCATTCAGCGCCATATCGCGTCGCCCTTTTATTTTCCGAACTTGTAGCTTGAATATTTTTTACATATTTTTATCGGGTCGGACTTCTCGGCCTCCGCTGTTTAAACCTGACAGGGCTTATGAGCCAAAATAGAACTGTAAAGGTGCCCATTGACGATACGTCCATCAATCCAAATGGAGTGGACGTCTTCTAAAATCGTTTCGTGAATGTGAAAAACGTATGCCATTTGAATGGACGTGGCCCAGTTTTGGATTTCCAAACGAATTGAAATCCATTCATCCAAGCCAAATGAACGTCTTTCGCGGCCAACTGTCAATATCAAAAACGTGCGCTAGGCCATTTGGAAGCCGTCCGAATTGTCTGTGGTTGGGAAAACCACATTCATTATTTGTGTTTTTTGTCTTAGTTTCTGCTCTGGTGTTGACGGCGGTACAAGTGCTGGATCATAGCAGCTCTGTGGCAGTCTAATGAAACGCTTATACAAAATCCTACGGATTTAATTATATGTTAATATGTCTACGTCTGGACGTGACTTTGTATTAGAAGTAATTGAAAAATATAAATCGCATCCAAGTTTCTAGCAAGTGAAACTTTCTTATTGTCACGACAGGGAAAAGAGAAATGCAATGCATGGTTTTGTTGGCGTTGTTTGTTTTGAACTTTCCAACCACCCTTTTTCTTACGTTTTTTTTTTGTCTTTTTATCGAAATACACAAATACACAGCATGCAACGTTCGAAGTGACGGCGCGTACGTCCAAATGGAGGTATAGTCAATGTGCCTTCAATTTGGAGTACTTCCATTAGGAAGTATTCCATTTAGAAGCATTCCAAAAAGACGTATTGTCAATGAGCACCTTTAAAGTTTAAACCTGTTTGATAATTTTTCGCATGTAATATTCGCCTGCAAACCTCTCACGTAAGAAAGACAAGAATATAAAATTAGTAAAAGTAAAGTAATAGCAGTGGAACGTAAACACGCAGTTTGTTAATTAATAGCATGTTTACGTCACATTGCTATAGGCCTCCTGCGGATTACAAAGCAGTAAGTCAGCCACGCTTCTGCAGTGCGTTTCGGCGTACTTCATATTTCTTTGAAATATTTTAGTTTCTAGACGCTTAGGTTTCGTCACGTTTTATTTTACTTTCCTGCACGTGACAAGTCAGTACTTAATATTACCGTTAACTGGCAATAATTTTGTGCCGGCGGTAATCGAACAACAGTTGCTCGCTTGCTACCATCAAAGAGAATATAATCATTACGGTTAGCTACCATAGCTAATTCCTGAGTTACCAGTTTTCAAAATAAAGAGGTTCTTAATTCGGCGTAAGATTTCATTTTGAAAGTCAATGAGCCTGATTTTATAGCAACCATATAGTGCTCAAGTCTTTTAACAGTGGTAGAGCTAAGCGGCAGCTTTTGCTGTCGCACGGATGGGCCAGCTGGAACGGGGTGGTACCACGACCTCACAGAATACCGGCGTGAAGTAGAGGTTTACCTCTGCGTTCCGCTTGGTGAGTGCAGGTGGCCGGAGGCCCAATTCCCCCCCCCCCCCCCCATCAACATGGTAGTGGAATTGAACAGAAGACTACCCCAGGAGGGTACCAGCACCCTTGGAGAATCCCTCGCTGAGCATCCACGACCAAACCACTCCACTCCTGGGCGTGGGTGCTCAGGCTGCCCCGCGTATTCTGGGGGGGGCAAAATTCCGCTCGCGACTAATACTGCTCGGGGCAAGCTGAGCAATAAGACCAAGGCGACCCCTTTCACGCTATCCGTGAATTTCTGCAATGTCAGGGGACTTCATTCAAACCTTCAACCGGTAACGCCGTCGACTACCATCTGGAGATGGCAAAGCCAGCCTTGCTCTTTATGACTGAGACACAGGTGTCCTCACCGGCTGATACTTCGTATCACTCCTACCCGGGGTACAACCCCTTTCACGCTATCCGTGAATTTCTGCAATGTCAGGGGACTTCATTCAAACCTTCAACCGGTAACGCCGTCGACTACCATCTGGAGATGGCAAAGCCGGCCTTGCTCTTTATGACTGAGACACAGGTGTCCTCACCGGCTGATACTTCGTATCACTCCTACCCGGGGTACAAATTAGAACACTCCTTTGTGCCCCGGGCTGGAGTTTGCGTGTACGTTAGAAAAGACATCTGCTTTTGACGCCTCGGCAGTTTTGAAGGTACGGACCTGTCCAACCTATGGCTACGCATAGACAGCGACGACCATCCCCGCGTCTACAGGTGCCTCTATAGGTCCCATAGCGGTAATGCCGACACAGACCGACTCATCGACCACGTCCAAATGGCTGCAGACTCCGTGCTACAACAGGTCCCATCCGCAGAGATCGTGATACTCGGTGATTTTAACGCCCACCACGCTGAATGGCTTGGTTCTCGTTTAACCGATCATGCGGGTAGATCTGTCTATGACTTTGCTTTGGCATATGGTCTAACACAACAGGTTACTTCGCCTCCGCGGATCCCAGATGTGGAGGATCATGTACCTTCCCTGTTGGACCTTCTGCTGACCTCTCATCCGGACGGATATCAGTTCTCCGTCGATGCCCCACTGGGCTCTTCGGACCATTGTCTGATCCGGAGTACGGTGCCACTCACGCTCCCATCGCAGTTGCGATCTGCAGCTTGCCGCCGTGTTTGGCACTGTAGGTCGGCCGATTGGGACGGGATGCGGTCTTTTTTTTGCATCCTACCCTTGGGGGCGGGTTTGCTTCTCGCCGGAAGATACCAGCGTTGTTGCCGATTCTGTTGCTGATGTGGTACTACAGGGTATGGAACTTTTTATTCCATCCTCTGTGGTGCCCATCGGATGCAAATCCCAGCCATGGTTTGGTCGCTCCTGTAAACTAGCATCACGCTATAAGCAGGAGTGCTACCAGGCCTGGGCTGACGCATCAACGTCCCGGGATGTAAACACCAGCGCTCTTAAAAAGAAGTACAATTCCGCCTCCAAGTCCTTCAAAAGTGTCATTGCCAAGGCAAAGTCAGAGCACATCGGCAGAATTGGCGAGAAACTAGGTCCCCTCCCTTCGGGAACACGTGCATTCTAGTCTCTCGCCAAGGCTGTCCAAGGGAACTTCTGTCAGCCATCTCTGCCATCTCTGCACAGGATGGACGACTCACTGGCCCATGACGCAAAGGAGAAAGCCGATCTGCTAGGCTCTCTTTTTGCTTCCAACTCGACTCTAGATGACGGGGAGAACACACCGCCGAACATCCCGCGGTGTGAGTGCTCCATGCGGGAAGTGCTGTTTACACAGCGCTTGGTGCGTAAATCACTCCTCTCCCTGGACGTCAACAAGTCGATTGGGCCTGATGGAGTCCCACCTATTGTGCTGAAGACGTGTGCTCCGGAGTCGGCACCGGTTTTAACGCGTCTTTTTCGGTACTCCTATTCCCTAGGCGTAGTCCCGGACTCATGGAAGACAGCTTTGGTGCACCCGATCCCTAAAAAAGGCGACCGCTCAGATCCGTCCAACTACAGGCCTATCGCCATCACCTCCTTGTTCTCCAAAGTAATGGAAACGATTATTAACAGCCAGCTCATGCGGTACCTTGAGAATCACCAGCTGATTAGTGACCGCCAGTACGGTTTCTGATCGGATCTTCTGGTCTACCTGACCCATAGATGGGCGGAGGCAGTGAAGTCCAAGGGGGAGGCGTTGGCCGTTAGTTTGGACATAGCGAAGGCTTTCGATCGGGTTTGGCATAAAGCGCTTCTTTCGAAGCTGCCTTCCTATGGGCTTCCCGAGAAATTGTGCAATTGGATCACCAGCTTTCTTGCAGATCGGAGCATCAAGGTCGTAGTAGACGGTGCATGCTCCGATTACAAGCCCATTAACGCTGGTGTTCCACAAGGCTGCGTGCTATCACCAACGCTGTTTCTTCTGCATATCAATGATATGTTGCAAACCAGTAACATTCATTGCTATGCAGACTTGTATCGCGTCTCCCAAGGCCAAGGAAGGTTTTAAACATGTCCTAAAAAGTTAGATGTGCTAGTCCTGTCAAATAAAGGTCTATACTTAGCTCCATATCTTTCTCCCCCTGTCTATGGAATGGATTTTGGAAAACGTGCGCAAGAATCAAACAATTTATTTCCCCAGTCATTCATTATTCCATCGTTGAACATCACAGCAATCAGAAGGAGTGTTTACTACGTTATATTTACAATGCTTAAATCGAGGATTTCCTAAGTTAAAAAGCTTTTAGCACTTCTTTCTCCGCTGCATGCATATTTGTCAAGCACAAAGTAGACGTGTTACATTCGGTGTACAAACAGTTACTCCAAGAAGGATCCAGATTATAATGTAAAATGTCCCAAAAACATGGATCTTTAATAAAAGAGTATCCAAGTTACTACCTAAGACTTATTATTACTAGTTTACACATGGTAGGACCAAAGTCAAACCTGGGCTTATAATTAAAAAAATGTATTTCTGAGTTTTTTTTATCTTCAAAATTACCATTTATTTTACAGATATACCTTTGACCTCGAGATAAGTATAGTAAAAAATTTCAACCAAATATAATCAGAATAAATAAAAGGAAGAACAACTTATATGCGTTCATTGTTCCTCTTCTTCTTTCATATTTAGCGGCCTTTGTCATTCACTGCTGGTTATATTATTTGAATGAATTCTCTGCAATCGGTTGGTTGTCAGTTGTTTGTTGGAAAACAAAAAACTCCACATACGACTATGGTTGACATAAAGTAAAATGTTGGTACAATAATTTTCCTTACACCACTTAAACCTAAGTTGGGTTATTGTTGCCTGTAGAGTGCCCTATTATTGGTTTATAAGGGCAGATTATCAGATACGCAGAATTCAGCATTTAAAGAAAATTTTAAGCCATGCTGATTTTGAACCCGTTTGAGCATTGTTCATTTCGAAATCTTATTATGCTCGGTTTACGAGGGCGGCACTGAAAATTTCGGGAATCAAGGAAGTGACACAACATTACTATTTAAAAATGTATTTATTGCTTTTCGAAGTATTCTCCGCGAAATTTGACACATTTTTCCATACGATGGAACCAATTATTGAAGCAACCATTCCATTCGGAAGTTGGGGTTTCCAAAATGGCCGTTTTGTAGGCGTCCACAGCTTCTTCAGGCGATGAAAATCTCTGTCCACGCAATTTATTTATTTATTTTAGGGAAAGTATAGAAATGATTAGGGCTTAGGTCGGGGCTGTACGGCGGATGGTCTAATAATGCTATGTTTTCTTGCTCTAAAAACTCTTTTGTTCTGTGTGCGGTGTGAGAACTCGCATTGTCGTGATGGAGGATGATGCGGCGGTTGCAGTTCTCTTTACGGAGTTCAGAAACGACCTGTGGCAAACAAATGCTAGCTTACCATTCTGCATTAACCGTTCTTTGTCCCTCAAGAGGAATAGTCGTAACATGGCCGGTTTTGGAGACAAACGTGGCCACCATTTTTTTCCAACACTCCGTGAACGAACAATTTTTGTTGGCTTTAACTCATTTTCGAACACCCAAACTCGTGACTGGTTTTTTGTTTCGGGTTCGTACGCGTATATCCAGGATTCGTCACCTGATACGATGTTGTATACCTACAGCATTTGAGGATCCTGCGTGGAATCTTTCGAGAGCACCAAGTAACGCGAGCCGCTTTTTGCTCTTCACAGAGCGAATGCGGTATCCATCGGGAAAACAACTTTTTTACACCTAATTGTTCATGCAAGATTATTTGTATTTGACCCATGCCAATGTCTAAAGTTGCCTGAATTTCGCGGTATGTCACATGTCGATCTTCCTCAATCAGCTTACGCACAGCATCAACGTTTTCTTGGGTGACTGCAGTTGTTGGACGACCTTGACGGGGATCATCACTGAGCTTGACACGTCCACGTTGAAATTCAGCAAACCAGCGATAAATTGTGGTTTTGGATGGGGCTTCATCACCAAATGCAGAAATCATCCGGTCAACACACTTTTTTTGTGTTAAACCACTTCGAAAGTCATAATAAATCATCGCTTTTTAATTTTCTCGAGTCAATTCCATTTTCTCAACGACTAAACAAGTTTGACAAAACCTTTTGTTTTGACAAGACCGAGAATCTTTTTTTAAATAAATAAATGGTATTCGATTTTTAAAACCAAGGAGTTTTCAATTAAAAAGATTTTAATATGACAGGAACAGTGGAAATATTCCATTCCCGATACTTATAGTGCAGCCCTCGTATATCTTATAAGGGACATTTATATGGCCAAAAACGCATAAAATTATTTAACATTTATTTCATCTCCAAATGTCATAAAGTGGGCATAACAAAATGAGGCCAATATCTAATGATATACAAGCCGTTTTGTCTTGTTTATCGAGTTTAAACGGTCAACCTCTGGGTTTTGTTTATAAAATGAAAATACAATTATATTTTTTGGTTTTTACTTTGCTTGATTTCTAATTTGATTGATAGACAATAACCTGCACTAGTTAAAATACTACAAACCCTTAGCGTAGACCATTGCTATGCTGCGAGGGACTGTCCTAAAATTTGGACATTTAAACAAAATGGCAGGCCGCCGGAGCCGAGCGCATGCCGTTGTACCCCTCCCTTGCCTTCGCCCCTTGGTCGCGCGAGCGCCATTAGGACATTCAGTACTGATTATAGTATGTGCCATATCGATTGAGAAAAACGGACAATGACCTCAGATATGAGCCGAGTGTCAAAAGGCGTAACTTACAAAATCTCAATTTAGATGTGATAACAATATTTAAATATTGATATTATTCCCACTTCTAGGTCAGCACATATGTTTTGTTTTTTTGTTTCTTAAATAATATTGTCTGTGGTTCCTATAAACATAGTAAAATCTTACGGTACATCGCGAAAAATGTGTTATATTTTATATTTCAATTTATGGTAAGTAACGCAGCAATTCATTTAATAACAGTTTCATATTAAAAAAATATTTGAAGCAATATAATCACCATATTGAGCTTTTGCAAATTCATCCCTTTAAAATAAACAAAACGCGCGTTACGTCAGTTCGTTCTAAAAGAAACGTGACAATGGCAGCCAGAGATGCGTCACCTTTTTTGGGCCGGTCCGCCATTTTGTTTTCATTCGTGTTCGGATAGCGCTTGCGTGTGTACGTCTCGGGTAATTCATAGCATTCATTGCATTGTTTTAGTTGAGTTTTTACTGTTAAATTTGTTATATCGTTAAGTTTTTGTTTTTTGAATCTGTTATATTAGTTTTACTGTGACGGTCGTTACTAAATCGACATGAGTTCAGGAGAATTTGGTGAAGGACCCGGTCCTTCAACATCAAGTGGAAAGAGACGTCGCCGACCCATAATAAACGTAGCAGGTACGTACAAATAGGTACAAATGCGACGACGTAGCCTTTCTATTTCTTAAAGCGCTCTTTTTATGTGACCATGTGGTATTTATTTTCTAAAACAATATGTATTTATGTGATGTAGTACTATGGTAGTATATTTTTGTCATTTATTTACAGGCCCATCTTCTGGAGCACCTTTAACGTCACCAGTAAAAAAGAGAAAACCTACCACTTTGTCGGTCGGGGAACAAGAGATTATCATTAATGTATACAAATATGTCAAAAACACCTGGCCCGAAGACGTGTATCCTTCAAACGTTAATATGGTAGAAAAGGTTTCGGAGATCTCAGGAGTCAGCAAGAGCACTATATATCGCGTATTAAGCGTGTATAGAGATTCCCATAAAATACCAGAAAAGGGAATAATTAATAAAAGAAAAAAGTCTGTAATTGACAAGTTGGACGATTTTGATAAATCGGCTATAAGAGCGAAAGTGCATCAGTTCTTTCTTGCAGGAGAATTACCGACTTTAGACAAAATTTTGCTCAGTATAAATCAAGATGACCAGTTGCCAAACTTGAGCAAAACTTCCCTGCGACGTGTGTTGCGCCATTTAAAATTCAAATATATAAAGAGAAACAGAAAAAGTGGTCTAATAGATCGCCCAGAGATAGTTCTGTGGCGTACCAGATATTTGAGAGAAATACAAATATTAAGAAACGAGGGACGTAACATTTTTTACCTTGACGAAACATGGATTAACGCAGGTCATACTATGGGAAAGGTATGGGAAGACACCACAATTGAATCTTCTCGTCAATCACGGTTAGAAGGCTACTCTACTGGCGCGAAAGCCCCTTCGGGTAAAGGAAAGCGATTAATAGTTGTACACGTTGGCAATGAAAATGGCTTTTTGGAGGGATGTGATTGGGTATTTGAATCATCATCTACTGGTGACTACCATGAGAGTATGGACGCTCTCCATTTCGAGGACTGGTTTAGAAAAGTAATAGAAAAACTGCAAAGCGGCGATGTCATAGTTATGGATAACGCTAGTTACCACTCCAGACGTTTAGAAAAAACCCCAACAATGTCTTGGCGGAAACAAAATATGCAGGAATGGCTAGAATCTAAACAGATCGCATACGTGCCCTCGGACACAAAGACCCACTTAATGGAAAAAATAAAGGCAGTTAAAGATAACTATCGAAGTTACGTCACCGACGAGATGGCAAAAGAAAAAAGCATCACAGTGGTAAGGTTACCTCCTTATCACTGTGAGCTTAACCCCATTGAACTTGTGTGGGCAGATGTGAAAGGGTACGTTGCACGAAAAAATACAACTTTCAAGTTAAAAGATGTTAAAAATTTACTTAAAGATGGTTTAACTCAAATCACGCCAGATAAATGGAAAAACTGTGTTCAGCATGTCCTTAAGGTTGAACAAAAAATGCGTGGCATGGATGATAGAATTGACCAAACTGCAGATCGCTTTATAATTAATGTTACAGATAGTTCATCAAGTGAAGATACGAGTGATGATTGCACCGAATAAAAATAAAGTTCTTATATAATATTAAAAATTAAGTTTTATCTTTTGCATAAGTACGTACTTATTCGGTGTCGTTATCACTCGAATCTTTATATGTGTTATAAATTAATGTTTTTTGTTGTTAAATGAATAAAGTACTTTATAACAATAGATGATTTTTCTTCTACAGCGATCTTTCACATAACTTTTTAATAATAGTTAATAAATATATATTATATCAATCATTATAAAAAAATCATTATAAATAAAGAAAGTACTACATATAAAATGTGCCTATATATTGAAGGTTTGTAACCCCTGGTTAAACGACCGAAAGGTCATTGTCCGTTTTTCTCAATCGATTTGGCACATACTATAGTATGTTTGATCGGACGATAGTCCGATCTATACGATGCATCGATAATCACACTACGAAAATTAGACAATTCGGTCGCATCGCATGATAGCACGACCTTCAATAGGACATTCCGCAGATATGAGTATGTTTAAACGCACGGTCGCACAATCATTTTCATAGGACGTGCGAGCGATGGCAATAGGACAGCGCCTAAAATGTCCTAAAATTTGGATATACTAAGAATGCTTTTTAACAATTTTTCCTTTAACTGCTCCAAATAAACTTAAAAGCTTGTGTTACGAGTGATTAGAGGTAACGGTTGAATAATGGATTCGAACGTACGAATTTGGTATCACATTGCATTGGTTTGTAAAAAAAATTGTCTATTATCTTGTGAAACTTTTATTTGTACCAAAATGATTAACCATTTGGTGATAGTGTATGAGAATATATCATCCCGTCTCGTCTTGTAAGAGTTCACTGGAAGTTGCCAAAAAGAGCATGTGGTCCTTGAAGGATAGCTGTATAACCATTACGACCAGCAAAAATTACCGTACTAAGCGTGGTCATTACAGCAGCCTATATCAGCGCGGGGAAACACATGTTTAGCACAAGACTTATCGGGCGGATAACAAGGAGTATTAAAAAAAATCATGTTATAGTTTAAAATTAAATATCTTATTAATTTACGAACCTTATTGTTTAGGAATTATTCGGTGATGTTGGTGGAATGATAGAGTCACGTTTAGTACGTCCAGGAACAGCAGAAGTAATATACAACAGCATAGAAGATGCTCAGAGAGCAGTTGATTTATATCACAATCGACAGTTGGATGGACAACCAATGAACTGCCTCCTGGTAACACCACGTTCGACACCTACAAATATGCGGTGAGTTTTTACACTGTACGTATTAATATAAAAGCAGATGTGTACAGAAATGTGATTTTAAACTTAGTTTGGATTTCAATTATATTAATGTGGGAAAATCTTTGGTCCCTTTTACCTATTTAAAAAATATGGTTTACAGCATATAAATTATAAAATTTTGGATGCAAAATCTTAAATATTGCTTTCAGACAATTGAAAAGCTACTTCCAGATAAATAAATAAATAAAAAAAACCAGTTCAGACCCAATAGAAAAATTAAACCTTCAGAAAACTACACTTGGAAAGAATGAGACAAATGTAGATTATCGATAAGATAATTATTTGTAGTTTATTTATTATAATAATGTTAACCTGCCAAGCTTAAAAATTATTTTACATTTTATTCTACATACATATTATTACGTATTTAATATTTATACAACAACACAACACAAACACTCACGCCTGTCACCCAGAGGGGTAGGCAGAGACTACGGACTTCCATTTGGCGCGATCCTGACACACCTCTCTTGCCTCCTTTACATCCATATATCTACGCATACACGCTCGTCGGTTAAGGTTAAGGGTACTCGTAATCTGGCCCATTTTCAATGTATTGCCGATTTGGTCGATAAATCTTCGTCTAGGGCGCCCCTTCCCGACTCTGCCATTCACTTCTGAAACATAAATTTGCTTTGTTACTCTTTCCTCGTTCATTATTTCTACTTGACCAAACCACCGAAGCATTCCTTTTTTAATGCTGGTCACAACGTGATCTTGCAAACCACACTTTTCTCTTATCACACTATTTCTCACCCTATCGTTCAGATTCAGGCCTAGCATACTCCTTAATGACCGCATTTGTACAGCATTTATTCTACTCTCATGCTTCTTCTGCCAGACCCAACTTTCACTACCATACATTAAAGTAGGGACTGACACAGCCTTATAAATTGCCATACGTGCCTTCTTTGACACATTCTGACTCTTCATAATAGCGTGTAGAGCCCCATTCACTCTATTTCTTGTGTTCACTCGTCGTTCTATATCCTTATCATATCTACCATTCCTGCTAAATAAACATCCCAAATATACAAACTCATCCACTTGCTCAATCAACTCCCCTTCTATTCTTATTTCACATAACGTTTTACTTTTTTCTCTTTCAAAAACCATCACTTTCATCTTACTTGCGTTCACTTTCATACCCCTTTCTTTTAATGACCAGTTCATGAAAGTAACCATCATTTGCAACTCGGCCGCCGACGATGCAAATATGACTTGATCATCGCCGTACAAAAGGCGTTTCACGGTTAACTCACCCATTCTCAACCCACATTTTTCAAATTTCAAAGTTTGCAAATAACTGTCCATAAATAGGTTAAACAGCCACGGGGAAGCTACACAGCCCTGTCTGACACCTTTTTGAATGATAAACCAGTCCGAGTAGACCCCGTTGATCCTGACACAAGCACTAAAGTCCCTATAAAGGGACTTTAATACCTGTATCAAACCAGCGCTCAGCCCAAATGAGGTCAGTGTTTGCCATGACACATTCCTGTCCACTCTGTCATAAGCCTTTACCAAGTCTATGAACGCACAAAAAACTTTCTGCTTTTTGGGCAAAAATTTTTCCGCAATCATGCGCATGGAAAAGACTTGATCTGTACACCCCATCCCCTTTCTAAATCCAGCTTGCACATCCCAAATTTTTCCATCAGTTTCTTCCATAAGTCTTTCAATTAACACCTTAGCATACAGTTTACTCACAATGCTAAGCAAGCTGATACCACGGTAGTTTTTACAGTCCTGCTGCGACCCCTTTCCCTTATATATTGGGACTATAACAGCTTTGCACCAGTCTTCCGGTACCCGCTTCAGTTCCCAACATAAATTAAACAAGGTGAACAGCAGGCCTGCCACCACACCCTCTCCAGCCCTTAGCATTTCGAGTGATACTCTACCACATCCGGCTGCCTTACCTGCTTTCCTGCTTTAATGCTTAATATTTTATATTTCATATTTCATGCTTAATATTTATATACATATTATATGTAGAATGAAATGTAAAATACATATGTTATAATATGTAACACGTATATTATGTACTATTCAGACATCAAGTTTTCAATTTCGACAAATGACATGGTAGCTTATGGTAACTATGAAACTATGAATATTATTATAAATATTAATTTATTTAATATGATAATTTACAACCACAAGAGTGGCATAAAATAATAGGTTGGGGAAAAAGTTTCTTCATATTTTGTTTGTATAAAATTGAAAAAAAAAATCTCTGGTTGCATTGTTTGTATCTGGCTGGTTTTCATATCAGTGCATAATAAGAAGCGAAAAACACTTTCCCGCCATTACTAAATTGCTTTTTTGTCCGCCAAAATGAGTGAATCTAACGAAGAAATTCAATACATTCTGAAGTTTTGTTACAAAAAAGGGAAAAATGCAACTCAGGCCGCGAAAAATATTTATGACGTTTATAGACTTAATGCAGTGCCAGTAAGAGTAGCACAAAGTAAGTTCATGCATTTTCAGTCCGAGAATTTTGATTTCAAAGATGCAGCTCGCTCTGGTCGCTCTCATACAGATAAAGTCGATGCCATTTTTGAAAAAGTGGAGCAAGATCGGCATATTAGTAGTTACGACCATGAAGCAAATACAAAGAGGAGACGTTGTAATTAAATATCACTATGTAACAACGCGTGACAATTTGCGGGGAGAGGGGATGCAAAGCCCCGCCCACTTTACACTATCTACATCTACCGATGAATAGTAAAACTACTCGAATCTTTCCATATCGATGTAGCAATGTAGCTTAGCTACCTTGACGGTAGATGGCGGCATGACCACAAAATGTTATAAACTATAAAAATAATATTTTGGCGATTAAAATTTCTTTATGTCTCAATGCAAAACAAATTTCAGCACCTTCGTATGATTATTTTATCATTACCGAGCGCTACGTACCTTTATATTTTTAGTTCACAGGATACCAAGTGTCGCCATCTAGTGTGGAATATATTTAATTATATTTGAAAGCCGACGCAAAGAGATTTTTCTAGAACTATTTTAATAAATTAGGTGTAAAATTACTTACAAATGAAATGTGATGTCATCCATAGCATCGGAACGTCTATCTCATGAAGCAAATACATTCAGACAAAGAAATTTTAATCGCCAAAATAATATTTTTATAGTTTTCATAATAATTTTGGGAACAAGCCGCCATCTATCGTCAAGTAAACCTCATAAAAAATTACAAAAAGGGCCGCAATTAGAATTCAATTATTTTACCCAGTAACTCAACATTCAATATTAAAATGAAGGAAATTGTACTTGGCTGATTTTACGAAATGTTAAGTTATATTTAAGTGACATTCTATATGCAAAGAATCACTTAAATACAATTTAAATATGTTTATCATTTCGTGAAAGTCAACCTTCAAGAAATATTTATTTTATCCATAAAATGAAGTCTCTTTGAAACTAAATATTCTATGTTCAATATTAAGTAGGATATTTAATTTGGAACTAAATATCCTACTTATCTCACTAATATTATAAAGGCGAAATTTTGTGTGTTCTTTCTGTCTCCTTGAGCTTATTCCACTATACTACCATTATACTACTTAATATCTCTGAGGGAGAACAAATAATAGACAAATTATTATAATTAATATAACTTTATTTAGAAATCAATTAAAATATGAATAATTTATTCCAAATTAGGCATCCGAATGTACTTTTTGAATGCCAATCTAAGAACATTAAATTGTATTTAAGTGATTCTTTGCATATAGAATGTAACTTAAATATAACTTAAACATTTCGTAAAAATCAGCCTCAGTACAATTTCCTGCATTTTAATATTAAAAGTTGGATTACTGGGGAAAATAATTGAATTCTAATTAGGGCCCTGCCTTTTTGTTATTTTTATGAGGTTTACTTGACGAGAATACGGCCTGTCCTCAAAATGATTATAAACTATAAAAATAATACTTTGCGATTAAAATTTCTTTATGTCTGAATGTAAAACAAATTTCAGCACCTTCTTATGATTATTTTACCAATACTGAGCTCTACGGACCTTTATATTTTTAGTTCACATGACACAAAGTGTCGCCATCTAGTGTCGAATATATTTAATTATATTTGAAAGCCGACGCAAAGAGATTTTTCTAGAACTATTCTAATAAATTAGGTGTAAAATTATTTACAAATTAAATGTGATGCCATCCATAACATCAGAGCGTCTATCTGAGTAGTTTTTACTTGATAAAACATAACACTTCATCCTTTTCTTCTTAATACTATGAAAATACACCGATTTGCGATTTTGTCAACACATAAGTAGTAGTACATAGTATACTGTCAGCATTCGTCCTGTGGACGAATGCTGACAGTATACTAACTAAAGCCACGCCCACTATGATGACGTCAGGACCTACTTAGAATCACAGTGCACAGTTGCTTATGCCGTCTCCCCTTTGTATTAGCTTCATGGTTACGACAAAGCCGAGGAATTGAGGATTGACCACAAAACAGTTTTGACCCATTTGAAAAAGTTTAGCTATACAAAAAGCTCGATATTTGGGTACCACACGATCTCACTGATAGAAACCTAATGAATCGTGTACATTTGCGATTCTCTATTAAAACATAATGAAGCGGAGCCATTTTTGAAAAGATTGATCACTGGTGATGAAAAGTGGTGAACACCTACGACAAGAACGTGCGAAAAAGATCATGTTCAAAGGATAGTCAAGCTCCACTGACTATAGCGAAACCCGGATTAACACGCAATAAAGTGATGAAGTGAATTGATAAAGTGTATGCTGGGATTGGAAGGGCATCGTTTATTATGAGCTTTTACCGCCGAGCAAAACCATCCATTTGGATCTCTACTACCAACAGCTAATGAGTCTCATCAAGCAAGAAATTGAGAAAAAACGGCCGGAATTGGTCAATAGAAAAGAAGTGGTCTTTCATCATGATAATGCCAGACCACTCACATCTTCGGCCATTCAGCAATAAATTGAGAGAGCTTCGTTGGGAAGTGTTAATGCATCCACCACATATTCCTGACTTTGCTCCTTCAGATTTTCACCTGTTTCGGTTTTTTAGAATTCTTTGCGTAGTGTTAGGTAAAAACAAGAGAGTACTATCAAAACTACTTGTCGCATTTTTTTGATCAAAAATCCCAAGATTTCTACAGCAACGGGATTATATAACTACCTACAAGATGGCAACAAGTTATCGAACAAAATAGCACATGTATATTATATTATAATTGAAAATAATAAAAATTTGAAAAAAAAAATTGTATATAAAATACGAGGAAACGTTTTCTCTGACCTAAAATAAGATAAAAGATTAATTTTGATGCAAATCAATGTTACAATCCTTATTTCTAAATTTTAGTGTACTAATAAGGCAAAATAATATTTTCTACTTCATTCTATAGGTAAAGTCATTTTATCGAACAAAAATTGATTGACTCTCAAGATGGTATGTAAAATAGACACTAGATGGCAGACACAATTAATTTAATATAAATCTGTAAGTTATAAAAACGTGGATTGCTATGAATGGATCATCATCATCATTACAGCCCTTCTTAAGTCCAATGCTGAACATAGGCCTCCTCCTAGGAATGCCACAAAGTATTCTGAGCCACCTGCATCCATCGACTTCCTGCATGTCTTACCAAGTCGTCACTCTATCTAGTGGGGACCCGTCCCACACTTTGTCTACAACTATGAGGCTACCACTCGAGAACCTCGTCGCCATCGGTTGTCAGTTCATATCAATAGATTAGATGTGATAATTTTATTCAGTATGGTTAATTTTATTTTTTATTTATTTAATAAATTTATTAATTTTTTAACTGTTTATTTTAACAGTTAAAAGATATATTAACCATCTTTAAAGCACGGCGCAAAGAGGAGACGGAGGTAATGGTGTTACCACACCAATTGATCGATCTTCGATCGACGTCGATCGATTCGTGTGGAAACTTTAGCTGATTGACGCATACTGGTCGATAAAACGTTGTTTCTTCATCGATCGTAATTAATCGATGTGGTTGTGGGTTCATCATCAGTCTCTTTTAAAATGCGGTCAGTGGAGCGAGACGGGTTCTCGAATAATCAAGCAGCTCGATCTACGTCGACCAATCCATTCTACCATCGATCGATCGGTGTGGTGAAAATAAACGATCGACGTCGACTAATCCATTCCAACATCGATCGATTGGTCTAGTTACACCCTTAATAGGTAACACTCTTAACTGTGTTCCATCTCATTCTTTCGCAAGCTAATTCCTATAGATGTATATGTTTGTCTCTTTTAAGTGTCGTTTTTTTGTTTCGTCGAGTTTCAAATCACGATTTTAAAGAAGTTTTCACTTCAAAAAGAAGGAATAATGAGATAAATAAAATATTATGACTTACTATAAAGCTTCACAATGGCAACACGCACTGGTTGTACATTCTTGTTGTCAAGTTTTGAGGAATATGTGACGAGATGTGTAGTAAACCCGGACGTTGCCGAACCCAGAAGGATCCGTCTAACCTCTTGGTCAAAGTTGGACTTCTGAGTCGAACAATTATTTCTAGGTAAACATACTCGTCAACAACCTCGAGCGCAGTGCTCCTAACAACTACTGGCACAGGTGTTACATGGACGTTATATATTACCATCTTGGTATTGTCTCCAGTCTAACCAGTGATTGTTGCCAGTGATCACATATGGATCTTCGACATGGTTGTTCACTGCTAATAAAAATGCTCACGGTCGATCAGCGAGCTATGAAGAGAGCTAATAAGTATATCCGCAGTAGAACAAGAGTAACCGACATAGCCCAACCGTTCAGTAAGCTAAAGTAAAGTAAAGTTACATCCTATATACGTCCCACTGCTGAGCACAGGCCTCCTCTCACTTCTGAGAGAGAGGGTTTAGGGCAAGGAAATGTCCGCTGCGCTGCCTCAATGCGTGTTGACGGACTTCACATGTCTTCGAAAAAAACATTTTATTTCTCAGACATGCAAGTTTCCTCACGATGTTTTTCTTTACCGTCGAGCACATAGTAAAATCGGCACTTAAAACTGCAATTAACAATTTCAGTGGTGCCGGCGGGGATCGAGCCCGGGTTGCATTTTGGTTCAAATTTACAGCGAGCGCTAATCCCCTGAGCTATCACGACTGTCATAAGCTAAGTTAATGGAAGTGTAGGGTGAACCCTTACTAGATCGGGTGATGACCTTTTAAAAGGATGCAGATGAAGTTCCTTTTGGGAAGCCTATGTTTTGCAGAGGACTTGAGATGTGCTATTAGGACGGTGATGATGACAAAGCTTCGTAGTTAAAATCGTTATAAATTACAACATTATTGCCATATGACAAAAGTAAAAAAATAAATTAATGCTAGCCGAAGCGCATTTTGTTAGTTTTGCATGTCTGCGACACTTATTTTGCGATGTGAATAAACCTGGCAAGGTACAATGAATTGTGGTCGATTTTTCGCTAAATAAAGGAGAGAACTTCATATATAATTTACCATATCACCAAATAAAACTGTCAGTCTGCTACAATTCTCAAAATCTGAAAAATAAAATATTGGGTCTTTACGTATGAAATTGCCGTTTTCTTAAATTGACCACCTTGAACTGTAATAACTAGGTTTGGTTTGAAATACCAAACTAAAATATTTCTTTTAGTTAAGGCATGTTATTCATTTTAAGCCGACTTCAAAAAAAGGAGACTTACTATTGGACTATATGTTTTTTGTATGTATGTTACGCGGTATCTTCGTCAATTGTTTACCAATTTTGAAAAAATATATTATATTTTAGAGAAAAATTCCACCCCTAGTGGTGGTAAAATAGTGGTAAAACTTTCGAATACAATATAATCAGTTTATAACGTATCTTTGAGTAATAACTTATTTAACATAATATTTTATTGATTCGAATACATGTTGAAGTATAAGTGGAAGCTTTCAAGTTGCATACACACAAGTTAAACAGAAAGATGGCCATACACACATAATTCCTTATTAAGATTATCGTTGAAGGAAGTTAATATTGCCATTTTCTCATTTTGCGGGAAGAAGATGGCAAAGAAAATTTTAAAGTGTACTCGTACTTTAATATCGGCCAAATTTTGGCGGTTGTTAGTTTTTTTTTCAGCTATCATATTATTTTTTGAGTCTTCTTTTAAGTGGTATTAAATATTTATTCGTTTTTAACCTAACTCAACTATCCTAATGGGATTACATCAAAAAAAATTTACAAATGTGCAACTGATAGATCATTTCGATTTATTGAATTATTAGATTTTAAATTACTGTTAATGTATTTCCAACGTGACAAGACAGCCCTAATCATACCGTTGATTTAGAAAGTAAAGTTATGGTCATCCTTACGTTCACTTAACGCGTTTTACTAAAACTAGCGTTATCTATTAGAACTATTAACCACGATGTGATTGGTGTGGTATGAGTTGACTAATAAAACACGTAAAATCAGAGTAACCGACGTTGACGAAAACTAAACTTTCATTTTCCAGAATTCAGGCGCAACAATTAGGTTAAGTATTGTAGAAGTTCACGTAACGAAGTAAGCAATATTAATAAAATATTTTGAGACTACCTAGCACTACTAAAGAACGAGCTGTGCGTCATTGGTTCAATCGCTTTGTTCGGGAAATTCCGACCTTTCAAATGAAACTCGGGACCGCCCAGAGAAGAAGGGTTGGTAATGATAAACTCAGGTTTTCATGCAAGTGTCAAAGCAATATCAGGTCATTTGCGGTAAATCGGTAAAATAAAGAAGCTTTGATACATATGTTCTACACAAACTGAGTGACGCACAGCGACAGGCCCGCATTCAAGCTTGCATCATATTTATTTTTGTCAAGAATTGCAAATGATGGCGGCGAAGCTTTTACATAAACAATCCAGATTGTTGCACCGTTCTTCGCTATTGCTTCTTCATAACAACGCCCCGTCGCATACTCAATTTAACAGACATTAGAAAAATTTGGAGAGCTAAAGCTGGAGACCCTTTACCTAATGGCACCACAGACTTTTTTCGAAGACAGGATAACTAATTGGTAGGCAAACATTTTAAATCCGAAGAAGCAACAAAGAACACCTTTAAACAGTTAATCGATCCTCTGCAGCAACCTTCTATAGATAGGGCATCAACAACAAACTGTCCCTAAAATGGCATGAATGTATTAATAATTTAGACATATATGTGTATTTCGAATAGTATAAATTTTAATTTTCCCGTATAAAACAGCGATTTCATAGGTAAAGACCAGATCTAATGAACAATCAGTAATGTTCATGACGTGGATAATTTCAGAATATGTATTCTTATGTTACTTTAAATTATAATTGTTTAAATTAGTGTGAACTCGAAGAAAAAATCATTATGATCTTGCATTTTCACAGATACACTTGATAATGAATTAGTCAATTAAAAACTCACTTTTCCTTTTTAGAATTTAATAATAAAAAGCCATAATATGTAACATGTTAATTAGTCTGTCTTCTTTTCTAGGACCAGTACCAAGCCGGCGTTGTACAGCACTAATTCGAATGTAGAGCCAGATATCTCCACTTTTCACAAAGTGCTATTCAGCAACTTTTAAATCGAAAAAACCTATGCATGAAAACAATAAAGCATTGTTTGTAAGAATAATTTATAGGTTTCCTATTTTTCAGCTTCAAACTCCTGTCAATATTATCGTATCATATAAGTAATTCAATAAACAATGTTTAATATATTCGATTGTTTTAATACATCACCATAAGGAGGATATCTGAGCTAAGAATAGGTTTTCAACAATCTATTCTTGTCGCGTGAATGCCTGAATGACCGAACCAGTCAACCGAGAAAGAACTGCAGCCCGGTCTTATGATGCCTATGAACAATTTTCCGAAATATCATTACCCTGTTTCCTGCTTCAAAACTTAGCCGATTTTAATTTCTTTTTCAAGATACGACAGATTTTGGCTACTTAGGTCTGTATGTATTTCTTTTATTTTATTTTTATGTTTGTTAAATATATGTTATAACGGCTTTAGTTTTAGTTAGTTTAGAAGATTCCTAGTTTTTTCAAATAATTAATTTATTGAAAAACAAATCATAGGACATGGCAGTGGTAGATATATATTATAAAGTAGATACAGTCATAAAAAATATCATCATGTCTAGTATCATTATCCAGGGAGAAAACAGGGGAATACGTAGGTATAGACTAAACACCACCCGTATAATCTATAAGTCAAATGTTAATTTTTTAGCATGAAAATAAAGGTTTAGACAAAATTTTACGAGTTAAAATAAAACCATATGTCATATTATGTTTCATAATCTTCTTCAGCCCGTGAAAGTACACTGATGAACATAGGCCATGTCCCTTTGTTGAGAGGATTTGCCTGAATTACATGCTAGTAATACCACTTACTTTACTCCTTTAGATCTTTTAATGTCTAGATACCGCGACGCACTATATGTTTCAAAATATCGGCCAGAAAAGGGCTAATAATCTTACGCTCACCAGATGTGGCTAGTTGGAACTAAGTGAACGTACTTTTTTGCAAATGGCCTTTTTTGAAGTTCCGTAATCGGATAAAAAGCCTATACGTTGCCCCGGGTCCCTACCTACCTACACACAAAATTTCATATAAATCTGTCTAGTAGTTTATTCGTGAGTCGGGAATACACAGACAGATAAATATTCTAAAAACCACTAATTTGGTGACTAATTTAGTCCCCTGGAATTGTTTTTTCCAGAAAATATTAAAAGTCGTGTCTGTAACCTTTCTACAGATTTATTATATCGAGCCATTACCGTCGAGTTATCGTAAGCGACATTTTTACCTAAACAGCGTTTTTTGCCGCAAACCACATTTTAAACTATAACGAACTCGGTTCGTCGACATTTCTCGCCAAAATACTATCAATTCGAAAGTTATAGCAAATGCTACTAAGTTTATCGTTAGAACAATGGTTTTCTATATTTTAAAGTAACCGACATAATCAATATATATCGTAAGGTGTGTAATTATCTAAGAATTTCAGTGTAAGCGACCCTACTTGTTATCGCAACCGACACAGTACATCAAAATTTTGTCGTTTACTATAAGCAAAGTGGCAAAAAATGTATTGCGACGAGCTCATTCCAGTGAAAATTGTGACGCAATAACTATCTATCTGCATCTATTTAGTATTAAATTACAATTACCTGGTTATCGCGTGATAAAACTAGGTTTTATTAAGTTGGTGTGATAGTGTTGTATAGTGTGTATTAAATCACTGCAGTTACTTATTGCAATTCTACGAAATGTCAACGCCGGCAAAGGTATGTAGGAAGACAAATAATAAATGAATGTAAATAAATAACCAAATGCTACTAATTTTTGACAGGCGATTATTCGTGGCTTTGCCTGCATGAGAGTGACCACGTGGCTTTATTGCTTAACTTTGGTAATCACTAAAGCGTTGCCGCCACTGAGCTTTAAGCAACTGTCTCTTCTCCTTCAATTGCTTACTTAATCTGTTACCTACTTAGCTAAAGTAATTGTTGTTAGATGTAAGATTTTGTATATAACTGAACCGAATGGGGAAGTACCTACCTCTGACCTACAGAAAACAACATAGCCGTAAGTGGCTATGTTGTTTCCTGAAACACAACACTACCTATGGGTAGTGTTGTCTTTCTGTTGCTGAATAGGCTTTTCAGAGCACCAAAGATGCAATACCGTACGGGTTCGGCAACGTGTTAGAAATACTTTTTGTATTACCAGCGCAACTTTTTAGTCCTAAATATAACGTTTTTTATTGTTACAGTAGGATTAAGAATATAATGGAATTACTACTACCATCGTGTTCATTACCGAAACAGATAATTGCTAAATCTCCTGTTCCTGAGGAAACAGAGCAGAAGAACTTAACGTTTGATTCGTTCATGCCAATGGGAAGAAACTACGACTACGATCTGGATGCAGTTTTACCTCATATGACATCAACGTCTTTAGTAAATTTTACATCTGAATCCTGTTTAATATCAGACCGTAATGATTCCACATTAGCTACAAGTAAGTTTCTTGTTGATTACACTGACTCTGATAGTGAGAAATCATAAACCTTAATGGACTTAGATAAACAAAATAAAATACCGGCTGAAAACTTTTTGAATAGTGATCATACTGCTCTTGCTAATCAAAGTTTTTCTACTTTTGGATGTAATCAAGATGAAACCCAACCTTAACGAAGTACCATTTAACCAATCAGAACATAATGTGCCCATGACGTTTTACGAATTGTCTTATATTGATTCAGAGGATTCATGGAAACCACCGTCGTCATCCAGTAATTCAGAAGAAGAGATGCCTCAACAAATTGAAGAAGAGATGCCTCAACAAATCGAAGAAAAGATGCCTCGCCAAATTGAAGAAGAGACTAGTGTTGGGAAAAGAGGATACAGAAAAAAAAACCTTTACCAAAAAGGCTTCTTAAGAAAAAAAATCGTCAAGCTGCTGTTGGCAAATCTGCACGGCCAAATCCTTGTTTAAACAAAAGATGCGGCAATTCATGTGCTAATAAATTTCGTGAGGATGATTGGTGGATTATTTTTGAAAACTATTGGGGGATGGGATGTGCTAAGAGACAAAAAGACTTTTTACTGTCATGTGCTAAGGCGAAACCAATTGGTAGAACGCGAGCGACTAGTAATATGCGCCAAATATCATAAGATTACTTTATACATTTTAAGGGTCAAAACATTAAAATTTGTCAAGAATTTTTGCTTAAGACATTAGATATATCCCAGGTGACTTTAAGTATACAATTGAAAATGCAAATAAAATACTGAATACTACTCAAAAAGACAAAAAGACTCCTCTCCCTCACAACAAATCTGATACAGAAAAAGTAGGCTATTTAAAATCTTTCATTGAGAAGTTGCCAGCAGTGCCATCTCACTATTGTCGCAACAAAAGTACCAAATTATACTTACCTCAAGAATTACAGAACATAACAAACTTGTACAAATTGTATACTGACCACTTTAAAGAAAGGAACCTAGATTCGTCAATATTATCAAAAAGAGTTTTTCGTAGTATTTTCAAAACTGATTTTAATATAGGATTCCATTTGCCAAAAAAAGATAAGTGTATCATTTGTTATAAGTACAAAAATTTACCGCCAGAAAGCCAAACTGTTTTTGAACAAACCACAGAATATAAAAATCACATTCTGGATAAAGACAAATGCAAAAATTTGTTTTTAAAAGATCAAAAAATTAGCAAAGCTTCTAATTCTACCCCTCTTTGTGTAAGCTTTGACTTAGAAAAAGTCCTGAATACTCCACATGGTAAAAGCGTAACTCTATTTTACTCACGAAAATACGCCTTTTATAATGAAAGTATCTACGAAAGCGGTACGAGGGCTGGGTATTGTTACTTGTGGGGCGAATGCCAAGGAAAAAGAGGTTGTAACGAAATTGTTACTGCTCTGTTTAAATATTTGACTCTGATAGACAGTAAAAGAACTCATAGTGTCATAAATCTGTATGCAGATAGTTGTGCTAGGCAAAACAGAAACCGTGCAATGATATCCATGTTATTTTATTTTTTGAAAACAGCAACTACGATTACTACAATAAAAGTAACTTATCTCCTACCTGGACACACATGATGCCTGTTGACTCCATTCACAGTACAATTCAAAGTTTTATCCGTAATAAAACAGTGTGGGCTCCTTCTGAGTGGCCAACTATGATCACTAATTCTAGATCCGATCCAACAGGTTATTTTGTACATGTTTTGAATTAAACTGATTTCACGGACTGGAAGTCTTCCTCGCAAGCTTTATTGCCAGCGAAATTTAAAATAGCTTTCAAAACTTTAAAAATGGTACATTTTGAAAAGAACAATCCAGTAATTACACTCCAATATGGTTTTTGCGAAGATACCAATAAACAAAAGTTGAATATGAATCTAATTATTAGATCAAGAGGCAATACAGCAACTATAATTAATGGACCAGTACAGTTATACCATTCGGAATTAAAAATGTCGGCTGCAAAGTACAAAGATCTTCTGGATCTGTGTAATAAAAATATAATACCATGCAGGTACCATGAAGAGTATGTAAATATGAAACATGGTGAAGCAGTTCCTGACGTGTTACCTGAAACTGATGCAGATGATAGTGATAAGGAGAATTAAAGGTTTAATTTTAGTTGAAATTGGATTATTTGATCTGTGTTCTCTTAAATGTTAAATTAATGAGTAATCTTAGCTGAAACGAATGCTGGTAATACTAAAGCTTTAGTTTCCTTGATAATTCTTTAAGTTTAATAATTCTAATTTAAGTTTCATTCATTGATCTCAGTATTTTCTAAAATGTTAAATAATGAGCAATATGTTATATATTTAACTAAATATTTTATGTTATTTTTTACATTAATTTATTAAATTTACGAAAATTTATCCATATTTAAAATGACCTATTGTCGCTTACGTTAAAACTAAAACTAGGTTATTTTTTATCGCAAGTGTTATCTCAAACGCCCGAAATCATAAGAAGTGGTTCGTTTGAGACAGCAAAAATATTGCCACCGCCAAAAAAGCCCTTAAACCTATTGTTTTTTCGAGAATCTTAGCTGCTACACCTAAGGCTTCAAAAACCATAATTATATGTAAAATTTCAACTTAAGGCGCAGGTTCAGCAAAATGTTGCGCTAGTCGTTATTTGTGCGGTTTTTAGGAGCTATCTACTTTTTATTTAAAAGATTTATCCACAAATAAAAAACACATTATATTTCTACATAATCTTGATTTCATAAGAGCTATATCCAATTTTTTTTAAAGGAATAAATATTAATATAATCTCCTTACAACGAAACCACATAAATGTGAAATTATTATTGATAACATGCATCTCCTCGTAAAGTAAGTATTATTTTGTTTTGCGATTTACACCAATGGATAGGCAATTTATTAATGAACATTTCTATTATAAATTTTTTTTTCAAAAGTTCAAAATTTGATTTTATTAAGAAATTATTTTAAAATCTGGGCGTATTCACTGCTCACGGGCTTGCTGGATCATAGAGATGCGCAAAACAGTGCGTTTTAAAGTGATGTAATATGACATTACATTTCGTACCGAGGAATGTTACGTTATACCATGACTCCAAACATGACGCGAAATGACGCTCCACAGGATGGCTATTGTAAAGAAATGCTCGCGTTGTAGAAGATATGCTTGCATTGTGATGTGACAATTGCCAAACGCAATGCCCTCACTACTCGCTGAGCCAGAATGAATACTTGATTTTGTTATCATATTCATAGAGTCGATTTTTCTTCACACTTGATCCCAATCTACTGTACTATTCAATCAAAATGGCTTTCCGGGCATATGACTGACAATAAACATAGATTGCAATATTGATTATTGACCAATACTATGAATATTGGCATATTTAAAATTCGATTTTATTTACAGTGATTTTGTTTTTTTTTAACATGTTTTACCTACATTATATTTTTTTAATACCTAACAGTTTTGTCTTTATTTACATGGTATTAGCATTTTTAACTACAACTAATAAATAATAATTGTAATAGTTTTTTTGTCTTTAGACATTCAAGAAAGTGATATAGAAAGCACGAGACGTAACGGCATCATAAAAACATAAAATGGGATAGTGTTTGAATATTTGGCCAATAAAGTCATAAAGTACGAGATGCATAATTTAAACAGAACCTTAATACATGAATAATACGATTCTAAGTCTAAATTCACTTATTTCTTAAACAGCCAACCGCCGATTGCTCCTTCTCGCTTACACACAGCGAAAATTAACGAGATAATACGGACACCGAAGAAAGCGCTGTACGTCATGTTTGAGAGTCATGTGCCATGTTTGATTTGGTCGAGTCATGTGTAATGCTACAGTACGCGGTCGGGTTATATGACGCGTAATGCAACAATCGCATTACTTACACAAGTCTACTGGATCAGTGAGCGTTGAGCTCTTGAACGTGGAACCTGTGTCGTTCGTCAGAGCATCGGCCTGCGCACACGCTCACGTCTTATCAGTCGATAATATTATTACGTATTAGGTTATTTATAGGTAGTATTATTTGTTTGTTTTGGGTATAATTTTTCATATTAGTTATACATATATTTGTTGTGTTTTTTACTGCGCGATGAAGCTTTTTGCGTGTATTTTCTTTGAAGTAAATGCAAATAAAAAAATTAAGCACCATTAGCATGTAAGGTTCGAATCCATAATTAACATTTCGACAAATATTATAATTTACACTATAAAAGGCTAATTCAATATTATCAGTATAGTATACAGTTAAAAATAATCCTAAACTCCACTGCCTCGTTGGTCTAGTGGTTGTAGTAGTGCGACTGCTGATCATGAGGTCTCGGGTTCGAATCCCGGGTCGGGCCAAAAAGTCAGTTATGAGTTTTTCATTTATGTTCTAAGTTATAATTAGTATTACTAAGTTATAGTTTATTGCTAAAATATAGTATATTATTTATTGCTTGTTTTTTTCTTCTTTTTCAAAAATAATTGAGTACATAAGATGTTCTATACGCCGAATGTCAGAGAAAAGCTAGTACATCTTTTGCTGAACTTAATCTAAAACCAATTTTAAAATAGACGAATTGATCATAACTCCCTTACCTATAAAATAAGTTATGATCTAATTAATGGTATTTATTCCAGTTTATGGCATCCCTGATTTATAATTACGTGGCTGAAATTAGGTACTTCTTATTAGGTACGTCAAAATGGTCAAACCAAATAACAGCCGGGCGGCTGACATTATGCACTCCATACATTTCTTATATCTAATTACAGCCCCATTAATTTCCACTAAAAGAAAGAAATAACTTGTAAATTCAAACAAAAATAACTGCATTACTATGTCTATAGTCATATTCATACAAATCAAAAAGGCTATATATGAGATAAATGTAAAGTAAGCATAATTTTGCCGGGATCATAACTTGTCAAATAATTAGGAAAATGATCGTTTTTCGTTGCGTACCTGTTTTGATTTTAACACTGTTAAGTTTAAAACTGCGAGGTAATATTTGAATAAATATACTTTCCTCTAGGTACAAAGAATTTTTTAGATGACAATATTTGTAGTTAAAGACTACTAGAAATCTTATTTATGGAGTAAAAAGGCGAAAAGACTAGAATTAGGGGCATGACTGGTATTAGGGGCTTCCACCCTAATTCGGTAAAAAGTATCTAAGTAGGTATTAATATACCTACTTTTTACTATAAACTAATTTTTTTTAAAACAATTTAAATAAGACTAAACTGACCATTTATTTTTTAATTAAAAACAGGACATGGGTTTATTTATACTCTAAAACCTATAACTTTATACAATTAGTGTTCACTATAAAATTATATTCGGTATAGACGGTAATTATTAAATGCAACATATTTTTTTTTAATTATTAGTTACATTTGTCAGTGGATTAAATTTGCTTTAATAAAGTTGGTGATGATTTTAAATAAGAATAAAATTCTGGGCAAGTTTTTTTTACCTTAGTTAACAAGGTCGCCTTTAGAACTGGAACCGTAAGTGTTTTTTTCAGATGTCCACAATTTATTCAAAATAGAAAAATACTCTTTCTACTGGAGCATTTGTACCAGGCAGACATTAAATATATTCGATTAAAAAAATTATGTTGAAGATTGTTGGCTTTGAATACTTCCATCCAACGAGTTACGGGACAATTTTGTGTCCCGGAGCTTTATTTGGGGACAATGGGACAGGTGACCGAGAAAAGGGACAGTCCCGTTCAAAACGGGACGTATGGTCACTTTACCTATAACCCGGCGACGGCTCCGTGGCGCAGTGGATTAGCAATCAGTTGTTGCGCTGGGGGCCGCGGGTTCGAATCCCGCACGGAACAAATATTTGTAAGGCCTACAAATAATTGTTTCGTGTCTGGATGTTTGTCCTTGTGCAATTTATGTTTGTAAACTGCCTCCACGACTCTCATTCTATATTACTCTCACTCTGCGAAACATCCTATTTATTTATTTATTCTTTATTGCACCAAATATTTGTACAAAAGGCGAGCTATCTATCTATTTACCTATAGTGAGTAGGTATCTTTTAAACTCACAATTTTCAATACTTCATTTTTAATATATAATTAATTATAAAATTTCATAATTAGATAATATATGAGAATACATAATTCTAATATAATGCAACTAATATACCGAATAAAAAAATTAAAATACATTTATCGTTGTACGCTGTGTGTATTTCCATAAAATAGTTTATTGATGTTGGAAAAATACTATGTCCGTACAGTAGGTGGCGTCTTACACATTTACGCGATCCTATATTGTAGCGAGTCGACGCGCCACACCAAATGCTCAAGGCCGTTCGCATGGAGTAGCCCCTTAATAGCGCAATTATTTGTAAAAATATTTAAAAAATACCTTCTCCTGTATAAAGGTGCGTACGGATTGCGCGTACCCTGGTACGCGTACTCAGTTTACGCGTATTCGGAACGCCTAGTCCATACCTGCAGCTACGCGTTCACTCTTAGGGTACGCGTACCGCGCGAGCCAACTCGCAGCGCGAGCCATCGTCAGTCGGTTTTTGGTCGCGCGTCAAAGAGGACGCACGCGGCCGGCTACGCTATATTTGGACGGCAAAATGAATAAACACGCGTGTTCTTCGAGTTTCAATAATAAAAATATTATCAGATTGATTCAACTTTATGAATTTCACCGAGTCTTGTCGGATAGCACACTAACTGATTATCGAAATAACGATTTACGCCAAGATGTATGGAAGGCAATTTCAAATGAACTGAAAATTCCAATAGGTGAATTAAAAAAAAAGATGACAACTTTATTAGCAACTAATAGAAAAGAAAGGAGCAAAATCAAAAAAAGTTTAGTAACAGGATCAGGTAAGTTTTTAAATTGTTTATTTACGCATTGTATTGTCGCATTGTAAATTGACATATTTATAATAGCCTATATACTTTTATATCTTTTTTTTTACAGGAGCTAATGATGTATATATATCGAAGTGGTTTACATCTGAATATTTTACCTTTCTTAATGATAAGGACAAACCTCTGCCAACAACGGAGACTACTGTAAGTAATTACGATTAGTTATTAACGTTATTATATTTATACTGGTGTCTGAAAAAATGGACCAGCTCCTTTATGAGGCTTTTTCAATTTTATTATACATATTGTAGTCTACGTTAATCCGTGTAGGTAGTACACGTTCTATTTAATATATATGTTATATTAAAACTTAGTGATTATTTTGCCACTCAAGGGGGACATTATTAACAAAGTGTTTCGCCTGATGTAAACGTATATGAGTAGGAGTATTGGGCGATCTCCTAGGTACACTGTCTAAAGGAAAAAAAGAAGTTAATTGCTGTTGGTCTTGTCGCCATGCACCTGGAACAAGCTCTCCTCGCTGTTCAGAATCAAATGCATTGGTCTGTGCGTAAATATTTGATAGTCTGCTTTTTCGTAAAAAATTGTGTAAATAAACAGTTGCCGATACAATTTTTGTAGCTTTTTCCGGTTCCAAAAGCATTGGTTTTCGTAGTACTCGAAACACCGAACTCAGTATTCCAAATGCATTCTCAACTACCCTCCTTGCTCTTGATAGACGATAATTGAATATTCTTTCAATAGATCCTTTTTCTGGATTACCCGAAAAGGGTTTCATGGTATATTCACTGAGGGCAAACGCTTTATCACACAGAATTATATACGGTACCTTCACATTGTAAGGAGTTTGTAATATTTCAGGATTCGGTAAATTTAGGCTTTTGTTTTCAAGGTTCCTGTACAAGGAAGTGTTTTTAAAAACACCTCCATCTGATATGCGTCCTTGACATCCAACATTTACGTACATAAAATTGTAGTCAGCGTCAACTAATGCTAACAATACAATGCTAGAATATTGTTTATAATTGTAAAATTCCGTTCCACTATTTAATGGTGCTTGAAGTCAAACATGTTTGCCGTCCATTGCGCCTATTGCATGAGGGAAGTTCCACTTTTCTTCAAATTCTTTTGCAACGGCCATCCATTGATTTTCAGTCTCGGGTAGCTGTAACAAATTATTTCATCTAAGTTAACGTTTTTCTTATTTTATTTTTCAGATAACTACCAGCAACAACACAGAGAATGTGAATGAATCTATATCAAATGATGAACAATTAGCCAGTGATTCTGCCTCAACCACACAACAAGTACCTAGTGATTTGACTTCATCCACACAACAAGCACCCAGTAATGCATCATCGTCCACACAACAAGCGCCCAGTAATTCTTCATCGTCCATACAACAAACACCAAGGAATTCTGCCTCATCCACACAACAACAGCACAACACATCATTCAGAACTAAAAGGCGCCGTAATAACGATGACACTGCCACATTAACAGAAGCAGTGGGATTACTCAAGCACAGTGTACAATATTTATCCAAGGGTGAAGACTGTTACACTTCTTTTGGGACCCACATTGCGTATGAATTAAAAAAATACGACTCGCGAACATTTACACTAGTAAAACATGCCATAAATAATATTATATTTCAAGCTGATATGGGCCAATTACCAGGTCAGTGTGGGTATTATACCGGTGCCTATTCAACGGATTTATCCAACTCTACCTCACGCCAAAGCTATTACAGCGACACGCCAATTCCAGCACAAACTGCACCTACATCAACACCGGAACCTCCAAGGGAAGCGGAGGATAATCAAAATGAAATTTCTGAAATATTACGTTACGTTCAAGAACAAGAAGAATAATTCAGAAATTCTTAATTATAATTTAATAAAACTTCTTTAAGTACTTAAATTATAATTTTCTAAAATTTTAATTAACATATTAAATGAGCAGATAAACATAAACGTTTTTATTCATTAACTCACCTTCACATGATCCTTGAGAGCCTTGATAATTGCATCACATACTTCAATAATAATAGTAGATATGGACTGTTTAGATATGCGAAACAGATATTGTAAACTTGTATATGAGTCCCCGGTGGCCAAAAACCTTAACGTCACGGATAGCCTTTCTCTGGCTGTAATAGCTTCTCGAAAATTAGTATTCATTTTTTTTATTTCAGGTTCAACCTTTTCAAGAATTATTTCAAAATCTTGCAAACTCATTCTCACAAAATTTTTGTCCCCACTTTCTTCATAATTTATATCTTCCATTAGCCTATTTCCACACTGTAATCTTTCACGATACAATTTTTTCATCCACCATCTAGGTTTCCGTTTGTTTCTCTTTTTTATTTATAATGTGTTGAATAATGACTAACGCCGCAGCAGTGGTGGTGCACGCAACCGCTAAGTTTGTCGGAGTCATGGCGAATGACTGGGGCTCGCGGAGCGCTCTGGATCGATTGACCTCGCGTACAGGTTCGCGGCGGTCCGTACAGGAGCTGTACGCGTATCCAATGTACGCGTGGACAGTGTTTCCCAACTCCGCGTAACACAGGAACGCGCTATCCGTACGCAGCTTGAAATTTGGTTTTTGTCGGTTACGGTAAGTCGGCGGTAATGGCTCGACATGTATAGATGATTTAACTTAAGGAAACTCATGTAATGATCTGTGATGTTTGTGTTTATCACATTTACGTTATATTTTTAACATACAGTGATCGAGACAGTTGTTACCTCTCGTAGGTATCGAATGTCCTGGAAGCATAATAATATTTATTAAATGAAACGGTGCCGGGCCTGGGCGTCTCCCGTTAATTGACGCCCAATTTATGGATGATGGAAAGAAATAGACTGCGTATAGGGCCGCTGCCTGGGGGTCGCCGGGGCGCGTCTGGAGCTGGCGCTGGACGCGACAGCATGCGGGCCGCCAGTCGAGTGAGAGGTGCTGCACGACCATCTAGCAGCCCCTCGCATCCATCATCCCCACCAGCTGGCTTGGTGTTGGCAGAGTCTTCGCGGGCCCAGCAATCAGCACCCGCCACTGGTGGAGTACGCCGCATGCGTTGGTCAATGCGGATGAACAGCAACGCATTGCGGGCGTATTTTAGGGCGAAAGTGGGAGAAAATTGAGGTTTTGCGTATCGGGCTATTGACTTTTTGCTGAGCTGGTTACCGTCACCGAACAAAACCTGGCAGACCGAGTTCGGTATATCTTGCGCTCAAACATATTCGATAGCACCGAACTCGAACGGCTACGACGTGAGGCTGTACCCTTATCGGATGACAATGCTACGGCTGAGGATGCGGCGCCACATGTTGCAGAGCAACCAGCACACGTGGATGCCGCCGTGAATCTTTCAGTTATGGTTGGTTCAGACGATGATGGAACAGTCGCCCAGGAACTAGAACTAGAGCATATGAGGAGTACATTGGAAGAGGCTATTTTGGAAACGCGCAGTATGCCTCTCTAAAATCTACCGCGACTCCCACGCATGCCCCTAAGAAAGCGGAATCGGGCTGTCGTGAGGGCTCTCAACCCAATGCTGGTGACCTATTTGGAAGCCAGCCGGGACCTTTGTGAGACGGACTCAATTATTTTTGGCGCCGCACTGGCAGTTTGCCGCATTATTGGCGCCAAAGTTCCCACAGCTGGACGCGCTACTAGACAAAGTAGCGCCATCCCAGCCTGGAGAAGAAGGATTGAGGACCGTATCGCAAAGGCAAGGGCCCTCATCGGCAGACTGATAAGCTTCAGGTCGGGCAATAATAGGCCGAGAATTGTGTGCACCGTCCGGATGGTGTTTGCTGGAACAAATATCAGTTTGTCCCAGCCGGATATAACGCAAAAACTGACGGAGAGCATAGACGACCTGAAGCAGAGAATCGCTGCTTGGGGGAAGCGGATTCGGCGATATACCGAGAGGTCGACACCAGAATCGTCTCTTCCGGAGTGATCAGAAGAGGCTCTATCACTGGAGCGACCAATGGTACGTAGAACGGGCCCAGCACCGAATCAGGCCGACACTATCGCATTCTGGCGCGGCCTGTGGTCAGAGCCCGTAAACCACAGCGAGGGCCCTTGGATGGAAGTTGTGGCGAGTCAGTGTGCGAATGTTACGCCCATGGACCCTGTCATCATAACGCCGGATGACGTAGCTGAGGTCCGTAGGGTCCCAAACTGGAAAAGTCCGGGACTCGACGGACTGCATCGCTACTGGCTGAAGGGGTTCGTGGTGTGTCACGCTGTGCTCGCCCGACAGTTTCAAGAGGCTCTCGACCAAAAGTCGCTCCCGAGCCTCTTCACTACTGGGATCACTCATTTGGTTCCTAAAGAACAGAATTCCACAGACCCGAGCAAATACCGCCCCATTACCTACCATATACAAGACACTAACATCAATTTTGAGTGCAAGAATCATTCGTCACCTAAACTCAAATCAGGTTTTTTTTTATAGGATAAGGGTGAAAAACGAGCACACAGTCCACCTGATGGTAAGTGGTTGCTGCGGCCCATAGACATCTACATCTATCCTCTGTTACAGATCAAAACGCAGATGCGTTTTCACCCGTGAGGACTAGGATGAAATGCCTCATTTCCAGTAAAAAGGGCCTCCGGCCACCTGCACTCACCAAGCGATACGCAAAGGTAAACCTCTACTTCACGCTGTTATTCTGTGAGGTCGTGGTACCACCCCGATTCGAGCCGGCCCATCCGTGCGACAGCAAAAGCTGCCGCGTGGCTCTACCACTGTTAAATGGAAAGGTGATGTCGCGCGCTCAAAATGGATGTCGGGGTGGTGATCGTGGAACCAAGGAACCACTCCTCATTGACGCGGTCATTGGCAAGGTGGTTAAACGCAATTGTCGGAACCTCTCCGCCGCCTGGATAGACTACAAAAAGGCATTCGACTCGGTGCCTCATACATCGCTTAAGAGGGTTCTCGAGCTGTACAAGGTTGACTGTACAGTTTAAGACTTCCTCGGGCAGTGGAGTACGATCCTTTGTCATCTAGGCGAGTGGATGACGGTTGCGGAGAACCACATAAGCAGGGGTATCTTCTAGGGCGATTGTTTGAGTCCAATCTGGTTCTGCCTCTCTCTGAACCCTCAGTACCTTACTGGAGGGTTCCGGGAGGGGATTTCAGCTTCGGAGAGGAGGTACAAAAGTGACCCACCTTTTCTATATGGATGATCTCAAGTTATTTGCCTCCAGTTGCTCTCATCTTATGGAATTGCTAAACATCACTTGTGATTTTAGCAATTCTATTAGAATGGAGCTGGGGACGGATAAGTGTGCGATCCTCCATGTCGAAAGGGAAAGGGTTACTAACGCTGAGGGCATAGACTTATCTATGCCCATCAGCATAAGGACCCTTTCCGAGGCTGAAACATACCGATACCTGGGTATGTCATAGAACATCGGTGTAGATGAGGCGGGTATGAAACGGTCAGTTTGTGATGTGTTTTATGCACGCTTGACCAAAGTGCTTAATAGGCTTTTGTCCAGTGTGAATAAGACGCGCGCATATAACGGTTGGATCATGCCTGTTTTCATGTATACCTTTGGCATACTCAGGTGGACTCAGACCGAACTGAACGCTCTGGACAGAAAAGTCCGCACTATAATGACGTCCCACAGGATGCATCATCCGAGATCGTCAGTAATGATGCTGTACTTGCCGCGGAAGCATAGTGGGCGCGGCTTTTGAAGCGCGCTTACCATGCATAATCGCGAAGTGTGCATCCTCCGTAATTACTTTCTGACGAGGGGGATGATCCATACTATAGGGACGTTATTTCTTGTGATAAAGGGCTAACCCCTCTATCCTTAGCCAACGAGCAATGGCAAGACCCGGCAGTACAGATCATTTCCGACCGGGAGACCGTATGGAAGGAGAAGGAGCTCCACGGGAGGTTCTACAAGGCCCTTCATGAGCCTTTCGTAGACACAGTCGCCTCCCTCCACTGGCTACGTTTCGGTGACCTCTTTGGGGAATCTGAGGGTTTTGTCTGTGCAATCCAGGATCAGGTTATTAAGACCAACAATTATCGGAAATATATCCTAAAGGATGGCACCGTCGACATCTGTCGAGCTTGTCGCCATCCCGGTGAGTCACTTAGGCATGTCATCTCCGGTTGTTCGGCGCTTTCTAACTCGTTAGTATTTGCACAGACACAACCTAGTAGCCAGGATTCTACACCAGGAGCTCGCTCTGAAATACGGTCTCGTGGATCGGAAACTGCCCTATTATAAGTACTTGCCGAAAGCCGTGCTCGAAAATGACTGCGCCAGGCTCTACTGGGACCGGGCCATCATCACAGACAGGACTATTCTTGCGAAGAAGCCTGATATTGTGCTGATGGACCGGGCACAGTCAAGGATATTTTTGGTCGACATTACCATTCCTTATGACTAGAACCTCGTGAAAGCCGAAACAGATAAGCTGACAAAATATCTGGACCTGACTCACGAGGTGACCGACATGTGGGGTGGTCTGCCGACCGAAATTATTCCTGTGGTCGTTTCTGCGAACGGGTTAATCCCAGTTAGCCACTCGGGTCATCTGAGGCAACTGGGATTTCGTGACGGACCGCTCCAAGCTCAAATGCATAAGGCGGTGCTCCTCGATACCACCCGCATCGTCCGCCGGTTTCTTTCATTTTCCCCCTAACCCTCGGCCGTTTGGTCTCCCCTGCCGAGGGCTTCCATCTGGTTGGGTTTTTTATCTATTTATTCTATTTTATTGATATTTATGTATGTTTATATATTTCGTTTACAATTATATATTTAAACAGCCCAACTAGATGAGAAAACTTTATAGATAACCTCAATAATAATAATAATAACTGTGCAAGTAGTCACTTAGGCATGTCATCTCCGGTTGTTCGTTCCTTTCTAACTCTGAGTACTTGCACAGGCACAATCTAGTAGCCAGGATTCTACACCAGGAGCTCGCTCTGAAATACGGTCTCGTGGTTTGGAGACTGTCTTATTATGGATACTTGCCGGAAGCCGTGCTCGAAAATGACCGCGCTAGACTCTACTGGAACCGCACCATCATCACAGACAGGACTATTCTTGCGAATAAGCCTGATATTGTGCTGATAGACCGGGCACAGTCAAGGATATTTTTGGTCGATATTACTATTCCTTATGACGAGAACCTCGTGAAAGCCGAAATAGATAAGCAGACAAAATATCTGAACCTGGCTCACGGGGTGACCGGCATGTGGGGTGGTCTGCCAACCGAAATTATTCCTGTCGTCGTTTCTGCGAACGGGCTAATCCCAGTCAGCCTCTCAGGTCATCTGAGACGACTGGAAGTCAGATGCAGAAG